>JAMXBC010000012.1:82461422-84861422 GCA_024138005.1 Lumnitzera racemosa
TAAGAGCTTTTCTTAACTTATAATAGACTTTAAGATTTAGGATGTCATTAATTTTTTAATAGTGGAAATCTATACTTGGTTTTCCAAGTTTAATGTTCTTATAATCAATTAATGTTTCGGGGAGCATGTTCAGATACATACTTACCATGTTTGTTGCATGTACTTAATAGGATAGAATTTTTTTTCTTTTTTTTGGAAAAAAAAAAACACTTGATTATATTGAAACTTCTAAATTCTTATTGTTTGTGTTTAGCTGATTGCTAGATATCCAAGATTACAAATGTGACTAAGTTAGTACCTACTACCCAATATGTGGTGTTATCCTATATAGAGTTGTACGGTGAAATGATGTAGTAGTTTTAGGTGTTATCTTATTCAATGGGTTTTTTTATTAAGATAATTATCAAGATAGGTTAGTATGTTAGAACAAAGATGCAGCTGGATCATATAACTGATATGGGATCCAGTAGTAGACTAATGTTGCTAATGGTTAATCAGGCATTTGCTCTAGGTTGACCCAACTGTATATCTTGGACTCATGAGTGTTTAAGGAGTATCCAATGTCATTTACATATATAAGTCTATATTTATTATATGGAGCTATGAGTTACTACCGTTTCAAGATGGTGAGATTGTATTACATTGAGTCATTAAATGGGGTAAACTACTTAAACACCTTCTAAAAGTTTCAAAATTGCATGTATTTCCTAATTTTTTAAAAGTCAACACTTAAACCTCTTGAAACACATGTTCGACCCTCTTTTATTGTATGTTGGATGCCTATGTGGACCTCATAGTTGACATGGATTGAAAAAAGAAAAAGAGAGAGAGAGAGAATAAATGCCTCATTTAATATTTATGCTAACATTGGAAAAATTGAACCTAATTTTTTACATTTGACCATTGAATTTGAAAATTTGGTTACCCAACAGGTATAGCTAAAAAAAAAAAAAAGGAAAAAAAGAAACAACTCACCATAGTACGATATTTGTCATAATCATATTTGAATTTAAGAATGAAAACTAAAAAAAAAAAAAAAAACCTTCATTAGAACTCTTGAAAAGGAAATTAGATAAAATGCCTCGTATTTTCCAATCTAGCTTAGGTTCAAAAGTTTCAAAACCCGAGGATGAAAACCATATATTCCATATAAGCCCCTAACAGCCCAATCACAGCTATATTTAACTAACTTTTCAATCTAGCTAAACTAGAAATAATTGAAAAATAAAACACCTAATAAGTTGAAAGTAATTAAAATAAATTAATTTTCAACCTAAAATTAGGTTCAAGAATCTCAAATTTCAATACAAATTTAGACTTAATGTTTTACCTTTTCTGTTTTATCATAAATTTTTCATTTTTATATTCAAGTCCTCAACCTTTACAAATGAGTTTTTGGATTGATGACATTAAATTTTTCATGTACATATGACCTGGGAAAATAATTAATTTAAGTAAATATATTAATAATATAAATTATTTATTTAAAATTATTAAAAATATAACCAATGTAGAAAAATTACTAAAAAAAACTAAAAATCTATAAACTTGAACATATAAAGTAATAAAAAAAAGCTTAAAATTAAATATTTAAGTATATAAATAAAAAAAACCTTAAAATTAGAAAGGAAAAAAAATACTACTTAGTTACCCAACCCTTAAATGGCTAGAATAATCACAGTATAACTCACTAGAACAAGACCAACTCCAGAAGTGAGTCCTTTAATTCACTATTGGTGATAGTTAGTCACCACTATTCCTTTGGAGGTTCCATGACCTCCTTAGAATAGTGCACTAAAACTTCCATCCATAATTAAAGGAAAAAAGAGAAACAAAATATTTGTTTTGTAGGTGGTTTTAGCACCTTGACCCTTCATTGTTAATATGGTTATCAATTGGTTTTTTAGATTTTTTTTAAAATAATTTCCTATTTTTTAGATTTTTTATTTATTTATTGAAAATTTTAATTATTTAATATTTTTAAATACTTTAATTATTTAAATTTATAGTTTTTTATAGTTTTGAATAATTTTTTATTTTTAAAATATTTTTAATTAACTATATATGTCATTGATTTATTTAGTTATATTAATTATTTGGACTAATTAGATCATGCCACACGTCGTATATGGATTGAAAAATTTAATGCTATCACTTTCAATGAAAGAACTCGTTCGTAAATTTTACGAATTTGATGAAATTAATCAAAGGTTTAGAATTGAAATTAAAAAAAAAGGTTGAAGGTTAAATTTGTTATTTTCTCTTAAAAAAGAAAACCTTTGAATTGTTGAAATTAATTAGATTTGCACAATTTTTCTAATTTAACTTAAGTTCATAAACCAAAAAAAAAAAATCATAAACTATATAATTGCTTCTTAAAGGTTAATAATTAATTTAATTCCCTTTTTTCAATCTAACTTAGACTCAAGAACCTAAAGAACCCAAATAGAAATTTCATATACTACCTTAACTCCCATAAAAAGTTTGAAATAAATTAAAATGACATGATTTTCCCAATCTACTTTATGGTTTAGGAAGTGAAAAATAGAAAAGATAAACATATAATATACACGAAAAGTATTAAATAATTTCAAATTACTCAAATCTCTTAATCTTCTACTTAGTTATGAGAACTTTAAAATCCTGTAGTAAAATCTAAGTTGTAGTTAGACACGATTTTAACTTATTAATTATAACTATACGGATAAATCAATACATTTTAAAAAAGTTATCATTTATAAACATTTACTATAATTGAGGTCTTAAATTAAAACAAAGAATATTTAGTACTTAAATAAAAAATAAATAAATAAAGAAAAATGGTGGAATGTTAATGACTACAAATGTATTTATCTCAAAAACAAAAGAATTTCAAAACTATGGAAGCAACAACAAATACCAGTTATTACAAAAGAAAAAAACTAGCTTCGTCCCCCCACAAACAAGCCAAGCCAATGAGAAGCCATGAACAAGCCAAAGTTAGTCCAAAAATACCGTTGGATATATATACATATATTTCCAATATATCAATCCTATCAACTCCTTAAAGGACTTTAAAGTTAGTTGGGTCTTCTCGTTCCACACACACTCGCACTATCTCTGTTCCCAAATTATCTAACAGTCAACTCCTAACAGCCCGATCTCTCTCTCTCTCTCTAACTTACAACAGAAGAAGAAGAAAAAAAAAAAAAAAAGAACGCTTCCTCCATCACTTCATCTTTTGTTTTATATCCTTAAATCAATCCGACCCCACTTCTCTCTCTACCCCCTTATCTCTCCCTCAACAACAAATCTTCATTCCATTCTCTCTCTCTCTCTCTCTCTCTCTCTCTCTCGGGAAGCCATACCACAGACACCCTTGTGTCATTGGTGAATATGCATTACATCGTGTTATTATTGTAATTTATTATTATTATTATTAGTACCTTCCCAGTTCCCTCCTTAAAACAAACCCAAAACACAATCCCATATTGTGCCATGGGCGTGGACATGTCGAATAACCCACCCCCCACTTCTCGTACCAAAGACTTCTTCGCCTCCCCCGCTCTTTCCCTTAGTCTCGTAAGTTTATTATCCCTTTTGTCTCTTCCGTTCCGTTCCGTTCCATTTTATTCTAGCCTGTCCGGTGTTTTTAGTATTTACCTATGCAACTTTCTTTATTGGGTGTTGATATTAATATTTATTTTATTTTATTTTTTTTTGTAGGCGGGTATTTTTCGGGATGCGGGGGCTGCGGCTGCTGCTGCCTCCAACGTGGAGGTGGAGGAAGGAGATGAAGGAAGCGGAGGTGGACGGAGAGAGGATACCGTAGAGATTAGTAGCGAAAATTCGGGACCGGCAAGATCACGGTCGGACGATGACTTCGACCTAGAGGGAGACGGTGATGATGACAATAATGATGGTGATAAAAAGAAGAAGAAAAGGAAGAAATATCACAGGCATACTGCTGAACAAATTAGAGAAATGGAAGCGTAAGTATATATATATATATATATATATATATATTAATTTATTTATTTATAGTAACCATGTTTACCGAGGATTCTGTTAACAAACCTTTTTATTACATTCTATGATATGTGATGACTAGATTATATATTTTTTGAAACAGCATGTATGCATCTAATAATAAATAAATAGACCTTGTATATATAGTATTTTTCAATATGTAGATATGATAATTTATATATATATATATATTTTTAGGTGACAGTATATAATTGACAGAATTATAAATGAGGGAACCAATTATTAAATAATTATCTTTTTTAAACAAATTTTCTTGTGAGTGTTAAATCATTAGTTGGAATTCCAAACGCGGTAGTTGTAATAATGATAACAAATTATTGCGGATTTGAGTACAGGTGCTTTTAGTATGCACATGGCGAACTTTAAATTCAGCCAAGCCATTGACTCGAGGAAGAACTAGCCGGTGACTCGGTGCAAGACAGTATGAGTCATCGATTTTGGTGAACATTTATTTTGGTGGAATCAAAATGATACTTTGCATGTAAATACGTCGTACGTACGTATGTATTAGCATACTAGTATTTATTTTCAAAAAATTTACATTGAAAAGTTATTAAATGCATTTACATAAAAATAACTTGATTTTAAAATGTTTACAGAAGATGAATAATAAAATTCTCGATTACTCTTCATCTTTCATTTGTATTATGCTCAAAAAAGTTTGTGAGAAGGTAGTAAGTGTGTATACCGTAAAATCCTTTCTTTTTTTTTTTTTTTTTTTGCAGTACGACACATAAGCAGAGATAGAATAGTCCAATGCAATGTAATGAAAATTTATTTTGGAGTTTTTTTTTTTTATTATAAATATTTGAAGTTGAGTATAGTATAATTTGGAAATCTAAATGTTGGGATATATTTTTCAGGCTGTTTAAAGAATCGCCCCACCCAGATGAGAAACAAAGACAACAACTTAGCAAGCAACTGGGTCTTGCTCCTAGACAAGTTAAGTTCTGGTTCCAAAATCGCCGTACCCAATTAAAGGTATATATGCACAATATCGAGTTCGATCTTATTTTAGTGCCAATGCATGTTGAATTTGGAGAATTTGGATGTAGTTTGGATCGATTTTTAATTTTGACTATTAAAATGGAGTGTTGAAACGCTAAATGTAGGCTATTCAAGAGCGCCATGAAAATTCTCTACTAAAGACTGAAATGGAGAAGCTTAGAGAAGAGAACAAGACAATGAGAGAAACCATCCAGAAATCTTGCTGTCCAAATTGTGGCTCAGCTACAAGCAGCAGAGACAATGCCTTGACAACACAGGAACAACAGCTAAGGATTGAAAATGCAAGACTAAAAGCCGAGGTAATTCAATCAATGCAAGCCTAACAAACATTCTCAAATCCAACATTTCACTTCATAGCCCAGTAACATGGGATAATCTCTCTTTCCTAGGTAGAAAAACTTCGAGCAGCACTTGGGAAGTACCCTCCAGGAGCTACATCACCTTCGTGTTCAGCAGGGAATGATCAGGAAAACAGAAGCTCTTTGGATTTCTTGACCGGGATTTTCGGGCTAGAGAAGCCGAGGATCATGGAACTTGTTAACCAAGCAATGGAAGAGCTGAAGAAGATGGCAACTGCTGGGGAGCCACTTTGGGTTAGAAGCGTCGAGACGGGTCGGGAGATTCTCAATTATGATGAGTATGTGAAGGAATTCTCGGTTGAAAATCCGGGCGAAGGAAGGCCAAAGAGGGCTATAGAAGCCTCAAGAGAGACCGGCGTAGTGTTCGTCGATCTTCCCCGGCTAGTGCAAAGCTTTATGGATGTGGTAGGTGTTAGAATTCGATAAGATAGTTTAATTTTATGTTTATACCTATATTGACATCGATTGAAACTCATTGGGCGGACTTCCCGATTGAATCGAGAATTTCATTGGTCAAGTAGGATGCTAAAATCTTCTGTTGTGCATTTGTAGAATCTGTGGAAAGAAATGTTTCCTTGCATGATTTCCAAGGCGGTTACAGTGGATGTTATCAGCAATGGTGAAGGTGTTAATAGGGATGGTGCTGTTCAATTGGTAAGTTTGAATTATATTTCTTAAAAACCAAAATGCTATTCTTTTGTTTCCATATTCTGAATCATGGTACAACCATATTTTGTTTTGAACTGTTCTTGGATCAGCTTTACTTTTTCCTTTTTTGTACCAAAGCACATATTTTTCTTGAGAAAACTATAATATTAAATCTAGAAAAAATGTTTTGAAAATGTTTGCAACAAAACATATGTTACGCCCTAATTTTTACACTGTGGTCCAGCCACTTCAAGAAGTGGCTGTTTGTGTAGTGTTACTTAGATCCACTTTTCTTCTGTACCAAACTCATCTGAAAGTCAAAGCTAACAAGCATCTTACATTCATAAATGCAAAATCTACCTTATTGAAAGGAAAAAAAAAAAAAAAAAAAAACAAGAAAACCTTCATTTTATGTGAAAGAATAATACTAATTAAATCAGAATGTAGATAGTCAACAATCCGGATTAGATGAGCATCACATGAATGGTTAGATGGTTGACTAGACTGTCTAGTCACTTTTAAGTGACTACTAAAAAGTTTGGAAATTTTTCTTGCAAGACAAATACACCCTCGGTACCTTTGCATTCATTAATAAAGTCATCAATGTTGTCAAATAGAACAGGCAATTATTATGAGCCCAGATTGTTCTGGCCAGGTAGAGTTAAATCCTATGAATGTAATATCATCTTCATAAAAATGTGGAGTTGACCATTAATCCTTACCTTTTAAAGCTGGCTTATGCAGATGTTTGCTGAGCTGCAAATGTTGACACCAATGGTGCCTACTAGGGAAGTTTACTTCGTCCGGTACTGTAAGCAACTTAATGCAGAACAATGGGCTATCGTCGATGTTTCAATCGACAAAGTAGAAGATAACATCGATGCATCTTTAGTAAAATGCAGAAAACGCCCTTCCGGTTGCATTGTTGAAGACAAATCGAATGGCCATTGCAAGGTATTGTCAAATGTGCAGGAAAAAAAAAAAAAAGTAATTTGTTATGAGCTTAATTGTCATGAGCATGATCTTGAATGATCTCAAATTACTTGTGATAACGAAAATGGCAAGTATGGCAGAAAGAAATATATGAATTTTTTACCAAACTATGGTCTATGGGATCTCATAATGTTCTTTAATTGGCAATAATAACTCAAGGTCATCTGGGTGGAGCACTTGGAATGTCAAAAGAGTACAGTTCACCCTATGTACCGGACGATAGTCAACAGCGGTCTTGCTTTTGGGGCAAGGCACTGGATGGCAACATTGCAGCAACAATGCGAACGGTTGGTTTTCTTCATGGCAACCAATGTTCCAACAAAAGATTCTAGTGGTAAGCAATTCATATCAACCCATAAGACGGTTTCCTTGACCACAAGAAATAGAGAATTCAACGGGGAATGTGAATTTCTGCAGGTGTTGCTACGCTTGCTGGAAGGAAAAGCATCCTGAGATTGGCACAAAGAATGACACAAAGCTTCTGTCATGCAATTGGAGCATCAAGCTATCATAACTGGAACAAGGTCCCGGGCAAAACAGGAGAGGACATTAGAGTTTCTTCTAGGAAGAATCTAAATGACCCTGGAGAACCCCTAGGGGTAATACTGTGTGCAGTTGCTTCCGTGTTGCTACCCGTATCGCCTCACGTACTCTTTGACTTCCTAAGAGATGAAACTTGTCGAAGCGAGGTTTGAGCTAAATTGAAAGCAAATGTGACAAATGAAACAGATGTATCCTTATAAGCATGGCGTGACTTAGACTAAGGGACGCTTTTTATTGTATTGCAGTGGGACATCATGCACAACGGAGGGTCAGTGCAGTCTATTGCCAATTTAGCAAAGGGGCAAGACCGCGGAAATGCCGTTACCATTCAGGTTGATTGTCTCTTTCCACAGCCTTCTTCTGAACTTATCAAGAAAGATGAAAGTACAAATACATATGTAATCGAATAAGGTAAATTGTCTAAAATATTCGATTTCGTTATTGCAGACAATGAAGTCAAAGGAAAACAACATGTGGATACTCCAAGACAGTTGCACAAATGCTTATGAGTCCATGGTGGTATATGCTCGTGTGGACATTCCTGGTATGCAGGCTGTAATGACCGGATGCGACTCCAGCAACATCGCGGTTCTGCCATCAGGTTTCTCAATTCTCCCAGATGGACTCGAGTCAAGGCCTCTTGTTATCACTTCTAGGCAAGAGGAGAAGAGCTCAGAAGGAGGATCCTTGCTCACGATCGCATTCCAAATCCTAACAAATACTTCTCCAACCACAAAACCGACAATGGAGTCCGTGGATTCTCTCAACAATCTCATATCCTGTACATTGAGAAACATCAGGACAGGTTTACAGTGTGAAGATGGTTGAGCCGTCCGGGTTGCTGTTTTATTTTATAGATAGGGAAGCTAATTAACTGTACAACTAATAGGTTTCTTCTTCATTGGTTTTTTTCTTTCTGACATTCAGCTTTTGAGAAAGCCACCAGTTTCTAGTATTGGCTTTCACTTGTTCTGGATGGAATGGAGGTTTGGATTTAGAGTATTTTCGGGGATGTTGTAGTAGTATTAGGACAGATTAAAAGGGAGGAAATTTTTTGTGATTCATATCTCATATCTATCAATGAAGGAAAGATATGTGAAATTACTTGCATGTACAAAGAGATACATATTGTCTTTTATTATCCAGTAGTTTTGTATAAATATGTCTTCCATGATTCACTTGGTATGTCTGTTCGTGTGATCTCTCTGTTATTTGCAAGATACTCAAACCTCATGCATACTACCAGATCTATGTGAAAAATTTTCACTTTTCACAGCTACAAACATGTTACATGTTTGGAATTGCTGATCCAACACAGACAAATGTTGCTCATTACTTGCTCGCATTTTAGTACCATCCAATTTTTTTTTTCCCACATAAACAAACTATATTTTTTGCTTGCAAATGTCCTTGTGCAGCTTATACGAAACACAGAATACTAAGCTACCATCCTTTTTCAGTACACACCCTGAAGGATAGGGTAAATCTCAATCTGGTTTTCCCACAAATGAGGTTTATTCACTCAAGAAATCTCCTAGACATTAGTAAGAGTTCATCCGAGGACTACGATGTCTGAACCAAACGCCGGGATCTTTGAGCCGATCAAGGAACCTAATTAAATAAGTTAAAAAGCAGGAAATAGACTACTGCGAGATGGACCATCCCAATTTAGGTAGAGAATTATTTATAACTCCCACGTAATCAGAATTCGGAACAGCAAATATTTATCCTCGTGCTAATGACAATTGAACAGATAGTCCCCGTACTGCAAACGGATCGGTCAAGTTTGCATTCGGCTCAATGTCCCAAAAGAGTAATGATAATACTGAGACAGTTCATTAAGAATTTAAAAAACATCAATAATAAATTTTAAATTTTACCGTCCAAATGTTGAGGGAAAAAAAAAATTACGATTTCAATGACCTAAATTACGATAGAAAGAAAACTTCCAGTAACTAATTAAAGTCCATCCTTCATAACAATCAAATTACACACAAAAAAAAAAAAAAAAACAACCTAAAGTAAACGACTTTATCATAAAACAACACAAGACAACAACCCAATGCCTAAAACCCCATTACAGACCAAACCCATGATTATGATTTTCTCTCACTAAGGGTTGGATTCCAATGGCAACCCAATCTCACCACTCTTCTCCTTTTTCACACCCCCATTAATCGGAATAGCAAGAAAAGCCTTAGTCTTGCTAATGGGTCTGCTCTTCTCAAGCTGAACCATATCACCAACTTTGAACTGGTTAAGTGGGTCATGAGCTTGGTACTTCTTCTTCTTCCTGACACGGCGTTTGTATTTCGGGTGTGGAGCCAAGCGTGTGACTTCGACCGCTACGGTCTTGTCGTTCGTGGCGCATACGACGCGGCCCTGGAGGGATTTCATGGCGCGGATTGGAGGGAGGAAAGAGGGCGGGGAAGGTTGGAAAGAGAGAGAAGAAGAGGGTTTCGTGAGGAGAGAGAATGGGGTTGTGCCATGGAGGAAGTGGGTGTTGAGGAGAGACATTGGAAGAAGCACGAACAAAGCTGGTGATAAGGAAGGGAAGGGATTGGGTTGGGTTTGTTATTTGAGTATGAGGGAAATGGTAGAGTCGGATGGACCGATTCAGATCGAACCGTTTTGTAATTGAAGATGAAGGTTTAAGTTTCGGTTTAGTCTATCTTTTAAACCCTTTTTTACTCCCTTACGTCATATAAATTAAATCAATCAATATTTGTTTAGACTTTTATTGCGTGGTTTTATACTTTATTGCTCAATGGCATTTGGAGTGATAAGGTTATTTTATTTTATTTTTTTAATTTTTGGAATAACAATTCTCTTATTTTATTAATTAAAAATTATTTTACAATAAATAATTCCTCGTAAAAATTATTATTTCTTATAGAATGTAACTCTTTTATTTTAACATTATTCCTAGTTATAAAAAAAAAAAAGAAGTAATGAAGTTTCTTTCCAGGGAATCAAATGCATGGTTTTAGAAGTTGACTTAATGGTTTTGGTCAAATTTAATTCTTGCAAGTTAGCACTATAAGTATATTTTATACCTTTTATATATAATTGGATTACATAAAATAGTTTTTATTATTTACTTTTTAATTATATATTGCAACTTTAAAAGAGAAATAAACAAATTTATCTTATTAAAAAACTAATATTTATACTATCGAATTATAATAATATTGAAATAATTTCTTATATACTAAATAAGCGAAGAATTATTCTAGAAGTTAAAAAAAATAACCATATTACTTTACTAAATTTAATTGAGCAAGAAATTATAAAATTACATCTAAAAAATCTAAAGAATGAACACGTACATACATCCAATTATATCTAAATGTAAAAGTAACTTCCATTCCACTAATTTTTATATATAAGATTATTTTTAACTTAATTAAATAAATAATTAGAAAAAAAATTGAACTTTATCTATTTCGTTATAATTAAAATTCATACTATTAAATTATAACGATCTCAATAAGATATTTACATTTACTTATAAAAAATTAAATCACATATGAATGAAGTTTTTCTATCCATCAAGGAAATTTATAAAAATTACATCTCCTTTTATATACAAGGGATGTATCTTTATTTCTTTTGCTTTCCTTCAATAGGATAGACTTATCTAAAACCAATTTCCCCGGCACCACTCATATAAAAATGCATTATACATCTCCTTGAAGAGAAAATTAAAAAAAAAAAGGAAAAAGGCTATTTCCACGTGTAAATTCAAGATCCACGCAAAAATAATAAATTACAAAATCTCCATGCATTTGCTTTCACCAATAAACTAAAATATTTACAAGATACTCTTTGATACCGCCAAGAAGGCAAGAACCAGCAAGGCCATGGCTTCTCTAGCAACGTTTTCTGCCATACAACCTGTCACCACGGTCAAGGGCCTTGGTGGTAGCTCAATCACCGGAACAAAGCTCCATGTCAAACCTAGTCGCCAAAGCTTAAGACCCAAAAGCTTCAAGTAAGAGCACACTTCACACTTTTTGTTCATCGAGGGTACTTATCTTGCAGACAATAATGTTTCCGACATCGGTATATCGAGCACCCTTGATAACTTTCAAAATTACACTTCTACTCAGTTTCTATTAATTGTATGCTTATATGCATTAGGCACTCGTTTACAAAAATTAGCAGGTGTATCTTTGCAGGTGAACGACTAAGAAAACTGGGATGTCAGTGTAATTTTGAAAGTTTCTGGTTGCAGATTACTTTTTGTAATGTTTGGATATTAGTATGTTGGTAACTGAAAGTAATTGTGCTGATCACGGTACAA
The DNA here is from genome assembly GCA_024138005.1 of Lumnitzera racemosa. Lineage (NCBI taxonomy): Eukaryota > Viridiplantae > Streptophyta > Magnoliopsida > Myrtales > Combretaceae > Lumnitzera > Lumnitzera racemosa. Next base: position 82,473,309 of record JAMXBC010000012.1, read on the forward strand.
TTTAGTGGTAGGTGATGCTTGTAGGGACTACCAGCAGTTGGTTTAGATAGTTACAGTCCATAGGGTCATGCTACATGGAATGAATTCGTGCACAGTTCTACCTATTTTTAGTAGCATCTTCCATTAGTATATTAATATACAGCACGATGGAGGCTTGCAGATAGAATAATTGGATGGTTTATGGTTCTGATTCCGTCATATAAAAAAAAAAAACAACAACAACAACGAAAGATGCATCTATTTCTACATACAGTCTGTCTTAGCATTTTTCGTGAACCAAGTGGATTTTGCGTGCAAGTAGGAATAAATTCATTGTGAATTATTTGGTGTCTTTCTTCATAGGAGCGGTGCTGTTGTTGCAAAATATGGAGACAAGAGTGTGTACTTTGACTTGGAGGATATAGGCAACACAACCGGACAATGGGACTTGTATGGTTCAGATGCACCTTCACCATACAACCCTCTTCAGGTTTGAGGCCTAGTCCATCTGTTTCCATTAGCTTTTTAGTTTGATAGCAGTATAAGTTTATTTGTAAATTTAAGACTAAGTTATTCATTTAGTGTTGGAAAATTAGTTCTCAAGCATTTCAAAAATGTTGAGTGAAGAAAAATATATGGCTGTTTTGGCTAGCAGACTGGCTTTACAATGTTTTGGCTCTTGCTATGGTTAACTTAATTTCTTCCCAATTCTGTTTAATATTTTTCTTTTTTCTGGTTAAAAGTGTACTTATATTAATATAAACAAGCTGTTGTGTCTTTTCAATATCTTATTCCAATGCTTCCATAACCTAACTGTTTCTTTGTTTCCATGTTTGAATTACTTGAACCGTATAATAGATCGACTAAATTTTCGTAGCCTATAATATTTTCTTGTGGTGCTACAGAGCAAGTTCTTTGAGTCATTTGCGGCTCCATTCACCAAGAGAGGGTTTTTACTGAAGTTCTTGATCTTGGGAGGTGGCGCCACTCTTGCTTACTTCAGTGCCACTGCTTCGGGTGATATTCTACCCATCAAGAAGGGCCCACAACTTCCACCAAAGTTGGGGCCACGTGGCAAGATCTGAGCATGCTATAATCTTCATATTTCCATCTTTTTAATATATGCAACCTTTATTAGTTTATGTTTGTAGACAACATCTAGGCTTACTAGATACATCTGGATTGATCAATGAACCATGTGTTTATTTTCAGTCTCACTTCGGATTTGAGTTGCCTATGTTAAGCGATGAGCCACGCTAGGTTTATAAAGCCTAAACTTTTAGGTCACCTCGTTATAGAACTAAACTTAGCAATCTATATTCCTAATAATCAAGGATGCAGAAGAATCTGTCTTTTGAAGAGCAAAGACTTCATATATCCTGTACCAGTCATGTTGCAATCGCGACACCACAAACGTAGATTGGTTCTAGTTTCATAAAAGTTTGGAACTTATTTACTTAAATGAAGCACATGATATGTATTTAGTACTTTTTGACACCACATATAATTGACTCCTATTATAATTATCCATGTTGTTATTTTATAAAGTGCAACAGGAAATTGATTCCAAGGACAGGTTAAACATTAAAAAACCAAAAATTTTAGAGTGCTCTATTTCAAATAATTTCTCTAATATCACATAATAAATAGATAAGCCTTCAGCATGTGGCAAGCTTGAAATCTCTTGGAGCAAATATGAAGATTTCGACTCAATCAAAACTTGCAAATTTGTTTTACATACTAACTGCTAAAAAGAAATGGAAAAGCCTTGGCTTGTATTCTAGAAGCTGAATAAAATTACACCTCTCATTATTTACAGAAGCGAAAATTAGAAATTAGTCATCACAAGTAAATCTTGTAAGCGTCCAAAAATGAACACCTTCAGTCTGAAATTTCTGTGGTATGTATGTCTCTTCCTGTGGGCTTGTTTTTATGGTCTCAGTTCTCTAGTACTTTGTCATCCTAATGTCGTGCAGTTGGACTTCTTAAACCACCATAGTTCTCGAGCTTCTCTATGTAGGAAACTTTCTTGGTAGCTACTGGTGGAAGTTTACTTGATAACTTGCCGCCATCGGCTTCTTTGAGGGTGTCATCCCCGGAGGGTTCTTTCTTTGTTTCCTTGTCTGGTTGATCCAAACTCCACCCCATGAAATCTGATAGAGTCATTGATGTAGGTGTTTGTGTTTCTGCAGATTGGTACTTCTCAACCTCTTCTCGAGGATTGAAAAGTTTCTCTGATACAATTACAGTAGAACCTTTTAAGTTAGTCCTCCTGGATGCTTGTGATGGATCCTTTGCCATGTCATCGGCGTGAAGAACGTCATCTATTCTTGATAAGACCGTGTAGGCCAAGCTCTCCAGTATCCTTGAATAGCTCTCTAGAATAGCATGCCCAACATCCTTAAAATGGTGACAAAATCCAAAGATTAGTATTATGATCATGGATGATGGCTGAATGCTAGTCAGAACCTCATTGCCCTGTTTTACACTTCTAAGGCTACTGAATGACAACACATGAAACTATGATTCAACTGACATTTTTTTTCCTAATAATACAGTTCAGTTAAATATCTTTACTTTACCACTTCCCTGACATATTGCATGAGGCATTTAAGCATAGCTACATTACACCTCAGTTATATAACATTACTATCTTAATAAGTTTAGGAAATACAAGAGACATCCCTAAATAACTTTTAGAATAATTGCAGATGTCCTCTAAAGAGTTCTATTAAGGCAGGCCGAATACATGTTAAGAGGGGCATAACAATCCAACTAAAAGAATTGGGGCTGTTAGAATAATTCTGAAAGTTTTTAGCAATGGTTTGCGTGATTTACTCTATTCAATCTCCTGCCTTTACAACCAGCTTATCTAAATTCTCAAGCTAATAAATATAAGTGTGTGTATGCATGTGCTTCAACACAGAAGAAGTGCTAAATTTATGATTGAATTCTAGTTGTCATACGCATAGCAAATAAACTCAAAGTGAAATCTTACCCTGTTGTACTGGATTTTGCTAATATCCAATGCTGACTGAGGAAGTCCTGGAAAGCGCTGTTTGAGAAGAAGTAAGATAGTCTCCGCTCGTTCTTCAAACTGCTCTCTCTTCTCCAAGCTCACAGTTGAACCCCAAGATGACTTTCCATCTTTTTGGTTCATTTTTCTCTTCCAGATCACAATGGAAGCCTCAATCCTGTTCTTGAGATCAAGTCTTTTATGCTCCGTCGACAAGTCTAAGGTGGAGAGGAATTGTTGAGGATCGAAGTAGTCCACTGTTATACTCTTGTAGATTGAATCTCCGAGGCTCGATCTCCCGTTCTACAAGTGAAAACACGAACTCAGTGTTAAACTTTCAAAACCACTACTAATTGTAAACTTTTGAGATTACTATGATAATATTCAGCAATTTTAAAACTTTCACTATAAAAAAAGAAAAATAAGTCTAGAAAACGTTTTCAATGAAACAAGCACACCCAAATTTAAAGCGGTGACATTGCGATCACTAGCTTTTCTCCTGATTTGTTTACCTTTGGTAGGGATTCAATGTAGTTCTCGGGGATCTCCATTTCAGACAGAACTTGAGCATTTATGGCCATAGCTGCTTTAAGCACCTGGTTGACAGACTCTTTTTGAGACAGTAACCATTTTCTTGTCGATTCAGATAGACCTTCGGGTGGCACTTTTGGAGTAGGTAACCACCATTTCTCATCCTGCCTCTTGCTATTTCCCTTCTCGGATTCATCTGCATCTTTCGAGACATAGTAGAATTCTCTCTGATCTTTGAATCTATCCAAACAATCCTGGAAACACATAAGCGGAATTTCAGAGAGAATTCTACGAAAGTCGTTCATATAGAAACCTGAAGAGTTTGATGTACACTTACAATAAGCATGGCATCTAGTTTTCGCAAGGCTGGTATGTTCATGAGAAGATCAGTCCGTTGCCTCGTTGTCATAATCTTCAGGATCAACATTAACAGAATGCATCAATACGCGATAATAAGAAGGCAGTTGAGAAGTATTAAATTTAATTCAACAATCGACTGAGATCAGCTGGTTGTGGAACTAAACTCAATACGGTAATCTAATTACAAGTATATAGCCAAGAGAGATTTATGTTTTTACCTCCATGTTGACTCCATTTGTTTTCTGTTGGACAGGAACCATTTCAACAATATGATCGGTAACTGACAAGAGCCAATCAATCTCCTTTTTCCACCTTGCTTTTGTTTCTGGGGCCATTGGCTCGAGACGTTTTTGCTCACCAAAGGCAGATGCTGCATCGCGTTTACCAAATAATAGGAAGGTAAGAGAAATAGCAAGGGCTGATAGAATTTTTGGGCTAAATACGTCAATCGGTCTATTTTCACAAAAGCTCGACGTGGTCCCTAAGCATAGTGTACACATTCAAATATTTATGGGGAGGCGAAATAACATTTCTTGGGGATGCATCCCCACCTCTGTAGTAGTTTCGAGGTGAATTTGCAAATTTTTATGCATATATATAGACTTTTTTTGTGCATTCAAAATATTGAGGGATCTAAGTGAACGGAACCGGGCATTGAGCTTTGCTAGAAGGTGTCAAAATGACAGAATGATCAAACATACCAGCAAGATTAGTAATAGCATTTGACAGGGCCAAAGCTGAAGAAACACCTTTTCCTCCACCAGACATATCCTCTCCTAGAAGCAACTTAGCAAATTTTTCCTTCATCAGATCCATATCTGAAGCAAAACATCACATGAACAGCATTAAATACCATCATCAGTATCATGCCATTTAAATTGGACAAAATACTTATCCACGCCTCGAACCACATTTAATTCATTTAGCGGATTTAGTTTTGTTTTACATATCAACATGTTCTTTTCACATGTTGAATTAAGCATATTGCATGCAACTAATTAACGATGACTCAAATAACAACAGAAAGACATGAGATTTAGGACCTCCAAATCCAAATGTAACTCTAATCAATTATCACAGCGCACTATTAGAAATAATCAATCAAATTACGATCTTTCCCCTTCTTTGTGAAAAAAATAAATAAATAAAAATATTGTAACTATAAAAGTTTAGGCATGTTTTATGCACCTTTTATCGCGTGAATAACAAATAAATAATCATGGGAGAAGACCCTCATGTGCAAGTTTTTATAAAAATTAGAGTTTCTTGAGCAAGAATGATAAATTTTCCATATTTTAATATCATGGTGGAATATTTGAGCTCTCGCTTTGAGCATCAATTTTCGATGATTCCAGGATGGTTACAGGATATCTCAACTATTTATCAATCCCCTAACAACAAGAAGCACGTATATAAATAAAATGCAAAATATACCTGAAGGTTCTTTGACTTCTTCCTTAGTGGGGCGTGATTTAGGACCCCTATCATTATTGGTTTTATGTAGTGACCAACCAATTTGTTGTTTCTCAACAGGATGATCATTCAAAGGTGTTGATCCTTGACTTCTTGATGTCATCACATCATGATCTATTTGCAACGTCTCGCCACCGCCACCACCCATGGCGATTCGATCTTCGCTCAAACTCTTCCCATGCCTTCCTCCTCCGTTCTCATGATGCGTCATACCCTTGAAATGAAATATCCTAGACCTATAACTCTCATGTTCTTGTTCTATGGCACGTACCATCATTATTATTATTATTATTATCAATAACCTAAATCCTCAACAACAAACAGTAAATTCAACATGAAAAAGGCTAGTTAATGTTAGTGTTTTTTTTTTTTTTCACGCAAGGAGGGGAGACAAAAATGGGAACAAGCAACCTCAATTTCTCCTAAGTGAAACAAAAAACAAGAGATGTTTTTGGAATTCAGACAGAGAGAGAGAGAGAGAGCTAGGAAAAGAATTAGGGGAGAAGCTTTAAATTTGGCTGGTGGATTTTGTGAAGAATTATTTCGAGTTTGTGTGTTTGTGTTTTGATGTTGATGTCTATGTTGAACGTGGGGTGCATGTATTAGAAGGGTTCGGCGTAAGAGTCAAAATAAATAAATAAATAAAGTGATTATTTTAATAAATAGGGAGGAATATTATTTTTGGGGTAAATGGTTTTTTTTTTTTTTTTTTTTTGAAATTTGGTGAATGGTTGAAGTTGAGTGTTGAGAAGAGAACTATCCGGGAAGACATGCATCCCTAACTGTTTTTTCTTTTTTTGTCTGTAAATGGAAGTTCTAATTAGGGTTTGTCATATTGACAGGTGAGCTAACGAAATATAGTTCACACTTCTTTGTATTAAAACGGGGTGGTGATGGTGGGGGGTGACAACGGACAAAAAGTTCGATTAATAATGCTTCGCAAGATTAAAAAAATATATGTATATATATATTTTATATTTTCTAATTTCGATTGTGCACATAAGAAAGAAGAAAGAAAATCTGCATGCAAAGGTTTACAGTTTTTGTATTTTTTGTCTGAATACAAAGGTTTGTCTCTAAAAATGACAACTATTCTTCGTATTGCATACTTCGAGATTACCGATGTCGGTTTTTAAGATCACTTACGCTATCTATGTTCAATTATGGACTGCCACATATATCCCAAGCAATAAATTTATTGAAGATATTCCATTTAAGATATCCAAATTCTTAACAATTATCGATTGCCACCTATATTAACGTCGTCTATTGAATTGTTTCTTACACTAATCAAAAGTATCATAAATGTGATATCTTAATTAAAATAATCATTTAAGATGCATATTAGTCTGTAATTAGACCCAAAAAAATAACCCAATGGACATAAGGCTTTAGATAGAGTTTACATGGGTATTATCATTGATCTTAAAAAGTTCAATTGACCGAAATTTACAATTTCAAAGTTTAGGTAGTTAACTAAAAAAATCCATCAAAATATAAGTACTAAATGCAATATTATCTGTTAAAAAATTTGAAAATTTTGGATTTTTCTCTAAATTGATTGATGCGGCCTCTTTTTCTTGGGAAAAAAAAAAAAGATATACGTATGCTTTATTTTCATTTCACCATTCTACTTTCTTTTCCAATCCCTTTCGGCATCATTTCCGATGTTTTTATTGATTTATTTTAATCTTTATAAAGCTCAAGTTTTAATCTTTTTATAGGTTTTCCTTCTCCAACTTTGATTTATTTGAATCTTGTGTTTTCTTATCGCTAGAGTATGAAAGCTTAATCTAGTTAAAGAGGGTGATCCGAGTATTTAAATTTTTTCTATGTATCTTTCTCTTAAAGAATTCATATTTTTCTTTTTCGTTCGATTTTTGGGTCTTTCTTGTCCGTATTCTTGTTTTATATACCCTTTTAGGGTTGTGGTTGGTGGTTCGGTTGTGGTACATTATAGGTGCTGTTCATATTTCTAGATTTGATTTGTGTTTCAGGAATTAAGTCAACATTTGCTAGATGGGGCACATTATGAATAAACAAGGCTTAATGAACGTGGATCCTACTTTTGATTAGTCTAAGTCAAAAGACGATTCACCTAGAATAATTACCATCTGCATCTTTTTAGGCTCATCTTCTTCAAATTCTCAAGCCATCCTAGGCTTTAAAAACGCTACAACCTTTAAGCTGAGACCGATGCGCTTTTTATTGGAAGATGAAATTGAAAAGCCATGCTCCTCTCTTACATATGCCTTAATGACTTCCTTTTCTCATTCTCGATCAACTATGAAAGAAATTCAAGATATCTTCGATGCCGGGGGTTTCAAAGGCTTGATTAATATTAGGTTTCTTAATCAAAGACATGTTCTTATTCGTCCAACTCTTTAGGAAAATGACATTCAACATCAATTCATCCCTCAACTGTTAGGTGAAATAGTCTCCACTTACAGATTTCATTCGTTTGTTAAGTTATCAACTAGTTCTCCGTAGATATTAGCTAATATAGTTAAAAATTTAACGCTCTTAACTTTCCTTAAAGCAATGATAATTTCGAAACATTATGAACTGGGATAGGTCTAGGGGGGTCCGATAGGGGCCCCAACCCCGAAGTTAGGAAATTTTTTTTTTTATTTTTATAAAAAAAGAAAATAAATATACTAAATATATATTTTAAAGAGCAAAATATAACATAAAATGAAGCATAGATTAGTAGATAAATATTTATTTTATAAATATGAGGTCTTAGGTTCAAATCCCATGTTTATTATTTACTTTTTTTTAGATGTATTTATTACTCTGAATAGCGTTTATTTTTTTCCATGTATTAAACTTTTCTTATTCATTTACAATAACTAATAACATTAAATTCATTAATTACTAATCACATTCAACTAAATAATTTTTTTTTTTAAATTGCTCCTTTTATAAGTAATGCCATAAAAATAATTTTATTATCCACCATACAAGTATTCCAATTATGAGACCCTATAATTTTAACAACTAAAAATGAACGGCTAATTAAGGAGAATATATATGATAGGTATCTCTAGATTTATTATCGACTAAAATTTGGCTATAGGGTCTAGTAATCTATTGTTTAAAAGAGGTAAAAACCTGTGGATTGCGAGACTTTGCAAATTGGGAACTAGAACATTAACACCTAAATCAAGGTGTTCGTGAGAGTGTTTTTTTTTTTTTTTTAATTAATCTTAGAATTGGCAATGGATCATAATAAAAATAATATATATTTATATATATATAGATGTGAACCCATAGATATAGACCTTGGAAATCAAAAAACAAAATGATAATACAATTACAACATTGAGTATATCAATATTACTCATTATATATTGTAGCATGAAGTTTGAGATTTAATCAAGCCTTTACGAATAAATTATTTGAGTAATAAAGATAATAAATAGGATGAGATAATACTAGAGGGTATGTATATTTAATTAAATATAATTAACATGAAATATATATACATGCTCGTCAACACATATATATAATAACCATATTGACAAATACTAAAATGAGGTCTAAATGTATAGTATTTATGGGAGCATATTATGGCCACCCTAAGATTAAGGAAAACGAAGATCAACTCTATCCGTTCTATTACGAGGATATATTCTATAGAAAAGATATATTAATAATTTAAAACAGAGGACACCTATATATAGATATATATATATATATATATTCTAATGATTTATTAAATATGGACAAAGTATACACAAAAATCATTGTCATCATAAAATAAATTTAACAAAATATTATTCAATAGCAAGGGACCTTTACGTTGAAGTGCACTTAATTCTAAATATGGTTTACACGGCAACAAAATATGGAATTGGTCACATAGCATAATGCATGGCAATTGTCAAATAATGATCAAATAACTAAGTGCTAGCTTTCCTTTTCTCATTGGACTGATCAAAGGCTTTAACAGGTGTTGGCTTTGCTGGGTTACAGCAAACTGTTATAAACCTTTATGCTAAGGAAACTAGAGAAACAAACTATAAGAAGGAAAAAAAAAAAAAAAGGTAAATTGGGAAAAGTCATAATCTGCTATTTTCAGAATTTACAAATACTGCTATTCAATCGTGTCTCTCCATTGAGGCGTTTGTCAACATGTTACGGCCAAATTCACGATGTAGAGAAGAAGAAAATCCGCAGGGAACCACAAAGAAAAATTTCGATTGAGAAGAAAAATAGGAGGGGAAAAAAAAAACTTAACCAAATCAATTGATTTTTAAAGACTCCAGTATGTTCTATATTGCTTTCAGTTTAATATAATGGTTATAAAGCTTTCTTTAGTAGTGGTCCTGATGTACTAGTGAAATAAATGTATTCCTGAAAAGTAAAAAAAAAAAAAAAAAAATTGTAGTGTGATCTCAAATTCTAATTTGGGCTAATTAATACCTAAGTAGAAGTTAATACTCCATGGTCTACATACGGAAATAAGTATATTTAATGAAAAGATTGGCTAAATTTGATAAAAATAGTATTTATGGGATCTAAATGCAAGAGTGGTACTAATTTGTAATAACTATGTAACCATGCTAAAGTTAGGAGGTGACCTCATTTAATAATGGGAAATATCGGAAAAGAAACTATTGGTTTTCCCAGAGAATATTATGGAATTTGATCATAAGATGTTTGTGGAATATTGTGATGATGTATGGTAATATCATATTTATTTTTGTGAATAAAAGGAGATAACCTTATAAATAATTGCATTTTTTTAGGCTAAAGCCACTAAATTTTTTAATAGGTGGACATTGACTTTATTAAATTGAAACATTGGTTGTGTTGCTTATGGAATTTTAAATGACCAAGATTTGAATTGGTTTGGTAATTGTTGGTTATGTTGAAATAGGTTGACAATTGTTGGTTAAATTGATGAAACTAAGACAATTGGTAATTAGGTAGGTAAAACCATAACTAAGATATGCCAATTTGAGGAGGGAATAAGTATTTGGTAAATGAGGTAAAAGTTAGTTTGGTGGAGAAGAGTTGGAACGAAGGCCAAAATGTTACAAATTTAGCAATGTTATAAGGTTATAATCTAGTCAAAAGGTAAGTCAGAAACTTGGTCATGAAATAGTCTAATGATATGTAACTATAATTGTTGTAGTTAGAAGTTTAGTCAGAAAGTAGTTTGGTCCTAAATATTTGATCTCACTCAAAGTTAGAAGATAGGTTAGAAAGTCATCTACATATAAACTCTAAGAATCTATTAGCATCATTACCTTAGTTAGGATTTGTCACGCCCCGAAACGGTAGAGCCGTAACAGCCCCGCTATGTAAATCATTCTAAGATAGAAATTGGCCTTACAACCGCTGTCTTAGACCTAATCTACACAAGGTGTCCACGACTAACCTGTTTTGAAGTAAACAAATTATAATTTAAATAAATCATTTATCTAAGAAAGTAAGAAAATATATATATATATACACTATAATTCAGTTATTACATTATTCAAAAATGAAAAATTTTAAAATAAAAACTTAGACCTTAAAAATATATGTTTGTTCTTCAAATATTTTTCTTTACTCCCTAAGATTCAGCAGTTGCTAGTTTCAGAGTAGTTGTATGCTACTTCTTAGCTAACACCTGCACGACGTCTATAGGGATATGAGCAACCATAGCTCAATAAATTAGGATGGAGGACTTAAAACTATACCAAAAAAACAACAAGGTTATCAATCAACTTATTAGGTGCAATGCATGTTTAAGCAAATATCGTCATACAACATTATCCGGCCCGTCATGAGATTAGAGAAATTTCGCCCTTTCTAATCCAGGTTGAGGAGTTGCCATTAATACAACAACTCATGACCAAACTCAGGCTTGTGCAATGGAAACCTTGCTCCTCCCGTGACTACCTTCGAACCATTAACTACACTCTCGCCACAACCTCTTTCCTATCACTTAGTTTGACTAAGGATGAAAAAGGGACCATTATATAATCATACGCTATCCCTTTCGAAGGGGTCGGTATTTGGCTGGAGAGTCTTAAGTTCCCCTAATAGGTTACCATGTAGGTTGGATTATAATTATAGGTCGTATATTTGATTAAGTCCAGTTTAGGGTGATCAATCATTTCATACAAATCATACAATACAAGCTAAAACAACAGACATAATCATAGGATTACTCATAATCAAGCACATGCACACAACCAACTATCTAACAAGCACAACTAAGCATAATCTCAAGCCTCTAAAATATAGCAACGTATTAATCCCAGCTTACATGGACTCCTCGCTCACTCATTCAAGGTCCAACTCGCTCAGGCCATCGCCAATAATCCCTATAACACAAACGTGGTTTCGGTTTTTCATATAATTATTATAGGTTCATTTTATCATATAACGCTTATTGTTATGCTTTGTTTAGGGTTTAATATATCTAATTATCTTGGTCTTAAGTCTTTTACAATTATTCTAGGTTTTGGGTTAAGTTTGGGTTCGATTTCCATATCGATTTCTAAATTAGATTCTATTTCGATTTCTAAGTACTATTTTATATCCAAACTCTAGAAACTTGTTTTAATTCATAATTTGAAATTAATCATTTTACTTCTAGATATTTTAAATACCATAATTATCCCTAGTCAATATTTTATTATATCTAGTACACTTAAATCTTTAATAGTGTACCAAATTTACTCATAATGTAAGAAATTTTTACATATTTCATATAATTACATAAATTAAAGTTTCCTATCAAATTTATTGTATATTTTCATTATTATTATAATATCAATTTTTATTCTAATATTTTCTATTTATTATATTTCTAATAATTATGTATTATATACTATTACTTATTATGTACATAATACACATCTAATATTTTTATCACTCTAATTACTATCTTCCAACATCAATTATCATTTCAAAATGTCTAAATTCATCCTAAATCAGATTTTACTCCTAATTACCTTAATTTATAAAATTAGCTTAAAATTTTTTATTTTTCCCTATTACTCATTTATTACATAATTAACCTAATAATTACATCTAACACCCTAAATGCTACAAGTATCATATTTCATCAGATTTCAACATCCTAAAACATATAATTCTTCACTAAATCAGTAATTAACTATTTAATTACTTAATTAACCATAAATTACCCATTTTATGCCTCATTTTAAGGTCTAAAAATTATCTAAAATTTTCAAAAATTAATTTTTGAAAGCGGGCTTCATAACACTGTTCTATATCATCTAAGTAATCTACAAAAAAAAAATTGGCTCAAAACTACACTTCTAAGGTCATCTATTTCTAAACCAAAACATGATCGCTTTTGCATGATTTCTTAAGGATCATATATCACGGGATATATTTTCATCAAAATAATATTTTTCCTAAATATTACATATAAAAATATTTTAGAATAACAAAATTCATCATTTTATAAGAATATTTACTATTTTTACAAAATTATAAAAAATCGGGCTGAAAATCGGACTCACTAGTCTAAGTGGCTCTGGCCACCGCCGGCCGCCGTGGCCTTATCGTCTGGTCTAGGCGTTGCCACCACCGTGTGGTGGTAGTGGCTGTCTACTCCTAACTGCTCATCTGGTGTGGGTTCCCCTTTATGGCCCTAATTGCACAGTTTTTTCTTATTTTTTTTCTTAACCTTAATTTTTCTCTCAATTTCGCCTCTCCCTATTTTTATCACTCTCCAAACTGACCAAATGAGCTTCTAAAATTTTCTTGCTATTTATAGATCTTTAGGGAAATTATTTTGTATTAATTAAACAAGACAATTGTCTTATCTCTTCTCTTTTTCCACTTTATATTTGTTGCATTTTAATTGGTTGATTTTTTTTCTTCAATATCAAAATGTCACGCCCCACTTCTAGACTTTTCCACATTTTTCTTCATTTTTACTTAATTAATTATGAATTTTATTTAATTATTTATTATTATTTTAGCATATTTCGCTTATTTTAAGTAATTACGCTTATTTCTACATACATGTAAATTCATATATAATACAAATAAATATTCCTAAATATTATTTAGGTTATTTTATGATTTTTAGTATATATATAATTTATCTCTAGCGATTCGTTAATCATCGGAATGCATTTTACGCATTTTCGATAAATAATGAGTTATATACTTAAAATTTGGAATTTTTATATTCTTTTATTTTATTACTTATTTTCTTAAATTCGAACTTACGGGATCATTTTTACTAATATTTCTAGTTTTACTTATAATTTAGGTTTAATCGAATCTTTCAATCAATCAAAACCTAGAGTGACTGATTGTGGGGCTTATAGGATCTTAGTCAGAACCCACTTCACTAAGTAAGATTCAGTAAATGGGTAGGAAAACTTACTTAACTTAAGTGAAAAACATGCTTAACAATTGAAATAAAGTCTTATTTTATATATTAGATAACAACTGAAGATGTTATATTAAATAACTAAGGGTAATTGAAGAAAACTAGAATAATAGCACAAAGATATTAAGCGTCAATACTAGGATAAGTGAGAGCAATGCTTCACGGTATTTTGAAGTATTATTTTATAATACTTAGAGGCTTGGGTATGTTTTTGGTTTGTGGTTATAATTTAGTTGTTTATACGTATACTATGCATGTGCTTAAGTATTGCCTTGCTACTGCTATGGGAGTTGAGCTCCTTATTATGGTTGTCTTGTGAATACTATTTTGTTTAGATCATTGGAATTAGTTGATTACCCTAAAATAAACTAACTTAAACTCATCTTAACTTCTAACCTGACATGTATCACAACCCACTAAGAAAATAACTATGGTTATTAAGCTAAACATGAATCCTTGTATGAGAATAGCGGAAATAGTCTTTTTCTCATCCTTAACCAAACTAAGTGATGGTAGAAGGGGGAGTGGCAAGGTTAAGGACCATAATTTGAAAGTAATCTTAGGCAAAGGATGTTCTTTACTTCATAAGCCCAAGTTTAGTTACAATTTGTGAGTGCATGACATCAAACCTCTCAACTCGGATTAGAGTTGGCAAAATTTCCCTAATCTTATGATGGACTGAATAATGTCATATAATGGCATTTGTTTATACATGCACTATATTTAACTAACTTAATTAAAAACCCTACTTATGATATGCTGATTACATACTTTTATCTCTATCCTACTTACTAAGCAAATTGTTACTCATTCTCTATAATTGTTTTACAGGTTCATGGTAGATTTATAAGCATACCACCTTATACTAGAAGATTAGGAAATGGGGTCAAGAGGTGAAGATCAAGAAGAATTGGCTAAACTTTCATTTAACAATTGATTTTACTAACTTTTAAAAAAACTACTAAAGTCTTCCTTAGGTAGCTCTTTAGTTTCCACTATTGATGTAAGTATTAAATATTGTAAACTTATAGACTTTTACAATCTTCCTCTTGAACTTGTTTTTTTTATTTTTTTATGCAAATATAATTTTGTAAATGCTTGTAAATTTTGAAACTTTTGTCAAGTATTGCTAACAAAAATTAATTTTTTTTAGAAGGATTGCACTACAAATTCATTTTAACAATCAATTTTTAAAGATTATACCACAGGTTTATAATAAGCAAGTATGAAATTGGATGCTTCAAAGCGGTTAAGTTGAGTTCGCCTTATGTAAACTAGGTTTACGATAATAGTTTTAAAGTTAATTTCTATCTTAAAACAGTTCATATGACGGGAGCTATTCTAACTTCGCCTCTCTGGAGTGTAACACTGGTCTTATCATGTAAAATATTAATAAACAATATCAATTACATGACTTGATTTAATAATTTTTTCTTTTTACAATTGATGCTACAAAAATGAATGTAGATTATTAAATAATTTATTACCAAATAATTTATATTCAAAATGGTATTCTTTTTTTTTTTAGATTGCTAATATAACAATCATACAAAGTTGTCACGAAAAGAAATAATACAATACTTATATCTATGCTAAGTTGCTCTTTTTACCCTACGTATAATTTCTTATTCAATTAATTTTTATCTATTTTTATTAAAAACAAAACTTACACAAGTTATATATATTAATGTATTTTTTTAAAATTAATAGTTTATTTTCATTTAACATATATGCATAATAAAAAGGTAAAAATTTAGTTTTTTTTTTAACTTCTTATGAATTGCATTGATTACTCTTAGTCATTTTTTAAATGAATTTTCCCATTATATTAAGTTTTAGGAATTATTGTAGGTTATATCATTAATAAGATCATTTTACATATATAAGATGTAATCTAATTAGGATAATAAAGAAATATTTTTCTATAAATAATTCTAACATTGATTTAATTAACGTAAGTTCGACCCTCTTAATTATATGATCCTAGGTCCATCCATAATTATAAAGATTCTAAGAACTAAAAGATTGCATAAAATAATTTGGTATTCCCATCCCAATTTATCAAAGGTGACCAAAACTAGCTTGAAAACACTAAATTGCCATTGTAAATATCGTTAATAATCAACTAAATATTTTTTAAAATTGACTAAGGTAAGACAACTTCATTGAATCATATATCAGTAAAAACCTTTTTAGATTCAACAAATCTGTTTAACCAAATCATTAGCTTTTCGAGTTTTTGACATTACTCTATATGATATATCCCTAAAACTACTTAGTTACATATAATATAAGTTGAACAACAAGAAGAGCTAACAAGACATGTAAACTATCCAATAACTAAAAATTCAAATAATTTTAAAGTTAAAGCATAACATTAATATGCATAAATGTGTTAAATGAAGATTAAAGTTGTTGAAATACATTAATTTAAGGAAAATCTATCAACTTAAAGATTAAGCTATCTAAGAGTAACAAAAAGTAAAGTAAAAGGCTAAGAGCTGATAATGTAAAATAATATCCCCCTTTAATTCTTTTTATTTCTTTTATTATATTTTTGTTTTTGTTTATTTTTTATTTTTTTATTTTTTGGTCTTTGGTTTTCATCCTACTACTCATACTTCATTAATTGTCAGAAAAAGAAAAATTATAAAGATATATCAGATATCTTTACTCATATGAGGTTGTAATTTGTAAACATACACATTTTCAAGGATCAAGTTCCGATATTTTCATGTACCAAATATAGTTAAAGGTTGATTTTCATGGTGTTATCTAACTCTTTTCTCAAAGAAAAACTAAATAAGGGGAAGATAATTATGCTTACTTATTTAGTTTTCTTAACTACCATCTCCAAATACATAAAAGTTAGCATTTTGCATCACTAACCTTTAGATTACATGCATCATACTTGTCAAATTAATATGAAAACAAACAAATGATTTACCATTTTCTCTTAAATTAAATTTTAGCACATATCTCAAATTGATTAGAAAAAGAAAAAAAAATGTCAAAATGATACTCTTTATCATATTATTTCTTTTGGCTCTTTTTTCTTGTCATATATATATATATATATATATAATCTTCATTATGCACAATTTGTTTGACCTACAAACATTAGAGAGGTCTAAGGAACCATAAAACTAACAAAAACATAAAACAAACATAATAATTAAACTGTAGGTTGCCTTCTAGCAAAAAGTATGTTTAAAGTCTTTAGCTTTATTTTCAACTAATCTACTAAGGTCCCAAGGGAGTGTGTTCCATCCTTACATAAATATATAAGGGAAATATAAATCATGTAATGCAATTTATTTCTTTTTAACTAAAACCTGACTCTTCGATATATTTTCAAATTTTAATTTTTCTCCCAAAGAGATTTTTATGATTAGTGTTAACTCAAAAACTCGATAATATACTAACCACTCCCAAATTAGGTAATTCTCTCAACTCACTATTTCTTTAAAATTTTGAGTTGATTCTAGAATCCAATGACCCTTCATTCTCTCAATCTCCAAAAAATGGGTTAAAGAATCATCTTTATCTCCTCTCTCTATAACAGCCATTCACTAACACTTAGAAAATGACGTTTTTGCTCAATTTCTCCTCATGTTCTTTATTTTCCTCTTTTTTCACTAAGTCATTCTTAGAGAGAAAGGGTTTTGAATATGCTTTCTTGTTTTTACTCCATTTACTAATAGTTAACACCACTTGCCCATGAATGTACTGCTCTCATCAAGCTTCACTACAAATTTTGTGTAGCCTATTTTCCACTCAATTTATTTATTTTCACACTTTTGATCTTATTCTTCCTTTTATTCTTTACGCACTTTCATCCTATTTTTCCTTCTTAGCATCTTCCTAAGCTTCAACATCTTATTGAAGATCAAATCATGTTTTTCACCATTGATTTCATCTTTTCGTAATTTTCTTCCATCTTTCAACTTTGGCTATTCTCTCTCAGTCTATTAGAGATTTTTCTAATTAGTACAAAGCGTTTCTACTTAGTTGATTGATTCTATAAGGGTAGCAAGTGTTAGGATAAGTTTTCTTAACTAACATTAATTGCCCTCAGAATCACCTCTACAAAGTTAACTATAAGACTAGCTAACTTATTTAAGCAAATAGAAGGATACAAATTCTAAACCCTAGGTTCTTAAGGACCTAAGACAAATTTAATTACGAACCCCATAGGCCTAAGTAACCCTAAAATATAAGAATCGATTAGGAACACTTATCCATCAATAGAATTAGGGTCTACGAAATTAACAACGATATCAAACACTAAAACAGATAGCAAAAATCAGATTAGTAAAAGAAGAAAACTTAGGAGACCAAGAAAAATTAACTTAATAATTACCTAGTAAAAAAAGTTAAACTTAATGTTATAACCCTATATATAAAATAAGTTATAAAAAGTAGAAATTATTAACAAATAGTAAAAAAGATTAGTTATTATAAGATAAAAGTCAAAATATTTATTATAAAGCATCTTTCAAGGATTAAAGATAATAAAAAGTGAGAAAAAGACCAGTTTGCCCTTAGAAGCAAAAGTAGGTAGTAAAAAGTAAAATAGAATAGTAAATAAAAACTAGTAATAAAGTAAGGTATTTAAATAATAAATAAAGGTAAAAGTATGATAATTAATTGTGCCTCTTACATATAAGATATCATCATAACATGTCTCCAAATGAAAATAATGGATACATTTATAAAAGTAAATTACATAATAAAATAATTCAGCAAAATGTTAAAATATGATAAAAATACTTTATAAAATATCATAAAATACTCAAGAAATATCGACTCAACTCTAAAAATGTCAAAAAAAAAACTAATGACATGTCATAAAAATATCCAACAACTTGTAAGGAAAGTAAATAAAAATTTATAAAATTTGGAAATATCATAAAAATCATTAAAACATGTCGATAACTTCTTCAAGAATTCACCAAAAATTATACAATTGGCAAAATATGTTCAAAAATTAGCCAGACATATGTCTTAAGGTCCAAAACACGTGGTAATTTTTATATGAATTTATACTTATTAGAAAATTATTAAAATATGTAGGTAGCTTCTTCAAAAATTTACTAAAATTTATACACTTGTCCAAAAATTGTGAAACTATAATGGGAGATGTGTAACAATATAAGAAAAGTGTTCATAATTTTCCATAGTTTTTAACCATGTATACAATTCAATATTAATTTTTAAAAATCACAAATACCCCTTTGCTAACTTCAAAAATTTACACCATTCAAACCAAGCCCTTAAAATTTGGAGAAAAATTTATGAAGCTCCCCCATATTCATCCTAAAGGTTAGACAAAGTTGTAATGGTGGTGGCCACTAATAGGTGGTGGTTTTTACAAATTTGTTGGTTCTAGTTTTGATAATTTTAAAGCCTCTAATTTATGTTATTTCATAGAATCCTTTTTCCTGTAAGTATTCTATAATCATATGTTCTTGTGATAATTTTCTAGAATTAATTTAAATTTTTTTAATAATTTTTGCAAGTTTTTACCCATTTTGTCAAAAAATACTTATTTTAAACAAAAATCATAAAATCCTATCTAATAACTTCCTAAAATTCCCAAACTTTTTATCATAGTTTATTATATCCAATATGATTTTAAGTATAATGTTTACCAAGTGTTGAAACATTTTCTAATTTTCTTGTCAAATTTTCATTTAAATATATAATTTACAACCAATATTATAATATACTAAAATTTCATAATAATAGTTATTATTGAATTTCTTTCATTTTAAGCATTTTTATAGTGTTACTTTATCGTTTGTATTAACCTTGGTCTAATTACTTTATATTTTAGCTTTTTCCAATGTTAGTTATATTAGACTATGTTCCCAACCTTTATGCATAACTACCAATTACATTCCTTTTAACAAATCTATTACTTTTCCTAAATAACTTCATGTAAATAAATATAAACAATCATCTTATTTTACTTTTCATGAGAATAAATAATAAACTATATAAACCATTGGGATCAAATTAAAGTATTATTATCTAGTTGCATTACTATGAAACTTATTCCCGGTTTATCATACTTTAAAAAGTTGACTAACTTAGGATTTTCTATACAAAATCTAGGAATTTTAAGCACGCGTAATCCGAGTAAGTAGCCTACCTCGCAGTAGTCTTAGTTGTGTTAACAAGGGGATGTAAGTTATTACAATGCTTATGCTTGTAATCGTCATTAGCTGACTATGGGCATGCTAAGTATATGGATGTAATGATTGTATAGCTGAGCCTTCCTACTTGATGTTCTTTGCTTATGCATTTAATATCATGCTTGGAGATGATTATACTGTTTGACCACATTTTAAAATTGAATAATGTTATATTTGGCCCTAATAATTGGTACATACATTCCATCCCGCATTATTGCATGATTCCCACCAACACTACCCATACAATGAGGAAATATTGTGACTTTCTTCTTTTCAACCTTGTAGAACCAAGTGATAAGAAATGAGATCATCATTTAGAGTTGAAACCCCAACTAAAGTAAAGTTAATTTCTCTAGTCTCATGATGTATAGGTCAACATTATGTCGATGGCACTTTAACTGTTGCATTACACTCTAAAAGAATTGGACTAAACTTGACTTGACTTGACTTGACTTACCTTGCCTTACCTTGCTTGTTTAAATATGACACTTATCTCTTGTCACTTATTAGGCAAATGGTTTCACTTATACTCCCATAGTTATTCTTTTGCAGGTTAACTCTACAAAAGCTTGAAATGGGAAAAATGAGTGAGGTTCAATTAATAGAAACTGACAAACCACTTTACTAAGCAACTAAAAGAGGAACTTTAAGATAAAGAAAGCATTATTCTTTAGATTTATTGGTATACATAATTCACAACTACTAAATGTTGCTAACTTGAATGTTAAGCTATCATGTCTCGGACCCTAAGGGCGTCACAACTTATCACGTGTTTCTAGTTTTTTTAATGACATGTTAAGACTCTAAAACTAACTAAAATCTTCACAACCTCTTGTAACAATTGCTTATCAAATATAAGACAACAATTATCCAAGCACACTAACTCGAGTAACTTACAAGCGAGTCACTTCAACTATAAATATACTCAATAACCAGATCTTGATCTTTTATAATATACAGAAATAACCACTTCTCTTTCCTAGCTCAATGATAGCAATTTTCATACTTATTGTAAATTTATTAAATCAATCTATAGTTAAAAAAAATAAAAGAATGAGTTAAAGCCCAATAAATGATGTATAAGCACATACGAATACCAAACCAAGTCACACACATGCACAATAATGCAAATTGTATCAAATATAAAGTAAATAGTAAATTAATTTTAGTTCAACCAACAACCAACAACCAACAAAGGAATACTCACAGCCCTACCACACATTAATCTTTATCTACATATATAAGTGGGTATAAATATAAACTTTCCTTTAAGTCCTTTACGTTCGGATCCAAAAACACTTAAAATTCTAGTTGCATCATCCCATTTGAAAGTTCACTAGGAATTCCCTACATATGATTAACAGTTATTCCTCTAAAGAACCAATATTGCGAACCCCTAGAATGAGCTGGTCAAGCAAAATTAGCAAACCATTCATTCAATCTGAATATAGATTAGTTCGATTAGATCTTGTCCAGTCTAGTAAGCATAACTAGACAAACAAGTACTGCATACCTGGAAAGTCATATTTAAACCAATTACAAAATTCAAGTTAATCATGAACCCGAATCTAACAATTTGACAGATATAACAAGAAACTTTTCTTAATCTTCCAGTCTAAACAATCCACTTTAAACATCTTAAACAACCCTAGCCATCTTTAGATAACAACCTCTAAAGGCTCCTTAAACTACTATCTTATTCTAGAATTCTAAAGGTAACTAAGAATAAACAAAAAAGTAAGATCAGTTCTTAGCTTAGAAAAGGAATGATTAAAGGACTTAGGATGAAGATTTGGAGGTTTAAGAAAGGAAGTTTCAAAATAGAATTTGATTCTTTGTAAAGCATGTTTATAAATGAGTTATAATAATTAGGATGTTCAAAAACAGTTTTAGAGGATAAATTATGCTTTAGAAAATAGGTTATGATACAAAGAAACTGGTTTGAAAACAAGGAATGGAAGAAAACTTCGTTCAACCTTCTAGCATAAACTAGCTACATGGTTCAAGGGCAACTAGTTGGCCGATCCTTTCTAATCTTTTATGACTAGAAGACTGGTTATAACCATGCCTATAGTTCTAACCATGGGCATAATTCGAACCAAAACAATAATAGTGTTTTGAATTCCATTCTCAAACTAACTCAAATCCAAACTTTTCTTCAAAACCACTTTAATGACACCTCTATTTCTCATCAACCCATTAATATAACATACTTTTACACTATCCAAACTATAAATTTTAAATCAAACACTAACTCAAACCAAAAATCTACCAACAAACTTCAAGAAACCAACTTTAATCTAAAGAACAAAAGTAAAGATGAAGAGAACTTACTTAAAATGTAAGAATACAAGCTGTGAATCTAAGAGCAAGCTAAACCCAAAAGATTAAATTGAAAACTCAAACACACAAATTCGGATTTCGAGAGATTAGCCAAGAAAACCTATTGGAATGGATGATTTTTAAGGAAACAAGCTAAGAAATGAAGTCTAGATACTTAATTTTACCTTAAGATTAGTTTTGCATGAATTTTCTTAAGAAAATGGAGGCTTAAGTGCCTCGTAAAGCTACAGTTTTAGAGGTGGTTTAGAGAAAAGGAGAAAGAGAAGGGTTAGATTTAGTTTTTTTGCATAAAATGAGAGGGTTAGGTTACTTTGGGAAAAGATTAGGGTTTAAGAGGGTTAGCGGCTACCTAAAGAGTAGAGTTTTAGTAAACTTTTGAAAACCCTAAAATATCCTTATCTAGCATTACGGAAGCCTTATGTACATCAATGGTTTAATGGTAGCTATGGGTTTTATACTATCATTGACTATCGGTATATACAATAGGACTGTTACGTTATAGGCACTTAAAACGTGACACTAACGAATTGGTTATTACGAATTTTAGTAAGTATAGATTTATCATATAGTTTCAAATTAAATCTCCTCTCCAGCCTTCAGCCATCCATAAGTACCAATATTTAACATCAAAATAACAAATGGATAAGGTTCTCTCCTCATTAACTCAATAGCTACTAGTCTATCACTATATATTCCTAATACTTCATATTAATGTAAACAACCAAAAATTCAAGATCAATAGTTAATAAATTCTTGACCCTAAAACAAGTTAACAAAACAAAAACTAAATAGGATAATTGAACATGTTAAGAGAAAAACAACAACAAACCAACAAAGTGAATTACTTTTTTTCTTAGCAAAAAAAGAAAAAAAATAATAAAGAGAACTACTTTAACAAACTAGAAAGGAAAGACAAAAGACCAAATCAAACACTAATTAGACAACTTGATTTTTTTTTTTATACATTTCCTAACGACACCACCAAACCTTTATTTGTTTGATACCATTCCTCAATAGCACCATGAAAATGCCTTCATGTATAAATTATTTAGCAAATGCGCTTAAGTTGTCACATAAAACAATTAGTATTCTCATCTAAATTTATCTCATATTACTGCAATTAACTTCAAAATAATGACTTATTCTCAAATGATTAGCTAACCATTTCTTAATAAAGGCCAAGTTAAGAAGGGAAAAAAATCATTAAATCAAGTTTTAGTAAAAAAAAAAAACATTTGTTACAAGAATATACATAGATGATGAAGAATACTTTGCTTTTGCAAATTCACATTCAAGCAATTCCTACTAGAGACTAATTTCTATTACAATATAATGTATTAAAACTACATATTTATGTACTTATATATAAATACAAGCTCTTGTTTTTAAATATTTTCCCAACAACATATCATTCATCTTCATATCATATACCATAGAGTTTTTGAAATCTAAACTAGAGGAGAATACTATTGAAGCCGTTATAGTCTTGTAACCTAAACACATAGTATCTTAACAAATGGATCAATTTCAGCTCCTCTCCCTTAAAGTTGTAAAGTAATTGGCCAAAAAAAAAAAAGAGAGAGAGAGAGAGGAGAATAATACTAATTTCTCATAAAATAAACACAAAATAATTTTCAATATATTTTTATAATCATGTTGTGAAAAATAAAGTTATAAAATTATTTTATTTCGAGAAAGGTACATTTTTTATTTTAATATTTTATTGTTTTTCCATTTGAGTTCTAAGCTTTTCCTCTCTTTTTTTCCCATTCCAATCCTCAATGTTTATGAAAGTTTACATACAAATCATGCTTTTATACCGTCAAATTTGCCATTAGTATATGATACGGGATAGCCTTTGAATGGTCCATGTAATTAATCTAATTAATTGATATACTAAAATTATAAGAATATTCTTTTTTGTAAATGTTTGCAAACAATGAGTATTCAAATGTAAAATGAAAAAAAAAAGATCTATAATCCAAATAAAAAAAAGATGATACAATTGAGAAATAAAATATTGTTTTCTATTTTTTTTTCTTCATGTTAAATAAGTTTGAATTATTTTATTTTAAAATACAAACATCATGAAACCATATCTCCATAATGCTGTAATCAAATCGAGTCAAATTGATATAGTATTAAACTCAAATTTGAACTCAACTTGAAAACCCGAGACTCGAGTTCGATTGATTTTTAAATTTTAAACTTAAGTTTGACTTAAAAATATATATATGACAAGTTCTAGCATGACTTGATTAGCTTGATTCAGCTTAGATTTTTTATACTAATATTGGAATCCTCTAGATTTAAATATATTAAAAATTATTCCAAACTCGCTAACTCAACTAGACTTGTGAGCCTAGCGAGTTTAATATTTCAAAACTCGAGCTTAGCTTTGATTCACTACTTAAGTAACTTAAACTTGATTTAGCTATCACTAAATCAAATTCAAATGAAACCCGAGCTGAGCTCAAATAGTTTATCAACTAACTGATTCATTTACACTCATATGTCTCCATCATATTATACTCAAAAATAGCAACACAATAGTAGAGATAGGAATGGTTTGGTTCAATATGGTTTGTCCCTTCGAATTAAATCAAATCTAATGTTATAGTTTGGTTTTTTTTTTCTTTTTTTTTTGGCATAATTTGAACTTAACCTTATGGTTTAGTTTATAATTTTTTGAACCTAAAAAAAAGGGGTTTTGTGGTTTGAGCCAAAAATTTCAAAATGATTAGAAGAAATGAAAGGGGATAAGTGCAATATGAAAATTTGGGTCCTCATGTTTGCATTTTCAGATGTAGGTTTAAACATAAGTATACATCAAAAGTTGAAAAAGTTAGAAACTAAGATGTCCACATTTCATAATGGGGTTTTAAGTAGAGAACATGTACATAAGGTAACTACACTAAAAAAGACTTTGACATTAATAAATTGTAAGGGAAACTATAAATAACTTCTTTAAACTTTGACATATATGCAGATTGACCCTATAAACTTTTAAAGTGTGGTTTTAAATCCTCTATAACTTTAATAAATTAGCAAGATAAACAATATTTCCTTTTTTAGTTAAAAAAAGTTACAATATAGTCAAAATTTATGAGGTCTTAAATCACATTTTGATAAGTGTAGAAAATATTTGTGTACCAAAATCGAAGTTTGAGAGTATTGTAGACACCTAATTTCTGCCCTTCTATAGTCTTAATTTTTATTTTTTACAAAAAGGGTCATAATTCAAATATAACAAAAAAAAATTAATAAAAATAATAATAAAATAAAAATAAAAAAATTAATTAATAATGAAAATACCAAAAAAATAAAAAAAAAAGAAAAAATCATAAAAATTTTGTAGATTTTTAGGAAGTAATTTATATTAGGAATAATTAGTTTTAGTGTTAGTTTTAGTTTTAATTTAGTTAAAAATTTTAGTTTAGAGAATCAGATAGTTTAAATATAATTTAATGGTAATGAATGTCAAGATATAGGTCAACGGCCTAACGGATAAGTAGCGGAATATTTGAGTGGATTTAGTTTGAGGTGTTGGTTCAAGTCTCAGCAAGCACCTATGTCTAGTTTGATATGAATCTAATTAAATCAGATTTGAATTGAATTTGAATCTAGTTTGATGGTTATTAAATCAGATATGATAAGATATGATAGGATTTGATTTGGGCTCTATAAAAGGAAAAATAAAGACGGGAGGAAAAGAGGTTGCTTCACCCACAATCCCCACCACAATTGAACCTAACAGAAACAGAAATAGTAAACACCCATTCCCAGCACCGCAATCAACACATCACCACACGACATGCCAGCAGCAATTCCAAACACAACAAGTTCATAGTACGGATGACAGTAGCAATATCCATGCAATAGTCCACATTGCAGCACCTCAACAACGGCAGTAGTCCACGCTACTATCCTTCAACCAAGTAAGTTCAGGTTCAATCGTTCGAATTTTTTTATTTATTTAGTTATTATATTATGTTATTATTATTATTATTTTATTAGACATAGCATATGCACGTATATATTAGTTTAGTGTGTTACTATTAGCATTAGTTTTCTTTATTATATAAGTTAAATATGTTATATTGATTTAAGTGGATAGTTGTTTAATAGTAGTAATATAGATATAAATAAATATATATACATGTATATATGTTGGCCTAGGATTTTTTTTTTTTTTTAGAAATCCTTATATAGAAAATTATTTTTAGAAATAAAAATTAAAAAAATATTTTAAAAGAAGGTTGTAGTATCTTAGAGAGTGTTTTTTAATCATTTACGAGTTAGGACCCCTTTAGATTTTTAAAATAAACCAAATAAATTAAAAACGTAAACTTAGTCAATTTTCAAAATTAAAATAAATCAACACACTAAATTTTTCAGAAAGAACTACAATCGTTTGATCCCGGCTAGCAGATACGCAGGCACCTTCGGGGCGACGATAAATATGTAGAAACTTAGGTCCCTCTTTTTTCTTTTGATTTTATTTATTTATTTATTTATTTAAATATTATAATTAAAAAAATAATCCTATTTTCGGTAAATAGATAGTGGTACCTGTTAAGGGTTTAATAGGTAAGCCCCCAAACTCGGAACCGTTTGGTTCTCCATTTAAAATTGAAATCAAAGACCAGTAGTCAAATCGTGATCAATCTACCCAATTGATTACAGTTTCTTTTTCTTTTCCTAACTTCGATCGAGTGACGACTCCAAAAATAATTTTCAATAAAAAAAACGGAATTTCTCAATTTCTTTAGTCAAGGATTAATATTAAATGGGTTAGGGTATAGTATTAATAAAGAAATTAATTTTTAAATAAGAAACCGAAAAATCAGACTCGACGAGTATTATTCTCAATCTATGATTATTGTTTGCCAATTTATCAAAATTTAGGGAGTAAAAACAATATTTTAAAAGTTCAAAGAATTAATCTAAACCACACTTATGTTAAAGTTTAAGAAGGTTATTTATATTTTCTTTTAAATTGTATAACTCATGCAAAAATATAAATTTTTTTTATCTTTTATGGTTCGATTCAAATCATAACTTCTTTGAGGAGGCTCTGTAAGAGTGACAGGTATGTTAGGAGTGGGAAGTAGAAGAAGGGTGATTTTAGGTTGACTACTAAGGTGAGTGTGTGTGTGTGTGTGTGTGTGTGTGTGAGTGGGATGTGTTAGGGTTTCTTTGTTGGAAAATGTTAATTTGTGCCAAGCATTCATTAAGGGTCTAAATTTAGGGAAAAAAAATCGCTTTTTTATATGCCCTTTTTGTAAATTATGTAATAAGAATTTGAAATTTTGAAAAGCTTGGTTCTTAATGAGAAATCAAGGAAAACTTTAATGGGGGACAAAATTTTTCTAGTTCTATCCTCTATCCTACAATGTCTTGTATTAGCTTGCTAATCATATGCTATTGTAACATAATCAAAAAAGGGAAAAATATAGTGGTTTTAATCGAGCTATCTTGATAGTGTATATTGGTGGAGGTAACAAGTAGAAAGATCATAGAAGGGTAAGAAACTTTGTTTAGGTGTTTGTGTATATGTGTGTGTGACTATAAGTAATGCATTAGGTTGCTTTTTTGTTTGTTTGATTAGTTTTATGAGTTTTGATTGTTTTAGATCCAATTTGTTTGTTGTATTGGCATAAGGATTATATGCTGCTATGAATGAATTAAAAGTGGGGTATGATATTTTGTTGACATAATAGTATATAATCGATAGAGATATGGATTGAAATACAGATGAGTGATATGAAAACTTTGTTCCATCGAGAGAAATATGGAGACTGTTTGGATGTTTGCTATAAAAGTTGTTCGATTTGAGAAAAAATGAAATTTGATAAAAGTAAAAACAAAAGGATAGAAGGAGAACAGAAAATGTTAAGACTAAACGTTATTGAAAAATGACCCTTCAATTCTTATATAGAAGAACAACAGTATATATATAAGCCTAATCTAACTAACTAACAAAACATAGCTAAACAAAACAATTATGGATTGTTGACGTGGATGAATGAGTTGGCAATTGACTCAAGTCTAACATGGACTTCTTAACCTGCAAAAACTAGTAAACAAAGATAAATTAGCAGTTAGTTATGATAATCTATCATTCCCCCTCAAGTTGGTGATGAACAAAGAGCCAACTTGGATCTTAAAAATATTAACTGTGGTTCACACAAAACTTTAGTACAAATATCAACAAGCTGCAGTTGTGTTGGAACATAAATGGTAATAAGGAAACCTGAGTTGATATGGTCACACACGAAATGCATGTCTATATTAATATGCTTGGTCCGAGCATGATGATAAGGATTTAAAGCAATCAAAACAGTAGATTTATTATCACATTTTAAGGATACAGGTAAAGGCACTAGAACATGACGATCTCGAAGAATATATGATGTCTAAAGCACCTCCTTTGTTGCAATAGCAAAGCTTCAATACTCAACTTCAATTGAAGAGGTTAAGACGGTGGATGTTTCTTTTTTGTTTTCTAGGACACTAAAGCTAAACCAAGGAAGATGCAAAATCCACTAACTGACTAGTGATCAAGAAGATTTGCAACCCAATCTGAATCAAAAAAAGCATGAAGATGTAGATCATTAGAAGAAGAATAGAATAAACTATGAGAAAGAGTCCCTTTAAGATATTTGAGGAGTATGCGGCTTGGATAAGAATTTGCTCAAATAGTGCACTGCAAAACTAATGTTAGGTCTAGTAAAGGAAAGATAAGACAAACGCCCAACTAATCTATGAAAAGATATAGGATTATCCAGTAAGGTACCTTAATGATTGTCCAATTTTAAACCAACCGAAAGAGGAGTAGATGTAGGCTTACAAGCAGTTAATCCTATCTCGGTAAGAACATCAAGCAAGAACTTGTGTTGATTGATGAGACACCCTTGTTCTATTTTGCATAACTCAATTCCTAAGAAGTATCTTGCAATACTCAAATCTTTAACTGTAAATGCACTATGTAACTAATTTTTAAGATCAGTAATCAAAGAATCATTAGGACTTATGATAAGAATATCATCCACGTAAAGCAGTCGATCCTATTTCAGTAAGAACATCGAGTAGGAGCTTGTGTTGATTGATGAGACACCCTTGTTCTATTTTGCATAACTCAATTCCTAAGAAGTATCTTACAAGACCCAAATCTTTAATTGTAAATGCTTACGTAACTGATTTTTAAGATTAGTAATCAAAGAATCATTAGGACTTGTGATAACAATATCATCCACATAAAGCAATAAGGCAACAAAACTAGAATCACGATGAAGAGTATAGACAGAAGTGTCATATTTAGACTGTTCATACCTAAGTGAGAGTAAAAGGCATGAAATTTCTATGTTATATTGCTTAGATGTATGTTTTAATCCATACAAAGACCTTTTAAGTTTGCACACTTGATTGGGTTTAGCTTTTGTATAGCCTTAAGGAGGTAACATGTAAATGTCCTCGTTTAAAAAATCATGCAAGAATGCACTATTCACATCAATTTGATGTAAAGGCCAAGGTTTAGCAATCATCATAGCAATAAGGATGCGTAAAGTCCTTAACTTTGCTACAAGCGAAAAAGTATCAAGAAAATCTTCACCCTTAACTTGAGTGTAGCCTTTAACCACCAATCGAGTTTTATATTTCTCAACACTACCACTAGATCTATATTTAGCCTTAAAAATCGAGTTTTATTTTTCTCAACACTCCTACTAGATCTATATTTAACCTTATAAATCCATTTACAACCTATAGGTTTCTTATTAGATGGTAATTAAGTGAGTTCCCTGGTATCATTACTCTCAAGTGCATTTAACTCTTTTTCCATAGCATTTAGCTACTCTTGATGTTTTACTGCTTAAGAGTAATAGGACAATTCTTTAATAACTAGCATGTTAACAAATGAAATCAACTACTCGTTGGGAAAATGAGAAAAAGTGTTAGAATGGAAAAGAGGATAAGTAGTGGAAGAAACATAACTAGAATCAAGAGAAAGGTTAGGCTGACAAGAGTTGATAGCAACAACATAGTCCTTAAGCCATGATAGGATAGACTTAGGTTGAGTTGATCCTTGAAGGGACAAGGTCTCATGTAAACCTTAAGCAGAAGTAGTGCTAATATTGAGATGATCAATAGGATTGAAAGATTGGATAGCACTACCTTCACATCTTGGTAAAGATTCAAATAAAATAAGACTTGTATGTTGAATGATGGGCTTGTAAGACTAAACTTGATCAGAAGCATCTGTCTTAAAAGGAAATTCACTTTCAAAAAAGACAACATCATAGCTGACTTGGACTTTCTTACTATGAATATTATAAATCTTGTAACCTTTTTGGTCATTAAGATATCTAAGAAAAACCAATCTAGAAGCTTTTGGATCAAATTTGTCCCTTTTTAGTGAAATATCAACGACAAAGCATAAATAACCCATGACTTTAAGTTTACTATAATTAGGCTTTTTGTTAAACAACAATCAATATGGTGTTTTCCAATTAAGAACGTACATGGTTATGAGGTTGATAAGGAAGGTCACAGTAAGAGCACATTTACTCAAAAATTATTTACGTAAATTTGCAAACAGCCTAAAAGATCTTACAGTATCAAAAAGGTATTGATGTTTTCTTTCAACTATTTCATTTTGCTAAGGTGAATAGGGAATAATATGTTAATGGATAATCTTAAAAAAGTGAAACAAGTCTTTATACTATTTAGACATGAACTCTCCTCTATTATTTATTCTAACTATCTTAAGTGTAACATTGTACATATTTAAAGAACCTATTGAGGATAGCATGCACTTGAAATTTATGGTGTAACAAATGTGTCCATGTAGCTCAAGAGAAATCATCAACAATAGTGACAAAGTAAACAGCACTACATAAAGAAGATACATGATAAGGACCCTACACATCTATATGTAATGGTTCAAAGACACAAGATGCTTTATTACTGCTTGGTTGAAAAGGAAATCGATGAAAATTTGATTGCTAACATATGAAACAATGGAAATTCTCAAAATCTATATGTTTACAAAATTCTAGATGTTGTAACATAGAAATGAATGTATGTCTTAATTGATTATGTATTAAGTGAACATCCTTATTGTGAAAATCTGATGTTTTAGCAGAAAAACAACTTATTCTACAACTAAAAGAAACAATTTGACCAGCTTTAAGCAAATATAACTCATTCATAACTTGTTGTAACCACCAAAAGGTCCTGAAAAATACAGTAATTTTGTAAAAGAGTGCCTGTGATGAGGACTCTTTTGCTAACCCTTGAACAGATAATAGATTACACTTAAACCCTAAAACATAAAGTACATGACTAACAATGAGTGTGTTTATAATATTGATTAAACTTGCCTTATTAGCATGAAGAATAGATCCATTTAGAAACTTGATAACAATAGGAGTAGATAAACTTTCAACATCAAAAAGAATATCAAGGATTGAAATAATATGATTAGATACACTAGTATCTACTATTAAAACAAGAGAATTTGCATGCAATATATTGGAATGTAAAGTATTCTGTAGTAAACTAACATCACTTGCCTGAGCCATAGTTGCAATCGTATGAGTAGAGTCCTCTTTAAATGTGAATATTTTGTACATCTCCTCACATATGTCTTGTTCCATCTACTTATCAAATTGCCTATGAGTAAGATCATGTATAACAATCTAAAGGAGTATTAGGTACACTTTTACAAGCATTGCTCAACGAAATCTGCTTATCCT
The DNA here is from genome assembly GCA_024138005.1 of Lumnitzera racemosa. Lineage (NCBI taxonomy): Eukaryota > Viridiplantae > Streptophyta > Magnoliopsida > Myrtales > Combretaceae > Lumnitzera > Lumnitzera racemosa. The sequence continues at coordinate 82,505,346 of JAMXBC010000012.1, forward strand.
TTATAAGAACCTTCTTACCTTTGTACTAGTCCAGATAACTAACCAATTGAAAATGAGAATCAATTAAATGACCCTCAAATTTACAGTACTTATAGAAAGGACTTTTCTTAGACTTCATTTTGTCAAATGAAATCTTAGAACCTATTCCAACACTAGAACAAGAACTAGATCTAATAGTAACATATGCAGATACATCAAACTCAAAACTAAGTGTGCCTAAAACCTATTGTTGCTTTTCAATTTGTTGTACAAGGTAATATACACGATTCATAGTCAATATTGGTTAAGTAGAAAGAATTTGATTACGAATTCTATCATAGGCTTCATTAAGCCCCATCAGCAATTGAATGAGCCTATCATAAGATTCATATTCCACCACTTTTTTTTTTTTTAAACCATAAGTACAATAATCTATTTTACCATAATCACAAATAGGAAAGGATCGCAATTCTTGCAATTCATGCCAACATCTCTTGAGCTTGTTAAAATAGAAACTAATTGATTAATTATTTTGTCCCAAGTTTATAATTTCATATTGAATTAGAAAAACTAAAGGTTCGTTGGCAATTCCATACTATTCCTTTACTTCTTGCCATAACTTATGAGCAGAAGTAGTATAAAGAAAGTTTTGTGCCATTTCAGCCATCATTGATTTCAGTAATCATGACCTAATCATACAATCACATCTATTCCATTTTATAAGATCAAGAGAGTTCTCCTCCGGTTTTGCAATTATTCCATCAATAAAACCTGACTTGACCTTAGCTCCTAAACTTGACTTAACCTTGCTCCATGAAATGTAATTCTTGCAATTGAAAATGATGTTTCCGATGGACATACTTTTGAACCTAAAAGGTAATACAAATCATTCATGGTTGCTTCCATGATCTGATTGTTTGTGAGGAATTTCAGTGAAATATTTTCGATTGAAATTTGCTTCAAAATCCTCAAGGATCAACGATAAACTTGCTCTAATACCATGTTCAGTTTGAGCAAAAAAGAAATTCAATAAAAGTAAAAACAGACGGATAGAAGGAGAACAGAAAATGTTAAGACTGAATGTTATTGAAAAATGACTCTTCAATTCTCATGCAAAAGAAATAATAGTATATATATAAGTTTAATCTAACTAACTAATAACTAACTAACAAAATACAGCTAAACAAAACAGTTATGGATTGTTGACATGGATGAACGACTTAGTAGACGACTCGAGTTTGACGTAAACTTCCTGACTTGCAAAAACTAGTAAACAGTAAATTAATAGTTAGTTATGATAATCTATCAAAAGTTAGATTACTTTCTTTGTGTGTATTAAGTATAGTGTTTACAGGTTAAGTGTATATTTTCTTTTAGTAAAGTAACATTACATACAAATTGTCCTAAATATGAGTCAATTTAGATATCTAATTCAAAGTGTATTGTAGATGGGTCAACTCTCATGGCATTGCATTGTAGTTCACTATTATTTCTTATTATGGTGAATCGGGTGTTATGGATAAACGGAGATATTATTAAAGGCATAAGATTTCAGTTGGCAAGATTCCTTATACTTTGTGTAGTACTAGTATATTGGTTTGAGAATATAACACAAAGTTGTTTCACCAAGGACATCTAAGCGTTCATAAAGCATTTGCGATAATCTCGTTTTGATAAAATAACTTTGGTAGAAGTTTATGCTGTTTGGGTTGCGCATCATGGATGGCCTAAACCTTGTGGTTATTAATAGTATAAAGAAAGTAATTTATTGGGAATGTTATATGGATAGTCAGCATCAAATTATGCTAGAAAAATAGAGTACAAATAGTCTGCTACGTAAAGTTATCCTTTTGTCTAAAACTCAAATTCACTTGGCTGCTTCAAGTGCTTTACAATGTCTCATGTTATTACAATTGAGTCATATATTCCCAATTTCAATGTGGCATATTGAGAAACTTCCATAAGGAAAACTTGTTGATTCTTATGTGAGAATTTAGCTAAGTTAGGGTGACTATAATGATGAAAAGGGATTTAAGAATCAGTTTGTAGTGGTGTTTTCTCTAGTATAATTTACCCTTTTAATAATGTTTTAGGAATCCTTTTGTATGTTATCCATTTTGTCTTTTCCTTATTTAGTATAAGCCTAGTGAGGTCATATAAATACATCACTACCTTTTGTACACAAACAACAATACATTACATCAGATTATTACAAGTTTTCTTTTGTGAGCAATCTTAATGTTCTCATTTATCTCTTCAACTCTTATATATTCCCTTTAGTAAGGAATAATAGTGAGCGACTCTATAGTTCAAACTGATGAATCATATTTAGGGAATTATAGGTCGAGTAGGATCAGTTGGTGTATCATATGCAATTAGTAGCTACCTAGATTTGCTAACTCTTTTTTGTTTTTCTTTCGTTTTCGTCCATTGTAGTGTTTTTCCATATGTACAATCCTAAAGATGCATCATATACTTATAGCAGGGGGTTTACTTTGATGTCATCTATAACACTTAAGCTAAAAGTAGTGAATAAACTAAGCCAACAATATAAATAAGTCCATTAACTACTTAATTCAAAAGTTATAACTATGTATTGATAAAATATTTAATATCATAACTTTAAAATCTAGTATCATAACTTTGCGCTATTTATGTGAGACATTTAATCGTGAGGCCTCATTGTATGACTCATGAAAAATATACAATCTTTGTCACGTTTCATGGTTCAATTCAATTTGTAACTTCTTAAACATTCAAAAAATTGTTTAATTCGATTTTTAATTGTAAGTTTCTAAAATCGTATTTAGGGTAATTGTATTTAGATTTAGGGTTTTTAGAGAAATTTTTTTAATTAAGCCTAAACTTTACGATTATGTTAGAAAAATTAGTTGAAGCGACTATAGCAAAGTAATATTTTAAAGATAATGACCTAAAATTTCAATTTTAACCTTAGAAGTGTAATTATCCAATACAGCATAAAACTCGTCGGAACCCCTAAAACCGAGCCCAAAATACAACGAAACCCTATAGATAAGTTATTTAAACTATAAAAGTGAATAATATTACATAATATATAGTATGAATATTTATATATTTCTATGAATATACTTGGTATCTATAATAATTATAACAGTAAATTAACTTGAAAACTTAAAAGTATATGAAATAAGCTATAAAATTGTAAAATTAAGTAAAAAATATATCTTAAAAATAAAATATATGAATGAAATACAATTATATGAGCATTATTACACGTTACATATATCAAATATATAGAATATATGCACGTATATTAATAAAATAATCAAATGTTAATATAACACACACAAAATATAAAAAATTTATTTAAAAAATCAATCGAATCTTATCCAAAAGCAATTGACTTTATCAAATTTCACTATGGTAGCCTTAAAACTCCTGGAATTGTTAAGTCAAAAGAAAATCAAAGGAAACTAGCCACCTTATGCTTAGAAATTAGGGAAAAGTAAAAGGAAAAAAAAAAAGAGAAAAAAGAGAGGAAGGTGTTCTTCGTTACATAAGTCTAAGTTTAGTCAGATTTGAGTTAAGATAAACTCTTCAATTCGAGTTAGAGTGGATGTATTTTCTTCGACCTCATAATGGACCGGATAACATTATGTAATGTTGAAAACAATTAATATTATTGTATTTTATTATAATTAATAACCTTATTTATATTTGTATGGTACTCTTATGTCTCTGTCTCGCTTACTGATTTAATTGTACTCATATTTTTATAGATTCTTTTCAAATAATGAGCAAAAGTTTTAAGATTGATCGGAAAAGTAAGAAAAAGAGAATTCACTGAATTTATACTTTTAACTTTTCATTTTGTTTTGAAGAATGTAATTGAGAATACTTAGGAAATCTACTAATTTCCTATCTTAATATAAATAAACTTTAAATCTTATGGTTTTTGTAAACTTCTAGTATGAATTATAGCTCTCTATGTGGAAAAGCTTATATAAGTATTGTTACATTATCATATAATAGATTGGTTTGAATAGATATTTTACAAAACTATACGGTATTTCTTATTAATAATAAGTATCGGATTGATATTTTAAGTTTGTTAAGTTATATACGTTTTATGTAAATTATTTTTTATTTTAAATTAATTTACATGATAAAATTATTACAATTTTTCAAGATTAATTTTCCGAACCTCCTCAAACCTCCATTTCGATCCACTTCACGGAATTGGATTTTTATCCGAAGTTCTACTAAACGGCATGCTTTTGCCCGCCACTTAATGATAATTGAATTAAGGGGTCGAATCGCAATGAGAAATGAAAGGCGTGCTCTGCTCGCACTAAAAAGACAAACGAGTTGGTGGGCCTGACACGTGTACTAATATAAACTATTCTTCTTCAACAGTCCCACTTCGGCACTTCCGACGCTCCAACCACATAAATTCAGTATCTTCCAAACTTACGGGAATCCTTGAATCCCCAAATTGAAACTCCAGCACTAACCCTAAATTCTTCCACAATGAATTCAATCGGCGTCCTAATGGCATGCCCAATGAACCAATACCTCGAGGAAGAGCTTGAAAAGCGATTCAACCTCTACAGATTCTGGCATTACCCACAAAGATCCCAATTCCTCACGGAACACTCCAATTCAATCCGCGCTGTCGTCGGTAACGCAACTGCTGGAGCCGATGCTGAACTGATCGATGCTCTACCGAAGCTGGAGATCGTGTCGAGCTTCAGTGTAGGGTTAGATAAGATCGATTTGGCCAAGTGTAGGGAAAAGGGGATTAGGGTCACGAATACTCCTGATGTGTTGACTGATGACGTCGCGGATTTGGCAATTGGGTTGTGCTTGAGTGTGTTGAGGAGGCTTTGTGCGAGTGATAGGTATGTTAGGAGTGGAAAGTGGAAGAAGGGTGATTATAAGTTGACTACTAAGGTGAGTGTGTGTGTGTGTGTGTGTGTGTGTGTGTGTGTGTGAGGGTTATGTGTTGGCGTATTTTGTTGGACAATGTTAATCTGTGCCGGGCATTCATTAAAGGAAGAAATTTAAAAGAAAAAAGAAAAAAAAGTGCTTTTTTGTATGCCCTTTCCGTAAATGGTGTAATGAGAATTTGACAATTTGAGAAGATGAGTTCTTAGGGGTAAACGAGGCAAAGCTTAAAGGGGGATAAAGTTTTTCTGGTACCATTCTGTGTCCTACACTTTATAGCCTGCTCATTAGATGCTGCTATAACTGAATCAGAAAGGGAAAAACATAGTGGTTTTAATTGTAGTATATATTGGTGGAGGTACCAACCAGGATCACGGTACAAGGACAGGAAACTTTGTTTAGGTGCTTTTGTGTGTGGCTGTGAGCAATGTAGTAGGTAGCTTTTTTGTTTGTTTGATTGGTTTTATGAGCTTTTTTGAATCCATTCTGTTTGCTGTATTGGCATAAGAATTACGTGCTGCTGTGAATGAATTGAAAAATTAAAAAAAAAAAAAAAAGGGAAAAAATTTACAGGGTCATGTTAATCAGTTGACATGATAGTATATACCTGACCGAGATATCGATAGAAATACAGATGAATGATATGAAAACTTTCTTCCAATGAGAGAAATATGGAGATTGTTTGGATGATTGCTTTAAAAGTTTGATTACTTTCTTTGTGTGTTTTCAGTGCTTGTGAGTTAAGTGTATGTTTTGTATTAGTGAAGTAGTATTGTATACGCATTGTCCTGAATGGGAGGGTTAATTTAGATATCTGAGTCACAGTATGCTGCAGATGGGGCTCTTATTGCATTGCATTGCAGTTCACTATTATTTCTTACTATATAGTGAATTGGATGTTATGGATAAATGAAGATATTGTTGAAGGCATGAGATTGTGGTTGGCAGAATTCCTTATACTTTGTGTATTATTAGTATACTGGTTTGAGAATATAACGCAACGTTGTTTCACCTGGGACACCCAAAAGGTCATGAAGCATTCGAGATAATCTCATTTTGATAAAATAACTTTGGTAGAAGTTCATAGCTGTTTGGGTTGTGCATCATAGAGGGCCTGGACCTTGTGGTTATCAATGGTAAAAAGAAAGTAATTTTTGTGAATGTTATACAGATAGTCAGCAGCAAACTATGCTGGAAAAATAGAGTTCAAATTGTCTGCTATGTAAAGTTATCCTTCTGTCTAAAACTCAAATTCATTTGGTTGCTTCAAGTGCTTTATGATGTCTCGTGATATTATAATCAAGTCATATAATCCCAATTTCAGTGTGGCACATTGAGAAACTTCCACAAGGAAAGCTTGCTGATTCTTACATGGGAATTCGACTAAATTAGGTTAACTATAATGGTGAGAAGGGATTTAATAATCAGTTTGTATTTGTAATTTCTCTAGTATAATTTATGTGTAATGATGATGCACTCAGAAATGCTTGTCAGATGATAGGACTAGATATGGTTGTTGATATTAGAAGAAATCTAATGTTGTCTGACTACAACATGAAGGTCCCGATTAGAACAGCATAGATAGCTCTTTGATCCATTAACCAGCTTTTAGCTGCAGCTCCCAATCTTTGCTGCTAGTAGATGCTAGTGTATGTATCTTGCTGAAGTTGCCTAGGTTTATCTTTGATGGTAGCTAACAAAAAATGCCAATTCTTGAGCAGATCTAATTAGTCTGGTAACTAAATTGTAGATTTGCCAAGTATCTGTGCTGGATATCCACTATTATATCTTCTAACAGAGTTGGAAGGATTTTTTCTTGGTAATTAAGATGGTGAAGTATTACATAATTCTTTCAAACTTTCTGCTTTCAGTTCACCGGAAAAACAGTTGGCATCATTGGTTTGGGTAGAATTGGAACAGAAGTTGCCAAGAGAGCTGAGGCTTTTGACTGTCCCATCTTTTATTACTCTAGAACTGAGAAGCCCGATTGCAAATACAAGTACTACCCAAGTGTTATAGAGTTGGCATCTAATTGCAATATCCTGATTGTTGCATGCCCTTTGACAGAAGAAACTCGTCACATCGTTAATCGTGAAGTCATGGATGCATTGGGACCAAAAGGTGTTCTGATCAACATTGGAAGAGGTCCACATGTGGATGAACCTGAGCTTGTAAAAGCACTTGTAGAAGGACGACTTGGTGGTGCTGGACTTGATGTGTTTCAACATGAACCTGAAGTTCCGGAAGAACTCTTTGCTCTTGAAAATGTTGTCCTGTTACCTCATGTAGGAAGTGGTACAGTGGAAACTCGCATGGCCATGGCTGACCTTGTCATTGGAAATCTGGAGGCTCACTTCATGAATAAACCACTACTGACTCCAGTGGTTTAATTGTTATATAAAGTTAGGTGCATTGATGCAAGTGTTCATTGAGTTATTCTCATTGATACTGTTACAAGTATGCGCTTAGAAATCTGGGTAATTGTTTTCCAGAGCCTGGGGATCTCTTGATGGAGAAGATCTTTTGTGCTTATGTCAACATTCTTCATTTTCCCTGGCTTTGTATTGTAACATTCCGCTTTAGTGGCAATAAGAAACAAACTGGATGATCAACTCAGCTTTATGGCAATATTAAATGTTTGTAAATGTTCTGCATTTTCTATGTCACTGCAGTAGTAGATTTCATAGCTCATAGCTCATAGCTTCATTCAGTTAGGGAAGGGAGATAGGTAATTGAGTACTCATGTAAACAGGTATATTCGGGTTCGGTTTGTTCAGAAAGATGCACATCAAGATGCTTGAGATCCAAAACTTTTGAGGTTGAAGTCCTTGCGATTTCCTTTTCACTCCGTAAATTATGTGTTTGTGTATGCAAGTCTTCATGGACCCGTTGTGTCTTTCTGAGTTTGCGGTTGGCGCAGAGTGCAGATGATTTTTTGGTTCAGGTTAGGAAGAGCATATGCGCCACTAAGCTGGCAAGGCATGATTATTGGACAAGCTATTCGACAGCTCTGGTTGAGCTCATCTTCAAGTATGGATCAATTCTTTATTTTGGGTTTTGCTAACGAGCGCGCTCTCAGAGAACTTATTTGTTAGAGATAGCTAAATTTCAAGACATCAATTACTCATTTTACGATAAAGAGAAGTACATTTGAACAGCCCATTGTTCTTATTATAGTGTATAGTTAAATGCATATAGGGCGTTTTATGCATTTTGTGGACAAATCCTCTATTTTCTTTGTCAAAAAGGGGTTTGTGAGTAGGCCCAGAGTCTATGCTTAAGAAGTTTCTCGCACAAGCCTGGCTTGTCCAAGATCTCTTATAGATTTAGGTTGCAAACCTAATTTATGGGTAGTAGCCTTGCGATATATAGAGACATGCATGTTTCCTTTTTCCCCTTTTTTATCTTTTTTCCTCTGTTCGAAGAAATGCAGGTTTCATGTTGATAAAAATGCACAAGTTTGGGTATTTGACAGGATAAACAAATATGTTAAATCTTCTGTGTTAATCTATTCTGTGACTTCCAGATATATATCATCCTCATGTTCATCTTGCAACGCCCTTCCTTCCTATGCGCATTTTCATCACTTCGAGCGAGAAATTGCTTCCTCTATTTAGATTCTAGATATGGATTCTGGGTAACGTGTCATTTCTCATTTCATCGTTTTTCTTGTGATGTCCATTTGAATAAATGGTTGCTTTCTGTATGTAATAAAACCCAAAAGATCTTTTGTTTTATATTTTATATTATTGATACGACATAAATGATTGGTTACTACATGTAAAGAAAATGTGTTTTTGCAGATTCTAATTCGACCGTTTTATCATTGATTTTACGTACTTTTATTTTACATTTTAGTTTTTTTTTTTTTTTTTTTCATCTTATTCGTAGATAAATCGGTAAAAGTTCAAAGATTCGGTGCTAAATGCCCAATTTCAAAGGCAGGAGACTAATCGCATACAAAGTAAGTATGAACGAGTGTAATCCACTGAAGACTGAATTTCGATATGCTGTTGAAGTTGTTCATAGTTTTGGGACAACGAAATTGTCGGTTGAATAGTAAAGGTATGAAGGTAATATCGATCACAATGGTCTTTGAGTTCCATTCATGTCTTTGAGTACATTGCTGCATTTTGCCTGGAAGGAAGCGGCTATTCTAGTTTTGCTGTTTCGACTAATCCTTAAGAAACGTATATGTAAGTTGGACAAAATTTGTTTGATCATATATTATTTATATTACTTCTATTATTGATTGTAATTGATAACTACTTCATTGAGACAATTATTTTGGAACAATGAATATCCATCAAGTAGAGTCTTTTGATTTTAAGCATCTTCATGCAGCTAAATTGACGGGTTCACCCATCCTTCGAACAAGAATTAGGAAATCCATTGATGGGTGGATTAGTAGCGGCTACTTCTTAATAAATTCGGTTTAACGTTTCAAAAAAAAGAGTCTTGAAATGGTGAAAATCAGTCTCACTTCAATGAAAAGAAGTTTTCATAAAAAATCAGTCTGATTAAATGGTTCCGGATACCTCTACTAAGTATCCAAAGTAGGGAAAATAAACAATTAATGTTGGGCATGCTCTCTAATCAAGCCAAGAGTCATAAAGAGCACTAAAACTCTCGATGGTTTATCCAAAGCACAAGACAATGGAGTTGAAACTGGTCGAGCATAGGAGGCCCAGGGACCATATTGGATCTACCTGTGACCTTCATTTTCCAAGCTTTGCAATACCTCGATAAAAAGGCAACAAAATGGTGTCTTCTTTTACAGAGAAAGAGGGAGTGATTAACACATTCTCTCTCTCTCTCTCTCACTGTCTCATTTCCAGGCCCTTCCCATAACTTCACGATTTGCAGCGAATTGGTAATGGAACTCAAGATACCCGTTTGAAGATGAGAAAGTTGAGTGTCTCTAGTGTAAAAGTAGATGAAAGCTCCTTTTGGATGAGTAAAGAAACAACCAAAGTTTGAACCCGCAACGCATTGCCATCCGTTCCCATTTTTCTTGTCAAATTTCCGAAATTTCCATAAATATTGATGTATGAATGCCCGAGGGCTTATTAATATGGCTTTCAAAAAAAAAAACTTTTACATCTTTTCATACGAGTTGTGTAATCGACTTAAAAAAAATGTAAAGTTTACCTTCTAATTCTTTTAATTTGAATTTCAAAACATATATTCACAAAACCTCTTAAATAATATTTCACTAACGAATTACTTAAAATATACTTGTTAAGAATTTAAAAGAAAAATTTTTACGCCTTCAATATTTAATTATGCACTTCATTAAAAGGAAAAGAAGTATATGATAATACTATTTTTTTTCTTATTTAAATAAATACATTTGAAGCGCTGATTAATGGTTTCTTTGAAATAATTAGACTAATTTTACCATTTTATCACCTCCAAATTCAACCTATTTTCAACTTAAAGTTACTTCTTATGAACAAAAACTAAGGTTATGGAAGCTATTTAGCTCAAATTTTTATCTAATTTATCAACATACAAGTTGGTTTCGATTCGGAAAAAATGTTTTGCAAAAAGAGAATACACGATATATTGCAAATCGGCGCCTGAACCAAAATTTCATACGATTCGAACAAGTTAATCCATGGTTAATAATTATACATAACTGCAAATGGTGCAAGTAAATTTCTTTGACTTTGTCTTTCCATCTTAATTTAACACCACATGTAATGGGCTCTACTAGTACTAACATAGCCGGTGATTTTCACCAGCCAAAAAAGAGAAGAGAAGTGGGTGAAAACTAATGGAAAGGCGAGTAAAAGCAGAAAGATATGTAATTTTTAATTTGTGCTTGATAATATGTAAAATAAATGGAAAGGAAAAAAAAAAGGAATATCTTCAATTCTTTTGTTTGATTGGCAGAGAACTATTTTATTTTAATGGAGATCGTTAAAAGGAACAATTTTTATAATTATCATCTAATTTCTCTCCAATTTTGGAGAGAAAAGAAATAGCGCTCAATTTTTTTTTTTCTTTTTCTACTTATTTCCATTCTGCAATTAAATTACCAAACATGCATTTACTTCCATTTCCACCGATTTCTTTCTTTTTCTACCGTTTTGCTCATATCCAAACATACCATTCATGAAACTGTTAGCAATCAAAAGGTATAAAAGTTAAATCCTATGAAGTTGGAAATATATGGACTTAATTGAGAAAAAAATAATAAAAATGTAATTAAATAAATAGATAAATAAATAAATAAACAAACTAAAGTTCATGAATCAAAATCCACAGTAATCTAAATTCTAGAGGCATATTGTGGATTTGAGATTTGTGATTCTTATAGTGGAAAATTTAGTTGGTAAACGAGAGAAATTTGTATGTTTACCATCAAAATTAATAAATATTATATAATTTCAAATTATATAAAAATTATTACTAAAACACTATTATTATGTGGTCTATTAAACTTCTATCTATGCCGTATCTTTCAAGAGCGACGTTAGTATTGTCACATCTTGTTTGACTTTTATCACATATACCTTTATCACATATGTAAGGTGCATTTTCTTTAAGAAATAAGTGGCATTTCACAAAAACCATTTAGGAATGGTATCAAGTTTAATCAAATCACATCCTCTAAATGTGATATTTGTGTAATTATTATTGTTGCATACGAAAGAATGATTTTTGCTTGGTATTTACATAATTAATTTTTTTGTAATTTTTTTTTTTAGTATTGGTAGATACGTGTTATACCTAGTAAAGGACATGTAACTTACTATTAAGATGAAATTTTTTATACTAGAAGTGAGAAAAATATTATTCTTTCTTTAAGAAAATAAATATATATATATATATTTTCTTGTCCACTTGAAACTGGATTCATTAATCACAACTACTTTTCACTGGTCAAGTACATGCCTTTCACAACTTTAAATCACTAGTTAGCATTTTGATTTTGTTGATCAACACAATATTAAAAGAAGTTACAAAAGTTATACTTTAGCATATATTTAAACAAATGCCAAAAAAAAAAAAAAATCCAAACAAACAAAATTAAACTGTCTCAGTACTCAAACATCTAGTTCTATTTTTTCTTATGAAAAAAAAATAATAATAATGTTTTAGCCTGAAATTCTTAACAATTGAATTTTGGTTGAGAGAGAAAGAGAGAGAGAGAGAGATTACATGTTTGATGTAGGCTGCAATGTTCCTATAGCCAAAAAGAATCATACAGATCCAAAGCTTGAGAAGCACAGGCCATGGCTTGTACTTGCATCTTCACTGGCATATCTGTGTCTTCAACCTTAGCTTTTCCCTCCAACATCCTTAAATTCCTCTTCCAAACGCTCTCTTATGTATTTGTTTTTTATTTTTTTTTTCCCTTCTTATTTGCCAAACCAATACTAAGGTTATGCTAGCTTCTTTATACCAAAACATTCTACTTTCTTTTATGACTTTGTAGTTCCATAGTTGGAATTAAACCCAATAAGGCATCATCTCTAGCTGGCATTTTAGGCTACTTTTTCTATACATCTAAAATTTCTTATTTCTCTCATTCTATGGGCCTTTTCCATTACCCCATCATGATTGATTCTTCCCCTGTCCGATGTCAACTTCAGTGGGATAATTTGAGGTTATAAAGATAATGTTCCTTAGGCTGATTTTGTCGATTTAAAGCTAAGTATTCAATCACTCGACAATATAGTAGGTTCTATTAATGAATACTCCCAAGATACTTACTATGAAAACTAATATTAATTTTTTTTTATGATTAAAATATTAAAATTTAAGAAATTTTTTATAATCTCGTTCTTATTTTTTATTGAATCGGTTTAATCCTTTATTATACTATTGATTTATATTTCTTTAAATCTAGATCACTAAACTAATTTTGAATTTAATAATTTAGATTTAAAGGAGTATAAATTATCAATGAGATGAAATATTAGATTGATTCTGTAAAAAATAAAAATGAGAATGTGGAAAACTCCTAAAATATAAGTATTTATATGTGTGTCTGTTTGTCATATTTTCAAAAAGTTAATCGAGAGACTATCGTGAATTTGTGGATCCTAGATGACTTAACTTTAGGCTTCTTGAGATGAAGGCTTTTTTACCGGGAGAAAAAAAAAAAAAAAAATCTTAGGCTTCTTAACAACTTAACATACTCTCGAATGTCAATTACTCACATTTATGAAATAACAAGTGCATAAATATGTAAGAATTTTTTTTATTTATTTAATATCTTAATAAGTGCTCTAAGGCAATCCATAACATTTTCATATTATATCTTCTTACAATTGGAGTACCTAGATGAAATCTTTTAAATTTGAGAAGTAATAATTTTTATAACTTAATAAGAATTAGCAGATATTGTACAAAATAAAAGTAATTTAAACAACTTCTCGTAACATTTTATTACTTCACTTTTCCAAATAATCTCCATATATCCTACCTCTTCAAACAATAACTTTTCTATATCCACTTCTCCAAATAATATTTTTATAACTTTCATGTACTTTCTTTATTTATTTATTGATTATATTGCTGAGACATCAAACTAAAGCCAGCAACTTTATATATATAAATGAACGACAAGAATCAATGGATGCGTGTGTTATTACTCAAAATTTCTTAAAAATGTAATTATTTTTTCCTAATAGATATTAGATTGAGGATTCGTGAAATTATATTCTCTAATGTTTAGCTTTGCTTCCTCCTTAAAATCTCATTAGAGAATTAGTAAAATATTATCTTATTCAAAATCCTATTGAATGAAATTGACATCAAATGTAGCATTAGACTATAGTGTTGGTGTATATTATAGGTGTAACTCTTGGGTGAACTCCTGATGGTCCATCATCCATATATGGTAATGAACTTACAAAAAGCCCGTAGTAGTGGAGCTAGTTCCTCTGACGCTTAAGTTAGTAAAGAGAGTGTTGGGATTCAAGTGAATGAAAATGCAAGTAAAACAAAAGAGTTCCCAAAAGTGTCAAAAGATCCCTTACTTGATGGCTTTACTCTTATTTATAAGTTAAGGGATCTGACCTATTCGAACATGTGTCACGAAGAGAATAGCTTTATGTGAAATTCGAGGAGGTGGCGCTATTAGTATAAGAAAAGACTTCCACCCTTTCTATCGGCTAATAAAGGCTTGAGTGATGGGCTTATCACATCTGTAAAGGGTGCCCACCTTAGCTTAATGGCTAAGCTGTAGGCTGTATGTCAAATAATCTCTCAGCGTTTAATGATGAGAGAGAAAGAAAAGGGGAGAGGAGGGTAAGTTTAGTTATATCAATTAGTGAGCTCCTCGAAGACTGTCCTCCAAAAGGGAGATGAGCTCTTCTCTTATGATCAAAGAGTAGGGACAAAGGATCTTTGAGAGAGGACTCCTAAAATGCTTAGTGCGGGACTTGAGCAGGGCAAGTGAAGCTTGAGTAAGTATCGAATTGTTCTTTATCCAAACTAAAGAAGCTTTTGAACCACACTGGTTGAGCTCTATGGTGGGCTTAAGCCTCTAGAGCCTTGAGTTGAAGGCCAATCATCAACACTTACCCTCTACTCTCTTTCATGTTAAAGTAGCAAGGAAGGTATAAGAGACTTAAGCTCGAGAGGCTAAAGCATTCATCAGATGTATCGTGGGTGGTGAACATAAGTGACCCAGGGCGTTTAGGAGAGTACTGTGGATGGCCTTCTAGATACGATTGTTGACATGACCACTATAGTTAGTCTTTCCCAATGCCTATCTTGCAAATCTTAGTGAAAGCCCTTGGGGGAATGCACCGCACGTGTGATCATTAATGCACCTTGGGAATCATCATAATTAGAAGTTAATGAAGAAATTTATGGTAACCGTTCAATGATACCTTTCCCTGACAATTGGACGAGTCGATAGTGGCATGTGGATGAGTTAGATTTTTTTCCCTTTTAGCTATATAAAGGCCTTACAGTAAGCACCAAATGGTAATGGTATATATTATGGGTGTGACTTCTGGGTGAACTCTTGGTTGTCTGTTAGTTATGTATGATGATGGACATGCAAAAAAGCCCTATGTAGTATAGCCAATGAGGACCCTCCAATGCTCAAATTAACGAGGAGAGTATTGAGATTGTAGTGAATAAAGGAGTAAGTAAAATGAGAGAGTTTCCAAGAGTGTCAAAAGATCCCTTACCTCATTGATTTACTCTTATTTATAGGTTGGGAGATCTGACTTACCTAGATAAGTAACATAAGGAGATTGGTTAGTGCAACATCTAAGGAGATGGCGCTATCAGTATGAGAAAAGACTTCCATCCTTCCTACAGATTGGTAGAGACTTGGGTGATGGACCTTTCACATCGGCAAAGGGTAGCCATCCTAACCTGACCGCTAAGCTATAAGCTATGTGACAACAATCATTCAACATTTAATGATGAGAGACAAAGAGACAAGAAGAGGAAGGTGAACCTAGTTGCATTAGCTGGTGAGCTCCTTGAAGATTGTTCTCAAAAAGGGGGGCAAGCTCTTCTCTCATGATCGGAGAACGAGGATGAAGGATCTCTAAGGGAGGAATCCTGGAGTGCTTGGGGTGAGACTTAAGTAGGGCAAGTGAAACTCGAATGTATGCCAAGATGTTATTTATCCAAGTTGGAGAAGATTTTATACCAAACTAGCTGAGCTCCCTAATAGGCTTGGGCCTTTGGAGCCTTAAGTTAAAGGTTAACCATTAACAGACCTTTTTTTTTTTTTTGCATATTTGTTTTCATTTGGTCAATGATGAGTTTTAATTTAGATACATTTGTCATGATAGTTTTATAGCATTTCATTTATAACATTGGCTT
Source organism: Lumnitzera racemosa (assembly GCA_024138005.1). Classification (NCBI taxonomy): domain Eukaryota; kingdom Viridiplantae; phylum Streptophyta; class Magnoliopsida; order Myrtales; family Combretaceae; genus Lumnitzera; species Lumnitzera racemosa. The sequence continues at coordinate 82,521,063 of JAMXBC010000012.1, forward strand.
GTTTTTAAAGAAATTACTACCAAATTGAGTAAAATTTTGATTTCAGGGTTTCAACATATTCTTGGATTGAAAATGAAGAAAAAGAATCAAGTTTCACTCAATTTGAAGCTCATACAAAAAATTTATGAAATTTGAAGTGGGACATAACTAGTTGACATGGTCATGTCTAACAAAAAGGCTTATTTTCAAGAGAAAACGAGATTGAGAATAAAATGTTATGCAACTTGGAGACACAACCGGATCTTAAGTGGTGTCCAACTAAGAACAGGTTTTTGCGCTTTAGAAATGGTAAGTTACATGACCAATGGGATATGACTACGTCCCAGGTCATGTTTAATGCCGCTTACAACAGTTTTCCTTTTTAATATAAAAGGACATGTGAGGGTTTTAAATATCACTTTTTGGCATCCAAATTGAAGAGACTTAATGGGAAGAGAGAAGTTAAGTGGAAGTATGACCAAAACTTCAAGATTGAGAAGATTTATCACTACAAAATGGGGTTTTCATGGATTCTTTCTTATTTTTGCTACAAATTTCTTTCTATATCATCATGATAGCTTAAATCATTGTATGTAGGATTTTGGAACTTAGGATTTATATACGATTATTAAATTAATTGTTAATTTTCAATAAAGTTTTTAGCTTTCTTGATTCAGTTATATGCTTTGCATTATTAATTGATATTTTTAAGGTATCAATTCTTGATTTTGTGCATGAAGATTGATAAATCTCTTGCATTGTGAGATCTTACTATAATTGAAATGAATTATATGAATACTTAGAGATAAAGTACATAATTTTTCTAGAAATTTGATATCTTTGTGTCGGAAATTTATTCTACGTTAATGCGATCCTAAATTTTTTTACTAGTAAAGAGACTCATAAGTATTTTAAGGTTAGGGTTAATGTGCTAGAAAAAGATATTAGGTTTATTTGACAATTCCTCTAATTAAGAATACTAGAGATGGAATTAGATAAATTTTAGGTGCTCACATGATAAATTCTAGGGGAAACAAGTTCTAGATACGTTATTCACTTTTTAAAATAGTTCTTAATTTTATTGCTTCTCAATTGTTTGGTGAGTTTCATAATTAATTTAGTTCTTTTAATTTATTTTAATTCATCACAATTTTTTGGTTAAATAATGAGCTAAGATTAATATTATTACTCATGGTATTTAAATGATCAACTCAAACTTACATCCGTAGAATTTGATAGGTATACTTACCTCATATCCATCAACTTATTTTTAGACTCATTCCAATTGCTATCTAAAAGAAGGTGAAAAAGCGAGATAAATGAATTTATACCAACAAGATGCATTCAAAATTCTATACAATGTATCTAAAAGAAAAAAAAAAAAGATAGAAGTAAAACATAGCGAGACAGCTTTCTAAACAATTGACGAATAAATAAATAAACAATAACAATAGGCATGGACTGAATGAAAAATACAGACAAATAAACATGTCAAAAAAAAAAAAAAAAAACACTTCATGTAGATGTTGATTTTTAAATTTTTGTGCTTTAAAATGTTTTCAGACACGGATGTCAACTGATACAAGCATTTTATTTTCCTTGCTTTTGTTTCCTTTTCCGTCTTACTTTTATCAATTTCAAATCATGTATTTATTAAAATGGGATATCAAAATGATCAACATGCAAGTAGGCATAGACAATTCTTATAAAATTAAATATCCAATAAATCCCTGTCCACCTTTTACTATTTGTTTTATCTATTTTATTTTATTTTTAAGTTGACACTTTTCAATTAATAAAATATATTGTCCTAGGTTCTTTTATAAAAAAAGGTGAATATTCATTTTCTAATTGTTTTCCAATCATCATTATCATAATTATAACAAGATAAAAAAAAAAAATAGTATTATGAAATCTGGATTGATCTCTATGATTCAACGTGATCGCACACTTTTCAAACTCGATTCTCCCTTTAATTCTTGAAGCTCTCTATGTGTCCAGATCTTCCTTCTAGGCCAAGTCTCACAGTGCTAAAAAAGAAAAAAAAATTATCTAAACATTGAGTTTAAAATTCAAACAGATTAGATGTAGACTAAACATATATGTTAGACCCATAAGAGATGCAAATAATTAACAAATAATTTACCGAGAAAAACAAAAAGGAAAATCCAAAAAATATTTCGGAGAGTACACTTGGATTTAAAAATCATTTTATTATAAGTAATGTCATAAATAATATACCTGCATTTCCCCGGTAAGTAAAGTTACGAGATGGTCTATGACACTCAAGATAAAATTGCAATTTGACCCTTTCAGCTTAACATTTGGGCCTAGGGAAACTAGCTGGCCCACCCAAGAATATTTGCAAGATCGTATGCTGCATAGATGAAATGGGCCAACAGAATATGAAGGGCCCAACCTGAAATATGTAACAAATTAATCATTTTTCCATTAGAAAAACAAATTAGCTGGAAATAGGTATCTATGCGTACATGGTGTCTATTTGTGCTTCTCGACCGTCAGCCTAAAAATTTAAAAGAAAAAAGAAAAAAACACATCTGAATTTTTCGTAATATCTTTAATTTACCTAAAGTACTTTAAAATATCCATTTCCAAGAATATTGCATATTTTTTTATCAGTCTATAGATGAGTTTTTCTGTTACAGTCTATACTCGTCTAATACTACTATTAATGATAGTTTATTATTTGTTGATAATCACCACAAGGCTAGCTCCATTTTAGGTCATTTTTTTTAATTAATTACGAATGTAATATTTAATGTAATCTTACTGAAAATTTCAACAAGCTTTGAAGAGGAAAAAAGTAATAGTATGTGGAGGAAGCGAGTGATTATATAAATTATGTCCACGGCCTAAATTTAAAATGAGTAATTGCATTAAATAGTTTTCACTCACTCCTTTAAATCTGATTGCATTTTCTTCCCTTTTTTTCTTTCCCTTAAAGAGTTTTCCTTCTCCAATTATTCTTTTCTTTTTTCAAATTTTATTAACGAATAATATGAAAGGCTACAATGGACGCTAGTATTTTAGGCTTTAAGCTTGGTAGCATCTGGACTTAATTAATTGAACTAGTGATGGTGCTTAAAGAGTTAAGTTTATGAATTTGAAATAATTTAGAAAGATTTGATATGATGTGTTTGGAATAAAAATTATTAGACCGACTAATCCACTCTGAATAGTTCTAATGATTCATATATTTAGAGAGACTTTCCATATGGTTAGACTCAAGAAGAACTCATGGAAGATCATCAAAAGGAGAACTCCATCTTGACCATTGATCTCCTAATGTAATTCGTCATGAATAGTTAACTTCTATAAATGTTCACTAACTCTTCCTTATTTGACATGATTTAGAGATCAAAGAAAAAGGATTTTGCTATTAGATAGCTATCTTAGAAGATTAGTACAAAGAACACACTACTTTTTACCAAGAGTAACGGAGTTAATACTCTATAATTTCCCTATCTATCACTTGTACCTTTAAACACTCTGCTTATTCCTCTTCACTACTTCTCCTTCTAAGTCATTTACACATTACAATTATTTGTCACTCTTTTAAGGGTTTATGAAGTACAAAACTCAAGCTTCGTGTAAATGTCTATTGTGATTGTCATATATAAGATTTTATCGGTAGAGTATAATAGATTTAGGCTTTGCGCTTGTGTATGAAGCTTACAAAAGAATACATGGTGAGGGGCTTCGATATGTTATTCAGTGTATTCATTTTGATACTTAAGTTAGTATAATGTATAAGGATGCTCAAATATAGTTCGAGTGTGTAAAGAGTGTAAGTAAGTTGCCATTGGGGTGCTAGTTGGTATTTATAAAGGAAGGTAGCCGAAAGTTAAGGAAATTGGAGCAATACATTGGCACATCCGCATGACTTGAGTAATAGGAGTATGTAGCTTAGCGTGGTTCGAATTTGTGGGGTTGTGGTTATTGACTTGATCTTCAAGCCTTATGGCTCTGTCTTTTAGTTGTTGTTGGCTATTACAGTTAGACTCGAGCACTATGCTGAATTAGCCTGTGAACTGGCAACGCAAGGTTGAACCAGGCTTGGCTAAATCGACAATTTCAAGGCTAGTTCACTAACCCTTAAACTGGTTGCCTAATTTATTTATTTTTAATTCCTTTGATTTTATTTTTGCATTCCCATGAATTATTGTAAACAATTTTTTCACATGCTCTTGTTTTCTATTTTTTTTTTCGCAAAATGATTATAACACTTTATACTATATAAAGTAAAGTAAGAGAAGTTACAAATTTATTTCGTTCCAAAATAATTAATTTAAATCGTGTAAGCGTAATATTACTTTAATATTAAAATATTAAGTAAAGTAAAGCAAAACGAGTGAACTTGTAATTTGCAAAAGATTAGAATTTCTCATTCGAATCTCAAAATAAATTATTAATATAGAAAGAGCAAAATTACAATATAAATATTAACTATAATTTATGATAGTACTTAATACATATTGGAAAAGGAAAAAGTAGTGAGAAAAGACATGTAACATGTGGGATTATTTTTTTCTTTTTCATTTTTAATATTAAAGGGTTGAATTAGCCTCAGTTAGCATACCGACTCGACTGGTTTACTGACCCATCAATTTATAGGGTAGCTCAGGCTTGCCCACCTTCAAGTCAAGCTAGTTTATTATTCAGAATCAGCTTTTGCACAAATCTAACTACAGTCAGGCAAACCATCTAAGTATAGGTTAATGTCAACCACAAAGGTAATAGGATCGTATATTGATAAATTGGGTTGAAGCACAAGCCTAAACAAGTCAATATGAACCAAGGAACCTAAATTCAATATATCTTATAGATCACTCAACTCTTTCTCCAAAGAAATGATATGTTTTAGACAAAAAAAAAAAAGGTTTATGGAATATTTAGCTTTATGTTTATATAATCTAAATGCAGTCAAAGAGCATTATTATTTTTCTTCTAATTAGCGCTAGTTCATTCCAACATTTTTTTTCCCAGTACATCCTATTACAACTTTGGAGAAAAGATGAATATGACCTAATCCATTATATTGGGATAAACATGATTTAAATTATGAATTTAAATTATAATTTTGTTAAAATGTTAGTATTTATATCATTAGATTATAATCACATTCATAATTCATTCTAACATTGAAAATTTTTCTTATTGCAAATGAAAACATTTGGTGAGACACTGTCTGGACGAGAAATGAGTCTACGATGTCTTTGCTTCATGAAAATTGTTTACGAACAATTTAGACCTTAAATTATATCGATTCGTTATAATTGCCATGTGATGTTATGTTACAATTGAAAAAATTTCGTTTGTGTTAGTCGTAGATGGCCACGGGAGATGAATGTACACCTTACTATTAGTAGCGATGGCAAATACAAGAAGTTAAAAGGAAGATCTTTTTTTTTTTTGATTTTTTTATAAGAGAATAAAAACCTTTCCCTCATTTTCGACTTTAACTACCAGCAGCACCCTATTAGAGACCACTACAATCGTTGCCAGCTCCGGATGGAAGACCGTCACGTCGACGATCGAGTTTTCCTTTTATTTTGGGATATCCTAAAATAAATTTGCATCTTGCAATTATAGTAGTATGTTATGAGACATTAGACATTTTATTGTTAGAAATATAACAAATTAAGTAAAATGAAATATAATTATCGAATTCCTGTAACGTAAAAAGGTTCTGGGTGTATGGGCCATTAGTACTATACTTATGAGAGAAATTTCATGATTACTATTTACATTTATAAGGTATTTTATTTATTGAAAATGTAACATATAAGTCAAATAATGTCATAAAATGGCTTATGAAAGGGGAAAAAAAAATCATAAATGACTTATGAATACTGAAAAGAAATTCTTACAAAAGTATCCTAAGAAATTAATTATTATATTTACAAGATATTTCATAAATAGCATTTTGAGAATTATATATATATATATATATATTCCTAATAAATTTTTCATTATAAAATTTTTGAGAGAGTTAATACCTATCAATCTTCTTTGAATCCGATTATTGTCACTACCATTATCCCTTATTATTGAAAATAATAATAAGTATAACTACGTTTAATTGATACAGTATAAGGTAGATGTAGATGTTTAATAATTATTTAACCTTAAAAAGAAAAGGGAAAAGAAGTATTTGCCATAAAATATAAATGCACGGCACTCCAAAATGCATGTAACGGTAGCTACTAGCTACAATAGAGAAGTACATCAAGGCCAAGTGTGGTATGTGGTCCAAGCTCAAAAGTATCCTTCTCCTAGGCCACCTTACTATCATTAGTCCTGTTTCATCCACTTTGAAATATTTGTAGTGTGGTTGCTAGACTAGAGCGGTCCACCATTTGTTGTCCTTATCGTCGCTTTCTGACCCCCTTCCATGAATTGACGCTGAGCCCCACCATAGTACAGCTGCTCCCCAAACGTGTCGGTTCCTTCTTTGTTATCGTATGGCATCCGATCCAAACTAATAATGATCCCCGTCTCGTTGCCTAACCATACTGTGGTATAACCAAAGAACTAAAGGTGGAGCGGTCCCTCGGTTGCCCGGGGCAGGTGTCCGAAATGAGTTGAGTTGAGTTACGATAATTCATCGAATTTAACTCAATTTTAGCTAAATGGTTTAAACTTTGAGTTTGATTTTAATAACTTCAAACTTGATTGGATTAAATTTGCTTAAATGCGCTTACATGAATACATATATACTATATTGTAAACTTTTTTATAAAACTAAATTAATATTAATGATAAACTTAACCTACCCAACTGATAGAAAAGATATATTTAAATTTGACTAAACTTACAATGTCATCAAGCCAAATGCATAGAACTTACTCTTATGCTCAACTAGATAAACTACTTAAGTAGCTTGAGTCAAGCTCAAATTCATTATAATTAAATTGAACTTAAGTAAATATAAGGTCAAACTTAGAGCAATTTAAATCTTATTTGAAACTATCAATCCCAATGACATGTTTAGTTTCCTTTTCTACTTTTAAATTCCTATTAGAAAATCAACAATTTAGAGTGATTTAGCACCAAAGCATTGTTCAAGGTAATGTTTTGACTATATTTCATTAAAAATGAGATAAGTATAATCATATAGAGTACAGGAGGTGTTATGGCTTGTGTAAAAAATAACAAACCTATCCCTACACTCCAAAGCTAAATTACATGAAAATATTCCCCAATATATGTATAATATATGTTTACATGCCTCTTCAATCTCATATAGCTAAAATCAACATAAGATTGCAACATTAATCATCAAAGTGAGTTTTTTGGTAAGAATATAATCGCATTGTTGTTGGTTTAGAGCATAGCAAACTAACACTTGACCAAAGAGTACTTCTTCATGAACAAACGAAAGTCAATAAGAATATGTTGGTGTGATCATGCTAGATGTGATTTATAAAGTAATAGGTAACACCAAGACTGCCATAAGACAGCATGATGGGACAACAGAGAGGAACGCCAAGTTCTTTGGCAAGAATGAGATATTTAGATATATTCTACAATGACATAGATTAGAGTGTGATATTTAGTTTATTTAATAGAGTTATAAGTATAGATTGTTTCTTGGAATGCCAAATAATGGAGTTTCATCCTACAGATGGTTAGTATAAGGAATATGCATGTAGTGACATAACTAATCAATTTTAAATGTGATATCTGGTCTTGTGATAATTAATTTTGAAGAGCACCTATAATTTCATGAATGACAATTAAGCTAAGTGAGGGGCAAAAACCATATTCATTGAGTTGTACATGAGAGGACATGGCATCCAAACATGTGAAGAGAGTTGTATATTTATACCATTGGAGAAGATTCTACGTATATTGTGACTAAGAGAGGAGAAGAATGTAAGATTTACATAACTAATTAAATACCTAATAAGTAGTGCAAATCCTTCATGTCTTTCATTGCAAGTGTAGGAGAGCAATGTAATGAAATAAGAAGCTAGGGAAGTGATGTCACGAGTTAGAATGATGTCGTTTAGGAATATATAATGTTAGACCCCTTGTATTAGATAAACATGGATGTGTTAGCTCAACTTTGAAAAAAAAAATTATGTAAAGGAGAAACTAGTGAATTGATGAAACTAGGTTGAGGGGCCTATTTGAGAGCTTAGAAGATTTTGTGAAGATGAAGAGATAGTAAGAACATTTAGGATAACAAAGCTTGGTGATTGCTTTGTGAAGACTTGTCTAGTGAGTTAACTATGAAGAAAGGTAATTTTAATATTAAGTTGGCCAATTTCTTAAGGATACATTATGTGATTAGACAAATCTAATAGCGATAGTTGTAAGCTCCAAAGTTCAGCTAAGTAACTGTAGGATGGAACTTAGAATCCAAGGTTTAGGGCGATCGGCTAAAGGATCCAATCACACCCAAATTATAAACTATTGAGAGAAATATTAATAAAAATGACCCCGTAAACTTAAATTTAAGAAAATAAATAGTAAAATAGGAGACTATAAAATTTTCAAATTTTAAGCATAATAGGTATTAATCATCGAAAATACGAAAAGTGTAATGAAATAACTAATAAATTACTAGAGATAGATTATATGTATACTAAAAATTTTAGAATGACCAAAATAATATTTAGGAATGTTCAAGTGTACCCCACATGTATTTACGTGTAGATAAAAATACGCGTAATTACCTAAATTAGCCTAAAACTAAGCAAATAATTAAAGAAAAATACAAAATAATTATAGAAAAAATCAGAAAAATCAGAAGAGGATAAGCTGCAACAAGATAAGGTCGTGGTCAGCAAGAAAAAAAACAACCAATAAGAATTTGACAAATAAAAAGCCAAAAATCATGGAATTGGTGCAAAATCCAATCAAATTAATGCACATTAATTTCTAAAATTGTCTATAAATAGGGGAAAAAAATTCTAGAAGTCTTTTGGTCAGTTTATGATTTGAGAAAAATCAAAACACCGAAAAAATCGAGAAAAAATCTAGAAAAAAAAAAAACTATACAGATAGGGATTTTAAAGGGAAGCCACACCAGACGAGGAGCTGGGAGTAGACAGCCGCCACCACCACACGGTGGTGGCAGCGCCCAGGCCGGCCGACAAGGCCACGGCGACCCGCAGTGGCCGGAGCCACCAAAATCGGTGAGTCCAAATTCCAGCCTGATTCTTGTGAAATTTTGTAAAAATAGTAAATATAATTAAAAAATTATGAATTTTGTTATTCTGGGATATTTTTGTATATAGTTTGTAGGAAAAATATTATTTAGATGAAAACATATCCCGTAATATAGGGTCCTTAAGAAATCATACAAAACCGAACACATTTCGATTTAGAAATAAATGACCTTAGGAGTGTAGTTTGGAGCTCAATTTTTTTTGTAGGATGCTCATATGATATAGAACAGTGCTATAAAGTCATTTTTTTTAAATTAATTTTTGAAATTTTTAAGTTAATTTTTAGCCCTAAAATGATGGTAAAATTGGGTGATTTAGGGCTAATTAGGTGATTAGGATCTTAATTACTGATTGAGATAGTAATTAGATGTTTAAGAATGTTAATCTCTTATGTGGAAACCTCTTCCTAGTCTATGGAGTGTTAAGTATAAGTAATGAAGGTGTTATGTGGTAAATGTAGAAAATTAGGAATATGTAGAATTAAAAATTAATAAATATAGAAAAATTAGGTTTAATTAGATAATAAAATAATGAAAATCAGAACATAACAAATCTAAAACAAAATTCAATTTTAGGTAATTATATGAAAAATGTAAAAATTTCTCACAATATGAGTAAATTCGGTACACTAATACGGATTTAAGTGTATCGGATGAAATAAAATGCTGACTAGGGGTAGTAATCGTATTTAGGAGATCGGGAAGTAATGTGATTAATTTCACATTATGGGTTGAAACGGATTTCTAGAGTTGGAATCTAAAACATTACTTAGAAATCGATGCGAAAACCGACCCCAAACCTAACCCCGACCCTACAATAATTATAAAAGACTTAATATCTAGATAATTAGGTACATTTAACCTTAAACAAAACCTAACAATAAGCGTTATCGGATAAAATGAACTTATAATATTATATGAAATACTGAAACCACGTTCGTGTTATAGGGATCATCGGCGATGGCCTGAGCAAATCGGACCTCGAGTGAGTAAGCGAGGAGTCGAGGTAAGTTGGGATTAATACGATGTTGTATTTTGGATGCTTAAGATTATGCTTGGTTGTGCTTGTTAGATAGAGAATGTGTGCATGTGCTTGATTATGGGTGATGCTATGATTCTGTTTGTTGTTCTGGCACATACTGTATGACTTGTATGAAAGGATTGATCACCCTAAACTGGACTTAACCAAATATCCGACCAGTAATCATAATCGGACATGCATGGCAACCCGTTAGGGGAACTTAGGACTCTCCGGCCAAATACCGACCCCTTCGGAAGGGATAGCGCAGGATTGCAAAATGGTCCCTTCTTCATCCTCAGTAAAACTAAGTGACAGGAGAGGAGGTCGTGCTGAGGGTGAAGACAGTGGTTCGAAGGTAGTCACAGGAGGAGCAAGGTCTCCATTACACAAACCTGGGTTTGGTCGTGAGCTGTTGCATTAACGGCAACTCCTCAACCCGGATTAGAGCGGGCGCAATTTCTCTAATCTCACGACGGGCCGGACAACGTCGTGCGATGGCATTTGCTTGCACATGCATTGCACCTAATAAGTGATTGAAAACCTTGTTGTGTGTATGGTATAGTTTTAAGTCCTCCGTCCTAACTTACTGAGCTGTGGTTGCTCACATCCCTATAGACGTCGTGCAGGTGCTGGCTAAGAAGCGGCAACCAATTACTCTGAAGCTAGCAACTGCTGGATCCTGGGAAGTGAAGAAAAACATTGAAGAATAAACACATCTTTTAAGGTCTAAGTTTTTATTTTAGAATTATTTTTCATTTCCGAATGATATAATACTAAGGAATATACTATAGAGAAATGTTGTAAACTTTAACTGCAATAACTGAATGATAACAGATATATATAATTCCTCACATTTATAGGTAAATGATTTATTTAAATTACAAACTGTCTATTTCAAAGAGGGTTAGTTGTAGACGCCTTGTGTGGATCAGGTCTAAGATAGCGGTTGTGAGGCCAACTTCTATCTTAAGGCGGTTTACACGGCGGGGCTGTTACGACTCTGTCGCTTCGGGGCGTGACAATAGGTTTGGCAATAAGATCGAAAATGTCATAGGTGAACCCTTGTTGTGGCACTTTATATTGCCCTTAGAGTCATGCTCGACATGGAATTTCCAACTATTGCCTCACATTATGTTGATTGGGAGATAGAATGAGACTTATAACGGTCATTTTGAGAACAATTAGGATTAGTGGATTTAGATATGCTACATACTAGTGGGGATGATAGTGGAATTTCACATTCAGAGACTTTTAAACGTATCAAGCCTTTAGAACTAAGACATGACAACTCCACCACATACACATACCTTATTATGTATATGCAAATGTTTAGAATACCTACTAATATCTACAAATGTATTAAATAGCCACAAGTTACTATGTAAGGAGTTACAACAATACATAGCATGGCCTTTATGGTATGCTCAATCAACAAAACACTCCATTGTCAACGGCCAACACCATAATCTAAATCAAACTTTTGTATATTCTCCTCTAGAGTTCAGTATATAAAGTACGAAAACCTTAGACAAGCGAATCATCTATATAACATTCTAATAATTCTTTTATAATGTTTGGTACATGAAATTTAAACACTTTAAACAAGCTAATCTTCTACATAACGTTGTCTATAATTTGTTGCATAAGATATAAATAAACATAATAAGTTAATCTTATACATATACCTCTGTATAGTCTAACATATAACTAACTAAACATAAAGTAACATTAACCTTTCATTTAATCATCATAATATTCAATGTATCATCCACCAACCTCCATAAAATAGGTCAAAACATCAAGCATCATAGAAGTCCTTCTCAATAATTACATCTGAACCTAGAAAAATGTGAACCCATAATGAGTAAGTAAATGAACCTAATACAATAGTCATCCAAGCACATGCAAATGATAAGCAAAGAGCATCAATGTTCACAATTCTAATGCAACAAATAAATATTTATTGTCTTATTTAGGCCAAACAACTAGCATAGTCTTAGCATCTCACAACTTTGAGTATTTCAATATGTACAATACATACTTAGCTAAAAGTGACTGTAGGGTCAAAGTTGCCTCATCCCAAGTTCACCATTGGTATCAATCATTAGTATATATGGTACACAATAATCATCTACAATCATACTTCATTCTACCATTTCAACCTAATCACTGCTTCCTTTTAGAAAATTGGCTTATATTACAATAGTTAGTTAGTCCACAACCTACCCACCTACATGAGACAATTCAGCTTATATTTTATAAATCATGTTACCCTGGATTGTTGTCTTGCAGGACAATACAATTACCAATCCAAGACTCCTCTTTCAATATCTTAGTATTCTCAATTTCCTTAGCTTAAGAGCAACCATAAATAATAGGGGTGGACACGAGTCGATTCGATATGGTTTGCCTCGCCTTATCAAACCGAACCTAATATAATGGTTCATTTTTTTTTTAAATCAAACCTAATTATACGATTTGGTTTCTAAATCTTTTTAACTTAATTAAAACCAGTTCTATCCCATTTGAACCATTTATATTAAATTTTTATTTCCAATAATATATTTTCCTTTTCATTACAAAGACCTTCCAATAGGTGAAAGGGTTCCACTAGCCATAATTAAAGCCGATCCACTAACCATGCAAAGATTGATTAACTATGATTGAGTTACCTTAATTTTATTCTTTGATCTTAAAAATTAAAGAAAAAAGATTAAAAAGATAAAATATATAACACATAAATAGTTAGATATATAATATTGATGATAATAATAAAATAGGGTATAATGAATAAATGTTTTCATAGGTTTTAGACACTTGCAAGTAGGGAAAAAGAAGCTTCGCTTTTAGTTTGAGTCTAGTATTTATTAAATGTTTGATAATTCCAATTTTTTTGTATTAGAAGTGGCTAATGAGAATCGTTAGTTGTTTGTTTGTGAGCATGATCCAAGTATATAGTTATCATGCTTGTTTATATGTATTTGTAATATAGAAATGGAAAAGAACTCTAAATTATTGTAATTATCAAATTCTACACTGTTTATTAGAGCTAAGTAAAAAAAACTGCGAATAGCAGATTGAATCATAAACCGAATTGAATTAAATCAAAAAAATGATTCTTTTGCAAACCATTAAGTTACAATTTAGTTCAGTTATGTATAAACAGTTTGCGATTCGATTTTCACGAAAGCGAATCGAATCGAATCGAACTCTTTAGTTAAACAAAAATAATTCCATTCAATTGTTTTGTTATTTTTTTTATTTCTTTCATCAATCTTTATGTATTTTATCAAATTTTTCTTTTTCTTTGTTTTATTTTTAAAGGAAATTATTAAGATTAAGTTGAGTGAATTTCATTTGAAATTTTACATTTAGATATTTTCCTTTTCTAAATTGTTTTATTTTTATATGTTTTCAAACCAAGTGTTTCACCTTTGTACTTTTTATGTATCTTTAATTTCTTTTTTAGTTTTTTGTATGTCACTTTTATTTTCTTCGTATTGCTTTTTATTAACAGCTTTACTTCTGTCTCCTCATTGTTTATTTATTAGAATAGAGTCTTTTATTCTCGTGTAATCAAGTTAAGTTTGTTAATTTTGTATAACTTTTTACTAAGTATCATTACACATAATAAATATATGAGAAATTAATTGGAAACATAATTGGAACCACTTGATTTAAGATAATAAATTTCTAATAATAATTTCAATACTTATATACACGTTGAATTTAGACTTGTTAATCGTTTGTCTACAATTCTTGAAAACTACTACATGCATAAATTGGTAAAGATCCTTGAGAACAAGAACTACAATTATAACAATTGAAAATGAAGATTGTCTTCTTATAACCTCTTATTGGGCTATTTCAAGTGTTGGGCCCCATGGCCTATTCCAATCTATAGATACCGTAGTTAACTTATCTCATCCTTTGTTAAGCTATCCAAGTTCAAATCCAAGCTTTTATCCATGATCTCCATTTAGGACCTGGCTCTTGTATCATGCCTTAAAGTGCTAAAGTTATAGCAATCTCGTTGTGCAAACTATTATAAGATAGAAGCTTATCATATAGCCACTATCTTAGACTTGATTTACATAATGCATCAACGATTAATCCGTTTTGAAGTAAATATTTCATAAATTAAATAAGTTATTAACCTAAAAAAATATAAATGTATATATGTAAACTAGAATTCAAATATTACAATTATGTTTGCAAAGTTTCATCATACTATATTTCCTAAGTAATACATTATTTGAAAATAGAAAATTCTAAAATAAAAGCTAATACGTTAAAAATATATCTGTTCTTAAGATATATTTCCTTACTTTCTATGATCCAACAGTTGATAACTTCAAGGTAAAGATAGGCTACCTTCTAGCTAATACCTACAACAACGTTTATAGGGATATAAGCATCTAACAGCTTGGTAAGTTCGGATGAAAACTTAAAATTATACATTAAGCATAAATAGAGTTATCAACTAAATTAATTAGATACAATGCATATTTAAGCAAATATCATTGCACAACATTGTCTGACCTGTCGTAAGATTAGAGAAATTATGCCCCCTCTAATCCGGGTTAAAGAGTTTTCATTTAATACAGTAGTTTACGATTAAGCTCAGGCTTATGCGATGAAAACACTACTCCTCTCATGACACCTTCGAAGCATTGACTTCACCTTTACCATGACCTCTTCACCTGTTACGTGGTTCGATTAAGGATGAAAAATAGACCAATTATGCTATCTAACGTTATCCCTTTCAAAGAGGTCGGTATTTTGCCAAAGAACCCTAAATTTCCCCTAATGGATTGCTATTTAGGTCTGATTTAAAATTTCAAGTCATATATTTAATTAGGTTAGATTTAAGGTGTTTAATCATTTCAAACAAATCAGAGCAGTAAATTAAAATCATATCATCAAGCTTGGAAACAAGCACACGCACATAGTTAATAATTTATCAAATACAATCAAGTACAATTTTAAGCCTCCAAGTACTACAAATTAATACTCTGAAATACAGTAACGAATTAATCTCAACTTACCTAAACTCCCCGCTTGCTTACTTAAGGTGTAACTCATAAAGGTTATCGCCAATCATCTCTATAATACAAATATTGTTTCAATATTCACATAACTACTATATATTGATTTTATCTTATAATATTTATTGTTATCTTTAGTTTAGGATTTTACTATACTTAATTATTTAAGTTTTTAAGTCTCTTACAGTTATTCCTAATTTAGGCTAGATTCTGATTCAATTTTGGAGTTAGTTTCTAAATTATGGTCTAAGTCAATTTTTAATTACGAGTTATGTAGGAACCTTAAAAACTTAATCTAAACCATTATCTGAAATTATTCATATTATAATTAGGTATCATAAATATCTTATTTGATCTCTAACTAGTATTTCTCATTTAACTATTGAATTTACTCCCGATGAGAGAAAAATTTATATTTTTCATATAATTATATAAATTTATATTTAATATCAGATTTATTTTATATTAATATTATTATAATATTATCACTTTTGGCATGATATTTTCTACTCATTAATGTCCTATATTTACATATTATGTGTTATTACAAAATTTATATCCTAAATAAAAAATTATATCTAATTAACCCTAAATTACAAAATTAACTTAAAATATACCATCTACCTACATATTTAGTACATATTATGTATAATACATACAACTAATACCTCAAACTCCAATAAAGCTACAGAAAATATATTATACTCAATAAATTTTGGTTGTTATATTATGATCATGAAAAGTACTAAGATAATTTAATATATATTATTTTTTGATACATTGATTTTAGGTCCAATTTTACTAAAAATTAGCTTAAATTAGGTAAATAACCAAATAAAATAATAAAATTTAAAATAAATATTTCAAAAATTATAACTAAACTTTAGAAGTCATTATAAATTACATTCATTAAAGAATTTAATTAAAAACCTATTATTTCCTTCATATGAAAAACATGATAGATTCAACAAAATAATTTTAACAAATATTAAACGTATGTTTTATCAAAAATTATTTTTATGTAAATTAAATATATCATATGAAGAATTTGTACACCAAAAATTATCTCAAAATAACATTATTTACTATTTTTGAAAATTCATACAAAATTTGTTGAAATCAAGTATGTTCTTAAGGAACCTATATAAGCACTTATAATCTTAAAAATATGGTTCAATATTCTAATTCTACATGCAAAAATACCTAGGAAGACAAAATTTCATAATTTTTCATGTATATTTGATATTTTTACTAAATTAAATAAATTCAAAAGGGGAATTGGAATTTACCGATTAACAAGCCTTTAGCTACCGGCAATGGCTCTACCATTGTCTAAAGCTGTAACTGTAGGGTCCACTATTTGGTGGTGATGGTGGTGGTATTGGTCATTCTTCTCCAGGTGGTCATCAGATATAGGTTCTCTTTATAAGCCTTACTTACACTATAATTTTCTAATTTTTTGTAAATTTGGTTTTTCCTCTTTTCTCTTCTCTCCCTAAATTTTTCCTTATTCTAAACTGACCAAAATGAGTTTTGATGGTGGGTTTTTGAATTTATAGGGTTGCCTTGATTATTTGGTGGATTAATTGGTGCCATTTATCTCTTATCTTTTCTTCTTATTGCTTTTTAGTTGGTTATTTTTAGTTAGCTGATTTTCTTCTTTCTGGAAATTTTCACATTTTTTCCTGATTTTTTAAAATTATTTATGAATTTTTTTAATTATTTAGTATTATTTTAATATATTTCAGATATTTTAAGTAATTTCGCATATTTTTACCTATAAGTAAATATATATGTGGTACAAATAAATACTCTTAAATATTATTTATGTTATTTTATGATTTTTAGTGTATATATAATTTATCTATATCAATTCGTTAGTTATTGAAACTCGTTTTACACGTTTTTCAATAAATAATGAGAAATTTACATATAATTTAATATTATGATAATTAATTTTTTTTTTCTTAAATCCAAACTTATGAGACTATTTTTACTAATATTTTTAACTTTATTGTAAAATTTAGGCTAAATTGGACAATTTACTTAATCATTCTAGGCCACTTTATGCACACTCTCATTCTTGCTATTTAAACTTTTTTTAAATCTCATACATTATTAACTTAAGTATCAAAGTGACCATATTGAACAATTTCCAACGTCTAGTTGAAAATCTTTATTGATAAATATTCCTAAGTGGAACAACCCAACACCACATGCCTTGTGCCTATAATGAAGTCTAAATTCCATAACACTTAAAAAACCGACCCTTTCTTTTAGATTGTTGGCAAATTTCACCAATTGGAGAAAATAAAGGAACTTACTATAAATTCAACATCGAGTCTTGTACTAAGCTGACCTTTTTTATGCCCAAAACCAAAAATACTTTACTATAATTTGTTGAATTTTACAAAGACCTTTTTAGGGCTTGACAAACATTAAGGAAATGGGGGAAAAAAACTTGAAAGAATGACGACTTATCTTGTTGATTTGCCTTGTTAGGGAAGCTAAAGAGGATGAGAAGAGCAATTAGAGAAAATAAGGTATGTTTTAAATTTAAGAAGAAGTTGTTTCTACGAGAGAAAAATGATTATATTACATAATGCTCTTCAAAATAAATTATTTTAATTGGAGCATTTCAAATAGTTTAGGTAGTTGTGTTATTTACTTTTATATTTTTCCATTTGAATAGTTTAGGTCAAAATTCTATTAGTCGAGGTTTAGAGGAGTCACTTAATAGGTTCTATATCTTGCGTGCTTTTATTGATGTAGGAGTATGCAATGGAGTAGATGCATCATAATGGTTACGAAGTGTAATATTTTACATACATACATATATATATATATATTTGAGAGGCTCACAATACTTTGAATATATTAAAAAATTCAAGTATCCTAAATCTTGGAGTGTTTAATCACTAAGTATAGATTATGGATCGAACAAGACTAAAAATTTACTTGAAAAAGTAAACAAAATAAATGGAATTCAATTTTTATACCTCTTAATTCATATCTGGTGACTATAAGTTTCATAAGAATATAAAATGGAACATAATTATAACATTTAAATACATAGTCTAAAGTCAATCCAACCGTACAAGATCCCATAAGTCTCATCAATGTCCCAAAAAAAAACCTCTGGTTTCAAGTTGCATGGCATCTGAAGTGTCACTTTATGGAGTGAACTACAAATCCAAATATCCCCTTAGGATATTTAGTGATATAAATATTGATCTTTCAATAAGATATACTAGGTTTAAATCCTCCCTTTCCTTTTGTAATTATCGAAAAAAAAAAGATAGCTTAGGATTCTCGTAAGACTAAAATGGCTAGAAAATGTCCTTCATACTAAATTTCTAGTTGTTTGAAGCAACTTGCGAGAACATGTGTATAATTTTACAATGCAAAATGAATAATATCCTTACGGCCTAGCCTCAAACCAATGACGTTCGAGTAGACTTAAATAAGAGCTAATTTCAAACCATAAACTATCCCAGCTCGAAAGTAAGTGGGTCGAGTCATCCTGACGAATAACTAGGCTTTAAGGATTTAGGCGGTTTAAGAGAGTAGAATCGCTCGAATCGGCGAGTTGACCTAGCTGATTTACCCTTTTTTAAAAAAAGAAAGAGAAGAAAAAAAAAAGAAATCATTATGTTAGAAAAAATAATTTAATAATATTTAGTAAGTTATTGCATGTCAAAATTACTTTATTTATGATGGTGAATGATAATTTTTTTAATAATAATATTATCGAACTAATAATAAAAGTTAATTATGTATTAAGGATAAATAGAAAATTCAATTTTAGTTGATATAAATCCTTTTTGTAAAATTTATCAAATCTTAAGAACTTGAATATGAGAAAAAAAATTTGAGGAAAAAAAAAAAGTTGGAATCACATTAAGTCGGAAATTAATAAAAAAATTATAAATTATTAATGAATTAATATACTTAAAAAAAAAGAGACAAATGAGACAATATTATTAGAAATTATTAATGTATTAAAAATTAATAAAAAATTAAAATATAAAAAAATGGTTTAAGGATCTCAAATCGACCTAAAACCACCAGCTCACAGGTTGATTATAGTCCACCATATCACTGACTCGTGGACTGGCGGTTTAGGATGGGTTCCGAACTATGTTCAGATTTTCGAGTTTGATTAATTAGATGACATATTAATGATATATTCTTATTTAAATAAAATAATAAATAATTGACAAGCATTTAAACAGGGGAAGGTAATTATAATTTCTGAAAACTCAAATTTTTTCTCTCATTTATCTTTGACGAAAATTAGTAATTATATATTGTGATGCGGGAATACAAAAGGCTCGAAAACTAGTCATTCTACGGTTTATGAGTTTCAAGTTAATAAGGGAATATATACTATTTATAAAAGAAATATTTTATTTCCTCTCTATCGTTTTAGAGCGAACGGACTGTAAATAAAATAGAAGCAAGAAATCAAAGCACAAAAAGATTGCTATCAAAATTAAAAAAAAAAAAAAAAAAACAAAAAGAATTCCTCAACATATGTCGACCGCCGACAGATATTTTTAATCATATCCCAAAAGTTTCCAGCTACATATGATCCAACCATGCCGATAAAAAAAATTGCACCGAACAATCTCTTTCTGAACCCTATCAAGAAAATTAACGTGGTCGAGTTAATGATCTATCATAAAGTCGAGCTTTTTTTTTTTTTTTTTTTTCCCTGCAAAATTTTCTGTAATCCCAAAGAAAGAAAATGAAAATGAAATACCTCCCCACGCTTAACAAGAATAAACTTATCTCTTCCATCATCTAACTTGAGGATAAGATAATTATTATTATTCTAACATTCAGCAACTATCTAATCTTTTTTTTTAAAAAAAAAAAAAAAATAACATCTACCTGAATGATTTAAAAGTAACGAAATCATTGTCTTTGCTTTTAGAGATATGCGAAAAGATGTGAGTATGAGTGGCCAATAATGCAGCTGGAATAATATAAATCTTTAATAGGACAAATCTTAAAGGAATCATGTTTAGGTACTAAGTCAAAATCGCATCAAGAGAATTGCAACAAGAAAGCACTACATTATATTAGTGTTGTGTTTGGTTGAAAATCCTACCGCTCTCTCAATGGAAAGAAAAGGAAACAATTTTCAACTTTTATTTCGTGTGTCGTAATTTACATTTGTTGCTGACTTTGTATCTTGAATTTACACCGCATTGAAGTTTAAAAATGCATTTGGAAAAATACAATGGACAAAGAGTGAAGCTGAAGTTCATAAGATGAAGTACTATCTACTCGATTGAAATCCAGTCATCGTATACGGGTCGATCGACTGCTTGGATGGTGCTATTGATTCGGTGGTTGGCTCATTAGCTTGAGCCATGTCGTAGGTTGGCTGGAGTATACATAAGACTTTGGAGATTTCTATTTTTTAGTTTTTTAGTGTTTAAATTGTTTCCTCTTTCATGTATTAGAGATTGTAAAGGTAATATATAGAAGATCTTGCTGAGAGTCATTTCAGGAAATTAGTTATTAGTGATTGTGAGCAAATTATCATACTATTGACGTTAGCCCTATTTTTGCTTGCAGTTCTTATCCCAATTCATTTATTTATTGAAGTTTTCACAATGAATTCTTTATTTATTAATTTCCATTTTATCGTGTTTTACGAGATGTAATCCAAATTCCAAATAGGATCCTGACATTTCCAAATGTTGCAATTTAAGCTTTTATTTACTGTAAAGTGTAAACTATAATGAATATGCTCATATCATATGTGATGATGGCACGTATTTACTTAAATAATTGTGAATTAACCTATATTACAATTTATACGAATTAGGTTTTTTTTTTTTTTAATCCTTAAATGAATAAAGAATAATATTTTCCATTTAATTTCATTTCTACTGTGTTTTCCTTTTCCTTTTGTATGTTAGCATTTCTTCAAATTGCATCTCTCTTAAAATCAATTTCAAATTAGATGCAAAAACGAAGTATATACAATATTATACATATGACAAATAGATAAAAACAAATAAAGAGCCAGATGATGCATGATAATCAATTTCAATTTCGATGAAAGAACAACTTATACACAAATTACACATTTCTCGGAAAGACAATAAAATTACACATAAAAAACATATTATACAGTAATATAATACAAAAAAATGTTAATGAGGATCTTTAGAGGGATTTAATTAGATGTTAAATTGAGAAGTATTTTATTAAAACCATTATAGTCTGAAAATATGAACATGGATCGATGGATGATCCTCCCTAAAAGTTATAATATGATATATATATATTTATTTATTGAGAAACCTATTATTCTTTTATATACTTACTTATCTTTTAATAACATACATATAAAAATATAGTAAATACGCAAGATTTCCAATTTTACACTTCCGAAAACATTCGAGTACCCATTGAAATTAATCCGTATCGTGTATATGTGATGATAAGTACATATGGTATTTCGAAACATGATAATGCTAGTAAATAGTTTAAAAATTTATCATTCATATGTTACAAGTATTATTATATAATAAGATTCTATTAATATTTATAAATTATTAATTAATTCAAATAACATATTAATATAAAAAAAAAAGCCTTTCTTATTAATGGGAGACCCCTATTCTACTTTTCTCAATTAAATTATCCGTATTCTAGCGCTCGTCATTTTCCAAACCAACACATAGGCAAAAAGGCATTAAGAACACCAATAAGCAAATACACAAAACGAGCTGCCGACACTTGTTTCCCCGAACCTCAGGTTCGGAAAAAAGGACTGCATGGCCTATGTTATAATTATATTATCCGAACCTGAAACTCAAGTGTTAAAATTAACCGTCCCTGTCCCTGCCACTGCCACTAATCCTATATACGAAAACCATTGAAACATGAAGTGAGAGCGGCCGTTTGGAAAAACACCCTTCTTTCTCTCTCTCTCTCTCTCTCTCTCTGTCTTTACTTCAATCCGCTTCACTTCACTTGGTTTCATGCAGAGACATAGGGAAGGAGAAAAATCTATCCCCGCGACGTGTTAATAGCGTTGAAATAATCCGCTTCACAATTGGGTTTTGTGACATGCACACATGTTTTCATTTCCATAATTAACGTTACTTGGTTTGTCCTTGTTTATAGTGTTCAGTTCGAGGAAGTTTGGGAGTTTTTGCAGGCTGAGTATTAAGAATATTTCAACGTTTCTATACACTGTGAAGGTATTAATATCCTTTTTTACTCATATATACATAATTTTAATTAATATCCTACTCTAATTACAAAAAATTACACGTACAATACTTTAATTGCCGTGGAACTTATTTTTTATCGGTCTAAGATTTCCTTCTTTTTTTTTTTTTTTTTTGAAATAATTCGGGGTGTTGCTGCAATTTTAGTTAATATTATAATTTCACTATAATTTTTTTTTTTTCATTTTAGGGGCTTTTAAGATATTATCAGAAGAATTATGTGAATTTAATCATTGGTTTGCTGTTTTTATTTGAAGGTATATATATATATATTTTTTTTCTTGGGACCATGTTTCTACTTGTGCCAGAAAATGCCATCTAAATGTTATTTACATATGCGTGAATGTATGTATGTATATATGTGTATATATGCATATACATAATATTTCACAACGATTTCTTTTGGTGGCATTATTAAAAGAATTATGTACTTTTCTCCAACTTACTCAACTATTGATTTAAAGATACATTCTTATTTTTAAATAAACTCTTTTATTTCTTAATATATATATATAAATATATATATATAAACTAAATTACTACATTTGTCGTCATCTGTACATATGACAAGAAGAATTTCGTAAGTTTTTTCATTTGATTGGTTTTGTGGATTTTATGGTATAATCGTTTTGATATCTGTTTGTATGGGTGACGGAAATTTCCATGAAACTGCAAAATTTTGGCTGAGTTTATGAGCTTTTACATGATAGGAATATTTCCTCGAAAGTAGTTTGATATTGGGTCGAATCCGACTCGTGACATGTAAATTTTTAGCTAAGTTCTGTTGTTATCTAAATTTAGTATCTTGTCTAGATATGAATATTTACAGAACAAGGAGTGTGTAACTTTCTTAATCTGACTGAAGTCATGGGATTAAGCACAATATCATGTATTGTAGATAAGAAATTCTCATTTTCTTAAATTTTCTATATCGATGTAAATACAAATTTGGACTTTTTCTGCAGATTTTACTGAAATTCTAAGTTTACAGAGAACCCAATTCTGAAACTTCCATCGAGAAAGATGCTTTCGGCGAAATCAGAATCCGATATCACCAGTTTAGCCGGATCGTCCCCATCAAGGTCCCCGAAACGGCCAATGTACTACGTACAAAGTCCTTCAAGAGACTCACATGATGGAGACAAATCTTCATCGATGCAAGCCACACCGATCTCCCACAGTCCAATGGAGTCTCCATCGCACCCGTCTTTCGGACGGCATTCAAGGAATTCTTCGGGGAGTAGGTTTTCTGGGATTTTCAGGTCGTCTTCCGGCAGGAAGAACGGGAGGAAGAGAATGAACGATAAGGGTTGGCCTGAGTGCAATGTGATCATGGAAGAAGGGTCTTACGATGAATACGAGGATAAGGTTTTTATGAGGCGGTTTCAGGCTCTGATCGCTCTTGCTAGCTTTGTGCTTCTGTTTACGGTCTTCTGTTTGATTATATGGGGAGCAAGTAGACCTTTCAAAGCAGAGGTTACTGTCAAGGTAATGCCCTGTTTCTTTTTCCTCCCGATTATCTACATGTGATTCCTAATTAAAGCTTAATCGTCCTTACAGAGCTTGACAGTAAATAACTTCTACGTCGGGGAGGGTTCGGATTTCTCAGGCGTCGTCACCAAGATGTTGACATTGAACGGATCCTTGAGGATGAACGTTTACAATCCGGCTACTATTTTCGGCATCCATGTGAGCTCTACGCCTATCAACATCGTCTATTCGGAGATCACCGTTGCAACCGGCCAGGTCAGGACTATCTCTTTTGATTTATTTCTCTTGAATGCCTGCAAAATTGAGGGGACTTAAAAAGAAGGTTTGAATATTAGCATTCATCGTTTGATCCATCCACCCAAATAGGCATGAAGAAAAAAAACCGATTCAACTAAATTAATCTATAAACCAAATCGAATAGAATGAAATAAAAATTATGGTTTTTTTATTATAATTTGGTTTTAAAAAATTCAAATCGAACCAATCCATTAAATTATGATTTGATTTGAATGGATAAACTAAGTCAATTCATAAAACCGAACCAACCGTTTTGTAAAAAAATATAGTAATGTTTTACTTACAATTAAAACTTTTTTTTGTTATAATATAGTATTTAAAAGATTTTTTAGTTTATATTTATTAAAATACATATGTATTGAATTTTTATTATCATAATTTATAAATTATATATATATCTATAGGTTGATCCAAAATTCATATTATATTTCACTTTTATAAATGAAATTAGCTACTATTAGAAATTTAAAATTTCTTAGTATAATGAATGTTGATTTTATTGACCTTTAATATAATATCACCATTTATTATTATTAAATAATTTAATAATATTCATATGAGATTAAATGTTATTTGTATATATTTTTTTAAATTATAAAATATGATGCAAATCAAAATTTTATGGTTTGAGAAAATTTCTAATCCAAACCATAAGACTTGATTCAAAGCTGTAAAAAATCGAACCGTTCAGTTAGGTTTGGTGGAAAAATCGAACATACCTACCCTTCATATTATATCTAAAGTGAAACCTGGAAAAATTTAATGAATGCACTTAAGGGAATTTGTGTCATTTGATCCACACCAACTCATTGAATCCTCATCATGACTAAATGCAGCTTAAGAAATACTATCAACCGAGAAAGAGTAATCGGCATGTAGTAGTAAACTTAGAGGGTGAGAAGGTTCCTCTATATGGCGCTGGCTCAACATTGACACTTTCACAAGCCGGAGGCCAAGTTCCATTTACATTGCAGTTTGAGATCCGATCGCGCGGAGATGTGGTGGGAAAATTGGTGAGGACAAGGCACCGGAAGCGAGTAACTTGCCCCGTGACGATCGACACCACTAGTAACAAACCTATCAAGTTCAAGAAGAATTCATGCACATACGAGTAGTAGCTATTTTAGATACATGATCTTTTGATGTCATTTCCACTGCTTGAAGAAATTCTGAAGCTGTTTGAATGCTTGGAGCAGTGTGATTTTGAGTTTTCAGTTGAAAGCAAAATGTGTATTTGTCCTGAGATTTTGCAGTTGCATGCTTTGTTTTTTTCTTTTTTTCTTTTCTCTTGATGTGCGTTTCAAAATGTCTTGTAAGGCTCATTACTTCATACTATGTAAATCAATAATTTTCAGAAAGATAATGTTATGTGATGAATAAAAACAATATGACTTCTATATACCTCTATTCCTTGTAATTTGATCATTCTTCATTAGTGATTGAGATGAAATTAGGATTTATATCACCATCTTTTTGTGTTCGCTAAGTTTTCGCTAATAAAAAGAATCAATATAAAACTAAGGAGAAAATATAAATAACCCCTAAATTTTGGTATGGATTTAGACTCTAAATTTTCAAATATTATTTATTGTCTCTTTTAAACTTTGATAAATTGCTAAATAGCCTTGTGGATTTTACATAAACCCTTTAAGCTTTAATCTCCGTGTGGAAACACCATTTAAACTTATTAAACTATACTTTAAAATCTTTTCAATTTTAACAGTAGTAAAATGATTTTTTTAGTTAAAAATGGAAATATCCTTTATACTATTAATTTATAAAAGAGTAATTTGTAATATTTAAAAATTTAAGGGATGAATATATACCCAAGTCAAACTTTAGGTATTATTTGCAATTTCCTTAAAAAAACTAAAAAAAAAAATTAATTTAACAAAATTCTATCCCATCTAACACCGGCGTCAAAGTAATGAACAAGTGTCTAGTGTATTGGCCCAAAGTTAGGAACGGCCCTTTTGAATAACTAATCATAAAGAATCTGTGGCGGGCTTAAAAATAAATACTGGGCTTTTTAAGTCCAACCACCACGGCATAATTTAGTGTCGAGGTCGGGAGTCAGGTTCAATGGAAAAATATGGCATTGGAGTAGAAATTACTCGAGAGATTTTGAGAGAAGGACTTATTTCAATTCAACCTTCTCTTGTTAATATTTAAATTTTATTGTAGGAAAGAAGCAGCAATTCTTTATCATATTATTTTTACCGTTTAATATTTGGATTAAGCATTGGAAAAATGAAATTAAACTTTGACAGTAAATCGCCAGCAATTATACCTTTTATAATCGAATTCATACCATATTATATAATACCGGGAAAGATTCATGATATAACATAAGAAGTTAAGAAAAGAGGAAGTTTACTTTTCCTTTTTCTTTTTTCCATCGTTTCTATATTCTGGAGAAGATGAGAATAATGTTTGTCATATGAATTATGAAAAATTTATGAAACATTTAGTAAAATGAACAAACTTTATTATTACACTTTATTTACATTGAAAAAGCCTTTTTTTTTTTGTCTTTTTGTTTAGGCAAAGCTCATTGGAAAATGAGTCGGACCAACATGATTAGTTGATTTTATTAAATATAATAGAATAGTCAATCTTTACTCATAAACTGTTATTATTGCCTCATGAAGAATTGTAATTTGTTATTAAGACCTCAGGAAACAAGCTGGGGGAACTTGAAACCGTAAAGTCCTACATATTATTAATTATTTTATTTCACATTTACAAATGGGTAATCTAAACATAATTACCAAATTTATTATTTATTTTCATTATAAATTATTTATAAAATGAATGATATTTTAAGCTTATAAAATTACTTATTTTATAAGTTTCGATAGTTATGTTTCCCTTTTGCTTGATTTAAGAAATGTTAAAATATGAATTCTAAAATATTTCAATAAAATTATATCAATTAATCAAGTAAGGTGCAAATTTTCCAATAACTTAGTGGTTGAGTTTCCAGCATGTGGTAGAAAACCTATAAGGTTTGAGAGGGTTTTTGAGATGCCTAACAAGATATTACAGATCTAGCTTTTATATAAAACCCATCAAAATATGCTTCATTTGGATCCCGGTTAGATCCAATCAATAGCTATTCTTGGTACTTTTAAAAAAAAAAAAGAAATTCATATTATATCAACAAAGATATTATTAAAACAATAATCCAACTTTCCAAAAGAATAGAAAAAATTACAAATATTCACTATAAATAATTGGTCAATAAGACATGGGTTATTGCCACTTTACTTGAATGTGACCAATAATCGAAAATTCCAAATGATATTACGTTTCAATAACTTTTAAAAATATGTGTTGGGAAGAAAAATAAATTTAATCAGGCAATGAAATCATGCAAAAACAACTCTAAAGTGTGACTTATTGCTTTGAAGCTTTTAAAATTATACACATACGTACATTCATATCTATATATATTATTTTAACTCAAGTAGGCTTATGTAACTACCTTTTAGTATCTTGCCCTTTCAAATACTACTTATATTAGTAGAGGATATAGGTGTAAAAATTTTATTTTGAAACTCCAATAAAAGTGTTTGGAATATGATGGACTAAAAAATGTAAAATAATTATAAAATTAAAAGTAGGATCTCAAAGTAATCCAATGGTTGGGATTCGCTCCTAAAATTTATAAATAAGAGGCACCTTCTCTCATTTAGGACATTTTGAGTATTATGTAGCTTAAAACAAGCATGGAAGCTTTGCTAAAGATACTTCACAAAAGATCAAATAAGTTGCTTAATAAAGAAAGAATCAAGAACATTAAAAAATGCAAGGCTTCATCTTCTATTACATGTGCACACAAGTGATCGAGTTTACTTATTCTTCTTCCCACACATCTCTCCATTACATATATGATACACATAGTACGTGATCAACCATCAACAGCAACCTTACCTACGTTACTGTTCTTCTTAGGGAGAGATCATTTGCAATCAACAATTTCACATATTAATAGATAGGAGGAAACTTCTAATGTTCATGAGACTAATCCCGTGATCACTCAACAAACTCTAGCATTAAGTGATAACATGATGATTGTGAACATGCAATAAACATATGTTGCTTAGGGATCCCTAATTGTTCGTACTATGCAAGAGCACACATCTCCTCAAAAAACATATTTTGGTGTATGCTTCATTTATAGCATCTTTTTTCGTTAATCTATTGTGATTTTGAAGAACATTCAGTTCAATAAATAATAAAGAATTTGTAGTGGGCTTAAAAATAAATACTGGGCTTTATGTCCAACAAGGATGATATGCGTTTAACCAAAAGAATTGTAGTTTGTTATTTAGACTTAGGGAAGCAAGTTTGGGGAACTTAAAACCATTAAGTCCTATATATTATTAATTGTTTTATTTCACATTTACAAGTGAATAATCCAAACATAATTATCAAACTTTATAATATAAATAATATTTTAAGCCTATAAAATAATTTATTTTGTAAGTTTTAATAGTTATGTTTCCTTTTTGCTTGATTTAAGAATTTTTAAAATATAAATTCCAAAACATTTCAACAAAATTGTATTAATCAATCAAGTAGGGTACGGATATTCGGATAACTTTGTGGTTGAGTTTCGGGCATGTGGTAGAAAACCTATGGGGCTTAGGATTGACTTTGAGATACCTAATAGGATATTACAGATTTTAGTTTTATGTAAACCCTTGGTACCTTTTTTAAAGATTTTCATATTTTATCAACAAACATTCCATTAAAATAATAAACCAACTAAAATCTTTATAGTTTAATAGTATAAATACTAGTTTCCCAACATAATGGGTTAAGTTCAAATCCCCCATTCCTAATATATAATAGTTGGCAAAAAAGAAAACAATAAAGCAACTTTCTAAAAAAAATATATAAAAAAATTTTATGAATATTCACTATAGACAATTAGTCATACTTAGGTGCAAACAACTACCGTAAATTCTAGATGGGATTACTTCCCAATAACTTCAAAAATATATATATGGTAAAGAAAAATAAATTTAATTAGGTAATGAAATTGGTGATGCTGATATCACTATCATGTGGTTGTTTGGTGGTACAGTAGCCATTTACAATGGTGAACTTATAAGAAAGCCTCATGTAGTTAAATAAGGGCCCTTTAATACTTAAGTTAACAAGAAGGAAAAGAGAAAGTATTTTTCAGTATTTAATAAGGTGTAAGAAGAGCTCGAGATTCGATCCTTGTAACTAAAGTTCCATAGCTTATTTATAAGGCATGAAACTTACTTACTTAAGACATGTAGCATACTAAGATTAGCTCGTATGTGGTTAGTGCAGGGAGGTGTGCACAATATTATAAGCCCTTAAGTTAAGTCAAGAGACCGTGGGATTGAACTTAGAATACAAGATTTAGGACGATCGGTTAAAGGATCCAATCAAATCCAAATTATAAACTATTAAGAGAAATATTAGTAAAAATGACCCTGTAAACTTGAATTTAAAAAAATAAGTAATAAAATAGGAGACTACAAAATTTTTAAATTTTAAGTATAATACTTGTTAACCATTAAAAAGGCGAAAAGTGTAATTTAATACCTAATAAATTACTAAAGATAGATTATATATATACGAAAAATCATAGAATGACCTAAATAATAATTAGGAATGTTCACATATACCCCACATGTATTTATGTATAGATAAAAATACGCGAAATTACTTAAATTGACAAAAAACTTAGTAAATAATTAAAGAAAATTATCAAATTAATTACGAAAAATCAGAAAAAAAAAATCAAAAGGGTATGAAATGATGCAAATATGGTCGTGGCAGGTCAAAATCTAAAAAAGAAAAATTATCCAATTAGAATTAAGCAATACAAAAGCCAAAAATTTAAGGAAATAGGGCAATGTCATGTCTAATTAATGCATATTAATTGCCCAAAACGTCTATAAATAGGGAAAAATTTCAAAGAACTCCTTTGGAATATTTAGGATCAGAGAAAAATAGGGAACTACAAAAATTCGAGAGAAAATCCAGAAAAAAAAAAGGAAACTGTGCAGGTAGGGCTAGTGAGTCAAACCCACACCTCATCATCACTTGGGATCGAGCCACCACCACCATCTCACTCTAGCCCCACCGTTTAGGCCGGTCGACACACTTGGATTGGAGTTGGACGGCCAAAAAGTATCAGATCAGAGTTGGACAGCCAAAAAGCATCGAATTGGTGAGTCCCTTATTTGCCCCGATTTTAACTAATTTCGAAAAATTAGTTATTTTACCTAGAAAATTATGAAACTTGTTATTCTGAGGTTTTATCGTATGTAGATTTAGGGAAAAATAGTAATTTAGTTTAATCATGTCTGAAAATATAGGGTTCTTAACAAATTAAGCAAAACCGAGCATGATTAGAACAAGAAATAAATAGGCTTAGGAATGTAATTTTGAGCCCAAAATTTTTGTATAGACTACTTAGATGATATAGAACAGTTCTATAAAGCCTGTTTTTAAAAATTAATTTTTGAAATTTTTAGATAATTTTTAGGCCTTAAAATGAGGCATAAAATGGGTAATTTAGGGTTAATTAAGTAATTAAATAGTTAATTACTGATTTAGTGAATAATTATATGTTTTAAGATGTTGAAATATGATGAAGTATGATACTTGTAGCATTTAGGGTGTTAGATGTAATTATTAGGCTAATTATGTAGTAAATAAGTAATAGGGAAAAATAGTAAATTTTAAGTTAATTTTGTAAATTCGGGTAATTAAGTGTAAAATATGATTTAAGATGAATTTAGACATTTTGAAATGATAATTGATGTTGGGAGATGATAATTAGAGTAATAGAAATATTAGATGTGTATTATGTACATAATAAGTGATAGTACATAACATGCAATTATTGGAAATATAATAAATAGAAAATATTAGGATAAAAATTGATATTATATAAATAATAGGGATATATAATAAATCTAATAAAAAACTTAAATTTATGTAATTCTATGAAAAATGTAAAAATTTCTCACATCAGGAATAAATTCGGCATACTAATAAGGATTTAAGTATACCGAGTGGAATAAAATACTGACTAGGGGTGATTATGATATTTAGGATATCTAAAAGTAATGTGATTAATTTCACATTATGAGTTGAAATGAGTTTCAAGGGCTCGGATATAAAACAATATCGACAATTAAACTTAAACCTAATTTATAAATCGATGCAGAAACTGAACCCAAACCTAGCCCCAAATCCAAAATAATTGTAAAAGATTTGAGAACCTAGATAACTAAACATATTAAACCCTAAACAAAAGATAACAATAAACGTTATAGGATAAAACCAACCTATAATGGTTATATGAAAAATTGAAACCACGTTTATGTTACAGGGATGATCGGCGATAGCCTGAGCGAGTTGGACCTCGAGTAAGAAAGCAAAGAGTTAAGGTAAGTTTAGATTAATACAGTGTTGTATTTTGGAGGCTTGAAATTGTACTTAATTGTACTTGTTTTAAGCTAATGATATGATTTTTTATTTGCTGCTTAGCTTGTATTGTATGATTTATATGAAATGATTGATCATCCTAAACTGAACTTAATAAAGATATGACTTGTAAATATAAATCGGACCTGCATAATAACCCATTAAAGGAAAGTTAGGATTCTCCGACTAAATACCAACCCCTTCAGAAGGAATAGCGCTGGATAGCATAATAAGTCCTTTTTTCATCCTTAGTCGAACTAAGTGACAGGTGACGAGGTCGTGACAAGGGTGAAGTCAATAGTTCAAAGGTAGTCGTGGGAAGAGAGGTGTCTCTATTGTACAAGCCTAGGTTTAGTAGTGAGCTGTAATAGTAACGGCAACTCTTCAACCCCAATCAGAGTGGGCGTAATTTCTCTGATCTCATGACGGGCCGAACAACGTTGTATGATGGCGTTTACTTGAACATACATTGCACCTAATAAGCTTGTTGATAACCTTGTTTGTGTTTGTGGTATGGTTTTAAGTCCTCCATCCTAACTTACTAAGCTATGGTTGCTCACATCCCTATAGATGTCATTGTAGGTGCTCGGCTTACAACTATTCTGAAGCCAACAACTGCTGAATCTTAAGGAGTGAGGAAAAACATTTGAAGAACAGATATAAATTTTTAAGATCTAAGCTTATCTTTGAATTTTTCATTTCTGAATAATGTATTAACTAAGAAATAGATTACGGTGAAACGTTATAAACGTTAATTGTAATAATTGAATTCCAGTGTATATATATATTCTTGCTTTCTTAGGTAAATAATTTATTTAAATTATAAATTGTTTACTTCAAAGTGAGTCAGCCGTAGACACCTTGTGTAGATTAGGCCTAGGATAGCGGTTGTAAGATTAACTTCTATTTTAGAATGGTTTACACAATGGGGCTGTTACGACTTTATCGCTTTGAGGTGTGACCGTAAAAACATCAATCAAGCTTTAGCACTCACCCCGAAATCCTGAGCCTCTCTATTTAGCCATGGGCTCGATGTGTTCAGTATGCGAAGGAAGTTAGAGGTTGAAAATTTTGAGGGTTTAAAGGAAGTTTGAGTTTGAGAGAAAAATTTGGCAAAGTTTCAATTATTTTCTAACTAAAAGTAGAGAAATTAAGAGTCCCTAAGGCCTTTATGTAGGCAAACAAAAGGCACATAGACCATTTCTAGCCATTAGCACAAGGATTACTATCTAAACCGTCCATGTGTCTTTGTTAAATGATTAATGGCCTAGATCCTTCTGGTAAGTGGATCACCAACTTAGCTATAGACATCCTCCTCGTGCATTATACTCTATACTAGGCATCATAATTATACCTTAAGCAAACCAAACATTACATTATCCAACCTAATTGTTACCTCATACTAGCGCCCAATCGAGTTGGATTAGTCACATTAAGTGTCACCATAACCACTTAAGTGTTAAAAACTCCTATTCATAAAAACACTCCATCACAACTTGGGCCTTAGCCTTTGGATCCTAAAGTGGTTTACTCTCCTTGCCACTTCAATACCAAGGAGAGTAGGGGAATAAGTATTAATAGTCTATTTTCGGCCTAAGCTCTTAAGTTTCAGTCTAAGCACTTCGACTTGTTTGGGCACCTTCAAGCACCTAACCCAAAAGAACAACTCAACCTCCTCCGATGACTTTCTTGGTCCCCTTTGTGAGCTCTTACCTGGCCAAGCAACTTGCTCAAGACCCTCAAGCACCTCCCTATGCTCCATCCTTCAAGTTAGCATAATTTTCTTAGGTTACCTCAAGCACCTTAAGGTCCTCAGAGAGCTTAACCCAAACCCTTGGGTCAAGGCAGTTTTAATCCTCCTAAGCACATACCAATTACTTAGCATGTAACTTAGTGTCCTCTATACTCCTACCCAATACTCCCTCTCTCCTTATTGATTGCCCTCTGACATCCATGGTACAACAAATACACCTTGTAACTCTAAACATATTAGCATCCTAAGTTTCAAATGTGGTCGCTGGGTTACCTAAAGCTGAGCAAGCAACAAAACCATTATGTCCCTCGTAGTAACTATGTATAGCCAAACATTGGGAAGCCATGTGTCTTTGAAAAGTGAGCTCCTTAGCCTATAAATAGGATACAAAATCAACAATATTGGATCTTTTTTCCTTTCTTTGACTCCTTACACACCTAGCACTCCTAAAACACTATCCAAGACACTCTCTCAAATGCTTCAAACACCTTTCCTTTACTCTCTTTGACTATCTTCTTACTAACTTAAGTATCTGAAAGCCCCATGCGCACCACTACAAGGAGCTTTGAAGGACCAACCAAAGTGATTACCAACTTACCTAATGTGATTTTACACATCATTGCATTTATATCTTGAAATTTCATGCCCTAAAAAAACTACTAAGGACAGTAATTAGGTTTTTATTAGTAACCGTCAAAGTATATTAAAGGGTTTTTTAGTAAATTAATAAATCAAATGAAAATGAAAATGTCAAAGGCATCAAAAGCTAGTTACAAAAGCACCTAAGGGCTTAAATAATATTAATATTAATATTAATATAAATAAAAAAAATACAATACTAAGATAATTTTGAAAAACTATAAATGTCTTATAACATGGAGAAATTTGTTAACTTTCTCAAATTTTCTTTGTTACAACTCCTTTTTCTCTATTCCCATTAATTTCTCTCTCTCTCAATTGCACACCCATCGTTCCACCACGTACATTTATTCACATCAGGTTGCCATTTCATCTTCATACCGCTTGTGAAAACTAAGTTAGTTGCTTAATAAAATTAAATGTATGTACAGTTTGTTGCCTTTTGCTTTTCAACATACAAAGATCGGAGTCATAGGGAAAAGGAAAATAATAATGCAACAACAAATTTTTTTTTTCCAAAAATATGCTTCTTGGTAAAATAATCCTAAAATTATAACAATTAAAATTGCCTTTTCAAAAGATAATTTTAAATTAAACTAAAATTATATCTTGAAAAGATAATTTTAAATTTCAAATATAAAATTATCTTTTCAAAAAGATTTCATATTGCAAAGAATTAATCGTATATTAACTTGCGGTATAGATTCCCATGTATAAACTCCCCTGTTGATTAGTGTGAATAAACAAAGCATTAAAATAGTAAAAAAATTTGGGACTTACAACATAAGGTTGTCAGAGTGTGTATTGCTTGCCCATTCCACAAGGTGTCTTTATTTGCCAATTGTTTCCATGTACGCTGCTTTATTATGCTCGACTTTTTTATAGAGTGGTTAAAATCGTCTTTAAAGGTAATTTTACATATTATATTATTAAAATTATATTCCCAATAGTCCTATTTTTGGAATTTTTATTTTTATATTATCATTTTCCTTTTCCCGGATTTATAAGTACCATAATATTTACATTAGACATTCAACAAAATAAAAACAATGTTGTATAATATAATAAATAATATATTACATTAGAAAAGTTAAAAACAAAAAAGCAATGGCGTATAATAAAATTAATAATATATTAGCTAAGTGTATGCTGGAAAAAAAAAACCTAAATTAGTGCATGATTTATTTATTTTTTGATGTAAAATTTAGTAAGTTGTAACTATCATTATTTTTAATAAAATTCAATTTTTTTATGATTTTATGATTCACTCATTATGCCCTTTTCTTGAAAAAAGCCCTTTTTTTTTTTAAAATTAAAATGCCAAAGTAATCCATCATTTTTAATTTGAGTAAATCTCATATAGGCAATTTTTATCGTCATATTATATAAATAAATTATTAATTACAGTTAAATTTAGACACCTACATCGTAAGTGTCCCACCCGTTGATATTATTAGAACCCAAGGGTTTCAAGAGCTACCATTTAGGTGTTTTAATAATCTATAATCAAGGAAAATAAGGTAGTGAGATAAAGATAAAAGTTTACAATTAATTAATTCAAACACATAAGGGCAATTGTCCATTGCCACAGATTCCATGGAATTACTTCTATCCTAGTTGTTTCAGGAGACCATTGGCTTCCATAAATATACTCACGAGACTACTAAACGTATGGATTAGGCAATTTTTTTTTTTTTTTTTAACTAAAGGCACATGCATGTTCTATAATATGTCATATCTATTATATGAGCGTATGGTTTTTAGTTTGGTCCCTTAGTAACAAAAAAAAAAAAAAAAAGGAGTTATATGAAGAAGTTATGTTATAGATATGCAGAGGTTATTTGGAAAAGTGGGATATTAGAAAGTTATGTTATTTCTTAATCATTTTCATTATTTTTCAGCATCTTAAACACTATAATATAGATAAAAAGTAAGATATCTTTTTGCTTTCTTACATGTTTTAGGATATTTTAAAGATAGGAGTTAAAAGACTATAGATAAGAATATTTTAGTAAAGTGGGCTATTGTTTAATTTTTGTTACTCATAACAGCATAAAGTAAATGCACCATTTGTTAGTAGATCTTAATCTCATGATTTACATTACATTTTATAATTATACAATTGAAATTTTAACTTATCTTATCATATATTAAATTAAAGGTTTAGTTATAACTATTTATATTTCAATTAACTTCAATTCATATCATTAGTTTAGTTAATACAATAAGCTAATAGGATGATTACTCATAGTCTTAGGTAGGGGTGTAATTGAATTTAATCGAATCGAACAGTATTAGGTTTAAGCTTGAGTTTGACTGAGCTGGACTCAATTAGTTCGATCAAACTAAAACTTTTTATAAATTTTCGCTAACCAATATTATATTCACTTATATTTAAATAAATTAAAAATTATTCTAAATTTAATTAAGCTTGCAAGCTTTAATATTTTAAAACTTAAGCTCAACTCGGCTCGATTTATTACTTAAATAATTCGAGCTCGAATTCAGCTTGATTATTATCGAATCGAATTCAAACAAAATTCAAGTAAATCTTAATTAACTTACTAATCGACTTAGTTTATTTACATCCCCAACTTTAAGGATAGTGTAACTCTTTGTAAGTAGCTATCAACCACACCTTTATAAAACAGTAGATAGCAAACAATTTTAAAAATGTGAATTGCGAGACTTATTAGTGGTTGTACGTGGTTGCATGCATCTCTAAAGGAGTTGAGAAAACTTGATAAAGCTGTAGAGATACTCAATTAGTTAATTGTGCTAATTGAATTCATGGTATGAATTAGAATTAATTAAAATGTAGATAATAACAACTATATCTTTAATTAATAGTATAATTAAATAAATTTAAATTTCATATTTATAATTATAAAAAGTAATAAAATTAAAATATAAATTGTGATATTAAGTCTACTAATATGTCCTAAAACTTGGTAATCATAAGTATTTATCACATATTAACTAATAAACGTGCATTTATTATGCGTGTGCAAAAATTAAATATATTGATATAAAAAAATTTAAAACATAAAATAAATATTAAATAAAATAATATAGAAGAATTCTGATTACAAAAAGAAAAAACATGTAAAAGAAATAATAGTATTAAATTATAAATATAGTAGTTAAAAGTAACCTAATCACGCTAAAATGAAAAAACTGATTGTTACTTTTTTTAATACGGTTATTTTAAAGTTTAGTGTTAGTTTTTGGTTTTTTTTTTTATATGGATATTTTATATCAGAGGTGGGTTATGAGAGAGAGGAAAATTGATTTTAAAGATACATACTCACACATGCAGAGAGAAATAAAATAATTTGAAAGTGTATTTATAATTATTGTAATAAAAAATATGCGTACCAAACTAAACGGGAAATTGGGAAGAAAGTTAAAAAATTAATCAGACAAATGAAATCATGCAAAAGCAAATCCAAATCGTGACGACCATTAATGGATGGTTGCACCGTGCAGGATGACAACCAAAATTTACGCCATATCCAACGCTAAGATCCTCATATAACAGCGCAAAAGTACTAAAATTCACATTCGATGTTTCTTTCTGCAGTTACCGTAAGGCTTAAACCCAAGAAAACACATTTTGTATCAAAGTTGTCCACTTTAGACAAAAACCCTTAAAACCCAGAACCATTTTTTGACCCAGATCTCACACCAAAACCATGAATAGACGAAAACCCACTTCAAGATTCAACCTTTACACTCTCGCCATAGTCCTGCTCCTCCTAAATTTGACTAAAGTTTCAGTCTTTGCATCAATTGAAGATGATGATGACAATGACCGAACCAGTACGGTTATCGATGATGAAATGAGTGAATTTGAGGAACTTTTAGCAGTAGACGAAGAAGAAGAGAGATTAAACCAAAACCCAGATGAAATTAAAGCTAAATTATCAGAAGCACAAGTGTTAAGTAGAGCACAAAGAATAGTAGTTGAGTTGAATAGTGATAGTACTAAAAGGGTAATTGAGGAAAATGAGTATGTTTTAGTATTGGGTTATGCACCTTGGTGTGTTAGGAGTGCTGAGTTAATGCCTCAATTTGCAGAGGCTGCTAATAGGTTGAAGGAATTAGGGAATAATAAGGTTTTGTTGGGTAAGCTTGATGCTGAAAGATATCCTAAGGTTGCTTCTAATCTGGGGATTAAAGGGTTTCCTACCTTGCTTTTGTTTGTCAATGGGACTTCTCAGGCTTATACTGGTGGATTTACTGGGTATGTTTGCTTTCTTCTGTTTCTTTCTAACAATTTTTACTTTTTGGCCTACTCAGTATAATGCCGTGTCGTCTTTAGTGGTAAAGTAGTGGCCATGTGATCATTTCATTTAGGCAATGGTTTACTCGATGAAACTGTTGAGATTAATGTTGTTCAGATTTTCCTTTGCCAACTCGACCTAATGGCCGAACCGATCCTGTTTCAAGCTAGTGGTAGTGGCTCCAATATGGGATATGAGTGCCTCTGGGCTATAGTTGAGATGGTGTAGTCTTCTATTCGATTTCAAATTTTTTCCCCTTATAAGTTGGAACTGTGATTAGAAGTAGCAAATGTATGTCACTGTATCATAATATCGAACTATTTCAGGTTGGATTCAAGTAATTGAACTGATGAAGCACTATAAATGATTAGCTAAATTTATGAATTCGTGTTTTAAGTAGATATACAGGATTATGTTCGTGTTTTGATTCTCTAAATGGCTTTAGAAATTAATTTGTATTGGAGTGATGTTACTGCATCTCGTATAGACTTGCTAACTTAGTCCTGTTGGCATTGAGTTTAATATGGTCGGATATTCAAATTCCCTCCCTAAAGTTTAGAATTTGATGGGAAAATCTTCGGTTCCATTGAACTAAAGATTGGAATTTCCTGTTTTCTGAAAATTGTCTGTTGTAATTTGAGTTTTGTGAATATTAACTTGTTGCAATGAAGACCCTTATTTATGTGTTATAAAATCAACATCTTAATTTATGAAATGTTAGGCTTGAATTATGGTCCATATCACCGGCATTATGGAATAAAGCTATGGAGGAAGCCAATTTTGATTGCTTTATGGATTGTAGCTTGATTATTGTTATGGTTATCTTGAATTGATTTATGTGAAATAAGACAGTTAAAATTGGATTTCATGGAGTGGTATTGGATTTGAAATCCAAATGCAAGATTGAAGGTTTACAATTAATTTGAACATTGGGTTTCTTGTTTGGAAATTGATACTTGCCACTGGTTATAAGGTTTCAAAAGAACATTTGAATCTTTATCCTGAGCTGTCATTACCTTTGAGAGATATCATGGTACAAGTAGCGGAGTTCCATTCATGAATTCCTTTTTTAATATATGTTTTGACTAAACCTAAGAATGGAAGATAATCCCTTTGTTGAACTCATAGATTATTCTTCCTATTGCTTTCCATTAAGCGAACTTAAGACATTTCTTTCTTATTGGTAAAATCATGAGCATTTTTTATTTTTCCTTTTTGCTCTCTCTCTCTCTCTCTCTTTTTGTTGTTTTTGTTGTCATCATCGTTGTTCGCCAGATGAGTGTTTCATTCAATCCCTTCAATTAATACTATAAGGAATAGGTTAATGTGCTCATAATAGGATTTTTAAATAGATTCTGTATAAAACTCAGAAAGGTACACTTGTCTCAAAAGAAATGGAAAAAGGTCAGAAAGATCATAATCCAATATTTTCTTTGAGATGATGTGTATGCTGGAATGAGTTTGAGTTTGTATAGCTTTCAATGAATTGGATGGAAATGGACAAAATTAATTTCAAAATGAAATGTATGTGCCATCCCAGGCATGGTTTACTTCAAATCAGTGTCACAGATGCATAAATTTTGCTTCTTGCAAGATACCTTTTAAAGCAATTCTAGCAACTATGGTCACTTCATTGCATCATTAGATAATATCTGGAAGAAATTATAGCTGTTGTAATTTGGTTAATGCTTTAATCAACTTGAAACTCCTGTTTAGCATTTTTTTTGGAGAAACTCTTAGCTTTTGTTGAACTGGTTCTGCACCAGGGATGAAATTGTTATCTGGACACAGAAAAATACTGGTGTACCTGTTGTTAGAATAAATTCAAAAACTGAAGCAGAAGACTTTGTGAAGAATCACCAGACATTTGTTGTTGGTTGTTTTGAGAAATTTGAGGTACGTGCAGATTTAGCGATTTGAAGATCCATTGGAATCTTTTAGGTGATTGGGCTACTGTAAAGTAATTTACAGTCCATGTATTTGAATGGACTTTGTCTTTTTTCTTATAGCTCCCTCATTTCTCCATTCCATGCCTCCTTTTGGCATCAGGTGATAGAGTAGGTCAAAGGATGGCTTGTCTAGATGGTTTGGTTGTATTATTTAGTCTTGTAGCACAGACAAAACTTTAATGATTTAACCTTTTCACTTTACAAATTTGATATGAAGATGTGGGTTGTTGCTGTTAATAAAATTACTGAGGTGGATAATAACTTTCCAGGGACCTGAATATGAAGAGTTTGTTAAAGCAGCAACTGCTGATAATGAACTCCAATTTGTTGAAGTGAGTGGCATTGATGCTGCCAGAATCCTCTATCCAGACTCTGAGCCTTCTAATGTTTTCCTTGGAATTGTCAAAAGCGAGCCTGAAAAGTTTACTCAATATGGTATGTAGGGATTTTTATGTTAGTTAAAGATTTTTTGTGGGACTAGTCCTTATAGTGGTCCTCATAGCCAAGATTTTCTTTTCTTTTAAGAATTTTGATGAGAACTGATTTTAGCAGGTTATAGAAATTTCTTGGTATTGCTTGAATTCTTCCTGCTGTTATTACTATCGTTTGCTAATGGAAAGAGTTTTTTATGGCTGACTATGCAGAAGGGATCCTGGAAAAGGAAAAGATATTGCAGTTTTTGGATTACAACAAATTTCCATTGGTTACTAAATTGACTGAGACCAATTCAGTCAGAGTCTACTCCAGTTCTGTAAAATTACAGGTTAGCATCTCCATTAGCCTATGATTTTAAAGATTTGAATGTGTTGACATTGCTCTTGTATTGGGTAGTTCTGACTATATTTTGCTTCTAGTTTCTTTAAGTTCGCCTGTAGGCCATTCCATAAAGATAAATCTGGTGCCCCCCTCACCCAAACACATACACATGCAAGTTCTCAATCTGAATAATCTGTGTCTTAAGGGTCTGGGATTGCAAAAAATTTAATTTGAGATGTATAAATTCTTTGTTATAAATGGCATACGGTGACTATATTTACATCAGAGCACAGACAAAGTGCTTAGGAGAAATCCGATGTTTCATCGTTCTGCTTTTTAAACTCAGTAGAATTGCTGAAAGTCTGGAAAGTTTCCACAGATTATTAGTAGTAAAATTTTCAGAATCATTTATGGTCCCCTTCTATCTCCATGCCATTGTTCTTCATAACACCTTTGCTGCATCTGCAATGCTTTGCTGTGTCCATCCAACTTTCTTATTTGGAGCCTTGGTGCTTGGTTGGCCTTTCCTTTGCCCTTGAAGGTGCCTAAATTTCTAGGTGTCCATCTGCCATATTTGTTTTCCATTTCTTCCTCCTTGTACTTCAAGAAGAGCCACTTACATGTGTTTTTCTTGACTACCTCTCTTGCATATTCAGTGATATGCAGAGGAAGGGCTCTGAAAACTGCTCTTTTTCCTTTCCACATGGACAAAATGGGGAAAAAGAAAAAAAAAGAAAGTTCTTTTCCATTTTGGTACTTCAAATCCCAATGAAACTCATGGGGCAATGCTAGAGAAATTCAAGCATGCAAGCACCGTTATGAATCAAAATGTCCACTGAGAATCTTCTTGATGGCTGTTCTGGATGTTATTGCAGGTCATGGTCTTTGCAGAAACTGATGATTTTGAGAAACTGCATGAGCCTCTTCAAAACATTGCAAGGAAATTTGAGTCCAAGGTATATTGTTAAGCTTTTGAATGTTGATATTATAGTTCCTTTGTAGATCCATTCAATGGTTGGCTGACTTCATTTTTGTATCTAGGTTATGTTTCTTTATGTTGATCTTGAGGATGAAAATCTCGCCAAGCCATTCTTAACTTTGTATGGCCTTGAAGATACTCAGGACATTGTGGTTAGTGCCATGACCCCCTTTTTTTTCTTAAAAAAAAAAATTTAATGTCATTATGTGTCTATCGTTTTCCACAGTTCTCTCTATTAATGTGCTTTCTTCTTCCCTGATTAGGTTGCTGCTTTCGATAGCAAAATCAGCTCAAAATACTTGTTGGAGGCAGATCCAACGCCAGCCAATATAGAAGTAACCCCTTTGTTTTGTTCGAATTTATGTGAATAAAAAAATGTTTTACCTGTCCTATCTGCTAAAAGGCATTGATTGTTCTTTTTCAGGATTTCTCCTCAAAACTTCTGCATGGCTCCCTTCTACCTTATTACAAATCACAGCCAATACCAGATAATGTAAGTTTCTCCTTCATTTGTTCTCGCAATAAAACTAGTTGATGGTATAACTAATTTGCAACACAATCTTGTGTTTCTGGTTGTGATTGCAGAAGGATGCAAATGTCACGGTTGTTGTAGGAAAGACATTCGATGAAGTTGTTTTAAAAAGTGCAAAAAATGTTCTTTTAGAGGTTTGAACCCTTCACTCATTCTTTGTAATATGGCCTGATTTATAGAAAATCTCTCTTTTTTTGGTTAAAGGATTAATGGAAAAATCTCTCTTATTCTTAATATCTTTTTTCTGGCTGTTCTGCAACAGGTACACACACCTTGGTGCATGAATTGTGAGACCACAAGCAAGCAAATGGAAAAGTTGGCCAAGCATTTCAAAGATTCGGATGACTTGGTCTTTGCTAGGATAGATGCTTCTGTTAATGAACATCCAAAGCTACAGGTAATTGTCATGCGACATCGCTCATTCTGTATTTTGTACGGAACAATAACAACTTGTTTATTCAACCCGACAGACGTGTCCTCAAGCCGTGTAACTTTCTGCACTAAGGCAAAATTTTCTGCATAACTTTAAAATTTCATAATTTCTTCATTTGAACTCCGATTTGAGTTAAATTTGATTCTTTTTTCTTCGTTTTCGATCATAGAACGCGTTCAAACCTAGAAATTAAAATTTTACTCAATTAAATACCAATTTCTTTAAAGAAAACAAAAAATTTAAGGAAAATATTATAAAATTATCCTATGAAATATGTTTAAAATCCGAGTTATCAAATTGAATTCTATTATACATATATAATCAATTGCAGATCAATCTGCTGTTTAGAAAACTGTTGTATTATCTCTCAGCAGCGATCTTGTAGCTCAAGTTTCGCCTAGTAGCTAAGATGCCATGTAGCGATGTCTAAATACATATTCTACTTTATCACAGATGACAATATAACCGTTATTTGACGACGTTATGTGGCATGAAAATGATGATGCAATGACCATATTTTGTTCTTAATTTTGTGATTGCAGGTCACTGATTATCCAGCACTTCTGTTTTACCCCGCAAGCGATAAATCAAAACCTGTAAGTTCCCAATATATTATATCTCGCGCGCACTTCCACTAATTTCGCACCAACCTTCTGATGCAATTGCATGATCTGTTCCTTGCAGATAAAAGTTTCTACGAAGCTCAACTTGAAAGACATGGCGAAATTCATCAGTAAGCATTTGAAAGCCAAAGAACATGCTCAAAAAGATGAATTATAGTAGATTAATATATAAAAATATAGTGAGATGAGAGACAAATTGTCTAATGAAAATGGAAAGGAGGAAACCATGTATTTTTACCCATGGTTAGATTTCTATTACAAATTTCTATAGAGGTTTTATTCGTTGTAATTTACTTGCCTTTGGTCGATGGAATTGTTATTCTCATAATTTTATTTAGTAAAGGTATAATACTTTTGTTTTCGACTGGATCGTCTTAATCTC
Organism: Lumnitzera racemosa; assembly: GCA_024138005.1. NCBI lineage: Eukaryota > Viridiplantae > Streptophyta > Magnoliopsida > Myrtales > Combretaceae > Lumnitzera > Lumnitzera racemosa. The sequence continues at coordinate 82,565,174 of JAMXBC010000012.1, forward strand.
GATTTTGGTTCTGGTACCATGAACAATGGTATAACTGGATATAATGTAAACTTATTCGTAACAAAACGAATAACGAATATTTATAAACGTGATTAGGGTTACAAATTTTTTGCATCACTATTTTGCCCCTATGAAAAGAATACAAATACAGTAATACAAGACAATAACGATCGATTATTTTATTTTTTTATTTTTATTTTTTAAAATAGAGAGAGATCGAAGAAAGCATGCATCAACATAATTGTACTAATCTTAAATTTATTCTCACTATGGTTTGATTCTCATTTGGTGGGTTTGATTCCATGTTATGCTGCATGCAATATTACTAGCGAAATCTTTTGCACAAAAATATAGTGAGCACCGTATCATGTCCTGAGGATCTGTCAGATTTTGTATGAAATGTTACTACCGAAATTTAGCTTTCAATTTCGAAACTTGTTCCTCTAGGGTGATATACAAGTATGAGTTTGTAGTTTGTGGTAACAAATTCCAAAAATAAATTTGAAATCTATCCCTAGTATTTAGGGTAAATTGCATGAATCTTTCTTGTAAATTTTCATAATTGTACGAACATCTCCTATTTTCAAAATTAAGCATTTACACTTTTAAAATGGATATGGAACTTATATTACTTAAATAATACATATATTTAAATAATATATATTTACTTTAGATTTATGGATTATAATTAATATTACTTTAGTACTATAAGTAATTTACAATGCACTTATAGTTATAATATATAATTTTAAAATTATTTATATAAAAATATATAAATATATCAATTTAAACATCAACTGATATATTTAGTATGATTAGAAGATTAAAAAAAAAAATGTTATAGGTAATGTGTACTAGCTAATGACATAAGCATGATAGGTGTACTCAATTGTAAACGTAATAAATGCATGCAAAATTTTCTTCAATATTGATAAATTTTATTGTTTATGTGTTTTATTTGTTTTTAGTTACAACTATTTGATGAGCAAGTACATCATACTTTTTTTTTGTAATATATTATACAACCGCATCAATAATTTGATATTGGTAAATCTTTTATGAATTAAAAATTTTATAATGCCATATTTTTATCTTTTTTTTTTATCTTTATTTCAAATTTTAGAGTGAAATTAACACTAAAAAACAAACAACCTTTAAAAAAAAAGAAAAGAAAAGAAAAGAAAGAAAGACATATTATAATACCTAAATCTAATGTAAATATATATACTATTAATATATAAACATAATTATTGATTGTAGTTGAATCAACTGGGAATAGGTGGGCTCAAATAAATCTCAAATGGAATGAGCATAGATCTTGCCTCCTATTGCTTGATTCTTGCAAAAAAAAAAAAAAAACCCTGTAGATGTGGCTACGGGAGCCTTTGACAAAGTTAACAAAAAGGATTAAGGGAAAAATGGGGCAAGTACTAAAGGCCGAAGAGTATAAGCACTAAAGGCCCAAGAAGTAGTGCTTGTCTTGTGTATGTTAAGGCAATATGTTGAAATCGAGACAAAAGAGTAGAAAGAGTTGTGAAAGTATAGAGAAGGGAAAGAGGTTTATCCTCCCTTACCTCATGGTGCTTGGTGCCATTTATGGAGATTACCTGGACATGTTGCAAGTTGGAGTGTATTTGCATTGGTTGCTAGAAGATAACATGTGCCATGGTGGAGATTAGATAGCTCTGGAGGTAGTTAGCCATGATCGGCTTGGCAACCAAATTTATAACTCAAAGATCTAACATCCATAGTGGTTGCCACGTGTGTTGGCCGTACCATAAATGTCAAACTTCCATTAATGAATTGCAATAGGGAATAGGTACTAAAGATAAGGTTGAGTTAATACATCAAGGGAAGGGTCAGCGAATGCTCGATCGAGAGTGAGTTGAGACCCAAGTTGATGAGAGGCAACTAGTATGTGTAGGCTCTATGGTCAAGTTGATCTGCTTGGGTAAGACGTTGTATGGCTCTTCGAGCAGGTCATAGTACAAGGGACATGTTCGCCGTGCCAAACAATCAGCTTATAAGGGCTCGGTAGTCGAGGTAGCCTACTTGGGTGAGATGTTGCATGGCTCAAAGTAGGTTGCAGTAAAGGAGATAAGCTCGTTGTTTGCTCGTACATATCTTGGTACATTTCCTCACATGATGGGCCTCAGTTTGGGTAAGAATTGGATATCAACTTTTGTCCCTCCACTTTCTTTAGCATTCAGGAAGTAAGGAGAGTAATCTGTGTAAGGCGATTGGGTTAAGACCAGACCGCCCTTCCTTTGAGCAACACAAAGGCAAGGGGGCACAAGTATGCCTACCTTAGCTGTTTGGTGATATGACATTTGGCATCTTTAGTCAGGTCTTTTTTCTTCTACATTGGCGTTTGGCATGATTGATGTGACCATTGGATTGCTCAAGATGCCATGTTAACCTTCTTTTTTGGGAATTATAGTGCGCATTGATGATCCCTCAAGGGTGGTTACGCATATGGGGCACTTTGTTGTTAAACTATGTCAGCGATCCGTATGCGTAAATCAATTGAGGCCTTTGGGCCTATGAAGTGGGACACATGGACAGTTAAGGCTTAGTGTACATCCTTTCATGGGTTTGTGCTTTGAAAGTGGGAGAAACTGTTTGCCTTCTCTCCCTTGTCTATATAAAGGAGTGAGAATGTCTTCATTTTTCACTTTTGTGTTGTCAAATTAGAGGAAACGCTACCGGATTTCTTACTCATGAGGTTGTTACTTATATGTTTTTTTTTTCTTAATCGTCTTTTGACAATGGCTAGCTACAACTGATCGGTAGAGTAAGTCTTCTCATCCATTCGTTTCGAGGGAAGTGGACGAAGGTTGGAAAGATTTGGCTCGAGAAGGGGGTGATAACCCTATTCCCCCAGAAATGACAGTGGTTGCAAGAAACAAAGATAAGGTGATACTATCTTGGAAAGAGACGTGAGAATGTGTATGGTGAAGGCCTCAAAATGTATATCCTACAAATAGCGAGGAGGACAAAGAGGGGGAGTTATTACATATAACCAACATCAATGAGAAGGCGTGTGCCTATATGGTATATATGGTAAGCAAGGAGAAGCCGAAGCTTATAAGTCGAGTAATAGGGAAAGTGCTTAGGTGGCGAGTGGAGGTACCCATGGGTAGACAACGGGTGTGCAATATAGGGGATGATTGGTCATTTGATATTCACATGAAGCCATTCGAGCTCGATCTTCGACTCCCATTTTTAAAGTTCTTGGTAGAGTTTTTCCAGTATTTCAAGGTTGCCCACAGCTACTCACATTTGAAGCATTGTGCTTGTAGGAGCTACAAAGGCCAATAGCATAGCTATTCAGGCATTTCTTCCATGTGAACGGAGTAATTGATGGTTAGGTATATATTTCCAATCGAAGGGTGATGTCGAAGATCTTCAATGAGTTGACGAAGAACATGGATGACTAGAAAGAGTTACTTTACTGTGTTCGCATTCTCCAGCCGCCGAGCTTTTCGTCTCAGCGGAGGTATCCTATTTAGGGTGGAAAGTTGAGTGGTTTGGGGGATGAGAACACCATGACTTGTAATGAGCTATTGAATTTAGCGGGGTGAAAGAGGCTTAGTTCTCAATCGATTTGTCACAAGTACATAAGTGGCTCACTACTATTTGAGATAGATACAAGTATTTGCTACCCTTTGCTAATGAGGGGTAATTGGCTATCTGTTGTGATGCGTTGCTTCGTCATTAGAGTAAGGGACATCGGACTACTTATCTTCGACATAGTAAGTATGTTGTCTTCATTTTATTTGTTTACTTAATGAGTTCATTGGTTTTTTGTAGCTATGGAGATAGCCACTGAAAGGATGAGGGCGAAGCTACTCACTGTGCAAAATAGGTGACTGGGGGGTTACATTCGAGTTTGTGCATAAGAGGAAACAACCTACTATGGAGGGGGATGGGGAGACTTCATAATGCCCCTTAAAAAAATCCATGAAGAAAGATGGGAAGCAGCAGACACTTCTCGAGCTTGTTTAACACTATGCAAGTGATATTCTAATGGGTGTTCCTTTGGTTAGTTCAAGGCCTAAGCAAGTGGCTTTTGGCAATGGGCTGGTCTAGGGGGCCTAGGCTAAGGTCGTGGGTGCTTTGCAAGGGTTCTAGGTAGGAGGTGCTTAAGCGGATGGGCAACAAGAGGACTTAGAGTAAACCCTTCAAAATGTTGGGGCTACCGTTATCAAGATCCTTAACAACGAAGATGTTACGCCATTGGTTCGTTACGATAGGTAAGCACCTCTTCCTTTATCCACAAGCAAGCTTGCATAGAGGTTTAATCAACTGTAAGCACACTTTGGGTGGCTCTTTGCTGATAAGAGTGATGTGGAGGCCTCAACGGAATTGCTAAGGAGGCATAATGAAGTGAGTTACATGTAGTTTTTGTTAAAGTATTTGGTTTTGCTCTATTAACTAACTGTGTATTGTGCCTACGACTATATGATCTCCTCGAGTTCGTCCTTACGCACAACCGAGCATACCAACAATCAGTAGGAAGTCAGGTAAGGAATGAGGTGAAGTAGCTCTAAAGGGAGTTAGAGGAAGTGAAGAAGGTGCGTAGTGACTTAGCCATTGCGTTTAATAACTTGGAGTACCAGCATAGGGAGTTGGCTAAGTAAGTCAATAAGTTGAAGGGCGACTTGAAAAAAAGGCTAAAGACTCCAACAAGTTGTAATGTAATACTCGACCCATTCCTCATCTACTGTCTCGCCTAAGTGGAGGAACCATGAACGTACATGTTCTAGATGGGTATGGTAAGCTCGAGTTAAGGCTCGTCCACTCCAATATATTTGGTTATGAAATCGACGAGGACTTATACCTTAATTTCCTGACTCGAGTGGAGCTAAACTCCATAGGCATTGAGTTTAAGGGAGTATTTCATCATCCTACTTAAGGTGTCAAGCCTTTGTAGGATAGCTTTGAGTGGTATGTCCATCAATATGATAATTGGGTGCAATTAGAAGTAAAGCTTGAGCTTCCGAGCTACGATGACTACTATAAGGGCAAACTTTTCACTTTTGTGTACCTAAGCTCTGATCCTTATAGGATGTGGCTAACATAGTAGATTGGCCGGTATTCTCAATTGTTATCTCAGATGAGTACCAAGGATAACACTTTATCACTTACTGCAAGGTACAAGTATAACTCTTCTCTAGCGATTAGCTTATAAAGTATGGGTAGGGTCACCAAAAAGTCCTTCAGTTCGTCAAATGCTTGTTGATATTCAATTTTCCATTTGAATTTAGTAGGGTTTTTCAATAAGTTGAAGAATTCTACACATTTGTCTACTCTTTCAAATACAAACCGATTTAGGATGGTGATCCTTCCAGTTAGTCGCTATACCTCCTTAATTTAGATCAGGGCTTTCATGTTCCAAACTGCTTTGATCTTATTTGGATTAGCTTCTATTCCTTGCTCTATCACCATGAAACTAAGGAACTACCTTGATGCAACATCAAAAACACAATTTTAGGGGTTAAGTTTCATTTGGAATTGGCATAGAGTTTGGAATGTCTCATGGAGGTCATCGATGTAGCCTTTTTTGGTTTTGCTTTTAGGAATAATATCGTTGATGCAAACCTCAATGTTTTTGTCGATTTATGGCTTAAAGATGTGGGTAACCAGCCATTGGTATGTGGATCCAGTGTTTTTAAGATCAAAAGGCATTGCTTTGTAGTAATAGGTCCCTAAGTTTGTAATGAAGGTTGTGTAAACTTCATCCTCAGGAATCATTTGAATCTGGTCGTATCCTAAGTAGCCGTCTATGAACTTGAGAAGCATGTGGCTAGATGTTAAGTTGACAAGCTGGTCTATGCGCGGCAAAGGGGAATAGTCCTTGGGGTATGTCTTGTTAAAATCGAAGTAATCAACACACATTCACCGGTTCCTATTTGCTTTCTTTATGAGCATAGTATTGACGAGCTGGGTAGGGTACTTTTCTTACCTAATGATGCCTACTTGGAGTAGCTTCTGTGCTTCTTGCTCAATTGTTGAATGATCTTTCAGGGCCAAGTGTCATTTCTTTCGTTTGATAAGTCAGACGGCAAGATTGACATTTAAGTGATGAGTAGCCTCCGATATGTTGATGATGCCTAACATCTTTTCTGGGGTGGACACGAAGATGTCTGTGTTTTGCTTAAGGAAGTCTATGATTTCGGCCTTATCACTATTTGGCAATTTTTCCCTTATTTTAGATATCATTCATAAGGTATCAAATGGCTTGACTTCCTTAGTCTTTTCTATAGGTTCTCCCCATACTATTAAAGTTGAGAAGGTGGTTGATTCGATGTTTATGATGTTATTTCTAGATTGAGCTTTGAGGTAAAGTAATCTAGATAAGGTCTAGTTGCCTCTTGCCTCACATATACCAGTGAGAGTCATAAACTTCGATTTGAGGCATTTTTCATTGATAAGTATGTCAAACTTTATAATGCTTAGGTGGTTAAGGATGGCACTGTACGGTGACCAAAGGTCAACAATGACAAAGTCTATTAATTGTTTAGCAACATGCTCATCGTCACCTAGTTAAACTGGTAGGTTGATGATTCCCTTAGCTAGCACTAGTTTACTTCTACTGATCCTATGAGGTTATATTTGTATGGCTATAGGGGTTCTTCAAGTTGCTCCTACTCATAAGCACTGTAAAAAAGTATGTCTATTTAACTTCCGCAATCGACAAACGTTATAGGGACATCGAATTATACGATTTCAATATTTATGATGAGCATATTACTGTGGGGGTAGGTCAATTCCCTATTTGTTTGCTTTAGTGAAAGTGATTGTTGTTTTAGTCTTCGACCTTTTAGTTCTTTTAAGGTTTACCTTATGTTAGGCCACCATGGTTGTGGTGTCCAAGAGGTGATTAGGTCCTCCAAATATGTTGTTAATTTGGCTTCACTGTTCCTAGCGATTCTGCTCGTCTACAGAGTATTAGTCTATTCATTGTGGTATTGCTGTTGCTGCTTTACTTGGTTGTGCTAGGTTAACCGTTAGATTTGATTTTTCTCATCTATATGAAAGGTGGGCCTTTGCGAACAAGACCTTCAATTGCGTTCTTAAGATGGCGACACTCATTAGTGTTATGTCCATCTATCCTATGGTAGTCACAATACTTCCTTGAGTTCATCGCATCTGAGGTCTCACAAACACTAGGTGGTCTTGGGAGTTACTCTTAAACCTCATATATGATTTCACTAAGTGGCTTATTGAGGGGTGTATACAAGGTATAGTCTTGGAATTTCTATCTTTGCTTGTCTCATCTATTGTATGCTACAAGTTGTGGTCTAAGGTCGCGAGGCCCCAAGCGGTCCTTTACTAACACACAAGTATTGTTATCCACTTCAAAATGAGCTTTGATTGGATCTTCTTGACCACTTGCATGAATTCATTCAAGTAGTTGGGTTTTTCTAATGAGACAACATTAAATAGCCTTTCATTGGGGTCTATGCTTATAAGAAGCACTTGTAGGGCCGTTCTAATGTTGAGTTTGGATACTTATAGCTTTATTCTGTTACAATGCTTGAGGTATGCTTGTAAGGTTTTGTTAGGACGCTATCTGACATTATAAAGTATGGAAGTCTCTCCTTAGGATACGAGAGCTTAGAAAATGTTGTTAGAATTTACCTCCTAAGTCATCGAATGAGTTGATAAAGGCAATGGGGAGGCTGTTAAACCATTGTAAAGCAGCTTTTACTAACATGCTAGGGAAAGCCTTACACATAATGGTGTTTGAGAAGTTGTAGAGGCTCATCATTGTTTGAAAGTTGATAAGGTAATCATCAGGTCAGTAATGCCATCAGAAGTGTTCAAGAGTGGTAACCCCGTACGTACAACTAGTGTTTCTTTGAGGATGGAAGGGATGCATGGGCTTGTCATCTGCCAGGAACGCCCATGCGAATGATTCAACTTTCTTTTGATCATGTACATTGCAGGTACGACGAATTTTCTTATTCAGTTCCGCCATATTTACGTCTTCATAGTCCTTTGGCAATTGTTTTGGTGGTAGGTCTTTAATTAGTCCGCTCATCATTCTATACTCACCTTGAACTTACATTTTCCCACAATTGCGAGTCAGCCATTTGTACAAATCTTCATTGGATTATTGATCATGTTGAATCTAGTTACATGACTGCATTAGGTGTGCGATATGCAAGTTGTCATTTTTGCTTTGTTGTGGGGAGGAGTTGATATTCGCATCCCTGTTTAAGTGCTTTTTGGATGCGTTTTTAAGTAATGTAACATCTTTATGTAGAGTTGCAGTGGAATGTTGATATTTTCGATTCTGTTCAAGCAATTGTTAAATAAGCAGCCTAAGTTGTTGAACTTCGGCTTTCTTATTTTTAAGTGGCGGAAGAATTTGGTCACCTTCACCTTACTGAGACGTATTAGCATCCCTTATTTGTGAAGTGTGTTGATTAGTATTTTCACTTTTAGCCATCATATATGTGGTAGCTTGAGGCAAAGTGTGCTAAATTGTTGATTGTGGGTGAATCAACTAGAAATAGATGTCTCAAATAAAGCTTAGGTAGAGTGGGTTTAGATTTCACCTCCTACTCCTTAATTCTTACAAAAGAGCCCCTTGAGGGTATAGCTATGGGAGCCCCTGACGCTTAAGTTAGTAAGGAGGCCTAAGAGAGAAAGGGGGCCAACACTAAAGGCTTAAGGGTTAGTACTCATCCTGTGTGTATCAAGGTAATATTTTGAAATCGAGACAAGAGTAGAAAGAGTTGCGAGAGAGGAGAGAAGGTGAGAGAAAGGTTTGTCCTACCTTTACCCAACAATGCCTAGTGTCTTTTATGGAGATTACCTAGACACATAGTAGCTTGGAGCTCGTTCACACTGATCGTCGGCATATAACATGCGCATTAGTGGAGATCGAGCCTCTTTAGAGGCGATCGACCTTAATCAGCCTAGCAACTAAATCTACAACTTAAAGATTTGAATCCATAGGGATTGTCAGGTGTGTTAGCTGTATTACAGATGTCAGATTTCCATTAATGGACTATAGTAGACAATAGGAGTTAAAAACAAAAGTTGAGTTAAGACAACGAGGGAGGGGTCGATGGGTACTCAATTGAGACCTGAGGTGATGCGAGGCGACTGGCATATGGAAGCTCAGTGTTCGAGCAAGTCTACTCGGGGGAGACATTATGTCGCTCTTCAAGCAAGTCGTAATATAAGGGATGAGCTCGTTGTACCAGATAGTCGACTCCTAAGGGCTCGGTGGTCAAGCCAACCTGCTTAGGTGAAATGTTGCATGGCTCAGAGCAGATCGCGGTATAAGAGATGAGCTTGTCGTTTGCTCACGCATATTTTAGTGGGCTTCCTTGCATTGTGAGTCTCGGTCTAGGTGAGAATTGAGTATCAACAACAATAAGTATGTGTATTATTTAAGTAATGTGGGTTTTGCATCTATTTTATGGGTATAAATATTTAATTTTGAAAATGCGAGGTATCCATACAATTATGAAAGTTTGCGGAAAAAGTACTTGCGATTTACCCTAGTATTTGATATCCATTCTAAGATATATCCAATTATATATTTAAAAAAAATAAATTAATCGGTAAAATAGGGTTTAGAAGCTTAACTTTTAAACGATAGGAGTGCAATTTACTCTAATACTAAGATAGCTTGGGATTTTTCATGGTAGGTGATATCTTCAAGTAAAAACCTAACAATTAAGAAAGTAGAGAAGAAAAGGAAAAAGAAAAAGGACATGTTATAAAGGTAGCCGGTTCTGGAAAACATTGATTCTGGATGTACAAACCGATTCTTTTGGTTGTAAGTAATTTTCCAACCCCAATTTTAAACTGGTTTCAATTGATTTGTCTCTTAAGGTCGGTTTCAATCAATCAACTGAAATAAAGGAGTTAGCTTTTTCGCCGTTTTGACTCTATTATTGGAATGCGAACACAAAAAAGATGAATGAATTGACAAGAATGATGCTTTTATTGGATATGACTGCTATCAAAATCAGCTACACCTTGGATCTTTAATCAAATTGCTTATCCAGGGCAGGCGTTCAAGATCCTCAAAAGGGACAAGCATAATTCCCCATTTGGTTTCCTGTTGAGTTTTGCGTTAGTTCTATGCTAATACAAATGAAGTAATAGTAGTTGTTTGTTGGGCAGTCAAAATTCCCATTTCGCGAAGAAATAGAGCTCCTTGGTTAGGAATTTAGACTATATTGAGAAAAAAAGAAAAAGAAAAATATTAATTTTGAATCTTTTTCAATTTGGGATAAATACGATTCATCATCTAAAAAATTAGACTCTTATATTTAAATCTTTAAAACTCTAGAAAAAAATAGTTTTATATAAAAAACATTGAATTTAAGATTCCATTTTAAAGTTTAACAGGTAAAATTCTTAATGCAGGAAAAATTAGAAGCAGTAACATCACTTTCTAGGAGTTTATAGGATGCTCGCGTAATCACAGTGGCCAAGGGGTTCATAGTGCAATTAGCCCTTCCGCTTTTGGAGATTTTGAAAACAAAGTAAAGGGAATTTGAATGTCTGCAATGATCTTGTATTCAACTGCAGAATTCCACAAACAATCTTGAGTTCTAATAAAATTCGTGTAAATTTATTTCCATATGAAAAAATAAAGAAAGAAGATAAGCAGGAACAGGAACTGAGGTTTTTTCTGATGTAGAGATGAATCTTCTCATCTTTCATGGAATGTTTAAATGTTTTTTATATTTGGTACGTACACTAACTTTGTTGTCAACTGTGTAACTGCCTAGCCTTCCAGCATCCTAACTACCTTAACATAACCACCTGCTATACATCGCAGCCTAGGCGCGAATAACAGTACTGAATAAAACATTACAACAAACTGATCAGCAGGCCATAATTCTGCAAATCTGTTAGCCAAGCTTGGAAGAATGAAATTGTTTCGTAAAAGAGGATTTCAAGTAGTTGGTTGGAAAGAAGGACAGAACTGCCATCGCAAGGACAAGATATGTGCAGAGGTTATCAAATCCCATGTACTGTTTTTTCTGTATTTCCCCAACCATCTTCTCCACACCAGCTCCACCTGCAAAAACTGATGACATCAACCAATGGAATATATCGGTACTCATCCGTGATTCATTTGTTGTCAGGATATGCATACCTAAAGATATTGCACTGACAAAAATTGTGAATGCCAAGATGAAAATGATCAAAGACGCCATGTCTGTTGTAGAACACTACCTTCTCAAACGTTTTTTCTTTGACCCTTCTAACAACATGTTGACCAGCAAGAGCAGCAATTGTTGCCACACCAAAAAAGTAAAGAGCTGCAAAATTGGAATAGATTCAGTTTTAGTTTACCAAATTGGGACATTTTGCTCCTAAGTTTGTCAAGAATAGGGAGAATACGACATCATCACTTACCATTTGGAACGGGGAAACGTTTGAGAAGGTAGTATGCTACAACAGACATGGATGAGGAGAACATCATTGCAATGGTTGCCGTGGCACTTGACACCTACACGATAAAATTGATGAATAAATTCCAAGGGTTATGCTTTGATTTATGACTAATAGGTCTAAAAGTTTAAGATATGGTGTATTAATTTGAATTTTAAGACTTTCTTCTTTGTATCATGTTATACTTTGATTTACCAACAACTAATTTATGGATTTGCAAACTTAATTGGAGTTATTCCTGGCTATATATGTCAGCGATTAGGTGAATTATCGAGATTTGTGAATACAAAGCTACTAACTTTTTGGATAAAAGATTTCATATAATCAGTTTGAATGATTACATTAGAATGGAAGTATCTATCTCATGCTCTTCTTTTTGGGCGGTACATTGTTAAGTGGCTTTTATGATGAATAAACCCTTCTACGCTGCATCTAAGATTGGTAAGAGCTGAAGCTGTTACTTCTGGCAATGCTTAATCGAGAATTTTCGGTAGGACAATAAAGGGTTTGGCTTTTATCAAATGGAGGACAAAAGAAATTCTTTTATCAGTCTCTTCTAAGAGCATTTTTGACTTTAGTTTATTACTTGTGGTGTCTTTTCTTTTGCCTACGATTATCTCGTTTCCAAGTGCATTTTTTCTTCTTTAATCATGAAGGTCATGTATCTTTCTTTTCTGTACTCATTTATCTATTCTATGGTCGTTTTAATTACAGGAATCCTAGTTGTCTGCATTGCATTTGCTGATAAAGATACAAAATCTAGGGTTGAAAGGTTTTAATTACATGCCTATCTTTGATAGCAAAAATCTTTTTTAACAGTTCTGATACTTACCTACTTTACTTTGATAGGTTTAGCTTTGGAAAGCATAAAAACTTTGAGGAATTTGGTGGGACAACCAGAACGACACCACTCTCGCTTGAGGTTGAGGTTAGTTTATTTTCCTTTGTTGGTCAGCGACAGAAGGAAGGAAAGAATCAAACATGCTTTCCTTTTTCTTTTTCTATATAAATACTCTTTCCTAGTCTCTCCACTCAAATAATTGCTCTACTCAATTCCCATTCCCTAAAGAGTAGTCCGTCCTTTGTTTTCAAAACAATGACGCTGACAGCAAAATAATATAATGGCAGTGCAGGAACTAGAAGTAGGATTCCTATGTTTTCATTCATTAGATGCAAATACAATCTAGTACAGATAATTATTATTATTATAGATTGCAATATAAAATATGATTGTGAAGAGAAGTTCCATTGTTTATGGATGAGAATCTTATCTTCTTCTTTTTTTTTTTAAATTGTTTTTCTTAATGTGTTTGTTTAGTTTAGTATTTATAATATCTTATAATTACTTATTTGTACCTGACATGTATTATAGATAATGGATTGTTATGGGATTTTGATTTACCTTTTTAGATGGATAGTTTACATCAATATGATTGTAATAGGTGTTGTTGGGCTTTTTTTTTTTTTTTTCTATTTTTTTATTTTAACTTCATTTTGAAGAAGGAGATATTATAGATAATATTTTGATTGTATTTTGAGTTAGTAAATTGATATCCACAAGCCATATTGTCCTAATCTTTGCTCAACATGATTGTTTTCTTTAGGACCTATGCTCATGGAAACACATTGGTCAAACCAATGACTAAGGAAGGATATACTCATAAAATTGTGATATTTCACATTTGGCTAACATGATGTCTCAGTTGGAAGTTTCCATAATGCTGGGATATAAAAGTTGTAAAAACTTCCAAAGTTATCAATAAGTATCGTATAAAGTTGTAAATACTTGCCGATAGTCGTTTGCAGCGCCTAATATCACTCTTCTTAAGGTGAATTATATTTTCTCGATGCGCATTTCTATTACTATGCACCTTCTTAAGCTCTTGAAGATGGTAAGCACACTAAGAAATCCAAGTTTTCTTATAGGAATTTTTGCTGTTGTTTAATGTAGCGTTTAATTTTTGTTGGATGGTTTACGACGAATAAGATTTTTGCCCATTGAAGGTCCAGAGCCTCTCCCTTATTTACCACACCCCCCGTTAAGTATGTAGGCTTAGGTATATATTCTAACCATCCAACAACACATTATGGGGACATGCAAAGAACTATATTCTATTTGTGCCCATTAGGATGGGTACCTTGGAGTCCTAGGCTTGTCGAAGCAGTGGTATTTGGCTGCATTCCTATTATCATTGCGGATGACATTGTTCTGTCATTTGCCGATGTTATTCACTGGGAAGAAATTGGAGTTTTCATTGCAAAAGAAGATGTCCTGAACTTTGATACCATCCTTACATCCATACCAACACAAGTGATCTTGAGAAAGCAGAGGTTGCTCATAAATCCTTCCATGAAGAAGGCAATGATGTTCCCACAACTTGCTCAACCAAGGGATGCTTTCCACCAGACACTGAACTGGCTAACTCTTAAATTGCCACATGATAGAAGAGTTTTCCTCAAACCTAGTGAAAAGATCTTGAACTGGACAGCAGGGCTAGTTAGTGATACGAAGCCATGGTTGGATGTGGTATAAGCATTGGTTTTATTTTATTTTACGCATTGTGCTATCCATATTACCTAAGTTGTACAGAATTATGAGAGCTGTCGGCCCGTGAATCAAAGTCATAATTCATAATTTCCTAGCAACTAGTTTTTCATATCAGTTGTTCGGTCCAGATAACAGAAGCAACATAATAAGGATGATTTGGTGGCATACCATTTTGACTAGAAAGAATATTTGTTTTTGGTTGATTTTGAAAAATATTTGGATTATTTCCATCGTATTGCAATTATTAATATTCTTAATTGTTATATTGGGAATATTGATTAAATTATTAATTAACATTATAGCTTTAAATCATAGGAAAATTTTTGTAGTTTATTGAATTGTTATTATGTTATAGTATGTATTAGATTAGTATAATATTAAGTTAATTAATATTACAAAAATTATTTATTTTATAATATCAATAATTAATTTTTTATTAGCTAGAAAATCTACGGATTTTTATTTAATATTGTATATAATATGTTTAATTATATAAATTCAATGATTCGTTCAAATCGTATTTTAAATAATATAAAAATATAACTAAAATATATATAAGATAACGTTAAGGGTATAATTGTTAAAATACAATAATAAATCTAATATTTGCATATAACAAAATAAGGACGGTACAAAATTTTATATTAAGTACTGTACAAACTAAATATAATACGTTAAGTTTATGCCTACTTATCCTATTCGATTTTTTTTTTTTTATCTAGTTCGGTCTTTACAATCAAATAAATAAAAGAATAAAAACCTAACAATTAAAAAAAAAAAAAAACCACCTTATTATAAAGGTGGTCCATTCTGGGAACCATGGTTTTGGATGTACAAACCGGTTCTTTTGGTTGGAAGTACTTTTCCAACCCCAATTTTGAACGGGTTTCAACTGATTCGTCTCTTAACTTGTTTTGAAATTTTGAAAATTGCCAAAATATGTAATTGTTTTGATTAACATATCGGTTTTAAGGTCGGTTGTAACCCGGGTGTGGCTGGGTTTACCACATTTTCAATCAATCAGCTGAAATAAAGGAGTCAGCTTTGTTTGCCTTTTTGACTCAATTATTGGAATAGGAACACGGAAAAGATGAATGAATTGACAAGAATGGTGGCTTTTATTGGATACGACTGCTGTCAAAATCAGCTACACCTTTGGATCTCTAATCAAATTGCGTATCCAGGACAGGCATTCAACATCCTCAAAAGGGACAAACATCAGTCCCCATTTGGTTTCCTGTTGAGTTTTGCTTTAGTTCTGTTCTAGTATAAACGATGCATTTAGTTGTTAGTTGGGTAGTCAAGATTCCCGTTTCATGAAGAAATAGAATTCCTTGGTTAGGAATTTAGATTATATTGAGAAAAAAAGAGAGAGAGAGAGAGAAAAAGGAAAACATTCGTTTTGAATTTTTTTTTATTTGGGATAAATGAGACCGATTATCTAAAAAATTAGACCTATGTATTTACATCTTTAAAACTCTAAAAAAAAAAAAAATTCTATATAAAAAATATTGAATTTTAGATTCCATTGTAAAGTTTACCAAGTAAAATTCTTAAAAAAAAAATTAGAGGCAGTAACATCACTTTCTAGGAGTTTATAGGATGCTTGCGTAGTAATCACAGTGGCCAAGGGGTTCATAGTGCAATTAGCCCTTCCGCTTTTGGAGATTTTGAAAACAAAGTAAAGGGAATTTGAATGTCTGCAATGATCTTGTATTCGACTGCAGTCTAATAAAATTCGTGTGTAAATTTATTTCCATATGAAAAAATAAAGAAAGCAGATAAGCAGGAACAGGAACTGAGGTTTTTTCTGATGTAGAGATGAATCTTCTCATCTTTCATGGAATGTTTAAATGTTTTTTATATTTGGTACGTACACTAACTTTGTTGTCAACTGTGTAACTGTCTAGCCATTCAGCATCCTAACTACCTTAACATAACCACATGCTATACATTGCACCCTAGGCACGAATAACAGTAGTGAACAAAACATTACAACGAACTGATCAGCAGGCCATAATTCTGCAATGTGCAACATTGGTGTTGCTGATAATCTGCTAGCCAAGCTTGGAAGAATGAAACTGTCTCGTAAAAAAAGGATTTCGAGCTGTTGGTTGGAAGGATAACGGAATTGTCATTGCAAGGACAAGAACATGTTTATGAAGGATCATATGTGCAGAGGTTCTCAAATCCCATGTACTGTTTTTTATGTATTTTCTCAACCATCTTCTCCACACCAACTCCACCTGCAAAAACAGATGACATCAACCAACGGGATATATCGGTACTTATCCGCGATTCATTTGTTTGTCAGGATATGCGTACCTAAAGATATTGCACTGACAAAAATTGTGAATGCCAAGATGAAAATGATCAAAGACGCCCTTCCTAGTATGTCGATGATCCTTTTAACAACATGTTGACCCGCAAGAGCAGCAATTATTGCCACACCAAAGAAGTATAGAGCTGTAGAATTGGTATGACTTCGATTTTAGTTTACCAAAATGTCCCATTGCTCCTATGTTGTCTAGAGTAGAGAGAACACAACATCATCACTTACCATATGGAACGGGGAAACGTTTAAGAAGGTAGTATTCTACAACAGACATGGATGAGGAGAACATCATTGCAAAGGTTGCCGTGGCACTTGATACCTACGTGATAAAATTGATGAATGGATTCCAAGGGTTATGCTTTGATAACGCAACTAACAGAACCAGTACAGCTACATCGACAAATGGGCGAAAAGATAAAAAGGGATAAGAAATGTGAAATAAATAACCTGAGGAGGAATTCCCAGCTCCAGGAAAAGTGGACCCAAAATGAATCCTCCACCAAGTCCGAGCAATCCACCAACAATACCAGCTAACATCCCGCAGCAACAATATAGAACCAATTTGTGTATCTTCCATTCTGTGCCTTGTTCTCCCTTTGATGCAATCACCCTTCTTCCTTTATACAAGCTCACAGCCTCGTGTGCGGATACTCCAACAGTGACAGGTATCTGAAATGTCAAATACAGCATCTAATGTTTTTGAAACTGGGCTTTGGGTTAATCAGATCAGGCCGACAAGCCATTTGTACTAATGATCAGTAAAAATTGCAGCTAGAAGACTGAATGTATAGATTAAATTGGTTTACAACTTTTTTACTCATCGTAGATTGCTAGGAGGTACCTGCATTAAATCCAGCACCCAGTACGCTGCGGAACAAGTGTTCGTGTAATTCTGCAAGCAGTGCACATAGGTTTCCATCATAAGTGATTGTTTAGATGCTTAAAACATACAGGAATTCCTAAAGAATCAACAAAACAAGCAAATCGGTGTGTGTGTATTTTTCTTTTTTTTGCAAAAATTGACATAATTAAAACTTTGCATCATCAAATATTATGTAATAATCTCAGATAGCAGGAGCTAGTGACTTTTAGCAGCAAGTAATGATGAGGGGCGAAGGGCAAAGACAGTGGGTGATCTCCATGGAAAATGTCAAGGGAAGAGCGAAAGATGATTTCCATTCTTAAAAGGAAGGAAATTGTTTTCCTCAATTTTATTAACATTTTCCTTGATTGTTTATCACCACTAGCAGTTAGCGATTGCCTTGCTCACACCATTACTTATTAATAAAAATTATTAGTTTGTGTGGCTTCTTGAAATTATTACATTAATTTTTAATAACTGCAAAACTTTTGTCAAAAAAAAAAAAAAGGGTCGATAAGCACACTTTAGTACCTTTCCAATTTGTAATCCAAGTATAATGACCCAAACAGCACATAGAAGCCCGAATTCCTTCCAGTGTACATTATCCAGAATTGAGACCTGAAAGGAAATGTCATTCAGTTTTTGAAGCCAATCTAGTCGTTTTTCAGATCACTTGCAGAGGATTCCATTTACCTCTTTTCCTTTAGTCTCCTTAGCCTCTCTTCCATTGCCACTGCTTGATTCTTCTGTTCCGGTTTTGTATTCTACTTCCGGCACTCCATTACCTATGAAAAAATGGATAAATCAATGCTCCAGCACTTTAGTAGGATTGCACAATGACAGCACGTGATTGGCGCAGCTAAGGATGGATACATAAAACAGGAAAATTTTATTCATTCACGATAAACAGAGAGTTTTCACCAATAGCATAACAAAGGAAAGAAAGACCCCTCACCATTTGATTCCAATTGCCTCGCAGCTTCCTGAAAATCAGAACCAAATAGAAGGGGAATAAAACAAAATTGCACTAAAGTATGAGCTGCTTGAAGAAATATGGGAGAAATACCTTCTTTTTAATGGTTTCCTTCTTCCAAGTCTCAACACCCTTGAAGAATGCCTTTGTTGACATAACTGCAAGTTAAGAGAGAACGGATTAAGATACAGAAGCCGGGTTTTTGGTAAGGTGAGAATACTGAAAAATTGCAATCCAACTGCCATTACATATGAAGAGTATAATGAGCAAAATCGTGATCATCCAGTAGGGAAATATAACATTTAATGATACGCCAATGCTAATTCCCAGGACCAACATTGGTTGGAAAAGAAGTGCTAGATCATAGTCAATAAGGGGCATGTCGAGTGTTGGATGCCTCAGTCTGAGATTGTAGTACACGGTTGCTCCAGCTCCTCCCATGATCATACCTGAAAAGAAACACGAGCACCGATTAGAAATCCTAAGTATACCTCAGAAGCAAGCTTATGGAGTAAGAAGGCTGAAACAGCTATACAACCACTGGTGGTTGAGGAGGCAATGCGAGATTCTGACACCCTTCCTCAATAGATGTCTATTAAGTTTAGCAATGCTTACACAATAGGTGCATTCATACCTGTTAAACTCATGAGCCAACAGTACAATTCTACCAGTTTATAATTTTATGATAATTTTTTTAGTTAAAAAGATATGAAATCATTTAAGTGCAAATTTTTAGTAGAATTATGAACTTTAATGTATAATTTTATAAATTTACGGTTTTATGTGATTCTACTAGTTCTATATATTTAAAGCAACAGTAAAATTTCGATTTTGACAACCATTTAAATTTACTTATTGCACCATGCAACAGGTCCAACTGGATACAATCAACTAGATACAATGAATAGTAACTCTACTGCAGTCCGCCTCCAAAGTTAAGTTTTGATGTTATCTGTCTAACCACCACATCTGCAAAGGCAATGTAGGCTCTAACAACACATCTGCCGTTAGTTGTTTCAACTTTTAAGTGGAGAAAAAACGTTTGCAGTGAATGGAGTAGCATGATTCATTCTAAAAGTTGGATGATGGAAGAAACTGATGCAACTTGCTTAACAAAGACAAACAAAAGAAAGTGCCTATTGGTGTAAATAATGTGTCCATCAGGTTGGAATCACACTGTGTTTGGCAAACTTTTAGAGAAAAGAAATCATGAAATGAGCGAAAATAAAAAATAGGAAGGGAAAAGAGAAGAAATGTAATTTTAATTTTACGCTTGGATACATTAGAAGGAAATGCAAACAAACTTCTCTATTTCTATTGTTTAATTTAGATAACATAAAGGAAATTAGAGAAAACAAATTATTCCATAGACAGCATTATCCTTCTTATCATATGATAATCTTTAAACGTTTGAGGGTGTTTTTATAACATTAAATATTTTTTAATTCATTTCCACCACTTTCACTCCAACTTTAAAGAGAAATATTATGATTTCAAAAGTAAATAACTTTTTACTCATTTTCCATCTCTTCCTTAAATTTATGCTCTTCTTTTTAGTTACTAAAAACAAACTTTTCACTCTCCTCTATTGGTTTCTTTTTAATTTCCTTCATTTCTTACTTATTCAAACAAGGAGCAATGTTAAGAGTTAATAGATCATATGCCGAGTATAGTCGACTAGACACGGGCGGCGGGAACTGATAATCGACCTAAGGCAGTTAATCATACCATAAAGTAAGCTGATAAGTAGGCCGATTGAGAAAAAAACGATGAATGGTGGACTGGTGGCCGGTTTGTTGATTGACCATTGAGTCCTCAGTTGGCCTATTTTATTTCTTAATTTATTACTTTGACTTTATATTGATTCCGGGTTATTTGGCCTCTATATGGCATCTGCTTCTTTTTTTCTTTTCATTTCATATGAAAATCCATTGCATCGCTTTTCTATTTCCTTTCGTCAATTTTGCTTTACTTTTGGTTTATTGCACGATATCTATCTAGTTTTTACATGTAGAGTATTTTTTTTTTTTCAACTACATTATAACTTGGATGAGAAAATTCAAATTTGATCCCCATTTCATTGAATGATCAATATTACTATTAAACTATAATGAATTTAAACATAAGAATCAAATTAAAAATAAATAAATAAAGATAAAGAAAATAGTTTAAGAATATCAATACTTATGGGTTATATCTTTAGAGTGTCTTGGACCACTTGGTGTTGAAAACAAAAATCTGTAGCCCAAAAGTCTAGCTGTGTAATTTCGTCCATCCTAGTTATCCCTACTCTACCTCCTAAGGGTATGCACATTGGTTATCTTATGGAAATTGTATTTTCAAATATGCATGGTTAAAGAATAAATGAACCAAAACATTCATCGTTTTCTTCACAAAAATCTATATAAATAAAAATAAAAAAGATATAGGACAGATTCAAATAGAAGCTTAACTTCAAGTCTTACATTTAGATATTGCTGTTGAGGATTTCGCATCGAAGCCGATGATCAAAGTAAGCATGGGAACAAAAATACCACCACCACCAACTCCGCCAACGCTACCGAAAGCCGCTCCAAGAAATCCAACAATTGAACCGACGACAATTTTCCATCCAAATTCCATTTTCTGGGAACCCAGGTAACATATTACAAAAAGGCATGTAATAATTTGTTAATACTTTGCAGATATTGAACCAATAATGAACAGAAATTGAGAAAAAAAAAAAAAACTACATAATTATAAATGGAAACATCGGTTGAAATATCCCGGACACCTATCAATTGGCAGTTAGATCAAGTTCTTGAATATCATCGCTACAAATAAGAAAGAAAGAGCAAAAAAAAAAAAAAAAAACTCAAGCTTTAAGCCAATCAACGCAGCATTAGCATACTAAGTTACGTGTATTTGTTTCACGGAACATGTTCTCAAGACTTTTCTCGATAGTTATTATGATTGAAACTCATAATAATTTCATCTGATGCTATGCAGCAAAGTAGGCAGCTGATGATCAGTGGTAGTGATTAGCCACTATATTGATGTTAATGCAACTAAGAAAATGATATGGCTACTTGCTACTAAAAACCACTAATGTATACAACTTTTCGAGATTATTATGATAATATTTGACAATATCAAAAGTTTGATGGAAACAAGTTTTAGAAAAAGCTGTCAAAAATACAATCACATAATAAAGACACCCAACTTCGGGAAAATTTTTTGTCGGTGAGGCTCTCACCGGCGAAAATAGGCCTACTCTTATGATTTTTCTTTGCAGTAGTAGTAGGAGGAGGAGGAGGAGGAACTTATTTTTGTTATTCATAAATTCTCCTCCTAACTCAACCCAACAAAACAACTTCCATAGAGCGCAATCCATATTTAACTTAAAAGATGCCATCAAAAACAACTAGAAAATCAGCTTACCGGCCAAACACGAGTTTGAGTATAACCCAATTGTCCCTTTTGATAGAAGAAGTTGAACAGATTCCGATAATAGTAACTTTTCGGAGCTTCTTCTTTCCTACTAATGGAAACTTCTCCTCCTTTCTCTCCATTTTCACCCAAAACAAACAGACAAGCCATGACCAAATAACTCAAAACCACCACTGCAACACCACCCAGCCGTCGTCTTCCACCACCACTCATCACTTTTCTCATTCTTCGCCCAATAAACAACCCTTTTGAAATTTGAACACTAACTCAAATTTCAGCCAAACTCCGGGAAAGAATTGGGACAATCTTTTTGGTTTGTTTTGCAACGGTTTCACATTACTACTGGAGCAATGAGACTGTGAAACCACGAGAAAGACAGTGAAAAGTTAGCGTAAACACCATCGAAGCTACAGGTAGCTGTCGTTTATGTGTCGCTGCTTGTGTCCTTTTCTGTATCGGGGCACATAATGTGAACCGATAAATATAAAACCGTATCAAATTTATATGGAAAAAGATAACACGAATACGAACACGAACACTTTTAACAGCGGGGTTAGCAACCACACGTTGATGGGCGAATTGATAAGTGACATGCATGCAAAATGGACCCAAAGTTGAACCAATTTTCCATGAAGGAAGGGAAAATACACTGCACATGCAAATTTTTCCACGGGTGTGATAGGGATAAAACGACGTAGCTATGGACAATAACGTACGAACTGTATTTTATGAATGTAATGAGTGCATTAACAGTAAGGGACAAAATAATAAAGGGAAGACACATAGTGGCTAATGTAAAATGGAATGTTTTAGTGCGTTCTTGTCGTGGGTCAGAAGATAACTTTGTTAAATGATGGAACATTTTTTATCTGCCCAAAAACACGACATGATAGGATATTGTGTTGCCTCTTTAAGCTTAGGGTTTTGAGATTTGACTGTTGTTCAGTTTGCTCTTCTTTTGGGTTAATTCCTTTTGTCTGTAGTTCTTCCATGTTCTTGTAGGAGATTATATAGCATGTGTGCTCTTTGGAGTAGAATCCTCCAACGTAAATAATTTACTGTCTTAGTTGTTTACAATCAATCGCAACCAAACACTTTGGTAACGAATTCAATATCTCATTACATATATATATATATAGTCAACTTGTCCATATATTTAACTAAGAATGATAAAGATACTATTGAAACAGTGGTGTACATATATATATTCATCGTTACAACGAGCATATACATGGACAATATTTGGTTTAGAGCGCATATAAAAAAGTGGTGTAAAGAAAAATTGAAGCAAATTTGTACCTTAAATTTAGCAAGACTCTAGTTTTGGATTATGGAAAAGCAAAGAAAATGAACAGAGGAAGAAGTAAGCAATGGTGGTTGACTATTAAGAGAGACTTGGTCCACTAGGAGATAGGAGCTAGTCAATAAACACCATGACATGGCCGGCTTAAGTAATATTGTGATTGATCATTTGGTCTATGTTTTTACTTGATAATTTCTACTGTATTTTCTTAATAACTAGTGTTTTATCAGGGCTCGTTATAACTTTGAATGTAGTTGTTGTTATGTGAATCAAGTAAAGTAAGATTAGATTGAAAAATAATAATAAAAGCCATATGGTTCTTATAGATCCAACTGCAAAGGTGACCTTGCTATATGGGGTGTCTATCCAAATCTTGTTCCATCGAGTAGGTTTTAAGTAGCATAGAAGGATATAGAGAGTAGGTTTTGCATAGCAATTTCCTAGAACTTGCTCCAATAGGATGGGGGTACAAGTATAATGTTAAGGTATGTTATATCCACCTTAAAATCTATACTTTAAAGTATACAAGATATAAAATTCAAGATATCTTGAACTCACCTTATAATAATAATTAAATAATACTATTAATTAATTAATAATATTGCATTTTTTTAACCGTAAAGAAAATAATAACAAAAGCTTAACTTATAATAAGCCTTAAGACTACACGCACTTGTGTCTATTGTTTTGACCCTCTCTCTTTTTCTTTTTTTCTTTTTTGGGGTAAAACCTTCTCTTTTTTTTTTATTATCTCATTTTTATGCTACTTTATTTCTCTTTTACTAACAGTAATTTAGTGAGGTATTAAAAAATTTCAATTCTTAACTTATCGTCTAATATATTTTATTAAATTTACTTAGCACATGGTTTTTTATTCAGTATATAACAATTTTATAATTTAATAAAAAAATTATTTTGATAATTTGAAAAGAAAAAATAAAAAAAATAATTTAGCACAACCAAACTAAGGGTTAAACGTTTCCAATAGAAAGAATATTTTTTATTCTACTTACCAATGTTTAATATTATTACAATTAAATGTATTGTAAATATAAATTTTTTTAAATTATTACTATTTAATTATAGGTTTGATATTGATTATATGTCTTCACAATATTTTCAGAAAAGATAAAATAAATAAATATATATATATATTCAGTAAGGAACCTTGTAGAATTTATAAGATAAAAGATATAAAATAGTTCTATGATTTAAAGGGTAGATTCTGAATACAAAAATTTTGAAATTTATATCTATAAGGTTAAATACAATAGCATGTCAAATCCTATCTAGCATATACATGCTTACTCAAGAGTATAGATCTAATGTATCATATTATTACACTAGTGGATTTATTTACATTTTCATCGATGGTTCTTCTTCATGGTTATTTTAGGTATTTAACAACAAAGTTTTTGCAAAATCATGGCTTTTTTTTTTTTTTTTTTACTTTTTCTTATTACTTATATGTGTTATGCGGTTCATAACAATAAATCGAAAATCAAAGATTTAACAAAGAAGTACTGGGGCTATGAGTGTCCTATCAATAAATGATTTAGTGTCTCCAACTTCCTAAGATCAAGAAATTTGCTCAAGAGCTAGAAAAAAAGAGGATTATAGAGATAAGTTTTGCATGATCCCATGCGGTCCTCTTCTTCTTAAGTCAATTAAATCCATATCCTAGCTCATCCTCCGTATTCACCCCTTTGTTTTGAGAAAAAAAAATAATTATTATTTCATCATACAGACCACGTGTATATAAATACGATGAGTTAGTTTCAATCACATTTGGATAAATGGTAATGATAATTAGATAATTTAATATTATTTTTTTTTGAAAAAAAAATACTATCATCCAAATTTTATAAATATTGTTACGTGGTAAAATGTGATTGATATTTAAGTAGTATATATATATATATATATATATATATATATTATGACACGGGATCATCCGATGAATCTTTTTCATTTGTTGTATAGTAAACTTAAAATATCCGGACAGGAAAACTGTATTTCTCGATCAACACAACAAGCAACTGATAAGCAATATGGACCCAAAATCAGCCGGTTCTCCCAGATGGATTATGACAGGTCACATGCAATTTCCATAATATTTTGTGGTTTTATAGGTTAAATTGCCGTCCAAATTGGACCGCACTTGGGTTAACACAGCATCTTCTTCCCCCAACCCCCAATCATTGGTGAACTATACACCATATATGCCTAATATGCCAAAAGTCGTTGACCAGGGCAGTAACGTACGAACTCTATTACAACTAAAAGTTCAAAACTGCCCGTGGACAAGGAAATTTTTTAACAAAGTTTTAAGAAGACAATACAGAAGTTAAAAATGAATTTCAAATGATGATAGATCGAAGCACGGATTAATGTTTCATGGATTTGGATCTTTTTCATCTTCAATTAATTAATCGGATTTATATTATTGTGAGATTGATCCTAAATTAAATATATATATATAAGAGATATGTGATCTAAAAAATGTGTATATTATTATGATTTTTAAAGAATATGTCATAAGAAATTCTGAACTTTTATATGTTTTAATCTGAGCCCTAAGCTTTCGCTCATATCCATCAGTCCTAAACCATTTTGAAATACTGAATACGCTGACGAACTGTTAAAATTTTCATCCAAATTGCTCTTAAAAACAATTTTTTATTAATTCCATTGTGACACCATAGCAATTTAGATGAAAATTTTCTAACCTAATATTGATTTTCTAATAGAATAGACCAAGTTCAAATATTCCATCTCAAATTATAATAGTAAGATGACTGAAAAAAAAAAAGAAAAACAAAATTGAAACTATAAAGGTTTAAATATCTATTAATGATAGGTGTGAATCTAAATTCCTTATATGGCATGGTAATAGAGTAAACGAATAAATTAATGAAGATTTTTCACATCAGAAAAGTATGTTCTTAAATGTTAGTATTATGAGAACCTTAAGGATTTAAATACACAGCTTTAGACAAAGTTTAAGAATCAAATAATAAAATACAAATAAAGATTTAGAAATTTTGTATCATTTTCCCTACGATTTGAGATATACGAGGATCGTATGGTCTAATTTTAAAATACATACATAATCTGGAATTTGCTCAAAGACGTGCATAATTGGTCAAACTTAATGAACCATAATGACGTCGGACCACCTTCATGGGACCATGTCTCCTTAATTTTGATTTCCTACATCTGGCAACGTGATTAACTATAAATTAATCCACAAATCAAGATTTGTTAAAGTGGTCAGGTTCTTTTCCTGGATCCCAGTTAAGATATGGCGATTAGAATATTATCTTCTACTCGATTGTAAATTTCAAAAAGATAATTGCATGAGGAATTGATTCTCTGCATTAAGATTTCCAATAAAACAGACGACTTCTACACATATGCCAAAGGAGTGAACGAGAGACGTCCATAAATCCTTACATGAGGTTTTAAGTTTTAAAAATTTAATCAGAACTTTTTTTGGGGACCCCTTATAAAACTATCATGCATTTTAATCTACACTTTTTAAGTTATTTCGTATAATTTATCATATTTTATTTGTTTATTTTTTCAATCAGAATATCATTATATCCCAAATTATCATATTTGAATTGTATTTGCTTTTTAAGAGAAAATAATAACATATGCGAACAAGAGTTTGAAATATATTAACACCTATATATATATATATATATATATATAGTTCGCTTTCACGAAAAAAATTATAATCTACAGACATAAAGTTTACAAGATTAATGATCAAGAATATTGATTACACTGAATGCAAACCAAAGATAATTCTTATAAAAGTGCTCTAGCCAAACTATGGCACTAAACAAATATTGTAAAGTTTCAACTTCTTCTTCTCAATTTTGTGGATTATATTGTTTAGATATCTACATAAGAAAACATATTATTGGTACCATTCACTATTAACTATATTAGTATAATACCATTCAAGAAATTCTATTACATTATCCAAGTAATTATAAATATAAATATCAGTAACAAATTGTGACATAAATATATATGCAAAATATTATTACAACCACCACAGGCGACAATGCCGAGACTAGTGGGGTTTTATGTAAGTACGAAACCTCTAAAGGCGGTATATACAACATTCATGAATCTCCTAAATCTATTCTATAGCAGTCATCTTCATTGATATTTCTGTTGTGATAAGATTCCTCTTCTTCTCCTTTGAATCTCCTCCTCTTTCTCCTCCCACATAATATCTTTCTCTTACTACCAACCTTGTTTGCTTCTAATCAATCAAACACTTTCTTGAAGCATAATTTTTTGCTTCCCTTTGTTCTTAAGGTAGAACACTCTTACCTCTCAATATCTCAATATTTCTTTCAATATCCGTTTATGCTCTTGTATTTTATACGAATCAGTTTCAATTAATAAAATTTCAATAGTTTATTCTTCTTTTTACATTACATCTTGTGTGGGGAATCTCCAATCAATTTGGGTGTAATTCCACAAGATCATATTTGCTTATTTAAATTATCAAAACCCCATAATTGGCTGAATACATTGTTCAATTTGTGTCAAAAAATCGGAATGATTGTCAACGTAATTATTTTACAATTAAAAAGGAAATTCTAGCTATTGTTTTAACAATTTCTAAATTTCAAGGAGATTTGCTAAATCAAAAATTTCTTTTGCGAATTGATTGTAAAGTAACTAAGAATGTTTTATTAAAAGATATCCAAAATATTGCATCAAAACAAATTTTTGCTAAATGGCAATTAATTCTTTCTGTATTTGATTTTGAAATAGAGTATATTAATGGATCTTCAAACTCTCTTCCCGATTTTCTTACTCGTAAATTTTTGTAGGGAGATGCCTCTCAAAAAAGAAAAGGATAAAGAAAAAGAAAAAATTTCATCAACTTCTAATAAAGGATTAACCAATATCAAATCATGGTTAGATGTATGTAAATCATCTAACACCTTATTGACAATCAAAGAGGAATCCTCTTCTAGCACCTTGAAACTAATGTCTTCAAATAATCAATCCATTCCTAATATCCAATCCAATGAAATCCTTTCAAAATTAACTGATATGGAACCAACTCCCAGTTTACTCAAAGCAATCTCAATTGTCTTGCAATTAGAAAATAAAGTCCCAATGTTGCCTGAAATCCCTCAACCATCAGAAAGTTAGAGGAAAAATCAGAACTTACAGCTCACTGAAATATCAACTCCAGTATCTTCTAGATTTATACCTGTAAATCAAAAATCAAAATTTTTATAAAACTTACTTGTAGATATGTTTTCTCTATAGAAGAAGACATATCAGAGAACAATCCCTTTGAATTTGCAAGGAAAATATTTATAAAAAACTTTTATTATATACCATATGATATTTATAAAACAATCCAGTTTTATGAGAAAATTTTGATTGAAACTGGATCAATAAAATTCAAACATTTTAAAAAAGAAGGAATGATCAGCTATTCTACAGTTAGAACACTGAGAGTAATCAGTCTGAAAGAATGGCGGACTTATCTAACCATTCCAATAAAACTCAATAAAAGGATGTTGGGATAACCATCTCACTGAATAACAAAGAATTAATATCCTCACCTCATGCAAAATTGATGAAAACAATAGAAGAATATTAGGTGAAAATAATAAACCAATTTAAGATATGGTGAACACTTTGATATTCTCAATAAGTTAGCATTTCATAGGAAATCCTTCGCATATTAAGGATAAAACTTTAGATCTATTATCTAATATGAAGTACAAATCCCTAGATAAATTTAGATAGTATAAAGATATTTTCTTTCAAAGAGTCTTTCTTAAAAATAATTGCAATAAACCCTTCTGGAAAAAAAAAAATTAGCTGGTTTGCTAAAATTAATAAGTGAACATGTTAGAAAATTACTAAGAGAAGAAAACAATGGTGAAATTCCTTATGATAATTTGTCATATGGGGAATTAGCATCATAAGCCAATAAAATAGGAACCAATTTGTGTAATACTATAAGATTACAAAAACAATTAAAAAATGAACAGCGCTTAAAACGCCAAAACTTTGGTAATTTCTGTACTCAATATAATCCCTCTTTTGTCAATAAGAAATTGAAAAAAAAAAAAATCCCTTTATACTTCTTCAAATTGTCTTCAATGCTCACATAAAAAACATCGAAGAAATTTTAAGAAAAAATCATTTAAAAAATTAGAAAGTGAAAACAAACCACCTGAAAATAAAAAAATATAAAAGAAAATCATATAAACAACTAAGATGTTATAAATGCAAAAAAATTGGTCATACAGCAAATTTTTATAGAATAAATAATAAACTTAATGAATTAAATTTAGATGAACAAACAATGGAAAAAATTTTGCAAATATTCTATGAAAATAAATCCTCTTCATCAGAAAATGATTGTGACGATGGAATCCAAGTCAATAACATAAACTCCACTTCATCCTCATTAGCTGAAGAAAATGATGAAATTAATGTGTCAACAAATGATGAAGAAGAGATTCTTAAAAGAATTGATCAAATGTCTAATAATAATGAAAAATTTAAATACATTAATAACTTTAAAACCAATACAATTCTTACGCCAAAATTGCCATATAACCTTAATGAAATCTTTGAAAGAGGTAAAAGAAAACATAAAAAATTAATAACAATAAGTGACCTACAAAATGAAATCAACATTCAAAAATAAGAAATAAGAGAATTAAAATTAATGCAAATAAAACTTCAAAAAGAATTTCTTGAATTAAACCAAAAAATAATCCAAGAAAATAATTCTAAAACTTCAAATGACGAAGATCTGGAAATCTCACCGACAATTGGGAATGATAATTATTTAACATCTTATTCAAATAACAACAAGAAAATGGTTAATTAATATTTCAATCAGAATTAATAATGAATTTGTTTTACAAACACTTGCTTTATTTGATACTGGTTTGGATTTAAATTAGATTAGAGAAAGCTTAATCCTAAAAAAATATTTTGAGAAAACTAACCAATCTCTAAGTTCTGCATCTGGTAACAAATTATACATCAAATATAAATTATCCAATTTTGAAATATTAAAAGATAATGCTTCTTATAAAACTTCTTTTATACTTGTAAAAAATTTGGATAAAAATGTCATCTTAGAAACACTATTTATAAATGATATTCAACCATTTCTTATGGATAAAGATGGAATAAAAACAAAATATCTAAAAAAAGAAATTGTATTCAAATTCATCACAAAACCACAAACCAAATATATAAACCAATTAAGAATGATGAATTAAATTGTTTAATACAATGTAAAGAAAATCATTTGATGTATTTAAAAAATGACCTTGAATTTAAAAGAATTGAAAATCAACTTAACAATAAAAATTAAAAATTAAAAATTTTCCAATTAGAATCTGAAATAAAAAAATTTAATTTGTTTATATTAAAAAATTCAATATATATATATATATATGTAATGACAATTGCAGAAAAACTAAATTGCAGTGCCTATTCAAATTCAAGATTTGAGATAAGCTTAATTGTCTTATTAGGGTTGGACTAGAATAACAATTTAAAAATTAAAGTAATTTAATTGGATTTAGATTATATTGTCAAACTTAATTTATACCTATTAGTGATAATTATATTTAATCTACATATACTGAAGATGTCTGCACGTACTGTATAACTCAAGCTCTATAGCTTAAAGATTATAGATATCGGGTATAAGATTAAATCAAATATCTTATTATGTAAGAGTAGGTCCAAACTTAGTTTGATCATTTTAAAAGGATAATTGTAACAAATCATGAGTAGAATTAGAAAAATACGATATCAAAAGTCTACTTCACTTCACACATGATATCAGTATGGCACAAGCGCAAGATAGAAGATATATATATATATATATAAAAGCTCGCGAACAAGAAAACTTTATCAACATTTGACAAAATAAAGAAGTGACATGACATATAGACGCAAAAGATAACCATTTCTCACGAAGGAATATACGTCACATTCAATTTGTACGATGTGTTGTCTTGTGGTTTTATGGATTTCGACTTCGACTTACGTAAAACTTGGACAACACTTGTATTAAATAAGTATTTTCCACCAATCATTTGCGAACCATACTCCATGTGCTAAATGAGCTAAAAAGTAGTCACCAAGTATGGTTCGACGATCTTATAATTATTAAGTACGACTTGCCGGCCCCCATTATTTAAAATTTATAAAAAAAAAAAATGTCGTATATTTGAAAAACTTTTGGGGTAAATTATAAGCACCTTGCCCAAACTATTACTGAGATCCGAATAGACCGTTCGAATTTTCAAGTGTGCAGCAGTTTTACTCTCTAGAGCGGTGAATGTAGAATTATATAATCGAAGAGTCAAGCCTGAAGCCCCGACTGTTCACAACAACCCGTAAACCGGCTCTCTATTTTTTTTTTTTTTAATTTCTTTGCCAAAATACTTTTATTTTATTTTTTCCATACAATATTCTTAGACCTGTATTATGTATATCAAAACGATTCAAGATGAAAACTGTTAAATTAAATGAAATAATGAAAAATAAGTTAGATATCAATCTCTCCATATTTTATGAAATTGATTATCCCAATTAATTGATTGCTTCTTTCCATCAGTGATCAATTTTAATTAAAGGGTTTATAAGATGCAAATTGTTTATTAAAGCCATTAATCATCTAAATATTCAAGAGAAAGATAAAGGTTACTGTTTTTAATTAAGTTAATTGATAGTGAAGAAAATGATAACAAGATTAATAGGAAAACAACCTCTAATCTATCTCAATTAAATAATAATATTGGATATATATTGTAAACTATAAAAATAATGTTCTTTTTTTATTCTTCTTTTTTTTTTTTTTTTCACAATGAGTTTAACCATCAGTTCATCAAACCTATTCCTAATCCGCCAAACCGCCATAACCAATCGGATTTGGCGAGTGAACATCTAGTTCAAGCCTGCCATTGGGGGGCTTAGGCCAATTTCAGACCAGAACTAACCATTTCCTACATCTAGTCTAGACTTGCCTTATTTGGAATAATATTTGAATTAATCATAAAAGAATATCTACTTATCATTTTCCAATTAAAAATACATTTTACATATATGAAAAGATTTTGTTAACACATGCTCTAATCATGACACCTTCGAATACTTAACGGTAACAGAACTTTCAAATTTCTTAAGAAGTGATTATAGGTACTTAGTGCACTTTATAAGAGATTAAACAAATAAAATTTTTGCCCTTTCTATGAGTGCACGAGTCACGATCGAAATTTAACTATCAATTTACGGTTAAAAATTGAAATTAGTACATAAATATTACATATGTTTTATTACCAACAAAATATATCCCAATGAACATTTAAATTAAAAATTACAAGTAAAATGAAAATAAGGATATAATATAAAGATAAGTAAATCTACTTTTTCCTTTTTTCTTTTTTGTGATCACTTGCAAGATTATTTCATTATCAATGCCACAAAAATATATCATTTTCAAAATAAGTGATTAAATGATTAGTTTTTCGACAATTCGCATTCATTTTCATAGTACATCAAGTAATATTACCGTTATTTTTTACAAATGCTTTATCCGATAAAACCCATATATTTGTAGTATCAACTATGTACATCACTTAATTCCATTGGTGCTGTGAGGAAGAAAAAGGATTAAAATAATAGAATGAAAACTAACTATGAATGTAAAGCTCAAGATCCTGATTGAACGAAAATGTGAAAGTAGAATTGTAGAGTAACGGCCACATTGTTATCTGAAATCGATTGTGTGTATTAAAAAATGAATAGTTAGTTAGTTCAATATTTATAGCTCACTAGTTATACTACAGCTCAATACAGTAACTAAACTACCAATACTAAATTGACAAGTGACCTTATAAATCAAACACACTTGTCTAAGTAAACTATTTAGATTTTACTATAGGCCCCTCCTAAAGTTGGAGCTTTCATAAGTCTAACTTGAAATACAAATTCTACAACTATGTAGTGCTGATATGGCATCAATATGCTTGGTGTACACATGAAAATGAGCATTATATGTAATCATCAAGGCTAATTAATCATCACAAGAAAGAGGAATTGGAAGCCGAATGAAATCTAAAGTTTGCAAAATATAGTAAGTCCATAGCAATTGTTTAGTAACAATAGCTAAATTACGATATTCAGCCTTTATTGTCAAAGTGGAAACAATGGCCTGTTTTTTGGTTTTCCATGACACTAAAGCTTGTCTAAGTATCACACGATAATTAGAGAAGGACTTCCTATCTTCACAAATAGAACCCTAATCAGAATCAGCAAATCCCTTCAACTCTAACATATTAATAGTAGGGAAAAATAGACCTTATTCAACCTTACCCTTTAGATATTTCAACAAATAAAATAGAGAATCTAAATGAAGCTTTCTTAGACAGGAAAGAAATTGACTAAGCCTATGTACAGTGAAAGAAATATCGAGCTTAGTAAGATTAACATACAAAAGTCTCCTAATACGGCTTCTGTACAATGTCGAATCAGATAAGGGTTCCCCTATCATACTATCAAGCTTAAGATGCATCTATATAGGAAATGCAGCAAGCTTTGCCCTTGTCACTCCAACACTTTGTAGAATATCCAATATAAATTTACATTGATTAACCAGAATCCCTTAATTGCTATTTCACAATTCTAATCTAAGAAAGAAATGAGCACTACCAAGATCCTTGATAGTGAATTGCTCGTGAAGTTATTGTTTAACAAGTGAAATAAAAGAAGAATCTGACCTTGTGATCAACATGTCATCAACATAGAGTAAGATGAAAACATTACCAACATCATTGATGTGTGTAAACAAAGAATGATCATGAATGAATTGTTGAAATCCCAATGAAATAAGGAATTTGGAAATTTCAATGTTCGACTAACGAGAAGCTTGTTTAAGCCTGTATAGAGACCGTTTAAACTTGCATACTTGATTAGGTAAAGCCTTAAAGTAGCCTTTAGGAGGAAGCATACAGATTTCTTCATCTAAATGCCTCTGAAGAAAAGCATTGTTGACATCAACTTGAAACAAAGGTTAAGAAGAAAAAATAATTTTGGTGCTATAAAAATGCAAACAGAATCTAGCTTTGCAATAGGGGAAAATGTATCATTATAATCTTCTCCTTCTATTTAAGCGAACCTTTTAGCTACTAGCCTTGCTTTATATCATTCTATAGTGTCACCAAGTTTATACTTAATTTTATAAAACCATCTAGACCCTATAGCCTTCTTGCCTTTAGGTAAATCAACTAACTCCCAAGTATCATTAGCTTCTAAAGCATCCAATTCATTCTACATTGCAATTTGCCACTCTTTATGTTTAAAAGCTATGGACACCTCATTTTTTCTATTTTTCATTTTCAAGCAAGGTTGAGAAATAAATAAAAATAAGCAAAACAAAAAAAAAATCAAGAAAATAATTAAAAAATTAAGAAAGGAAAATTAAAAAAATAATAATAATAATAATAAAAAAGAGTCGAGTAGTGTCATATCGAGTTGAGTTGAGTTGAGTCAAGTCAAGTCAAGTCAAGCCGAGTTGCGTCGCGTCGCGTCGCGTCGAGTTGTTTAAGATCAAATCGGATAACGGTATGTGATCAATTCAATAAATTTTTAAGTCATTTGAGAGTTGGATTTTATTAAAATAATTTTGGTCCAGTTTAATATAAAATAGACTTTTTTATTTAAATTATATTGGACCAAATTAAATTTATAATTTATTAATTGGGCTAAATTAAATTATTGGATCGAATCGGGGCCGGTAAATAGAAAGCCCAAATGGGATTTCTAAAAGTTAAGTCAAATCTTTTATCATATCTTTTGTTTGTTAAAGATCAAATACATAATTAAAAGATACAAAAGATTTAGTTTTTGGTTTATAAATAAGAATTTAGTGATGAAGTTCAGGACGTTTTTATTAGTTAAAAATTCACTCACAAATCCTAACCAAATTTCCAATCCTCAACGAAGTCCTGACATCCACAGCTCCAAATTCCCAAAAACCCAATCTCCAAATTCTGAAATTTCCATTCCTAGACAAATCAACATCCAATTCCATGCAGCAAGTCCAGACGAATTCCTTGATACTCCAATCCAATTCCATGACATCAGTCCAGAATAATTCCCTGATGCTCCAATCTAATTCCATGCCGCAAGTCCAAACGAATTCCCTGATGCAACACCAATTGCACAATTCCAAGTCTAGACGAATTCCCTAACAATCAAATCCAATGTCCGTAGTCCAGCAATTCCAAAGCCAAGTCCAACATTCGAAGTACAAATCGAATCCAATGTCTATCCGAAGTCCAGATCAAATCCAACATCCTACTCCCGACACATTAATCCACGCCATCACCAACACTTGCTGATCAATTCCACGCTAACAATAGCCAACAAACATGACCCAATTCGACATTGAGGATCATGTTGCACTATACCTACAATGCACACGTTAGCTACTCCACACACACTGTACATGAACACGACTATCACATACGACTCGAACGATTTAGGTAAAAAAAAATTATTATTTTTATTTTTATTTATTAATTACTTATTTTTTTTTTAACTAATATATATTTTTTAAGTGCAAGTCAATCATTATTTTCATATTGCATTTTTATTTTTTTTAGATAATCTTAATTTTCCAAAAAATTTAGTTAATTGAAAAATTATGTTTTTTTAATAAAATTGTGTTTTTTTTTTTAAATATACGTATCTTACAGTCGAGATATATATGATGTGATCGAGATACGTATTTTACAATTGAGATTTAGAAAAGATATGTATCGAAATACGTATTTTACGATTAAAATTTATAAAAGATACGTACCGAGATAAGTATCTTACTGTTAAAATTTAAAAAAGATACGTATATAGCAATTAAAATTTAGAAAAATTACTTATAAGATATGTATCTAAATCGTATTTTTAATATATCTTATAATTAAGATATAGAAAAGATATTTTGACACGTTATGGTTTTAAAAATTAAAAAAAAAATTAATCAAGTTTTTCAAAAAGATAAAATTACCTAGGGTTTTCTTAAATCGGAAAAATTATATTTCTTAAGTTTTTTTAAAATAATAAATTGATAAATAAATGTAAACTTAACTTGATTTTCGAAATAAAAATAACCTATCCACGAAATATTTTATAAAAAGAGAACTACAGCCGGTTTAATCCCGACTAGTAGGTTCATTGGCACCTTCAGAGCAACGGCATAAAAAATAAAAAAAAATTCCCCTTTTTCTTAAAAATTCGTAATAAAAAATAATCTAAAAATCACTTTAGTTATCTTTTGTATGTTTAGATATATTTTTAGCATTTTTAGAAAATTATAAAAAATAAAAGCTCATCAATTTTTCTTTAATTTTTACATGGTAACTTAATCTTAATAAGTTAGCCCTCGAACCTGGTCTTTTTTTGTTTAATTTTCTCAAAAAATCATTTTCTTAGAAAATCTACGAATCGGTAATCAAATTAAGGTTTTCCTACACGAAAACTTTAAACCAATTGAACTAGTTGGTGACTCTAATTTTCATACTTTTTTAGAAAAATATTTCCTTAATTTAATATTGAGTAATTTATATTAAGTGGGCTAGGCTTAATATAAGATAAATTAAGAAAACCGAAATAGGGTTCGACAAAAATTTCTAAGTATTTATTAAGTTCATGAACAGTAAACATTTTAGCTAAAGATACCATAAAATTAGTAGGAAAATGAACAAATTTGGTTACATCAAATAAAAGATAAAGATGTATAATACAAGGAGGACCTACTGTTGAAATAGACTCTTGTTGTGCAAGTTAAATGAATCATGAAGCTATTAGGGTAGCTTATGTGGTTGAGTAGATCTTCTCAGCTCTAGGAATGGCTAACTATTTAAAGGATAAATAGAGGATCTTTCTAGACAAGAAACAAGACATGAAGGATGATCAATAAAAGATTGACCAGATGAGGAATTGTGTATAGAGACAAGATTTTCCGGTTGTTGTGATAAAGTCTGTTTTGTATCAAACAAAACAAGTGGAAAGAAAGAGGATGTATGTTGAGACGGATTAGAAGATGGAGACTAAGTAATATCAACTATGGACTAGTTTTTAAATGAAAATTTATCTTCAAAGAATCGCACATCCTTGGAAACAAGAATCTATTGATTTTCAACATCATAAACCAGATAACCTTTCTATCCATGTGCATATCCTAAACATACACATTTGATACCCCATTATCTCAAATTTATCCTTAAGAGAAGGAAGTTTAGCAACAAAGCATAAGCAACCCATCACCATTAAATTGTTGTATAAAGGATGTTCACCAAACAACACTTCATAAGGGGTTTTCCATTCTAAATTCGCCCATGGCATTTTATTGAATAAATAAGTAGCTGTAAGCACACATTCTTCCCAAAAGTTCTTAGGCAAATAAGCATGAATACGTAATGCTCTAGCCGTATCTAATAAGTGTCTATGTTTCCTCCCTACACATCCACTTTGTTGAGGGGTATACACCATGGATCATTGGTGAACAATACCAATCTTCTCAAACATGTCTTCATACACTTTAGACAAAAATTCGGATCCATTGTCAAATCTCACAAATTTAGGAACCAAGAAGAAATGGTTAGACACATAAGAAATGAATTGTTGAAGAATGGGATGAACTTGGCTTTTGTGATGAAGCAAATATGTCCATATAGATTTGGAAAAATCATCTACAATGGTTAAAAAATATCTAGCATCATTAATAGAGACAACCCCATAAGGACCCCCCCTCCCCCCCCCCCCCCAAACATCTACATGTATCAACTCAAAAGCAAAGGAGGAAGAATGATCATTACGATTAAAAGGCAACATGTGAAACTTAGCCTTTTGACACACATCATAAACAAAATGTTTAAAGTGGTAGTGTTTACAAGCTTATAATGTTGAAGTTTAGGGATTGATGTATGACCTAACCTTGCATGGAACAGATCAAAAGAAACTATTGAATTATAATGATTTGAATTAGAAAAACAAACAGAATTTTCAGCCAATATGGAACGATGAGGAAGAGCTAGAACTTACAGCACATATAAAGCACATAAAGTCCTAGTTATGGCCACTATACGTTTATGTGTTTGGTTCTAAAAATTGCAGTGAAGTAGATCAAAAATAGGTACAAGATTATGGTCATAGGTGAGACAATGAACTGATAATAGGTTGTATTTAAACTGAAGAATATGACATACATTATGTATAAGCAAGGATGAAGTAATATAGGTCATACCAACTTATTCAACTAGAACATGACTCCTATCTGGTAGTCTTACACTAATAGGTTGCAAAAGTTTGGTAATATTATAAAGAATTGAAGAAAAAGGGGTTATGTGATTGATTTGTAGCACCCATGCCAACAATCCATGTAACCACATTATCACTAAGAGCATTCAAACACAAGAATTGAGGATTAACTGCATAGTATTAGCCATAGCAGCAACTCCAAAACTAGCTCTTAGCAAAGTAATATTTTTTCCTTACTAAGCTTTTCCTTTCAACATTTTTAAAATCTCATAGCAAACATTGTACAATATCTACTAATCAATCATGTTCAATGACCATGGATTCTCATCTCTAAATGAGCCTTCATCATGATAGTCAAGAGGGGTATTCATAACCCTATTATTACTAACATGAACACCACCCACAAAGTCTTAAGAGAGTTCATAGCATTTAGTGATGAAATATAAGCGAAGCGAGAAGCAGGCATACTATTAGAGATTGACATTGCTTATGCAACTTGACCCTTTATAACCTTTTTACTTTTAAACTAGTTAGGATAGCCTATTAATTGAAAATAGCTATCTATTGAGTGTCCTTCGGCTTTACAATGCTCACAAATAGGTCTATTTTTCCTTTCTTTCTATCATTTACAATTGTACTACCATGCCCTTGAGAAACAAATGCGAAAGCTTCAGTATCCATGTTCAAAATTGATGGCACCTGCCTTTGTTTCTCTATTTGTTAAACCAAATAAAATGCCTTATTCATAGAAGGCATTAGATCCATAGATAATGTCTAATTTTGTAATCCATCATATGCCTCATTAAGAACCATTAAAAGTTGCATTAGTTTGTTTTGTGACTTAAAGTCAAGCAACTTAGTCACAAATCTCACATGTGCACTAATTGCAAACATATTCTAGATGCATTCGAAGTTGTTGTAAGTCATCACAACAACATTTTAATTTTCCATAATATGCTCCTATACTTAAATTTAACTGTTTCAAATTACTAATGTCATATTGCAACTGAAACACAAGTGGAGCATTAGAAACTCCATACTGCTCAATGACTTCATCCTAAAGTTGCTTGGCCAATTGTATGTATATAAATGGTTCAGTAATTTAATTAATCATCGAATTAAGCATCCAACAACAAACCATGTAATCACATCGTTGTCATTGAATTAAATCCATAGATCTTTCCTCCAGTTTTGTAATT
Organism: Lumnitzera racemosa; assembly: GCA_024138005.1. Classification (NCBI taxonomy): domain Eukaryota; kingdom Viridiplantae; phylum Streptophyta; class Magnoliopsida; order Myrtales; family Combretaceae; genus Lumnitzera; species Lumnitzera racemosa. The sequence goes on from JAMXBC010000012.1 coordinate 82,604,613, forward strand.
GTACCATCTATAATACCTAACTTTGATTTCGCACCAAGACTTGTGCTAATCGACTGATTCCAACCTAGGTAATTATTACCATTGAAAATCAAGGCTCCTATCATCGTATCAGGATTATAAACACTCAACAAGTATAGAGGATCTGTAATTGATGCATTTACTATTACAGTACTTCTAAAATTCGGAGAAAAACTCATTTCAAATGCAATGATTAAGAGAATTACCTTAATTGCATAATAGAAGATCACCTAATGCCCTGATACCTTGTAAATGTAAAGCTTAAGATCCTAATTCAATGAAAATGTTGAAGCAGAATTGTAGAGTAACGAGTGTATTGTTATCTGAAACTGATCGTATGTATTGAAAAATGAATAGTTAATCAATTCGATATTTAAAACTCACTATTTATGCTATAGCTCAATACAATAACTAAACCACTAATACAAAACTAACAAGTGGACCTATAAATTAAATATGTGTACATACATATACAAGTAAACTATCTAGATATTCCTACACTAATTCTTAAGAGCATCTTTAACTCTTATTCTCTAAGTGAAGGACCCTTCTTACAATAAGGTTAGTTTTACAAAACTTTTTGAACCCTCTAATAAGGGCCAAAAAAGTTACTAATTGTTTTTTTTTTCTTAACGTTAGTTTTGTTTTATTTTAATATTATGGGTCTTGTAAATAATATGAATAAATCTAGTAATCTTTTTCTACAAACCATAGATATAACATTGGGAGATCCTTAAATGAAAAAAAATAAAAAATCCTTGAAATCCTTAAAATGGCAGTTTGGATTCCATTAGGTCATTAAGGAATAAAGATAGAGATGCTTTAAGGAAAAAAAAAAAAAGACAAAGCTTGAAAATGTAAAAAGATCAAAGATCATCTTTACGTATAAAGATCTATATGAGGTCTTTAGAGTACTATATTAATATCTTAAGAAACTCTCATATTTAAAAATCTCTCCACCTTATTTATAAGGTTCTCAAAAAAAATTTCCTAACATTTTCAAAAATCTTTGTGAGTTACGCATTGTTATTATTTACATTACATTTTAATCTTTTTAAAAATTATTTACTAAGGATCGATTTAACTAGTAAATGCACCATATCTACTAAAGGTCCTTAACCTAAGCATATGTAGAAAGTAGCCTAGGTAAAGATGGCCTTAGAATCAAACCCATAACATCATATTTGTAAGAGAGCTTGTATCTAACATCATTATAAGATTTGCTCTTTAAAATATAAATATCAATATGCACTTCTTTTTTTTTCTTTCTCAATATACTTCAATAATTGATTTTTTTGTCCAAGCTTGGAGGTCCAGGATCACTTTTCACTACCCCCAATCCGTCATTGAGTTCTCTATAACGTATAAAATTATGAAGATAACTCCGTATTCTTGTTAAACCTCTAAAATGATAGTTGTTGTCCTATTAACCATAATTTTAAGCTTGTAAGGATGATTTGGAGGTTATATTATATCTATCTTTTATAAAATTATAGACGTAAAGTCACACTATGGAAGTTTACGAGGCCAATACGTATGTTAGATGACAAATAGATTCACAATTTAGCCTCAATGAGATTTCAATCGGAGGAGAGCAAGACGATGAAGAAAAGAAATGATTCTGGATGTGTATGAATGAAAGAAAAGACAAGACAGAAATGGATCCCGTCCATGGAGATGGATTGGACTGTTGTATGGGCCGACCTGGAGCAGGCTGGAAATTTTTAGGCCTACATATTGATGCAAACCAATAAACCAATAATCTGTGAAGTAGCATTTTATCAGCTATACATGAGTTTAGTATTTAACCAAAATAAAAATTAAAAAGAAAAAAGGAAATAGAGAAAGAAAGAAAATATCATATCCTTAGCCTTAGGAATTCTTTCCAAATTATGGGAACGTTATACTAGTTTCTAGTACATTTTAGAGCATAAGAAATGGAGAAATTTATGTGATTGCCATCAAAATTAATAAATATTACATAATTATAAATTATATAAAAAAATATTACTAAAATACCAATACAAAATTTCATCTTCAAAATACGATATTAGCATTTGTATATGTCGCATCTTAAAAATATAATATTCCTACAAATGTATTTGCACTTAATGTTGCATATAATGCATTTGTATATACATCATATCTTTAAGATGTAATATTACTATTGGTATGCTATTACTAAATATACAACATATACACATACTAATATCGTATCTTGATATTTTGGTCTTTTTTTATATAATTTATAATTATATAAATTTTTTAAAAGGTTAGTAAATATATATTGTACCCATAAGAAATGTTATAAATACGCACCGTTTTAATTAAAAATAAATAAAAACAAAATAATGAATGAATAAACAAAAAAATATATAAATATATATCAATGAGAAGATATTAAAATTAAACATCGTTTTCCCCCAAAATCTAATCTAGCTACATTACACCATTGCTTCCCACATTTGAAATGCTTCTTTTCAATATCCCAAATTTTCATATAGGATCACTTAAATAATTCGCTTGAAATCACTTTATCCTTATAAAATTCTATATTAAAATGAATATTTTCAAACTCAATCTGAATAGTTAATTTGGATATGTTAGAAATCAAAAGTTAAAAGGCATTAATCCGATACAACTATAGGTTAAACTACGATTGGACTAAACCAATTATATGAAAGGATCAGATCGAACTGAGTTAGACTATATGAGTTAACCTAAATTTGACAACATTGATGGAAAGTCTACCATGCAATAAGACCTAATAATAATAGTTATTTAGGAGTGCTCATAATTATCTAAAATTCTTAATATAATTTAAAAAATAGGAAAAAAGGTCCAACTCCATACAAATTTCTTCATAGAATCTAACCACCAATAATTATGTACATCTTATCTTATCTTCTTTAGAACACACTTTACTAAAATTCTGAAACCATCCATATGATATCCTATTGAACATGGATTTTTCTATAATCTCATCTTTATTTTTTATAGACCAATCCTACTATTACTCAAACCTTTAATTGGTATTACTTAAAATTTAAACCATTAAATAAACTGTGAATTCAACAGCTTAAATTTAAAAAAATAAAAATGAATAGTGAGATTCATCTCGTTAAAATAAAGGACAAAATTATAGAATTTCCAACACATTAAACACATATGAACTAACATTGACATGGACTTTACCTAAAAAAAAAAAACACATAAACATTACACTATCGTGAGTAAATAAAAGTTTCAAATAAATTCTAGGTTGAATGAAAATAGATGAAAATGAAAATTTTCATATTGTTGATTTTTTTTTCTTTTTTATCTGTATTTGATCTTTATTTAATTTGTGTGTTTGAATTCTAACATTTGAAAAACTATTTAATCTGTGTTTTATCTGTTTTAGTTTTAAACCCAACATTTAGATAAATGATCTTTTTTTTTTTTTATCTTGTTGTGCATATAGTAAAATCAGCAATTGTGGAACGAGAGTTGAAAAGTGAAAATGGCGATTGTAGAAACAGAGGACAGGACCATGGAATCTATAACACATTAAATACATATGAACTAACATAAACATGGCCTTTATCTAAAACAAAAAAAAAAAAGACACATATACATCGCACCATTGTGAGTAAATAAAAGTTTCAAATGAATTCAAGGTTGAATGAAAATAGATAAAAATGAAAATTTTCATATTGTTGATTTTTTCTTTCTTACCATAGTTGATCTTTATTTAATTTATGTATGTTTGAATTCTAACATTTAAAAAACTATCTAATCTACGTTTTATCTATTTCAGTTTTAAACTCAATATTTGGATGAATGGTTTTTTTTTTTTCTTGTTGTGCATATAGTGAAAACAGCAATTATGGAACAAGAGATGGAAAGTGAAAATCGATATATTTTTAAGGGAAAAGGTTCAGACAAATATATTTTAATTATTAAAAAAGGAATCTTTTTTAGTGGGTTCTTTTGTAAAACTAAATAAACTAATGAGTAAGCCTAATGTGTGTGTATATACTACTTACACTTTTATCTTTTTTTTTTACTTTATTTTGACAAACATACATGAAAAACATACTAAATCTTGTCTTAGAATACCACATTAACATGAAGACACTAAATCTTGTCGTAGAATACGTGCAATTATCAAGCTTTGTTTAGTAAAATGTAGGAAATAATTCATAGATCATGCACAACCAGAATTATTATAAATGGATTGACCTTGTTAGCCTCTAAAACCTGTTTTGAATAAATAGTAATATTGTTCTTTACGTGTATGATTAAAATTATTAAGTCAGACCTGGCTATTCAATTCCACACGGTATAATGTATAAAAATTTTCATACTCATTATGGTGTTGGTTAATATTTAATGAAGTATCCTTTATTTGGCCCAAAAAAAAAAAGAAAAGAAAATGTATAAAAATTTTGTTAGAGCCATGCGCGTCGTAGACGGTATTTAGATTTTTTATGAGAAATATAAAAAAAAAATTCCAAAAAGAGTGGAAATCATAATCAAACTGGACTTGGTAAAAACGGATAAAAACAATAACTTTTGCCAGGGAAAGCAAATAGGCCTCAAAAAAAGGTGAAACAAAAAAAATTAACCCAAGAAGAAGAAGAAGAAATGATAAAAAAAAAAAAAGGTGAAACAAAAAAATAAACCCAAGAAGAAGAAGAAGAAGAAATGATTAAAAAAAGGTGAAACAAAAAAATAAACCCAAAAAAAATTAATAGTTAATTCGACTCTCTTATTGGTTGTTGAGATATAGACTACTAAGAAAACCAAGAAATTTGTCATAGAATGTCAAAAGTTTTATGGTCCAAGATGTTGACGAAGGAAGGTTGACTTATTTGAAAATCCTTGAATACTAATTATAGTTAAAACCGTAAATGTTAAACTGCTCACGAGTTATTCGAATTCAATTAATGAACAAGTCGAGCTTAAACTTAAAATAAAGCTATTCTTAAACTTAAAATAAAGCTATTTTAATTAAATAAGTCGAGTTTGAGCTCAAAAGACTTATGAGTTAGTTTGTTTATTATGTTACTCGTAAGCCAACTTATAAATAAATTCGTTTATATTATTAACAAGTCAACTTACAAATAGGTTCATAAGTAAGGCAAGATCGTTAATAAGCTTACAAGCCTATATTATATTAATATAATGACTCTTATTTTTAGTTATATTAATTATATTTTAATGATTTTTATTTTATTATATAGCATATATTTTTTCAATTTATATATTTTAAATTTTTTATCTATTTATATCATTGAAGCCAAAATAGAGGGGTTTGGGTGTCTTTTTGCTTGATAATTATGTGCTATAATAAATGCTTTATACAAGCGCATGAAAACTTCTTCAATGTCTACATGTACAAGTTAAGCTATAGAAAGGATGGTGTATACTTTGAGGATAACATTGGAGTGATTGTCAACTCATGCTTTAGGCTCCATATTTTCTTATTGCTTTTATATTAAGCAGCAAGCATTCGAGCATGTTGTTCTTAGATATTACATAATTTTCTACAAATGCAATTGTTTATATTAAGTAACAATGGCAGGACTAATGGATTGAAATCTAGGTGGCTGCGATAGGTCTACTGGGTCAAGCAATGGTGGTTGTGGTGGCAATATAGCTAGGTTGTGGTTGAAGAAGAACAAAAATGTCAATGGAGTAATAAATTGATGAATAAGGTTGTAATAACCATTCACAAGGTTTGGTGAAGGGTAGCTAAGGAATATATTAAAGGCCAATCGACTAAGTAAATATATTCCTTTTTTTTTCTAATTACTAACCATTTATAAGTAGCCAATTGATTTCTTCAATATCTTCCTCTTTAACTACCTTTACTGATGCAAACTAGGTTAACTATTCAAACATTTATATGATACCCTTAAATAGAATATGATGGAAATCTAATTATTGAAGCACCTTTCAGTATAACAATCTAAAGTTCCAACGTTAGACATGCTTAATAGGGAGCACTCCTAGGATAAATAACCTTAAAAGTAACTTAACCAAAGACAAAAATGATGAAGTATATTATGCTAAAGCAAACAATACATCAATGTGCAAAGTATTGCAATTACAAATGATATTAAAGTAGTTAACCAACTAGAAGGGAGAAGCTAAGTGCTATGCAAAGTAAAGTGCCACGGTATGGGAGGAGGGGGAATTCTAACACCTTCAGATAAATTATGGTGAAACTCTAATCATTGATGTACTTTTTAGTGTGATGATTTAAAATTCATAAAAACTTCAATTTTAAGCATGCTCAATAGGGAACACTCCTAAATGGGCGATCTTCTAGGAAGCAGTTGAACTGAGGACAAAACCAAAAAGCAAATCAAATCAAAACAATACCTTAGTGTGCAAAGCTTGTAAGGTTACAGCTTGTTGATCTACTGCATGGTATATCATCTTTTTTTAACGTAATCTCATCTCCTAATACTCCAAAAAAGTATCATATTATGTCAAAGACCTCTATAGAAGCCAAATGTATAGCCCTTACCTATGCCATAGTAAGGTTTGCTTAGATTTCTCATCTAGCCCATTGATGCAAATAAAAAAAAGCAAATATGATATTATTAATATTTTTTATTTTAAGATCTAGTTAGGTAAATATCTGTTATTCAAAATATGAAATCTTTTATTTTCTAGATTTATTAAGATTTAGTTTCTTAAAATATTAAGTCATATTATACTTATAAATAGGCAAAGCTTATACTTAATTAGCGGAGAGTAATTAGATATTAAATAAAATTATTTTTTCTGAATTGGTGTGATGCTTTTTCTTTTTCACTAAGGATATGAGGTCATCTTTTTTCTCATCAATGGTATAAAACCATACGGTTGTGAGGCCATACAATTCACTAAACACTACTTTTTTATTGTTCTTTCACAAAAAAGTTGTTAGATTAATTTTTCTCAATGATTTCTATACTTCCACTACTTTTTCATTCTTTCATAATTTTCGCTTTATTTGTCCTACATTAAATTTGGTACTAGAGTTTACTCTTAGGTTTCTTCTTAGAACCTAGAGTTAGTGTTCATTCTTGGACCAATTGAAAAAAAAAAAATCTTTTCTTTCTCCAAATTGCAATTGCTTTTGTTTCTTGAAATAATTATTATCTTAACTGCTGTTATAAATTTTTTTTCACATAAGAGAATTGTTCAAGCTAAATACCTTTGGACATAATTGAAGTTAAATTGCATCCCTTAAGGTTTTAATGTCCTAAGGCATCATTGGTGGGAAATTTCTTGAATTTAACATATAAAATCACAAGTCATTTATTCGTATTTTGTATTTTGGCCACGACAAGATCAGAAAATTGAAGTATATGATCCATAATCAACACAGTGTTTTTACTAGATGAAAGATATTATTCATCAAGAGATAGGTTTTTGCTTTAATAATTACGTTTTCATAAGATCTACAACAAATTCAAAGTAGAGCATGGAGAGTTATTCAATCATGAATTTAAGATTAGTTTTCACTGATTGTTATTTGATCCAAGCAAATTCAAAGAAAATTTTAAAGGTTTGAGAACAAATCATTTTAAAAGATAAGGAATTATTAGAATCCAAAAAGAGCAGATATAATATTATTAATATCTTTTATTTTAAAATTTGGTTAGATATGTATCTTTATTCAAGATATAAAATCTTTTATTTTTTAGATTTATTAAAATTTAATTTCTTAAAATATTTGGTCATATTATGCCTATAAATCGGTAAAGCTTATAATCAATTAGAGGAGAGTTATTAGATATTAAATAAAATCGTTTTTTTTAAATTAGTATGGTGCACTAATGATATAAAGGTATAAAGCCATCTTTCTTTCTCATTAACGGCGTGAGACCATCAAAATCTCATAATATGATATGAGGTTATACAATTCATTAATAATATGAATTTACTAGATATATCTTTTCAAATTTTATTAGTCTATAGCGTGACAATGTTGATACTAGCAATTTATCGGGGAACCCCATTAAATATGATTGTGACAAATATGTTGATATTGGCTATTATTTTGTGCATGAACAAGTTGGTACCAGTAAAGTTCATGTATACTATCTTTGGTAACTTTTTTGTTGTTTCGATTGTTTTACATATATACGTTGAAATATGAGAAGCCAAACCCACTTTTTAGAAACTCTTAGTACTATTTTTGCACAATTTATGTTCCCAAATCGTATCATATTGCAATTGTTAACTTAGTTAATAGACATACTTTTTAACTTAGAAGTTTAGTTTAGGTGAAATCATTTACTAAAATAGCTGGTGCTCAATCCCCATTTAATCGTTCAAGTTGCCTTCAAAAGCATGCGGGAAGTTTTGTATATTAAATTAATTGAGGTCAATTTTGGCAGGTTCTAACTAGCCGGGGAGTCTAGTCTTGCTGTGTTTGCTGGTTAGGTGTCATGGTCATGTTGGACTTTGGTGGATGTTCCCATATATTAAGAATTAAAGAGCAGTTTGTAATGACGTGACTCTTAAGATATGATGGTCCATGTTTGGTAATCGAAATCTTGGTTCCTTAGTACTTTAACAGTTGAAAATGTGATTTCCTAAAAGTTGGTATCTTTGCTCGATTTCAACAATTAGACCAAAATCAAGAAAATACAGTGGACTGTGATAAAACTTTGTGTATTTTATTAGTCTTGAGATCTTCTACACTTATTGTATAATGTTCTAATCCCAACTAGTTACCAAGATTCTTGTCATTGTTGAAACCTAAATCAATAAATCAAATTCGATTGCCACCGTAAATTAGATCCAAAATATATGATCTTTTTTATTAAAGGGACTATCCAAGCTACCAAGTTGATTAACCCTTTAACTCAAAATAGGGGCATTTCAAACTTTGGTAGAAGTTTATGCTTTCGACTCAATTTTAAAGTTTTTAATGCATTATAAGTTTGGCATACACTTAACTCTTCTATCCATATAAATGCTATCAAGCTCGATCCAGTTAGTTGATTGGAATATACGAGAGAATTAGGAATTAAGGTAATAAACCGGATTGGATCATAAGTTAAACCGTAATCATCAAACCACTTTTATAGAAAGGTCAAATTGAACTAAATTTAACCATACGAATCAACCCAGGTTTAACTACACTAATCCATACGCTTTTAAACAAAATAGGTAAACATCATCACATTTTAAAGTAGTTTTATAGTATAATATAAATAAAAATATTTGAATAACAAGAAATAGAATTCATATAACCGACCCAACCAAACAAGAATAAGGCTTGATTGTTATGGTTGTAATAATTAAATATGTATAGATGAGTTCAAAGCGCAAAAGACAACCCACAATTAAATCCTAAATCTCTACAAAAAGGGCAAAAAGAGGGCATCATTAGAAGTTTGCTTGATCCATGGACAATTCAAAAGCAAGTTCATGACAAGTAAACGAATAAAATGCAGAAACATCTCAAACCCACAATTAGGCTCGAAATCTTCATGAAAAAGCAATCATTAAGGGCTGCTGCTAAATTCATGAACAATTCAAAAGTAGTTTCTCACAAGTAAATGCATAACGATTGTAATTGGTTCCTACAACAAAACTTAACAAGTTTTACTTAACTTCCTTGACCAAGTAAAATATCAAAAATTTAATCATCTCATGCTCAATGACTTGAATAGGGCAAAAATTATAACAAAGCTCTTTATCTGAAATTTCAGACTTATTCCAAGCTAAAAGTGGAAAATTCTAATCTCTAGAATGAAAGAAGAACAGAATTGGAATTGCAACATGACCATCAAGAATCATATGTGCAGAGGTTCTCAAATCCCATGTACTCCTTGTTCTCTATTTTCTCAATCATATCTGCTATACCAACTCCACCTGCCAAAACAGACACATAGATTAAAAGGGACCATTAGCAATTTTCGCGGAACTGAAACACTCAAAACATCATGAACTACAACAACAACCACAATACGATGTTGAAGCTCAAGTAGTGAAATTTTTGTAGACCACCAAGGCATACGTACCTAAAGATATTGCACTGACAAAAATTGTGAATGCCAGAATGAAAATAATTAAAGATGCCCTCCCGAGTATAGCAATGATCCTTCTAACAACATGTTGACCGACAAAGGCAGCAATAGTTGACACAGCAACAAAATAGAGAGCTGTAGTACAATTGTTATAGGATTACTTATTAGCTCACCGTACTAGGTACCAACAACATAACCAACAATATTTACTTACCATACGGTACTGGGAAACGTTTCAGAAGGTAATATTCTACAACAGACATGGATGAGGAAAATGTCATTGCAAAGGTGGCAGTGGCACTTGATACCTACAAGATAGCATTGACGAATCAATTGAAAGTTTTAAGCAGCAAAAGTTCCTAACTAAGCAATTTTCTTTAATAGGATTTCCTGTGAACCTTTCAGGTGTTCCTTACGGCACTTGGACCAGAATAACGTACAATACTGATGGAAATGACAAAAACCGGTGTATTTGTTTTGCGTAAACGTTCTTAAGACTTCTTTCAGCATTTATTATAATCAAAGATCTAAAATCATCAAATGTTATAACAGTATTCTCAAGATGTCATAGACATTTGTTGCTTTTAGCACTTGGCGGAAGACAAAAGTTGCAACTATCATTCAACGATGGTGGATAACAATCATGTAAAATGCCGATTTTCCTCATTTTCCATAATGGCTAACCACCACTACAAGCCATCAACTATCACTTTTTTCCCGCCCCAATGCTGATAAATCTTGCTAGTAAACATAACCTCTTGATATTTCCATGGTAAAGCTTTAATTCTAACAAATGTCAACAAAAAAAAAAATCCAGGAAATGTGTGCAAAAAAAAATAAAACTTAATAAACCAATAAAACTACACAGTCATTTAAGAGAAATGGGATTAGAAATGTGACCTGAGGAGGAATTCCTAGCTCAAGAAAAAGAGGACCCAAAATGAATCCTCCACCAAGACCAAGCAATCCACCAACAACACCGGCTAACATACCACAGCCGCAGTAAAGAAACAACTGGTGTACTTTCCACTCTGTCTCTTCATCTCCCTTCGATGCAATCACTCTTCGTCCTTTGTACAAGCTCACAGCCTCATAGCCAGATACTCCAACAGCCACTGGTATCTGAAACAACAAAACAGCCTCTGATGTTATTTGAAACTAGATTTGAATTAAATCTGATCAAGCCAGCAGGTCATATGCCAGCGACAAATGATTCTTATGGACACGATGCACAGAGTTTTGCAGGTTATATTGGTGGAAATCATTTGCATTTATTATAGATAGTCTTAGAAGTTCTTTCAGCCAAAAGGTAGTCTGTGTTAACCAACGAATATCAATATACATCAGGTCTAAGAATATATATTTTCAGATCAGATGGTTGTGAATGTAAATTCATCAGAATGGAAGTTACCTGCAATAGATTTAGCACCCAGTATGCAACAGAACAGGTGGTCGTGTAATTCTGCAGGCAGAACATAGGTTTACATTAAGTAGGTATAAGGTACATGCATCAAAGCACGGATGGTTTCTAACAAATTTAAGGAATACATAATGGAAAACATAAATTGAGAACCTTTCCAATTTCTAATCCCAGAATAATGACCCAAACAGCACATAGAAGCCCAAATTCCTTCCATTGGACGTTCTCCAGAACAGATACCTGGGACGACAAGGCATTCAGTTTTTAAGCCAATTCAGTTCGTCACAACACTAGTTAAGTTTTTTCATTTTACCTCTGTTCTCTTAGTTTCTTGAACTTCAGCTCCATTGCCATGGCTCGGTTCTCCAGGTAGAGGTCTGTACTCAACTTCATCAGTTCCATTACCTACAAAAAAAGGCATAACTAAATCCGTTAGCCATAAAAAGCAGGAGCACACAGTACTGGCTAAGTTTAAATAAACTAAGAAAACGCTCCTCACCATTGGTTTCCTGTCGTCTAGCAGCTTCCTGGAAATGAGAATCAAGCACCAGTTATGAGAGGGCCATGCACGAAATTGCACTAAAGAATAATAACAATTGACGCCAAGATATAGAAGGACACTACCTTCTTGAGGATGGTTTCTTTTTTCCAAGTTTCAACACCCTTCAAAAATGCCTTTGTCGATGTGCCTGCATTTAAGATAAATTAGATAATTCCACATGCATTTCCCCATATCATCAAAATATCTCATTATTTTGTAATAATAGAAACTTGAAATATACACATATTTTATCATATACCATGTTTGATAGTTACATACTCCAATATAGTAGTTATGTATTACAAGATGTCAATATACACACACTATTATTGCATTAAGTAATGTCTCTTAGAAACATATTCATAATGTAAAATTTCAATTTCTCCAATGTGTAAAAGACGTCTATATAAGTAAAGGTTATAACTAATTCAAGAGTTGCATCCTTTCACATTAAGTCATGCTTCCTAGACGCGCAATCAATAGAAAAAATTTTCGGAAATTATGTATAAATGATTAGATAGAGAAGATACATTATATAATATGTAACCATTACCTAAGAAGAGTATAATCAACAATACTGTGATCATCCAGTCAGCAAATATCACATTAAATGCAACGCCAATGCTAATGCCTAACACCAACATTGGTTGGAAAAGAAGTGCGAGATCATAATCAATAAGGGACATTTCAAGTGTTGGATGCCGCAGCTTGAGATTGTAATAGACAGTTGCCCCAGCTGCACCCATGATCATACCTGAAATCGAACACGAAAACAATTCTTCCTTTAGGTGATAAAATTGAATGTGGACCAAATATGGTAAATGAATTGATACCTAATTATCCATAAAAGTTGGATAGCAGACGCAAATAAACGCATTCACAGAACAAACAGAAGAAGGCAACTTAAGAACAATGAGTGTTCATGGGGTTTTATCTTTATTGTCTTTCATCACTTAAAAGTTCATGGTCCAAGTGGGTTACATGTCTGGTTGGACCACTTGGTGTGAGAATAAACCCTACGCGCACAAAACTAGAAGAGGATAATTGTAACCGGGATGCACCAAATTTTAAGTGCATCTTCCATTAACCTTTTAACGTCTGTGTAGAAAAATGGGAGCACATTTTGGTCCTGTTTTCCCATATGTCAAAAAATAAATAAAATAAAATAAGTAGAAGACGTACCTAATTATTATACATATGATCCGTCCCACCAATTTTTCAATCCACAAAACTAGCTCTTTGCTTCATACATGTGTGTGGACCATTTATTTTAAGAAAAAGTATAAAAAAATCCCTAAAGTTTTATATTTTTACGAATCAGTTCTTAATCTTTTATTTAATCTATTTTACTTCTCAATTTTTTCAAATCGATCAAATAAGTTCTTTCGTTAAACTTTGTTAAATTTTCCGTTATTGTGAACACGTATCGGCATATAATCGATCCACATAAGTAAAAGAAATCCATAATATTTATCTATATATATGAATTAGTCCTTGACCTTTCATTTAATCCGTTTTAATACTTAATTCTCCCCGAGAAGAAAGTATGCATAATTGCAAATTTTCATCCTCTTCCATAAGAGGTTTGTGAGGTATGAATTGAAACATTTTAATAAGCATCGTTTACTTAACAAATCATCAAGAGAAATAGTGAATCAACCTCTTACATTTAGATATTGCTGTGGATGATTTGGCATCAAAACCAATGATCAAAGTAAGCATCGGGACGAAAATGCCACCGCCACCGACTCCCCCAACACTCCCAAATGCCGCTCCAAAAAATCCAATTATCGAACCGACGATGATTTTCCATCCAAATTTCATTTCCTGAGAATCCAGTAATACATATTTCAACAAGCATGTTAAAAATTTTCATTTCTTGTTCCAACGGTGGACAGAACTAAAACAACTTGGTCAATGAGAAAAGGCATATCAAATGTTCCAAAATACTAGGATAACGTCTCTTTGAATAAATTTTCTTTTATAGATGAGTTAAAATCTCGTAAATTTTACTTGCAACAGAAAAAAGGAAAAGAACAACAAAAAGAGAAAAACTTCCAAAGAACAAATACAACAAAGAAAAAAAAAAAAGCTAAATTACAGAAATACCATACGGATATGCCATACTATATAAGTCTAGCGGTAATTAAGAATTCGTTAACACTTCAGACCACACGTATATATCCTTGGATAAAGAGATGCCATCAAAGAGAAACCGAAAACCGGCTTACCGGCCAAACTTTGGTATAGCCGAGCTTTCCCTTTTGCCATAAGAAGTCAAACAGATTCCCAGAATAATAAAACTTGGGAGCATCAGCTTCCTTACTACTAGCACAAGCTCCATTTTCCGCTCCTTCCTCAGCTGAAACAAACACGGAAGCCATAACCAAACAACTCACTACTACCGACACCGCAACACATCTCCATTTCCACCATCTCTTTCCACCAACGGCCATCGCTTTTCTTATTTTCTTCCCCTTCCTTAACCTCTCCAAACTTATCTTAAAACTGAAAAACTCAAACTTTTGACTTATAAACTCAAATGTGAACCAAATGCATCAATCTATCTACAATTCGCCTCCATCATGAAATCTTAGAACCCAAAAAACCAAAACCCAATAATCACTGTTAGTAAAATGAACTAAACTTATAGCTAAAACTCGAGCTAAAATGTACAAATCAAACCAATCTACGCCCAGAAGCCCACAAGAACACTACTTTAACTACACTATCTCTCTCTCACTCCTTTCCATAAAAAGATTGAACTTTCACTTCTCAAACGTTATAAGTAACATCACTAGCTCTATTTTTAGGACAAAGATTGAATCTCTTGTGTGCTTATGGTCCTCCCTTTCTCTTCTCTACCTGTCGTTCTTTTTGGATGGTATATTTATAGTGTCTTCAGTGTCTTCTTGAGAGCCGAAAATAAATAATAAAATAATATCGTGAACCAGCGCCGAACGTGCTTATTTAATAGGACTGTGGTTTTGACGACCTGGTTAGATAGTGTTTCGTCTTTGGTTTTAAATCCAAAGCTATTTGGTTGAGTTTAAGGTTGGGGTTGATTCAAATTTTTAAATTTATAGATTTAGTGATATTACCGAAAATTTATTTTAAAACCCTTTTAAAATAATGGATTAGAACCTGATTCATTAAATGGAGAAATTAATAATTATACCATTGGATTTTAATAATTTTAATATTATCAAATTATTTTTAAACAATAAATAAAAATAAACAAGTAATCCTATTATATAAGATATTTAATCATATATCTCTCCATTAGATAAGTTCCGTTTAGATACTAAACATCATTTCATAAATTTCAGAAATAGATTTTTTCAAGGTGTTCTTATCTTATTAAAATGATAACAAGTTTGTGGCCAAAAGATAACCATTAAAATGCATTGCGAATCTAATGTCTATATAGATTTCAAGACGGTATCAAATATTCTAATATAAGTTGGTATCCCAATTATCTTAGACTTTCTCGCAGAATTGGTTATTATAATGAACCAACATAATAATGGTAAGTGAAAATGGAATATAATAATAATAAGCTCCTAGCTAAGATAAGAGTATTTAACAGTTATAAGAAGTATTGGCATAAAATATACTTCGTTTTATATGCGTTTTTATCCTTTTCTTATTTTATACAAATGTCTTTTTTATATTAGCACTTTTTATAACTGCGTTTTATAAATATGTATACAACATTTAGTTTGACACATGTTACCATATAATTGTTCCATAACAATTAATTTAATAAAGTAATATTATTGAGTTTATTTAACTAAATAAATAATAAAGTTACTAAAAAATTGAATAAACGAGGAAAAGGACAGAAAGAGAGAAAAAAGAAAAGACCACTACTTTGACTTGTAGAAATTGAAAACGAAAAAAAAAAAGGTATAGAAACTTAAATCATGCAAGCCGACAATTGGGTTTCTAAAACTTTCTTCTCGCATTTGATGATGGAATCGAGTAATACGTCCAGCCTGTAAAGGCGGGCTGCAATCCGACATACGCGAGACCATCGCTGAACACTTAAAATCTATGGGGTAATCAGCGGTCACATGTGAGGGGCAGTGCAACCCATCCCTCGGAAGTGGTCAATTGTTCCTCGGTCTAGGGTAGCCACAACGAACGGCCTCAATAAATTTTTTTTTTTTTGTTAAATTTTTGGAGAAAATTACACTTTTAGTTACCACTTTTTTAAATTAAGTTTTTAAACTTTTATTTTTCTATTTTATTTCTTAAACTTTCCAAAAAATTACAAAAAAATCTTTCATTAGTTTTTTCATTAACGAAAAACTTTTTTACAAACTTTTGAAAAATTTGAGGAATAAAATAGAAAAATAAAAGCTTAAGGACTCGATTACAAAAAGTGGTAAATTTTAAAAACTAAAAATATAATTTTTCATTTTTTGTCTTTCTCATCCTTTGTTAATTTTTTTTAGCAAAAACAAAAAAAAAATAATTACAACTTAATGAATTAGAATAGTTAATTGTATTATTAGATAAAATATTAATAAAAAATTATTTATCTTATCATAAATATAATCATTATTTATATTTTTCTATTGACAAATGTATAATGATATTCTAACTAACTTTACACAATATCATTAAATTAAATATGATAATTATTTGTGATCTCTATTGTTTATATAATTTAACAATTAAAGTAAATATCAAATAATTTATATGATCACTTTGTTAATACTAGTTTCTCAAAGAAATAGACTTAATTCCAATTCCTCCTTTCTAAATTGTTATGATATGTAATATGGTTGGTAGGGGCAAAAAAACTGTTGTTATATGTAAATTTAAAGAAATTACGAAATTAAATGCGATTTGATTCTATTAGAAATATCAAATCGAATCGTTGATTATTTGAAGCATTTGTTAATTAAAATAGAAAAGGTACATCAAAATAATCAAAAAAAAATTCCTTTCTTTTTATTTTAGGATTTTATATTTTTATTTTTTCTCCATTTCAAAACCTACATTCTTAAAAACAAACAAAACTAGCATTTCCGGTTTTTTTTATGTTATAAATATCACTAAAAATTATATCCTAAAAGAACAAATATGTTTGTATATATATATATTTATATATGTATATATATCAAAGCATAAGTTGTAAATTAAAACAAAAATAAATATATAGATCTTAAAAGAAAAAAAAAGAAAATTTATATTTTATACTTTTAGTTCTCGAACTTTTCTACTTTTCTATAATTGAGTATTTGAACTTTCATTTTTTTTATTTCAATCATTGAACTTTTCAGAAGTTTGCAAAATAATCATTTCTTAATGGAAAACTTACGGATGACTTTTTTGCAAACTTTTAAATAGTTTGAGGATTAAAATAAAAAAAATAAAAGTTTGATGAGTCAATTAGAAAAAGTGGTAAATTTTGAAGACTAAAAGTGTAATTTTCCTTAATTTTGTTAATCATTTATTCCTTAATGTTTTTAATTTTTTGGAAATTTTTTATTATTTATTTAATGAAATAAATTTAATTATATGATTTTGTTAAATTAATTATAATGAACCAATCATGTAGTGACATATCTCTTACATATATATGACGTTATAAAAAAAATGCAAGTATGGTTATAAAATTTAAGTATACAAAGTGCTAGAAACAAAAATTCGGGGCCCTCAAAGTGAATAATGGTGGAAATACATATATGTGATGTATAATTTGCACATATTACCGGACTATAAAAGAACGATTTCCTCTTTTAAATAAACAAGGAAAAAAGAGGTTTTAAAAAAGAAAATCTTTTGTATCATTTCGAGTGACAATTTTTTATAATAGTTAATAATGGCTGTAACTTCTTGAAATTACTAAAATAATATATAATAATTCTACTACTTTTAAGTAATTAATAAATGGTTTTCCAAGCAAGTAGATATGCTTATTTCTGTATAATTACTCAATTTATTATGAGAAATGCACATATATAAGTAGGTAGGTAAACGCTTATATGCTGAATACCTAATAAATGTACTCAACAACTTATTAGAAAAAAAGAAAAAACATGTGACCCAAGAAATAAACACATGCATGTTTTTATTTCTCTTCATTTCATATTTGGATTTTACACCAAACGAACGTAGCCTTGGAAGTATGTGCATGGAATTTCTCATAATAATAAGAAACGATGATTTTCACGTAACTTTTTGGAGTGAAAAGGGAAAAGTAGATCATATAATTTAATTCTAGTGGTCTGATCATGGTTTACGTATCTATTTCACGTATATTTTATTCAACAAATGAAGATCGACTTTGCTTGATAAAAGGAGAAACGAGAAAGCAACATAAAAGGACAAAATGTGGTTAATTATTGGTACAAGAATTCCATCTTTTTGAATCTAAGATGATGTCAAGAATTGATGGTTAATCCTATGGGAAAGGTCAAAATTATGCCAAATATTAAATATTGTCGTTTAATCTTCGATTAATATCTGAAACGTTTTCATGAAATGGATTTCAAAATGTAGCCTATTGGATGTTGAAACCTCAAAAGTTGTGTTGTATATACCAAAATCTCCTTTTATATTATTATTATTTTTATTTATATGATTATAGATAGTCGTGATGTACTTACATTATAAAGTATTCTTAATAAATATAATTGATATTTAAACCGATCCGCCCGGTGATAAAATATATATATATGTATAATTAGCTCATGGCAACGTACTTGATCGAAATCTTTCTGTAATCCATTAAATGGAGGAGAGATTCATCATTTTTTATAGGAAAGTCTCGAAATGATTAAACACTAGTCTTCATCCTTGGCACATAGGGAAAAAAATATTTCATGGTCTTAATAAGTGACATAGATTGATAACTGTTAATATTATTAAAGCCCCTCTCCACCTAGGGAAGCTAGTCTAGTTGCTGTTTTCTTTTTCTTTTTTTCCCCCCCTCGAATATAGTGCATCACATAGAGGAAGAAGAAATTGTGTGTTTTGTGTTACACAAAGCCGATTAAACCAGACCAAATGAAACGAAAACTACGATTATTTTTTAGTTTAGTTTTGAAAAAATCAAACTCAAACTATATTAAGAAACAATGTAGTGTTTTACTTGGGAAATATATCATTTTTATTTACTTTCCTTAATTTTTCTTAATTTAATCCTTTAAAATGTTTCTACTTGTAACCAATGGTTGAAATTATAAGAAATATAATGATATCATATAATATTATTAAATCTAGATAATCTTAACCATTAATTTATAAATTAAATAAAATTAAGAGAATTAAAAATGGAGAGAATCTAAATCTTTTTACTTGTTATAGATTGTAAAAGAATTTTAAGTTTATAATTAATCAGATGTTACTTTTTCGGTCATAGTTTTTTACAACATGTTATATGTCAACTCAAAATTTATACTAACTTTGCATATAAAATGGCTCAAATGAATGACTTCATCATCAATGATTATTAGAGAAAAAATTATAGTTGTTATGATAATAGATTACATATCATTTACTAAATTTTCATAGATTTTGAGAGCTGAACTGAATCAATTCAAATAAATATGTTATAATTTAAAAAAATTTATGAATTAAATCATATAATTTGATTAATATAATTAAAAACCCAACCTTATTTTATAGTTTTGTTAGTTCGACGGGAAAATCGGATCGGATGGAATCGAATACCAATTGTGGGATCGACTACTTTCACCTTCTTTTCCGTTGTTTAAATGTGATATATATCTTATTTATGTGGCAAAAAGTGAGACAGCTGACATGAGCGTTGAATTGAATTGTACGATGTAAGAGAATGAATGCGGGTGCACTGGGTACTCACCTATTTACTTATATTTCTTCACAAAGCTGTTTCTTGAAACAGTTAGAAATACAATTAGCGAATGATACATGTACAATACCTGTGTATGTAAAAATTTTAGGTAAAAAAATTATATATGTGAAACAATAATACATATATGTATTGACATTGAGTTGGAACTATGGAAAAAAAATTAAATATTAATGTTGTTGAAATAAAATTATAATTTCAAACATGAAATTCATCTTACTATGGATCATGAATTTAATAATAAAAATTTACAAATAGTCATTTGACAATGAAATGAAAATAAGAACTTTGATTTTGGTTGGAAAATTTTCTATAGAACTCTCGTTTTTAATTTTATTAGTCCTTTGAATTACATGTAGGCTATTGCATACACAATTCATGATTCATTATGATTACATCCACTCCATGGGATATTAGTAAATGGTGCTTAAAATTAGGAAAGAGAGGGGAGGGTGTAGTTGGGTATTTTATAAAAAAGATTTACTTTAATTCTCCATATATTATGATTTGATAAATATATCTCATTAAATTAATTGATCGTTAGTATAAAAGTTGGAAAAAATTGAAAAAAACGCTTACTTCCAAAGATTTAATTGTAATTGCAATCGTGGCGGTTAGTTAACCTTCAAAAGGTTTTAATAATATAGATATAGGTAATAATCATTTCAAGCATTTTACAAAAGACAAAAAGGAGAACATAAATAAAATAGAAGAAACGAAAAAAATAGGAATGGATTAATTATTAAAAAAATGAAATCATAACTTTTGTATCTTTTCTCCAACTACATTAAAACTTGGGATAAATGAATTTTAATCAAATCAATTCTATTGAGAAATTATTATTCATACCATTAAAGTGCAATGGCCCGATATATTAAGATAATTAAAAGGCTTTGAAAAATACATAACTACATACTCTATTTTTCTTATAATTAATCATAGTAGCACATTTGATTAATTTTACAAGAGTAAAATGGAATAAATTTTCTATTCCTCTCTAATAAGGTTATTCCTCAAGTTATTTGTTGTATTTGATTTGCTAGCTATATTACAATATTAATTTGTAGAATATACAATTATAAGTCTTTTACAAGATCAAAGTAACAGTTATTGCTTAGTCTTCTTATTCGATATATTTCCAGGTTCTATCCATGAGAGACTAGTCCAATGGTCAAACAATGGACAGGATAAGAATATGTTGTTATTATGTATGTTCTTAATTTATTATTAATGTTATTTTAAAAGCAATCAAATAAAGTAATAATTATCTTTTAAAAATTTTAATTTTAATTTTATTTTATCCTATCCTGTATCTAAGTATGCATAAGAGAAGTATGAAAAAAGGGCACGTTAAGAAGACATAAATATTTTATATACGTAAACACAATTAGCTGTCACATGTGCTATTAATACCTAGGCCTATGAGCAATATAGGATTGATGAAAATATATAAATAAAGGAAAGTCTTGACAAGATCTAGACCTGAAAACTAGATGTCCTGCATTTTTTTACCTGCCCCATATATTTATAAAGTTGGAAACACGAGACTTGAGCAAGGTAATACTTCCAATTTTTCCCACATTTAGAGAAAAAAAAAGAGGGGGGGGGGGGGGGGGGGGGGGGGGGGGGGGGGGGGCCAATGTGAATTACGTAATGGCTAGGATGGATAGATAAAAATATATAATATTTATAACCATTCAGGATAGTTTTCTCAATATCATCGCATATACGTTAAATTTTTATTTGTTCTTATTTAGTTATTAACCTTAACAATATATCACTTTTAATTAACTCTTTTTTCTCCTTTAATATGACCTCATAATTCAAAATTGTTATAATTTAATAGTATGAATATTTATCTCCCTCCATGATTGATTCAATTCAATTCCCCTCTCTTTCAAAGTTTTAATGTGATGGTAGATGGGAAAAAAAATCTCATAAAGTTGATTATTGTTAAGTGTACAAGATATTTCATGAATTATTATATAATATCTACATATAATAAAAATATGAGTACGTTACCGCTACTTGGTGAGTTAACATACTAATTTATGGACAACTATATCATTTGAAAATTACATTTTAGCCTCAAAAATTGTACACCAAAAATGTTGGTTGCTTGCACTCTAAAGAAGAAAACGATACTAACAATATAAAATATTGAAGTCTATACTAGCGATGCCTCAAGTTTTGACTAGCCACGCTTAACTAAGAAGATTTCATAGACCAGAAATTCCAAAAAACTTAATCTTTTTATCTCCAAAATACTAAAATATGGCATAGTTGCAAAGGTGGTTGATTTGGATTAGCAAAAGGCTATACGGCAAGATCTTTGGTATAAATGTTGCCAGAGATAAAGGCACTTATAGTACCTATACTTCCGATTTTGGCCATTAATAAAGTCATAAATTTAATTCGTTCCGATTTAGTTTTTGTATATAGTTTTTATTTTGCTTTTGCAGATTAATTGTTAAATTGCAACCCGATTGAAAAGATCGATTCTAAACCACAAAATATAAAGATTTATAGAGATTACCAAAAATTTGAAATATGAGCATTTATAATGGGTTTAATACAATATAACGATGTTGTATCCATATATCCTAAAATTTTTTTTTTTTTTTTTTTTTTTTTGCATTTTACCTGCTATTATAAAAGTTGTAAAGTTGTACTATCAACCCTTGAATATGGAATAACGTTTATGATTTCCTCTAAAAGTGTTAGAACTTCAGTCGTAAATGCCCGATCTAGGGCACTTTTGTTTGGCAACACGGACTCTTACATTATGTTTGGGAAGAGGGAATGTGGAGGGAAAGAATGAGGAGGGGGAGGAAATGAGGGGTAATTATGACCTTTCTCCCATTTGGTTTAGAAGAGAACGTAGGAGGGACAGGAAATTAAGAGGAATTAAATACTTAGGCCTCATACAAATTTGTTCCTCCCAAATAATGGAGAGAATGAGAACAGAGTGGGGGAAAAGTTTGCACAATTACCAAATTGTCCCATGCTTTTACTTATCCATGTATATATAGAACTAAAAAGGAAAAAAAAAATATTTGCTTTTCCTTCCCCTTATTATATATATATATATATATATATTATGTACATACATATACATACATGCTATGTATATAATAAAAAATAATAAAAGTAAAATAGAGAAGACAATAAGATAATCTAGGTTTTATATAATTTTATTATATTTTATAGATAAATTAGTAAATATATTCTTTATCAAATCTTATCCTTATAAATCATTAACATTTCTCTTATTTTTCTTCCTTCCTTCCATTATCTAAACATATTGGAAGGAATCAAATTCTTTATAATTTCATTTTCTTTCTTTTCTAATTCCTCCTCTCATGCCAAACTTAGTGTCGGGATTATATTTTGTGTATCTGTATACATTTTAATGCTAATCAAATCATCCTATGTTACCCAATGAAAAAATAAAATAAAAATAACTTTGAAAATGGAGCTAAGTCGCTTAGTTTGTCAAGCTGATAAAGATGGATCACTAGTTATCAAAAGAGTATATAATTCAATTGTTGCTGCCAATGTGAACATTGAAATGTTATAAGAACTTAAAAGTTTAGGGATGTATCAGTAACCGACTGGAATGTTTTAGGGATGTAATTGAAATTATTCATTAAAAAACAGAAAAAATATTACCAGATATGAGTAGCCATCGAAAACCGTATCCAAGTTTTTATTATCAAGTACGAATCTCGGCAGACCAGAAGGTTTAATCAACTTGACTAAACACGTGGGTCCTGAGTAAATAAATAAAATAAATAATCTGAACAAGGCCGAGGAAACAGCTCATATTCATATTTGAAGACAAACCTGCCTTTGTTTTATTTTGTCTATAAAAATAATAATAATAAAATATTCGGTTTAGCTCCTCACATGGCAGCGGATCAGATTTATACACATGACTTGATCTTACTTCTTCAGTGGTTCAGCAGGATTTGGGTTACGTTAACGTTGTGTGACAAAGTCTTGCTATGGATGAAGTGTTTTGACTGTTAGTTGACAAAGATATATCGTTTCTCAATAGTACATAGCAATGCTACCGAAAAATATTATTTTTATTAAATATTATTAAAAAATTATTTATTTTTAATATAAATAATTAATTTTTTAATATAAATTTTATATTTAATACTATACGAACAAAATATAATATAATATAATAAATTTATATTATTCAATTTTCATTATATTTATTTTTCTCCGTACTTTTTAAGTGGTTGAAATATCAAAGGAGGAGTTTCCTCTTAGCGTTTAAGTTGTGTAAGCATTTGAAATATCAAGGTAGATGATAATGTTTTTAAGAATGTAACGTCGATTGTCAATTATTGCGTCAATTCATGCAACGAAATCCGGCCAAAACCCCGAGATTTTATCAACTGGGTGTAGGGTTGAAAAGACAATAAGTTGAAGACAAATAAGAGAAAGAAGACGTGCGGAGTTCGATTGAGTGAATTTCGATAATTGGAACCATTGTCCAATCCGAAGCATCCAATAATAAAGTGGTAAAATAGCGACTTGACAGCAAAAAGCAATAGTACCAGCATCGATGGCACTGGATAAGGATGCAAATGTCCTTAATCCATTTCGAAGCAAAGGTAGACAAATGTTTCATTTGATTAGGGTAAATAAACCGACAACAATCGTATATTATATTTTTGTTTGAACTCTCTTTTAACAAAGATAAATCGCTTTAAACAGTCCGACATTCAAAACAAACACCCTTTAAAAAGATTGCAGTTTTCTCTATATTTGCTCTATTATTTTTTTTTATTAATATATCCTTTTTTTATTGTTTCATTCTAATAAATCTTAATTTTCTTTTACATCTAAATTGAATTTTCGCTTTTCAATTTCGTGTTTCATCTCCTATTATAAACAAATATAATTAATTTTCCACCAAGTTAAGAGATTGCCATAGACCAAGAAGTACAATCAGAGTTTTGAGGAATCATTCAGATTGTCAAGAATAGGCTAAAGAAAACATATTAAAATAAAATGAAACCGGAACTTTCTCATAAGTTAGAAATTTTTTTCTGTGGTTTAATCAATTCCTTTCTTTTTTATTTTTTTTTGTTCTACAATATTTATAGAGAGAAAAAGATAAAATCCGTTTCATTCCGTTAAGAAACCGATGCGACTTGATTAAAAGGGTTTCCTTTGTGGTTTCGTCAATTGAATCCAACCAATTAAAGCAGCATAGAGGGTCAAAGTAAACAGTATTGGTGAAGAATTGATTAAATAAATCATAAACGAGTGAAAGTAACTCATAGAATTGAAGCACATCCTTTATTGTGTTAGAACACAATTCAAAGGCTTAAGTAGAGAAGAAGTTAAGTTTGGTAGACACCGAGGTGTTTGCTGCGTTTTGAATTGGAAATTAAGAGCAAGAATTGTTAGAAAACTGTAATTGGTTGAGCATTAACGCCGGGATCATCTACTATGATCACCTACTATTATTTAAAACCTGGCATGAGTCTATAGGTGGCTCAATATCGGACAAAAGAATGAAATTTGACCTCGTCTCCCTATTTAATTGAATGGATGCGATTGAAGCTATGATAATTTCGGTCTTGCTTATCCAGATATAAACTTAATTAAGGGAAAAGTATAAAAAAAATCTTTTAACTTCTTTATAAATCAATCATTAATTTTTTATTTAATTCATTTTAATTTTTAATTCTTTTAATTATTTCGTTAAATTCTGTTAAATTTTTCATAACTATAAACACGTGTAGGTATATAGTTGATTCACGTATATACAAAACAGTTTTAATGTTTACTTGTACAGATGAATTTATTTTTAATCTTTTCATTTAGTCCATTTTAATTCTTAATATATCTACGTATAATAAAAAAACTATCAAAGAAACTTTTTATAAATTTATTAAAACGTTGGAGATTGAAATGAACTAAATAAAAAATTAAAAATTAATTCATATATATAAATAAACGCTAAAAGTTTTTTTATAACTTTTTCGGCGATGAATTCCCTCATCACTCTTATAGGGTTTTTAACTCTAACACAGCCTGGGATGGGACGTGGCGACAATTGTATTTTAAGAAGAAGTTTTGTTGCAAATACGAAAATCTACTGTTGTTCTTCTATCAATGAATAGAGTCCCATGAGATTCTTATTCTGAACCCTTTTAAAAAGATCCTTTTGTCAATTTTTTTGGTATAGCTCTGGCACCATGTTTGAATTGCACGTTGCCAAATATAAAGGTTGTTATTTCATTGAATATTTTGGTCGTTCGCCCCCAAGTCAATCAAGTACAATCAATATTTTTATCTTGCAACTACTACAAAGTGGAAGTCCTTGCTCAAATATAAAAATTATTGGCTATTCTTCTATCAACAAATAAAGTTGCATCTAGGAATGAGTTTATATAAAGTGGGAAGGGTATAATACTTTACCAATAATCTATTCTATAAAATTCTTAAATTTTTAGAATCGAAACATATCTTATAACATCTAAAACCTATTCCTTATAAAACCTCTAAAACTTATAAAATTTTCTTTTTTTTTTCTTTCTTCCTATAAATTTTAAGTTTATATGATATTAAAAAAGCAACCTATATATAATATTACAAGTTATTCATACACAAAACTTATGAAGCCTGTATTAGAATTTGCAAAATTAAAAGAAAATAATAATAATTTTGCCTACCTTCATCATTTCAAATTTATATGTTCCAGTTATTTATGAAATAAGAAAGAATAAGGGAAAGAATGGAAAATGTAAATTTGGAGAGGAAAATGGGGAAAAACAAGAATAAAAGTAAAAAGCGTAAAGTAAGAGAAACATGTTTAGGATTATTAACTTATGGCCTTGGCTCTTTTTTTTTTCCTTTATACTAAAATATTTATTAGGTAAAAAATATAATACTATCATTTATTATTCATTTATTAATATTATATCATAATTTTTTATAGGGTACATATTAAATACCTTTGAACCAATACCCTTTATGCCTTTGAGTATTATTCCTTAGTGGATTCAAGGTATAAAAACCTTATACCCGTACCCTTTCCAATAGAAGTAAGCTTAAAAAAAATTTGCATCCTAACTTATTTTATAATTTTTAATACCCACTCGAAATCTACTCGATTAAGTAAAATATGGGTAAATAGTTTGTACAATAGGATTACCCATCATCCCTAATTGTATCGGATTCTTATTCTTAGATTTTTTTTTTTCAATTGGATTTTTTGTTTTTCTTTCTTTTTTTTCTTTTTTTGTCATCTTAATATGAGATCTTTCATGCCCGTGTAAGGATTTTTCCTCATTGACATCTCTCATACATATCTAGGAAACGTGTACTTTTTCGGATTGGATCTTTGGATCCCATTTCTTTGGGTTTATTTATCTTTACTATCTGAGTTGTATTCTATTCGAGTTATATTTTAATGTGCCTTAATATATGAAATTCTTGTTCTCTACCTTAAAAAAAAAAAAAGAAAAAAAATTGTGTATTATCAAAATGAGATACCAAAATGTAAGTACAAATACATTTATACACTTCTTAGAAACTAAATACCTTATAAATCCCTATAAAATTAGACTTATTTACTATTTACTTCAATTAGTGTTTTTTTTATTAAAAAAAATCAAAGTTTTGTTTTCCCGATGATTAAATATATTTCTTGAATCTTTTTTCTATAAACCATGTAAAGTTTCACCTCTCAACTTTTGCTCTTCAATTATTGTCTACATCATAATAATTATGATAAGATTCAAAAGGAAAATCTACTTAAATATCAGGTTTAAAATTGAAATAGATTATATACAAGTCAAACAATTTTTTAAGTGTCAGATTTTAAATAGATTTAAAACCTAAAACAGATAAAAATAAGATATTTATAATGCACGGTAAAAGGAAAAAACGATTCCTATTTTACTCATTCGATGTTTCTTGAATCATCCCTAACTCCATCTATACTATTTAAAAAAACGAAAGTCAAATAATTGCTTAAATAATTACTATTTTTAACATTAGAAGGAACCAGCTTATTCTAGAAAACAACGACATTCATCTATCACGAAAGTGAGGGTCAACTTTATAATATTTTAAAATTTTGTTTTTGTTTCAGTGTTAGTTAGCGTCTTTAACTACTCTAAAACATTGAAAACCAGAGCAAAGTCAGTCCTCAAGGCATATTCGTAAAAGGTTGGATACACCTAATTCAACAAACTAGATTTACCTGAGCTATAATTATTATTAAAAATGAGATGAATGGTAAAAACATTTCGCCTTCATGTAAGTTATTTTAATTGAGTGTTTATACCCTCTTAAGTTATTGAAACGACATGCAATTATACCTATTTTACAATTTCGAATAAAATATTAAAAAATGCTAAAACTGGAAAAATGCATCATATTAAGGGTTAAATGCTTATAATAAATTCCTAATATACTTTCTAAAACATGTAATAGTCCGTTAACTTCGTTATAATCTAATGATAAAAATATTGATATTCAAATTGAGTTATACTAAATTCGATAACATATACACTCAAAATAAAAAATAAAAAAGCAAATGCACGTTAATCAAATATCAATAGACGTATTATTAGTTTAAACATAAAAGTTTTAACTTATTTTTGCCAGCAATATAACTAGAGGAGATATCAACATGACATCATTTGTTGGATAGAAAAACTTCTTCCATAATCCAACTTATCCAATTAGGTTTCGGCGGTGCACAAGAACTTAATCTGACTGGACTCCACGTCAGTGTCAAAACTGAAAATAAGCGATGCAAGAAATCCAAAAAATTAAATAAACAAGGCCCTCCTAGGAAAATTTTAAATGTCTCGAAATAAAATTTCAATATTTTCATGTCCTTATCCCTGCAAAATTATTAAATATATATATATATATATACAGTATCTTACTAGTACAGATTGCATGAGGTCCTCGCCTTCATGTAGGACCAGGACCTTTTGTATTTTTCTAGAAATGTTTCCCTCAAAATTAACTTCGGTTTCATAGAATAATGCAACCGTGAAGGGCACTTGGAATGCTTGAAAAGATGACTGGTAGTTGAATCATTTATTTAAATAGCAGTACCGTACAAATCAAAGTTAGAATTAACGGGTGTTTTTATAATACTGAATGATAATATAAAATGATAAAAATCTTTCACGTAATTGGATGCATGAAATATCAAATATATAAAACGGTAAAAAGTTATTTTATTTAATATTTAATTGAATGCTTGGACATCTATTAACGTTTTCCGAAAAATAACAGCATGTGTTTGTGTTGGACAGATCAAGAAATGACACTTCTGTCACGTCTAAGCTGGTCCGAGGACGAACGTCTGAAACTTGTTTATCAATCCTCCGGGACCATTTCAATGATACGTGAGTAAAGATGATAAGCTGTATTCAAAAGCTGTACGGTACGTTTTGCAAATACTGAGAAGGGCATAGAAAATGAAATGAAAGGAATTAAAGAAAAATTATTGTTTATATTTAGAAGAAAGGATAATGAAAAATTTACTAATCTAAATATTGAGTTTTTTTTTTCGAATTTTATATTTAAAATTTAAATTATTGACTGTTATTTTAATCCTACTTTTGCTTGAAAAATTTTGCATAATAAAGATTAAGGTATATATGCATGGAGTCTTATAATTTGACCGTAAATAATGGGAAATATATCTCCCACGTTTTTGCTTCAAACAGGAGATTACGCAAAAGTAGAGAAAGTCATGGCCTTGAACTTTCTTGCCAATGGTATTCACACATTTTTATTAACGATATAAACAATTTGAGTCAAGACAATATTTAACTCAAACTTTATCTTAATTTATCAAAATTAAGACTCTATGTCAATCTTAAAATTTTGATTTCAAACTCAACCCAAAAATATACTCAACAAGTTCAAACTCGACTTGATTAAACTTGTTTTATTCTTATTCTAAATATAATATCATTGATATATTAATTTGCTCTGAATCGATTAATATTTATACTTTGAGTCAAGCTTAATTAGACTCAAATCTAACAAGCTAAACATTATGAACTTCGAACTTGACTTAACTATGCTTATATTGAAATTGAATAAAATTGAGTTGAAGTTAAAAAATATACGGATAGATAACTTATTCCCCGTTTCCAAACATAGGTATACGAACTTAACTACCATGCACGATGCCTTTTTCCTTTGAGTAATTACCAATAGTATTCAAAGGCATGAGAATATAGGTGGCAGTTATTTTAGAAATTATCTAATATCACTACCATATGTTTAAAAACCATTAAAAGTTACATATTACATATACATCCACATAGCTTGTATTATTATTACCAACTAAATCCCTTTCAAAGTGTTGGTATGCATATTAAGGAATTTGTTAATGACTAGAAAAAAAAAATTTGTATCTTTTCATATTTTTATTTTTTCATGAAATGTATAATCAACTTTCAAAATATCAAATGTTCCTTTTTAAAATTTAATAACCATACTTTGTATGAAAGAAACCCCCTTTTTTTTTTTTTCCTTTTACTTTGATCTCTTATTCACAATCTAACTATGATTAGATTTAAGAAAAGGCCAATTTTGACTCATGAATGAATCTGATGGTTCAATAAATAGGATTGAGCCCACTAATGCTAGGTTTGAATTACATGGCAACTCATGCAAGCCTAGCGGGTAATGGCTATTTATCCACGCCAAACCATCGAACCAGTAATATCGAGTTAGGAATTAGGTTGATGAATTGATAATTTAACCCGCCAGTTCATTTCATCGAGGAAAAAAAAACAGAGAGAGAAAGAACATCATTTTTATAGTTTATAATGTATATTCAACATTTAGATGATATTATTTAATCTTGACAGATTGAAGAATGTTTTCTTATTAATCTTATAGTCTTTTTATTCACTATCAATAAACTTAATTAAAAATAGTAGCCTTTACCTTTTTCTTGAACATTTAAATGATTAATGGCTTTAAAAAACAATTTAACAATTTGCATGTTGCAAATGTTTTAATTAAAATTGCTCACTAATAAAAAAAAGTACATCAATTAATTGAGACAATCAATTTCATAAAATATGGAGAGATCCAAATCTAATTTATTTGTCATTAACTCATTAATCTAATTTGTTTGTCATTGACTCATTATTTTATTTAGCTTGATAGTTTCGGTCTTAAACATCATGGTATACATAATATACCTTAAAGATATTATTATGCCCCGAATATTGTGAAGTTGTAATAGTCCGCCGTATATAAAAATTTTATGTTAAAAACTATCTATTTTGTCGCTAATAAAACCCTGACATATACAAAGCTCTTATATCAAACCGGTCTTAAGTATTCATAGTTTCACAAATATACTAATGTTTACGTATATATATTTATGATAAAGTTAGGTACAAAGTGTCTATAAAAGTATACCAATATGTCATATGACTCCAAAATAGAAATCCAACTAGATCATTTGACCCCGAATACAAAACAAGTTCCAAAACATAGTTCCTTCTCACTCAGGCCCAAATACACTCTTTTTATACATCTAGAGATGATCATCGCATTGTATAGTTACTCAGAACTTGCAAGCAAATCTATAGGATAGTGAGCAAACTAGAACTTAGTAAAGGGTAGGAAGCAAAAGGCACATACAAGACGAATAATACAACCGAGTTATGAAGTAATTATTACGTGCAATGCATGAACAATCAATGTGTCACCCACAAAATATTATTTAATCTGTCATAAGGTTAAAGAAATTACACTCACTCTAACTTGGGTAGAGGAGTTACAATATAACAACCACAATGCTAATCATAAAGGCCACGAGGTCCTCTCGTGGCTAATTTTGGGCATGTGCAATGGAAACTCCTACTCTGCCTTTGCCTATCTTCAAACCTAACGCCCTTAACTTTATTATAACCTCATCTCTTATCACTTAGTTCAACCAACGGTGGGAAAGGGCTAGTTCACTACACTTAGTCGAAGGCGTCGGAATTTAGCTAAAGAAACCTAACCATCCTCTAATGGGGTAGGATGTGATACGTTTCCATTTATAGTTTTAGTTTGTATTTCAATTAGTTCAATTTAGGTGATCAGCTAATTCATAACACACCAAACCAAGTCAACTAATACAATAAAACATGTAACTCGGCTATCAATCAACATCTTAGTAACTAAGCACAATTGTAGCATGCGCATAAACTATTTACAACCATAAATGAGTATATACTCCATTCTCTACAAATCCCACTTATTTGTACTAAAACTCACTCCAACAAGTCTATAATATTAATGTTGCACTCACTTAAAAGTCCTATATATATCAAAACTCATATTCAGTTTTCGTAAGATCTATGAAAACATTAAGATTTTATCTAACTCTTCATATTATTATAAAACTTAGTTAGAATACTATTTGCATAGTTATGTAATAGAGTTACTTATATATATATTTTTCTATATATACACAAATTACATATTCTTAAGGTATACCACAAGCTTGTTATCCTTACTTTATTATACGGGTGTCTTGTCTTTACTAGGGACATACATACACATTTACACTTTAAATATATATATTTTAATGTAAGCACATATACACATATATGTATATATATATATATATACTTTAAGTATTATATTTATTATATAGGTTATATTAAATAATTTAATATTATCAAATATGCGTAGTTTTGTTATTACTTATAAAATGTTGTTTTGAATGTATCAAAATGTACTTTTCATTAATAAAATTATGTTTTTATTATGGAAAGATCATCGTAAGACAATACTTTTCGTACTATCATAGGAAATATCTGTTTTATTTCCTAAAGTGATCTAGTTTCAATAAGGTCAGCATCACTGGGTTCATATAAATTCGACGATATGTATTATATGTTTCATTTAAAAGACAATTCCTAAGGAGTATTTCTAATCCTAGTATACTAATAAAGCCATATACAAATAATATCACATTACTATTGCAGTACATAAACAAAATATATCTTACATGATTTTAAGATAAAACATGATAAATCATATATTATCTATCCTAGCGTATATATATCATAACTTAATTCATATAATACTATGAAATACATCAACATAGGTAATTATTCTGATTAGAGCATTTATAATTATGACTTGATTAAATAATTAACATATTTTAACTTATTATTACTAAAAACATATCCTGATTAATAATTTAGGCCATTTATTTAGGAAAATTCATGATAAATAGCATAAATCATTAAATAAGTCTACAAAAGTTCCCATAAACTCAGAAAAATATATAAAATTTAATCAATAACTTGTTTCATATAATTGAGTTTATAGCTTATATATGTAAAATTACATTTTTGTTTATACATTATGGTTGATTAAGCAAATGATGTTATTTTTATACAAAGTAAATTCCAACCTATCCTACTATCATTAAAAGTGTCCAAAAGTCATTATATATCAAATTCATCGATTATTCTTATTAAAATTAATTTATTTCAGAAATTGCCTATTTTAGCTATTTTAAGGTAAAAAACACCATAAATATTAGACATGTATAAAATTAAAATTAGGCTACATAATATTGAACTAGATGTAACAAGAATCCTGTAGAAAATTTTTTAACCTCAAACAATATCATTTTATATATTTATTTTTAATTTAAAAATTTGAATGAATGGTACGATTCTTAAGGAAGTATATGAAATATTGAATTTTTTATCAAAATAATTATTCTACATGAAAGTACATCTAAAATAATCTTGAAATAAATTTTTTTATAATTTTCCTAATTAATTAATTATTTTTTTTTTAAAAATAGGAAAAAACAGAATAGAAATTTAAAACCTTTGTTTGTCGATGCTCCGATGGCCAGTGAGTGGTTGTCAACCTACAAGGGCACGGGGTCTTCTAATGATGGTCAACGAGGTTCGCTGTTAGGTTGTCCTTTGAGTTGGGAACAGTAAGTTATCCTGCTTTTTCTATTAATTTCTTCTGATTTTTCTTTAGGTGTTTTAAATTGCTAAAATGTATAGTCTAAGTCTAGAAGTCTTATTTATAGTGGGTTGGGTGGGTTGGAATTTTCAAGTATTTTTTTTCTTTAATTACATGTGTAAAAAAAATTAAGTAAGAGGCGCCATTTTTTAGTTAAATTACTTTTGATGCAATTGTTTTTTTTTTTTCTTTTTAGGCTGCTCCCCGGTGATTTCTACTAAATCCAAGTTGTTCTCATATTTTTTAGATGATTTTTAGATAATATTTTAAAGTATTTTGATGTTTTTACATAATGTAGTAATATTTAATAGTTTTGTTAATATACAAGTACATATCTTATATAAATGATATATGCAATGAATAATCCTATTCGTGTAATGATGTTTTACTTATATTATTAATATTTAAGATATATTTTCTTTTCGATTTGGTAAATTTATTACTTAATTTATAGAATTTTATGTTATTCATAGCTATATAATTTTTTTTTTATAGGATTGGTAAACACGTGTGGGACCCCTAATCTCCTCTAGTAACAAATATTAATCCTTAAATTAATTAATATGTTCCAAGTCTATAAAAAATTAGCTTCCAGGCAAGATCCCGAAAAGATGACCAGTAAATTGAAGCTCGCGTCAATCTATGAAGATTTGAGATAAGTTTAGTTAAAAGGTCAAGCTCCACAGCACAACGCTTGTCTGCAGTCATCCAATTGACATGAGTTGTCATCAAAAGAGTGAAGGAAAAGGAAATGTACGTTTTCCA
Organism: Lumnitzera racemosa; assembly: GCA_024138005.1. Lineage (NCBI taxonomy): Eukaryota > Viridiplantae > Streptophyta > Magnoliopsida > Myrtales > Combretaceae > Lumnitzera > Lumnitzera racemosa. Next base: position 82,639,250 of record JAMXBC010000012.1, read on the forward strand.
ATCGACAAGAGTTGCCATCAAGAGAACGAAGGAAAAAGAAAGAAAAGGTTTTTATATTAAAAGGAAGAAGCATGGAAAAGCTTGCTTCAATATTCCTATAAAATTATTCATCAGCTGTAAATAGATTTTTGAAAAGTAAATATTACATTCGATACATAAATTTTATTTATTTTTACAATTAATTATTTGAAATTTAAAAGTGTGGATTTGACATTTAAAGTTTATCTAATTATATAATTAACTACTTAAACTCTACCCATTTATACAATAACCTATTTGCAATTAACTTCCCTAATCTATATAATATAAATATAATCTCAAAAAGTCTATAGATAATTAATTATAAAAATAAACAAAATTTAAGTTTAAAACATGACATTTACCTATTTTTAAACTTTCAAAACATGTTTTTACATTCTTATAATTTCTTAAAAACATATATATGTAGACTAAAATCGCTGCTGAAGACTTGAAATCGTGGCTCTTTACAGTTTTACCAGAAACGATTGATGAGGTTAAAATCCTCTTCGCACCCAACTAATTACTTAGGTTATACGTGCTATCACCCTAGACTTAGCTGTAGCAGTAAGAAATTGCTGAATCTTTGACCCGTTAATGGCAGATCCAATCAAAACTTGTAGGATTATTTAATTATATCCCGGTGGCTTACTCCATGCCAACATCTTCCAAAAGGTCTTCACCTTCGATTTTTCCACATCGTACGAAAATCCCTTTCCGGTAAGCATAGAAAATTACCGTCCGAGAATCCTCCTGTCCGGCCCCAATCCAACTCAGTTGCTCATAAATACCAACTTCAATGACATAAACACAATCCTCAACGGAAAAATCAACGACTCTTCTGTTGTGTTTCTAGAACATATATAAAATAGTTAAAAACCCGTTTTATATTATATTATATTAATATATTAAGCAATCTATTATTTTACTTCTGGATCCCTTCACAGAAGTTCCTTAATTATATATATATTTAATATTTTTGTGGGTCCAATAACAATTTTTCACCGATCAAAATTTTAAAATATAAAATAAACTATAAACATGATTACATAGGGAATTCCATTCTATAAAATCTATGGATTTCTCTATTAAGGTTTTTATAATACTATTAAATTATAATTCCTCAGATAAATATTCCTTACCTCTTCTAGTGAAATTATCGTTTTATTAGCTTCCCGAGTTCATATTAATTTAAAAAGTTTTAAAATTGTCAAATGTTTATCATATTAATTTAAAAAGGTTGCTATGATTACTAGTTGCTTTTAACAGCAACCGGGAGATAAAAGGCGGTAGATAATGGTAGATGGCTTAGTTAACCATCATTAAAATATAAATGGAAAATGATTTTTATTTTGAAAAGAGAAATTATTTTTTTCCTCATTATTCATTATTATTTTCTGTTGTTGCTAACCGTTATTACTAAAAGACGACCTATGGCGTTATCTTCTACCAGTGCTTATTGTTAAAAGTCTGCTAGGTATTGCAACAGATTCAGGTTACTGAGATGAAATTTAAAAATTTCAATTTTCCATTTGTAAAATGTCTAGAAAAAGTCTGGAAAATTATTGGAAATCAGATTCTATTTCACTAGGAATCCGGCTCCACAATTTAATAATGAAAATAAATTATTTACAGAGTCAAGTGCTAACCAAGACAATAATTTATATTACACTTAGAAATTTAGCATTAGTTGTATTAAGTGTGTGTAGTTGTACCTAAAACATCGATAGGAACCAACCCAAAATTCACGAAAACAAATTCCATTTTTTTTTTATCATATTTATTCGAATTTTGATTTTAAAAACGCAACTTTTTAAAACTTAATAAATTACCTTTCACTTTCACTCCGATCTCCATTTTCATCTCTCTCTCTCTCTCTCTCTCTAAATTTTGTTGTCTCCCTCCCTCATCCACCGATAATATTCTCAAAACTCTAAACTACACCTAGATCTAGGGAAGGGCAATTCATTGAACCGGTGATGAGACAGATAAAATTTGCCACTAGTCCTTCTCAGCGTATACATCCCAAGTTTTCATCCACATGGCAATTAATTTATTGTAGTTTCCCCAGGTTTAATGGACTAAGCAGGGGAAAAGATTTCGCGTACTCCATGTGACTAATGTAGGCTAAAACTAAGCTTTCAGCTCCAACCAAGCCCATGTGGTGTTCAACTCTATAGGCCTATAAAGGAATAAACAAATAAATAAATTAACCTACTACCTTGATTTTATTTATTTATTTATTTTTTCATTTTTTAAACTTAAAATTTAAAGTTATTAAATCTATTGAACTTCTAAAGTTTAAAGTTGTTAATTATCAAAATGCCAAAGCGTCATGGGTCAAAGACTCTGCATATAAATAATGATAAAGGTAGTAATTTCCCCAAATAAAGTTTCAATTGGATATGATATTTTAGCAAACTTAAAGATTTTGAATGTAAAATGGAAAAATCACCCCTGTTCAGAAAGTCCCTTCTACATGATCCGCCAAGCTCATAACTCCAGTTTATGAGTTCAAGGCACTCTGAAACATCCATGACCTAAAGGTCCCCAGAATTTCCAACATTTTGTATCGGATGACGCACACGGTCCGGAGTACACTACTCAGGGCTGCAGATAAGTCCAAGCACTGAATACAAAACATAAAGTCCATATGCATTCCACCTTAGCACTTGCCACTTCAACTATTAAGGCAGGAAATGACTCATCCCAATACTATACTGAACATAACACAAAAATTTCTGGTAGGTGTGGCGCCATGCAGAAATGGAAAACTTAATCGATTAGCATGGCCCAAAGTGTCTTATGAGTTAAAATAAAGCATATTGTTCAAGCAGAGAAGATTACAACTTGGATGGTCCAGCCAGCATCAAAAACATGATAAAAGCTAGCCCTGCATGAAAGAAGTACTTCCTGTCAATTTCCACATCTAATTTGTATGGAATTCTGCATTAGCAAGTCTCTCATATAGATTACTTGGAGATGATTTTCCTTGAAGACTCCCGATTTCCCGGTGATTTTTGCATATATCTCTTAAATAAAAGACACTGTTGATAGAAAAAAAATAAAAAATAAAAAAAGTTGTCATCTAGAGGGCCATCATTTTTTTCCTTTGCCACATATTTGAAAGGGACTTCTTGATGATCCACGAAATCACCAGCCTAGGAAGAGATGTTGCATATCGAAGGCAATTTGTCAACAGAGCCACTTCCCTGAAGGAAATCAATTAACACTACCCACAAAGATTAAGACACTGAAGAGAGATCCAGGATAGATTACCATAGAAATGCAAAGTCCCTATCTACCAGTCTTCTTTCCAACCACTAGTATGAATGCGAACGCCTGGCTGGCAGGAAGGCATTCCTTCCTGCAGATGATGATGCTGCATGCGGCTGGCTGGCTGCAGCAATCAATGTTTTCCCAGTTTACCCCACAGCTGTAAAATGTAGAAGTTCAAAATATCTAGACGACATGTAAATATGATAGTTGATGCTAAGTTTGAAAAAGGCAGGTACAGAAATAAACAACTCTACAAGGCTCCTCTCCTCCAAGTAATAGTGGAAAACTTCTTTCCAAATAGACACAGGAGTTGAACCAACAACCGAATGCAGTGATGGAAAGAGGGCCAAATGCATGAATAAGTGAACTTTCGAGATGGTTTAGCGTTGCCCTTCAAGTACTTCCCTCCAATTCTCAAAGATGTTCAATATTGCACATAAAGTTTCACCATCATTATAACCCCTAACACAACATTAACCCACAGAAACATAAAAACTACAATGGCATCCATACGGATAATCCAAACGTCCATTGTAATCTGATAATATAGTAAACATACAGATGGAATTATTGACAGATGTTGATTGATTGTGTGAACTCCATCATGATTACTATGAATTTGCTAGTTTATGGAGTTAGCCAAAGCTTTAAAATCAACATCAAATATGTCAATCCGTATAGGATCATGCCATAAAATCATGAATCCTCAAGGAACTTAGTTGTGCATTCCCTCTAGTCAATGAAACGCCGCACTTGTAATGGCTACATAATCTATGTAGCTTATAAACTAGCTATATACATACAGTAGATATCACTAAATTTGACGTCAGAAACCAATCTTCTCTAAATACTAAGCTTCAACCAGCCAACACAGCCAGCAGTATGATAATATCATCACTTCCACCATCAAATCCCTCTGTCAAATAATTCTCAACTTGTCATCGCTTATCCAGCTCATCTCAAATTTCTTCATAAATAATCACAACACCAAATGGTGAGACATACCTGTGTACCTTAACCTGTAGTAGGCAGACAGCAAAGTAGAATGCAAAGACCACTTGCAAAAAAGACTCATACGTACCTTTCAAGTATGTCTATTACCATTAGTAGCTTATTTGTGTGACATAAAATGGTTCATAGTTGCAAATTGCAGTCCTTTTGAAGAACAAGAATAACATGAAGGGCCACCAACAGTTGGCAGTTTGGGACAACAATGCAGAGCTTTCTGGTTGCTTTTAATGTGGTGGAGGGGGGTAGAAAAGACATGAATGTCCTTCACCTTTAAGACCAGCTAGTCCTGCATGGACATTCGTTTAGATAATAAATTCATGAACTGCCTCAGGTAGAGCAGATCATTGTTCTTTCAGACATTCTCCAAGGATTACAGTTCTACGACTAACAATAAACTTGAGAAACAGTCTTCTTAACTGCAGGAATTAAATACGAAGCTCATATGAATTGTTGCCTATCACTATGTAGAGGCATTATGTTCATCTAATTGAAAAAGTATGCACCTGGACAGCCACCTTAACTATGCAAGGCGGGTTATATATGAAAGAAAGGAGTTCCATAAGCAATAACACACTTCAACGATCTTTTTAGCAATGATGTAAGTAACACAACCCATTTGATCCCAACAATATATCCATCTAATTTTTCTAAGCTTCATCCAACTTGTAATATTCCCAATTCCAATCGAAAATTGAATCCATGCCACCACCAAATGAATAAGAACTCAAACATCACAAACATTCAACTTTGGAGCAGGGAGCCATATTCAGAGTTTTTCTTCTTTTGATTAATGGAGCAGCACAAACATGATTGCACCCCTTATTACTTGTGAGCAGACGAATTGCCCCATAAAATCTTGCATTGAGTAAAGTCCGACTTGCATTTTGAAGGTAGTCTTAAGAAGTGGCCTGGCAGGGATAGGACCCTGGACCTTATTGAGAAATTCCCAGCCTTGAACTATTTAGCCAACTCCTTCGGATCAAGCCAAATTCAAACTTCAAATGGGAAATGTAACAAAATTCAACAAAGAAAGTACTGGCAACAGCTATCAAGGATTAGGCCCTGAATCTGAAAGTCTGTTTAGTTAGATGGCTTATAATTTGCTTTTCCACCCCATTATCTCACCATTCCTATAATGTTAGCTCATCCTGCTTCAACATATACCTATGTAAAACTTTGTAATCTACTCAACATCAAAATTTTGGCACCCCCAATGCTGTCCAAACACCCTGGTTAAACCGCTTTGTTGAATACTAAACAAGAAGTCAAATGAGGAATCGAGTCAATAGGACATATATCATCATACTCTAGACCCAGCATGACAACTAGCTAAGAGTAGTTGTATATTTGGTGTTGTTTATTGCGTCCCCTTTATCATCTGCAGATAGAGTTCAATCTACCTCAGTGTCTTATCAAAAGCCTATTTGAAATAAGACTTTTACTCAGAATGGAAGATCCATCCACCCTCTATTTTGAGTTTACCCCTGTAATAACACGCAGACTCTTCCAAAGCACCTGTCCTGTGCTCTATCGTCATGTCAAAATCGGTATATGCAATAGACTATATATAACTTAATAGCGTCACAAATTCTGTATACTATCCCAACATCACCAAGATTAAAGACATCTCAAATAAGTTGCTGGTGAAGATTTACAAGGGTGATTCATCACCAAGAAAACCTTACAAAGGTTATTTAAACGAAAAATTAAGTCAACAAGGAATCATATCATAATCATTAATTCGATACCACGATCAACTCATCTAAAACCTTGAACTAGTAGAAACACACACTTTATATAATGCTTATAACCCAATACTCCTTACATGCAGACAGTAGGCTAAAGAATATCCATAAAAAAGTTTGGTTATCACAGCTGGTACCTAAAACTGAAATGAAAGTGTTAACCGAAGGAGTAAGGCATTGGACTGTAAACTTCTTTTAGTGAAGGAGGCACAAAATTGTCTATTTTATTCTCCAGACAGATTGGGCAACGACTTTTATTAGCCAAGATGATTGTGAAGGATATAGAGCTCCTATGATCATGCAACAATGAAAATAGTGCTAAAGCCAAAACTAGTCAGAAACAAGGCTGCCCAGGCCAAGCATGTGATGTTTGCCCTGCCAGGATTGTGGCCAATACAGATAATTCCTATCAGTTTAAAGGGTGGTCAGTTGAAATACCTAATCTTGCTCTTGGATTTGGCTCAAAGCATGCTGCTGCATCCAAACTTTCAAGAACTCTATTTTTAAATGTAAGTTAGCATAAAATAGAGGAATTAAGAAATCAGATCAAACTAAAAGGTTCTGAGCTTGAGCTCAATTATGCTTGAATTCTTAAACTCAAAGCTCACTTCAACTGAGCTTGTTAAGGCTCCACTGTTTTTAGTAAAAAATAATGTTCTTTTTGATAAAAGTTACATCGACCTTGAATGTGCATGAATTTACTGCATCTTGATATATACTTAAATTTTGACTCCAGTTAAATTAAGCTCATGTAAGCCTACTGAATTGAAGCTTCAGCTCAGCTAGATAAGCTACCCAGTAGTCAAGCTCTACTGGACTACAGTGGAATCAAACTTTGAGTAAATTCGAGTCAAGTTCGAGCAACTTACCAGCTCGCTTTGCTCATTTGCAGTCCTGGCAAAAAGTTTGCATCTTGCCCCGGGTGTCCGCGTAAGGCCATACAGCAACAATTTAACGCGATGGGAATATTCAGAAATAATTTTTTCTCAAATTAAGACAGCCATGACAAACAATTCCCATATGATTCAAGAACCAGAGCATATCTGGATCAAGCAGTCCATATATCCCGTAATCATGAAGTATAAATGAAAACATCATAGGTGTATCTCTGACTAAATTTTCATTGCACATGTCAGCATGTGATTGAAAGAACACAGACAGGAAAATTCTATCACAGATTAATAATGCACAGAGCAATACATATACATCATTCAAGAGTTGATCTTCTACTTCTCTCTCTTTTGCCTCCATTCACCTACTCTCTCCCTCTTTCTCTCTCTTCCTTCACATTCTCCGCACGATCATCTATTGCACCAGCATTTCCCGTCAAACACGATTTCGGATAATCCTCACGTCTTGGAGAAACCCTAGGTAAGCGATCCTGAGCACTATCGGAATCGGATTCATCATCACAAGAAGGAAAGCGAGAGTTGAGGAGCGAGGCCGCTTTGTGGAAGGCTTCGTGGATGGATTCAAGAGGGAGAGCACAGTCTTCGAGGCCTGCGTCCTCCAGGCGCGGAGGGAGGATTGTGGTGCGGTCGATGATTGGTTCTTTCGGTAGTTGTGGTGGTGAGGAAGGCGGAGATTGGAGAGATTCTGGAGGTTTCTCCATGGCCGAAATCGGAGCTTGGAGGAGTTCACTGTACTTGCAAAGTTCCCCCCAATTATTGTTAGTTTTTGTCTTTTAACAAAATTTAAAATTAATGTAATTTATTGTTAGTATGTTATTTTGATTTAATGAAGGAGAATAAGTTGAAAATTTTTTCTGGAAAAAATGTTAAAAAGCATTATTTTTTCTCCGGAAAGAAAAATCATATATAGCATAGAGAGAGAAAAATACGTGAATGGAGACAATGGTGCAATGGTTGCTAAAGTGTAGGTGTGTGCTCAAATTCATAAAATTTAACTTAACTCCCCCCTTAAGTTTAACATACACCGATACAACCTTTTTAGCTCTTATTCAAAAGTTTTTAATTATTGATGATGTATTATTTACTATTTGTCTTTTTATAAATCAATACTTATTATCTTATACAATTTATATAAGATTACACTTCCTAGGATATCAAAATCGTCTTCTTTAAGTAAACAATATTCTCATTGCAAAACCTTACAAATAAGGTTAGTTCTTTTGCCCTTTTTAATATACGATTAAGTTCATTTCTATCACCTTTAACCTATATGTTATCTTATAAGTATATTAAGAGTTATATTCGAAAAACACTTCTTATAAAGAGTTAGCTTTGATAACATTTGTAGCACTTCAATTGAAAAGTAGTCGACATTCAAATCAACAAGCATTAATAAGTATTTTATAATCACTTAATTCAAAAGTTTCTTACTAACATTAACATATTATTAATTATTTGACCTTTACAAAACCAATACAAATTCTCTCATAGCATTTCATAAGGTATCACATTATGATTACAAATTAAGAAGTAAGTAGTTGTCTTAGTTTGCATTAATCAAATTAATACCCTACCAAAATCAATAGCTCTTTTAAGGGCCTTTTGAAGAATTTGGTGAAGAGAGTATTGAGAATGTAAGTGATGACAACCAAAATTAGTTTTAAATGCACGAAGAGTTATGTACTTTGCAAAAGAGAAATGATTAACAACAAAAGTTTTTTACATGCACATATACATACACACACATATATTGTTAGGCTAGAATCGTTACTATTGTTGTTAGATGTATTTATATACTTATAATTTTTAAATAATGCAATTTAAACAGGCATGAATTATTTCCAAGAGAGAGAAAGAAAAAAAAAAGGTATAAATTATAGATAGAGTATAGACATAAAAGAATAGATTTAGAAATGGGTATGTATACGAAATATAAAAATTGTCTTGATCTCTAAAATATTTAAGCAAGTGATGTACATTTTATGGTTAAAATGGCACATTCACTAGTCAAAGTGTCAAACATCATTCAGCCTATTAAGACAATGGGTTTAAGTCACTATTTAAACCCTCCACTTTAGCAATTGGCTCAACAATGGAACTTCTTTTCAAGAAAAAAAGACAACTTTTTTTATTTTCATCTATTTGTTCTGGTCTAGTGCTTATGATATTTAACTTGGTAGTATATTTTGGTATTACATTGTTGTAGGATATGAAGTGGATGTCGTTAAGGGTGACCATAGAAGGAAAATAATTCAACCAAACTAGGTCAAATCTAGTATTCATCGTTTTCTTTATTTGATTTATTTTAACTAAGTCTACTATTAAACTATTAAAAAAAAAAAACTCATTACATTTTGATTTGTCTCAAAGCACAAATCACTTAGAGTAGGCAAATAAAACCCTAGGAATCGAAGAATTAATTTATTTGCTATTGATTCAATTTTATAAATATGATTAGGCTACCTAAAAAGAGCTAAGAATTCCATTATTTTTCAATTGGTTGATTCACAATTTTGTTTGAAAACTAGTCTATATGGTTAGATTACTCTAATCGAACTTTCCAATATTTTGCAATTCGATTCCTCTACCCTTTCACAGATAAGCTCATAGATATCTTTGATTACGCGAGCCAATTGATACTTTATGTTTCAATTCAATTTCAACTAACTTGAAATGAAACATGTCCACCCTTACTTTTCAAGAGTAGTAGAAGTGGGGATAGCAAAAAAATTTGTTAAATCTTGCATTAAACTTCAGTTTTCAGTTCACAACTAGTTTCTTTGGAAGTGAATCTCATCCCTCCCAGAAATGTTTGTTCCTTGCTAGGCATATTGTTATTTAATAAAGACATACAAAAACAATAAAATATGAGCTTGATAATTATCTTCCTTATTCTTTTTATTGATAAAGTTTATTGTAGTTAGGGTAGTGACATTTAATAATTGCAAAGATTATATTGTAAATACTATACTAAAAGAAACCCTTAAAAAGAAGTTTTCAAGTAATGATGAGAACCATATATGAATTATGCCCAAATTTTAGTGCAATTTCTAGAAAAAGTAGTTTTTGGATTGAATGGTTGGTTATATTAGAACATTAAAGATAGCGATCATGCCTAAATACTCATTTTTGTTTCTTTTACTTAAAAAAAAAAAAAATCATTTCCCCTCCCTCTTTTTTGTTAATACTTAACAAAACACTTTTTTTTTTTCAATTGCAAATTAACCTCCTTACATTAATTCTATATAGCCTAATTTTCGATTTAAAATTGATTTCTCGTTTTTCGATTAATACTAAACCCTAATCTATTTAATATTAATCATCGACTAAAGAAATTGGGAAATTCTGATTTTTATTTAGAAAAATTTTTGGAGTCGAGAAAAAGGAAAAAAAAAGCGTAATCAATTGAGTAGATTGATTACAATTTAGCTACTGGTTTTCGATTTCAATTTAATACAAACTAGAGGAATCCGAATCCAAGAGCTAACTTATTAAACCTTAATGTACCACTATTTATTTACTGAAATTAAGATTATTCTTCTAATTATAATATTATTTTCAAATGATAAAATAAAATGAAGATAAAAAGAACCTAAGTTTTTACAAATTTTATCGTTACCCCAAAGATATCTACGTAGTTGTTAGTTAGGATCAGACGATTATAGTTCTTTTCGAAATATTTAGCGTGTAGATTGATTTTAATTTTAAAAATCGATCAAATTTACATTTTAATTGATTCAATTTTTCAAAAAAAAATAAAAATCTAAAGGGGTCCTAATCCATAAATGATTAAAAAAATTTCTAAAAAGTTATGATCTTCTTATAAAAAGTTTCTTTTTTTGTTAATTTTTATTTCTAAAAAATAATTTTTCTATGTGAAGATTTCTTAAAAAAAACCTAAACCTAAAGAGAAAAAAATCCTAAGCTAATATATATATATATATATATATATTATTATTAATAGCCATCTATCTAACTAAATTAATAAAATCATATAATATATTACCTAAGAAAACTCCTAAAACTAATATATTCATGTATTATATATTATGTTAGATAATAAGGGAATTAATAATATGATAATAATAATAATAAATAAAGAAATATAAAAATATAATAATAATAATTTAAGCAGCCGAACTTGATTTGGCAATGCACAAGGTTAAGAAGTTGGGTGCAGTCGATGATGGGGCTATTGATTTGTGTGTAGTACCCTGTATGTTCAACGGCAGAGCAGCAACTTGGTGATAGATTTTGTCATGTTCGGCTCGTACATAGGAATTTGGCCACGTTCTGAAGTGGATAAGGAGCTGTTGTAGAGTGGAGTACATGTGTTCTACTTGTTGATCAGTCAGGGGACTCGTTGAAGTGGTGTTGGACAGCATGGAGTTCAGTGAGGATTATCCAAGCATAGTAAGGATTGGTCAAGTGTAGTAAGGACTACTTTAGCCGTTGCATGGAGTTGCAATCTTTATCATGTAATAGAAGATCGGGATGTAACCGTAATTGGCACGTGCTGTAGCGAACAACATCCTTTGGTGAAGCGGCGAGTGAAAACTGATCGAAGCGTAGGTCGTTGGTTGTTGACCGTGCTGTAGTGAGTCACAACTGGAGTTGTTGTTCAATAGTGAGGCGTGAACATGAAGCCGCTAATTAGAGTAGCGTTTGGATTGGGATGGCTCAATTATGTTTACTGATCACCACTGCGTATTTCAGTCCACTAATCAGAAAAGATCCTTCAGCCTTGTGCGTATATAGTGCTATGCGTGGCTTTGGTCGGCGAGCTGTAATGGCCGATGAGGAGCTGTTGCTATGGCGTATGTGTTGGACTTGGATTCCAAAGAGTACTGTAGTAGTAGGCGTTGGAGTCCTGCAGTTGTGAGTTTAGCGCTACTGCTGTCTGTGGGAGTTTGGCTGCTTAGCACACGAGATGTGCTATATGTAGTGAGTGCGCGAATTAAGTAGCCTTTAGCTCTTGTAGTGATGAATTGTGCTACAATAGTGGACGGTGTTATAGTAAGGATGGGTGGCCGTGGCATGTATGACAATGTTCGTGGGGGCTGTGGTGTGAAGCTCTATTGTTCATATCGTGGGAATTGCTAGCAATGTAAGTTGGGTCCGTTGGATGGTGGAGTAATAAGGTAGTTGATGGGCGTCGAATTGGAGCTTCACACAGTGTTGATGCGGGTCTAATGCGAATGGAGCTTAACTGTGCATGAACGAGTTGGGTGATGCTATTATATACGGTATAGAGTTGATGGTTGTAAGCATGGTGTTCATGTGGGAAAGTGGACTAATATGCGTGGGTAGGTTGATCAGCGGCTGTAAACTTCAACTAGTGTTCAGATTGAGAACGACAAGAGCAAATTAGACGAGGGGGTCGTAAAAGTAAACTGCAACTTTTTTCTTTTCAATGGTGTGTATGTGTGTAATCTTTTAACGAGAGTATAAATTGTCTTCTTTTTTTAGACCACGTGATCCCTATTTATAAAACTAAACAAATTGTATCGAATTGAATCTCCTATTTTGATTTCGATCTGATTTGATAAAAATTAAATTAGATCCAAATTATTTACATCGATTCAAATCAAACTAGATTTAAATCTTATATAATGATTTAATCTTATTCGATTCAAAAGATTTGCTTAAATGTAAATCTCATACGCTCAACTTGCTTTTCGTAAAAATGAAAGGCAGAAAATAAAAAACACATCTATACTTCGAACTCATAATTTCAAGTTATTCCAATGTCAATGCTTCAATATTTATTCGTTAAGCCGTTGGCTTGCACCTTAATTTTTAGTACAATTGAATTATACTTAAAATACGCAATTCTCTAAAATAATTATTTAAACTAAGCTAAAGATAAAATTAAAATTATAACTATTTGTCCCTAAATTAATTTACTTCCTAAAAATTCTAAAAATCTTTATAATTTTTCCTTTTCTCATTTTTTGGTATTTTCATCATTTGTTAATTTTTATGAATTTTATTTTTTTATTATTTTTGAGTTATGACTTTATAAAAAAACTTAAAAATTAAGACTATGAGAGAAAAAATTAAATGTCTACAGTATTTAGCATCATATCTTTGAAATTGAGCACTCAAACCATTAATCATTGAAAAAATATGCTTTAAGACCTATTGATAGGGGTTTTGATGATGTAGTCATATGGGTATCACGATCTCACACTACATGTGGCTTTAGATAAGTCCTATAGAGATGATATGTAGTAGGGTGACTGGTAGAATTATAAAGAGGAGAAATAACAAATATGAGAGTTGTTGATGGCCAAAACTTAGCCTTAGCCTAGAAGCCCAAAAAGGACTAGAAGGTCCAAGGGCAGCCCAAGTCCAATACACAAAAGGAAGTACCTCGAACAACCAAGAAGGTACTTGATGTCAATGGCCCCTATCTCTAGTAGGGCCTAAGAGTCATAATGCATTTAATGTAGTGAGACAACTATAAGACAGCACTTAAGTAGCCCCATCATTAGGTTATTGTGTTAAGACCTATGCCTTGCTTGATAAAGATTTGCTAAGTCCTAACCTAGCAACCCCAACTAGGTCCAACCTCAACCCTACAACCATATATGTGGCCTAATTAAGTATGTAGGTAAGGACCAAAAAAAGGGAATTTTATTTAGAGTTTTTAGGTAATTCAAGCACTCTACTATAATGGCATTAGGTTTCATATCGGTCCAAGACTTACTTAAGTATCAGAATTACTATACCAAAGGCAACTTAAATACCCATTCTAACATGTTTATTGTTTTGTAGGCCTAGAGAAACCCAACATAAACTATACAAAAAAATCAACAACAATAGGAGCTTAAAGAACCTTTAGCATTCACCTTATAGTTTTTGAGTGATTGTGATTAATATTTGTTTGAGTTGTTTATTTAATCCTTAGGGGTAGAGAATACATGGTGAAATATTGTTTCTTTGAATTCTAAAGTTCCCAAATAAAAGGAATGGTTGAGTATTGACAAATTCTTAAACTTGCTGAAATCCACTCGATCATTTTATTGATCGATGAATAAGACAAAAGATACTCATTTGAGGGTTGTCCTAATCAACTTTTTATAGACTCAAAATCAGTAACCTTCCTTATGAGTTCATATTCCTATTTAAGAAAGATTGAAAGTAGATGGACTAGTTCAATGATCTTTATTTTGGGTCTACAAAGTCAAATTTCTTAAAGTAATTCCAAGTACAAACAGGACTCTCTAGAACCTATCTCTTTATCTAAGGAGTCAAGCTTCAATCAATAGTAGGAGTAAGGCAATATCTTAATATAGCAAATTTTGCTCCTTTAGAAAGCCTATTAGCTTTGGATAAAAGAGTAAGTGACCAACGGAATCGAATATATATACACATATATAATTAACGATATAACGGATATATAAGAGTTAAATAATTTTTCTTTTTTGAGATTTAATATTATAACAGCACAGTTTCAAAGCAATGAGGGCCAAAAATAAAAAGAGGGTATTTATATTTTTTTCTTTCTTTATTTATTTATTTTTTTGGATTGAAATTTACACTTATTTAGTTATGAATCCAATGCAACAAAATATCATAAAAGCTCGTTGTTTTTGTAGTTGTTCTACCAAACAATCTCTCACTCACTTTATTAACATAAACACCCTTACTCTAGTCGCATTTTACAGTCTATCAAATATGTAATAGAGAAAAAGTTTTGTAGGGGGATGGCGGGGATTGGTTTATCAAATATGTAGATTCCAAAGGGCATCTTTACATGACAAATTGTCATGTAATTCAGCCAATTGACTTAGACCATCTACAACGCGGAACTTAGCGCAGACCCCAACATGAAGCTCGCCAGGCGAATTGCCTGCCGCATGGGAGATGGATGACATGGTGTCTCTTGTCCGATGCACATTACTCTGTGTACTTACATGACTTTTAGTTTTTTTTTCAAAAAAGTTAGCAAGTAGAAGTAATCCATAATTTGTAATTTTGTTTTATTTTTTTCACTATATAAACAGGCAATTCATGTACATTTGTAAATATAAAAAATTTATCACAATTTATGTAAATGCATACACTCCCCTTATTTGAAAATTAAAAGAATTCATAAATCCCAATAATTCTCAAAATTCACCACTATTTGATCACTTACAATACACTCAAAATTTTCAAATGTCTTCGACTTCACAAGATAGCTCTTATTTTCCATTTAGTGCATATCTTTAGGGTCTTCCAAATTTCCAATATCTCCTAAATTTTCTTATTATGAACCAAAATGCCCAAAATTTTAATTCAATATTTAATGTCAATCAAAATCCTAAAAACGTGATGCCTTTTTATTTACAATATCCTCCTAATTTTGCACCTAAAAACATTTAACAAAACACTCCAATTAGAGCAACTCCTTTTTAGCCCCTATTTGATTAGTCACCATGAACGCTAGGTAGCATAAGTTCACAATACCCACAACATTCTACACAAATAAATTTGGAGAATGAGGTTGATAACGATATCGAAAGAAATCATGGTCGCAGAAAAAAATAGGGTAGACTGATGATAAACTTCTTATTTATGCATGGTTAATGGTTGGTAAAAACCCAATTGTTGGACATTACCAACTGTTGTAGACTTTTAGCAACAAGTCCATGAAAACTTTGAGGAAAGTCAAGCCTACAAGAAGGATAAGAATCCACAAAAGAAAACCTAACAACAATGAAAGGCTCGGTAGCATAAAATCTCAAAGGATATCACAAAATTCAGAACTTACTACGACCAACTAAAATAATGAGGACAAAGTAGGAAGAACAAGTAAGATTATGTAAAAGATGCACATAATCTATTCATACAAAATAAGAATAAACAATGTATGGTGGAGCATTGTTGGTTGATCTTGTGTAATGAACTAAAATGGAGGTTTGAAGTTGGAAAGGCAGAGAAAAGCCAAAGTAAGCGAATGAAGTTGAATAAAGTTGGAGCATATACTAGTTCATCTTTGAATAATGATGCACCAATGAATGAGGAGGTCATTGAACAAGTTATACATCCTATCGGTAGAGCAATAGCCAAAAGAAAGGGTAAAAGTAAAAGTAAAAATAAAATAGAAAATAGTGAGGTAATAGAAAGACCAATTCAAAAGGTGAAAAACTTACATAGCCCAAATCAGGAGAGAATTGAGGTATTGTGTAAATTTACTAAAATTCAAGAACAGAAGGAACGCCAAAAGCAACTTGAGTGAGAAAAAAAAATTATGTTTGTGAATACATTATCAATGGAGGAAACCTAAAGGCAATGGATTGAGGAGATGCATAAGTAGACATTGATGAAAAGAAGCAATCAATAATCTTTTTTTAGCTAATAATTATATTAGTTCCCACTGGAATCTATCGTTGTTAGACTATGTAAAAGCCAAATGGGTTAATGAACTTATTTTAGCCGTTATACCAATTTCCAATATTTTGCAAGTATCTGAATTATTTCAAAAAACAGAAGGTACCTGTTATGGAGGTGACAATTGTAATAGTATCCATAAATCAATAAATTCAAAAAAGTAACCTCTATAATAGCATCTATCGATCAATCAATTCAAAAAACTAGCCATTGATGTTCTAATATAAAGCATGTAGACACATACTTCACCATATACCATATATTTCTCATTTCTATTCAAAGCAACTCCATTCCCCTCTTTCTCTTATAGTTATATCAACGGGTAGCTCTGATTCTGAGATAAAAGAATAGCTAGCGAAGTAGCTAAAGAAATTTTTTTTTTTTGTTTTTTTAGGCTAAACAAGTAGAGCTAATCAATTCCTTGAATGAAATACTCCTAAAGCTATGTGGGACTTCTTCCCGAAGAAGACAAAAGGGAAAGTACATAGATAGAGGTTAAGTTGAAGGACACAAACATTTATACAGTGACTACTTCTCAAATAACCTAATATATACCGACAAGCAATTTAGATGAAGATTCCGTATGAGGAAAGCTCTATTCCTTCATATTGTACAAGCACTTGAAGATTTTTCTCCATTTTTTAAACAAAAGTGGGATGCTGTTAGTAAACTTAGCATTTCACCACTAGAAAAGTACACTGCAACTATCCAAATATTAGCATATGGAATAGCAAGAGATGCTTTAGATAACTACTTGTGTATAGGTAAAAGCATGATAATAAGACGTGTCAAGGAATTTACTCAAGGCATCATTACTTATTTTGGTGATGAGTAATTACATTAGCCTACTCTTGCTAATATTAAGCGCTTGCTTAATGTCGCAGAGTAACATAGATTGCTAAGTATGTTGAGAAATATTGATTGTATACATTGGAAGTGAAAGAATTGTCTAGTTGCATGAGAAGACATGTATACTCGACGTGATCATGGTTTTCCCACAATAATGCTTAAAGTTATAGATTCGCATGACACTTGGATATAGCATGTATTTTTTTGTATCCTAAGCTCTAGTATGATATTAATGTGCTAGAGCGTTCACTCTTTTTTTATGACATTTTGAAGGGATGAGCTCTACCATCTTATTATACCATCAACGGAAGAAACTACGATATGGGATATTATCTTATAAATGGTAAATATCTAAAGTGGTCAAAGTTTTTCAAGTCAATTTCATACTTGCATGGAAAAGAGTAGTTATTCGCTAAGTACCCAGAAGGATGCAGAAATGATGTTGAGTAAGCTTTTAGAGTGTTATAGTCTCGTTTTTATATAGTTCTATACCATCATATTTTTAGGATTAAGAAGATATAGGGAAAATTATGAGAGCATGCATAACTCTACATAATATAATTATTAAGGATGAAAGGGATAATTATAACTTTAATTTCGAAGTTTCAAATCATAAGTCAGGAAAAACTAATGATTTGTCATCTCATATTTCTCATAATTATATTACATCACATATCTAAAATAATATTCGACTTCGTGATAAGGTAAAGCACCGTCAACTTCATAAGGACTTAATTGAACATGTATGGCAACATTTTGAGCCAACTAGTTAATATGGAATAATTGGTAACATGAAATTATATGTTAGCTTTTCATGTTTCTTATTTTTCAATTTTTATGCATTGTAATCGGTGACAATTTCAAACTAAATTGATGTCATTTTGTACTACTACTTATTTTGAAATCACCCTTGAATTAAGTAAATTTAGCTTAAATTAATTGAGATTTTTAATATGGTAATCGATATAATATTTATTATGTGTAATATTATTTGTTATTAAACATAATTAACATTAATAATAATTATTATATTATCCAAATATAATTTTTTTAATATTAAAGTCATCTTTAGAAAAAAAAAAGTAATGGTTAAAAAAATAATAGTAGTATGAGGTTAGCAAAACTGAAAAAAAATGTAAAGAAACTAAGAATAAAGGATGTATTTACTTAAAAAAGAGATTTACTTGACAACAAGCTAACATGGCAATTAAATAAGTTTTACACCATATTTATTTAGAGGGCATAACTATTCTATTCTCCTCTTATTTCTTATAGGATCCTCATTATTATGTTCAATTCATTTTTGTCCAACTGAATTAGAATTCCATAAAAAGCCTATTGCAGCAAAAGGCTGAATGCAAATTCCCACTTGAACTTTCTAAATCAATATTCAACAGCATTTCTTCCTTTTTATTTCCAATACTATTCCCAAAATCTTTTCCAAATAACAATAATTATCCTTGCATAACAAAACACAATCAATATCCTAAGATTGAAGTTGGACTCCCTTTCTCCATCTATGACATCGATAAACTAGACATGGATTTCCATTCTACAAAGAGTGCTCTTGATGAACTAAACAAAGTTACTTCCATTATTCGCTCACTCTCTATTAGATCTTCTCCTATTTCGACGATGCAAATGGATGTTCCCCATATATATCGTCCTCCTCCTCCTAAAGATTCACATCAACACAATCTTGTTAAGAAGTTGGATAATTCTTTCTTGTTACTAGATCTCAACATGCTACCTAATCTTAACATGATACCACCCGAAGGAGAATATTGCTCAAAATTTTATATGCGATTAGCTAAGGAGAGAGATCCTAAGAAAAAAAGAAGAGAGAGAGAATTGCTTTATGAAAATTGAAGGAGAGAAAAAGAAGGGGGAATTGAAATTCATACCTTGAGAGATGCTTTGTTGGGTCAATTTTTGTGTTGTGTGCCATCGTTTTCTTCTAAGATTAAGATTTAGGTTTCAACTAATGGGGAGATTGGTTTAGGATTAAGGTTTGACATTCAATTTGAGATGGGTTGTTATAATTTGTTTATTTGGATTTGATTTTTTAATTATTTATTATTCTTTTAAATAGGGATATTATTGGTATTTCACTAATAATTCAAGTGCTATTCCCCATCGAATTTTACAAAGTGAATTATGTAATTTCAATTCAATTATGTCTAAGTAAACACCGTAATATAAATACATAACTCATTACATTCTTATTTATTCTTCAGTAATCATAATTCTAATCTCCCCTTATTACATTCAACGAGCTAAACGTACTGTTAAAATCACTTAGAGTTATGGATGGTCTTAGAACAAAGAATATTCCAAAGTTACGACACGGTGAAAAGAGATATTATGGAAAGACAGGCTGAATATTATTACAGGACTTGGCACGGATTCCAATTGAAGCAAATCAAATTAGGAAAAAAAAAATGACTTGATTTTGTTATCATTTTGGGTTAAATTGTATGCTTCAGCCTAAGAATATTTTTTAGATTATAAAACTTCAGATTAATTTGATCCAATCCACCGATTAACCCTTAATTTATAATCTAAAAATAAAAATATTACATGCATGATATAATCTCATGATATGTACCAATTTCTTTTACTAATAACATATATTGACGCTACATAAAATGCTGATAAAGTCAATATTTATGTAATTTTGGATTTCCAACAATCTCCACAACTTGTTATTTTCGCAACGCTAGCTTAACATAAGACTTTTGAGTCGACTATATACACACTAGAAAAACCTATGACCACGAAAGTCTACATATACACAATTCTAAGTATAAACTTAAGTTTATTTGCATACCATGTTAAAAGTACAAAAAAAAAAAGAAAAGAAAAGAAAAGAAAAATTTAGTCACAAATAAGATATTACTTTATCTATTAAAACATTTTCATTCAATTTTTTTTTTTTTAATTATTTGATTCGACTACCCTAATCAACAGTAAATTTTCAGCTAAGCCGTGGATGATATATATATATATATAAAAAAAAAAAAAAAAAAAAGGAAACTCACTCTACGGGAAATGGTTTGAACCTTACACTACCGATCAAGCTACATCACGTGTTAAAGCTATTCTCCTGTCATTTTGAATATAGAAGTGCAGCCAAAGTGGAGGTAACCCAGTAATTGTATAGCTGTTGCTTGCAAGTTCTGGCATCTTATTGCTTGAGCAACTGGCTAAAGCGGAAGAGCGGATACAAACTTCTTACTCAAGAAGCAGTACTACAAGAAAGATGGAACAATCTGGGATCAAGAAACATCCTTCACTTGGTCAAACAACAAGGCGTACATATACTAACCTTAAAGCAACATTTGTATATCCACCCCAAGGGATTCAATACACAAATCAAGTGATAAAAAGCAATGTTGTAGGGTCGCTGATTTTCTTTATCGGGTTATAATACACAGTTGTAGTTGTATCGAAACCTCCTATATTAGCTGCCTCCAACAATTATTTCATAAGAAATCAACATATACTAACCACTTTGTCTTTCAATCCAAGAAAGAGCAACAATTCAAACAACTCCTTAACATTCACATCCAGTTGATCTGCGCTGCTGTCGTCCCCCAGTAACATCAATGGTGTCCGGAAGGTATCTTGAAGAAGCACAAAATCCAGAGCATCAGAAAATGGAGAACATAACTACATATAGACAAGTGTACTTATCTATATATTCCAAAGAAGTAATACCAAATCTATATGGCAATCATTGAATAGTATCATTCTAACATCTAGCAGTAACGTGACCCCAAAATGAAAAATGCATGAGTTAAAGAAGCCATGCCAGTAAGATCGATAACTTGTCCCGATGACAGACATCGATGCAATCATAGTGCACGTCACTCTGTGATAGACTAGTCTTTACTGTATAACCAGCTGCATTGACCACGATGTTACAGCATGGGAAGAAAGATCCTAGGAATGAAGATGTTTTGCCAGAATTGCCTATTAGGATAACTAGAACAACATGCTGAGGCAATTCTATTTGTGTCCATTCCATTCATGTTGATGTAGATTGAATTTCTACTGGTATAAAGCTATTTAACATAGGTCAAATAGCTGAGAAAACAACTAGTGCACTAAAGAGAAGGGTGGGGGAACCGACACCACACAAGGTATTAAGAAAAACCAGGCAAGCAAAGACTCACTACCTGCCTAATATCATACCTGACATCATATACGCTCCAAATTTTTTCATGAATCATGACTTAGCTTAGGTCATCAAATTCTCACTGTCTCCAGTATTATAAAAATAAAGACCACTTTTAACTGCCCCATTCTTTTTACTTACAGACTCTTCGTTTGAGAATTGAGTCTTAATAAAAGACATAAGTTTCCAACTGTAGCTTACTCGATCTGCAAAATATTACTCACATTTCTTCTTCAGGTTCATTCTTGAAAGCATTTCTGGCTACACATTCAAATGCAGCTTCCACATTGAACCCTTCCTTTGCAGAGGTTTCAAAATAAGGTATATTTCCCTTTGAAGCACACCAAGCCTTTGCTTTCTTCTCCGAAACCTAAAATCCAAAGAGAGTTTGAAGCATAACTGAGATATGCTGCATGAATGGATAATCCCTCCAAACTCAGGAAACTTAATGTCCTGGCTAATGCATTCAAGAGGGAAGGAAAATGCCTCACCACACGACTGTTGCCACCATCAACATCTATCTTGTTGCCCAACACAACAAATGGAAAGTTTTCAGGGTCTGATGGACTGGCCTGGCCATGTTCACAAAAATTACAACTTTGAGTCAGACAGCTAATTACTTCAGAACTATTTAAAATTTTGGGTGGATCAACAATTACCTGAAGCAGGAATTCTTCTCGCCAGTTGTTAAGGTTGTCAAATGATTTCATGACATTCACATCATACACAAGCACACAGCAGTCTGCACCACGGTAAAATGCTACACCCAAGCTCTGGAACCGTTCTTGTCCAGCAGTATCCCATATCTTCATGCCAAGCAAAATAGATTATTAATTTACACAAAGCTTTTGCCCTAGAACTTCATATGTTATTAGCATGAGAAAGACAAAACTCAAGTACAAAATAGAATATGCATCTTTCAAGTCAAACAAGTGTAAGCTTTGATATCCCCCAATTTTAACAGCAATTTATTATATTGGATTCCCGTAACTCATTCTGGAGCATCAATGTGGCGAGTGAAGCTTTTTCTTCTTTTTACATTCCAGTAATTATAACAAATGAATCATTGCTGATAAACTTCACCCACTACAACAACCATCGCAGACAATTCTAGGTTCTGGAAAAAAACTATCTTTATCAATATGCTGTTTCTTTTACACATTTATGTCAAACCCGGAATAAGAAATAGCTAATAAGTAGGACTCTAAAAATATTGATAATCATCCTTTGATGGAAAACCTTTCCTGTCTCAAGCACTAATATAATTTTAACATGTAATTAGATCGGGCAATCATTCAAATTTAAGGACAGAAGCTCGTTGCTTTTTCTTTCCCTATAATTAATTAGTGTCTTAAGATAATCTTTGCTACAAAATATTCTCCAAGAGAAAAGAGGGAATTTACTCCAACTCCTCCATTAATTCCACTAACAAAATCGAAATCATATAACATGAAATCAAGTAAAAAATCACCAGTCACATATAGCACAGAATTTGCTTGATATGTGCTTACAATGTTAATTAGAATCTTGTAGAAAAAAAAGATAATCTTTCCTCCAATAGTCACCCACTACTAAGGTAACATCATATAAAGAATCAACACAAAAGCAACTGCAATATGTAGATACAACCATAATCCTCGGAGGCATGTTTATAAGTTACAACCATTCAGACAATTCACCTGAGCACATATAGCACAGAATTTCCTTGATATGTGCTTACAATGTTAATTAGAATCTTGTAGAAAAAAAAGATAATCTTTCCTCCAATAGTCACCCACTACTAAGGTAACATCATATGATAAAGAATCAACACAAAAGCAACTGCAATATGTAGATACAACCATAATCCTCGGAGGCGTGTTTATAAGTTACAACCATTCAGACAATTCACCTGAGCACATTAACATTCTTAGACACAACAAGGATGCCAACATCTAAATTATCACCTGCAGTGTAAACAATCTATCATCAATCTGAACTTCTTTCGTCAAGAAATCGGCCCCAATTGTTGCTTTATACTGATTACTAAATTTTCGATTCACATACCTGAAGCAAAACCACCAAAATCAACAACTCATAATTGAAAAATCAACACGAACCAATATGTGGGCAATCTGGAAGCACTGAAAATGCACTTTAACACTGTTAAATTAGTGGGGGCTAGAAAATGTCAAATTCCATCCCCCCTGCTCCAATGAAGCAGCCATTTCCATGCTCTCGTGACGGCCCAACTCTAACTCAATTGAAAAAAAACTGAGATATCGATTTGTCGAAAAAGACAGATGATATCAGTTGGCCCGGAACAGTGAAAAAACCATCAAACCAGTTGAGTCTACATAGATTAAAATCTGGACCTCACTAATCCAACAGAGCAGCCCTTTCAGAGCAGTCAGGACCACCCAACTTCATCTAGATTAACATTGTGTTTGGATGGATGAAGTCTAAAAAATCGGTGGAAGTGGATGTAAGCTACATGTTTGGCTACTTTAATGAGGAATAATGAAATGAAATAGATGAAAACGAGAGGAATTGTCTTCACTCTAGAGCCATTTTTGTTTTTTTCCGAATTTGCTGAGAAATGAAAGTAAAGAGATGGAAAGTTTGTACACTTAAAAAAGAGGAAAATAAAACCATATTATATGTTTTGAAGGGTCATTAAAACTAATCATTATTTGATCCTCTTTTTCATTTTTTTTGCACTATCAAACATGGGGACAGGAAATATTCTACCCATTCCCTTCCTTTGCCATTCTTCATAGCTAAACAAGAAAAAAAATATCTTTCCATTGTTTTCCCTTCCCTTTTTTTCCTTTTCTACTGATTTCTATCCATTTCCACTTTACTTGAAGGATTTTTTTTTTTTGGGTAAATACACTTTACTTAAAGTTGCCAAAGCCAGTGAAAGAAAAACCATATTTAGGTTCTTTTTTCGAAAGGAGAAATAGTTTGGTAGTCCTGAGCATCGAAAATGGTAACTCTGGATAAACCTTTGAATCAGCGGGGCCCTACACATAGTGCAATCCATGCCCACTTCTCAAAATAGCAGCCACTTCCAGGCTCTAGAAACGATCGAACCCCATCTTGATTAGGAAAAAAAAAAAAAAGAGATTTATGTTTCGTTGAAAGGACCAATAGCTCGGTCGATTCAAGAACAAGGAAAAAGCAGCTTTAGGAACTTTGAACCCATAAAATCAGTGAAGCCTACTTGTATCAACACCAGCGCCCCCCCCCCCCCCCCCCACCGATCCAACGGAGCCGGCATTTTCGTGCTCCCGAGACCATTCAACTCCATCTCAGTTAAATAAACGACTATAAATAATGGAAACAGAAAAAAGAGAGGTCTAGGTTATAGAAGATTACTGATTCATAAGCGACGTCTTCCCAACCCTGAACAACACAAATGAAACAAAATGCAATTATCAGAATCATTCTCCTTTCGACTGTAATCAAATCAATTTTCTAGGTAAACTAGCAGCAAAAAGCCAAAAGTTGGGAAATTCTAAGGTCGGTCGACCGGTCCATCCGGTCCGTCCAATGTATCATCTAGCCGTTGAAACGAAGTTAATGCGATATGTAATAATGGACTGACTGTCTATAGAAATGCAGAATAACCCTAAAAATTACAACTTCCAACAAGATCGTTAGAAAGAGGATAGAGAGAGAGAGAGAAACTACCCGCTGTCACCGAGGATTATGACCTTTAGAAGCATGCGCCTACGAGAAGCCATTCGAAGAAGAAGAAGAAGAAGAAGAAAAAGGGGAGGGTTTTATTTCGATAATCAAGATTAGGGTTTTGAAAATTGATTGTTTGGAGCTTGATTTGTGTGTGTGTGTGAGAGAGAGAGAGAGAGAGAGGAAGGAGAGAGAGCAACGGAAGATGGGAAGGATTGAGCTGTTATTCGTTGGAGTATAGCAGAAGACTGGACCGGAATCCATTCGACAGACGGCTCGGGATCCTTAATTTGAAATTCCATGTTTGTCCTCAAAGTAGGGGAATTTTGGTCAAAAGAGAGGTACCTTCTAGTTTTTCATCTTATTTTCACGTGAATCGTAAGGGTGCATTCACTTTCTGGTCTAGAAAGTGTATGGAGTAGTTAAAATGAGGATGTGTCAATAGTGCATCTTGGACGTGGACCGCATAAGGCCAAATCAAACTATTTGGGTTATAGGTGAAATCGTTTAAGCCCTTAACAAGCTTTTTTGAAGCATAATCCAAATCGTCTAGTCATGCCAACTTAGATTATTAGCAGCTCGAAAATCTAGCGTTTATTACCTAAGCTAAGTCACTAAAGAATATGTCCGTCCTCCAAAAAGTTGGCAAACTTATTAGGAAAAGCCTGTTAATAACTCAAACTCGCTTCATGAAGGAATTGCGACCCCTACGTGGAAGCCAATGGTCTCCACCTTACTTTCAAAATATCGAAATCCACTTTAATGGGAAGATGTAATTTCCTAAATTGTAAGGATACATTTTCCCTCATTGGCAACCCACTTTTCGCCTTTGTCTCAACATCCTCTACCATAAATAAGAGATAAAGGCCATGAATAAAATGTATCTATATTCTCATACTTGCTATCTTATTGTTACCTTATTGAATTTATTTTCCGTCTTTGTATCTTGTTTGTAGATTTTACAAACCCAATCACATTTTTTTGAGGGCTTTTTTAATCCACACTCAACCGTCAAAATCGAAAGACGAGAGGATGAAAGTCAAGAGGAAAGCTTTATTAGAATACCACGTTTAGTACATATATACATGTAAACATAATAAAATTCGGATGCATAAAATAGTAATTCATAGTTTTTAGAAAAATCACTCTCTAAATATACACATCATGTATATATCTAAATTCTCTTAATATTTATCCACCATTGTGTCTAATATCAATTGGATTTTTTCTTTCCCATAAATATGAGATTATTGAAGAGGCATAATTGACGAGAATCTAATAGAGTGCTGACCAACGGATATCAAGTCCAATTTTGAGCCTTAACCGTGGCAATCGCTATAAGGATGTAAAATTAAAACCTGACAAGTCTCACTCAAGAAGAAAAGGCATATAATAGCATAAAATAAGATTTTAAAACATTAACAATACATCGTTTGTCCACTTAATAAGTTTGACAATTTGTTAACAATGAGGCACACTTGAAATGGCTAGAATGGATGGAATGAGGAATTGATCAAATATCCCTTAGATGACAGCATTCGAACTAAGCTAGGCTACGTAATTATAGAGGAATTTGCCAACACCCTTGATGTTAGAAGATGGCCATTTGATGTTTTAGGAGAAGTTACAACAAAATCTACTTATGAAGTGCTATACAATGTGGATCCGAAGGCTATATAGGGGAAAGATTGGAAATGGGTGTAGAAGACTTTGACTACCTCCAGAATGCAATTCTTACTGTGGCGTAACCTCCATAATGAGCTTGCCTTAAGGAATAACCTGAGTAAGAGAGCCATGAACTTCGCCATAGATTACCCCATATGTGGTAGGCACTTGAAAATATCATCCATACATTCTATGATTATAGCTAGTCTAGAGAATTTTAGAGGAGCTTAGGAGTTGATGTTTATGTTAATTATTCAGAGTTTCGAAGTTTTTAAAATTGGATTAATAAGCACACTTGGTGGAGATAGAAACATTGGAATTCTGTACAAGACCTAAAAGAAGCTATCGTCCTCTTCAGTCTAAGAACAATTTGGAGGGAGCGCAATAGGAGGATTTTCTCCCCTCAGACCCCCTAAAGACTGTATTTCTAAAACACATACAGAAACACAAGAATGGTGGACCACCCAAAGCGGCTCAAAAACTGAAGGCTAATAGAAGAAGATTTGAGGTCCAATGGAAGAAGCCATAAAGAGGATGGGTTAAGGTTAAATGTGATGGGGCTGTTTGTATGAACACATCCTCCACAAAAAGTAAGGGTTATCATCAAGGACAAGGATGGGTAAGTAATAGGATGTATAAGTAAAAATATTAACTATACTTCTCCTTTGGAAATGGAACTTTGGGTAGTTTATGAAGGTCTCCTTTAAGCCGTTCGTCTTTAGACTCCTACCATTGAAGTGGAACTTAATTCCCAACAAGCACTAGACTAGCTATTGAAGGAGTAAGTGGATACTATTTTCTGTCACCCAACTGTTGTGGTATGCAAATCCTTACTTCTTTGTTTTTCTTCTATACAATTTTGTAGGATTGATCGTGATAGTAATGTTGTAGCGAACACGCTCGCAAAACATGTTCTCTAATAAGGATTTTTGCAGTCTTTTGGATCCAATGTCTTGGATTTTATATCTAATTTCCTAGCTAATGATTTGGTCGGTTGTAATTTTGTTGATGGATCTCCTAATCAAGGGCCAAGACCTTATGCTATTGTTATGGCTTTTGACTCTATTTGATTTTCATTAATATTATGACTTCCTTTAAAAAAAAAATTAACAATATCATATTTTTCTTATTTCATCTATTAAAATCTAAATTTTGATATATATTATTTTGTAAATTAGGTGTAATAATGCATTGGGGATAAACTCTACACGAGTACCTGAACTTTTGTATTTTTTCATTTTAATACCCTAACTTTAAACTCATTTATTTTATTATCTTAACTTTTTAAATGAGACAAATTCATATCTTTATTATAACGGTCATTATTATAAAATGATACAATAATAATATAAGTGCATCAATTTTTATTTATTTTCAATTTAGTGCACAAATTTTATTTTGGTACTTCAACCTTTTAAAGTAAAACAAATAAGTATTTTTTATAATAGCCGTTATTGTAAAAATACTAATTTATCTCAATTTAAAAGTTGGGGTACTAGAATGAAAAAATTTAAAGTTTACATCCTAAAATGAAAAAATATAAAAATTTGAGTATCTTTAATGGTTTTGGCCCTAATGCATTGTATACCTATAATTTTATCAATATGTGAACTTTTTATAAAAAATAAAAGTGTTGAAAAACGTTATAAAATACAAGTCAATAGTTGAGCTTACTACTCCTAATAAGTTAAGTTTAATGAACAGACAACTAAATTATAGATTGATCTTGGAGATGTTCATAATAGAAATAGTTAAGGAAAAAAATTCAATTTCATTTTAAGGCTAAATGGCCCAATTACTACTGCGATTGAGTAGTGGAGAAGGAATGAAATAGTTTTTTCATAAAATTGCATTTGTTGCCTTACTTACTTCAAATTCAATTAAGGATTAACTTTTCCATAAGTCTCTTTAATTCCTCCTTTATTAGAAAATAATTGTTAACTTCAATCAAGTGGCATTATTTATTTATGTATAAGAATAAGTTTTATAATTGTGTTACAATTTTACCCTATTATACTATCATAGCTCTATACTTACCATCACCATTATTACACCATCAAAGCTACTAGTCCTTCCATTGTTGTCGCTATAGCTATCACTACCACTACAATTATCATGAATCATACCACCAATGCTACCAACCCTCATCCTTACTCATGTTTCACTACCACTATTATAACCACCATACCATATATATATCATACTTACAATCTGTACACCATCAACACCATCTCTATCCTTACTAGCACCATTACAATCACCATCATATCATTACTATCACCATAAACTCTACTATTGCTATCAATATCCGTCATCACTACTATCGTTACATTACCCTTACCTGTGTACTATTAAAACATCACCATTATTATTGCTACCATCGCATCACAATGATCATCGCTATTATACAGTCATTAGTAGTCACCAAATAACCTATCTTCCATTACCACTACAACAACAATACCTTTTAGTTTTTCATATTATTTTCATGAGAATTATAGGGGTGCATTTCCTTTTTGGTATAGAAAGTATGTGGAATTGTTTAAATGAGGATGAAAACCGAGAGGGAAGCTTTACTAAATATTACACCTTATTTATATATAAATATATATGTGTATGTATAAAACTAATAAAATTCATACATATTATTGTAGTAATGGTTAGTTTCGTATATAGTTTTTAAAATTCATATAGTA
The DNA here is from genome assembly GCA_024138005.1 of Lumnitzera racemosa. Lineage (NCBI taxonomy): Eukaryota > Viridiplantae > Streptophyta > Magnoliopsida > Myrtales > Combretaceae > Lumnitzera > Lumnitzera racemosa. The sequence goes on from JAMXBC010000012.1 coordinate 82,668,657, forward strand.
ATGGTTAGTTTTGTATATATCGACATGGACCAAACTTCGAATTCTTCATTTCCTAAAGTTATAATTTAGTTGGTAAAAAAAAAAAAACGCTATCGATATATATATTACACGTGTCCAAATTTTATTGATATTTATCCCTTACTCATATATACCTATTGTGCCTAATGTCAATCCGTTTTTTCCCACAAAGATAAGACTATTGAATGGTACACTTGATAGGAATCTAATAGAGTATTGGCCTGTAGATATTAAGTCTAATTCAAAGCCTTAACTCCAATAGTCTAGTATTTGAATCAACTATCATGATAAAAACGTGAAACCTAACAAATATCACTTGATATAAATAGGTACATGACAACTTAAAATAAGATTTTAAAACGTTAGCAATATCACATTTTTCTTATTTTATGTATTATAATTTAAAATTTGATTTTTTTAACCATGATATATGTTTTATTATTTTGTGAATTAGGTATAATCATGCCTTGCATACCCTATATTTTTATCAATATGTAATTTAAAGAAAAAAAAGTGTTGAAAATTCTTATAAGGTATAAGTCAATAGTTGAACTTAACATTCCTATCAAGTCAAGTTTAATTAACAAGCAATTGAATCATATTTTGGTTCTAGAGACATTCATACTAGAAATAGTTAGAAAAAACTTTTGTTCCATTTTAAGGCCATATGGCCTAATTACTTTAGGATAGTAGAAAGGAAATAAAATATATTTTTTTATAAAATTGCATTTATTCAATTGTTTACTTTAAACTTAACTAAGAATTAACTTTGCACAAGTCTTTTTATTCCTCCTTTATAGAAAATAATTATTAACTTTTATGAAGTGGCATTGTTTATATATGCAAAAGAAAAGGTCTTATAATTACATAATAATTTTGCTTTATTACACCATCAGCACTATAACCACCACCACTATCCTTATACCATTAAAAGTACAACTCTTATCATTAACTACCACTACCATCATCATAAATCTTACCACCAGTGGTATCAACCCCATACCTATCCATGCACCACTACCACTATAATCATTACCACACCTGTGCACCATACCCATAATTTGTGCACTATCAACACCATTACAACCCTTACCAATAGCACTACAATCACCATTACATTGTTACTATTATCATAAGCTCTACTATTACTATCAAAACCCCTTATCACTACTGCCCTTGCATCACCGGTATTACCCCTACAATTGAAGTAACATAATCCATAGCACCACTATTATTGCTACCATCACATCACAACAATCATTGTTGTTACAATGCCACTGGCAATCACTAGATAATCTACCTTATATTACAATCTCAACAATACCACCATCATCACTACCCCATGCTTCTATATTATCATCATATTGCCATTACACCACTACCATTGCTACAACACTAACCTATCATCACCACCAACATTACCATCAATATCACCACTTCTTCTACCAACGTCGCACTACCATCGTTATAAGCAGTTCTATTACTAAGTTGAACCATCGCCCCTTTCCTATAATAACACTGCTGTCGTTACTTTCGCATTTACTTTTAACTTTTTAACTTAAAGGCTATTAAGCAAATGCTTCACAATCCATACAATTTACAAAATTACATATATTGTGGGGGCCAGAATTATCTCCAACACTCAATTAATGGGATGCATAAGGTGTGCAGGCAAGTAAGAATTTGCGATAACTATCTAAGAATCAAGAAAAAGGTCTTAGAAGGGTCTTTATCAAGGGGGCTTAATGGAGTATTTATAGGTGACATTGCCTACCAAGATCTTGACATGTTGTAGAGGATCCTTCTTTGTAGAAGATTCCAAAATTAAGTAATTAAAATTGTCTTCTCCTTTAGGGAATTTCCTTATTGCGTTACAAGGTTGGCTCCTTCATAAGCTATGCTCCTAGTTTTTAAGATGAAAGCATACACGGTTGCCTCACTGCCCTACTGTCATTATTAACTGATCAACAATGGGAAGACGATTAAGCAAAGGTATAGTTAGCCTTATGATGTGGAAGTTGAGCCATCGAACTTTTGGTCTTGACGTTCAAATGAAGAGCGAAACTATCATGGAGTAAGGATGCCTTTGTGCACTATAAGAGCACTCAAGTATGAGTTGAGGACTATTAGCTTATGGCTTAGAAGAGACTTGGTTGGGTAAAGGTTCAGCCTACTTGGGGTAACACATGCAGGAAATATACTTGTGAAGCTACTAAGTTGTATAGGAATCGAGCATTATTATTCTGGTGTTTAGGGTAGTTCTACCGAGTAGCTAGTTTAGTTGCTTTAGACCTTGCTTTGTTCCTCTAAATGTAGGCGGTATTCTAAGGGATTGTCTTCGCACGTTGAGGTCAGTTTGCTCATGCCTCGCTTTGGTCGCAAAACGAACTATCAAGAAAGGCACGTTACATATACCTTATTGTGACGATTATGCTTCATTTGATGGTTGTCATTTATCAGACTTAACATTTGAGTTGTCCTCATTTGTGCAATGGGACATAACTTGAATTGTCTATTATACGTAAATTAATGTGTTTAACATTAAAGATACGTATTATCCATCCATTTGAGCATAATCATTTTAAAGTCATAATTGCATGGAAGATCTCATCTATTCATTTTTAGATAACTTAGATTTTTTGAGCCCAGCATTCTGTTAAGGTATCGTACTCTAGTTATATCTTTGTGATGCCTTTTTAGTGTGACTTCCAGTTTCTTAGGTTTATAGGTTCTTATTTTAAAAGGGGATTTCCATCACTTTGGAATTACATTTTTCAAAAGTTGTAAAGAAGTTAGAAGAACCTTTACCATCTTCTTGCCTTTTAGAATTCTTTTTCTTCTTTTTATTTTTTTGTGCAAAGTTGTCTTTATATTTTGGTAAGGAGATGGCAGTAGAGGAGTTGTTAGTTTCTTTTGGGAACTATGAGAACCTTGTTCTCCAAAGGAGAGTTAAGACACAACAAGTTTAGAGCTCGTTCCTCTCATACAAGTGGCGGTAGTAATGGCACTTGTGGAAATGGTTCCCCCTTGACAAAGGCAATGGTGGTAACATGAGAAGGAGGCAAGGTGTAAGCCAATGTTAACATATATGAGGATGATGGTAAGGATAACACATCGACAATCTCCTTGTTTACTTCTTAGATCGAGGTTGGAGAGCTAGAAAATGTTTCCAATGACTTTGCAATTCGTTTATCCTTAGAGGAGGTGGTTGATCTCAAGAAGTATCATGAGCTATTTCCTACAAGTTGGGCAATCCATTAAGCGACTAGAGATGAAAGGGTCTGCTTATGTAAGGAAATTGCTTCTGTATCTACAGCAAACATTTTGAGTTTGGGTTGAAGGTGGCTTTTTCTAGATTTGTAAAGGATGTGCTCAGCTTCCACCGGTGAGTTTGAGTAAATTAGCTTTGAATGTTGTTAGAACCATTATGGTATTGTATAAGGTACAGTCGTTAGCCCAGTTGTTTATCATTTTTATGCCGGTAAGAGTAACCCCAACTATAACTGGTTTTATTTCTTATGTAGAAGGAAACTTAGGCTCCTCAATGACTTTGATTCATCAGTTGAGAACTAGAAGGACAAGTTTATGGTGATTAAGAGGCATGACCCATTTAACTTTTGGATCAAGTGGGCGGAGGTGATAAAAAATAGTGCTATTGAGTTGAGGTGGCACGAATGGAAGGCTATCAAGATGTTGAAGGGCTTGGTATGAATGATGGGCCCCTTTAATAATAAGAGTCTTTTAATATGTGACCCATTATTTCCAACCATTATTAAAGAAGGGGGAGAAGGTGTTTATTTGTCATACTTAAAAGGGACTCGCTATGGGTAATGAACTAGTCGCATCTATTAGGGATATGGGAACTCCATTTTAGGCCCTATGCTCAACATGTTGCTTTTTTTTTCCTATGAACCTCCTTATCCTTTTAATGGTATGTTTTATTTGTTTATTGTAGGAATGGGCCCAAAGGTGATGACTAGGAAAGAGTTGGTTGTCATGCTCCGAAGTGGTAAAATTGTAACAGTCCCGCCATATAAACCATTCTAAGATAGAAGCCGATCTTATAGCCGTTATTTTAGACCTGATCTACACAAGACGTCTATGACTAATCCATTTTGAAGTAAATAGTTCATAAATTAAAAATTATTTACTTAAAAAATTATGGACATATGTATATACATAAGAATTTAAATATTAGAATTAATGGTTAAAAGTTTCATTGTACTATATTTCTTAAATTGTACTATATTTCTTAAGTAATACATCATTCGAGGATAAAAGTTTCTAAAACAAAAGCTAAACCTTAACTACATATCTGTTCTTTAAATATATTTCCTCACTCCTTAAGATCCAGTAGTTACTAGCTTTAGGGTAATTATAGGCCGCTTCCTAGCTTTCACTTGCAACAAAGTTTATAGGGATATGAGCAATCATAGTTCAGTAAATTAGGATGAAGACTCAAAACCATACAACGAACATAAATAGGGTTATCAACCAAATAACTTAATTAGATGCTATACATGTACAAGCAAATGCCTGTTACGCCCCGAAGTCATAGAGTCGTAACAGTCTTGCCATGTAAACCATTCTATGATCTTAATTGGCCTTACAATACGTACTATAGACATGATCTATACAAGGCGTCGACGACTCCTCGCTTTGAAGTAAACAGTCTCATTTAAGTATTTAACTACAAATATAGTAATTATCACAAATTTTTAATAAACATACATAATTATATATAAAGTCCACAGAACTTTCCAGTAAATTCTACATAAACATAACATTTCACTAATTTACATAACAATTATCAGTCTTTCAATCTTAAACTATAAAGGAAACTCTAGCTACATATCCACTACTAAGCAAATTGATCCTTACACCCCTGGCTTCAAAAGAACTAACCTCTGGATAATTATAAAGCGGCATAATACTTGAAGTATTCAGAAATCAGGACCTGCAAAAGGATCTATAAAGGTATGAGCAACTACAGCTTAATAAGTTGAATTGGAGACTCATGAAAGTATACAAACACAAACAAGATTATCAAGCAATTATTTTAATGTAATGTAACAATCAAGTATCATCACACAACGTAGTCCGGTCTGTTGCGAAATCATAGAAATTTCACCCGCTCTAACTCAGGTTGAGGAGTTTTCATGTTAAACAGCAGCTCACAACTAAATCCAAGCTTGTGCAACGAAGGCACCGCTCCTCCCGCGACTACCTTCGAACCATTGACTTTACCCTCGCCGTGCCTTCCTCTCCCATCACTTAGTTCGACTAAGGATGAAGAAGGGACCATTATGTAATCCTGCGCTATCCCTTTCAAAGGGGTCGGTATTTAGTTGGAAAATCCTAATGATCCCTTAATGGGTTACAACGCATGACATTTTTTGTCATTATAGTCGAATAAGATTAAATTTCATTTAGGGTGTTCAAACAATTTCACACCAATTCAATCATAACACAAAATCAATCACATTACAAAATTCAGCACGAATTCAGATACATCAAACACATACGTAAACTACTTACAATCATAATCATATACAATCTTAAGTCTTCGAGTACCATAAAATAACACTCTAATACAGTAAATAATAACCCAACTTACTTGGAATTTCTCAGTCGTCCGATTACGTAATTGCAAGTCGATTCATCTCTAGATATCCTATAACACAAATAGGTCTTTTCAGTACTTATACTTTAATGATTCATATTCTAAGTTATAATTTAGCTCATTTTTTTCATGTATACCTATTATTTACTAATGATTCATCTTACCCTATTTCGGGATTCGGTTTCTAAATTAGATTATAGTTTTGATTTTGGAATCTTAAATATGCTCGAATCCTAATGTGAAATTAATCAAATTAAGCTCGAGTATTCTAATATCATATTAGGTCTTAATTTAGTGTTTAAAACTGTTTAATACACAATAATCCTAATTAGGGTACCCGATTTATTCCCAATGTGAGAAAATTTTATATTTTTTATATAATTACCTAAAATTAAATTTTATGTCAGATTTACTATATTCAGATTTTTATTATTATATTATCTAATTTTTCATATTTATTAAATTTTCAATTCTACATATTCCAAATTTCCTACAATTACTACATAATTCCTTCATTAATTACACTTAATACTCCAAAGGCTAGGCTTAGGTGTCCACATAAGAGATTAACATCCCTAACCATCTAATTACTATCTAAATTAGTAATTAATGTCTTAATCACTTAATTGACCCAAAATTACCCGACTTTTCTATCATTTCAGGGTTAAAAATTTACCTAAAATTTTGAAAATTAAATTTAAAAAAATGGCTTCATAGCACTGTTTTATATCACTTAAGTATTTTAACGAAAATAATTTTGAGTTCTAAACTATACTCTTAAGCCTATTTATTTCTAATCCTAATCATGCTCGATTTTGCTTAATTTCTTAAGAATCATATGTTTTCATACATGATTACACTTAATCACTATTTTTCCTTAAATCTATATATAATAAAACCTCAGAATAATAAATTTCATAATTTTCTGAGCAAAATAAATAATTTTACGAAATTATACAAAATTGGAGTAGATAAGTAACTTACCTGGTCTGATGACTTTTGGCTTTCCAACATCGGTCCAGGTATGTCACCCAGTCCAGGCGGTGGGTTTGGAGTAGGGTGGTGGTGATGGCTTGGTCCTAAGTGGTGATGGCCTTCCAATATGCGAATATTCTTAATTATTATTTAGGTCATTTTATAGTTTTTAGTATACATATATTCTATCTCTAGTAATTTATTAGTTATTAGATTATACTTTTTGCCTTTTCGATAATTAATAATTATTATATTTAAAATTTGAAAATTTTATAATCTCATATTTTATTACTTATTTTCTTAAATTCAAGTTTACAGGGTCATTTTTACTAATATTTATATCCACAGTTTATAATTTGAATTTGATCGGATCCTTTAACTGATCGCTCTAAACTTTATGTTCTAAGTTCAAATCTACGGTCACTTAACTTAACTTAACTTTAGGGCTTACAATGACATCACACGACATTATCTAACTTGTCATGAGATTAAAGAAATTACATTCACTCTAATTCAGGCTAAGGAGTTGTCGTTAATGTGACAGCTCATAATTAAACCCAAGCTTGTGCAATGGAGACACTGTTCCTCCTGTGACTACCTTCAAACTATTGACTTTACTCTTACTATGACCTCCACACCTATCATTTAGTTTAACTAAGGATGAAAAAGGAATTAATTATACTATACAGCGTTATCTTTCTCGAAGGAGTTGGTATTTGGCCGGAGAATCCTAATATTCATTTAATGGATTACTATGCACGTCCAATTTATACTTATAAGTCATATATTTAGTTAGGTCCAGTTTAAAGTAATTGATCATTTCATACAAATCATACAATACCAATCAAAGCGGCACATCAAAATTATATCATTAGTTGACTTCAACTAGGCATCCGAACACAAATCAAAGTCCAGAAACCTAGCAAAGCAACAAAGAGTCATCAAAACTCAACCTAACAAAACCACCTGAAATGATTAAAGAATCCGACATATAGCTAATCCAATAGATACAATGCAATTTCTATATGTTCGAAAGCCTAGCTTCTATAAATCAAGTCATTTACTTCATAAGCCCTACTTTTTATATAAAACCTAGCTTAGCAAATTCTTACTTTGAAAACTTTATTCATAGTTCATTTTCATGCCATACCATGAATGCATCAAGTCGCATACCAAATAATGCCCAGCAAATTACTAAGCAAGTTTACTGTTTATTTATGATTATTATTATTATTATTAGCCTAGCCTTTATTTTGTTTCCTTATTAGTTTTAAGATATCAGTATTGAGTTCACTTAAGTGAAAACCTTATGAGGTAGAGTTAGTTCCTACATCCTTCTCTATGTTAACGTAAATCCCAACAAATATCACATAAATACTTAGTAACACAATCATAGTAATCATGTCCAATATTAAAATATATTTCAGCCAGCAATGGTTACAAAAGGAAACATTACATAACTCATTAAGTAGCATATCAAACTTACGACCAAGTTCAGTTAAGCCAAACATCACAAAGCATGTAAAGTTAAGAGTAAACAAAAGTCTACTTGAACCACATAAATATTCACTTACTTGGACCTGTTGATCGCTCCAACATTACTTATTAATATAAGTGTCCTCTTTAGCTACTTTACTTAATAAGTATACAAGGTACCAAAATCAACTGCAACATACGTGTATATATTCTAGATTGATAGTACTTGTTAATTTTAAGTTTATTTTATTAAGAGAATATTTGTCTCAAACTGCCTTTGACTTAGTCTTTGATTCAGCTTTTGACTTAATATCTAAATTAGCCTCTAATTCAGGCTAACTTCAAAATTTCTAAACGAATTTTACTTAACCTATATCTACAACTCTACCAACTAAAAATCTCCAGTGCTTTATCTGACTTAATCCTAAGCCTAACTTACATAAAAGTACCTAAGTGTTGTCTTTTATTCTTTCTCTGTTTTAGCCTCTGATTCAACCAAAATACTATATTTACTTATAAAATTTCCACCTTTTGGTCAAGTTAAATTAAGACCAATAATAAACATATTTTATGTAATATTAACTAAGACTCCCCTCGCTAAGGAGTTAATTGTATAAATTACCTTATTATTCATATTTAGTAATATATACATGAATAATAGGAAAATGCTGCAAACTCTTAAAAATATATAGTTTAAGGTATGATTATTGTAACTCTTAAATATGGTCATTATATCTATTTTCTAAAATATCGATTTTAATCACAATTTCATTAAAAATAGCTTAAATTAGGTAATTAACCAAATAAAATTACAAGATTTGAACTAAGTATTTCCAAAATTACAACTAAGCTCCATAATCATTACAAATTATATTCATTAAAAAATTAAATTAAAAACCTTTCATATGAAAAATATGATAGATTTAGCAAAATAATTTTGATAAATACTAAATGTATAGTTTATTAGAAATTATTTTTATTTAAATTAAATATATTATATGAGGAATTTACCTACCAAAAATTAGCTCAAAACAATACGTCTACTATTTTAAAAAAAAAATGCAAAATTCGTTAGAATATGACAATTTTTTAAGGAACCTATGTAATCACTTTTAATTTCAAAATTCTGAAATAATATTCTAATTTTACATGCAAAAATACTTAATAATACCCAGTTTTATAATTTTAAATATTATTTGATATTTTTAGTAAAATAAACTAATTTAAAGACTAAAATTAACATTACCTTGCTGTTGGAGCTTCAGCTACCGTTAGTCGAAGATGAGTAGTTGGTTAAACTACTGTTGATGCCAATCTTTAACCATCAAAATGTCACTATGTTAAGTTGCATGTAACCTTAAGAACCCTTTTCACCTAAATTTCCTATTAGTTTTGCTTCTTTTTTTTTTGTAAAAATACTAAACTATAGCTTTTTAGAGGATTTCCTTAGTTTATATCTGCTAAAATAGCCTAAGAATGATCCTACAATCATTTATATAATATCCCAAGTGGTGGTGAGGTGAAACTAAATTTCCAAGTGTCATTAGTTAAAATATTGGGTGTATTATTTAGTAAATTAAATAATATTTTATGTTGACAACTCATCTAACATATTTGTCCATATGTCTAAGTATATGCCACACTATTTTCGTATTATGCCAGGCGGGTTTGTTATTTTCTTATAATTTCTTTTGTAATTAATTACAATATTTAGCAATTATTTAATATATTTATACGTTGGATACGTATAACACTTATAGTATAATCATATAATTACACTACATGCTATTTGATTTTCAATATTATTTTTATAAGTTAAAAAATTTATCTCTAAAGTCTTATGGTCTTTTGAAACTCAAATTTTGAGTTTCTAATGAATATTGGATCATCTTGTTAAAAGTACGTTTTATTAAAATTAAATATTATATACACTTTATTTTGGGAAATTGACATTATTAAAACTCTTTTTCTAACTTTTGTGACCTCATATTGAAATTTTGCTTAATTTGAACAATATTTTTCTAAAACCCTAAATGTACCAAACACTTTAACCCGTGTTGATTTTAAACAATTGAGATCTTGTCACATGATTAAAGTTTTTTCTTAAGCTTTCCTTAACAAGTTTATTTCACTATTTCCCCATCTATATTTTCTTAGTCTCACATGTAATAAAAGTAATCCATTGTCTTCGGGTCCGTGGTAATAGATCGAATACTAAGGTTTCACATATGTAAACATGGAATGATACCTAGGACTCTAGTTAGTAAAAATCCTTAATTGGAATGATAACTAAATAAGAAAAAACAAAATAGTATAAAATGTAGATATAAGAAATTGACTATGATGTAACCTTTATTTGTTAATGATGAACAATTGCAAGACGCCCTCTTATTGCAATAATCGCAAAGTAAATATGGTGCCAAGAAAATAGACAATCTCAAAAAGTTCAAACACATGTGCAATAGATAGAGAAACTTAATAATATCAATTCTACTATTTTTAATAAGTATTATTTTACCGTTATGAGATTCATTTGACCTTTTATAATAATAATCAAATAATACAAAATAATTTATTTTAGGTTTTTGACGTCTCAAATGAGGAGGGGCTCCGAGTTTTTATGATGTTCAATTGTCAACATCATCCCTTTGGATTGCATCAATGGTCAAAGTACATGACCTCATGGCTAAGATGAGTCCTCTTAATGACCTCTAAGTAAACTCCTTTTAATCCTAGAAATGGAAAACCTCTTTTTAGGTGCAAGACCCTCCGTACGAGTGATTGAGAGCGAACAAACCACTTTAGCCCAAAATATGAAACCCAAGTCTTTCCTTGATTTGCTCATTAAACTAGAGAAAAAAAAAATTCTTACTTTAACTAATAGTTATTAGTTGAAGTAGGTGAAGATGCAATTATCATGGATGGACAGCTAATAGTAATGGATTTTCACGTGTGCACAAGGCCAGATCACTAAAGTGGGAAATCAAGTAATGAGATGGAATTTTATTAGGACTTCTAGTTATGAAAATAGTGCATCTTTTCGTTGGTATTTTATTTAGGTCTATCTTAAATTAATGCATCGGTATTTGGGAAAAAAGAGAAAAAGAATATAATGCATTAGTATTTCGAATAATTATGCACAATAAACAAAGAAAATATCACGATGGTACGTTTATTTTTCCTTTTCTTAACATCGTTCTTGCTAGTCTGATATTTACGTAAATATGTGGTTGTTGTTTATTAGTGTATCTATTATATTAAAGGAAAAGTTTTTTTTTTTACTACCTATAACTAACTATTTGATATCTTATAGTTTTATTATTAATTATATTCATATGAGTGTTACTAAAAAAATTAAAATCCATCTTACAAAATTTTCAAACGTCGAGTCCAACCATATAATTATCAATTTCTATCACATTTTCAATTACTTAGAAAATTTATTACACTTTTTATTTGTCTAATATTTTTGTAAGGATTTTTTATTTAGAAAAATTATTATAGTATAATTTTACTAATATATATTATTGATATTTTTCTATATTTTTTAGTTCAAGCTCTTTACATACACATAATGCGAGTGCGCTATCCACTAATATATATATAAAAGAACTATTTCGTGTTATGTCATGTCTGATACAGGAGAATGGATCAAAATAGAAACGTAATTCTAGATTTTATTCTCTTTTCCTATATTTGAAAGCGTATTTAGAAATCGAAATCGTAATTTCATGGAATCGATAATTTCGGCTTCAAAGAGGAATTTGATTCTACCTTTGAAAAGATGAAATCAACGATTTTATTCCTTCCGCATTTATTATTATTAATAAATTATGTATTTAGCCTTCTATTTAATTAAGTTATTCACTATTTGAGGTTATTTTTTACAATTATTATTATATACACATTTAATTAAATTCTATTCTATGCATATTTCTAAACATTATTTACGATTCCACTCATCGTTCCAAATCATTATTGCATATTAAATGTGATATTAGAAGGTTGGGTTCACTTCATCGATTAAATAAGGTAATAATATATTTTCATTAATTCGGCACAATTTCTTTTTTTCTTTTTAAACGTACACTTTTTGTTGGTCCCTTTACAAGAGCTTACGATGGATGCAATGGATTTAGGTGGTGGTATCAATATAGGATTAGGCCATGCCTCAATGTAATGGTAAACTTTAATTAATGATTTTCTCGTGTTATAATTTGTCATTCGAGTAATTTGCTTTTTTTTTTTTCTTTTGTAGTCTTTAATTTTACAAAGATTTTGTTCCTTTGTAATCATTTTGTGGACTTTTAAAGTATGTTATGCATTTAATTACAGTTTTTAAGTGATAAAGAAGTTTAATATGTGAAAAAATATTTATTAAAAGGATAGGGTGATGAGATTAGTTTTTACACAAGTTGTATTATAGTTGATAAAAAAAGACAAAAAAAAAATGGATGCAATATGGGCATAGATTTTGAAAAGCAAATCCACACAAACATGAAAAAAAAAACATGACTTGTTTGCATGGATGAATAAGTTAAGGGGCAAGTGATTAATGCTATGAAACCTACCATATCCTAATTGATCGGACAAATCTTAATAGGGGTGAGTTGTTAACCCTGTTGTTCAAAGTACCTATGCTAGACTAGGTAGGTTTTAGGTAGGTATTGAGAGTTACAAAATATATTCTAAGTAATAATTTTCTAGAATTTGATCTATAGGAGAGGGCATGGGTATGATGTTCCCATGCCTTGTACTCATTAGGGAAACTGTACTTTAAAATATATAAGGTATTAATTCCATGGTAACTTATACACATCCTTTAAATTTATTAAATAATATGATATTACATATATTAATGAATAAAAAAGAACATCATTTTTTTTCAATCAAGAAAGCTAAAAACTAAAAGTAATATTATATTAAAGTTAAAAGGAAACAGTTTAAACCAAATACAAACCCTAAACCTAAAATAATTGGAACCAGAAAGTAATAACTCTAAATTTTAACATGTAATATTTTTTTATTAGTTTTAAAGAACTTGTGTTTTCTTTTCCTTTATGGATGTACCTTTGTGCACTTGCCATTAAATCATTTTGCTAATACAAGATGTCATTTAACATTCAAGTTCTATATTGTATTTAAAAAAAAAAGTCTTTTACATGGAAAAAAAATATATAACTAGAATTTGCTATGAAAAAAAGTGAGAAGTTGAAATTTATTAAGAGATAGAAAAAAAAATTACAAGTTCCATAAGGTTTTACAAAGTAGAAGTTTTAGGGTGATTCTAAGATACTACTGGATAGGTTCCGTTTAAAAAATTTAGGAATCAATAACTATGAGATAGGGTTTAGATAGAGCTTTGTATTCTATCTATCTTGTATATGCTCATTCTTAGGTTTTTGCTATTTATTTAAGGTCACAAGATATGATACAATTTTCGAAAATCGGCTTCCACAGATAAGGATAAGGGAATAACATCTCCACATCTAGAACTATCATAAGATCTGAGCTCTAGGTATGAAGATTACAAGTTCGATAGTACTTCGTATACATTTTATAAACACTGTTAACTAATAATATTAAATATGATACAATATTGTATTAATATTCAGTTTTCTTTTCTTATACCTAACTTCATTCATTATTTTATATTCCATATTTAATAATTTTTCATTTTAATATTTTCCATATTTTGCAAAGAAAACTTCCATTGTTGAGATACTTTAGATATTGATATGGAACCAAAGAGGCAAATTGCATCATTGCGAAGACATGGATGTTAACGAAGTCGAAATTATTTGAAAGTTTGTTTGTTTAGTTTTGTTATATTCATTCTTTATATAGGATGTTTACATCTTTGCAAAATTACCGTAATAAATTGGATGTTATTATTTATTTTAAGCAAGTTGGCCTAAACTTCACGATAAATTATGAATTTGTGATAATATCACTTAATAAATTAATGATATGTTAGTCACAAAATCGAGGAAATATGGACAAGTTATTGAGTACACCTCAAAAATCTAATATTATAAAAATGTAATGGAAAAATGTACAAGTTACACGTAATATTTTGCAGGTTTTATAGATATAGCTTTTACGATGATTTAATATTATAAGATAATATCCGATTTCAAAACTTAAAAATCGATGTTTATAAAATGAAATACAAACAAAATCTCAGGTCTTACTCATCCTTTACCGACTTGCTGGTCGGGAGCCCTCATTATTTTGCCCAAAAAAAGCTATGACGGAGATAGCTAGAAATTTAGACTAATAGGACTACTATGCTTGCCATTGAAGATGTGGAGACAACATTTGTGGCTATGGACGTTGCTTAGTTGTTGTCCTTCACAAATGCTGCTTTTGATTTGATAATAAATATCCTCGACTGGAGTTGCCCCCATCAAAAATTTTAATTGGATGGAGGAAATTTTCATATGGATACAGTTTTCCTTTCCTTAACAACCAAGTAATAAAGGTCAAAATGATGATGTCTCTCGAGCTTAATTTGGTGGTGGTAACATCGGACATTGGCGCTTAGACACCACTTATTTGTTGGGAAAAAGAAATAAGTGCCATTTGTCTAACGTGCATAGATGTATATATACTATGTGCATGCATCGAGCGATATCAAGCAAAATAATAATGTCTAGGTTCTCGATATAAGTGATTTATTTTCGTACTGTATTCATAATTTCTTAATATCTATAATAATAAAGTAGAAACCCCCGTTTTAGCGTAACATTTAATTTTACTAAAACAACCATACTGCATAATATTGATTTTTTTTTTTTTTCATTTTAAAGTCAGTATAATTATTTTGTTAATTGTGTTATTCTTTTAACAATTTTTTATAAATAATTTTTAACACAAGTAATATGGTTGTATTGCATCTAGTTTTAAGTTACACGGCAACCCCACTTCAATGTAGTATTTAATTTTACTAAACAACTCTTCTTTATAAGTATCAATCCCTCTTTATATATTTTGGATTTAAATTGTCCTTATTTATCATTTCCTTAATTTTCCTCAACTTATAAATTAATACTTGAGATTGTCTAGATTTTTTAAATATCATGTTATCATAATATTATCATATTTCTTATAATCCCGATCATTAATTATACGTGACAATATTTTAAGAAGGTAATCGAGGAGTGGAAATAAATTTAGGAAAGTAAATGGTGAAAAATTGAGAAAAGTAAATAAAGATAATCCATTTTCATACAATTTTTCTTTCTTTCTATGTGTTTATTTAGATAGCTCTGATGTTCCTTCCTCCATTACAATTGTTGCTTTAGATCTAACTTTCTATCTCTCATAAACTCGATTCTTGTATTTGTGAACCTAGCTTTGTTATTGTCTTTCCTTGCCTTACTTTACTCTCACATATACCTTGACTTTAGATGCTAGTGGATCAACTCGATTTTAGCAACAAAGTTTCTTCATTAAGCTATCAAGTAATAGATGTAAAGGCATTAACTCCAAAGGGAAAGATAAAGGAGTGATTTTCAACTACATAAATAGTCCCTTAAACATTCCACTCTAAGTACTTCCCAACGACTTAGCATTAGGCTTGTAGTTTTGCATTGTTTGGGTAAGGTATTTAGATTTAGGTAAAGAGCAAGGCTTTAGGTCCCTATGCAATTATCGAGAACCCAACTCTTACTAATGCTCATTAAGGGTAGAAATTTTCCTTCCGATTAGCAAATCAAGCCTATAAATGGAGTTTTATCTAAAGAGATGTATTTAGATAATCCGTTTCATATTTGATTAATGGTAGCAAAGCTAAGGTTTTGGGACCATATTTATTATGTTCCTTCATCAGGCAATAACAATAGAGCTTGCTAAAATTCCAATTATGCTAAGTAAATAAGTTAAGATAAACTAGCTTTTAAAGATCAACTAACATAGTTTAACTAATTGATTAGTGTTGATAATAGAGTCAACTTAAACCTCTACTTCTCATATTGCTTAGTTTGATCAGAGTTTACCTTCATATTCCCACGGGATTGAGGAGTTATGGTTCTCTTATATTAGTTATCAGATTCCCATTATGTATCTAGTTATTAAAATCTATGATTCAAAAGTCTCCATACTTGCTCATGATTTTAATAGGTACTAGGGCATAAGAGATGAGAAAACACATAAACCCAATCCATAGGCTCTAGTCATAGCCTTACTTCCGTCTTTCCTATCCATCCAAAGGTGAAACTCCTATTCCCTCCTTTTTATTCATTGTTGGCAGATTAATAGATTCTTTAACTAACAACAGTTAAATTTTATTTTCCATGTTACTAAAATCACTAGTCCTATGCATGTTATGTTGCTAAGAAAGAAACAAAACTAGTTGTGAGTTAGTTTGACACATCATGCTTACTAATACGACTATACAGATGATCATTTTACTAGCTTAACATATACATTTTTTTTTTTTAGAATTATAATGAAGATGATCAACGTTTAGAGGTAAGTTTAAATAAGAATTAATATTTTGAAATTTTTAAATAAAGGATAAATGTTTTATAAAATGGTTTAAACAAAGGATCTGGTTATTATAAGACTATGATGTAATAGCCGTTTAATAAAAATATTTGAATCATTTTGTGAAATATTGATCTCTTATTTTAATCATTTTGTAAAATATTGATAATTTAGTTGAACTTTTCGAAACGTTAATCCTTTATTCGAATGATCCTTAATTGTAGGTTCGTTTTGTTGTAATTCTCTCCATTTTTTTTATTAATAAGCTTTCGTTTTATACACAGTGATCAATTGATTAAAGAGTTGCATAAGGCATTAAACACTTGTGATTATCAAATAGCAGATGTTTCAATGGATGTATCTCTTAAATAGAAGGTAGTGGAACTTTAGTTATCAAGGCTCTTTTTAGTATGTTAGCCTAAAATTTATTGGAACTTTAAGGTTAAGCGTGCTAAAGGGAAGTGGTGGTGACCCCCTGAGAAACAACTACACTGAGGACAAAATTGTATGGTATTTGACACCAAAGTGAACAATACATAAGTGGAAGGAATTATAGTCAAATCGTTACAAGGTAGTATTAAAATAGTTTACCAAACAGAAGGGCGAAGTCCCTACTTAGTGATGGTCCCATGTAACGAAACTAACAGAAACATTAGTTTTATAAGAGAGGTAAATTGTCGTATCTCTTAAATAGAAGGTGACAAAGTTTTAATAGTCGAAACGCTTTTGATATAGTAACCCAAAGTTCATCGAAGTTCTAAGGGCTAAGTGTACCTGAAGGAGAGTGATGGGTGACTTCTTAGAAAGTAGTCATACTAAAGGACAAAACCATGCAACATTTGATGCCAAATTAGATTATATATTAGCAAGTGGAGTTCTAATTGGGTTGTTATTTAGAGAAAGAGAGAGAGAATGTATGTTATCGAGAATCTGTTATGGAGCACTTCTTGTAGTACCGTACGATTAACATTTACATTCACCTATAGGTACATAGAGTTTGCATGATCACATATGCAAAGCAATTTTACTTTGTATTGCATGAAAATAATATTCTCTTTCTTAAGTTAGTGTTAACAATAATTCATAGATATATTTAAAGCTTTTTCCTCTTCTATGGTACTTGAGACCTCTTTAATGCCTATGCATAGTCCTTAAAAGGGAACAAAGGCTATGCTCGATCATTAGTAAGGTAATAGGAATCAACATCATGACTCAATCATCAGGAGCTGCTAGGGGACTACAAGGACTTACCTAATGTATCCTAGCTTGGAAACCCTTAAGAGATGAAGATTCCATCTATCCCTAAGGTTTACTGTACTTTAACCACCTAGAGCATTAAGCACTCATTTTGATTAGAAAGACCCTTGAGTTGAGGACATCCGTACAGACGAGCATTGAGAAGACATCTAAGCAAACTAACTCGACCCTTACCTGAATATAGTACCCAAGCATTGACCTAATCTAAATCAAGTCGGCCAGTCCACTTAGCTCTCTTTCGTCTTGTCTCGAGCTATTCTCTTTAGATGCCGAGCTAGTCCAATTGTTGAGGACTTCATCTTCAAAGGAGCAATTGAGCATACTACACTTCCATTCATTGCTGCAGTCATGAACTGCTAGTGGACATATACCCCTTAGCACGAGATTCTAGAATTATTCTTTTTTTGTATATCGTACCATACTTCTTACCAGTTTTACCCTTTTAAGCAAATACTAGGATTCTCATTTGTACCTTATTTGTATTTTATCCCCTTTTGTATTTTCCTTACTTATGTAACCCAAAGAGGCTAGGTATAAAAGCTTTCCCTTGTACCATATAGACATTATCCTTAACATTTGAAATACAAACTTTCTTCTTTGAGAAATACTCTTATCAACTCAGCTCTTATTCGTTCCCTTTAGTAAGGGAATAGTGATGAGTGGCCAACTTTCACTTTGTATATAACACCAAGGCAACAAATCAGGTCGAATAGGATCCGTTGGTGCAATACATTTAGCCAATAGCTAATCGGGATTTGTGAACTCTTTTGTTTTCTTTTGGCTTCTTGTTCATTATTGTGTTTCTTTGTATATCCTAACTTTAGAGATGCATCGGTTTTACTAATATTAGAATATGGTTCCGATGAGAGAGTGTGTAATGTACAGTTGATTTGTTGTTTTGTGTTTGCTATTAATGGTTGTTGTGTCTTTTCCATAGTTGCTGCAGTATCGTTGTAAGTGAATATGTATTGTGTTTGCATGAGTGGTCGAGTGAGTAGAGTAGTTCTTTGAACATTATGAAGTGGTTTTTGTGGTTGTGTAGTTCTTGTAAGGAGTGGGTCGATTGTTTTGTATGGTGTACAATGCTCTATTCTCCTCTATTTTCAGTTGTGAAAACAAAGTAAGTCATACTACTTATAGTTATTGAAGTATTAAGGTATAGGAGCTTGTTGTGGTGTTTGTAGTAGCAGTTGGAGTGTGTGTAATTTTGGAGTTGCATTCAAGTAGGGTTTGAGGTGGTTTTTTGAGTGAGTTTCTTATTTCATTGGAGAAGTAGTGTTTTTTAACCAAAATGTCATATTCTAATGTTTGCAGAATTATTGGAGATAACGAAAGTACTGCTTAAGTTGGTCAAGGCCACTAAGGAAGCTATACTTCGAGGTTAGTTGAGAATAAGCTCGATAGACTAAGTAACTTAGTGGAGTGTTTATTGACTGCTATGAGAGACTAGGCAACCTCCTTGAGATGAGCTACAAGTTTAAGCTAATGATGTATACGATCGAAGTCATAGCTATAATGGTCGAGCTAATCACTAGTTAGGGATGTCCAAGTTGGAGGAGTAATAGAGAGGCTTGCGTGATGAAGGCTTGAGATGGAAGAGATTGAAGAAGTTAATGAGGAGACTAGCAAAGAAGGGGGAGAGTACTATGAAGTAAAAGAGTAAGGACATTAAGCTCTTTAAGGACTTGACAACACTAAGGTAAAAATTCTAACCTTTACAAGCCGTGGTGACACAGATGAATACTTTGAATGAGAAGAGAAGGTGCATTCAACTTTTATAGATATGATAAGGAAGTAAAGGTCTGACTTACTGCACTTAAGTTTTCTAGATACGCCATTTTGTGGCAGAAGAATTTGAAAGTGGCTAAAGCCTAAGATGGTTGACAAAGTTTGTGAACTTAAGAGGACATGAAGAGGTTATTGAGAGGTTGATTCATCGACGAGTTGTACTTATAATATACTTTTGCCAAGTTGCAAGAACTTTGTTAAGGAAGTTGAACTATTGATGACTATGTCAAGGAGATTTAGATGTTGATAATCTGAGTTGATATAAATGAGCCTAAGGCTCATACTATATTGAGTCTTTCTAGACTCAAGTATGAGATTTACAATATTATAGAAGTGCAGAGGTACTATACACTAGAAGAGGTCATTAAGATTGCTTAGAGGGTTGAGAAATAGAGAAGAAATGCTCCATTAAGACCTAGCCTGAGCACTTCCCAAGTTGTTACCCTATGTCAAGCTAGTTAGCTTGAATTAAGAAGGTTAACTTGAGCAGATGAGATACATGATTGGCCTATTGATGGTTGAGGTGACTAAAAGACCTGACTTGTTGATAAGCCAATTGAAAGAAAGATTGAGAGGGGACAACATTTCGGATGTAAGATGAGTGAGATTAGTGTTTCAAGTGATTAGGTTATGAATACATGGCTGCTCAATGTCTTAACTGATGTGCTATGGTTATGCAAGGTAGCTAAGTGGATAGCATAGATGAGAGCGAGCTTGAGAGAGAGGAGAAGGAAGCTGGAAGAGCTAAAATGGAGAATGAAGAGGAGACTTGTGTCTATGACGATTAGGGAGAGATGATGACTTTTGTATTAAGACGAATGTTGAACTCAATACCAAACTCCAAAGAAGACCAGCGAGAGAACCTATTATACACAAAGTGTACGATCAAGGGACAATTGTGTATGATCATAATGGATAATGGAAGTTGCACAAATGTCGTCACTTATCCCTTGTACAAAAGTTGGGCTTATTGATCTCTAAGTATCATCAACCTTACAAGTTGCATTGACAACATAATAAGAGTGCTTTACATGTGATTGAATAAGTTACTATACCGTTCTTAGTTGGGAATTTCTATAGGGATGAGGTGGTTTGCAATGTCATCTTAATCGAAGCTTCAAATTTTCTATTAGGTAGACTACAATTGATTGACTGATGTGTTATATACGATAGCTATAAGAACAATTATGCTTTTACTAAGGATGGTGAGAAGATTGTGTTGCAACCTATGACCTTAAGTTAGGTAAATGACACTCATAATTAGCTTACTTAAGCTAGTAAGAAGAAAGCTTTAGTAATGAGTCGATGGGAGTTCTAATTGAGAAGGTTAAAGCCTATGTTCTTGTTGATTTGAAGGTTATTGGAGTTAAGAGACTTAGTTGATGTACTAGAGGAGGTCGGGAGGTTGATCAATGAATTCTCTAAGCTATTTCTAAACAAGTTGCCTAAAGGTCTACCTTTCATATGAGGCATTGAACATTTTATTGATTTGCAACTAGGGGCCTCCTTATTAAACAAACTTGCTTATAGGATGAACCCTGAGCAGATTGTCGAGTTGAAGAGGCAAGTGGATAAGTTTATAGAGCGAGAATATGTGAGGGAGAGTATGAGCCTATTTACTATGCCTACCCTGCTTGTCCTAAAAAAAGATGGTTTATGATGGATGTGCATTGACTACTAAACTATCAATGGTATCATTATCAATGGTATCACTATCAAGTATAAACATCTCATACCAAGGCTTGATGACATGTTAGATGAGTTTTATGTTGCCAGTATGTTTTTTAAGATTGACTTATGTAGTGGCTACCATCAGATACGTATGGGACATTGTGAAGAGTAGGCGATTGCATTCAAAATAAAGCATGGTTTCTACAAATGGTTGGTTATGCTATTCAACCTCACCAATGTGTGGAGCATGTTTATGACACTTATGAATCAGGTGATGAGACCATTGATTGGAAGATATGTAGTCGTGTACTTTGATAACTTATTGGTATATAGTGTTGATCTAGCCATCCATTTAGAACATCTTCAAGCTATTTTTGACATGCTTTATGTTGAAATACTGTTTGGAAATTTTAAGAAATGCACCTTTTGCCAATACGAAGTTGTCTTCCTTGATTATGTGTTATCAGGAGATAAAATCGAAGTTAATGAGGAGAAAATCTAAGTTGTCTTGGAGAAGCTTATGTTAAGGAATGTTTCTGAAGTTTGAAGTTTTCATGGCCTTCTTTCTACAGATGAGTTATTAGAAACTTCAGTACTATTATAGCCTATTTGATCGAGTTGACAAGATGAGTGATGAGTTCTATTATAATGATAGTGTTAAGAAGAGCTTTAGAGAGAATAAGGAGAAACTTATCTCAGCTCCCGTCTTAATTTTGCTAAATTTCGATAAGCTTTTTAAGTCGGAGTGTGATGCTTTATGTGTTGGCATTGGAGCAGTCTTAATGTAAGAGCGTTGACTTATTGCTTACCACAACGAGAAGTTTAGTGGTGCTACTATAAATTATTTCATGTATGAGAAATAGTTGTATTCTCTCTTTCGAACTCTTATAGTATTACAACATTATTTACTATCTTAAAAATATGTTGTCCATGTGAACCATGAGTCCTTAAAGTACCTAGGAAGTTAGAACATGCTTTCGAAGAGGTAATGTCTTTGGAGTGACTTGTTGTAAGGGTGTCATAGACTTATATAGAGGATAATGTTATAGTTTATTATTTTGACAGATAATTGGATGCAATTGTTTTGGAAAGATTCGTTAGTGTCTTAGTGAGTGGCATCATGTTGTTTAAAGAGCAAAGCGATATTTGCCTCCTATTAATATTGTAGTTAGAAATTGGTATTGCTCTTCACATGGTAAGCTAAAATAGTTATATTAGTTAAATCTATGATATCTCAATAGCTATAACTAAATCAAGATATGGCTTCACCACATGGGATTGGGTTGCTAAAGATCGTCATCTTATAATAGGTAAATAATTAGGAAAACAAGATTCATTAGCTATAATAGTTACTTAGAGTAATAACTAGTAGACATGAGTATGAAAATGTAGCATGATTAAATTACTTCCTAATAATACAAGAGTGAAAGGGTGATTAAAGCCAATTGAATCATGAATTATAAAATGAATTGAAAATTCAATTTATTCAATATAGTTCAGTTCTTATTCATTCAGTAGTACTATCCACAGCCCGATTCAGTAGTTGAACTTGAGCTGAAAAGAACAAGATTCTATAATATCTATAGAAGTAACCTAGATAATAATGGATGATGCCAAGAAGTTGGTGGTACATGCGAACATGCTAATCCTTATAACTTAACACCCTTCATGCTTTATGGGGTTAGAGGGATCTTCTAAGTAGTAGCAAGTGTTTATTTTGTTTATGGGGATATCGATGATATTGTTATCACACTTAAAATAACAAAGAATCCTTCAGGGAACGTACTACTAAAATTTTTTAGATTTACATTGATCATTATTATGATTTAAGAATTCACGTATATGGTGCCTGGCAGGATAAAATAATTCATATTTCTTATACAATAAATCTAGAAGCTACTCGAGGGTAGAAATAATTTATGTTTCTTAGGGAAGGAAAAAAATGATTCATGTTTCACGTTTGTCGCAAAAATTTTCTGTCCTTTCTCTAAAAGTATAATTTATGTGGTTATCGTGATATGTATAAATTTCACTCGTGTCACCATTAAACTTGATCTCCGTTTGATTTATTTATATTTGTAAAATAGCAATTATGTTTCGAGTCATGAATTGAAATAGACGAAACATTTTTATTGGCAGAAAGCCTTAAGAAAACTGAAACATAATATGCAACTCACTTTGGATTGGTGAGTCTGACTGCATCCATGATGCACCCGTGACTCATGGACCTCAAACTTAAATCTGAACCAGTTATAAAGATTCGCAATAATAGTATGACTATGAATTTTTTTTTAAAAAAAAAATGTATTTTCAACCTTTTTCATAATAAAGTAATATATAATTGTCCGTTCCTTACTAACTCGTTCACGTTCTTTGCATTCTCGCAGTCAAAAACTCTACTATGAAGACACTTAAGGCGGGTTTTAAAGCCGGTTTGGTTTAATAATTTATTAGTAGATGATGTATTTGTATTGTATGTAAAAAATATATAAAAAAAATTTATATTAAAATATATAAAAGAATACTAATTATATCTGTTAATAAAATTAAAACTATAATAAATTTCTTAAAGAAAAATGTTTTATAAATATTGGTCAAATAAAATGTATAATAAATTTTTTAAATAATAATAATATTGAATAATTAAAATAATGAATAAATAAAAGAATAGCAACTATACAAGTAAATGTGATAGAAAATAAAACTACGTAGTTAGATACAATAATTAAAAATTTTATGAGATAAATTTGATTTTTTTAATAATTATTATGTAAATATATTTAATAATTAAAATTATAAAGCATGGATGATTGTGGGAAGTTAAAAAAGAGTTTTTCTCCTGATTATGGCAAACTATGGATTATGTCTAATCAATTACGGTGGTGTCAAGACCTCTTTGTTGACTTATCAAGAATGGTCATCTCTCGCAAACAGTACTTTATGCTATTGGTACGACCATGCTTTATGTAAAATCAATCTCAAACACTAAAAATTCTCATTGACCTATTTTATAAAGCGGAAAAACACATATTCAGCTATGAAAGTTGATTAACTATTTTATTTGAGTCTAAACCTTTTCTTTTCATTTAATTTATAAGTTATTAATTTTTTTATTTTATAAAAATAGGTTTTCCATCAATTTCATTGAATTTTCTACCTAACTTTAATAAGTACCAGAATTTTTAATGGTATAAAACAATAGATTTTATAAATATTATTAATTGCATTATATAGCAATAAATAATAAATGATATCAATTTTTTTGAAAAGAAAAGGTGTTGCCAAAAATTTTGCAAATTCCAACCTTTTTGATTTTTCAATTAATTAGAAGTTGATACATATCGAATAGATTTAATAGAATTAATGAAAATGTTAGTTTTATATAAGTAAACTATTAGGACTATGATGGGAGGATAAATTAAAAAAATAGAGAATTTAAATTAAAAACGTTGATAAAGTTCAATGTAGCAAAGGATGGTTATAAGGTGGATAAAATATAAGGCTTTATTTATGGCTTATGTTGGTGTTACGTGTTTATAATTTTTTAAATTAGAACCTACATGGTATAACTCTAAAAATTTACATAGTGTAAAATACTCTGTATAACTTAAAAATTCTTTTTGTTTTTTTAATCTTTCCCTAAATTTTAACTTCGTAGTTTTTTTTATGGTGAATTCTTTTTCGTCAAAAGAAAAAGAAAAGCTTTTTAAACATTATTTGAAACCTAAATGTTAAATGACACTTTTAGCAAAACCATTAAATGATAAACACATTAAAGTACACGCATAAATGAAAAGAAGATAAGGATTCATTAAGACTAAAAGAATAAATATTTTTATTTAAATTTTAAAATTATTATTTTTAGTTTTTGATTATCAATCTTAAGTTTAATTAGACTTTAGCTATTTCTTTGTAACAATATTAGAATATTGTTTTTATTCATTTAGTTTTTCACGTTGAAGAAAAAATAATGTTATTTTTCATTTACATGTACAAAATATAAAGATATTGTATTTGTACTTTATTTTTATGAGTATGATCTTAAATTCTCATTTAAAATTTATTCAATTAAATATAATATAGTGAATGTCCTATATAGTAGGATTGTCTGCTTATCTTAGGTTAATTTTTTTTATAAATAAAAAAAAAGAATAAAACAGATAAAACATGTTACTTTGAGAAAAATATTCTATGAAAAGTATTTTCGTTTTTTTTTAAAAAAAAAAAAACAGAGGGACCACATAATTTCACCAGATGCGAATGAAAAAGTAACCATTCCCCGTCTTTCTTCATTTCCAATAAATTACGTCTCCTAATTTCATACCCAAATCGATCGATTTTCGATCCCCTAGCCCCCCAACTCAACTAGCACCGAGAATACGAAACACAAACCATTCCGAGAAAGTGACAGAATCTCCAAGAAAAAATTTCCACATTTCGCACCAAATCCATATTCTAAACCTAACAGTCCTCTCTCTGACTCATCCTTCTCTCTCTCTCTCTCTACCGCCCTCCCCAATCGCAATCGCTTTAATCATTCTTTCCTCACTCTTAACGAACAAGCTTTTTCTCCTTCTCTCTCTTAGGCGATTTTGATCCGCATTCAATGATCGCGCTTCAATTCCTTAGTTATTGATCGTGTTGTGTAAAATGGGGAGGAAAAGATTCGATTTTGAGTTCGTCGATTGGATTTGCAAAATATAAATATTGAGTTTTCTTGGTGCCAAGGTTAGGTTCTTAGTGCGAAATGAGTAGTTCGAGGCAAGTGACGATGAAGGACTTGGTGGAGGAAGCTAAGAAACGTGTGGTGTTTCTTGTGATATGCGTCGTTGGATTGTCGTATCTCATGTCATGTAAGTTTGATTATTGAATTCTACAAGTTAAGTTGATCAGGTTGTTTTCTCGGTCATTTATTTTAGTTTAATTTTACAGTATGGCATTAAACTGGAGTTCTTGGTGGTGCTTATAATATTGTTTTCGTTGTACATTGGATTGGTTCGGTGTTTATGTACATTGTTTGTAAATGGTGTTGCTTTTTGTACAGAGTGAGGCTTCATATCTACATTACCTGTTTGGACTGTTGTATTTCATGTCGTGTGATTTTGATGTCTACTATTCATTAAGTTGATCAAGTATGTGTTTTGTTAATATGATTTTGGTTTAATTGCGATTTTGAGTTGTTGTACTTTGTCAGGTGAGCTTGATTGTTGGATTGTTTTAATTTACTTGAACAAGTCTCTCTCTCTTTTTTTTTTTTGTGGGGTGGGGGTGGTGGGGAAGAGATGGGAGTTGATTAAAGGTGTTCTTTTGGCTTACAATTAGTTTTATTACTTTAATATGGAGTGTCTGATGATATTGTTCTTGCTATATGTCGGATAGATATCGCTTTTTCCTCTAGGCTTGTCATATTTCATGCCATGTGAGTTTGATTTGGAAGTGCATCGTTTAAGTTGACCAAGTTTGTATTTTTGCTCATTTATTTTTGGTCTGATTTGACTTCGAGGCATGGAGAGGGGTGTGTGTGCGTGTTTTTAAGGTTATAATTAGTGGTATAAATTTAATTTGGAGTTTTTGGTATTGCTTTGGCATTGTTCTGGTTGCATGTTAGATTGGTGTTTGATGTTCCTCTTTATTGTTTCTAGGTGATGTTGTGTTTTGTTAGGAGCGGTATTCCCTATATATGTTACTTGTTTGGGTTTTGGAATCCCATGTTGTGTGAGTTTGACATTGAATTGTATTAACCAAGTTGATCAAGTTTGCATTTTGTTCATATCTTTTCGTCTTATTGTGCTTTCAAGTTACAAAGTTATGTTTTCAAGCTTATAATTAGTAGTATGACTTTTATTCAGAGTGTCTGGTGGTGCTTATAAGTAGTATCCTCATCGTGTGTTGGATTGATGTTCGGTGTTCTTCTATATTGATTCTAGATGATGTCCGTGTTTGTTGGAATGCAGTTTGGTATCTACCTGTTTGGATCTGTGTTTGTGTTGTTTTGATGCTATCATGTGTAAGTACAAAGGCAAAGATGAAGTAAGTATTAAATAAGAATATTATGGGGATAGGAAGCGGGGTAGGAAAATGCTGGGTCTTTGTTAGCCAACTAGCCATAAGGTATGTTGAAGTGTATAAAAGAGACTTAGATTGTTGCTTACCAAGTTTAAATTCATCGGAGATGGTAGTTTTGAGAAAAGAAAGAAATTGAAGGAACTTCACATTGTATTATGGATACATGCTTGTCTGCTATGATCTTAGGTTTCCAAATTTCGACAGCCATAGAAAGAAAGGATTTTCTAGGGACAATAATGAAATATGATGGCATTACTTGGGGTTTTAGTTGTATTTGGCATTAGGAATATATGTGAAGTTTTTTCTTTCGCATTTTGTCCTTTGATGAATGTGCCTATAGTCCACAAGGAGCGGATGTGTGTTGTTTGTTTGCATAATAGAATAGCCATTCTCACTTCCCTCCAGAGTTTCAACAGTATTTTCTGAATAACTATACATTGAAAGCACTTCGTACTTACTCTTGGCGATGATAAAGTGGCACGCCTGAAATATTTTCAGCAACTACACAGCAAATAGAACATTTTGACCTCCTGTTGCTCCATTTGCTGAAACATCATTTAGTCATTATCTGGTGGTGCGTTGGGCAAATGATTTGAATGTCATCCTACATCCCCTTTATCTCTGGTCAATAGGTGAAACAGTCTGGGGGTGGGAGGTAAATGTGACGCCTTTGTCTCCTTGTGTGACTTCTTTCTATGTCATCCATCTTCTTGTTTGTGGGCAGACAAAAGAATTCTAGGGTTGTTGTGGTGGCATTAGTAGTTGAGAATGGTGGCATTGGCTACTAAGTAGTGTTGCATTCATCTCTCTCTTTAACATCATTTCGGTATGAAGTTTGGTAAGTGATTTAGCATGTCTTAGGAATTGGCTAATCTATGGCTGCTGGGTTGGAGGATAATGAATAAACAACTGCTTGATTGGGGGGCTGGCAGGTTGTGGTAGAAGCTGGCAAACAAAAAAAAGTGGCGCAGAAGGGAGAAGGGGAGATGGAGGATGTTGTGGACAAAAAGAGTGTTCAAAACAAGGGGAACTATGGAAAGAAGAGGGGTATTTTGGATATTTTATATCTTTATTTACCTCTCATTCATTATACTGGCTTTTTTCAACCAAGTAGTAGAGTAGGAATAGATCTATCATTTCCTATTCTATTTACATGGAACTCTACCTATTCATATGGAGTCCAGCATCTTTTTGCTGCGCAAATCAAATTTAATAACTTTGTGGAACTTGCATCGATGATATTGGAGCTGTTTACTAGACCTACAAGGTTAACAAACATGACAAGAGGAACATTACTGCCAATTATTTGAGCATCATGTGTGCTGGTCTATTCGTGTTGTGCTGTAATATATGTTACAATGTTGGAAGTATTGTGTATCAGGGGTGTAGGTGTAGGTCAGTTTATGTGTAACTTGATTTGAGTTTCAGTTATTTACAGTAATTATAGGGGTAGTGCTAAGGGGGTGGGCAAAATAGGAAAAGTTTTAGGAAATAGTAGCAATAGGAGTTAGTGAATATTGCAAAATGTTTATGCATGTCTCTGTGTCAATGTGAAAATGCATAAGTGTGAATGTGTATGTGCAGTATGTAGCATGGTGCGTTTATTTGTGTATGTAGCGTGATGTCTATGTGCAGTGGTATAGTAGGAATTAGTGCAGACTGGGTGTCTGTTTGTTTCTTGTATCAGTGATGATCTGTCCTTGTATTTAGGGAAATTAAAAGCAGCTATTCTAGTTGTCAAACTAGGAGCTAAAATAGCAAAAATGGCAGTTGTGCAAAACTGCTCCCTGTACCTGTATTTTAACCACAGAAACATAATAAAAAAGCAATCCTATTTTCTCCAAAAAAATTTCAGAACTTAGTTTTCTAGAGATTTTAGGGTTCTCTATAAAAAAATGAGCCCTAAAAAAAGATCGTCAGGTTCTCTCTATAACTATGGTTGAAATTTTATTTCAAAATTGATCCTGTAGCAATTAGGCTGTTAAGAGTAGCTTCCAATTCCCTGTTCTTATACTGAAAATTTTCAATGAAAAAGTAAGTCCTATTTTTCGGAGAAGAAATCCAGAATTCTAAATTCTAAGAGATCTTAGGGTTCTCACACTAATTAAGCCCAAGTCAAGAGATTGCTGAGTTCTCTTAGTGAACCCCAAACCATTGTGATCAAATAGGTAAACACAGAAGAAAAACTCATAAGAATAGATAAAACCAGATTTCACTTTAGACTGACCTAAAACACATTCTTATATTCAATCCTGTAACACGGCATTTATTTCATAGACTATAAAAAAAATAGGAGTTATAGAAGAACTGAGTCTCTAGAATGTCTCTATCATACTCTTATTGTTGAGGATATGGCCACATTTTTGTTTGTGTTTATTTATTTATTAATTGACATGTGTCATTCTTCCCCTCTAAACCAAAATTGTAGTGAATAAAGAAAATAATTACAAATTTGTGTCAAATGTAGTGCATAGTACAAAAATGAAACGGTCAGAAAATTACAGAGGAAAACTTAAAGAAAGCCCTGCCATGTATAGGCTTCATCAGCTCAATTTTGTCTACTTGATCACTTAACTACTTTGACTATGGGAACCATCCTTTCTCATTAAGCAACTTTTAAAATAGAAACTGCTATTTCAGCTTAAATATCAGGTTGTAAAGTGAGAACTGTTAATCAGACATAAATGCTATTACTGGCTGAGCAGGTCTGTATGAATCTTTATGACCTTTTGTGCGGGAGAGTGGACTAACTCCTTATATTTGGAGACTTCTCAAGGATTTTGTGGTCATGTCTTTTTGCCAAGGGAGATTTTTTATGTATGTTTATTGTTTCATGTCTGATAATATATATATATATATATATATATGTATGTATGTATGTATGTATATGTATGTATGTATAGGAGATTGCATATGTTATTTTATTTGGCCTTCCTGTGTTTACTCCCTTTCTTATTGTGTGGCTAATTTATTAATTTTTATTTCAGTAACAAGCTCCTCAGTGTGGGTCAACTTGCCTGCTGCAGCAGCCTTGATTATCATTCTTCGCTATTTCTCCTTGGACTTTGAGATGCGGAAGAAAGCTGTTACATACAATAGCAAGCAACCGGTAAGCAGTGCTTCGTCTCAGAAGAAGTCCATTGAAGTTCCCAAAGAAACTAAAAAAGGGTCAGATTGGAGGAGGAAAGTTGATTCTCCTGTGGTTGAAGATGCAATAGAGCACTTCACCAGACATCTAGCATCAGAATGGGTCACAGATTTGTGGTACTCTCGTTTAACACCTGATAAAGAAGGTCCTGAGGAACTGGTTCACATTATGAATGATGTTATTGCAGAATTTTCACATCGAGCAAGGAGCATAAACTTAATTGATCTATTGACAAGGTTTTTTATCATGGCTTATATTGGTGTTCTTTCATCTGCTAAAAATTTTGTGAGGAAGTCATCCTTGCTAATTTATTTTCTGAAATGTTGTTGCAGGGATCTTGTTAGCCTCATTTGCACCCATTTAGAGATTTTTCGTTTGACTCAGGCTAAAATTCCAAAGAAACAGTCTGATCCTCTGGATGTTCAGTACCTAGATGTGGAACTGAAACGCATCCTGGCTAATGAGAACAAATTGCATCCTGCTTTATTTTCTGCTGAAGCTGAGCATAAGGTTAGTTCTCTTTGTCTGATTTCTTCTTCTTTCTTTCCTTTTCTTCAAATAGAATATTTCTTGTCAATTTTCACTACCACACTCTCTTGCCATTTGGTTGCAGGTTTTGCAACATATAATGGATGGTCTCATGTCCTTTGCCTTCAGGGCTGAAGATCTGCAATGCTCTTTCTTTCGTTACCTTGTGAGAGAGCTTCTTGCATGTGCAGTTATGCGACCAGTTCTAAATTTAGCTAATCCAAGGTGGGTTTACTTTACTATTATCGTTGGAATATAATTACTGGTATCTTTTCTCATTTTTTGTTTTACCACAGGTTCATCAACCAGAGGATTGAGGCCATTGTCATGGCAAGGACAAAGAACAGAGGTACTGTTTCAGTAGAAGTGACATCACCATCCAAAAACTTGCCAACAAGGCTACCCCCTGACCATTTTTCAAGGTCTTCAGATCCCTCAGTTACTGGTGTGGAACTAGTCCAGTTAAAAACAAATCAGTCCAAAGCTGCTTCTGGTACACCTGTAACAAATGCTAAGAAGGGGACACTTCTTTCTAAAGATCCATTGCTCTCTATGGAAGCTCAAAGCTCCCGTACATGGAATTCATTGCCTTCAAACACCCAAAATGGTAGTGAGAAAGGCATTCAGCGACACCGCTCTGGAGGGCAGTGGGGAGAGATGTTGGATGTAATTTCTCGCAGGAAGGCTGAAGCCCTTGCCCCAGAACATTTTGAAAATATGTGGGCAAAAGGGAGAAACTATAGAAAGAAGGTTGGTGAAGATCATGCCACTGAACAAATTTCACCATGTTTTTCAGAAAGGAAGTCTG
This sequence comes from Lumnitzera racemosa, assembly GCA_024138005.1. Classification (NCBI taxonomy): domain Eukaryota; kingdom Viridiplantae; phylum Streptophyta; class Magnoliopsida; order Myrtales; family Combretaceae; genus Lumnitzera; species Lumnitzera racemosa. The sequence goes on from JAMXBC010000012.1 coordinate 82,700,505, forward strand.
TTACCGCTGACAATTCAAATACCCCACCAAAACCCAAACAAAAAATTGCTGCGGGAACAAGCAGTTCAAGAGGGGCTAGCACCCGTGCCTTAGAGCATAACAAGGCTTCTCCTGTAGAAAATTCCTCTATCCCTGTGGATCAGAAGCTTCCAGCTCAGTTACTTGCTCCTGGAACAAATGCAACTGATGAGCATAATGTAATGCGTTTGGAGGAAGTTGATTTGGGAAGTAGTTCATATACCTCTGAAGATGATGAAGCTGACACTGCCACTGGTCTTGATTCTCCGGGGACTAAAGTTTGGGATGGCAGGAGTAAGAGAAACTTGTCTGTTCCTGCCATCCATCATCCATTAGAACCTTTTGAAGGTCGTACTGCAAGGAAGACAGGTGAGGGACGTATTCGCAGCCAAGGGCTTCCTGGTGGCCAGTCTGGCAGAAAAAGGGGTAGACTGAGTAGTAGGAAAGTTCATGTCTGGCAGGAGGTCGAGAGAACAAGCTTTTTATCTGGAGATGGACAAGACATACTTGGTAACTTAAAAGATTATGAAAGTGATGAGGCATCTAGTGATGATTTTGAGGATGAACTCCTCATCAGAGCAAATAGTGGAGCAACTGCTTCATCATCAGCACCCTCTGTTTCTACATCAAAATCCTCTGTCAACTCCCTGCAATCTTCTCCAGTGATGGATTCTTTCTTGAAGTTAAGATGTGAGGTACACTTGAAGCTCTGCTTTTGCTTGTTTGCTTATTAGCCCCAGAGGAAGAGCTTGCAAGGACATTTCCTCTTGCAGGTATTGGGAGCAAATATTGTGAAAAGTGGTTCTAGAGCTTTTGCAGTCTATTCAATATCTGTTACCGACATTAACAATAATTCTTGGACCATCAAAAGAAGGTGTGGAGGATTACCTTTGAATTAATGATTCCTCATTTTTTACCAGGTTCCTTAAAGTAATCTCATCAAATCCGATGCTTATTGGACTTATCTTGTGACAATTTCTGACTTTTGTGTGATATTTTCCAACATTGTCATTAGGTTTCGTCATTTTGAGGAGTTACACCGCCGGCTTAAAGAGTTTGCCGAATATAATCTTCATTTGCCACCCAAGCATTTTCTCTCAACGGGTCTTGACGTGTCTGTTATACGAGAAAGGTGCACGTTACTGGATAAATATTTAAAGGTTAAATATCCTGCTCTATTCTCCTATTCTTGTTAGAGATCAGTACTTAAACTGGTTCATTTTTGTCTTCTTGAGAAGGATTTCATATGATCTAATGTGCATGCAAATATTAGCTTTGTGGTTGATTGGGACATTTCACATTCATCTCCATTGCCTTTGTATTGTAGCCCCATAATTGTTTTCACCAAAGTTTTTATTCCCCTCTTTTCTTCCAGTCATGTACTTTGCTTTGGTCATGTCACTTGTACTCATTCCTCCATGGGTACCAACAAGTTTGTGTATAATCTTTTCAGAAGCTGATGCAGCTTCCCACTGTTTCTGGATCAATTGAAGTTTGGGACTTTCTAAGTGTTGACTCTCAGGTTTTGTTTTCTTCAATGTCGAATACTGGTTCTATGATTTATTCTGTTTCCTTTTTCTTGCTTTCTAAAGCTATTGCTTATTGGTGTTTCTGTATAAAGCAGACTTATTACTTCTCAAACTCCTTTTCTATCATCGAGACCTTGTCAGGTAAGCAACTTCTTTTCTCTTTCAAGTCAATCTGTTGTCATCCCATCTTGTGTAACCTCGTGTTTTGTGATCTTGCAGTGGACCTTGGTAATAAGCCCTCAGAAAAGGACCGAAGGACTTCAAGCTCATTTGCACCTGAAGTTAGTCCCAATTGGCCAGAAACTAGTGTTCCCAGGAAGAAGGAAACTGCTGCACTGACAAAGGATATCCCAGTGGATGGTTTAAAGGCTGTTGCAAAAGGCAAGGCAGTAAATGATAATGGGAATGCCAGTACTGAGGAGACATCTCACGCAGCTTTTGATGCCTCTTCTGATCCTACCCTTCCTATGGAGGTAGGGACTTGAGTTGTTAATCGCAAGGAGGATTCTATATTCTGGAGTTGTTTTGATGCATTACATTGATTCCATTTCAGTGGATACCTCCAAATCTAAGTGTCCCTTTATTGGACTTGGTTGATGTCATATTCCAGCTACAAGATGGTGGTTGGATCAGGTGCTGTAGATTACTTTCTCTTTTTGCCTAATTGTATAATACTATTCTTTCATGATTTTGAACAATGTTGATGCCCAATGCCTGTTTTCATCCAATTACAGGAGGAAGGCCTTCTGGGTGGCTAAACAGGTCTTACAGCTGGGAATGGGTGATGCTTTTGATGATTGGTTGATAGAGAAAATCCAACTTTTGCGGAAAGGTTCAGTGGTTGCATCAGGAGTCAAGCGGGTTGAGCAGGTATGCTTGATCTCTCAGTTTGTTGGTCCACGTAAGCTTTTTATGGATCTTTTAGAGTAGGAGACATGCTGTGCTTTCCATAAAGGGCCCGACTATTTTCTCAGTTTTTTAACAGAATTTTCCTTGTTAAGCTTATGAATTGTTTACTAATTTTCTTGGTGCTAAATGATAGTGGAGATACAAACTTCCATAGTAACTATCTTCTAGGATCTATGTCCTAGGGTGTCGGCCTTGATATCATCTATTGGCTTTTCTGATATCATCTATTGGCTTTTCTGTTTAGATTTGGTGGTGGTTTTTTTATCACGCTTATCATGATGACCTCTCTCTCCCCCTATTAAACAGATACTCTGGCCTGATGGAATTTTCATAACCAAACATCTGAAGCGGCAACGATCATCTCCAACCGCCAATTTATCTCAGGGTTCTCCTAAGACCTTTCATCCCTCAGAACCATGTTCACCTAAACCAGCTGATGAGCAACAAGAGGAGGCAGAACGCCGTGCGAAGTTTGTGTATGAGTTGATGATTGGTAAGTCTTTTCTTTTTCCAGATCACATTCCTGTAGCTTACCGTGCTTCCCTCAAACATTGAATTTCCGATTTGGTAATTTATGAGACTGGATACTTCTACAGATAAAGCACCGGCTGCTATTGTTGGTCTTGTCGGCCGCAGGGAGTATGAACAATGTGCAAAGGATCTTTATCTGTTTCTCCAGGTAATTCCTGCTACAAGATGATGTAATGTGCTCTAAATCAAACATAAATCTCTATCTCTCTCTCTCTCTCTCTCTCATCCTGCCTTTCTGCTCACTATCCTGGAGGGAAAGACAAATCTAGTCAAGTTTCCATGTATTTTGACGGCATTTACTCTCTATTCTACTGCTGCTAGAATTTTCTTTCTTGCAACCTATGAACACAAAATGGCTAAATTCATAGCAGCCCAATCACAGTTCCATATCAACTTGAGTTACGTGTCGATGAATTGCTCATGGCGTGTGGAAATAACTTTCATTGAATGTTCAACTGTGACTGGGGCCCCAAACTTCCCTGCTATGGGAGAGTTTAGGAATGAATGCTATCATGAAATGCTGAACTTTTTGGAGTTAATTATTTTAAATCAATGAGTTGATTTTGCAGATTGACCTTGGCAAAGCTTATTGGTATTGATAAAAGCTGTTTTCTTTTATATATGCAGTCGTCTGTGTGTCTGAAGCTACTGGCTTATGACCTCCTGGAATTACTTCTTATATCTGCATTCCCAGAACTTGATCACACCTTTAAACAGCTATTTGAAGAGAAAGATAAATTTGGTGAATACAAGGCAAATTAGTGCAACACTATTGTCACTGGTTCAACCTCAGAGGCTGCCTGGAATCTTATTTTTGCTTTTTCAGGTAAATAGCACTTTGAGATTTTTTCCACTCGATGAAAATTACAATTTTTCTTTTTTCCCATTAAATGAGGTTTCAGATTTTGCTTTTAGCCACTTACTGGTAACTTGGAAGAGTTCTTTTATTGTACATCATCATCAGATAACATTACATGTACAGAACAGTACACCGATTGAAAGTCGTAATGATTTATTTGCATTGTGGATAATCTTGATCAAATTTTTTGTGCTCTCTTTCTTCCAACAATTTGATTATATCCAAAGTAAACCCATTATCCTTCTGCATACCTCTGGGATTCATTTCGTCAGAAACTATCACGTCGAGAATCATGGATTAGCATCTTAAACCGAGCTATTCATAGACCATTGATTGATGAAGCACCCTGCATCCATCAATTTGCCAATGAGCTTGACATGGGGATTCTTTTGCGTCTACTAGTGAAAGTGCCAGGGTGTTGGTCATTGTTTTAGGGTTAATTCTCGTACTGTATTTTGCTCCTGTAAAATATCTGGGCGGATAACTTTTTGTATCAAAGCTCCGATTATGATGGTCGAAGTATGGTCAAAGCTAATTTCTGACTAATGGTGAATCTTTCACCGTAAGAAATGTACGGCCGTGCAACTGATTCTTGGTAATTTATTATAATACACAATTCGGAAAAAAAAAAAAAAATCATTCTTTCGGTATGTTTTGTTTTAACAGTACATTCTTTGTTCTAACTATAATTTTTTCAAAAACTAAAAAAAAAAACGATAGTTTTTTCATATGTACACACCATTTCTGAATTTTTTGCTCAAATTGTACATCCCCCTCATGCAAATGATGTTAACTTTTCAAATGGTGGTAATACTTGAATAATTTTAATATACAAAATTATACAACCAAACAACTTTTATAGTTTCTTATTTCTATATTTTGTAATATCGTAACTCTTTCTGATGAACATATGCTATCAATATATTAACGATTGTAATACCTTTTAAATAAATTTATATTTTTGCTTTCAAACGTGTTCTAAACCATTATAGACGTCTAATTTTTACCTATTTCGATTAGCAGTACTATTAAAGACTAGAACAAAAGATATACAGCCCACTTAACTCCTAAAACAATTTGCCTACTGGGTAAAGATAAAACTGACGCAAAACAAATCTATATAGCTGGGGATGTCATTATGTAGACAAGCTAGTATTTTTTCTAGCAAGAATTGTTGGCTTCATCTTCTAGCTCGGTTGGAGATTCGAGTTTTGGTAGTTACACCTGGGGTGCAAGCAATTCTCACAATCTGAGGCTGCAATTATTCTCGAATCAAATCTATCGAAGGGTCAAGAGTGGCCAAGTATGATGTATAATGCAACATAAGACGGTCCTGTTATTACCAACTTCTCATTGGAACCCCTCTTGGGCGCCATTCGATAGATCACCAGTTCAATTGAGGAGCTATTTGCAGGACCCTTCCGGAAGATGAGTTTCAGACTTCTACTAAGCATAGTACCAAAATATTTCATTTCAGCAAAGCAGGTTGTAGTAGTGTCACGCCACTGCCACGGAAACCAACCCCCTCTCCGCAACATAATTTTTGGACCCTATCACGGTTCGTATTTATAAATACAGTCCAATAAGAGACTGTGTCATGCCACTTCGAAATGATCCTTCTTGCGAGGAGACTTTGGAACTGATTGTTGAATGCGGAATAGATCTGCCTTTCAACTCTCATGACACTTGATACTTCTAAGCCATCTTATGACAATATACAAACAAGAAAAACTAAAGATACAAGCAAAGGGGATATCGAACAATAATACTTCAAAATTTGTAGCAGCTACATTTTCCAAGAGCCAAAATAACAAAAACAACAGTCCCTGACATCCTAATAAACATCGTTCTCAAATGAATCTTCCAAACAAAAAATACCAACTGAATCTAGCAACAGGTAATTATATACCCGGGTAGAGCTCAATGGTAACTCAAAACCTTAAGCAGATGCTGCTGCTGCCACCTTGTTCTTTGGTGCTGCTTGAGTACCTGAATGACAGGAAATCCATGGATTAGCAATTGCTGGAACGCTATGGGAAAAATAAAATGAAAAAAGACAAGATGATCGAGCATATTGCTGATTAGCAATGGCATTATTACCTTCTCTGAAGCCGGTCTTGAACCTGCGAGGAACATGGCGTAAGTACCTCATCCGACCAGTTCCAGTTGTCTTTCTTCGGATCGCCTTCACACTCCAGTTGTCTGTAAATTTCAAATCAAATCCATAAAGCTCACCAAAAAAGGAACTAAGAATATGCCTATACAGGCAACAGCCAACTCAATGACACAAGCATCGCAAATGATCGTACCTCAATGTTTAAAAGACTACCTTTTATAGATGGTTTAATGATTATAGTGCTAAGCAGCCTAATCTCGTGAAAAAGCCAAGGAATTATAAACAAAACTAATCTGTCGCAAAATAAACACCCGCTGATACTTCATCACACACCGAGCTCAAAACAGGAGTAAAACAATTTGCATATATCTTTTGCTCTTAGACTTTCAAGTGCATTAATTTTACAAGCGCAGGTTCATGAGAACAATATTCTTATAACTAAAATCGTCCAATCATTTCTTACAATCAAACATGCAACTTTCAGACAAACATATACAACTACCTACACGATATAATGAAAAACAAAACATTTCAACGAACCCAAACAGATCCAAACAATTCCAATCAGAACACACTCTAAACAAAAATTTCCTACCTTTAGGCAGGTTCCCAGTCACATTTCTCATTCTCCCAATCACAAACAGATGAACAAGAAAGCAATAATGGTTCCTGCATTAACTTGTTATACATTTTGGGATTGGGAGACGAAAGGCCAGGCTACTAAATGAGAACCAGACAATCTTATCCAAAGAAAATAATTTCTTCCAAGCACATAGTAACTGAATTTGTTCTCTTTACACACATTAAAATAAATAAGCACCTTACTACACATCAAACCAAACAAAGGTCATACTCAAAACCCTAAAACAAACCAAATCTAAGTGAAAAAGGAAACTCATTTCACTACACAAACAAAATAAGGACTAATGTACAATACAACAAAAATGAAATAAAATAAAACACAAACCATTCCAAATTAAACTTCTAATGAAACTTAAAACCCTCATTTCCTAATACAAGCAAATCAAATATCCATTAAAAACTCACATTACAGAAAACACTAACCCCATTCCAGAATTGAACTTCGATGAAACTCAAAACCCTAGAAAACAATTCAAATCTCCATTAAATCACAAAAAAAAAAAAGCTCCTTTCCAATAAAAACACGATCCATACTACTCTACATTACACAATAACCAAGAAAGAAAAATTAATCCGTTTCAAATTAGGCCTAAAATGACTTGATCTTACACTTTCTCTTGCGAGCGGCAGGGAAACCGCAGGCACCGCAACGGCTCTTCTGAAGGTGGAAGCTTCGGCGGCCACAACGAACGCACAAAGTGTGCGTCTTGTTCCTTCTCTTTCCAAAACTTCCTGTTCCTTTACCCTAATTTTCCAAAAGAAAGAAAATTGATCATCAAAAATACACAATTTTGAGTGTCTAAAGCAATGAAGACGAAGAAACAGACTGGATTTCTTACCATTGGAGTGGATGGTGTGGAGAAGCACAAGAAGACTCGGAGAAGAAGCGGCGAAGGAAGAGGAAGAGTGAGACAGAAGGGTCTTTTAAGGGTTAGGGTTTGACCCTTTTTAGGGTTTCGGAAAGTGGTGATGGAAATGAAAAAAGGTGGTTGGGCCTAGCCCATCACACATTTTTATTTGTTAATTCGAGAATAATTCTTATATATTTGGATACGCACGCTATACCAGAAAGCATAAACCGGATGATTCATCTTACATTTAGTACGAAGTGGAATAGAGCTTCGGACCTATATTTAGTTTCATCCAAAAACTAGGATGAAATGGAATTGAGTGGAATTAAGATCAAATATATTTAAAAATGTTTTAAGTGATTAAATGGAACGGAATGTGTATACATTATAATTTATTAAAAATACTTTTAATTATTAGAAGTCGTAATAACGTGAATTAATAATAATTAATTGAAAGAAATGAAATTATAATTCCATCTTCTCAAATCAAATTCCTCTTTTAAGTAGAAATAGTCAATTCTATAGAAGTTCAATTCCACCTTTTGAATGCACTTTCAAATAGAGGAAGAAAAAAAATGAAACTAATAATCGTGATTTCATTTATGTCCATTAGCATGTACCAAAAACCTAAAGGCTCCACTATTGCTAACCTACTTCAATAACCAGTGAAGAATCCTACTTCCCTTATGTATGGAACCTTGAAAGGTATAGAACCTTTAGGAAACTAAAATGTGATTCCCCTTTTTCTACTTTTTGTAGAAGTTGTACTAATATTTATTTCTTTTTCTTTTGTCATTTTCACCCTTTTGCCTTATCCTAGGTTGGTTTCAGGATTTCCCATTTTTGTAATTGTATCTTTCCATTTTTGTCCTAGAGATTTGTTATGCCTTAAAACAGTAGAGTCGTAACAGTCTTATCGTATAAACTATCTAAAGATAAAAGCCGATTACTTAGTCACTATCGTATATCTGATTCACACAAGGTATTTACGATTAACTCGCTTTGAAATATATAGTTTACATGAAATTGTCACTAATTTACTTGCGGAAGTTTTAGAACATGTAATAGAACTTATATAATTTATGTAACATTTATAGGATTAGTAATTTAGTTCACTTAAACATTTACATAACTGACACCAAAGATAATAAGATAATGAGAAAAACTCTATAAAAATTTAGTGTATCTAAAAGCTCAGTTATTACTAGGACTTATCAAGATGGAATTGAGTTGAATGGGTTCTTCGATATATCGAAGAAAATTAGAAGAAAAGGGTTTACAATCGAACAAGAGTAGTTTACGTGAAGCTATTCGGAGAATATAACTTACCAACGAATACAACAAAAATTAACACCTCACTTAATATGACACACAAGTTGATATTAAGGTCTACCTATCACTGATAATGAATTATTCGGCAAGATTAGATAAGAGTGTAGGAAATATGGACTTAGAGAGGATTGTCTTACAAAAATAGAATATTTAGTGTAAAAATGTTGGTTATATCTGTGGCTTATGAAGAAAAAAGGATTATTTATAATAAGTCTTTAGGGCAGCATTACAAATAATGAAAAAATAAGAAAGTATATATAAAAAGGGAATTCTCAGTACATATCAAAAACGGTAAAAAGGACAAAAGACTAAAATAGAAAAGTGGTACAATATCAATTGAAGTGGACATGTGGCAGTACAACATTGGTCCCGTACTAATATTCTTTAAGCATAGTAGGCGGGAGGAGTCAAAATGTTACGGCATTAAAATATCAGGAAGAGAGAGAGACGATGTCATGCCAAGAGAAAACTATTCGGCTATTTAAGTAAGTCTCTCGTTACTTGGTAGAAACTTTTTAATAGTATCGGTGGGATTACTCGATACAAGGTCTTCGGCAAGAGAATGGTAGGCATCATCATTATTGAGTGTATAGATCATTGTACGACAATTAGGGGACCTCAAGGGGTTCAGCCATATTCCTTCAGCATAAACTTTCTCGTCATCAATAGTTTACTGAGACAGAATTCGCCGTGTAAGAGATTGGAATCCTCGGAGCCATGGTTGACTAATGAGGCCGTTGGTTGGCAGTTTATCAAAATTCAACTATTCTCTAGTTTTATAACGTTATTCCTTAGGATCCAATAGTTATTAACCTTAGGGAAGTTACAATATTGCATTATAGTCAATACTTACAAAAATATCTATAAGGATATGAGCAATCAATTGCTCAATAAGTTAGGATAGAGATATAAGACTACACATTAAGTACAGACAATGTTATTAAATAGTTATTTAAATGCAATACAATAAACCAATGCTACAATACAATATTGTTTGATTCATCGTGAGATTAAAGAAATTTCGTCCGCTCTTATTTAGATTTGAGAAGTTTCGGTGCATATATAACAGCTAACAACTAAACCTAGGCTTGTGCAATGAAAACATCCATCTTCTTCCCGCGACTACCTTTGAGTCACTGCTTTCACTCTTGTAGCGACCTTTTCTCTTATTACTTAGTTCGACTAAGGATAAAGAAGAGATCGTTTTAGCTATCATTTATGAAGGGGATGGTATTTGATTGGAGAATCCTAATAATTTCTTAATGGGTTGCAATGCATATCCAATTTAAAGTTTTAAGGCTAATATAGTTAGATCCAATTTAAGATGATTAAGTAATTTCACTCAATTCAATCAATTGAAATCCAATATAATAAGCTAATAGTTTACATTTAGGCTAAAAAACATACAGGTATGCACACAAGTAAGCTACTTATAAACATAACTAAATATAACTTTATGCCTCCAAGTATTATAAAATAATACTTCGAAATGCAGTTATATATTGATTTCAAACTTACTTGAACTTTTCCTTGCTCATTAAGTTGTGACTTATGATGTATCTTTACCGCTAATTCTTATAATATAAATATTGTCTTAGTGTTCCTATAATTACTATATATAAACTTTTATTCTATAACTTAAATCATTATCTTTAGTTTGAAGTTCTAATGTACTTAATTATCTAAGTTTTAGGTCTTTTGTGATTAGTTTTGCATTTAACTGGTCTCTAATTTATCTTCTGATTCAGTCTCCGATTGAGTTCCTAATTACAATTTAATTCATAGGTCTTAGGTATACCCTCCTACTTATCTTTTGAAGTTTAACTAACTAAATTTTAGGTGTATGAAATTTCTAATTTAGATTCTGATCCACTTCTTAGTTTAGCTCTATAAACTTAGTCTCTAATCTATCATCTAAATTAGCCTTTGGTCAAAACGTACTCCATGTTTCAGCTAATATTTCTACAAATTTAACATATATTCCTACTCCACAGTCAAGGCTAGTAACTAAATACAAAATCTTGTCATACTCATATTTCGCAATTTACACTTTATTATTTACCAATTTAAATTAAGAGAATATTCAATTCTTTCCTTCTAACAATTAAGGAAATTAAACAAACGAATTTTACCCTAAGAAATTTCTACTTCTCTTCAGTTAAATATCTTTAAACCCATTATATTTAGATTATTGTATAAGCCACATCAATTTGTTAAGCTAACCATATAAAAATACCTTAACAACTCATTGTTTCATAAAAATCAAAATTTCTCCAAAATTCAATTTAAAAATTTTGACAAACTAATCACATACATGAAAATATAGTATGTAGACGTCTTATATTAAAAAATTGACATAGAAACTACATCACTCGATCTTTATAAAATTCCATCGAAAATTGGTGTACTTGTGTAATTTCTTTAGGATTATATATTTACACTTAAAATTTTGAAAAACTGGTTTTATTTTTGAATTTTATACATAAAATTAATTAGAAAACCAAAATTCATAATTTTTAAACAAAAGTTAATACTTTTAATAAATTTTTGAATTTCAAATCAAAATTGGTAACTCTTTGGCATTGATAGCTTTGACCATTGCTGGCCCCTCCATTGTTGTCGGTAGGCCCTGGCGCTACCTCCATCACGAGGTGGTGATAACATGGAACTCCTCAACCCGGATTAGAGCGGGTGAAATATCTCTAATTTCACAACAGACCGGACTACGTTGTGTGATGACACTTGATTATTGCATTGCATGAAAATAATTGTTTGATAACCCTGTTTATGCTTGTATGCATTCATGAGTCTCCAATTCAACTTACTGGGCTTTAGTTGCTCATACCCTTATAGATCCTTTTGCAGGTTCTGATTTGTGAACACTACAAGTACTATGCCGCCTTACAATTACCCAGAGGTTAGTCCGTTTTTTAAGCCAGGGGTGTGAGCATCAAGTTACTTAATATAATGTGAGGCTAGAATGACCTTGTAATTAGGAAGGAAAGACTAGTAGTTATTATGTAATCTAATGAACTGTCGTGTTTGTGTAAAACTTCCTGGGAAGCTCTGTGGACTTATTTATAATTATCTATGTTTTATAGAACTTTGTGATAATTATCATAATTGTAGTATAATTATTACTAGAACTGTTTACTTCAAAGCGAGGAGTCGTCGACGTCTTGTGTAGATTATCTCTATAGTAGGCACTGTGAGGCCAGTTACTATCATAGAATGGTTTACACGGCGGAACTGTTGCGACTTTGCGACTTCGGGGCGTAACAGAAGGTCTTTGGTTGGTTGCTATTTTCTAAGGAACAAATGTCACTTATCTTAATAGTTTAGGTAGCCATTTCTTATTTTAACCCAACTACATGTTGTTGTTGTGCCATGTCCCGATATAACTTTCTCTATCCTACCACCTTTTTTTTATGTTTTTTTTTTTTTTTTCTGGAAACTTTCTTTTAATTATTTTAATGTATTTTGCTGTATATTAAGTATTTTAAGTAATTACGAGTATTTATATACATGCATATTATTATATTTAATATAAATGACCACTCCTAAATATTATTCACATTATTTTATGGTTTTTAATGTGCATATATTTTATTTTTAGTAATTCGTTAATTATTAGAACTCGTTTCCTGTATTTTTGATAAAAAAATGAATATTATACTTATATTTTATAAATGAAATATTTATTTTATTATTTTATTTTCTTAAATCCAAGCTCTCGGGACTATTTCTACTAATATTCTTAACTTCATCATAAAATTTAAATTTGATCGAATAATTTTTACGATTACTCTAAATTTTACATATCAATTCTGAATTAACAAATCATAAGTTTACTAACCAATTTTTGCAGGTTCTCACAAAAGTTACTATATATAGTCTATTTTAGGACATCTCATTTTATATTGGAATGTACAAAATCTTCCATTCTTACTTGTAAGTTTATTGCTTTACGATTGTTACACTCTATGTTAGCTTATGAGTCATTAAGTTAATACTAAGTTGTGTGGTATTGTTATGGTGAGTCATATCTATAATGGTTGTTTTACAATTAACTACTGTTATCATTTCATTACTATTTCTTCAATAGTTTGAAGGATCCACCCTTATTTTAAGGTAAGCCCCTAATGAATCTCATATCGTGGGTATATCACCAGTAGTTTAGTTGAATTAGGAATTAAGTTATAAATCTAAGGTAGCTTTTAGTATGAATAAGATTTTGATTACTTACCCATCTAAAAAGGATTTTGATCACTTATGGTAGATTTGATTATGTCAATCTTCTCTTTGAGTTTTATAAGATTGTCTAAAGCAATCCATGTACATGGTTACCTTGCTTAATGCTTGTGCATATAAGACTAATATCTACATGAACTTAAAAACATAGAAACTTTAACTTATATGTTGGTTGTGGCTATACTTAGACTTGGAGTTAGAGTACTTGGATACTAGAAGTGGTGGTTGAGATTGTATGGATTAGGTACTATTATCTTTACGTATGAATGTTATGGATTGATTGGTGGTCACTTGGAATATGATACACAGTTCATTTGCTTGAATGAACTTACAATTGATTGTATTGGTAGCACGTACACCTTGAAGAATGGTTGTAGTAGATTAGTTGTATTAATAGATAGTCTAATGCAACTCTAGGTGAGATAATTTTATGTTGGTTTTGGGATGATGTAGAGTACCTATACTATAGATATATATGTAAAATTGTACATATGCTTAAAAGTCGCAACCTACTTCAATTCTTATGACACTGAAACTATATTGTGTGCCATATGTAATTATATTAGCAAAAGGTATATATGCAAACCACATTTACATAAAATGTATGTCTTTATAGTGATTATGTACTGAATTTTGGCTTACACTTTACAGGACAAGCTCTTTATATCCAAGTTTTATGGCCGGTTTTCATTCTTATGATGACATCGAATACAATTATGAGAGTAAGCAAGACCATGATAAGTTTAATTATTATGATTTTTCTTCTTTTTTCTTTCCCTTAATTTAACTAGTATCTATGGTTACAAGTGGGTCAAATGACCCTCTTTTTTAAGTGAGTTTTTATCCCCCTTGCTTGAAATAGCCGTTTTAGTGATCCTAAGGGTGAAGGTGTCCAATATGAATATTTTTAACAAAAAAAAAAGATTTTATTGATTTTCCTTTTATATAATTTTCTACAATTTTTCATATTTTTTATTTTTTAATAATTTAGTTTATTAGTATTATACTATTTGTTTTTATTAATTATGTAGATGAATCAAAAGCAGTTGCATATCATATACTAATGGAAGATGTTATGTTATTAAACAAGTCCTCTTTCACAAACTTCTATAAATATTAATGACTCAAATTTGAAAAAAATTAAAGGGGCAAAGAGGGTTTAGGATTGAAATTGAGGGGAAAAAAAAAAAGTTCAAACCTTAAAAACTAAAAATGAACTTTTTCTCAAAAGGGGTTAATGGGATTTTGACACAATTCAAAATATTCAAATAACTATTTCAAACATGAATGACTTAATTAAATATTATATCCAATATGAATTTGGAAGCGAGGACAAAAGTAATACCACAAACAAAAAGCTCCTGCTCTATTTCCTTTGTCCTCAGGTAGCCTTAGAGAATTTAGTCATACATGCCTTATCAACATCCAGATGAAACCAAATACAATGTGGTTGTAACTTGTAACCACTTCTCAAGATAGGAACAAAGTGATAAAAAAAAAAAAATGTCTCTAACATACAACAAAGAGCCACAAATGCAACCATATCCATCCAAGAACCCAAACACCACATGTACAAAGAAAATGTAACTAAATTTCAAAACATCTACCACTTCCTTAAGCTTCCACAGTATACTTGTAAGGATGCAGAAGACTCTTGTGCTGTCGCAGGAGCAGGATCGGATGAAGGACGGAGATACTTATAGACAAAACCTGATGAATTATGCAAAGAGGTCTTCTAAGAATAGGATTGTTCGAGATAAGGCAAAGAAAGAAGCGATTGGAAGTTCCAATTCCAGGAAGATCCTAGAGAGCAAGAAGCAAAATAGCTTAGTGTTGGCACAGAAGATGAAGGAGTTGGAATTAATGGATTCAAGTAACATAGAGCATATCCAGGATGTAGAGGAAGCATTGCATTACTACTCGCGACTTACAAGCCCGGATTACCTCCACATTGTGGATACTTTCTTCATAGACATGTTCGCGGATTTCTTCAACCCCAAGTGCCCTGCATCTAGAGTTAGTAGCTCTCATCGACGAGTAGGTTCTGTTTAGTGTAGAGGGAGATATCAGGGAGTTCCTCCCTCCTTGTAACTAACAATAGTTTTCGCAGGATGCTTGAAGATTTCGTCGTTTATGCATTTTGCTGTCCAGGACGACATGCCTCATGTTACAAGTATGTGAACCTTTACTAGTTATTAGTACAGTAGTTCTTTGGATGGCAGCATTTTCCTTTTCCATCTCCTAAGAAACATAGATTTAACAAAATTCAATCATGATCCTTTGTAATGTGTGGTTAGTCCAATGAAATAGGATCCCTTAAAAACTTAGACAGAAAGATCAATTATTGAACATGCTTCTTTTACTAGATCTATAAATGCCTTTTAAATTAAGATAAAAGTATTGGACTCAAATTTAAAACTCAAGATCAGCTCAAAAACCTAAAGCTCAACCCCGACCAAACTTAAAATTTTAATCTCAATCTCAACTTGTCATGATACTTTGCAAGTTTGAGCTGTTACTTTGTTGCAGAACTAAATAATATTCAACTCAATAATATTCCATGTATGCTATAGCAACTTTCAAGGGTGATTTGACTTGATTCATGAGATTATCAAGCCAAACAGAATAAGCTTGAGTTCAGCAGTTAGTTACCTACATCAAGATGATGAGGTAACTCTGGGAAGATTTTCAGGGACTCCTGTTTATCTTGTTGGTTGGCGTATTTCAATTATAATCGAGCAAAATATGAACATGAGCTTGCTCATCTAGCTGATAAACAGGAGGCCCTGAAAATCTTCCCAGAGCTACCTCATCACCTTGATGTAGGTAACTAACTGCTTCTTGTTCTTCAACATACCCCAACAGGTTTCGGATATTGGAAAAACCATAAGCCAGTCCTTTTCTCCTATGTTGAAACAAATGATGGGTAAATTCTGCTTGTATTTTACAGAGGAATATGTACACCATTATAAGATCAAACCAACTTGCCAGCATAAGTTGTACCTAACAAAATGGAATTGTAACAAATTACACAGAACAAACCAATGATGGTGCGAAACTGACTTCACAACCTCACAGAAACAACTTTGAAGCTTTGCAAATTATTACCCGAATCAAAATTTGGATTTCACAACTGATGCAACTTGCAGATTTAAGCAAAAAAAAAAAAAATCAGAACGCATCAAAATCACCGCAAATTAGTAAGAAAGCAGCCTCACTTTAATATTACATGAAATAAAACTTATAACAATAAACCATGGAAAAACATGGACAGATGACATTCCAACTCATTATGAATTACAGTTTATACCCGCAACGCATTACTTGCGAATTATTAGACCAGACAAGAAGACGAAGTGAACATTAAATATTATATACCTATGGAATACAGGAATACGACTGCAAGATAAACTAATTTTGACACAAGACTATATGACAAACACACTCCCAATTCGATTGAGATAAGTGCTCTATAATGAAGTAGACACAAACCATTAAACTTCCCTGCTCGGGAACTGCTCAATTCTATCCTGATTAATATTAATCTCCGCAACTTAATCCTCCAACCCGGAACTGCACTCGGCCAACTCCCTCGGATCGGTGTAATGCCTAACAGCCCTTACAATTGCCCTCGCACGCTTATACGGATCAGGGCAGTTAAAGACATCTGAACTCACAAATAATCCGTCACACCCTAACTGCATCATAAGTGCAGCATCTGCGGGTGTCGTGATACCTCCAGCAGCAAAATGCACGACCGGGAGCCTCCCCATTTGTTTCGTCTGCACGACGAGATCATAAGGGGCGCCAATCCTTTTCGAGAAAGCGAAAACCTCATCCTCATCCATGTTATTCAACAACCTTATTTCTCCCATTACAGACCTAACGGACTTTACCGTTTCAACGATGTTACCGGAACCTGATAGATCACCTTGCGTCCTAATTATCGCGGCGCCTTCCCTAATTCTCCTCAATGCTTCACCTAAATTTCTACATCCACAAATAAATGGGGTCCTGAAATTATGCTTGTTAATAAAATTGTCCTCATCCGCAATTGAAAGCAACTCGCTTTCGTCAATATAATCAACTCCAATTGCTTCCAGAATCTGTGCTTCCACGAAATGGCCAACCCGAGATCGAACAACAATGGGGATCGAGACCGCCCTTTTGATGTCCTTAACGAGAGAAGGATCCGGCATTCTGGAAACACCGTATGGAGGGTTTGGATCCGACACAAGGATAGAACAAGCGCCGGCTTCTTCGGCAATCTTAGCTTGGTCTAGCTTCTTTACTTCGACAACGGCTCCGCCGCGGAGCATTTGGGCCATCCCCACCTTGATGGAAAATGGGTTTTGCTTGGCATCAGCAATGGCGCTGCCATTATAGATTGTTACAACGCCGTCCTGAGACATGACAAGTTGTTTGATAAAATGCCTGAATGGAATGAAAGTTAATGGGTCGATCTGGAAATTGGTAGGGTTAATCTGGGTTTAATTGGGTGCTGGAGACACGAGAGAATGTGGGTTGATGTTATAGAAAAGATGGGAATCTAGGGGGTGTTTGGCTGGTTTTATCCAGAAGGTTCCATGGAAGTTCTGGTGTTTTCTCCGTCTTTCTTATTCCGTGCGTGAAGTGCATGACACGTTGGACGACGTTAATTGGCAGCGTAGCAGTTACGGATCGCATTTCGTGTCCAGTTGTTGATTGTTGAATTTACTCTTTTATCAAATTTAGATCGAATATATTACAAAATTTGATGAAATGGCAATTCGAATTTAACCCGTTGGTATTCATACTATTAATAAAGTTGCAATTATTAATATTTTCATTGTAATTGTATTTTCTATATTGCATGACGTGCAGGTTTCATATTTTATATTTATAATCATGTTGTTTTATGGTTTACTTTTTTTCAGAAATTATTATATGATATGAGAAATTACTATTTTCGCCCTTATTGAGTTGTTGTATTTTTTTTTCCCTCTCTTTTTCTTTTTTCCATTTCAATTTTCATTTTCTTTTTCCGTTTGGATGTTTATGAAGGGTTCTGCACACTTGGACGTAATATGCGTCGGGGAAAGAGAGCATACTCTGTTGTCTAGTTTTCGGACTTAATTTGAAGATGAAGAGTGGGTTGGTAAGCAAATCGAATGGGTTTGAAAAATAAATAAAATAATTTGAATGAGTTTGAAATCAAGTTAAGCTATTGACCGATGCTCCAGTTCCCAAACTGGCCGTTTTTGGTAATCACCGTAGACCCCTCGGTCAAAGAAAAATCATTAGAAATAATCCGGTGAATTGCACTGTTTTATTTTTATTTTTATTTTTATTTTTATTTTTCAGACATTTCAAAAGAGGATATTCAAATCTAATCATCCTATTAAAAAATTAATATTTATATTAATAGATTATATTGATCTTGATATATAAATAATATTTTAGTAAGGTTAAGTAAAACAAAAATGATGATTACGACAAAAAAATAAGTTGAAAGTAAATAACGAAATTAGTGGATGTAAATATAATCATGAGATTTTAATTATCTTTCTCTCCATATAACTGGCATCTTGCTTTTCAATTGTATTCATTAGTTTACTTATTACTTAATGGCCCATTTACTTTAAGAAAAATGATAGTTTCATTCCTTACTTATTCCTCATGAGTTGTTTTTATGATGTTCACTTTGTTTTTCAACTCCTAGTTGTAATTTCGAATCCTTATTTTATTAGGAATTGTAATTTGAAAAAAAAAATACATATATATATACATATATAATGACTACCCCTATCCCTTCTTAGTTGACTTCATCTTCTCTATTGCTTTAGACATAAGCAAGAAACAGAAACCGGAAACTTCTCCTCCTCACTTAACTTCATCTTCTCTATTTCTCTAGCTTAAAAGAATCAAACTTAGAAATTTCTCTCTTTAGCTTGAAAGAATCGAACCCAAAAAGTATGGTAAGGATACAATAGCCATGAGATTCATTAATGAGTAAATGGTGAAGATTGCAGCTATTGTATGCCATGTAGTGGAAAGGTACTCCATCACACCAATCGAGGGCGAGGAAGCCATTGCCTTTATTGAAAATAGTGCAGGTGATGAAGGATTTCATATGAGGGTAACTACAACACCATGCTTTGAAAGGAAAAAGGCAGTGGAGGCGCATAATATCTTTAAATATTAGGTGATGAAATTCTAATTATTGAGATATCTTTTAGTGTAACCGGCTTGGAACTTATCAAAACTTCGGATTTAAGCGTGCTTAAACTAAGTCAATCAAAGGATGGGTGGCCTTTAGGAAACTGTTGCACTAAGGGAGAAAATCATGTAGAGTTTTACGTCAAAGCAAACAATATCTCAATATAAAGAGTTCTAATTAGGTTGTTAAAGGTGGTATTAAAGTAATTCACCAATCGAAACGATGGAGCCCCTATTTAATGGTGCTCCTAGACTTATATAATAAAACAGACTAGAACGTTGGTTTTGTAAGGGAGTGGATTACAACACCTCTTAAATATTAGGTGATAGAATTTTAATTATTAAGAGCATTAGGGTATAGACTATGACTAGTGCTTCTGGAATTATATAATGAAACTAACCACAATGTCAATTTTGTAAGGGAGTGAATTACAATACCATTTAAATATTAGGTAATGAAACTTTATTCATCAAAAGCGATGAGGTACAGACTATAACTTGTGCTAGGGATTACGAACCAATCACTTGCTTTCAAGTTCACCTATATGGTTCATCGAGTTGTCCAATGAGAGTCAAGCTTTAAGGAACGTTGTAATTTTCATCGTGAACCATTGAGATACTCTACTCCGACCTATCTTTGTCTCATTAAGAAGATTTCTAAGGTGCTTGACTAGTTACCAAGCCAACTACTTATTGCTACGCCAAAGGCAAGCATTGAATTTACATATAGTCAAGCTGACATGCATCAAAGTTGCTAAGCATGCTAAAGGATGTTCGCCCACTAAACTAATCTTACCCAAGCCCTGAATAGCTAAGTTGCTAAGCATCCAATTCAACGTACTTTACTGAAAATCAGCTCTATTCAGTAAGCAATATCATTGGGACTACAGTTTGGATATTTGACACATGCTTCCTTTTTTTGACATCCGTACTGTCATATTTATACCCGAATATTCCTTTTTGTCTATTTGTGACTCTACCCTTATAACTTATTCTTTTTTCCTTTTTTAGTTGGAATCTTTTTCTAATTTATGTTAACTTAGTGCTTACTTTAATTGGTTCATATAAATACTTTAAATACATAACAGTTGCAACAGTTAGTGATATTAAATTTTAAACACACTTCCTTTCATGAGCTAAGTGGGGCTTATTCTCATTTACTCTTATCTAGTCTATTGTGAGCATGGATCAATGACAAGTGGCTTCTGACCACACTTGTGCTTAATATCAAGTATGATTTGAGCTCGTATGAGATATTCGTATATCATATCCAATTAGTGTACGAAGACCTATGCTCATCCTTCGACTACCATTTATCCTTAGGACTATCTCAACATTTGCACCTACTCCTATGGCTCGTGTGATATTGGTAGCCGTATGTTACTCTTTCCCAATAATCCATATCATTTGGTGTTTTGGGTATTGTAGATTTGGGATTCGGAAAAGCAAGTAGGAATTAAAGTGGTGATGTTAGCAACATAGATGTTTTTGGTTGTTATTTGAGATGATAATAATATTGCTAAGGTTAGGGGTAAAGAGAGGGATCAAAGAAGGAAGAGGAGGGAGTGATTAAAAAAAGGAGTTTGTAAGTAGTTAGGTTAGGGTTACAATTAGGGCCAAGGAAGAACATGAGGGCATTATAGTCATTTAGGTTCTGTTATGGCTTTATTTTTTAGTTGCCTTTTTATCCAGCTGGATAGCATAAAAGCAGTCACACCTTGATTTTAGTCTTAATGAATTGGAGTGTCGTTCTTCTTTAATTCTATTAAATGAAGTACAAATGAAAATTAAAAATGACATCTCTCTTGGTAGATGTTTTCAAAGTGTTTTCTTTTTTCACTTCTCCTTCCAAAATTAATGGTTTGAAATTAAGTGGTTCGATTCTTCAAAGAAAGATCTACAATTGTTGTAGTTCCAATTTGAAATCCATTCATAAGTACCTATACTTATGTTATACAATAATGGATCCCAAATGAAATTGTGATTTCAAATTCAATTCTATTTTCACATTTAAAAGTGTTTTTAGAATATAAAACCTCAATTCCTTAGAATTATTGCTTTTGACTCTAGCTAGAAGTTTAATTCTATGAGAGAAGGAAATCATGATTTTGTTTGACCCCCAATCAATTACACTGACTAAAATTACTTATCTAGTCTTCAACTAAATTATAACATATAATAATTAAAACATCTTTGACAAATACTACCGTATACATATTTAATTACGTTACATTCTATGGGCATTCCCAAACTCGGGCAATGATTTCGCATTTTGATCTTCACTTCATTTCATTTCAATCTATTTCAATTTATTCCACTTTGGACCATTCCTATAAACCAAAAGTGACATAAGTTATATATAGATGGGAAAGATTAGCTTAGAAGGATTTCAATAGAATGCAAAGAGCATAACATTGTCTTTCTCTTTTATCGGCTATGTAATAATCAAATTTAATAACTTTTATAATCATTGTGATATCCTATAAATCGGCAATCAAGATATGAACATTTGAGTATTAAGACAAAGTCTTATCCTTATATCATTAGGGCTAATAATTGATTTAGGGCATTTAAAAAAGCAAACCGAGTAAACTAAAAACTTTCAAGATATGATAACCCTAATCAAGAAATTTCCGTATACTTGGAAGTAAAAAATATAATAAGATATTAAGAATGCAATCAAAATAGTCAGGGTTTACTTCATGTGAGACCTTAAAGTTGTATTTAGAGCAATTACACCTATATTTAGAGTTTTCAAGAAAATATATCTAATTAAGCTCAAAATTTGTGACTAAGTTAGAAAAGTTAGTTGAAGCGATTCAATGAAGTTATATTTAAAAAATAATGACTCAAAATCTCAATTTTATTCTTAAAATTGTAATTATTTAATATAGTGTAAAATAATTAAAACCTTTAAAACCGAGCTCGAAATGCGACGAAAACTTAGAGATGAGTTAATTAAGCTATAAAATGAAATAATATAGCATAATATGCTATATGAATATACATATATTTTTACAAGTATACGTAGTATATATATATATATATATAAATAAGATATATACCTGTATGTTAATAAAATAACTAAATATTAACATAATATATATAATAGTAATAATTAACTTAAAAATAATCAAAACCTATCCAAAGCAGTTGGGAATTACTGGAAATAGGTAATGGCATATCATGATGGAATTGAGGATGAATAAAAAATGCCTTTTAATATATATAAGGCACCTCGTGCTTAGTTATTTAGGAAGAAAAGTAGAAAAAAGAAAAAGAAAAATTATGGATGCCTCAAACTATTATAAATAGGACTCCTAACATCAATTACACATTTAAGAACCTAAATTACACAGAAAAAAATTAGCAAAAATTATAGAAAATAGGAAAAAAAAGAAAAAGAAAAATAGAGCTAGGACCAGACCTAATCTAGCTCCCCAACCTCCACATGATCTGCTGTTGAAACCTTCCACCACCTAGTAGTCCATGTCGTGCCTAAGCTCTTTGACAACTACCTATTCGCCATGGGCTATTAGAGCTCCGATGAATAGGTCATTTAATTTTCTTCCCTATTTTTCATTCAATTTTAAAACAAATCAAATGCATTCATAAAATTATAAAAAATTGTATTCCTAGGTTATTTTAGATATATTTTCATGTGATATTTTTATTTTTGTAAAATTTTGAATATTTTATATACTTATTGAAATAAATTACTATTCTTCTGATCTTTGAAATGGAAAATACATGTACCAAATGATATTATTTCCAGCTTAAAATTTTTGTATAGAATACATATGATATGTAGTTTATTTTTATGTAGCCCGATTTTTTATTCATATACTTTTAGTATTTATAATATTTTTTATCCTAAAAATGGCTAAAATTAGGGAGAAATTATGAAATAAATAATTTTTTATAAAATTAATTGATGAAATGGATGTTCATTGACTTCTGGTAATTTATAATAACGTTAGGATATATTGAAAATAATTTTTTATAAAAGGATAATATTTGTTTAATTAAATGCAATTTAGAGGTAAAAATGTAATTATGAGTATATAAGCGATAAACTTGATAGCATGAAACATATATTGATTAAATTTCCTACATTTTTAGGAATCTATAAAAATTTTCAAAGAATTATTTGGTGAGCCGAGCTATTTATTGTGAATTTTAGTAGTAAAATAGCATAATCTACTAATTGAGATGCGTTTTTAGTAATAACAGGCTAAAATACGATGGATATCAAAATGAAATCTATACATGTACATACTAGTTAGAATTAGTAAAAATTAATTTTTAACTTATTTAGTGATAATTATATGACTGGGTCATGATATATACATATTAGGATTAGATATTACATATATTAGTAAGCTATATTAGCAAATTATATAAAATATAATCCATTTGCATAAATGAATATAATATAATAATATTTATTATAGGAGCGTATAAATATAATATAAAATAAGAAATACACTTTAAAAGTTATCTCTCGAAATAGAACTTGTAGTACATATCATCAGGTTCATATGAACCCAATAATATTGCTACCATTAAAATAGGACAATCCTTGGTAATATAACCTATGTCTTTATAATGTTATGAGAATTTATGTACTACGATAACCTTATCATGATTGAAATGTAAATTGACTGATTCAAGATATGTTTTGATATGATTGAAACGATATACTATAAGTAATAGTATAACTACATATATTATCGATACTTAATAACTTAACTTAACTTATATAATAAAACTATATTTCATTATATAAAGAAAATAATTATAAACCTTAGATATATACATTTATATATATAACTTTAGAAGGAAATAAGAGTAGATAGAACCTTAACGTTTTCGTAACCTTAGCGTTTTCGTAACCTTTACGAAAACTGAATCTAAGTTTCGTATATATAAGATCTCTCAATGAGTGAAGCATTGAAGATACAAATATTCCATAGTGTGTGTTGGGACAGGTAAGTGGTGTAAAATCCATAATCACATATTCGGGATTTAGTTCATAAAATTTAGGGCGATCGAGCATATTGTTTAATCCAGCTCAAATTTTACCATGAAATTAAGGTTATTAGTAAAAGTGATCCCGTAAATTTGAATTCAAGAAAATAAGTAATAAAATTATAGAATATTATAATATCAAATTTTAAGTATAATACGTATTATTTATTAAAAATGCGTAAATTGAATTCCAATAACTAATGAGTCGCTAGATATATCATTATATGCACATTAAAAATTATAGAATAATATAAATAATATTTATGAGTATTTACTTGTACTCTATGTGCATTTACGTATATGTGAAAATATGCTAATTAAATAAAATACCTAAAAAAACACTAGAAAAATACTAAACAATTAAAGAAAATTATAAAAAAAAAATCGAAGAAAAATCAGAAAAAAATTAGGAAAGTAGGGAACGATCTAGATCAAGGTCATGGCACTTGGGGGAAGGAAGAAAAAAATTGGACTAATTAAATTAACACAATAGAAAAGACAATTTTGGAAGGGGATAACGCCCTTATTAAGTCTAATTAATGCACCAAAAATTCCTAAGAGCCTTATAAATAGCCAATTTTGGAGTTGTAGAAAATTGAAGAGAACTGAAAATTAGAGAAAATTAGTGTTTTCCAAAAATTTATAAAAAATCTGTACAGTAAGAGCAATTGAATCGAACCTACATACCATCACCACTTAGAACCAAACCATCGCTACTGCCATTACACTCCAAACCTAATGCCTGGACTGGCTGATACACCTTGGACTATTACTGGTGGTTGGAAATCTAAAAGTCTGGTAAGTTTAAATTCTAACCGATTTTGTATAATTTATTAAAATTATTAATTTTATCTAGAAAATTGTGAATTTTATTATTCTGATATTTTATTGTATGTAGATTTAGGGAAAATATTGATTAGGGTTAATTATATTTGCAAATATAAGGTATTTAAAAATTATGTAAAATCGAACATGTTTTAAATTAGCAACAAATAGGTTTAGAAGTATAGTTTTAGGCTCAAAATTTTTGTGCAGACTACTTAAGTGATATAGAATAGTGGTATAAAGCCTTTTTTTTTTTTAGAAATTAATTTTTGAAATTTTTAAGTGATTTTTTAGCCCTTAAAATATGTATATAATTGGGGATTTTTGGGGTTAATTAGTGATTAATTGAACAATTACTAATTTAGCATATAATTAGGGATTTTAAGATGTTCATATCTGATGTGGTATGATCGTTGTAATGTTTAGGGTGTTAGATGTAATATTTAGGAGTATTATATAGTAAATATAGGTAATTTTGATAATATATGAAATTGAAATTTTGGTAAATATAAAATATTAAGTTAAAATTAATAATATAGTAATAATATTAATATATATTAAATCTGATACAAAACTTAAATTTAGGTAATTATATGAAAAATGTAAATTTTTCTCATATCAAGAATAAATTCGATACACTAATAAGAATTAAAGTGTGCTAAGTAAAATAGAATACTGATTTAGGACCAAAAGTGATAATTAGGATACTTGAGCCTAATGTAATTAATTTCACATTAGTGTTCGGATTGTATTTTTAGGATATATGCATAATACTCGTAAGTAGAACTGATTTAAAACCTGAATCAGAATCGGATTTAGAACACTCACCCTAAACTAACCTAAGATGAATCAATAAAAACTAATATGTATATAGGAAGAATTGAGTTAAATCATAACGTATAATATATATATATATCATCAAGATATAAATATTAAAGAGTATATTTATATTATAGAAGATGTGGAAATAAGTCGACCTACGACAAGTTGAGTGAGTAACCTAAGGATTCCAAGTGTTGGAATTAATATGTCGTTGTATTTCGGAGTACTAATTATAGTTATCGAAGGCTTGTTAGATAGTTAGCTGCTGCTTTGGATTATATTTGTATGATTTGTTTAAGATGATTGAATACCTTAAACTTAATCTAACTAAATATATGACTTATAAACATAAATTGGACTTGCATCACAACCCACTAGGGGAAATTTAGAGTTCTCCGATTAAATACCAACTCTTTTGAAAGGAATAGTACAGGATAGCATATTTGGTCCCTTCTTTATCCTTAATCAAACTAAATTATAGGTGAGAAGATCGCAATAAGGGTGAAGTCAATGATTTGAAGGTAGTCGTAGGAGGAGCAGTGTCTCAATTGCGCAAGCTTGAATTTAGTCGTAAGCTATTGCATTAATGGAAACTTCTTAGCCTAGATTAGAGTGAGTGTAATTTCTTTAATTTCACGATGTATTGGACAATATCGTGCGATAGCATTTACTTGAACATGCATTGTATTTGACTAATTTGGTTAATAACTCTGTTTGTGTTTGCTGTATAGTTTTAAGTCTCTGCCCCAACATATTGAGCTGTTGATTGCTTATATTGCTATAGATGTTATTACAAAAGTTAGTTAAGAAGCGGCTTATAATTACCTTGAAGCTAACAACGCTAGATTTTAGGGGAGTTAGGATAATAACTTGAAAGCAACCACACTTTCAAGTTTGGATTTTATCTTGAAAATTTTTAGTATTAATTTATGTATTACTTAAGCAGATTATGATTAGGCTACTAAATCTTATAAACATATTCAGATTATTTAGTATAAATATGTATTTTTCATAATTATATAGTTAAATAATATGTTTAATTTATGAACTGTTTATTTCAAAGCAAGTTAGTCATGGATGTCTTATATAAATCAAGTCTAAGATAGTAGCTATAAGTTCAGCTTTTATCCTAGAATAGTTTGCACGGTGAGACTGTTACAATTTTGCTACTTTGGGGCGAGATAAGTATAAGACTTACAGTTAACTACTTGGGGTTTTGATCGGCTAAAGTATTCGATCAAACCTAAATTATAAAGTAAAGTTAGAAATATTAATAAAAACGATCATATAAGTTTGAATTTAAGAAAATAAGTAATAAAATAAAAGAATATAAAATTTTCAAATTTTAAGTTTATTACTCGTTATTTATCGAAAAAGCGTAAAATGCATTCTAATAATTAAAGAATCACTAAAGATAAATTATATGAACATTAAAAATCATTAAATAACTTAAATAATATTTAGGAATATTTGTTTGTACTATATATGAATTTATATGTGGGTAGAAATACGCGTAATTACTTAAAATATGCGAAATATAATAAAATAATGTTAAATAATTAAATAAAATTCATAATTAATTAAGGAAAAATCAAGAAAAATGAGTAAAAATCCAGAATTGAGGCGTGGTAATTTAGAATTGAAGAAATAAAAGCAATCAATCAAATTACTACAAATAGAAAGTAAGAAAAAGAAGAAATAAGGCAATTATCAAATCAATTTAATGGACAATAATTCCCCAATGTCTCTATAAATACTCCAAATTTTTTAGAAGGTCATTTTGGATGTTTGGAATTTTAGAAAATTAGCGAGAGGCAAAATTGAGGAGAAATTAGGGTTTTATAAAAAATTACAAAAAAACTATACAGTCGGGGCTTCTAAGGAGAACTTAAACCCGATAAGCACCTGGAAGTAGAAAGCCACCACCACCACCACATGGTGGTGATAGCGCCCAGATGGGCCGACACATTCATGGCCACTAATAGTAGTCGGAGTTACCTACACAAGTGAGTCGAATTTCCAACCCGATTTTGTTTAATTTTGTAAAAATATTAAATATTCTTAAAAAATTATGAAACTTGTTATTCTATAATATTTTTGTATTTAGTTTTTAGGAAAAATATTATTTTGATGAAAATATGTCCCTTGATATATGATTCTTAAAAAATTGAACAAAACCAAGCATGTTTAGAATTAAAAATAAATAGGCTTAGGAGTATAGTTTGAAACTCAAAATTTTTATGTAAATTACTTAGATGATAGAAAATAGTGCCACGAAGCTTTTTGTTAAAAATGAATTTTCGAAATTTTTAGATAATTTTTAGGCCTTAAAATGATGCATAAAATGAGTTATTTTTGGTTAATTAAGTAATTAAATGGTTAATTACTGATTTAGTAAATCATTATATGTTTTAAGATTTTCAAATCTGATGAAGTATAATATTTGTATCCTTTAAGGTGTTAGGTATAATTATTAGGGTAATTACGTAGTAAATAAGTAATAGGGAAAATAGTAAATTTTAAGTTAATTTTGTAAATTAAGATAATTAAGTATAAAATTTGATTTAGAATGAATTTAGACATTTCATATAAACGTTAATTTAGAAATATTATATTCGTACTATATACATAATAGGTAATAATACATAATATGCAATTATTGGAAATATAATAAATATAAGATATTAGAATAAAAATTGATATTATATAAATAATAGGAATATATAATAAATCTAAAGGAAAAATTAAATTTAGGTAATTATATGAAGAATGTAAAAATTTATGGAATTGGGAGTAAATTTGATACACTAAGAAGGAGTTAAGTGTATTGGGTAGAATAAAATACTGATTAGGGGTAATTATGGTATTTAGGATATTCGGAAGTAATATAATTAATTTCACATCATGGGTTGAAATGTGTTTTTGGGGTTCGTGTATAAAACCTAATTTAGAAATCGAACTAAAACTTAATTTAAAAATTGATACGGAAATCAAACCCGAACCTAGCCCCAAACCTAGAATAATTGTAAAAGATTTGAAAACCTAGATAATTGGACATATTAAACCTTAAACCAAAGATAACAATAAGTGTTATAAGATAAAAACTAATCTATAACAGTTATATGAAAATTGAGACAACGTTGGTATTCTAGGGATGATCAGCAATGGCTTGAGTGAGTCGGATCTCGAGTGAGCAAGCGAAGAATCTAAGTAAGTTGAGATTAATACAGTGTTATATTTTGGAAACTTGAAATTGTACTTGATTGTGCTTGTTCTGAGCTGATAATATGATTTTTTATTTACTGCTTGATTTATATTGTATGATTTGTATAAAATGATTGATTACCCTAAACTGGACTTAATCAAATATACGACTTGTAAACATAAATTGGACCTGCATAACAACCCATTAGGGGAAACTTAGGATTTTCCGGCCAAATACCAACCCTTTTGAAAGGGATAGTGTTGGATAGCATAATGGGTTCCATCTTCATCCTTAGTTGAACTAAGTGATAGGTGAGGAGGTCACGATAAAAGTAAAGTCAATGGTTCGAAGGTAGTTGCGGGAGGAGTGGTGTCTCCATTGCACAAGCTTGGGTTTGGTCGTGAGCTATTGCATTAACGATAACTCCTTAACCTGAATTAAAGCGGATGCAATTTCTCTAGTCTCACAACGGGCTAGACAACGTCGTGCAATAGCATTTGCTTGAATATGTATTGCACTTAATGATTTGGTTGATAACCTTGTTTATGTTGGTGGTATAGTTTTAAGTCTTTCATCCTGACATACTGAGCTATAGTTGCTCACATCCCTACAAACATCGTTACAAGTGCTAGTCGAGAAGCAGCTGACAACTACCTTGAAGTTAGTAACTGTTGGATCCTAGGGAGTGAGAAAAAATATTTGAAGAATAGATATATATTTTTAAGGCCTAAGCTCTTATTTTAGAATTTTTCATTTCTGAATAATGTATTGACTAGGAAATAGATTACAGTAACCCATTGTAAATGTTAATTGTAATAATTGAATTTTAGTGTATATATATATTTTCTTACTTTTTTAAGTAAATGAGGTAAATGATTTATTTAAATTACGAACTGTTTACTTCAAAACGAGTTAATTGTGAATGCCTTATGTAGATTAGGTCTAAGATAATGATTGTAAAGCTAACTTTTATCTTAGAATGATTTACAAGACGGGACTGTTACGACTCTACCACTTCGGGGTGTGACAACAAGTGGGATTGATGCTTCATAACATTTTGGGATATTATTTTAGAATATTTGAAGATTTTAGTATGTATTTGCTTGTAATTATAGTTCGCTGTTTGTGTGTCTGCAGTGCTTATGGTTGAGTTCCAATTTGATGTAATGAGAGCTAAGATCTATGTTATGGTTATTCTGTGAATCTTATTATGCTTGAATTGTTTAAGCATAGTTGATCACCCTAAAAATGAACTAACTTAAACTTGACTTAACTCCTAACTTGATATATATTGTAACTTACTAAGGGTAATAACTATGATTCTCGAGCCAAACACAAACTCTTTTCGATGAGGATAATTAAAATGGTCATTTTCCCACTCTCAGCCAAACTAAGTGACAGGAGAGGAGATTGCAGTAAGGTTGGGGGTCGTAGAGTGAAGATGGCAATAGGAGAAGGGTGTTCTCTATTGTACAAGTCTCGGTTTGGTTTCAATTTGCAAGTATGCAACATCAATCTCCTAAACCTGAATTAGAGCGGATACAATTTCTTTGATCTCACAACAAACCAGATAACATCTTGCGATGACATTTGCTTGTACATGCATTACATCTAACTAATTTGGTTGAAAAATTTGCTTATGATGTGCTAAATGTATATTTCTATCTCTACCCCCACTTATTGAGCAAGTTGTTGCTTATCCCCTTATAATTTGTTTTGCAAGTTTCATATGGATTATAAGTACTTACCCAAAACTAAAGTATTAGCAAACTAGGATGGGAAGTGAGGTATAACAAGGAATGGCTAGTTATGGTCCTTAGTGTTGACTTTCTTAATTTTTAAGGAAAATTACACATGACTCCTCAAGGAATGGCTAGTTATGGACCTTAGTTTGTTTTGCAAGTTTCATATGGATTATAAGTACCTACACAAAACCAAAGTATTAGCAAACTAGGATGGGAAGTGAGGAATATTAAGGAATGGCTAGTTATGGTTTTTAGTATTGACTTTCTTAATTTTTAAGGAAAATTACACATGACTCCTTAAGGGGCTTGGTAATTTTCAATATTCTTATTGTATATAAAATGATAAGTATTTGCGGGATTTACTACTATTTTTTTGCAAAGTTGAATTTCGAGCTTATTTTTAAAGATTATTCTGTAAGTTTATATCAAACAAGTATCGAATTGGATACTTCAAAGGGATAGAGTCGAGTATGCTTGGTATAAACTAGGTTTAAGATAGCAATTATAAGGACAGTTTCTATCTTAGAATGACTTATACGATGGGATTGTTGCAACTTTACCTTTTCGGTACGTGACGATCATGATAGTAGAATAATCAAATTATCCAGTAGTTCGACATAACCCTTCTTTAAGAAGACATTCGAAAGGGTCCTTTTCAACTACTCCTACTACAAATTTGGGTCTCATCATTGACCAAAATTTAAATAGATTTGTAATTTCTAAAAGTGAAATAAAATAACAATAGCTATTATTTTCTTTGGTTAAAATAGAAACGGATTAAGAAAAACATTACAAAAAATTAAATTATTCGAATATCCTAAAAAATCTTAGCCACAAAACCTAGCTCTAAGCTAACTGAACTACCTTAAATTACGATTAAGATCCTTGTAATTTTTCTTCCCTTAATTTATTCAATGGTTAAATTTTTGAAATATATAATGATGTTATTATGATATCATCTTATTTCTTTTAATCTTAATAATTGATTATACATAATATTATCTTAAGGGGTTAAATTAAGGAAAGTTGAGAAAAGATAAATTGAGACGATTCATTTCTTCATAACCTAAAAACCACATAGTAGACTTGTTCACCAACCAACGAACTTCTAAACCCAACTCATGCCCTTAGGTGGATGATTAGACCTAAGTTACATGAGAATTGCACAAATGGCCTTAAGTGCATGAGCCTATGTCATATGCTTAACCTATTGGTTTAGACACAAGTTTGTATAGCCTACCATCATATAGGTACGATGTTACATTTTGCTTACTATGCTTTTCATGGTTCACATGGGTTACATCATAATGGGCACATTTAAATTAACTATGGGTTATATATGGAGTTTGTTAGGTATATTGTGGTTTGACATGAGTTGATGGTTTAAGATAGGTTATGGATTGGTAGCATGAATCATGGTTTATAGGTTTGATGATTATGTTAAGTAGGTTTTTTAGTCATGTAGGTTCATAATCGTCTAGGGTTATGTAAGTTGAGAATAAAATAGCGGATGCCTTAGTGAGGCAATTTACTGAAGAATTTTAGTGATAGGTCTTAACATTGATATCATTTGATTTTACGGATTGAAAGAAGGGAGTTGGCATCTTTGCCATTAGTTTTCAAAGATGTATTGCTGATGTTGGGTAATGAAATTTTATTCCATAATAGTGTTCTCCAATTCCTACACTCGTTTTAGAATATCATGCAACTCATACGTGTAAATATGTAGGAGTATTAGAAACTTTTAAAAGACAGAGTGCTGCTTTCTTTTAGAAGGGAATAAGATCATATGTAGAGAATTTTTTGAAGCAATATCATGTATGTCAACAAATAAAATATTTGAGTATAAGTCCAGCAAGATTACTTCAACAATTACCTATACCTTAATGGGTTTTTGAGGACATTTCAACGGATTTTATCACTAAATTACCGATTTCTAAAGAGTACTCAATGATGTTAGTTAATGTAGATATATTGATAAGGTATTGTCACTTAGACCACTTATTAGTAGATTATACAACTACTATGGTAGCCAAATTATCTATTGACATCATGGTAATAATAAATAGATTACCCAAGTTAATTGTATCTAATAAGGATAGAGTGTTTTAGAGTAGTTTTTGATAAGAACTCTTTAAACTTAGTGGTACACAACTAAGAATGAGGCATCTTATCATCCTTAAACAGATGGTAAACTGAAGTTCTTAACAAATGCATTAAGCATTATTTATGAGCACTTGTAATGGATAAGCTTAAAAAGTGGTTAAAGTATTTGGCCTTGGCTAAATATTGTTTCAACACCAGTTATCACACAAGTATAGGTGACCTCATTTTAGGCTTTATATAGAAGGGCATCGCCAATTTTATCAAATTATGTTTTGGGGAATTATACTGTAGAAGCATTAGAGTAAGAGTTGCTTAATCGTGATGAGCTCTTAAGAGAATTGAAACGGAATTTACAAAAGGCCTAACAACAAATGGAAACATTAGGTGATCAGAAGAGATCTGATAAAGAATTACAAGTAAGTAGCCAACAGATTGTCCTATAAGCTATCCAGGCAATATTATGGTCCTTTTTTTTTTTTTTTATCATTAAGAGAGTACGACATGTTGCTTATAGATTTTCTTTACCAAATAGATCTTGAATACATTCGATATTTCATTTTTTTTTTGTTAAGGAAAGTCGGGGATAATAGGGAGCAACTTAGATCACTTCTAACAAAGGCTATAACAAATCTTCCTACTGTAGAACCTTTTGTTATTCTAGATATTAGATATGTTTACAAACAAGGCACTTAAGTGAACCCATTATTAGTACAGTGGGAGTCACTGGATTTGGAGGATTTAACATGGGTCAATATTTTAGAGTTTCAAAGGGGTTAGCTCGGTTTTGACCTTTGGACAAGGTCGGTCTTTAAAGGAGGGAGGAAAATGTTATCACAAACAAACAACATTTGATACGAGATAATAGAATGACTAAGGAACCCCAATAGTTCAGAGATTACATTCGTTTTCTAATAAGTTATAAAATTACAAATATAAAAAGAAATGAAAGGAAAAGAATGAAGGTTGGGGGGATACCCATCTTTTCTTGAAAAATAACACTAGTATTGTTTAGGAGTTGTTTGGGACTCGTAAGTGAGAAACCCTAGCAATCTTATCTTCTCTTTTGTTGCCTTGCAAACAAATCAAACCACAAGGGATTAATATTAGTTGATACATATGAATACATATATATTTTGATCTATTATGTACTTATATATGAAAAACCCCCGGTTTTAGAGTTAAAGAATAGAATTTGACGAAAGGTTAAGAAAGGAGTGAAAAACACATACCTCCATTGTTTCTCTCTCTTCTTTACGTATTTTCCTAAAAAGGTCATTTTGTTCCTATTGTGGGCCGAGCCTTCCCAAGCTAAGCTTATTAACTCCATACTCAATGTAAACCACCATATCACCGCTAACCTTAATAATGGAACATAGGTGTAGGTAAAGTTTTGATATTTATGCGGAAAGTTAGGGGTTTTAGGATTATCGTTATTTAATGATTTATTTTGTTAAAAAGTTTTTATCTTTATGTGACAATGAACCTATTATATTAGAGAGAGAGACGTGGTAGTTACTGTTCATGAATTCTAAAACTGAAAATTTTGGGGTTAAGATTGAAGAAAAAGGTGTTTATGGGTTTTTGTTAAACTCTCTTCATTTCAATCTACAATTAATCATCTTCATCCTCCAATTCTATCATCATTAGCTTCTAATGACTTTTCAAATGACAATTGGAGAGAAAGTTGTCAGGTCCTATTATCCGTCATCACTAGATGTTAACAATGGAGCACAACTTATTGCTAAGAATTTAAAACTCCAAAGATATTAATTAAAGCTTAATCAACTATAACATTCCAAAAGCTAGTGTTGGTGTGGCTATTCATCGTAGGGAGAGGGAGGTGTTGATAGAGGTGGTGAACTGATGGTGGTTCCTAGCTAGATGGAGAGGGGAGAAGATTTCTTAAATTCTTTTTTATTCATTCTTATTTATTTATTTTTTAAATTGGTTAAAGTTAACATATTATTTAATTAATTTTTCAAAGTTGATTTATTCAAATAAAGATCCTTCGCATGCCAATAAGTTGGATTTAGAGGTTTTTTTTTTTTTTTAATGCATGAAACAGATGTCATAACATAATTTATTAAAAATGCCACATCATTTAACAATTGTTAATAGAGTTAGCTTGGGTATTAACTTTGACATTGAAAACTTCAATCACGTTTTAAAATTAGCACTTAAAAAGTTTAGGTTTTCAATCGAAAAATTCTCTAAAATTCAAATATCGAATACAACATTATCCACATAATTAACTATTAAAAGACACTCATTTACAAGGAAGAGATTCATTGAAGCTGTCAATAACCTTACACAGACCGTCAACAATCTCCTTTTTTTTTCCCCTACAAACTACCCCTTAAGGTTATTAGTCAATAGTGAGCAGCAACCCCTTAAAGTTATTATAGCTCACTAGCACCAAGAAGTGCTCATCGTTAGTAGTAAAACCAAACACTAGTTAATTTGGTGCTCATTACAATTAAATCTATCGAAATCCAGTAAAAATCACTTTCCAATAGTTACTAGTTAAAATAGTAATTACCCTTTAACAGTAAATATGTTCCATCCACGGTAAAAAAAACCCCGCCTTTAGTAAATAATTATACTCGATATAGCATTATAACATGATATTTATAACATCCATATGGATAATACTCACTATATATATATATAAGATGTTAAAAATGTATATAGTTATATATGTCTTATAACTAAATATATATATCATTTGTCATATAGTATTATATATTATATTGTAACATTATATATAGATAGTACTATAATGTTATATATATAATGTGTTGAATATGTATATAATTATATATGTTATGTAAATAATAATATATTTATATATCGTATGTTATATATATATGTATGTATGTGCACACGTAAGCCAAATATTACATTGTAATATTATATATATATGTATGGTGTGACATTATATATGTTGTATTATGACATTGTAAATTGTATTATGAGATTATTTATGTATATATAATAAGTCAAATATCTATCTATATATATATATATATATTATGCCTCATCCGCCTTTTCTCTTTTCCATAATGTCGAAATTATCATTTCATAATTTAATATTTCATGTAAATTACAATATGTGATTTTACAATACATGCTATTATATTATTTTACTAGGGCTAAATTTTCAACTAACTTACTTTTGACCTTTACACTGGAAATGCCCACTTCTATATGGCATCTTTTATACTTGTCACCATTATTATTATATTTCTATTGTCAATATTATTATTAATTACAATGATAATTATATTTATTTACAACAAATTTAGTATTAATCTATATTTATTCCCTATTACTTTCTACTATTAAGCCAACAAGGTATATTAATGTGTGATGGCCCAAAAAGAAAAATGTATATTAATGCTTATTATTATAATTTGACTATGAAGAGACGTTTGTTTTAGGACATTAAAATTACTTAAAAATCTTATGGTTAAGTAGGAAAAAAAGATAGGTGGTAATTAGTTGAATAAATTACTCCATAAGAAAGTATATTTATATAATGTTTTCATTGTTTTTTTTTTTTTGTTTTTTGGTGAATAATGCTTTCATCATATTTCTTTATTGAATTTCACATTTTTTAATTTCATTTTATAGGAAAAATCATGTAAGATATTTAACTTAATTATTTTTAACTTTTTTCTGCAGATATATGGCAAGTTTTACAATGAAGCAAATAAATTAGGATTAGCATCATTATTATGCGCTATCATAAAGTTAAATATTCATGTCATTTTGTATCGATATTTTTCAAAAACTTTATTTTAATTTTTTCCATATATATGATCCTTGCTTCTGCGTGTAATTTGATGAATAAAAGGCAAATGATAATGAGAAAATTTTGTTTATTTTATTAATTAAATACATATAAAGTCAACATTACATGATGGATAATATAATATATGATAGTTGATAATTTTAGTTATAAGTTTTAATGAAGTATTATTGACATAAGATGTACTATAAGTGTATATACATATGTTATTCAATATGTAACATCGTAGTACACTAAAAAAATTAGAACAAAACATATATTTAAAATTAATTTTAGATATTAGATTATGGACACAACTATGACAAATGTAAAAATAATACTTTATAATACAAGGTAGCACAATAAAAAATATGTCACAAATTGTTTTCTTGATGTTAGATCATGAATAAGTCATATACTATGTAATATGAGAAGAATATAATAATGAAGCATTTTTAGAAATTTATTTCTAATGATAATAAATTACATATACAAAACAAAAGGAAAGAAAAAAAGGAAGATATAAAGAAAACAAGGAAATAAAACACTTCAAAGGAAAGCCGATTTCTTTTTTTTTTTTTTCCCCAGAAAAAAGGTCATAAGGGAAAAGAAAAGATAAAATATTTAATATGAGAGTTTTGACTTGCTTAATAACGTAAAATACTGATAGTAGGTCGTGAAGCAACTACATCCTAGAATTAGTAGTAGTGCTACATTTATATGACATCCAATCCTACAAATAACCCCATATTTGGATATGACTGATATCACTCCACACTTTTGGAGAAACTATAGTTTTCAGACTAAATCGAAGAAGATGGTGGTTTTGAGTCTATTTTTGGGTTTTTGATCTCGTAAATAATGCTTGAGTT
Organism: Lumnitzera racemosa; assembly: GCA_024138005.1. Classification (NCBI taxonomy): domain Eukaryota; kingdom Viridiplantae; phylum Streptophyta; class Magnoliopsida; order Myrtales; family Combretaceae; genus Lumnitzera; species Lumnitzera racemosa. Next base: position 82,738,137 of record JAMXBC010000012.1, read on the forward strand.
CCTCTTAATCTTCCGGCTCTGTCCTTCGGGATGGCAATGTAGACAGTAAAAGCATAAAAAGAACTTAAGTTTTCTAAAGAAATCGGTCTTATGTCTGAGAAGGTTTTGCTATGTGATTTTCTCTTGGTCTCTTTCTTGTCTTGTGCCATCTCTTGCTCCCTCTGCACCCAATTTTCCTTTGCGTTTCAGCTTACAAGTTTTCATACACTTTTCCAGAAATTTTCGATAAGAACGTCACCAACTCAAGCAGACGCTCCTCTATGAGGTTGCTCCAATTCATATGAAAAAAAAAAAGAAAGAAAGAAAAAAAAAAAAAACCCAACAAAACCATTCTATTTCACTCTTTAGTCCTCATCGAGAATAACATAAAAGAAAACAGTACATATCATCGCCAATGATAGGTTTCTAAACGAACCTCGCTTGCTGAACCTTTTGTCATCTATTTTCTCTACCATCACTTCATGGAGGGACCCAAAACATTAACACCACGTTCACTTAGCTAAATGGAATCGAGGAGAGATAGAATTAGCATTACGGATGAATAGAAAATACATTGTTCACTTGATAGAATTGCACAAGGAATAAGTAACGAATAAAGAAGGAAAAGTCCACGATGCCTTCATTTAAAAATAATAACAAATTAAAATCAAAAGAAAAGATGGAAAAGGATCGATTCACCATTGCCAACTGTGGCAACCAGACCATCTTTCTTCTTAATTCAAGCAACGGCCTTTTCCATCTCACTTGAGGAAGCTATTGGCAGGCATCCAATCGACCTCTCTCTCTATCACTCTTTCTCTCTCCTTGTAGCTCATTATCTGTCGATCACCTTTGCGGGAATCGATTTACCACTGCCAACCTTGGCAACTGGACCATCTTTCTTTTCAATCCAAGCAACGGTTCTCTCTATCTCACTCGAGGAATTTGCGTAGGTACCTAGTCGACCTCTCTCTTTATCACTCTTTCTTTCTCCTCCTTATACCTCATTCTTGTGCATACATTGCTTTACGTGAACGCATTTCTTTGTTGTGGTTTGAACGCATGATTCAACATGAGGTGAGGCAATGGAAGGTAAAGAAGAGCAGACAAGTTTTTTTTGGAGACCGGTAGCTATGGGTTTGATAAGTTGTTGAAGGGTAAGGAGTTGTAATTTGTGATTTTGAATGAGGGCAACATTGGAATAAAAGAGATGGCTTAAGAAGGGAATCACAATTCTTTGCTTTAATTAAAGAATCTAGATGTAGATGTAGTGAATGAACGGAATAAGCTTTCCTGTTGAATTGAAATTGCGAATGCAAAAAGTTCTTCAACAGCCTAATAGAGAAAGTGATAAATAATAGAGGTAGAATGAGCATTCTATTTAGCCCAAGTGAACACAATATAAGTGAATTTTAGCATGACAAGGTTTAGATTTGTATGCATGAAAGAACCGAAGAGTAATAATGTGAGTGGATACAAGATGGGTAAGATATGAAACTCTAACCATATCTAACTTTATAATTACAAGTTCGTGGATCTTTGGACTCAAAACCAACCTCCATAGTATAAGCGTACTTAGAGAACCTATAACTTTTTTCTATTTTCCTATAAATTTCGAATTTGCACTCCTTTTATTTGGCAAATTCTATTTTATTCTTTTGTATTTCCACAAGTTTTTTTTTTTCCTTTTTCAAACATTGCATGAACTTAAGGTTCTATAGCATTCTTTAATTAGCAACACAATTAAACGGCAAAGGCATGTGGGTACATATACAAAAGAAAAGAAGATACAAGTTCTTTAAAGTTAATAACAAACATTAACTCTTAAAATTATTATTTTTAAGCTTTAATTATTAGCTTTAAGTTTATGGTTTGTATTAGGCTTGATCCATTTCTTTTTTACACTAATACAATATTCTTTTTATTCTTTTAGTAATATAAGTTTTTTTTTTTTTCCTTTTCATTCATACATATCATATTGTTTTATAAATTCTAAAGGATAGATATAGAATATCTTAAAACCTATACAATGTATATTTTAGAATACATGTTTCAAGATAAGAATAAGGTATGGAGACCTTTATACCTATAGCATTCTTTAATTAGAAAAACAATCAAATAGTAAAGGCACCTAGATACATGCAAAAAAAAAAAAAAAAGAAAGAAGAACAAGTTTTTAAAGCTAATAACAAATGTTAACTTTTGAAGTTTAAAATTATTATTTTCAGGTTCCAATCATTAACTTTAAGTTTATGGTTTGTAATTGGCATGTTCTATTTCTTTTTTACATTAATATAATATTGTTTTTATTCTTTTAGTAATATAAGTTTTCATATTAATTTATAAATTCTAAAGGAAAGAACCTTAAAACCTATACTTCGTATACTTTAAGAGTATGGATTCGGAGTAAGTATAACTATCATGTGACTCTTAATTCGTATTTAAAACCTATCCAATTAAGTAAAATAAGAGTATATATCCTACAAAATAGAGTTACTTATTTACTCTTACCAGAATTAGGATTAGGATTTGCGAATGGATTTGCAATTTTGCAATGACCATGATTTTTAAAGATTTTCATATTTACTTGCAGAAAAAGTGATTAGAGATGCTGTGAAGACTAAATAAGGCCAACGTTGCCTCGGAATCACAAAAACATTATATATATATATATTATATTTATACATATGATTGCATCATTTAGGTCATGTTTTTCTCAAAGATTTATTTGCTATATGGACCAAAAAGAGAATTTCCTTAAAATTTGATATCTTGATTAATATGCTAATTTGATATTGAAATCGGTTCTTTCGAGTTTTATGTAAGATAGTTGGATTAATGTTCTTTGGTGAGTTAAATTTAAAAAAAGATTACATAAACATAGACTAGTTAGAAAAAATTACTAAAATTTCAGACTTATATCATATCTCAAAGAAAATGTGATCTAATATCGCATTTTCTTCGAGATATAATATAGGTATGATATTTTGGAAATTATTTCTGTCTAGTTTGTATTTATTTATATTACATCTTAAGATCCGATACACATATTATTATAGATGCAACATCAACATAATTATACTATAATTACATTTTAGAAGTATGATTTTAGTATTATTAAATAGAGCAATGCAAGTAGGGCAGGTTACATAGACCAGCTTATATAATCGGTAAAAAAAAGAGAGTTAGGCTAAAAGAAATTTTGACTCACTTAAATGTGGTTTTTTTCTCTTTTTTTTTCCTTTTTTTTTAACATGCACACTTAGTTTATAGGTAAAAACGAATAAACCCATTGCAAATCAAGTAAAAGGAGAAAAAAAAAACTTGTAGTGCTATATTCATACATTTTATTTAGGTACATTTTAGGTTTTAGGATTAATTTATCACAAATGTAAATTAATATTATATTTCATTTCAAAACATATTCATTCATTGAGATCTAAACAATGCTATATAATATACTCATATCCCATCAACCATAATTAAATTGTTCAATATATTATACAGTAATAATGTGTTTATTGTTAACTATTTGTAATAGGAAATAATAAATATAATATATGGTTACCATATTTACTAACTATATAGAATATTGAAAATAAATATATAATGAAGTTGATCATTATATTAATATCGTAATATATATGATCGTTGTTGTTATGTAAAACTAATTATAATATGGTTTGATACGTTATTAAATAAGTTTAAGAAACAATTTATTTCTTTTGTTCTTTCATTTTTATGTTTGATTTTTATGAAATATATAAACATAGATGCAAATGTATGTATGTATATTATGAATATATTTTCGTGGAAAGACTAGAACTTTATTTTTCTAAAATGAAATAAAAATTAAATGTTATAGTAAATTAAAGCTAAATATAAATATTAGAACTGATAAAATTATGAATCACAATTTGTAATTTGTGAATATTCTATATAATGCATTCATAGGAATAAAGAATAATATAATTCATGGGTTGGTTCACTTAACGAACCAGCCTGCCGTAAGGCAGTTTGGATTGAATATTCCAACCCATAATTGCAAGGGAGCCAACCCGCGAGCCAACGTGGGGTGGATTTGGTCCGCTTGGTCCACTTGCACAATTTTACCATTATACTACTCTTACGTCTTAAGACACTATTTATATTTTATCTTACCTAGATATTTTTCTAACTTTCTTTGCATATCATTAACTAAAGAAACCTGTATGAAATTCATTTTATAACTCATAAGAGTTTGAATTGTATTTTTCATCCTCATTTAATAATTAAACATATCAAATTTTAACTTTTTAATCTAAACATCTCCAATTGTATTTCTTATCCTCATTAATCATTAAGCACTATAATTTTATTTGTTCTATGAATCCAATTAATTAATTACAATAATATTGATAAGTAACTAATGAATATGAGATATGAACAAAAATATATACATATCATTGGTAATGAATAACAAGTGTACATTCTACAAATGTTTTTGATCATATAAAAATAAAATTTCTTTTTAATTTTATATAAAATCATTTATCATATATCTATCTACGCCACCTCTTGTATTTTCTCGTATTATCTTCAACTTGTGATATATCTATTGATCCTTGGACATCCATTGAGATTTGTCATTCTTTGATTAGCAATATATTATTGAATCGAATTAGTAATTCAAATATTATACAAATTCAAATTAGGTTGGTAAGCAAATATTGTATTACTTAAAAAATACTTGTGTAACTGCCTCTCACATATCTAATGGTGCTGGATGTAACAATCTTATGGGAGCAAGTGGAGTGAAAACGAATGATGAGGATATAAGTACATTCAGTATGGACAACTCAAATGATGGGGTGTCGCACATAGTACAATATGCTAAAGTGTGTATCGGTAGATCTATGTAAGAGGATCAATCATAGGATGATTAACCTAAGGCTAAGCCATTGTTACAATAGGTGTTAGTTATCATGATGTAGTCTTTCTTATTAGTAGGGGTATTAATCCTCATCGATCCTTCGTTTGTATTCAGCCATGTGATCAACATGTTTTGAGCTAACCATATGTCTAACGCTTTGTGGTCACTCATTTCTCGCTTGTTCCAATCCTTCAGATTTGATTTTACACTACATATGAAATTCCATTTCGACCCTTACGAGCTCTTCGCTTGTTGGAGTATTAGTAGTAAGAGGATCTGCAAAATGATCAATGGGATCTATATCTACTAGAAGACTATGAGATTTATTATTAACTATGGTTATTGATCCTGAGCTCAAGTTTGATCTCATCCTCAGCCACATCCTCAACCACTATCTTTGGTTGGATGGCTTTCGAGCTGCTACTCCTACTAAATTGGATCACCTAGCTTAATACCTTCGTATCCTCTAATGTATGCATGCTTGTAGTAGCTAAAGTGTAGATTTCTATATATTTGTAGTACTCTTTATCCATGTGAATGTGTCTGACAACATTATTATAATATAATCAAGCTAGTTATTATTAATACAATATGAATTTCAACATATATTTGATGGTTTTAAAAAGAAAACTTACCAATTTAGCCAAAAGACTTCCAATCGATTGATATCCCCATGTCACTTTGTAATGCTAGTTGAAGTAGTCGACAAAGATCATATCAGGTAGATGATCATTGTGCAAGATTTGAACTATTCTCTACCAGTTATCTTACCACTAGGTGCTGTATCTCGCATTCTTCCTAGCTCCATCTTCTTCTGACTTTCCTCAAAAATCTATCTTATCCATTGTAGTTTTCAAGGTCTGTTGTACTCCCTCTAACTGCCTCACGACTCTATTTGGCTAGTGTATTTTCAATATTTATTAAACATAAGTTATGCTGGAAAAAAAAAAAAAAAAAAAAAAACAGAAGCTATGACGTTGAAAACAATAAAAAAAAAAGGAAAAGTAACTTATGCTCCATTCAAATCTTATACTTGAACTTTGGTTTACCACTCACGTAGCACAACAATAATAATAATTTATTATATTTTATTTCCTACTTCTCTTTTACTTTTCTATATCCTGTGTCTATTATTTGTCTCTTCACAGTCTGATATTGAATCTTGACAATAAACGTAACACAAACATCATCCTTTTCAGACGCCATCAATCTCACTCGTCTCAATTCCATTGAATCGTTTGATCAATTCTCTATCTAATGTTCTCAACTCTGTTGGTTGATGTCGCCATATTGGATCTAATGGCATAGGTACTTCTTCCCTCTCTAAATTTAAAAAAATAAAAATACTTTTATTTTTACTATTTACTTCAATGTATACAGATATTTGTTTTTATGAATTCTTTTAGTTGTTATTTATTTTTTGCGTTTTTGGGTTGGATTGAAATGAAGATTTTCATGAAATGTTTATGTTGTTTTTACTTTCCATCAACAGGTTTCAGCTTTATTGTAGATTTGTTGGATGCCTTATATACCGGAGATACTAAATTCGTCACTTGACATATGCCATGAGGAAAGAGATATATGATTAGCTTATGTCCTCTTGATTTGCTTCTACATTGTAAAGATGCATTAGCCGAATAAATGAGACAGTTCAAGAGAGTACAGTAAATCTCGAAAAACTGCAATATAGATCCCAAAAATACACATTACATGGATCTTTGGGGAAGTCGAAAGAAAGTTGGGTCAGGAAGAATATTGAATACATCGTCTAATGGTAGGATAAGAGGTATTCTACCTAATATGATCTCTACGAACTATTTCCACTAGTATTATAAAGTAACATTGAGATATATAAGTCAATTACAAATAATTTTAACTATATTGTTAAGTTTTTTATTCCAAACCATGAAATTTCTTGAAATTCTTATTGTATTAATGGCAACTAGCTCTTACATTATAACAATGCAATCGAATTAATTCACAAGGATAGAGAGGATTGTAGATATGCAAGGGATCCATATTTTAGTTGTTGTAGGTAGACATACAATTTAAGATAGATAGGTATCAAGTTAGATGATCTAGCTTAATAAGAGCAACAACCTAAGAGTCATTTAACCCAAAAGAGTAGTCAAGGTCGAGGTTAAGCTTGAGACTAACATCTATAGTTAGTAGACAAATCTACTAGTCCTATGTTCTTATGCGAATCTTTCTACTGCTAATGTTCCTGATATCCTTACTAATCCTACAGTTTCTATCATATTATACAAAACACCCTATCATTTGAGTTGTTTACACTAAATAGACTTGTATCTTCATCATTCATTGTCACTCCACTTGCTCTCATGAGATCGACATATCCTGTACTAGTAAATTTTGAAGAGGCATTCATATAAATATTTCTTATATAATATAATATTTGCTTATCAACTTAGTTATATTTTGTATAATATTTGAACTACTAATTCAATTCAATTATATATTGCAGATTGAACCCCAGTAAATCTCAATGAATGTCTAAGGATCAACAAATACATCACAAGTTGAAAATAGTGCAAGATACATGATTTTATATAATATTACATAATAATTTGACTTATATATGATAAAAAATATATGTAGAATGTATAGTTATTATTCATTACTAATGATGTGTATTTTTTTTTTTGTTCATATCTCATACTCATTAGTTACTTAACTTATCAATGTTGTTATGATTAATTAATTGAATTCATAAAATAAATGAAATTACTGTTTATTGATTAATATGGATAAAAAATTCAGATGGATATCTATAAATTAAAATGTTAAATTTGATATGTTTCATGATTAAATGAGAATAAAAACTCCAGTTGTAGCTCCTTTAAGTTATAAAATGAATTTTATACAATTTTCATGAGTAACGATATATGAACAAAGTTAGAAAAACATCTTGAGAGGATAAAATATAAATCATGTCTTAAAGGGCATGAAAGTAGTATAATAATACTAAAGTTACATCTCTAAAATGCAATATTAATACAATTTTATGAGTATCACGTAATGCGACGTCAATATAATTGTACTAGTGTTACATTTTCAAAATTATGACATACATACAATTGTCAATGTCACATCTTCAAACTCAAAATGCAATAGACCTAATATTTTAGTAACTTTTTTTTGCCTAGTTGGTATTTGTATTTTTTTTTTTAATTATAATGGTAAACAAGCAAATTTTTCGACAATACTCAATAAGCGAATTATCAAAAAATGATAATTTCAAGAATACACACGTCCTTTCACATTGTTTAGTTCCACATGATGGAAATTTTACAAGGCATTTTTTTCATGAAAGGAGTGGTTATGAGCACGTTTATGATGATAATCACCACGTTAGGGTTTCAAGACTTCGATTGTTTCTACAATACATATAGAAAGCTAATTGCCCCTCAGCATCAACATATCACAACTTTTTTATTGTAACAAAGAATTTATCAGGCTTATTACAACACTGCTGTTCTTACAAGGATGAATAGCATAGATATATACTAGTGCTTGGACTCAGTGTGTTGATGCGTGAGCCACCCTGCAATTCATCCCTTCAGATCGAACCCAAAATTACGTTTGAATTTTTATTATTCTGAAATGAACCGGTTCCATTCAAGAAATTTTGAAGAACCATGAAAGTCCAATTCATTCCAGTTTAACCACAAGTAAATATGTGAAAAAGAACTTACCTTCAAAGCCATTTAAATCTCATCAAGTTCTTTCCTAATTTAACAGCACCCACAACCACTGTAACTGTATAGAGGAGAATTCAACCACCATTTAATGCAGCAAGGAGATTCAAATGCGCCTTGTCAACTAACTTTAACGATGAAAGTATTAACTAAAGCATTGACTATATATGACACCTGCAGAAGCAGCTTAGGGAAAAAATTTTCAATTTGCTTTCGGGTGCTTTTGGAATTGGTTTGGATCATTCATTTGAACTGAACGGACGAATATTCCGATACCAAATCAGGAAAAAGAAAACTGGTGGTTCAACACCTCATGACCTGCCCTGACCATGCCAATGTCGTTGGAGCGTAATCCCGTGGCAATCACTAGACACAGATCCTGATAGAAAATAATGTCGACCATAGAATTAGAAAAAATATTACAGAATAAAGCAGAGTACAAGAAACGTTTCAAAAATCAGCTTTGCAAGCAAGGAGATTTGGATGATGTACGGTACCTAGAAATCAACGTTCAGGTGTTGAAATTTTCACCATGTGACTTCGGCTGCAGATAAAAGAAGAAAATAGATGTATATAAAACATATGGATCCAACAATAGAATTTCTGTAAAAAAACCTTCAGCAGCTGAAGTATAGCAAAAAATCAATCCTAAAGACATCAAATACAAACTAAGCTTAGAAGCTTCTTAACATGGCTATAATTCACTTCTTTGATGTGCCATGACTTAGTATTGAGAACCCTTAAAAAGATTTCTTTTCTCAGAAGAGAAGAGTTGTATGCTTGTACTACATGCAGCTAGGCACAGAAGTACATTTGACATGATAGGATATTTTCAAATTTCCTCATCTCTCTGTTATGTCTTGGGTTCTTAATTAGAGTAAAGATATGAACATAAAAGGATTAGGGCTAAAAGATGGAAATTTTATTGCTGAATGAAGGAATTTGTTACAAAAGTTGCTACGGAAGACAACCTGAAGAGCTAAAGCTCACCCTGAGCATACTTGCTCCCATTCTCTCCAAAAGAACCTAACAAATGTGCCCTAATTCTCTAATTCACATTTGGCCTAATTATCAGAAACATCTACCTGCTGACACTAACTACACAAAGAGAAACTTTCACTACTAACTGCACACTTATTATTGTTGTTGATAAGAGTGATAAGACTCTTTTCGGGGGGGGGGGAAGACAATGGCATAACACCAGGGACATATTGGAATGGAACTACATCCACCATGCAAGCAGAGAACAAACCTTACAAAAAGAAGAGAGCAACAGAAAAGGTGGTGCAAACAAGGGTGTTTTTCGCTAAACAGTTTTCGAGGCTGCTGTATTCAGGTACATCACCCCTTTACATTTGATAGAAATACCCTATCAATAGACTAATTAGTGTATAATAAAAAATAAATAATAAATAATAATTTAAAAAAAAAAACTATTACTACTACTAAGCACAATTTGATTACAACATTAGATCTAGCTGGCTATTAAACTTCTTGATTTGGGGACTAACAAATCCAAATTCATGTATTTAGAATGAATAAACAATAATACTCAAAAGGAAGGAATAACATGTGAGAACAATGATTGATGAGAATCTAAAAGCAGCTTAGAAGCATGATAAACAAAGTGAAGTATTGATTCACTATAATTGAAATGACTACACAAAAAAGAATGGGGTGGCACACCACATATTCCCATCCATGTCTCTCAGCAAATGCTTTTGCCGCTACCTCACTGTTAGAACCGAGAGCAGAATCACCAATATTAGCATACAAGTCCCTAGCGGACCCTGGACATCCAACCAATTGATGGATTCTCCAACCTGAAAATGCCATAAAGAATGCATGAGGTATCATCTACAATGTTATACAGTGCTTCTTTTTATTTTTTCTTTTCTTTTCTTTGTGTGTGTGTTTGTGATTACAAAATTTTGCAACTACACTAATCAAAATTATAGATTAGACTTATTTGAGAGGAATCGTTCAGCATAATTATATCAATTTCCATACAGTCACACACTGAAAAGATAATTCACCAATAGCATGAGAGTAACACAATGATTTTCCTGTGAAACTAATTAGGTGAAAGAACAAACGGTAGCATTCTGCTGAAGTTAACTGATTCTCAATTGAGAACCTGTTTCCATGAACATCGCCCCCAATTGTTACATACCATTTTTCAAACCCCAACATACTCACCACGAATAAAATGCTCAGGTGAATTAAGCGTTGCAATTTTTCCAATCACAGACAGTGAATAAAATTGGGCAACACCATAGAAAGACATATATATATAACCAGAAACAGAGAGCTACAGACACAGGATTACATAATATCTCCATGCAAAATATAAAAGAATGTACAGATTAAAACCTATATTAAGCAGCTGATTACAGTAGTTGAACATTTGAGATGGGAGAACGTACTAATGGGTTGACAGAAAGTTGAGTTTCCACCCATTACCATCAATATACACACTAGTAACCAGAAATTTACACTTGCTTCTGACCCAATTGAAATGGAAACAATATACCATCCTCCTGCCTTCTTTCTTTCCAGATCTCTAATATTTCATCTGCTGAAGGAATCTTATCTCCAAAGACTTCAGCTTCATCAAATGTCTCATCAAGTTTGAATTCATCGACTTCTTTTAAGCTTCCATCCAAATTAAAGCTCAAAAGAATCTTATCCCTATCCACATTTTGACTATCTGTTAAGCCACCAAGAGCATATTCTTCATCAGAGAGGAGGTTTAATCTATCAACCTTCAACTGACAATCACCTTGTACATGACTACCCAAATCATGAGCAGACAAGGATGATGAACCAGTGTGGTTAACATTTTGAGTTGTATCCCAACTAAGGTTCTCGCATAGCATACTTGTAGAAGCTTTTCTCTGAAAGAGCTCTTGGTCACTATCCATTTGCTGGTATTGACCTTGATTCAGACCAGTTGTATCACAATTTAGAGTTTTTGATGAATTTAAGATTTCCCTTGACAACTGATTTTCATTGAGAAAGCGCAACGAGCTCAACAAGTTTTTGACTGTGGGTTCATTCACTACATTACAATTGCTAAGAGCCACCGATAAATTCTGCAAACAATCCTTATTAATCTTCCCAACATAATTCACAAATAGGTCTATCCACTGCTTTTCACTAACTTGAAAAGATGCATGAGCCATCGCACTAACAAGATTGACTGCTCTTTCATACTGATGCTGAACTGTGGCTTGAGAAACCATTTCAACAAAGATTGGAGGATGAGGAATATCACCAGCTTCCAGGATTGCATCAAATGCATGTTCAAGGAGATACCCCTGCATTAACATAAGCAGAAGTTTTGTCAGCTAACTAAGAAAGCAAACTCAGCTCCCCAAAAGAGAGGTTAGAGAATACCCACAGATACATAAATACTGCCACCATCTTATTAACCGAAAGCAATAATAAATCCAATGGTCCGTTGGGCAGCTAAGGATCCCAATACTTGGGTTGTAAAGAGCCAAATATAAATATTATACCGGTATACGTTCTTAAGGTAGTATTTTCCATCAAGATAGTTTGATGCCAGTATAAAATCAACCCAAAGGTTCTGTAGCATCAAGATGCAACTCATACATTCCTTTGAAAGAAAATAGACAGAAAGTTGACCTTTCCAGCTCTAGAAGCGGCAACAAGTAGTGTTCCGTGCTTACTTTGATCCAGCTGATATCCAGAGAGTATCATTTCCTTGTAAAGGTATTCAAAATACTCCCACTGAAGTGCAACAGCAGATGCATCAAGCATTATGCTGTATGTGTAACCATCTGGAACAACCAATGTGGATGAAAATTTGCCAATATCATTAATTCTCAAATGGAATGTGCCTCCTTTAAGTTCTTCAAAAAGTTCTCTAGCTTTGGAGAACATATCATTTCGGCCATAAACTTTTAGCATGGCATTAATGGTCCCTATATTAGGGGGCGATAATCCTTCCAGGAAATTGAAAATAGATATGCAATTGTCAATGTGACCACCTTCCATGGAGGATATTATCAGGCCCGTGAATGTAACCCCTAATGGTTTAGCTTCAGGAATTTTTCTAAGCTTCTCAACCTGCATAAACATATTAATCATGAACTCTCAATAATGTAAAATAAAGAAATAACAGGAGAAAGCGGATTAGATATGGGGGTGCCACAAGCAAAAGCTATCTCAAAGAAATGGTGTTGTGACCAATTTCACAAATCCAATGACATTAGGATGCCTGGTGTACCCAAACCTAAGATTATACCAAATGCCCACCTCAAGCATAGCTTCTTGCCATCTTCCCTTGTTGCAGAGGCAACAAGCTAACTCATAATATACACAGGCTTTACCAACAATGCCCCTGCGCTCCATGTCCCTGACAGCTTCTACTGCCTCATCAACTTTGCCTTCCTCCCAAAAGGTCTGGACAAGAACTAGAATGTAGAAAAGGAGAACTTGTAAACAATCCAAAACCAATTATATAAAATAATGATGGATGAGCAAAAGTAACTACCTCGATATGTAATGGCCCTAGGGGTTTCACCACTTCTTTTCATCTTTTTGAAGAACTCATGGACAAGATCATACTTGCCAGAATGAAGCATTACCTTTCAACAAGCATTTGAAAGGATTTCCTGTAAGTTGCATGCATTTACTATAGTTCTCTCTCATCCCTCCCCACCAAAAAACCCCAAACAGTTCTTAAATACTACATGGAATCCATACACAACATCGCAGACTCTTCTATTTGTATACTTAAATACCACATTAAGTTCTCTCTCTCTCTCTCTCTCTCTCCTTTCATTTTTCATTTTACCACATAGGATATCAAATTTACCTCCATTGCTAGTCCATATGTTGCACCATTGGGTTTCAGTCCATTCTTTCTCAGCTGCTCAAACACCCAGAACACGCTCTTCCACTGCTGAGATGGAATAGAGGCATTCAATACCTGAATGAGTTAAGAAAGAGGAGGTGAAATTAAAAATTTGAATAAGTAAAGCATGGATTCTGGAAATAAACTACAGGCCTTCTCTTACAGCATTATATACAACTAAATCAGGATGAAGAACTGGGTCCCAGTTTTTGCGGCGTGCATTTTTTATCTTTTTAGAAGGCTTCTCCCTCATGACCTCAATAATATTAATCAATTCTTTTACAAGACCACTTTGACCAAGTGTAACAGCGATGCTGCGGTATGTAGCCATATCTGGATATAAATAGTAGTCCTCCTGCACCACATATTTTATCATCAACTTTCTTGTACAACCATGGGAACAAGCAACTAATGAAGAATATCATGCGATACTAACAAAAGAAGCAGAATATTACTTGCATCTGATAGAAAACTTGGATAGCCTCGTGGGGCCTCCTGGCTTTCCCAAGAACTGTCAAGAGCTTCGTGTACACAAACCTGCAATAAATAATATTATCAGTGCAGTAAAATTATGCACTTCCTAAAATTTTCAAAGTCACAGTGAATTGACTGCCAAAATCCAAAAAGGCAAAAGTCTATGAAACTGAAATTTTTCTGTCAAACAACATACACTTGTATTACCCCAATAAAGCATCAAAGCGAGAATGCTTACCTGCTTTTCCAATGTCTGCGTTCTTTATCACTGTACACCCATTCCACAACTGAAAGTGCTTGTTTCCAATGCCAGTTATTGCCTAATCCTTGGATTATCTTAAGCAACTGTGCCTCAGTAAATTGTAGTCCTGAAAGCTTCATCATTCTAGAGAACTTCCAATCTCTCCTATCAATCTCTTTAGCACCTAACCTACATAAGTAGATCACCACACTCATATAAAAGATCTCTTTTAGGTGCCATAGTTTGGGAATTGGAATTTATTTTTATCCACAGTTCAAGTAATTCCAAGTATGTTGAAACTAAAACATCCATTGCCAATGTTTAACAAGTAGGACTTGTAAAAGGGGGGAATTTGTGCTAAAGTTATGTCATGCATTTACATATGCGACTGGAAGAAGAAGAAGGAGAAGAAAAGAAACGGAAAAGGTCCATTGAAAATCTCCAAAGAGGGATATATGCAAGTGAAGTCCTAAACCCTTGTAGCGATTTGCAATTTACTTTCAAACTTTCTAAAGCATTTCTTCCTTTAAATCTATTTTGAAACCTTCCAATTCGGTTTCATGGGAGCTTCATATGGTGTTCTCTATCCGTTTTCACTGAAGCCAACTTTTTTCAATTGCTATGATAACTGTTGCATCATGTTTGCAGAACAGAGGGAGAACACTAAATCACAACTTATCAAAACTTTTTAAAAGACTTAGGAACCAACTTTCCAAACTAAATCACAACTTTCCATAGAAGTTTAATAGTTCAAGTACACTTCTTTCAAACAAGTAGTTTTGACGTATATGGTATCCACTTACGCTTCCGTCCTCCGAATCCCAATAATCCCATTCTCAAAAGAACATCACACCAACATCAAGTGGAAATCGAGAATGGAAGGACCAGCATATTTGAAACATAGACAAGATCAAATCTTTGGCACAAACAGTACCACATAATCCAAAACAAATTACCACAACAAAAGACTTAACCGAAACAACTACGAACCTTGCAACAAGAAACTTAATTTCCTCATCCTCAGTCCGTCTCCTCTTCCTAAAACCGTCCTTAAACCCTTCATTTTCCACTAAACCACCCTCCAACTCGACATCATCCTCATCCAAAAGCCACTTCAAATTCACTTCCTCGTCTGGACTTCTTTCCTCAAACAACTTACGCAACTCCTCCAAACTCTCTCTCCTCAACTTCCCACCCTCATACTCTCCTCCATCAACCCCACTTGCGAGCTCTCTTAACTTCACCCTCTCTACACTCTCCCAAGGCCCACCAGTGAACCCAAAACTACCGCCACTCTTTTGGTTTCTCTCTCTGAGGAGATTATTGAAGTGTTTGTATTCGTTCTTGAGGGTTTGGAAATGGGTTTCCTCGGAAAGTTGTTGCTGTTGGGAAGGAGTGAGGGATGGGCTTTGGGATTTCTTTTTGTTTTGTTTTCGGTTGTGTTTTTGAAGTTGTTTTTTGCGGAGAATGTGGATGATCTTGGGAGTTGGGTTGACTCCATGTTTACGAAGGTGGTGTTTTATCTTCTCAGTGTCTGGTTGGAATTTGGGAATGGAAGGAGTATGGTTTGAAGTTAGTGGTGAGGCTTCCATTGTTGTTGCTGTTGTTCTGCTGGAGTTTTGCAACGTAGTAGATGACACGGACCGCAAAGGGAAATATGAATTACCAGTATGTCAAATTTCAACCCATTCACTCCACTTTTGCGCTTTTATCAGTGGGGGGGGGGGGGGGGGGGGTGGTGTTTGGGGTGGGAAACGGATGGTCCCCTTTCTTTCTTTCTTTCTTTCTTTTTTTTTCACAACATTTTTCCTGCATAATTGTCACAATCAAAACTTATAATTAATTAGTCATCCCCCTACCTTACCAAATAAATCTTATAATTATTAAAATCATTATAATTATATAATAGATATGGTTAGATAACTAATTAATATACATTCATCTAATAATAAATAACCTTATAAATTCGTATAAATGGATCGTGATTCGAATAATTCTTTTATAAAAATTTCAACTTATAACTTAATAGCTTTTTTAATCATATTTAAAATTTTAAACTCATAAATCAAACTATTGAATAAGCACGACGGTGGAAGTGTTATTGCTTTTAATTTCATATGAATTAAATAGTCCATAAAATATTAAAAAGAATGATGGCATTATAGACGGGGAATCTAATTATCTAAACCTGTGGCAATTCAGATCCATCTTAAATTATTGATTCACGAGTTACATCTATATTGAACTTTAACTAGCTTGTAAGTCAGTGATTCAAGATCAATTCATGTACTCGACGGTTTAAGGGTTAAACCGTTTTTTTTTTTTCTCTTCTAAACCTTTACATAATTTTTTTTCCTTTTCGCTTTACCAATACTTCAATCGTTTTTTTTTTCTTCAATATATTCATAAAATTTACATTAAAAATGAAAAGAAAATAAAAAAGTTTCTTACAGTATGAATACCTAATGTCCTAATTTGATCAAGTAGAGTGAAGTGGTTGAAGAAAAATTATTTTTTACGGTCGCTTGGAAGGTGTCTACGTATCCACTAATTGGAATTAGATTACTATAGTTTTGTTTGGATTTTTAGAAGACTTTTAGTTTATCGACTAATTTTATGTTTTTAGAAAAACATCAGTGTACTTAATTATTCAAGTTAAATTTTTTGAAAGAAAATAATTTTCGTCAGTCATAATTTAGAAAAAAACTAATGCTATATCAACACTTTTGAGAAAATCATGGCATTTAGTTTTTCTTTTAGACAATTAGAAAAAAGATTTTTTTACGTGATAAAATATTTTTGTAAAGGATGAAAAGAAAACTTATTATGTATTATCTTAAGGTAACTATTCATGTTTGTGAGTAAGAGTGAAACTCGCAGGTGAGCTTAAGCTTTTATCAGATTGATTTCAGTCACTGAAGTAATCATCCTCCTCGTTGGATGTTTTGCATGATTATTGTCATCTACAGGTCGCCTTATACTAATCTTCTATGTAAGCCTTTGCCTTAATACTAATAATAGATAGGGAGGCTCGGTGTTCGTCAATGATCGAGCTTGTTGTACTAAACGCTTGCTCAATGATAACCGTTAAAACTGAATCAACGAGTACTTCACAAGCGATGCAAGATAGCAGTAGGTAGCCTCTTTTATGCTTTTGCCACCATTTTAAAATATCAAAATCCTTAATGAAGATATTCTCAAAAAATTCAAAATTCATATTGGTATTGTGCTGCATCTTAGACATTGGACCACTAGATCTTTACTTCTTCAATTTTTGCTCCAGTAACTGCTCACCCATAAAAGAGTAATGTCGCTTCTTGATGGATGGCGAAGGAGAGACTAATGACTGGCCACCGTATTGACTTTGGTAGTAGTTGAGCATCTCCTCTATGTTGACCATTGCTGCTAACACTTCTTACTATACTTTTAAGCTGTACATGTTTTGAGAATCCATTGGATCTTAAATGTAACCATAATAAGTTTTTTAATACATTAGTAATAATTCTGTTTTACAATAAGGGTCTAGAATAGTTGCTACAAGATAAATATGAGGAATTTGTTTATAATAACTTAACCACTTCAACGTTATATCGTATACGAATGCGTGCAGGTTTGGGTCGTCATGGACTCGAAATAGCACGTCAAGTATACTAACAACTAATATAACAAATAAGTGAATACTATACCTGTAAACTTGGTAAAAAGTCTTAGTAATATTATGAAAAACTTTTAAAACTTTTAGTAATTAAATACAAAAATCCTAGCTACTAGGGAAAATGTCAACTCCCTGTATGTTATACATTGCGAAGTCACATAGCAATTCGCTATAAGGAACTGTGTTATGCAACAACTCGTAAGTCGAGTTCCAGTGACGTTGCACATCTATCTTAAACTTCTGAGGCATCTTCTTGGGATCCATGCAAAAGTTTCTCCACTTTTTTGAAGGGGCAACTTGTTTGTTATTTTTTTAATGATGTTATTGATTAAAGGTATACTATCGTACAAAACTGCAAGGCCATTGTTAACACATAAGTTAAGAATAGTTACTAAGTATAAACCACTTTACACTTTTTAAGCACAATTAGGTATAAATTGACCATAATTATATTTATTTCTCAAGTTCTTGGTAATTCATTGTGTAATATATCGATTTTAGATGATTCAAAAGCAAAAGGGACATAATTCAACAAAGAGATTTAGAGCTATCATAACTATGATAAAAGAATAATGCTAAAGGAAGACCAACTAAGACTCATCACGGACATGATAAAAAAAAAAAAATTCAGTGTTCAGCGTTCGTCACTCTCTCCATCACGGTTATGATTAAGGGAGTGACTAAGGTTAAAGCCATTTTTCCACCTATTCATCACGGCGGTAACTCTACCTCAAAAGGATGATTACGCCCTTAATCACAAGCATGATTAGGTGGAACGTTTGCAATGAGAAGATCACTTCCCAAGTCACGGATGTGATGGGAGTAGATACAATTTCGCATGAATTGGTGCGTGTAGCGAGTCTAAATGTTAGGAGATGTCTTGAAGTGGTGTATTTCTAGCATTTTGATGAGAAAAATATAAATACGCCACAATTTTCAAATAAAAGAGGAGATTAGATCATACATCCATTCATACATCTTCGTACCCATTATATTTTTTATTATTTTCTTTTAGTATAGTTTCTAAGTGTTGTACCTTATACCTTTCTCGAAATTACTCAAGAGAGACGACAGGAATTCGTTGTTCATATATTTATCGGTTTTCTATAATGGAATTTAAAACAAGGTTGTATTCTTTTACTTGTTTTAGGTTAATTTCTTTGTTATTGTATTTTATTGATATGTTTTGTTTCTTTATTATGTGTGAGTAGTACATTAGGACTTATTACATCATTTAGTATTATCAAGTGCATGAAAATAGTGACTTTTTGATAAATGTTATTTTCGATGAATTGCACTTAATGAATTTAAGTATAGTGTAATGCACGACATTAACTTAGGACAGATTTCAATAGAATACGTCGAGAATCTCGATATATTCTATTAAATAAATTTAGTTTATTGGAACAACTTACTTTTGATAATAAAGATATTATTAGAAAAGTTGCTATATCTTTAAGGAATCGATACATTAACATAACATTAATATAATTCGAGTTGGTTGTTAATTAGGAAGAGATTGTAATAGATACAATTAGGATTAGAAGTAAGTAATTTTAAGAAAAATGCTTACATATTGTAATTTCTCGCAAATAATAAGTATTAAGACAAAAAAGTATTTTGGTAGTATTATGCTAAGTAATGAAATAAGTTTGCATGTTAAATGTGTTATTAGTAATTGTTTTGTAACCATTGTGTTAATGGCATTAATTTGTAGATTAGTGTATCCTGAGATTCCAATAAATCAAGTCAAGGAATCACATTTTTGCTGTTTGCATCCTCAAACTTACATTCTCACCATATTCTCACTTAGAGAAACAAAAGAATCATGCCACAAAATGCACAACATAATAACCAATCAACAACAATTTGAATGAACATGGATCTAGATTGAGTATCATGATTTGGTATATGTTCTATCACATCAATCAATCAATAGTTTTTGACAGTACATACATAAATGTACATTTGCTAGTTTAGATATAAGAATGTCACATTTGATTATTGAATTAATATCTTTACGATATGTATAGCATTTGAATCTCTTATTTAGCTATAGCAAATTGATCATAATATATGAGTCGTTTTGTTTAACTAGCTTAAAAATTTGATTTAGAGTCAAATTTTTCAACACGTTTAAAAAGTAAATTATATAAGCCTACCTATTTAATCTATTAGCTCAAATGGGCAAAATCCGTTCACTTGCAAGTTAAAGTAGGCCAATTTGTTTAATTTATAAGTCGACCTACAAACCAAAGAAATCAAAGAAGAAAATTTGACATAGCTTAATGTAGTTGTATATTGTCATTTATGATATTCCTCACTTTTATTTGTTACTTTCTTCTCTTAGTCTTTCCATCTACCTTGTTGGTCCAACTTTTAGTCATTCAATCATTTTATAATATCCATATTATAAAGAGATTGCAATTATAATTGTCATATTATAGGGATAAAAAACCTAATCAATTAATCATGCTACTATATAAACAATGGATGATTACTTATGACCTTTTCATTTTGTAAATTTTAAATAAATAAATAAAATCATTGTTAATAGACTGTGAATTAGCTTATATAACCCACAAAAATGCATAAATGAATTAAATAAGCTAAGTTGGTAGGCCAAAACATTTAATCCATCAGCCTATGCAGGTTAGACTACAATCGACAAATCCTAACCCATTTGTTAAACTAATCTTAATGGATTGGCCATTTAACTTGTAAGCCAAAGTAGGTCAAATTAAATCGATCCGTTTGATACACTTGCAAAACTCTTATTATAACCTAAACCTATAGCATTCCCAATATTGTGCACGAACCTAAATTATAACGATTGAGAGTGAAAAAGGTGATCCTAGGATTTCGTCGGAAAGCATTAAACCAAATGTTTCTGAATCATTTGAAACAGGGTCCTCGCTCCTTGCCCATCACTAGCCCAAGGGTGGAATCATACTTACTAGTTTAGCTAAAAAATTCTCATATAGCTGTAGCTAATTTAACCTCATATACATATTTCTCTTAGTGCGCGCATTCACATACTATCCAACTGCGCGTGTCGCCTGGAGCTTGCTGGAGTTGGATTGGTCAAAGAAGAGCATAGATCAGACAACCTAGTCACAGAAAATCTACAGCTCCACATTTCAATGGGTAATTTTTCGAAATCCTAGGAAAAAGGAGCAACTGGGATCTAGCTCCTCCACATATTCAGACTTTCTCTTGGGTTACCATGGATTTTTTCTACTACTAATTGAGATTCCAATAGATCAAGTCAAGGAATCGCATTTTGCATCCTCAATCTTGCATCCCAATAGATCAATAGAGTTGAAAAAACTACTCGACTAAATGCATAACTCAATGTTCAATTAACAGCTGCATGGAATTTACAAGTATCTAGCTCGAGTATCATGATTTCGGTATGTTATCAATCAACAGTTCCGATAGTATAAACATAACTGTAATTTTGCCAGTTTAGCAATAGGAAGGTCGCATTTGAATGTTCATCTGATATATTCGCGATACAGGATATATAGAAAATATGAATCTCTATGATGCTATCGGATGCATTAACTTGAATTTAATCAAAGATTACCGTTTCCCTCCACGGGTGCCAAAAATCGCAGTGGCTAGTCCTTAGTATAATTCGTTTGCTGTTTCATGCTAAAAACAATTACAATGCATTGCTTCCCCTTGTCCGAGCTAAACTCAGGTATCTGTAAGTCACTGCTAATGCGAAAAACTATCATCGCCGTCTGTGCTTTACCTTCGAATAATTTAGTAACAGGAAACATCCGTTTTAGTGGTTGCAATTCACAACCGCATCCTGGGTTCGAACTCTTTGTCGATCGGGGTCGTGGAATAAGAACCTCAACGCAGTCTCATAGGCTGAAAAGATTGCCCCATTCACCACAAAGGCTTTAGCAATAGCCGTTCCTAATCCTCTCCCTATAATGCCATATCGGCCCTGCCGTACACTCCTAGACAAACGGTCCAAAGTGCCCTTATGTTTGGCTATTGAATGTTTAGAAATCCATTCCGGCTGGGTCTTTTAATATGTGCTTAGAGCATGAACGACGGCGAACACCCAACACCTAACTAATAAGCTAATCTAATTTAATCAAAATACATCGAAATTTATTTTAAAATTTAATGGATATTGAATGGAGAATCTGATTTGATACTGCAAAGGAAATAAGAAGTTTTTATTCTAACTTGAAGGATTTTAATAGCATATGTTAGTAGAAATTTATAGAAATGAAAATATATTAATGGAAAAGACGTACCGGATTAAAGAATGGAATATGAAAATGATAAAAAAAATTTATAGTTATATATTATTATAGATTGAGGAGAAGTTGGTAGTTGATATATAGGATAGGAATCTCTAACACCATCTTACAAGTTCCATGAAGAAATTTGAAATCGAAACCTTCTAATATTTGAGACCATCGTATAATTACTAACCGGTAAAACCTATAAAGCTCAAGACATCTTGTAAAGCTTATAAAATCTTTTTTGCATTTTTCATTCACAGCAACACCAACTTTCACTCCTTAAAGTTGAAATCATGTTATTTAAATAAAAATATACAGGTGAGGAGGTAACCTTGTAATATTGACCAAATAGGTTTCGGATGTATATTTAGGATCACATGATAGATTTCGGATATCACTTTCTCTAAACCTATATTCGCAGGGTAGGGTACAGGAATGAAGTTAATGTACTATGTATCCATCATGAAACTTGTACTTTGAAGTATATAGAATACATGTTTTAGTATATCATATTCCTTCCCTATAAAAATAATTCAATAATATTGATAAATAAAAAAGAATATCATTGCATTTGTTTTGGCCTTATAAAATTATGTCTATTACTAGCTCATGTGTTGGAGTTATACATGCTTCAAATTTTTGTTTAATAAGTTTATTAAAAAGGGTTAGATACGTATAATTTTTTTCTATCGTTAACAAAATTTTTGTCCAAGAGAAATTAAATTCAATTGTTAAAAAGGGTCAAGTTTATTTTTCAATCTTTCTTCTGTATATATAAAAATAATATGTATTAAGATTCCATTTCTATGAGTTTATTATGCAATGAACGAAGGCTCCATTATTAAAAGCATACCATGTTGAATTTATAAGGAAAAAAACTACAAGTTCCACAATTACAAGGTACTCAGTAAAATCTATAGAGTACGGGGTGTTTATAGGGTGTCAAGCTTGATTTTTTCCCAATTTTTAATATATTCCTTAACTCGGCCAATATTAAACTTTAATTCATTTAGTATTAGTCATCAACTAAAAGTTAAAGAAGACTGTTTTTTTATTTTTTAAAAAAAAGTTCGGAGTCACCACCCAATTGGAGTTAAGACAATAGTTAAGTTAAAATCAATTGGATGGATTGATTATAACTTAATTACCAGTCTTTTGATAAAACCATTTTTTAAAACTAAAGATCAGGATCTAGA
Source organism: Lumnitzera racemosa (assembly GCA_024138005.1). Taxonomy (NCBI): domain Eukaryota; kingdom Viridiplantae; phylum Streptophyta; class Magnoliopsida; order Myrtales; family Combretaceae; genus Lumnitzera; species Lumnitzera racemosa. The sequence continues at coordinate 82,761,469 of JAMXBC010000012.1, forward strand.
GGTTATTCTATTGAACTCTAAGAGGATACCACTTTTTAACTTTTCGAATTTAATTTTACTTTGCAATTTGCCCTTATAATTTAAAAATGACAACCCATTCATATGTAACTAAATTAATTAAATTGAACAATTATTTACAAAGATTGAAAAATAGGAAACTTTTTATATTTTAAGTCGCTTTGTATTTGCGTATAAGTATATGCATACTCACTATTCAAAATCAAACTTTCATAGTTCGTTTAGAAAATATTAGTAGGTTGGTTGATTTTAATTTTTGAAAAAAACTCACGTTTATGTTTTTACCCAATTCCATATAAGGAAAATTTTCAAAGGGTTATAAATCGAATTTTATTTGTGAAAAGTTTTAAGAAAAAGGTCTTAACATGGAACGAGAATTGGTCACTTTTATTTATTTTTGGAAAATTGATTTTCTAAGTGGTAACAAGATTTTATTTTTTATTTTATTCTATTTGTTTTATTTCCTTATTAATTTCTCTATAAAACATAAAACAAGAATCGAACTTTTTCAATTCTTTTTTTTTTCTTCTTGTTTCTCTTTTCCATTTTTTTTGTTTATTTTTTGGAGCTACAATTACAATACAATGGGTAAGTTAAATAAATATTAAAAAATAGAAAATACAAATAAAACAACAAACTAAAAAAAGAAGGGCCAAACCAAAATGCTTAAGGAGGCTAAGGTTGGTTCTTGTGGATTAGCCGTTGGGTTAGATCTTTGGATTTAGGCTAGGTTACGAGTCAACACTTGATCCGTATGTACATGCAATAAGGTGTAGTAACAGCGGACAACAAAGGCGATTAGGGGTGGTTTCCAACTAGCTTTTGAAGTGGGTAAACCCACTTTCATGAGTGTCTTATTAAGCTTAGTAGGTATAGGATGGGTGTTACGGCTTAACTTGGCCGTTTGGGTAACATTGGCGAAGTTGGTGGCAGTGTTAGTGTGGATTTCGAAGAGTAAAGGTCATGATGGCTAGGGCTTCGAAAATGATGGTTTGGGGATTATGGAGAGATAATCAAATTTGAAGGGTGGTGTCGAGTATGCATTGTAGACACCTAAGGGTCCTAAATTAGGAAAAAGTACAAAAAAAAAGAAATTTATAAAAAAAAATACAAAAAATGGAAAAATTATGAAAAGACAAAAAAAAAATAAATTTAGAAAAAAAATATATAAATAGAAAAAAATAGAGGATTCAGGGAATTTTGAAAAGAATAAATTTTTTATATAGTTTAATAGAATAAATTTAGGTAAAAATAAGGAAATGATTATTGGGCTTAGGTTTAAATTTAAATCTAGTCTAAACTGATCTAATCTATATGTACAATTTAATTATACATATGGACAAGGTATAGGCCAATGATTTAACAAATAAGTATTTGAGTATTGTATCAGGTTTACTTAAAGGTCTTAGGTTCGAACCTCATCAAAGGTATAAGAATGCCTTTTGCTTTTATTTTTTCCACACATAATAAACTACCATATGTCAAGAGATCACTGGGCCATATGTTTGGTTATGATACATGGCTCTTTGTAATTGGCCTTAATAATACATTTTCCCTTCTTCTTCTCCTCTTTCCTTTTCTTTCCCACACTTTCTCACTCAAAAACTTAACTCTCATCTTCTCGAGCATAGACTGAATCACAGTGTGACACTTTAAACACTAAGACATCCCCATCCTTGTGTCAATCCCAATCTCATCCATTACTTGTACAATACCAATCACATTGATGCCAATAGCCAACATTGCATACACATAAGACTTCGAACCACCCCCTCTCTTTCTCTCTCTCTTTGAGCTATAACAACACCCAACATCAATGCATCCCTGACCCCTCTCTCTCTCTTACTGAACCACACACATATAACATCCATCCTCACCTTCATAACAAATCCTTTGATCAGCTATATATAGCAAAATACATATGCATGCTTACTGCCATAAAACCCCAATCCAATACCCTCTCAATTCCCCTTCATATTCAATACCTACAGATCATACCAAAACTGAACTTGACGACTGCTTTCTCATTACCATCCAATCTAAACCTAGGTTTACGACACCCAAGCATATAGTAAGTTTGACCGACCCAGAACTGAACGTCCTTAGTAGAAACTCTTGGATCCTCCATCCCAACCACTGTCGTAAAAAACCTAACCACTCGTGGCATCCTCTTCGACCCACTATCTCAAGGTGGTTCTAACGCAAAGAATCACTACGGTTGAGATTGCGAGCCTCAAAAACCTTTAAATACACCCTCCTTCAAATCCCAACCACCACCATTAAGGACTTACATAATCACCATTGCCACTACTCTTTGTCAAATCGTCTAAACCACCTCGTTGGTCATAGTGCTCCACCAACCCCCCTTAAGCTCAATCTGATTCACATAAAAACGTTGTCCCCTACTAGATTTGGTGCTTAAAACTACCCCAGGTGCATCTATGAGTAGCTGTTGCATGTGACTAAGCGACCTAACTACGTTCAAACCAATTTGACTTGGTTGACACCGATCCTACCCACGCCTAAATCCAACTCCTTTAGTTCGATCTCCATTTATTACTTTGTTTTTTTTTTTTTTAAATTTTACTTTAATTCATTTTATTTATTATTTGTAAATGTAAATATAAATGTAATTGTAAAAAATTAAAAAAAAAAAGAAAAAGAGAAAATAAGAGAAAAAGAAGAAAAAAGAAAGAAAGAAAAGAAAAGGAATAGATACTTAGTTTTATTTTTATTAATTGTTACGTTTTAACAAAAAAAAATTAAAACAAAAATAAATATAAAAAGTAAATAAATAATAAGAAAATATAAAAAATTATTTTATCACTTAGAAAACCAATTTTCCAATAAAATAAAAAATAAATTAACCATTTCCTAAACTAAGGCGTTTTAGAATTTTCAAAAGTAAAACTTCAATTAGGACCCATAGAAAATTTCCTTAATTAGCATCAAACTGGGAAAAAATGTAAACCCGATCTTTTTTTTTTAAATTAAAATCAACTCATTCGCTTAACATTTTCGAACGAACTACAGAAGTCCAATCCCAAATAGTGAATATGTAAGTACTCGTATGTCTAGGATAACTTAAAATATGAAAAAAAAAATTATTTTCTCCCTTTAATACACTACTCTTAAGAATTGCAACTCTACTAATTATTCAAGCGTTTTAATGCAATCAAGTTTTTTAAAATAACAGTAGGGTTGGAACTTAAGGAGCATTATATTAACTCAAGGAATCCTAACATCTATATATTTTCATGCTCTTTCTTTTGTTGCATTGATAATTGATACTTATCCATAAAATGTGAGACTTAGAATGATAGATAACCAACCAAATAGTTAGGGGAATAATAGGCTACAGGACATCTCTAGGATTTGCGAGCAGTTGTTAAAAGATGAGATTGCCTACCTGAAGGAAAAGCTCGAGTGTTTAGGAAGCTTACAACCAAGCCTTAAGGGCCCTTTTGGCATAGATCATTGAGGAAACTTACGAAATGATAGAGGATCTTAAGGTTTGTCTACGAGACTTAATTTAGGGTTTTTTTCCAATTCATATCTAGAGAGTCTAGAATAAATGTTAAGTTCTAAAATAAATATTAAGTTCTCTACCTTTGTTTTCTGTATTTTGATCTTTTGCAATGATAAAAATTCTTTTTAGTTCCTTATTCTTCATTCTTTGCATTCCTTTTTTTGTAAATAGTCCTTCAATAGGCATCTATCTAACCATTGTTCCCTCCCATTCAGGGAAATGTAAAATTTCATAAACTTATAAGTAGAATCCTAAAATCACCATCCTTATTTGTAAATTATTTTCTCAGGTTTTATAAAATAAAACTTTATTTCTCTCTCTCTCTCTCAATAAAAAAAAAAGATAAAGAAGAAATAAAAAGAAACAAAAATTGAAAAAATGAAAATGAAAAGAAAAGTTATTGATGGTTATAAATCCTTATGGGCTCAAGGAGCTAACTTAAGCTTAGGCCCTTGGCCTACTTAAGCAGTCAGCCCAAACACTTAGCTTTCAACCTACATAAGGCCCATTAACCTATTAAGGAAGCTGACACGAGCCCCTTGGCCCATTCAATATAAACACCAACCTTGGGCCCATTTAGGTAACTTACTTAAACACAAGTCACTTGGCTCATTAAGACAACCGATCTGAACATAAAACATGGCCCATTGAGGTAGTCAACCTAAACACAATTCTCAACCCATAAAGGTAACTAAACTAAGCCAAAACCCCTAGTCTATTTAAAACGCCAAGCCTAATCGTGAACCAAGCCAAAACACAAAGCCAAATATTGGGGCATGTTTTGAGGAACTAGGGGGCAAAGTCGGTTTCTACCGTAGGCTAAATAAAAAAAATGGACGGCTCCTTAAGGAATTGGTAACCCGCTTTTAAAGAAAAAGGTTTAGAATAAAAAGAAACAAACTATATCCTATACACTAACTCTCAAAACACTTTAAGAGTTGAGTGACTTAATGGTAAGGATAATTTGGATTCATTTCTTAAAAGGAGGTCCATTTTGAATGTGATACGTAGATTAAAATAAAGTTAGACATTTATTTTCAAATCTCAAACACAATTATCTTTTATTAACCTTGATGAACCAATTTAGATAAGTTTTAAATTTAAAACCCTATCAAGAATCACTTTATAATTGGGCAATTTGGAGGTTTAGGTATTTGATGAGGAGACAAGGACAAAATTGGTTTGTGCTTACTTCAATAACATTAAATTCAAAAACAACTTTTATTTTTTATAAATTATTTTTCTTTGAAATGAAAAATGGCCAATTCCTTTTCAAACACCTTAAGCTTATACATATATCCCCCCAAGCTCGTACATTAGAAATCCATGGATTTAAGTCCTTAAATCGCTTAAAAAAAAAAACTCAGTAATGGAGACAATCGCTCTTGGGGCTGAAAGAAAAGAGAGAACAACAAGAGACAATGGAAGCAAAGTAATTAAAAAGAGAAAAACAAAAAATAATAGTAAAAGAAGCAAAGAGGTCAGAAAATTAAGCCTAAGCATAAGATGAAATGCCCTAAGAGATATCACATCTTAGTAGAGGTAGCAAAATTGAATAAAAAAGCTGGAAATCAAAGCCTAAATAGCCCTAAAGATGTAAGGTCCTAAATCATAGTTTGAGCTCGGAAACCTAAAACCTCTATATCCATTTTGAAGTTTTTCTTACTTATACTGAATCATACAAGGCCTTTCCACCCATAATACCACCTTTACACAATAAAAGCTCTTCCAATTTTAAAAGATAATTTATCTTTAATAAAAATTGTTTTTCAAACTAGGGCAAGTATACTTCTAATTTGTACTTAAGGTTCTTGACTTATACACATAGGATAAATAAAAGTATTTCTTATTAAAATAAGCTTTCTCATTAGTCATTGTTGAAACCCTTGAACCAAAAGCCTAAATTTATAATGTTAAAACGAAAAAGACTTAACAGATTGATTAAAGCATATCATGTACAAAATGGACTGCAATTTTTAGAATCGTAGTCAAAAGCAAAATCTAGATCAAAAGTTAGCAAGGAAGACCTCTTTGAATAAATTAATCATAAGTTACCTTTTTTTGTAAGAAAGAAATCTTTAAAATCACAAAGCCTCATAAGAGCGCCCAACATGAAGGGGCATCGAAAAACCCTACATAGTTACCAAAGAAAGGGGTGATTATAAACTTGTTCCTTAAATAAGAATTTATAATTGTTAGAAAACTTTCAAAAAAAAAAAAAACAAGAAGAGAGAGAAAGTAATCCATGTAGGCTTGAGTAGCTAGCTTTCAATTTACGTCATCCGTTTTCCTTTCAAAGTGGTAACATTTTTTAATAACTACAGTAGTCTAGATCATTTTTCCCCAATTGCAGTTTTTAATTTCTTTAGGGTTCAAGTCGGCTCTTAAGAGTGCCATCCCCTCTATCTCTTAACATTTTTAGGGTTATTGCCAACTCTTTAGAGTGCTATCCCCTCTCTCTTTCGCCAATTCCCCTTAAGGGTTCAAGCAAGCTCTTATAACGTTGTTTCCTCTTCTATTCTTTTCAGGGATGCAGCTAGCCTTTAGGGTACCATCCCATTTTTCTTTTTTAAGATTTCAAGCCAGCTCTTAGAGTGTTGTCCCCTTTTCTATTCTTTTTAGGTTTTAGCTAGCCTTTGAGGCATTGTCTCATCTTTCATTTTTAAGGTTCTAGCCAACTTTTAGAGCGTTAACCCTCTTTTATTCTTTTTACGGTTTTAGCCAACCTTTATGCTGCAGTTCCGTCTTTCATTTTTAAGATTCCAAGTTAGCTCTTATAGCGTTATCCCATTTTCTGTTCTTTTAAGGATTCTAGCTAGCCTTTAAGGCATTGTCAATTCTTTCATTTTTAGGGTTTTAGCTAGCTTTTAGAGAACCAACCCCTTATTTATTCTTTTTAGGATTTTAGCCAACTTTTGAAGTGTTATCTTCTTTTTCTTCAATTTCGTTTAAGGTTTTATCAAGCTTATATGGTCATTCTCTTCACTAAGTTCTTAATGAGCCCATAGGGTGCTTTCCTTTGTTGGATTCTTTTTGGCAAGCCCATAGGGCGCTTTCTTTTACTAATTTCTCTCAAGCGAGTCCATAGAGCGCTTCTTTTCTTCATCAATTCTTTTAGTGATCCTATTGGGTGTTTCCCTTCATCCAACCCATAAGGCGCTTTCCTTTACTAATTTCTCCTAAGCAAGCTCATAGGGCATTTCCTTTCATCATTGATTTCTCTTAGTAAGCCCATAAGGCGCTTCTCTTCACCCAATTCTTAGCAAGCCTTTAAGGGTGTCTCCTTTCACCAATTTCTTTCGAGTAAGTCTATGGGGTGCTTCCTTTCATCACCGATTCCTTTTAATGAGCCCATAGGGCTCTTTTTCAATTCTAAATTTAGGGTTGCTACTCTACCAGAGATGTTCCCGCTTAGGTTAGTTAGCTCATTGGGGTACTACTAGGCTTTAATTTAAGGTCTTAACCAACTTAAGGAGCACTTTATCCATTCATCTAGGATAGTTAGCTTAGAGGAGCACTTCCAGGTTTGTCTTAAATTAATTCTAAATTTAGGGTTTTTAGTCTACCAGAGACACTTTCGCTTAGGTTAGTTAGCTCAGTAGAGCATAACCAATTTATCTTTTACGGTCTTAGCTAGCTCAAGGAGCGTTTCACTCGTTTACTTTAGATAGTCAACTTAGAGGAGCACTTCCAAGTTTGTCTTAAATCAATTCAAAATTTAGGGTTGCTAGTTTACTAAAGACGTTCCTACCTGAGTTAGTTAGCTCAGTAGAGTACAACTAGGTTTTTTTAAGGTCTTAGCTAGCTCAAGGAGTGCTTCGCTCATTTCACCTTTGTTAGTTAGCTTATAGGGATACGACCAAGTTTTTAATATCTCTTTATGGTCTTAGCTAGGTCAAGGAGCACCTCACCCATTTTACCTTGGTTAGTCAACTCATAAGGGTATAATTAAGTCCTTAGTATCTCTTTAGGATCTTAGCCAACTCAAAGAGTGCCTTGCTTGTTTCACCTTGGTTAGTCAACTCATAGGGGTACGACAAGGTTTTCCACATCTCTTAAGATTTTAGCTAGCTCAATGAGCACTTCGCTTGTTTCACCTTGGTTATTCAACTCATAAGGACACGACTAAGTCTTCAACATTTGTTTAGGATCTTAGCTAGCTCAAGGAGCACTGTAAAACCCGTAATTAGATATTCAAGATTTAGTTCATATAATTTAGAGTGATTGAGCAAATTGTCCGATCTAACCCAAATTTTATGATGAAGTTAGGATTATTTATAAAAATGATCTCATAAGTTTAAATTTAGGAAAATAAGTAATAAAATGATTAATTATTATGATATTAAATTTATACAAAATTTTTACTATTTATCGAAAATGCGTAAAACGAGTTCCGATAACTAACAAATAGATGGAGATAAATTATATACATACTAAAAATTATAAAATAACTTTAAAATAATATTTAGTAGTATTTATTTATATCTTATAGGTATTTATATGTAAGTAGAAATATGAGAAACTACTTAAAATACCCAAAAAATACTAAAATAATACTTAATAATTAAATAAAATTATGAAAAAATGAAGAAAATTCCAAAAATGAGGCGTGACAGCTTGGAAGTGAATAAATAGAAGCAACTAATTAAATTAGGACAAACAAAAAGTAAATTAGAAGAGGATAAGGGGCATTTGTCAAGTGGAAAATTAAATAAAAAAATACCTAGCAGCCTTATAAATTCAGAAAACCATCATAAAAACTCATTTTGGTTTAGAATCAGGAAAAATTTAAGGAGAGGAGAGAAAAGAGGAAAAACCAAATTTACAAAAAATTAGAAAATTATATTGTAAATAGGGTTTATAAAGGGAACCTATATTCAACAATCACCTAGAGAGGAACGACCACCACCAACAAATATTAGACCCTGCATCTCGAGCTGTAGAAAATAGTGGAGCCACCGCTAGTGGCTAGAAGCTTGTTGATTGGAAAGTTTCTATTTTCCTTCTAAATTTGTTTAATTTAGTAAAAATATCAAATATGCATGGAAAATTATAAAATTTGGTTTCTCAAGGTATTTTTGCATGTATAATTAGAATATCAAACCGTATTTTTAAAATTAGAAGAGCTTATATAGGTTCTTTAAGAATAGGCCTGATTCCAATGAATTTTGTATGAATTTTCAAAAATAGTAAATAATATTATTTCAAGCTAGTTTTTGGTTTACATATTCCTCATATGATATATTTAATTTAAATAAAAATAATTTTTGATAAATTATACGTTTAGTATTTATTAAAATTATTTTTTTGAATCTGCCTTGTTTTTCATATGGAACAAATAATAGATTTTTAATTAAATTATTTAATGAACCTGATTTGTAATGACTTAAAAAGATTATTTATGATATTGGAAATATTCGGTTTGAATCTTATAATTTTATTTGGTCATTTACCTAATTTAAGCTAATTTTTAGCAAAAATTGGACCTAAAATCAATATATCGGAGAATCATACATATTAAACTATCGTAATACTTTTCATGATCATAATATAACAACCATAATTTATTAAGTATAATATATTTTCCGTAGCTTTAATAGAGCTTAGATACTAATTATTATATATTTACCTAGTGTTTATGCATAATATGTACTAAATATGTAGGTAAAGGGATATATTTAAGTTAAATTTGTGATTTAGGGTTAATTAGGTATAAATTTTGATTTAGAATTTAATTAGACATCTTAACATATTATTGGTAGTGAAAGATAACATATGAAGTGTTAGAGGTATTAAATAGATGATATAAGTATATAATATGTAGTAATGCACAATATGTGTATATAGGAAATAAATGAGTGGAAAATCTTAGATAAAAATTTATGATGTTATAATAATAGAAATATGATATAAATCTAATTTAGAATGGATTTTACGAAATTACATGAAAAACGTAGGTTATTCTTAAATCGGGAGGAAATTCGGTAGCTAAATTAGGATTACGGTGTACCACATGAACTAGAGTGCTAGTTAGAGACCAAATACAATATTTAGAATATCTGAGCATAATGTGATTCATTTCACATTATGGTTCGAAACGAGATCCTAGGATTTGCATATAACACTCATAACTGAAACTGACTTTGAACCTAATTTAAAAAATGAGTTCAAAACTGAATCAGAACCCAACTTGAAGTAAGAATAACTGTAAGAGACTTAAAAACCTGAATAATTAAGTATACTAAAACCCTAAACTAAAGATAACAACAAATGTTAGAGGATAAAACTAATTTATGGTAGTTATGTGGAAACTGAAATAACGCTTGTATTATAGGGACGATCGGTGATGACTTATTCAAGTCGCACCTTGAGTGAGTAAGCAAAGAGTCCAGGTAAGTTAGGATTAATATGATGCTATATTTCGAAGTACTAATTTGTAGTACTTAAAGGCTTAAAATTGTACTTGATTGTGCTTATTAAATAGTTGATTATGTACATGTGCTTGTTCTGAGCTACTAATATGACTACTAATTTGCTACTTTGGCTTGTTTATGTGATTTGTTTAAGTAATTTGTTTGAAGTGATTGAACACTTTAAACCAGATTTAACTGAATATTTGACTCATAAATTTAAACTAGACCTGCATAGCAACTCATTAGGAGAATATTAGGATTCTCTGGCCAAATATCGACTCTTTCGAAAGAGATAGTACTGGATAGCATAATCGGTCCCTTCTTTATCTTTAATGAAAACTCCTTAACTTGGATTAGAGTGGGTGCAATTTCTCTAATCTTACGACAAACCGGACAACGTTATGCAATGGTATTTGCTTGAACATGCATTGGTATTTGCTTGAACATGCATTGCACCTAATAATTTGGTTGATAACCTTGTTTATGTTTGCTATATGGTTTTAGGTCTCCGTCCTAACTTACTGAGTTGTGGTTGTTCACATCCTTATCAACATTGTTACAAATGTTGGTTAGGAAGCGGTATATATTCACCTTGAAGTTAGCAACTGTTAGATCTTAAGAAGTGAAGAAATATAATTAAATAACAAATATAGTTTTAAGGTCTTAGCTTTTATTTTAAAATTTTCCATTTTCAAATAATGTATTGCTTAGGAAGTATAGTACAATGAAAATTTTGCAAACATTATTTGTAATATTTGAATTTTAGTCTATATATGTATATTTTTTTCTTACTTTTTTAGGTAATTAACTTATTTAATTTATAAACTATTTACTTTAAAGCAGATTAGTTGTAAATGCTTTGTGTAAATTAGGCTAAGATAGCGACTATATGGTTAGCTTCTATTTTAGAATGGTTTGTACGATAGGATTGTTACGACTCTACTGTTTTGGGGCATCACAAGCATTTCGTCCGTTTCATCTTAATTAGTCAACTCATAGGGGTATAATCAGGTTTTCAGGGTAGCCAGCTCAAGGAGCACTTCACCTGTTTTATCTCGATTAGTCAACTTATAAAGACATGAATAAGTCTACAATATCTCTTTAGGGTCTTAGCTAACTCAAAAAGCGCTTCGTCTATTTTACCTTAATTAGTTAGCTCATAGAGGCATGACTAAGTTTTCAATATTTCTTTAAGGTTTTAGTTAGCTTAAGGAATGCTTCACCCATTTTACCTTAGTTCGTTAGCTCATAAGGGCATGATTAGGCTTCAATTCCTCTTTTAGTCTCATGGCCACCTCTTAGAGCACCTCCTCTCTCTTTTCACTATTCACTAAAATCCTCAATGAATCAAACCTAGGATAGCTAGGTAAGGCTTTCCTTGAGACAAATTCCACTCTTAAGGTAAACATAAGTGTCTCGTTTATCTTTATGATAAAATTTTACTCAAAAGAGGGCCAACTATAGATACCTTATTTTTGCCCACCTTTTATTTTTCAAAATTTTTAGGATACGGTAAAAGGTCCTAAATTAGGAAAAAGCACGAAAAAAAAGAAATTTATAAAAAATTAAAAAATAGAGGATTAAGAGAATTTAGAAAATAATAATTTTTTATAAATATTTTAATAAAATATAATTTTTAATTTAGGTAAAAATAAGAAGAGAACCGTAGGGCCTATGCTTAGATTTAAATATAGCCTAAGCTAACCTAATCTATATGTACAATTTAATTATACATATCGATAAGGTACATTTAATGGTCAATGGATAAGTACTTGGGCTGCATTAGGTTTGGCAGAAGGTCTTGAGTTCGAACCTCATCAAAGGCATAAGAATGTCTTTTGCTTTTATTTTTTCCACACATAATGCATTGCCACATGTTAAGAGATTACTAGGCCACGTGTCTTGTTATGACACATACGCACGCTTGATGCCATAATAACCCCAATCTAATACCCTCTTAATTCCTCCTTACACTCAATGCCCATGCATCGTTCTCTCACCACCATCTAATCCGAACTTAGGTTTACGATACCCAAGTACACAGCAACATCAACTGACCCAGAATCGAACGCTCTTAGCAGAAACTCTTGGATCCTCCATCCTATTTACCGCCTTGAGAACCCTAACCACCCACGACATCCTCTTTGAACCACCATCTTAGGGTGGTTCTAACGCCAAAGAATCACCACAGTTGAAATTGCGAGCCTTGAAAACCTTAGAATACACCTTCCTTTAAACCCTAACCATCACCACTGAGGACTTGCATAATCACAACTGCCACTACTCTTTGTCAGTCGCCTAAACCACCTCCATTAGCTGTAACGCTCCTCTAAACCCTCCCAAGCCCAATTTGATTCACATAAAAACATTGTCCCTTACTCGATTTGATGTTTGAATCTATCCTAAGCGCAACCGTGAGTAGTTGCTGCGTACAACCCAATAACCGACCTGGTTAGAATCGATTCGACCTGGCTGACCCAATTCGGAGCCCCAATTCGACCTGTGGCCACTTCTAACTCCTTTAGTTCAATCTCCATTTATTGCTTTGTTTTTTTTTTTAATTTTATTTTACCTTATTTCATTTTATTTATTTGTTGTAAAAGTAAATATAAATATAATAGTAAAAAAAAAGAGAAAACAAAAGGAAAAGAAGAAAAAAGGAAGAAATACTTAGTTTTATTTTTATTTATTTTCACGTTTTAACAAAATAATAATAATAATAATAATTTATCACTTAAAAAACCAATTTTTCATTAAAATAAAAAATAAATAAACCATTTTCCAAACTAGGACGTTTTAGAATTTCCAGAAATAAAACCTTAATTAGAACCTCTAGAAAATTTACTCAACTAGCATTAAACCAAGTAAAAACGTAAACCATATTTTTTTTTTCAAAAATTAAAATCAACTCACCTGCTTAACGTTTTCAATCGAACTACAGAAGTTTAATCTCAAATAACAGGTACGAAGGCATTCGTATGTATGAGGCAACTTAAAATATGGAAAAAAAATTATTTTCCCCTTTTAGTAGATAATTCTTTAAATTCTTATTCTTTGTAAATATGTATAATTTTAGTTATCACTTGTAAATAAATATTATTGGAAGGATATTAGAAAAGCAAAATAAAATTTTGAAAGTTAAAAGTGGTACCTGTTTAGGATTTAATAAGATAGCTATCAGATCTAGATCTCTAGTTTTAAAAACCATTAAAAAAAATTTTTATCGAAAAATCGGTAGCTAAGTTATAATTAATTTATCCAATTGGTTATAGTTTAACTCTTTTTCCTAATTTCGATCGAGTGACCACTCCAAAATGTTTTCAAAGTTAAAAGAATTAGTTTTCTTTAAACCCTAGTCGAGGGTCAAAATTAATTGGGTAAAGTTTAATATTGATCGATTTAAAGAAGTCTAATTTATAAAAATCAAGAAAAAAATCAAGTTCGACATGCATGTGTGCTACTGTAGAGTTCGGTGGCATATAGATCGAGTGCTCGGGCACATATGAGGGTTGTGACTGGTGAAAAGGATGGTGATTCAAAAATAAGGTTGGGGTGGCTTCTTGTGGTCATGTACAATTGAGTGAGAGGGTCAATTGAGACATGCTAAGGAGTAGGATGGGTGTTGGTTGCCATGGATGTGGTGGTTGTGATTGGCAAGAGAGAGAGGGATGGTGTAATAGGTTCATGTGGATGGTAAAGAGTGGTTTGGCGTATGAGTTGAGTGAGAGTGGTTTGGTGTGTATTGTGCATAAATGCACAGTGGGTACGGTGCGGTGGGTATATGTACAAGCTGCTGCACAAAAGAGAGAGAGATCAAGGATTTGGGTATGGGATGGCACGATGCTTTGTGCATGTTGGGTGTTGGGTTAAGCTAAGGTAATAGTGCAGTCATGAGTATGAAGTTAGGCTTAAGAGAAAGAGGGAGTGGTCCATCATCCACCCTGACTATAGAATGAAGGTTGTATAAGGAAATGAGCATTGATGGCTAATTTTAGAATTTTAGTTTTTTCCTATTTGCCACCCCGAATTTGAATGAAGATATGAATGAATCTGGACTTGGCAAACTAAGCCATGCAATCTTTGAGATTTCACCATTTATGGAAAGAAGAGGAAAAAGTGGAAAAGGGTAAGAAAAGAAAAGAAAAGGTTGCTAACGTAATACTAAAGTAGCACCACGTCAGCCAATGAGAAAGTGCTATGTATCTTGAAAGATATGTACCGATGATGTGTCATGTACGTGACTGACACATGTCATACCACATGGTAACATGCGTGGTGAGCGTAAGAGTAAAGTGGCCTAATCATCGAGTGCCACGTATCATAAAACCTTGACACGTGGTAATGTGTTTTGTAGAAAAACAAAGGGCATTTTCTATCGTTGGTGAGATTTTAATCCCATACCTCCAAACCATATGCAATGCCATGTTCAAATGTTTTACCGTTAGACCATTGGATTATACCTTGTTTATAATTATATATATAAATAAGGTCAACTTAGGTTAGATTTGAATCAAAGCCTAGGCCCAATGCTTTCCCTAATTAAATATAAAAAACTCATTATTGAAACACTAAAGCTTATTTAAGATTCCTAATTTTTCTGATTTTTCTAAGTTTTCTATTTTTTTGTGATTTTTTCTAAAATTTTTTATTTTTTGTATTTTTCTAAAATTAGGACCCTTTATCCTTATTTTAAAAAATTTTGAAAAACAAATAGAGACAAAAATGGGGTGTCTACAACTGCTCCTCTTTATGGTGAACTTAAGTAAAACCTTGTTATAAAAACAAAAGAGACACTATTTTTACCTTAAGGGTGGAATTTGTCCTAAAAGTACCATAACTAGCTAGTTGTCCTAAGTTTGATCCGTTAGGGATTTGGTGAACGGCAAAAGGCGAAAAAAAGAATAGGCACTCTAAGAGCCAATCGAGATAAAATAGATATTGAATGAGGGTAGCGCTTTTATGGGCTAGCAAGAACCCTAAAAGGTTCTAAAAAACTAGGTTATTAAAATCCTAAACAAAAGGTCGAAACCTAGTAACGGCCCACTAGGTTAATTGACTTAGGTGAGCGGGCAAAGTACTCCTAGAGCTAGTTATGACCCTAATGTTGAAACTTGGTCTTGCCCTTATAAGCCAACTAATAAAAATGAAATGAGTGAAGCACTCCTTGAGCTAGCTAAGACTCTAAAGAGATGTTGAAAACTTAGTTGTGCTTTTGTGAGCTGACTAACCAAGGTGAAATAGGGGAAGCGTTCTTTGAGTTAGCTAAGACTCTAAAGAGATGTTGAAAACTTGGTCGTACCCTTGTAAGCTGACTAACGAAGGTGAAACGGATGAAGTGCTCCTTAAGCTAGCTAAGACTCTAAAGAGATGTTGAAAACTCAATTATGCCCTTATGGGCTAACTAACTTAAATGAAACAGGCAAAGCGCTCTTTGATTTGGCTAAGACCCTAAATTGAAACCTAGTAGTGCCTTATTAAGCTAACCAACTTAAGCGAGAGCATCTCTTGAGGACTAGCAACCTTAACTTAGAATCGATTCAAGAAAAACCTGGAAGTGCTCCTTTTAGTTGACTATCCTAGGTGAACGAGTTAAGTACTCCTTGAGTTGGCTAAGACCTTAAATTGAAACTTGATGGTGCCCCATTAAGTTAACTAACATAGGCAGAAGTATCTCTTGGGGACTAAAAACCCTAACTTGGAATCTATTTGAGAAAAACTTGGAAGTGCTCCTTTAAGTTTTCCTTTGAGTTTACTATCCTAAGTGAATGTGCAAAGCGCTCCTTGAGCTGATTAAAACCTTAAATTGAAACCTAGTAGTGCCCCACTGAGCTAACTAACCTAAGTGGGAGTGTCTCTTAAGGACTAGCAACCCTTAAATTGGAATCAATTGAGGGAAGCATCCTATGAGCTCGTTAAAGTGAGGTTAATGATGAGAAGTACACTATAGGCTTGCTAAGGCACCTAAGGGAAATTAGTAAAAGGAAGCACTCTATGAGCTTGCTAAGACAAATTGGTAAAGAGGAGCACCCTATGGGCTCACTACAACAAATTGGTGAAGAGAAGCACCTTATGGGCTCGCTACAACAAAATGGTGAAGTGAAGCACCCTATAGGCTTGCTAAAAGAATATTAGTGAAGAAAAGAACCCAATGACCTCACTATAAGAATATTGAGAGATTTGATGAAAGGGGAAGCGCCATATGGGCTTGCTAAACCCTAAGAGAAAATGGTAAATTGGGATAGTGGTTTATGAGCTTATTAGAACCCTAAAAATGATGAAAGATAAGACAATACTCTAAGAGCTTCTTAGAACCTTAAAAAGAATGGATGGAAGACGAAACAACGCTCTAAGAGCTAGTTAGAATCCTAGAAGAGATTAAAAGAAGGGATAACGCTCTAAGAGCTAACTAAAACCCTAAAAATGAAAGAAAAAGGGGATAGTGCTCTAAGAGTTAACTTGAACCTTAAGGGGAATCGATGAAAGAGAGGGTAGCAGTTTGAAAGTTTGCTACCACCTTAAAAAAAAAAGACAGGACAGTGCCCTAAAGGCTAGGTAAATCCCTAAAAATGAAAGACGAGATAGCACTCTAAAGGCTGGTCGAATCCCTAAAAACTAATTAAAAGAAGGGATAACGCTCTAAGAGCTGACTTGAACTTGAAAGGGAATTGACAAAAGAGAGGGTACCGCTTTGAAAGTTGGTTAGCACTCTAAAAGAAAAAGATGGGACAATGCCTTAAAGGCTAAGCAGATCCCTTAAAATGAAAGATGAGATGATGCCCTATAGGCTAGCTGGATCCCTAAAAATGAATTAAAAGAAGGGACAACACTCTAAGAATTGACTTGAACCTTAAGGAAAGTTAATGAAGGATCGAAGAAGTAAAGTAAGGAAAGAAATCAGTTTGAAAAACTTCCTAACTTACAAAAATATTTATAGGGAAATTATTGAAAAACTATTTATGAAAAGGGCCTTAAGGATAGGCTTCTTGATTTGAAAAAGGGTTAATGAATATTAAAAACTGTATTAGGGAAGAATGATCTAGACTATTATGGTCAATTTAGAAAGTGTGACCATGTTGAAAAGGAAATGGATGACATCAATTGAAAGCTTGGCTATTCGAGTTGATATGTATTAGATAAAGATCTTGTGACAAACCTTTACTTTCTCTCTCTTTCTTTTTTCTTTTTCTCTCTTTTTCTTTTTCTTTCATTTTTCTCTCCTTTTTTCTTCTTTTTGAAAGTTTGCTAATGAATATAAATTCTTATTAAGAAGTAAGTGTTATAACTACCCCTTTCTCTGGTAACCATGTGGGACATCTTAATGCCTCTACCCTTAATGTTGGTAAGGCTTTGTGATTTTAAATATTCCTTTCCTAAAGAAAAAGGTAACTCATGATTACTCTAATTGAAGAGGAATTCCTTAATAACTCTCTATTTAGATTTCTCTCTTGACTATAGTCTAAAAAATTTTAGTCAATTTTATAGGTGATACACCTTAATCAATTTGCTAGGTCTTTCTTGATTCAACATTATGAATTTAGGCTTTTAGTCCAAGGATTTCAAAGAGGACTAATGAAAAAGCCTATTTTTACTTATTTAACCTGGGTATAAAAGTCATGAACCTTTTTGGAAAAATAAGAAGTATGCTTATCCTAGTTTCAGAAACAATTTTTATTAAAGATAAATTATCCTTTCAGATCAAAAGATTTTTATTAAGTAAGAGTGGTATTGTGGATAGGAAAGTCTTGTCTTTGTGTAAATGGCCTTATGTTTTGTGACTTGTGATAGATATATAGGCTTATGTTTTCAATCGTGAGCATGAGATTCTGGGCCTTTTACCTTTTTAGGCTTTCTTTGGTTGAGGCTACTTAGGCTTTGAGTTTGGCCTCTTGATTTAGCTTTACTGCCTTTGCTAAGAGGTAATATATCTTTTGGGGCTTGTGTCTTATACTTAGGCCAATTTTCCAACCCTCTTTTTTTTTTTTAATTTTTTCTTCTTTCTCTCTTTTTTTATTCTCCCATTCTTTCCTCATTTATTATTTTGCCCCATTATTCCTTGCTCTTTTCTTTTCCTTTGGCCTAAAAGTGAATATTCATATTGCCAAGACTTTGTCTTTGAGAGATTCAAAACCCTAACTTATGGATTCCGAACGTATGGGCTTGGGGGAGGTATGCATAGGCTTGAGGTGTTTGAAAAGGGTTTGGTGTCTTCTTCATTTATAATAATAATAATAATAATAATAATAATAATAATAATAATAATAATAATAATAATAATAATAATAATAATAATAATAATAATAATAATAATAATAATAATAATAATAATAATAATTTATCAGAAATAAAATTCATCTTTTGAATTAATGTTTCCGAAGCAAATATAGACCGATTTTATCCTTCTCTTCTAATTAATGACCCTAACTTCCGAATTATCCTATTGTGAAGTAGTTTTTAATAGGGTTTAAATTTGAAAATTATCTAAATTGGTCCAACGGGTTTAACAAAGGATAATAGTGTTTGGGATTTGAAAATGAATGACTAACTTCACTTTAATTTGCATATCAAATCCAAGGTGGACCTCCTTGAAGGAATGAGTCTAAAATGTCCTTATCCCAATGTCACTTAACACTTAAAGTGTTTAAGGTTAGTACATGAGCTATAATTTGCCTCTTTGCAAAAAGTGAGTTACCCATTCCTTAGGGAGGAATTCATTTGCCCAAGGTGAAGATTAGCTTTGCCACCTGGTTTCTCAAAACATGCCCTAGTTTTGATACTTTTCACTTGGTTTGAGTTTGGGACTTAGGTTGTGTTTTTGACTTAGTTCATGATTGGGCTTGGTTTTCCAAACAGACCAAGGGTTTTAGCTTAGCTTGGTTACCTTAATGGGTTGAGGATTGTATTTGAGTCAGTTGCCTTGATGGACCTAGTGGCCGGGGGTTTGTGTTTAGATTAGCTACCTAAATGGTTCGAGGGTTATTGTTTAGATTGAATGAGCCAAAGGACTAATGTTTAGATTGGCTTCCCCAGTGGGCTAAGGATTGTGTTTAGGTCAGCCGCCTTAATAGGTTGTAGTTTATGTTCATTAGATGCCTTAATAGGCCAAGTGCTTAGGTTAGCTGCCTTAACAGGTTAAAGGGCCTTGTGTGGGTTGAATGCCTTAATGGCCTAAACATTCGGGCTATGAGATGGTAATTTTTAAGGTTCTATTTACAAACTTATGAGATTTATTCACATTTCCCTAAGGGAAAGAGAATGAAATGTTAGATGAATGGTTGTTGAAGTACTTATTTACAAAAAGAAAATCTTAAAGAACAAAGAATGATGAGTTAAAGAGAACTTTTTATTATCTTGGAAAATTGAAGTACAAAAAGCCAAAGAAGAAAGCTTAATACTTATTCTCGAAACTTAACATTTATTCTAGGCTCTTTAGATATGAACTGAAAAAACCTTAAACTAAGTCTCACAGATGAGCTTTGAGGTACTCCAGCATGTCATGGGTTTCCCCAATGACTTGTCCTAGAAGGGCTTAGCCCTTAAGGCTTGGTTATGAGCTTTAGAGCATTCGAGTTTCTCCTTTAGATAAGTAATTTCATCTTTTAGTAGTTGCTCACGAATCTTAGAGAGGTCTTATAGCTTATCAATTCTCTAATTATTTACTTAGTTATCAGCCATTTTATGCCTAAACATTTCATAGCAAAGAATCAGTTATTAATGAAACAAAAGAATGTGCGTGGAAATATGTAGATGTTAGGATCATTTAGGTTAATACATTACTCCTTAAGTTGCAACCCTACTGCTTGGTTTGGTGTTCTACTTTTTTATAAAAGAAAATGATTATGTTTTTAAATCTTTTCAAACTTTAGTAGGGTTACAATTCTTTAGGAGTAGTATATTAACTCAAGCTTGAAGGGGAGTATATATAATTAGGGTAGATTCTAAAAGGTTCTTAAGCTTTGTGACTTTACTTGTTTTTAGAAAACACTTTCACTAGTCATATCAAACTTAAGCGGAGTGGTCTAATCAACCCTGAGCAGTGGCTATACCACTATACCCGGAGCCTACACAATGGCCCCTTTCTTAAGGTCATCTACTCTGCATCTTCGATACAACGAATAACCTCCCATATCCCAATGTTCATTGTATGCAAAATAAATATAGCAATCAAAACAAAGTATATACATAAAGTTAATAATAAATAAACAAACAAATAAATAAATAACATAAGTATTTTGAAAGGAAAATTTAATTTTAAAAAGTATTTTAAGTAGATAGCCCTCTCGACATCCTTAGTAGAGTCGTTAAGCTGTTAAGCTTGATTTTTTCCTGGTTTTTAATATATTTCTTAACTCGACCAATATTAAACCCTAATCCATTTAATTTAGTCATCAACTAAGAGTAAGAGAACATTGTTTTTTCTTTTTTGAAAAAAAGTTCAGAGTTGCTACTTGACCGGAATCGAGAAAAGAGTTAAGTTATAAATAATTAGGTGGACTAATTATAACTTAGCTTCTGGTCCTTTGATTATACTAATTTTTGAAATGGTTTTCAAATTAGAGACTTGGATCTGAAAGCTATCCTATTAAATCCTAAGTGTGTACCACTTCACTTTTCAATTTATCCTTATAATTTAAAAATTACAACCCATTCATATGCAACTAAATTAACTAAATTGAACAATTATTTACAAGGATGGAAAAAAAAAATGAAACTCTCCATATATTAAGTCACCTTGTACTTATATACAAGTGTCTATGTACCCATTATTTGGGATCAGACTTCCGTAGTTTGTTCAGAAAATATTCGTGGGTTTGTTGATTTTAATTTTTGAAAAAAGCTTGGGTTTACATTTTTATCTAGTTCAATTTAAGGAAATTTAAAAATGATAACTCATTCACATGCAACTAAATTAATTAAATAGAACAATTATTTACAAAGATGGAAGAAAATTTTTTTTTCCATATTTTAAGTTGCCTTGTACTTGAGTATGAATGCCTATGTACTCGCCATTAGTGATCAAACTTTCGTAGTTTGTTTAGAAAATATTAGCGAGTTAATTGATTTTAATTTTTAAAAAAAGCTTGAGTTTATGTTTTTACTTAGTTGAATTTAAGGAAAATTTTCAAAGGGTCCTAAACTAGATTTAATTTGTGGAAAGTTTTAAGAAAAAGGCCCTAATTTTGAAAGAGGATCTATTTTTGTTTATTTTTGGAAAATTGATTTGTAAGTAATAACATGAATTTATTTTTTATTTTATTTTATTTTTTTCTATTTTTTTATTTCCTTATTAATTTCTCTATAAAACATAAAACAAAAATTAATCTTTTTCACTTCCTTTTTTTTTTTTTTTCTTGTTTCTCCTTTTCCTTTTCTTTTTTTTTTTTTGGAGTTACAGTTACAATACAATGGGTATGTTAAATAAATAAATATAAAAAAAATACAAAAAAAAAAGAACAAACTAAAAAAAGAAGGGTAGACCAAAACACTTAGGGAGGCACAGGTCGATTCTCGCAGACTAGTCGTAGGGTTGGATCTCTGGATCCGGGTCAAGTCACAGGTCAGCATGTTACCCGTACGTGCGTGCAATGGGGAACAACAATAGAAGACGATAGGGGTGATTAGGGGTGGTTTCAAACTAGCTTTTGAAGTGGGTAAACCCACTTTCGTAGGTGTCTTATTAGGCTTAGAGGGTATGGGATGGGTGCAGCAGCCTAACTTAGCCATTTGGGTGGCGTTGGTGGAGTTAGTAGCGATATTGTTGTAGGTTTTGAAGAGTAAGGGTCATAGTAGTTAAGGCTTCGGGAATGGTGGTTTAGGGATTATGGAGAGATAATCGGATTTGAAGGGTGGTATCGAGTATGCGTATACATTATTGTGGAGTTTAGTAGTATGTGATCAAGCACATAAGTATACATAAGGGTTGCAACTAGCGAAGAGGATGGTGGTTTAAAAATCAAGTTGAGGGTCGGTTGAGTCATGCTAGTGGTGGCTGTAATTGAAGATGATTGATGCGAGAGAGAGAGAGAGAGAGAGAGAGAGAGAGAGGATAGTGCAGTGCATTCCTATGGATGACGGAGAGTGGTTTAGCATATGAGTTGAGAGAAAGTGGTTTGGTGTGTGTTGTACAAAATTGCACAATAAGTATGGTGAGGTAGGTATGTGTCTAAGTTGTTGCACGAGAGAGAGAGATCGGGGAGTTCGGCATACGATGGCATGGTGCTTTGTGTGTGCTGGGCATTAGGTTAAGTCAAGGTGGTGGTGCAGTGGTGAGTGTGAAGTTAGGTTTAAGAAAGAGAGGGAGTAGTCCATCGTCCCCCTTGACTGTAGATTGAAGGTTTTATTGGGAAATGAGAATTGATGGTAAATAAAAAATTTTAGTTTTTTCCTATTTTCTACCCTCAATTTAAATGAGGATATGAAAGAATTTAGACTTGAAATCAACCCCATTATAAACTAGGCCATGTGATCTTTGAGATTTCACCATTAATTTGGTGAAATTTCAAAGAAAAAGCCATAAAAAGGGTCTTAAATTGAGTTACTTGAACATGGAAGGAGGAGGAAAACCTGGGGAAAAACTGGGAAAGGGTAAGAAAGGCAAAGAAAAGGCTACTGATGTGGTGCCACGTCAGCTGATGAGAAAGTGCTACGTGTCTTAAAAGATGCGTACCGATGACATGTCACGTACATGGCTGATACATGTAACACGTCATGCCATCAACAACAAGTGTGGTGTGCATAAGAGTGACATGGCCCAATCACTGAGTGTTATGTGTCAAGACATGTGGCATAATAAAACCCTAATATGTGGTGATGTGTTTTGTAGAAAAACAAAAGGCATTTTCTACCTTTGGTGAGATTTAAACCCTAGATCTTCAAACCATTTGCAATGCTACATTTAAATGTTTTACCGTTAAGCCGTTGGTATGTGCTTTATTCATATGTACAATTAAATTATATATATAAACAAGGTCAGTTTAAGCTAAATTTGAATCTAACCCCAAGCTTAACACCCTTTCCCTATTAAATAATAAAAAAAAACTCATTATTGAAACATGAAAACTTATTTCAAGTGATAGATAATGTATCCTTAGGAGATATCAAGCATTCACCTTATAACTTGAGAGAATAAGATCAATTCTTTGCCTAAATTGGTTGTTTAATCTTAGAGAGCTGATGTCACATCCTGGCATATCACTGAATATACCATCACATAGGAATACCTATTTATATTCAACAAAAGTTTTATTTACAACAAAAGAGTATTACAGTGGAGTTTAGCTTAACACCTATTTATACAAAAGATTACATTTGTTAAACTTAACTAAACCTAAAATGCAGTACTTTTTTTTTTCTATGTACATATGTTTCGTGGAGCTAAGATCAAAATATAGCAAGACTTCTTTAAAAGCGACTGACTCCGTCTTATGCACTCTCAAAAAACTTTTCCCTTTAATTGATATTGCCCTATCAACTTTCCTCATAACTTGAGGATATATAAGTATCCCCTCAACTCTCTATAAGCTAAGTGAAAGTGGATAGAACAAAACACAAAATATACATAACACACATTCACAAAGATCAGTAATATAAGACATTCGATCTCATAACTCGAGTTATCAATACAAATTGTTTATACAAAAATTTGTGTTATACTTATGTATGTGACATGTATCAGTATTGATATCCTATACTTTTCTAATTTTTTATCCGATTAGTCGATATACTCAAGCATTTGAATACAACGTTTGGAAACCTAGGGCAACAAGGAGCTACTTGGGAGTAAGACCTCCAACAAAATCACTCACGGTGATTTGAAAATCCAATACATAGTTAGTCACACAATGTGGTCAAAATAAGTTGAACAATGCAGTTCTATATGCTCAAAAGCCAACTCAACAGTGTTTAAGCTTTCAGAAACTTAACCTGTAGATCCTTTTGTGCCATACCATGAATGCAGTAAATATTACAATAACCTAGTATCAAGCACGAATCTCAAGTTCCACGTTATAAACGATTCAACTATCTCATCTTTAGCTTTGTTTCTCAGCTTTATATTACATTCCTTTACATAGAGTTTACTTGGGCGAACACCTGAAACAACAGTTCAGTTTTCAAGTTTTTCAAATAGAAACACATATCAATGAATTAGTCATACACAAGAAAACATTTCACTTAGTCAACACACATTTAATAAAATCAAGTATCCAATCAATCCAGCACATCATTATAATTTACACCACAAGTGACTCTAAGTCAAGTAGACATAGGTTTACTTGCACGAAAATAAAAATATCTACTTACCCGAGCTTGATAGTAGTGTAAAATCCTAAGCTTTACGATGTGGTCCTTCCTCACCGATCATACCTAAGAAAATACATACAGACTCCAAGTCAACTATGGGTCGATACTAAGTTCTTGTACGTTTTTACTATTGCGTTTTCAAGCTTATTTCGATTATATCTTATTCATTTTGTATCTAATTTTAATAAACTTTACATTGTTATGATTATTATTTTGAATAATATTAGGATATCTTAAGAATCAAGACTAATCAATGTTGCCAAATGTTCAAAAATACCCTTTCGTGTTACCGATTCGACCATATGTTAATATAACTTCGTAAATAACTCAAATAAATCTTCAATCTAAATTAAAAATCATAAAATTCCTCATTTCTCGAGCTAGTCAACATTCATTATGCACTCAAAAATACTAATCCTATACATAGTCAAGAAATATCACATTAGTACTAATTACTATATCATATATTAGGCTAATATATAGGTTTATATTATGAAAATACATAATAAATAGTATATGAGCCTAAATAATTCGACAAAAAATCCTATAGACTCACAAAATATGTAGTTTAATTATTGATTAGGAATTATACTAAACTAGCTATTATATATTTTTATGAAAGTAGTGGTTTTAACTTAAAGTTGGTAAAAATCGAACAAATATGTAAATTTAATCACAAGATAAAATAAAGTGTTCCAAACATCATTATAAACTTCCAGGAATCATAATACATAGGGCTCATACTTTGATTTTGTTAAAAATTAATTAATTTAATGAAATGACGAAATTGCTAATTTTATCCAAAATAATTACAATAAATAGTAAACATGATTATTTTGAAAAATTCTTGTTCCTAAAATTAAATACATATATACAGTTTGTTACATATAAAATTTCAACTTGAAGGAACATTATTTAATATTTCTAAAATTTAATTCAATTTTCGTCCAAATAGAGCCATTTCTTATGTATCTTATATTTTCAACAATTATTTCACTAAAATAAAATTACGACATTAATCTACACATAAAATAACTCGAAAAAACCAAGTTTTATAATTAAATAACATCATTTGCTATTTTTATAAAATTTACAAAGTTTCGGCAGGAAATTTGGTTCGTCTAAACCAACCACCCTTGTTTAAACACTTCCTCTAGTGGTACTTTCTTTAACCCCAAATGGCCACTGCAACCGGACACCTATAACCCTTTCAACTGGTCTGATAAGATTTCGTGTTTTGTTTTTATTCTAATTTTTTTAAAACTTTTTTTGAAATTTTCTCGAGTGATTTTCTTATATTTTCAAACTTCCAAAATGTTGTTTTTGAAGTGTGCATACCCTATTTATAATTTCCAAATGGATTAGAATTAATAAAAAATAAACATGTGGCTTACACATCTCATTTTCCTGATTTTTCAATGTATGAAGTGTCATTTTTTAATGTTTTGCCTTTTGAGTCATCAATTCAAATTGATCTTTGGCTACCATAATATGGGATGACTTATCCTTTCATTTTTTTATTAATTTTCCATTTTTTAATGTTAATTTACCCTATTTTAATAATAATTTATTATTATGTATATGCATGTTGCATTTAATACAAATAATGCATATTCTATGTTAATACGTGTATATTACATATAATTCAACTTCATTTATTATTTTTATAAATTAAATAACTTATCTCCAATATCTCGCTATATCTAAATGCTCGAATTTCACGTTTTCAATATTTATAGCTAATATCAGCTTTAGCAATAAATTGATGTTTTCTTAAATTAATATTTTTATATAGCTTATTTTGAGAAATTAACTTTATTTGAATTATTTTATCTAATTTTCCTAACCTTACTATGAAGTTTGAAATTAAACGAATATCATAGCCCAACGCCCTAAATTTAGGGGCTTGAATTCTAGGGTAATTGAAATCGTAGAATATTACAACTGAGTCTTTGCAAAGTAATGTTATTTCTCTGTTTTCTCTAAGAGTTGCAAATGAGCAAAAAAAGGCAGAGTATTTATAAGCTTTTAGGCAAGATAGCATCCGTCAGATCATCTCAATGATTAATGGATGAGATAAAGCTTACTCGATTCATTGTTATTCAGAACAAGCTAGCTAATGAGCTCAAAGCCAATAATCTTTCTCATGAGTGCATGAGTTAGATTGAGAAAGGTTAGATGTAGAGGATCGGTCCAACAATTCCTGTTTTGAGCCTACTAAGCCAATTTTCCCTTAATCATCTCAAATATAGACTAGACTTCATAGACCTAGCTAACTTGCCTAATTGAGTCAAGTCTAATAAATAATATAATAAATTTCAACCCTCTACATTTTTTCTCCTTAATCAAAATTCTTATATGAGGTTTAAGTATTTTGAGCATCAGTTGTGTGTTATGAGAGTTAGGTTGCTACTTGGCGTACACCCATCATAAAGAGTCGTGTTGCTGCTAAGTGTGCTTACTTAGCTAGAGAATTTGTTTTAACTTAGTGTCAGCACTACAAATTTATTTACTATATAACTCAGTGTGTAAGCTTGCGACACTATTCAATTACGTAGATCACTTTTGGCATGATGGAGTAGTATTATCCCTATGGTAATATATTGAATAAATCTTATTCATTAACTTACGTATTTAAGGTCATGTAAGCTATTTTGAATGTTAGAGTAGCATTATTTCCAATGGTAGTATACAATCGGTTTACGTACTAATGAAGATCTTTATATAGGATCCCTTTTTCTATTATTTCTTTCTGCAATATCCTTAATAGTGGGATGGTTACACTCACAACCAAAATGGAAACCGAGCATTACGTGGTTAAAAAATGCGGAATCTCATCTCAATCATATTTTTTCCGTTACTATCAATTTCCTAATATGTCTTATTCTAAAAAAAAAAAAGAAGTCCTCTCATTATTATTCATCGTTAATAAAGTTAAAAACCGAAAATTCTCTTTTTTTTTTTTGACTTCTTTTCCCCATAAAGATATTGAATAGAAGGAATTACTTTTTTTACCATTGTAATATTTCTATCATCAATCTAAATATTCTTTCAACGAGAACCATATCTAACTCCACGTGTTTATGAATCATGAAAAATCCTTTTAACTTTTGGATTTGAACTTCCTCAATATCTTGGAATAATATCATCCAAGTAAGTCAAGATTCATTAAATCTTTCATCTAATCTTTTAATATCCATCTTTAAAATACTTTCTTATGGGCTTTATGTACTTGTGGGCAGCTATCAATCTTTTCTAGTTTACACTCGCATTCATCGTGCAAACTTTGATCTTCAACTAATAAACTCAAGCTAAATTAAGCTCAAGCTCCGATAGTCCTTTAGAGGAAGCACTGAGCAATTTCACACTTATCAAGCTGCATCAATTTCCAGATGCACGATAATATTCTTCGTTAATTTAATATCTTTCCTTGGATTAAATACCAGAGACTTATGCTATAAATGCATGCCACGTTCCACTTTTCCTTTTTCATTCCAAGTCAAATACCTTGCTTCGATCGATTTTGTGCGAGACAACGGCAAGAAAATACACCAGTAAGCTTTGGAGACATCCTTTTCTTCCCTTTTGTTTTTTCAATTTTCATCACAAGATCCCAATCGGCTATTTTTGCCTTTTTTTTTTTATTATCACCACTATTTATTATTTATTTATTTTTCTTTCTCCTAGACATTCATTCGATCAAACTGCACGGGGGTAGTCAATGCATTAGACAAAAGCATACACTGATCGACGAAGCTGCTTTACATATTGCTCGATCAAGCTTTTATTTTGTTGGAGACATGGCTACGATTTTGTGAAGAGTCAATTTGATCCTGACGACATCTCATATATGACATACTTATGTTCTCTTATGTATATGGAATCCCTTCAACATCTTGACGATATCAATGCCCATGCCATAAATAATTAAGAGAGCTAATCAACTAAGTTTAGCCATACTGAGTTCAAGGGCAACTTTTTGAGCCTTTCGTAAGCTATCCACCCCTTCTTCGTTATTTGTTCCTTCTGGTCGTTGAAAGGTATGACATACATGCGGTTCATACCTATCATTGTCAATTGAAACAGGGAATACAGGAGCAAGTGCAATTGAATCTGGACAAAGCGATCAACGGCTTCAATAATTGTAGGCGACATTGATTACATTATGGTCGATATCTCTCCTTCTTCTTTCTTTGTTATTATTATTATTTCTTTTTTCACTTAGATTGCTTCAATTAAGATGATTTCCCTTTCCATTTTTATTTTTAATTATAGGGAATAGAAGACAACAACCTTTAACATTGAACAACAGCTCTTTAAATCATATAAAGTCCTCTAAGCTCTCACTGGCGAGTTCCGCTTATATTAGCAATAGTTTTGTGAGCCCTAGTTTCTCTACTCAAAGAACAAAGTGACAACTCTCTCTAATACCCAATTTGCATTCTTGAAGGAGCCATTCTTTGGATGGGATGACCGAGTGAAATAAATTATAGAGAAGCTATATGCAACTATTTTGAAGAAGACTAGAGTCCTCTATTTTATTACCACTTCCATTTGATTGTAGTTCCCATATACCAATGGAATGGAAGTATGGTAAGCCACTATTTTTTGGTGGAGTATCCAAAGTTTCTAGAGACATCATCTACGAATATTCAGAATTCAACACCGCTACAAGCATAGTAGGACTTCTCCCATTATTTGGATGTTTTGCTTCAATCGTTCTTTTCTTTTCTTTTTCTTCTTTTTTTTTTCTTTGAATACCATTTATATCTTGTCTTGCTAACTTCTTCCGTTATTCTTAAGGGAACAATATCATAATTAATTGCCCCCAATCAACCTGAAAATCTACTTTAAGAATTAGCATAGGTTAGCAACTTCCTTTTATAAGGAACTACCTTTTGCAAGTAAGCTTTGAGCACATCAAGCCTTAAGCAAGCAACCCTCAAGAACATTAGGCTTTACATGGAGAAGCCCTGAGCGAGAAAGCCTTAAGTGTAGTAGGCCCTAGTAGGCCTCAAGCGTAGTGAGCATCTCGCTCAGTAAGCCCTAATGAAGTAGGTCCCAGTAGGCCTTAAGCACAACAAGGCTCGGACATGACAAGGCCTAATAGGTTTTAAGCATAGCAAGCTTATTCTGTAGTGAGCCTTGGCGAAACTATGAGATCAACATCATTATGTCAATGTTCTAATTTAGAATGAAGAGGAGAGAGCTACCTTTCCCTCATCCCTTGTTTGCCTTCCTTAGGAAGGTATAACTTGGATGAGTGTGCAAGTGGATCATATCACCATAGAGCTATAACATATGGTTTCTCTTAAAGAAGATTAAGATCCTTGTTACCATCACTACTTCCACTTGACCGTTGTTCTCGCATGAGTGAGAGGGAAGTATGGTAGGCTAAGATCTATAGTTACATCTCTACTTCAATAAAATGGTAATTCCTACATAAGCGCCAGATGCCAAGGTATTGCTTAGGCTTAAGGCGTGGAAGCCAAGATATCAGGTCGTTATGTAAATGTAAGGCATGGAAGCTAAGATGCTAAGCATTGCCTAGGCTTTAGCTATGAAAACTGAGATGCCAACACATCACTTAGGCTTAAGGTGTAGAAGCCGAGATGCTATAGCATCACCTGAGCTTAAAGTGTGGAAGTCGAGATGCCAGGGTATCACCTAAGTTTCTCTTAGGCTTGAAGCGTGGGAGCCAAGATGCCAAGGCATCGTCTAGGCTTGAGGTGTGGGAACTGAGATGCTAGGGTGTCGCCTGGGCTTAAGGCTTGGGAGCCGAGATGCTAGGGAATCGCCTAAGCTTAAGGCATGGGAGCCAAGATACTAAGGTGTCGCTTAGGCTTGAAGTGTGAAAGCCACAATACCATGGCATTGCTTTGGATTAAAGACATGGAAGCCAAGAGCTAAGATGCCAAGGTATTGTTTAAGCTTAAGGCATAGAAATCGAGATGCTAAGGCTTTACTTAGACTTTTAGTATAATAGTCGAGATGTTAGGGTACTACTTTGTCTTTAGCGTAGGGCCAAGATTCCAGGGGATGCATGGGAGTCGAGATGTCACGTTATCATTTGGGCTTTAGGCATGGAAGTGGAGTTTCTAGGCATCGCTTATGCTTCAAGAGAGTAAGATATAGGATAAAGAGATTAGGAAGATAATAAAAGTTTTATTATTGAGTAGCAAAATTCATTCTTTATTTATTAAAGTAATGTCATAGCTTGAACCTCTTTTTTTTTTATGCCTAACAAATCATTAATCACTTTTAGAACACTCGTATACTACTACATAGGTATCATGGCTTGGAAGTAAGTTGTCACAAATGTCGTTATCTTAGATGAAAAGCTCCCCATTTTGAATTCTTTTAGGGAATATCTTATTAAGCTTCAGCAATCTCTAGTAAGATGATTTATCATTTTATGAAACAAACAATATTTAGGATTTCTTCTCTCACTTTCTATACATTGGCGCTCAACTCTTGGTAACTTGATAGCTTCATCCTACAACCAATGGCTGAGGATGGCATGTACCTTTCTCATTAGGCATGGAAACGAAGGAGCTTTTTTATCTTTCTTAAGTCTCTTACTGGCATTAAAGCCTTTGCTCCCAATCGAGGACATGAATGTTGCACGTTTATTAAGCTTGCTATTTTCCTTTTGTTGCCTCATAACATAATTGTTTGCCCTTCGTGCATTCTCAACAAGTGCAACAAAAGAACACAGGGAAAGGTTCTCTAGGTGTACAACATAGTCAAAGAACATCCCTTAGATAAAGATCTTCACCAGTTCTCTTTCATTATAAATATCTTGAATGTCTAGAGTAAGTAGTCTAAAGTGCTCTATATAATTCATTAAATCTTCCTCTAAATTTTGTTATATTCATCCCTTATCTATAATCATGACTTGCTCTTAAGTAGAGAAAAATTTCTCTAAGAAGAGCTTGCATATAGTCTCCCATGAACCAACTAACATCGAGGGGATTTTAACATATCGGGTTATGCTTTGTTTATTAATGATTTAGAGAATTTTCCAAGCTTCAAGCCATCATTAAGCCTATAATGCTCTAGGGTTACAATAAATATTATCAAGTGTTCCTTGGCACTTCCCCTTTGGCCATTTTACAGCATGAATTTAGGACTTATGTAGCCCTTAGGATATGACTTTGCTGCGATATATTGATGATATGGGAGTTTCAGCTCTAGTATTCTCATAAACGACCTAGCTTGTATTTTCTTCATATAAATGTCTAAGTCTTCCCTTGTTATAAAGGAATTCCTTAAAGTAGAGGCTGAGGACGTAGGTAGCGAATCAGGGGTAACATTGAAATGGGAAGTAGATCCACCTAAGATTGGGATAGTAGGATTGGATGGAAGAGTAGGCATGCATGAGGATGGTAAACCACCTAACTGGACTCTTACATTCTTTATTACAAGGGTCGGTTGTTGTATAGGTTTTAACGAGGGGACGGGGGTTTCATCACCTCCTCCTTAATGGAGATCTTCCTCAATAGCTGGATGATTAGTTAGTTGAGCTAAGGTAATGGTACCTAGCTGTGCAACAACTACAAGATTTAGCAAAGTCATACCTTATTGCATAGTAGCAATGGCGGCCATCTTAGTGAGGATGGGTTAGAATGTAGTCGCAAACTTGTTTAAAGCCATCGTAGCTTCCTGTATTATCTATGCAGGATCTAAAGGAGCCTCAGGTGTTGAGTGATCCTAGCTAGTGTTCTCAAATGGTGGGAGTGAATTTTGCTCAATAAGCTTAACATTAATATCAAGCTCTTAGGATGTGGTATTGAACATGCTGTTATTTTCAATGGAATCGCCAAAATGTAGATGTAGAGGTTTGATTGGAGTAATCACGTACGTATTGTGTGAGTGACGCATTATACGTGACTTCAAGGAAGTGAAGCAAGATTATCACCTGAAGAGATGATTAAGTTTAAACAAAGAAGGGAGGAGGAATAGAAAATCTTGATGTCTTAAATACACAAGTGACAAATAAGGCAATCTTGAGGGACTTTAAACATTCATCTTATAACTTAAGTGAATGAGATTAATTTTTTTGCCTAAATTGGTCGCTTGATCTTAGAGAGTTGAGTCTTTGTAAAGCAATGTTGTTTCTTTGTACTCTTTAAGATTTGTAAATGAGCAAGAAAAATTAGGTATTTATAGGCTCTTAGGAAAGATAGAATATGTTAGATCATCTCGATGATTAATGAATGAAATAAAGTTTACTCGATTTATGATTATCTAGAATGAGATAACTAATGGACCTAAAGTTAGTAGTCTTTCTCATAAGTGCATGAGTTAGACCAAGAAAGGTTAGATGCAGAGGATTGATCCAACAATCCTTGCTCTGAGCCCAGTAAGCCAATTCTCTCTTAATCATCCCAAATATAAACCAGAATCCATAAGCCCTACAACCTTGCCCAATTGAGTCAAGTCCAAATAAATGATATAATAAATTTCAACCCTCTACAAACATAAATCACAACAAATTTAAATGTGAAAATTTCGTTAAACAGCACAAAATAACCAAAAAAAAAAAAGAAAGAAAGCAAATATAAGTTAAAATGTCGTCTTAAATTGAAGATGTAATATATATTTTAACTATCTAATTTATTGTTAACCTATTACATTATATCTTTATCTTTTAATTATATTTATTTGTGCTAGTTCTAAAAAAAATTTGTTTGTGATATTTTAAGGAATGTACCAAGGGGGGGGGGGGGGTGCGCTTAGGCAAAAAAAAATATTGTAAGCTCCCAAAATTGAGTTTAGGACAACCGAGCTTAGATTTAAGGCTTTTAGGGAAATTTATCCAATTGAGCCCAAACTTTACAACTAGAATAAAAAAGTTAGTCAAGATATTACGGTAAAGTTAGACTTTAGTAACAATGACCCAAAATCCCAATTTTGCCCTTAGAAATTAGAATATTTAATATAGCACTAAAATGTTCGAAACTCCTAAAATCAAACTTAAATTGCAACGAGAACTTATAGATAAATTAATTGAGCTATAAAATGAGATAATATAGTATAATTTACTATATAAAAATATACGTAATTTTATGAGTATACGCGGTATAAATAATAATTATACTCGTAAATTAACCCTAAATTATGTAATTATATATTTATTTTGTTGAATTTATGATATTAACTTTAGAACATATCCTAAAAATAAAAGATATGCTAGAAACTTAATTATATGAGTATAGTTATATATTACACGTGATATTCACAAGGAATATATACTCGTATATTAAGTAAATAATTAAGTATTAATAAAATATACTCAAAATACGTGAAAAAACATTGCAAAATATTATCCAAAAGCCTTCCAATTGCTGATTCACGCTTGGAAATTGCTGGAAAACATCAAAGCTGGACAATTGCCGAATCAAAAGGTGAATTTACAAGCCAATGCTACCTCTTACTTGCAATTAATGAAGGAAAAAACAAGAAAAAAATTTTAAAAAAATAAAGAAAAAAGTGAACCGACCTAAACCACTATAAATCTGTTGAACAAATCACTTTACATCTTTTGGAACCAAAAACAATAGAAAGAAAAATTAGAAAAAAATTGTAGAAAATAAAAAGAAATTTAGAAAAAATGGAGGAAATTTCGTGAAAGTAAAGAACCATAACCTAGAGTGGTTCTGCTGTGAAACCCAGCCAACCCTACATGGTCCACCCACCGTGCAGACCGTTCGACAACCGCCCAACCACCGCCGGTTACCAGAATACCCAAGAACAGTAACGTCAAATTCTTGCCCTGTTTTTCAAGAATTTTTAAAAATTAGTAAATCCACCCAGAAAATTATGAAAAAAATTGTACTTTGGTTATTTTAAATATGATTTCATGTGATATTTTTATTTTTGAAAAATTCGTAATATTTAATATACTTTATTAAAAAATCTACTATTCACCCGAATGTATAATTGTAAAATATATGTACTAAATAATGTTATTTCTAGCTGAAAATTTTTGTGTAGGATGTGCATGATATGTAGGTAATTGCTATGTAGCTCAAATTTTGATTTGAATAATTTTAATATTTATTGAATTTTTAGGCCTGAAATTAACTCGAAAATAGGTTAAAATTATGAATTTAATAGGAAATTATGAAATTAATTAATGAAATGGACATGTACTGATCTATAATAAATATTAATAGTATTGAGTCAGATTGAAATTAATTTGGTGCTAAAAAAATTATAATTGGATAATTTATCATAATTTAGGGGTAAAATCATCAATATGAAAATATAGGCAATAGGTCGAAAACTTGAAACCAAGTGATAACTGAATTCATTATATTTTTGAATTCAATAGAAATTTTCGGGGAATTATTTGGTAACCCAAACTATTTATTACAAATTTATTAAGGAAAATAGCTTAAATTACAAGTCGATGTGTATTTGTAATATTAATAGGCTAAAATGAATTAAATAGTTAAATAAAAACTATATATAGGATTGCTGATCAGATTGGATTAAATGAATATTTTTATTATATTTATTAATATTTTCTGATCGGGATACACTTTAAGTGTATTAGAATTGAAGAATACTTATATTATTAAAATTAAAGACCAATTAGATAAAATATAATTTAAATCTATAAATTACGCATAATACGATAATTTTTATATAATTATGTATAATTGTATTCAAAACTTAAACTACCCATTAAAAGCCATCTCTAGAAACAGGACTCATAAAACGTGTCGTTGGGTCTATACGAACTCATGACACTAATTTTGTTGAAATCAGACAACCTTAAGTAATTTAGCCTATAACTATATCATATTCAAGAATATACACATTTCGATAACTTAACCGGAATCAAAATGTGAATTAATAAATAAAAAGTACGTTTCGATACGATCAAAACGATATATAATACGTAATAGTATATATGATGTACAGTATCAATAATTAATAATTTAATTCGATATATAGTAATAACATGACTGTATATTATGGAAATAATATATATATATATAAATATAACCATTTTAGATTAAACCCTAATGTTTTCGTAATTATTACGAAAGCTAAATTTGGATCTTTTATGTAATTAGGACCTTCCAATACAAAGACGGTTGACAATTCAAGTCAGCAATAACGAACGTCTAAACAAGTAAGTTGGGATTATGGCTTCACCGCTTGTTTGGGTACTATTTAAAGTATTCGGAAACCCAAGAGTACTTCTGGTTGTGTTTGTAATTAGATGATTATGCGCATGCTGTGTATGTGAATGATACTCGATTGTGACAGGAGTTCAACTCCTTGGTGTGCTGTTCTGCATATTTGCATGGATTCTGTATTGTGTGAACTTGTTGGTCACCCCTGATTAACACTAACAGTTATTCAACTAAAATGTAATTGGACATGCATAATCATCCGTTACGGGAAACGATTAAGAGTGTTAGGCCAAATACCGACTTCCTTCGATGAGGATAGCTGAAATGGTCCTTTCCCCATCCTTAGTCGAACTAAGTGACAGGCGAGGAGGTCGCGGCAAGGTTGGGAGCCATAGTTCGAAGGCGGTCATGGGAGGAGGGTGTTCTCCATTGCATAAGCCCGAGTTTGGTCTGACTTGAGTCACGATGAAACTCCTCAATCCGGGTTGGAGTGGATGTAATTTCTCTAACCTCACAGTGGACCAGATAACACTGTGCGATGTTTTCATTTGAGTGATTGCATTGCATTTCATCATGATTATTAACCTTATTTATGATTATACAGTACTCTTTTGACTTCGTCCCACTTACTCAGCTAATTGTGCTCACATTCCTACAAACTCTTTTGCAGGTGTTGAGTAAAGACAAGATGTTCAGGTATCACCGTTTCCAAGTTAGTGTGCTGCTGTGTGGGAAAGTGAGGATCGATGAATTAACTGAACCTGAGCTCTTGACTTTGTCTCTAAGTTTTGAGGAAAACTAATTGGGAATTCTCTAGGAGCCCACTAGTTTTCTAACTTATTGTATATGGACCGCAAAATCTGTGGTTTTTAATAAACTCTGATTGTAAACTTTACCTTTGGACGTGAAATGTTTGTTTAAATACTGTTGTGGCACTAAACAGCAGGTTGTATAAAACAAGTATCTTGTAAAAGCTCTACCACAGGTTTGGTTATTAACAGGTGTCAGAACAGACGTTTCAAGCTGGTTGAGTTGTATGCCTTGTGTAAACTGCATCTACGATAGCAGTTGTGAGGTCAGCTTCTATCTTAGATTAGTTTACATGGCGGGACTATTATGACTGTTATTACTGTTATTACCCGTAGGGAAGGCACTTTTTGGAAAAGCACTTTTCCTTTTTCTAAGAAAAAGGTGTGCTTTTGGAAAGTACCTTTCCTGGATTCAAAATAAAATCCCTTTCTCGACATTTTTTTTTTCTAAACATAAGCCAACTTAAATAAAATATCCTTTCCTTCTCTCTTAGCAAACATGATTGTAATCCCTTAATCTAGTCAATTTCAACACTTTTTTTTTGTGCTTTTTTCACCTGGAATCGAAGGTAAATAACCTCAAACTCCATTTAATTCATTATTTTACACAAATCGTTTTTGTAAATGCAAATTAGATGAATTCTATGCTAAGGTTTTGTGTATATGCGAATTTGTGATTTCCATGTTTTGACATTGTTTTTGTGTGCAATTGTTATATTTGATTCGCGTACTTAGCTGATTTATTTGTAAATTACACATTGAAACACATATTGGTTGTTGTGGAATTGAAATTTGAATATGTTACATATTGCATGCAAAGTGTTCTGTGAAATGCTACAATGGAAATAGAGTTTTGCTTGACGCATATTTTTATCAATGTGTGGTTTCTTAGTTCTCTAGTTGTGTTTTTGCATATTTGTCAACATAAAATTGCATAACTAGATTTTATTTTATTTTATTTTTTTGGTAAATTGCATATTAGTAGATATTTTACTTTATGTGGAGTTTAAATTTGAGTGTATAACATATCGTACATAAAGTGGTTAACTAAGTGTAAATTCTAGAATGGAAAATTATTTAGTTTAAGGTAAGAGAAACAATACGAATATGAAAGTAACGGTGCATGAACTCTAATGTGCTAACCAAAATATTCATGCAGATGTGGATAGGTTGAAAATGGTTGTCATGGTGAAATTTATGGTTTATGCCTATAGGAATATTGTGAGTGGAAATTCGAGATCGAAGTATGATTGGAACTCAATGAAGGTGTTAAAAGTTAGAACAAATGCAAACTTCTCAGAATTGTTGGAAATGGTTTGTTGGGGTATTAGGATCAATGTAAGTGAACTCTGGGTTAAGACATTGTACTGACATTTGAATGCTATTCTGGAGTTGTATCTTACTCCTTGATTGCCATTAAGGATGATGATAATGTCGAAAACTTATTTAAGATGATTGAAGCATTTGGGCAAACCTACATTCATCAATTGTATGTGATGATGATAATAAATGTGGCAGATGT
The DNA here is from genome assembly GCA_024138005.1 of Lumnitzera racemosa. Lineage (NCBI taxonomy): Eukaryota > Viridiplantae > Streptophyta > Magnoliopsida > Myrtales > Combretaceae > Lumnitzera > Lumnitzera racemosa. Next base: position 82,799,211 of record JAMXBC010000012.1, read on the forward strand.
GCCTTTACCTCAATTTTATGAGCTAGTTAAATATGAAGACGAGCCATACCCATGTCTGCCCTTGCATGGGATGATGATACTATAGTCAACGAGGTGATTAGATTAATATTTCAAAAGAAAGTTTCAAATGACTGTGTAGATCAACGGATGAGAGGGTTGGATGATGAAGAAGAGGATGATGATGATGATGATGATTATGGGCTGGGTGGGGATGAAGAGGATGAAAATGATGACTATGATGATAGTGCTGAAACCGAGATGTCTCCAGCATCTCCCATTATTCCTGTGATGGGTATTTGTCGTTCCTATATGTCGGAGATGTTGCTTGGATACCTTTATGTCTCTGGCTGAAGCTCAATGAAGCCAACAGCACCAAGTGATCCTTCCGAGGTTTAGATGATTAGATATGCTATTAGTGATGTGATATGGTTCTTTAACAAGGGTAAGGATGATGGTTATGTGCAATTCTAGAGGAGTGTTAATGAAGAGTTTAGTAACTTATAAGTAGGTGAAGACTTATACATAGGTATGAGATCCAATGAGAAGAATGAATTGGTGAGAGCCATGAAACACTACCACATCAAGCATTATGCGGACTTTAGATTAGTAGAGTCTAAGAAGAGTAAGTATTCAATCATGTGTACTAAGTACGGAGGTGGATGCAAGTGGAGATTGAAGGGCATGTAAGAAAAAGTTGGAGGGCTTATAGGTCATAACAAGGCTAGTTGGAACTCATACATGCATGAATCCAATAATAACTCAAGACCATTTATAGCTAGATTCTAATATGATCGCAAGGGACGTTTTGAATGTTATTAGAGAAGACCCGATACAAAAATTTCTCGATTATGCAACATTATCAGCAGGCAATTTGGTCATATGTTTACAAACAAAAAGGCTATTGAAGTAGTTTATGGTAACTGGGAGAGATCATATAATGATATTCCGAGACTCCTTAATGCCATACAAATGAGCAATCCCAAGACAAAGGTCACTAGGTTAAGGTAGCTCGAGGGAACCGTGAATGACATAGCTACAATGAGTTTGGTGGTCTTTTAACCCATGCATAGAGGCATGGAAATTTTGCAAGCTTGTGGTTGCTATCAATGGGGCATTTTTATATGAAAATGTCACAAGTTACTCATTTTTATATGTTACAACTTCCATGCATATATAGGCATAAAGTTTTGCAGGCCCATGGTTGTTATTGATGGGACATTTTTATATGAAAAATACTATCATAAGTTACTCATTGCAACTAACGTGGATAGTACAAACCACATAGTCCCTCTAGCCTTTGCATTAGTAGGTGATAAGACGGTGGAGGCGTAAGACTAGCTTCTTAGGAATATGAGGCAACATGTCTATGGCAAGGGTATTAGTTTTTACCTGGTTGTTGTTGTGTTTTCAGTCGGATATTGTTACGTTATTTTTGTTTGTTTTTTGGGATGCTTGTTGTATATGCTAGATGTTGTGCAACAGGTGATTGCAAAGAAGGCGCTTAAAGTGCCTTTTTACAAAAAGAAGATATGGTAGCCTATGCAGAATGAGAAATTGCATGGTATCCCATTATATAGGATAAAACCCAATAATATACTATAATAAAGATTTTGAGGTATAAAAGAGGTCATACATTATATCTTATTATATAGATATAGGTTTCAAATATTTAGGTTTCGTTTGGTTTATCTTTTTTATCTCTTTTTGGTAAAGGAATTTGTATAATTATGAAAATTAATAAATATTATACAAATACAAATTATATAAAAATATTACCAATATACCATTATACAACATATATATATATATGTCGCATCTTTAAAATTTTGCATTAGTACATTTCTACAAGATGTGACACGTTGATGGTATAGAAAACATGAAAACACATATTCAAGATGTGATTTCTTTATAACTTTTAAAATTGTATGTTCAAGATATGATATGGCAACGATATTTGTATAATTTTTCTCATGTGATTCATATTTATATAATTTTTTTTAAAGGATCAATAGACATGTGCCAGACTCTTTTTTTGTATCTATTTTAATATTGCATTTGGTAAGAATACGATATCAAAAAAATGGAAATATAACTCTCTATATATAACATATTAAAAAATTAAATGCTCAACAAATCCTTATAAAGTTAAGTTATTCATATTTATAAAAATACTAATTAAAATAATCATATCCAATATATAAAATATAATTAAATCCTTTTCTTTAACATCAATTATCATTTCACAATTCTAACATTCCAAATCATCACCCTTATTATAATTATAAAATAGAAACAAATAAAGCATAAATAAAATAAATTTTCTATATTTCAAATAAATACAATTCAAATATAGAATATGTACAACTAAAATATAAACCGAAAAAAGACAAATCAAATAAAACATTAAAACCCAAACCTCGTCACCATCATAATCATATACTCCTCCATCTCGCTGAGGTTCGGTGATTAGGCCCATCCCATATACATATAACGTGGATAACCAAAGTTTACGACACGAAGCAGTTGGTGATCGCTCTACACATTCTGGCACTTGTAAATGAAAAAGTTCGAAAGAACAAGCTAGTTATACAGGTGAAGAAACTAACCAACCAAAAAGTAGGGAATAGAACAAGCCAAACACCAATTAAAAAGAACAAGCAAGCATACTGGCGAAAAAAACTTTCAACTAAAAATAGCGAAAAGAACAAGCGAAACGCGAATGTCAAAACGATCTGCAGGACTTAGAACCTTTATAATTATAGGTCGTCTTCCGGATATCAACCTTAGCTCTTCTTGTTTGACGGAGAGAAGAACGCCACTCATCCAGGGACGCCATCTGATCCTCAGTAAGGGCAGGGATCTCTCTTCCTTCCAGGATTTCCATGATTCTTTCAATTTGCCCAAAAGTTTTGAGAATGCGAAAGGCAGTCTCCCTCCCTTTCTCTATAGAGTTCCTTGATGATGAGCATTCTGAGAGAATATATCGCTTTAAGTTCACGAAACAAGCTCCCAGAATATCGGAGATGAAAGTGGACAATTTCTTAAATATAATCTTGCTATCAGGGTCAGGGTTGCCCTCCTTCTGACAATCTAGGAGTATAGTTTCGCAAGCTATATACATGGAACGCGCGGCTTCCCCTTTACAAACCCCTCTAACTGCAGATAAAGATTGCTTATTCAGGTACGACCCCGAAACATTCACTCTGCCTATCGGATTATGAAAGTCAAAGTCAGGCGCTCTGTCCTTCGCAGAAGTAGAAAGTGAAGTCAGAATATCTGCCGGACTTGCGTTCTTGCGAGCGGATGCCTCGTTAAGATCTACGTCAAGCCAATAGCATCCATTATCAAGTCCTTCCCAAACAATATCTGCAGCTGCCCGGATTTCAAACGAATTATGGTCGTCGTTCAGCTTATCATCTATTAGCTTGACAAACAATAGGCCCTCATTCACACTCCCTTTCAAACTCTCCCTCAAAGGGCTATCTACATTAGGAAGCGCCACCGCGATGCTGGTCAATGTCAGCACTGAAAGTGCCCAACCAGTTGAAAGGCCTTCTTGAGCACCCCGTAGATGGACATAATCGCCGTCGAAGCAGAGAACTCCTCCAAAATCTCGTGAAAGATTCTCGTCCAGAAAGTCTATGAGATATTTTGGCTTCGTGATCTTTCCTTCATCGATATACTTCTGAGCAACACAGTAGGTGTGCTTCAACATCAACGGGATGTACCTTTCCTCGCGCTCGAAGCTCACAAAATAAGGTGCAAGGTCCTCTGTTTCTGGGCTTGGGCTTGAGCGAGTTGGCCTGACCACATCATCAAAAAGGTGAAGGTCCAAACACAAACGCCTCAACATGAGCAGTAGCTTTAACCCTACAGCTAGAACCTTGTCAGCAATACTGAACATCCATTTACTGAACACACGATGTAGAGAAATCATGGTAAAAATTGCCCATTTTGCAAGACTAACAATGAACAGTTGCTGCTTCCTATTGGCATATGAGAAATATGGATCTATTTTTGCTTCCTCTATATTCCACATCGAGCCTGCTATGGCTTCAAAACTTAGAAATGCAGAAGAACTAAAAGCACTCAATACTGCAGCCAACAAACAGCAAATCGCTCGGGCAAGCGGGGCAACCATGCCTACTACTACAGTAATGGCTTGAGCGATAAAGATCCCAAAGATTGACCACCCATAATCAGACTGGCCAGTGCACGTTGTTGAACCCAATGAATTGCCTTTATGAGTTGTGGATGCCAAAAGAATAACGAAGAATGCTATTGCAGGCACTAAAGCCCAAACCACGCTAACAAAACTACTGGAACACCTGCACAACAGAAAATGAGGGCAACCAGACTGAGCCACGATAGAAAATCTCATTAGATATTCTTTCAGTTTCTTTGCCTCGGGCTCTGTCTTCCTATTATGGTTAAAGGATCCCCCCAGAGCTAGCTGGTGCCGATTTTCCATCATAAATTGTAAATAATTCTTTTGCAATGGAAGTTCTGCTGCCGATCCAACGCACATGGACAGAAGGCAATACATAATGATGATCATGAGGATGTGTGCTGCTCTGTATTTGTAAATGACTTCAGTTACCAACTGGATGCACAGATTAACTACTGAAGTGACAACAAGAACATAGAGAGCAGCCGTGTTTGCTACGAGCTCTCTATACTCCAATTTTCCTAGAGAAGGTTGGATATTGACAAGTACAGTACATATGAATGCTGATGTACTGAGTTTCGCGAGCTGATCGATCTGTGAAGGCATTGGGGAATTCAGATCCACCGAAAGTTTTATAGCTACTCCTACAACGGTGAGAGAGAAAGCATCTAGTGAGACGAATTTGCACGGGATCCAGTATTGTTTCGACCGGAATCCCATGATAAGATCAGCTATCATTGCTACGACACAAACCCATGTTGCAACTGCAATGTAAAGGCCGATTATTGGCATCGGCTTACTGTAATTGGAGTCATCGATATTTATTCCAGAGCAATTCATCGAAATCGACTTCTTTTAGATAGCTCCTCAATGTAATCTGTATCTTAGTATATGATATGGTGGAGCTCTTACTTTTGAAGCAGGACCTCCAGAACAAGTAATGTAGTACTACAGAGAAATAGAACTTATGGATCTCAAAAGCCTCGATTTGGTACTAAAGACAAAAGAATGTTGGGTATAGTGTGAATGGGGGATTTTTTTGAACCATCAACTGCAAGGGAAAAAAATTTATTAATACTATGCATAAGCTTAATGACAGCTAAGATTCAATAAAAAATTCATATTTTATCTTAATGTTAGGATAACTGCCATGAATAGCTACAAACACTCTCACGTGTTAAATTTTTTATTTATTCTTGTTTATCTTAAATAAAATCGACTAAGGCTGAGAAGTGAAAAAAAAAAAAAAAAAAAGGCGCTTGCTTGAGCGAAGCAAGGTGCAAATATTAATAAATTTATAAAAAAAAAATGTTTAAATCCAAAAAACTATCAATATTCAATAAACAACTATGTTCATGTTAGATTACTAACAAGAACTATTCAAATATATTAAATACAAATAATGAGCACCATGTTAACAAAAATATGATTTCGCTTCATCGAAATACTTATAAAAAAAATTTCATTAGTTATACACTTAAATTAAAGTTAAATTTATAAGTGTGTAAATATGAAAATACATATTCATATAACTTAATACTCATAATCATTATTGGAAAAAGAAAATAAAAATAAAACAAAATTACAAGAAAAAAATCGGCTCCTCTGATAGCAATAATATTTTTTTGTTAACTCAAAGACAAGTCGAAAAGAAAATTACAGGAAAGAAAAAGCTAAGTGGGGTAGGAAACAAAAGAAAGTGGTTGCAAGTAAGAAGGTGACAAAAGAAAGTGGAAGACGGAAGAAAGTTATATAAGATAGGTTCGCAATTTAGCATCCAGACACGATGGATTTTGACACAATTTGAAATGATTTAAATAGGTCAGTATATCAAAAAATTTGACATAACATATAAACGAATCAAATTTGTTTAACTACGGTCGAAATCATGTCCTCCTATGGGTCAAGCTTTTAAATCTGGACACGAGATAGGAGACATATCATATATTCTTCTATATTTGTATTTTGTTATATAAATAATTTTTTTTAAGTTAGAGGTTTCAATTAAAAGTATGAGATATTTTTAATTATATATATTCTTCTTACTATATCATAATTTAAACGAGTAAAAATTATGAACTCGATTACAAATTCTTAGACTATTTTCATTGAAAATTCGATAGATAATATGATAAATTTCGAAATTAACACTGGTAGTAATACTAACTTTCATTTAAGTCATAGTTTTACTTAATTCAATGATGTTATGTAATTTAAATTTAGTAATATTATATACACTTCTTATTGTGTCGTAGTTGAAATAAAAAATTACAAACTTATGTATAAATTTGTTTACTATCTACCTTGAAAATTTAGAAAATAACGTGATAAATTTAGAAATCAATATTGATAGTAATATTAATATCTATATAGTCCATGTTTTCTCTTAATTCAGTGATGTTATATAACTTAAATTTTCAAAATTTCAATATTTAATAAGATTTGCTTTACTAAAAAAACTTTTGTCTAAGTTGTAGTTTTTTTATTAATAATGAAGATATTATATTATTTATTTTTGTAAAATTTAAATATTATTATTGTCCTTTTTTTATATCTATAAATATTTCATATGTTTAATTATAACTTTTTAATAGATTAAAGGTATTAGATCTAAAATAAATAAGATATAATATAATAGCACAAATTGTCAATCATAATATAAATGGATCAAAACTGGACATGAGACACGCTAAGTCAAAGGTTTAGATTTTCATATGTTATTAATAAAAAGATTGTGTGATGAATTTAGGTTTTTTTATACGAATCTATTTAGATATAAAAACGAGACACAACAACACATGATAACAAGAATTACCAACCCTAATATAATATATTCACTTTTCTTTACCTTTTCTGTCCTTCTAAGTCACAAACCCACTGTACGGTTCTGTGATTTTAAAAAAATTCCCGTTACATGCTTTTTTCTTCTTCTTCTTTTTTTTCTATTTGCCTTTGTGATGTTCACGAAGGTGGCTTCATGCACGTTGTGCTTTGAAGATTAAAGAGCGCTTCTTTGAATTAGCATTGCCTTGGCATCCGCAAGGCCCATGGCTGCGCTTCGCTTCGCTTTTTACGCTTAGGTGCAAAAGCGAACGTTTTTAACGATTTTGGTTCACCTAAAATTCTATTATACATATTTAACTATAATTGGTACTTATATATCATGTGTTTTATATATTGTTTTTTTTTTTTAATTTTTTCAAATAATGATGCATTCATCGTTCCTAGCGTCACTGAAATAGACTTGTATGTGCAAGGAGACGGATCTTTCCGAGAGAGGAGTCTTAGATTGGGGTGGTTACGAAATCTTGAAAAGGATTGGGAGGTCTATAAATAAATTTGTGAAATGTATGTGATTTTGCGAAAGAGAGTGAATTAGGCCAATTTGAGTATAGTAACTATTGTAATTTGTATTCAATTTACCGACACACTTTTATGTATTCATGAATAATAAATATTTATTATATATATATTATTTTTCTTGTATATATTTTACAATAAAGTTCTATAAATAATTAAAATATGTATGAAATTATAATAAAAGTGTTTTATTAGTGGAATTTAATAACATCGTACTATCCAAAAATCATTATTTGTTTGATAAATATTTAAAGTGAACTAAATATTTAGATTAACATATTACAAATAATCCATAAATTTGAGATTTTCATATATCATATATATATATATATATATAATGTTGTATTTTAATGTTATTAAACCCAGTCTTTATTTAAATTGTAAATAATATGATTATTAGGTATCATATGAAATATAAAAGAAAAAATAATACGTTAAGATAGAATTCAACACAGCGAGTCCATATCTAGGGTTGCTTAATTAAATTCTTCTTGTTTGACGGAGAGAAGAACGCTACTCTTTCAGGGATGCCATCTGATCCTCGGTAAGGGCAGGGATAACTCTTCCTTTCAGGATGTCCATGATTACTTCAATTTGCCCAAAAATTTTGAGAATGCGAAGGGCAGTCTCCCTCCGTTTCGCTATAGAGTTCCTTGATGAGCATTCCAAACGAATATGTCGTCTTAAATTCATTAAACAAGCTCGCAGAATATCGGAGATGAAAGTGGACTATATCTTAAATATCATCTGGCTGTCAGGGTCAGGGTTGCCCGCATTCCGATACTGTAGGAGTATAGTTTCGAAAGCTCTATCCATGGGACGCGCTGCTACTTTTCCACAAACCCATCTACCTGCAGACAAAGAAACCTTAGTCGAAAGTGACAATGAAACCATCATCTTGTCTCTCCTAGTAGGGTATTTAGAAACGGGCATTATCTGTTCCGCAGAAGTAGAAAGTGAATTCAGAATTCCTGTGGGACTTGCGTTCTTGCGACCGGATTCCTCGTTAAGATCTATGCAATAGCATCCATTATCATGTCCTTCCCACACAATATCTGCGGCTGCCCAAACAAATGATGGTCGTTGTTCAGCTTATCTTCTATTAGCTTGACAAACAATAGGCCCCTCATTTACACTCCTTTTCAAACTCTCCTTCAAAGTGCTATCTACATTAGGAAGCGCCACTGCGATACCAGTCAACGTTAGCACTGAAAGTGCCCAACCAATTGGAGGGTTTTCTTCGGGATGGATCCGTCCAACGGCATCATTGCCATCAAAGCTGAGAACTCCTCCAAAAACTCGTGAAAGATTCTTGTCCAGGAAGTCTGAGATATTTCGGCTCCATGATCTTTCCTTCGTTGATATACTTTTGAGTAACACGGTAGATGCGTTTCAACATCCACGAGAGGTGTATTTCCTCGCCCTCGAAGGTCAAAAATTAAGGTTCAAGGTCCTCTGTTTCTGGGCTTTAGGGAGTTGACCCGACCTCATCATCAAAAGGGTCATGTTTCAAACACAAACGCCTCAACGTGGTCAACAGCACTCTGAATGCCGACTACCTTTTGAACCACGTAACTGATACTGAACATCCATTTAATGAAAACACAATGTAGAGAAATCGTGATAAAAATTGCCAATTTTGCAAGACAAACGATGAACGGTTGCTGCTTCCTATCGACCTAAGAAATAAATGAACTCACTGCTGCAGCCAACGAAGATCAAATCACTCGGGCAAGCGGGGCTACCGAGCCTACTACCGTAGAATTCTGTATAGTTTTTATTTATATTCTTTTACACGTAGACTTACATGTGTACCTATAGCAGTACAGTAGTATATATATGTATTTATATGTGTCATTGTAACAAACTTTCAGTTAGTAGATTCATTTCCATTTTTTCAGTTCCCGCCTCTGTATGCTCTTGTTCTGTTACTTCCATCATCATCATTCATTGAAGAGATTTGATTTTAGCAACCTTACAATTCCGATCGATAAGCTTTGACATGGTATCAGAGCCTCCAAGTTAGGTTTCTCTCGTTAGTCATTCATAATTTCTGTGTTATCTTTTGATCGGATTATGATTAGCATGGTTACGAATAATACTAGTTCTAGTGGTGATTTGAGTAGTGTAGATCCATTGTATTTGGTAGGATCGGATAATCCAGGCACAATTATCACAAATATTACAATGAATGGACAAAATTTTGCTAGCTAGAGTCATTTAATCAAATTAGCCATAGGAGCTAAGTTGCAAATTAGTTTTATTGATAGTGTTGATGGGTGATTCCCGTTCCAGTACACGAATACCTGCAACATGAGAAAACAGCTATAAGAATCGCCAGAGGGTACTCCAGTGCAGCCATTCCGATACCTAAATCATCCCTCTTATGATGAGAGTGAAAAAATTAAATGATTATGAGAATGAGAGAATGAAAAAAAAGGATCTCCTTGCTTGATGGTCTTGCTTAGTATTTATAGTGAATCAATGGAGATTGTCTCTGAACTGGGTCATTGGATTGAGCTTAAATATTGGGCCTACTAATATAAGCCTACACAATAATTATTCAAAAATGCCTATCAACACTTATGTTAGATATTGCTCATATAACATACTCATCCATTTGGCCGTCAATAGGTTGGGTAGTCGAATCTCTCGGCATACCACTAAACAGACAACATGGTTTGAATTTAAGTCCATGGCATGAATGGTTATCACAAGTACAATTAGATTATATAACCACCTGCTCATATATTTGGCTATCATAAGTACAGTTAGATATTGCTCATCTAACATACTCATCCATTTGGCCGTCAATAGGTTGGGTAGTCGAATCTCTCGGCATACCACTAAACAGACAACACGGTATTCCTGTCGAGTGGCACAAATCTGGTCATAGTTTGATTTTAAGTCCATGGCATGAATGGTTATCACAAGTACAATTAGATTATATAACCACCTGCTCATCTATTTGGCTATCACAAGTACAGTTAGATATTGCTCATCTAACATACTCATCCATTTGGCCGTCAATAGGTTGGGTAGTCGAATCTCTCGGCATACTACTAAACAGACAACACGGTATTCCTGTCGAGTAGCACAAATCTGGTCATGGTTTGAATTTAAGTCCATGGTATGAATGGTTATCATAAGTACAGTTAGATTACATAACCACCTGACTTCCCTACATGTCAAGGAAAATGTCAAATTAAGAAACTTCCATGTATTTTAACGGTTATTTCGGCAACTACCTTAGAAACTATAACCTCCTATAAATATTGGAAAGAAACACTGTAAGAGCTTCGGGATACTCTTTACTTACTCACATACTTTCCATACAAAAGTCACTCTACTAACTTTGGTATTGGAGTGACCGCACTGAATTGGTCTCGGTACCAAGCATTTTACTCTCTTTTGCAGAATTTTCCCTTATCCTAAAATTCAGCAACAACAGATAGATCTTGCATGAAGCTTGATCATGATTCTCCTGATGAACAAAAATAGATATGTTGTGATTTTATGGTTCGTTGTTGGCTTTTAAATTCCATTTTTAAGGATTTAGCAAAAGGATTTATGTATGCTAATTCAGCCAAGGAATTGTGGCAAGACATATGTGATAGGTTTAGGTTGTTGAATGGTCCATTGCTGTATCAATTATAGGTTGAAATCATGAATGTTAAACAAGGAAATGCAAGTGTAACCTCGTATTTTAACAAACTAAAAAAATTGCAGGATGAATTAAACAATCTTATTCCATTTCCTTGATGTGAATGTGGTGCTATGGGATAATGTAAATGTGCTTTGCAAAGCAAATTGATTGAAGCGGATAATCAAAATAAACCGATATAGTTCTTGATGGGACTTAGTAATGATTTTAAAAATACAAGGAATCAAATCTTAGCCATAGATCCTTTACCTGATGTTAGTAGGGCTTATTATCTTGTTTACTAAGTTGAAAAGTAAAAGCAAGTTACTTTAGGAAATTCTAGTTCATTAAATGATAATTCTGCTACGTTTCTTATTAAAAAATTTAAAGAAATTTTGTGGTTAATGAGAAAGAGGAGATAGAAGAAACAAGAATACTGGAAGGTTGTTTTGTGTACATTGCAAGAAATTTGGACATACAGTTGAAAATTATTTTTAGATCAATGGATTTCCAGATTGGTATAAAAACAATAAAGACAATAGAGGAATCAAAGCTGTAAATGCTAATGTTATTACTATGAATCATTCTACTACTTCTTATGTTGTAGATTCTCCTGTTGATGATCCTGTAGTTAGTAGTTCTTTACATAATGAATCACATTTAATGGCTAAGATATGCCAAGAAGTGTTGAAAATGCTTAGAAGCTTTGGAAATCATGATAATGTAGCTCATACTGCTCTTATGTTTGCAAGTATGAGTTATGCTCTTGCATCTTTGTTTGCCTTTGATAAGAAATTATGTTCTTGGATTGTCGATACAGGTGCAAAAGATCACATTACACCTTATGAACAATCTTTCACATGTTCACATAAAATCATTTCACCTACTTGTATAAGACTACCTGATGGAATAGAAAAACCCGTTTATAATATTGGAGATGTAAGACTAAATGAACATATTGTATTATACAGTGTTCTTTTAGTTCCTGAATTTCAGTTCAACTTACTTTCTATCTATAACCTTGTTGCATCATTTGATTCTTCAACATGCTTGTTCCAAGACCAGATACTTAATACCATAATTTCTCATGCTAAAGTTTACAATGGACTTCATATCATGAAGTCCAAGCCTTCTTCATCCGCTTTTAATTGTTCTAATTCATTGTGTAATAAGGATCTAGTTGTTTATGATAATGATAACAAAATAAATAAATGTTTGTCCTTAAATCTCTTACCTAATAGATTAGGACATTTATCTTAGAAAAAACTTAAACACTTACCGCATTGTAATGTCGGGAATTCACAACCTTTTTTATGTGAAACTTGCTTGTATGCAAAATTCCATGCTCTTCCTTTTTATACTAGTTCATTGTCTGTTTTTAACTTGGTTCATATCGACATATGAGGCCCTTATAACACACTTTCATTAAGTGGTGCATGGTATTTCCTTATTTTAGTAAATGACAAGACCAAGTGCACTTGGACTTTGTTGATGATACACAAATCCCAAACGTCAAACATCTTGTTCAATTTTGTTTCTTACACCAAAAACTAGTTTGGCCCTTATCCAAAAGCAGTAAGGTCTGATAATGCCAAGGAATTCTTGTCAAAAGAGTGTCAATCCTTGTTTAATAGTCATGGAATTATTCATCAAAGGAGTATGCCTTATACTCCATAGCAAAATAGAATGGTGGAGAGAAAACATAGGCATTTATTGGACACAAATCGTGCTCTTATAATGCATGCTCATTTAACAAATTATTTTTAGGGAGATTGTCTTCTAACAACTACATACCTCATAAACAAAATGCCATTACAATTGTTGCAACGGAAGTTACCCTATTTTCTTCTTTTCAATAAGAATCCTTCATATGAGGATTTGAGAACTTTTGGTTGTTTATGTTATGCATCTATGTTACCTAAACCAAGAGATAAGTTTGATACTAGGAGTAGAAAATGTGTGTTTTTAGGCTACCCATCAAGTCAAAAGGGCTTTAAACTTTTTGACCTAGATAATGAAGAGTTGTTCATTAGTTGAGATGTTGTGTTTATGGAAGACAATTTTCCTTTTCGAACATTCTCAAATTTAACTCCATACACTTTTTCTCATAATCATTCTATCTTGTTTCCACACACACACATTGGTAACTATACAAAACCTTCACAATCCTTACAATTAGCTAATATACACAATCCTGATACACTTGATACTTCTCCATCCAATTCTATGTCAACTTTTGCTACTCAAGATATTTCCTTATACAGTCTTAGATAATTATTCATCTTCCTAATTGGCTTCGTAACTTCGTAAGTAATGTACATTCTGAGTAATTAGCTTTTGCAACTCATCTTGATCCATCAAATTCCTCCTTTGATGTTCTCAATTCTTTGTAGACCTCTCATCCTTTTTTTCACACACAATATTTTACTCATCTTCTTAGTGGCTATGTGGTTTCACTTGAAAATGTGTTTTCATAAAAGAACCTAAAACTTATCATGAGGCAAAACATGATCCTAATTGGATTGAGGCTATGAATAAAGAATTATTAGCCCTTGAAAGCAACAATACATGGAAGTTAACATCTTTACCTTTAGGTAAACAAGCTATTAGATCAAAGTAGGTGTTTAAAATAAAATATAAGCCTAATGGAACCATAGAGCGATATGAAGCATGATTAGTAGCAAAAGGGTATAGTTAACTAGAAGGAGTTGATTACATACATACTCTTTCACCAGTTGCAAAGCTCACATCTGTTAGAGTTGTTCTTCTTGTTGCTGCAATCAAACGTTAGCATATACATCAATTAGATATCATTAACACTTTTTGCGTGGTTATCTTGATGGGGATATCTATATGCTGTAAGATCTACAATCAGCTACTCGGAGTTTGGCTTGTAGAATTTAGGGCGATAACTAAAGGATCCGATCGAACTTAAATTATCAAATAATGTTAGAAATATTAGTAAAAGTGATCCCGTAAGATAGAAATTAAGAAAATAAGTAATAAAATATAAAATATAAAATTTCCAAAATTTAAATATATTACTCGTTATTTATCGAAAATTTGAAAAATGCATAAAATGTATTTTGATAACTAATGAATCGCTAGAGATAAATTATATGTATACTAAAAATTATGAAATAACTTAAATAATATTTAAGAGTATTTATTTATACCACATATATATTTACATGTAGGTAAAAATACACGTAATTACTTAAAATCCGCAAAATAGGCTAAAATAATGTTAAATAATTAAAGAAAATGCATGAATAATTAAGAAAAAAATAAAGAAAAATCAGGAAAAATGAAGAAATCTCCAAAATTGAGGTGTAGCAACTTGGAAGTGATTAAATAGAAGCAACTAATTAAATTGCGACAAATAGAAAGTAAGAAAAAGAAGAGATAAGGCAACTGTCAAATCAATTTAATTCACAATAACTTCCCTAGAGCTTTATAAATACCAAAAAAATTAAAAAAGCTCATTTGGTTAGTTTGGAGAGTGAAAAAAATAGAGAAAACTGAAATATTGAGTGTTAGGATTAATTACAAAAAAATTACTAAAATCTATGCAATTAGGGCCTTAAAGGAAACCAATACCCGACGAGCACCTAAGAGTGGACGACGATCTCCATCACACGGTAGTGGCAGTGCCCAGATTGGTTGACAAGGCCACAGCGGTTGGCGGTGGCTAAAGCCACTAGTTTAGGTGAGTTTAATTTTCAAACTCGATTTTGTGTAATTTTCTAAAAATATTAAATATTATTATAAAATTATGAAATTTGTTATTTTGAAATATTTTAGTATGGAAATTTAGGTAAAATTTTTTTTTGATGAATTTATGTCTATAAATATACCGTTCTTAAGAAATCATGCAAAATTGAGCATATTTCGAATTAGAAATAAATAGGTTTAAGAGTATAGTTTTTGACTCAAAATTTTTATATTGATTACTTAGGTGATATAGAATAGTTCCATGAAGCCCTTTTTTCAAAAATTAATTTTTGAAATTTTTATATAATTTTTAGGCCTTAAAATGATGCATAAAATAGGTTATTTTTTGTTAATTAAGTAATTAAATAATTAATTATTGATTTAGTGAATAATTATATATTTTAGGATGTTGAAATTTGATGAAGTGTGATATTTGTAATGGTGTATTTTAAGATAATTTTTTAAATTAGGGTAATTAGGAGTAAAATTTGATTTATGATGAATTTATATATTTTGAGATGTTAATTGATGTTGGGAAATGATAATTAGAGTGATAGAAATATTAAATGTGTATTATGCACATAATAGGAAATAATGCATAATATGGAAAATTGAAAATATAATAAATAGAAAATATTAGAATAAAAATTGATATTTTATAATAATAGGAAAATATATAAAATCTAGTAGAAGACTTAAATTTAGGTAATTATACGAAAAATGTAAAATGTTCTCATATTTTATGTTAATTAGGTAATTAAATAAGATAAAGGGTATATCAAATGAATTAATATACTGATTAGGAATAAATATGACATTTAGGAGACCCAGAAATAATGCAATTAATTTCATGTTATGGGGTCAAAATAAATTTAAGGTTCGTGTATAAAATTGTACTTAGAAACCAAACTAAAACCGAATTTAGAAATCGATGTGAAAATTAAACTAGAACTTAACTCCAAACTAAGAATAATTGTAAAAAATTTAAGAACCTAGATAATTGGACATATTAAACCTTAAACCAAAGATAAAAATAAGTATTATAAGATAAATCAAACCTATAACAATTATATAAAAACTGAGACAATGTTGGTATTATAGGGATCATTGGCGATACACTGAACTAACCTCACCTCGAGTGAGCAAACGAAGAGTCGAGGTAAGTTGGGATTACTACTGTATTGTATTTTGGAGGCTTGAAATTGTATTTGATTGTACTTATTTTGAGCTGATGATATGATTTTGATTTGTTGCTTCGCTTGTATTGTATGATTTGTATGAAATGATTAATCAACCTAAATTGGACCTAATTAAATATATGACCTACAAAACATAAATTGGACCTGCATAACAACCCATTAGGGGAAAACTTAGGATTCTTTAGCTAAATATCGACCCTTTTGAAAGGGATAGCGCTAGATAGCATAATTGGTCTCTTCTTCATCCTTAGTTGAATTAAGTGACAAGCGAGGAAGTCACGGTAAGAGTGAAGTCAATGGAGGTAGTTGCGAGAGAAGCGATGTCTCCATTGCATAAGCTTGGGTTTGGTTGTGAGCTGTTACATTAATGGCAACTCCTCAACCTTATTTAGAGCGGACGCAATTTCTCTAATCTCACAATGGGCCGGACAATGTCGTGCGATGGCATTTGCTTGAACATGCATTACACCTAATAATTTGATTAATGACCTTATTTGTATTTGTGGTATAGTTTTAAATCTCCACTCTAACTTATTGAGTTGCGGTTGTTCACGTCTCTATAGTCGTTTTTGCATATGCTAGTGATGAAGTGGCCTATAATCACCTTGACGCTGGTAACTGTGGGATCCTGAGGAGTAAGGATGTAAACTGAAGACTAAATACACTTTTTAGTAGATTTATTTTAAAGCTTTTAACATTAGTTTACAAGTTACTCAATTAGATTGTAATTAGATTGCTTAATCTTGTAAATACACTCAAATTAATTTAATGTGAATATTTATTTTTCTTAAATTCATAAGTAAACAATTTATTTAATTTATGAACTATTTACTTTAAAGCGAGTTAGTCGTGAACGCCTTATATAAATTAGGTCTAAGATGGTGGTTGTATGGTTTCCATGATAGGACTGTTACGATTTTGCCGTTTTGAGGTGTGACATATGCTACCTCCAAATGGTTATACACTAGCTCATAATAATCAAATTTACAAGCTTGTTAGGTGTTTGTATAGACTTAAGTAAGCTTCTCGCTAATGGAATAAGGAATTTCTCGTTTTATTATTTCATTAGGATTCACTCAATCAAAGGCAGATTATTCCTTATTCATACGATCTACTGATCATGGTTTTCTTGCTATCTTAGTTTACATTGATGATGTATTGATTACCAGTTCTTTTTTGGATGAGATTTCTATTGTGAAACAAGCTCTTCATAAAGCATTCACTATCAAGGATATGGGCGATATGCGTTTTTTTTTTTTTTTTTGGGGTATTGAGATATGTTGGAAGGAATTAGGTTTTTTATTGAACCAAAGGAAGTTTGCCTTAAACATTTTAACTGATGTTGGTCTAAGTGCTACAAAGCCTGTTTCTATGCCTTTCCACCAAGGTTGTGTTTGGATAATTCTACAGGGGAACTACTTGCTGATCCAAGTCAGTATCACTGCCTTGTTGGAAGGCTACTTTACTTAACAATTACTAGGTTATACTTGTCTTATGTGGTTTAACAGCTTTCGTAATTCGTAACCTCACCATGTACTTCCCATTTCAATGCTGCTATGCATGTTCTTCTCTATGTTAGGGAGACAATTAGTCAAGGATTGTTCTATTCTATTTCCAGTTCGCTAAACTTAGTTGGTTTTGCTTATGCTAATTGGGGTTCATGTTTAGTTGATCGAAAATCTTTAATAAGGTTTTGTATTTTCATTGGTTCTTCTCTTGAGTCTTGAAAAAAAAAAAAAAAACTATGGTTTCTACTTCATTTGCTGAAGCAGAATATAGGAGCATGGCTTCCAATACTAAAAAACTACTTTAGGTGTCTTTTTTGTTGAAAGACCTTAGTATTGTGGTGGAATGTCTGGTATCTTTATTTATGAACAACAAATAGGCCAAACTAATTATTGAAAATCCATATCTTCATGGTCGAACAAAACACATTGATCTTGATATTCATTTTACTAGAGATTATATTTAGTCAGGCTTCTTAAAGATTCAATTTACTCCTTCTCACCTCTAACTTGCTGACATTATGACTAAATCTTTGGGTGGTTAACAATTATAGTTTCTAAAGTCTAAGTTGAGCCTCTCTCCGTAGCCAACTTGGAAAGGGAGTTAGGGGTATAGAATTTTGTATAGTTTTATTAATATTCTTTTACACGTGAACTTAGAGTTGTACAGTAGTATATATAAGTGCTACCGTAACACACTTCTAGTTTGTAGATTCATTTCCATTTTTTCAGTTCCCGCCTTTGTATGCTCTTGTTTTGTTACTTCCATCATCATCATTCATTGAAGAGATCTGATTTTAGCAACCTTCCAATTCGGATTAGTAAGCTTTGAAAATTACTACAACGATGGCTTGAGTGATTAAGATCCCAAAGATTGACCGCCCATAATTAGACCAGCCAGTGCACATTATTGAACCCAGTGAATTGCCTTTATGAGTTGTGGATAACGAAGAATGCTATTGCAGGCACTAAACCCCAAACTACGCTAACAAAAATTCTGGCACACCTACACAACAGAAAAAGAGGGCAACCAGACTGAGACATGATAGGAAATCTTATTAGATATTCTTTTAGTTTCTTTGCCTCAAGCTCTGTCTCCCTATTATGGTCGTCGGATTGCCATAGAGCTAGCCGGTCCTGATTTTCCATCTTAAATTGTAAATAATTCTTTTGTACTAGAAGGCTTGCTGTCGATCCAACGCACACGGACAGAAGGCAATACATACTAACCATCATGAGGATGTGTACAACTCTGTGTTTGTAAATGACTCCACTTGCCAACTGGATGCACAGATTAACTATTGAAGTGACAACAAGAATATAAAGGGTAGTCGTGTTTGCTAGGAGCTCTCTTTTCTCCAATTTTCCTCGAGAAGGTTGGATATTAACAAGTACAATACATATGAATGTCGTTGCACTAAGTTTCAGATCAATCTGTGAGGGCATTAGGTAATTCAGATCCATCAAAAGCTTTATAGCTACTGCAACAACGGTAAGAAAGTAAGCATCTAGTGAGAAGAACTTGCATAGGATCCAGTATTGTTTCGACCGGAATCCCATGATAAGATCAGTTATCATTGTTACGATACAAAATGATGTGGCTACTGTAATGTAAAGGCCGATGATCGGCATTGGCTTATTGTAATTGGAGTCATGGATATATATTGGGGATGATCAAGATCAAAAATCTTGTTTAGGTGCATTAATGATAAGACAACAACAAAATAGAGAAAATAATGAGACACAAGAATTTAGGTAGTTTGATAATTAGCCTACGTCTACGGGCAAAGGAGAGAAGCAAATCTACTAATAATCAAAAGAAAGTAGTATAAATATAAGAGAGAATAACACTTAAAACCCTTAACCCGATAACACTCAATATCCTTGTAAATTAAGGATTTTCTCTTTATTCTTTTCAACTCTCACACACTTCGATTCACTCACTACTTACTCTTTGATGCAAAATGAGTTACTATACTTGTATATTTATAGACTCCATAAATTGGCATGTGTGAATTACAATGAATTATAAAGTCAATAATTTTGGCTTAATAGTGTGTGAATTCTTCTTCATTTTCTTTAATAAAATGTGGCTATTCATTATGATAAGAAATTTACCTATTAATTTTGTCAAAATAGCCCACCATAAATCACGGTAAATCAATATTCACATCTACCATGTAAAATAAGCCTATCATAAATATTGGCATTTACATTTACCATCAAAATTCAAGCCATAATAATAACCTCCACCTTAACTTATATTTCTTTGTACTACAATTAGAAGATTCTCTCCACCTTTTACACATAGCCCCTAAAGGGCAACCTCAATTACCATAAATGCTAATCAATTCAAGATAATGTTTGAATTTGTTTATTGAAAGAGGTTTAGTCAATATATTAGCCAAATTTTTTATTGTACCAATTTTCTTGACTATAATATTTTCGTGAGAAATAATATCTAGAATAAAATAATATTTCACATCAATATGCTTCATCCTTTCATGGAACATTTGATCCTTTGTTAAGTAAATAGCACTCAGGCTATAACAATGGACGATGATCACTTGCAAGTCTGAGTAGAGTTCACCAAACAAACCTCTTAACCAAATAGCTTCCGTTACAACTTCAACAATTGCCAAGTACTTAACTTCTGTAGTAGATAGTGCAACTACTGACTGTAAAGTAGCTTTCCATCTAACAACATAATTGCTAAGGGTGAAGACATAGCCTGTGATGGATCTTCTTTTATCAAGATCACCTCCATAATCTGAACCAACAAAACCAACTACATTTCCCTTACTTTTCCTAAATTCCAAACATGTACTAGTAATGCCCATCAAATATCTTAAAATACATTTCACAGCTTTCCAATGCTCCTTACTAGGATTTGACATATATCTACTAATAACAATAACAACATATGCAATATCAGGATAAGTGCAAACCATTGCATACATAATACTACCAACAGCACTAGAGAAGGGAATATGAAACATGTGCTCAATATCGTCATTAGTTTGTGGTGACATAGCTACTGAAAACTTAAAATGAACAGTAAATGGAGTACTTATAAGTTTAGCATTTTTCATTCCAAAACATTAGAAAACTTTCTCAACAAAACTCCTCTTAGTTAAATAAAGTTTACTTACAGTTCTATCCCTTTTAATCTCTACACCAAGAATTTTCTTGGTTGCTCCCAAATCTTTCATCTTAAATTCACCACTTAGCTCTTCCTTTATTTTGTTGGTCTCAAACATATCCTTGGCAATAATAAACATATCATCAACATAAAGCAACAAATGGACAAATGAGTGGTTATCAAATTTTCTAAAATATACACAACTATCATATTGGCTCCTGATATAGCCATGCCTAACCATAAAAGAATCAAACCACTCATACTACTATTGAGGAGACTGTTTCAAACCATACAATGATTTCTTTAACAAGCAAACATGGTCTTACTTTCTTCAATTTCAAAACCTTCAGGTATTACATGGAAATTTTCTTCTCAAGTTCACCAAGTAAAAAGGCAATCTTAACATCTAGTGCTCTAACTTCAAATCATGCATAGCAACTAGAGCAAGTAAAACACGAATAGAGTTAGTAAAACACGAATAGAGCTATGTTTAACAATAGGAGAGAAAACATCATTAAAATCAACTCCTTGTACCTAACCATGGCCCATTGTAACCAATCATGCTTTAAATCTAGCATCTTCAACTCTTAGGATGCCATCTTTCTTCTTAAAGACCCATTTGCAACCAACAATCTTCTTATCTTTTCGCAGTTTGACCAACTCTAAGTTTTATTCTTGTGAAGAGACTTTACATCTTCCTGCATAGCCACCAACCATTTCACAAAATCATTACAGGAAACGGCATCTGAGAATGTTAAAGGCCCATCGATCGTATCTATCTCTTATACAACATTTGAGGCATATGAAACATAATCTGCCAATCTAACAGGTTTTCTCTCTCTCTCTCTCTCTCTCTCTCTTTACGTCATGCTTCTAGCAATAGAGTAATCATCTTCTTATACTGATTCTTTTAATTTTGTAGAAGTAGGCTCTACATAGAATCATCATGTAGAGAAGCTGTACTCTCTACCTTGAACTCAACTTCCTTTTACTTGTCAGAACTCTCTGAGATTCTATTTTGGAAGTGACAGAATACTCCTTTCTTGAGTGAAGTACGGTAGATTCGTCAAAGATAACATCTCTACTAATGACAGACTTATATTTTTCAGGATACCAGACTTTATATCCTTTAACACCAAAAGGATATCCAATAAATATGCCCCTTTTAGATCTAGGTTCAAGTTTTCCATCATTGACATAAACATAGATAAGACACCTAAATATCCTTAAGTTTGAATAATTAGCAGGATTTTCTAACCATATCTCTTCTAGAGTTTTATGATCAATTGATGTAGATAGAGAACGATTCACCAAATAACAAGCTATAGAAGTTGCTTTTGCCTAAAATTCTTGTGATAAGTTAGAATTAGATAACGTACACCGAACATTCTTTAACGAAGTTCTATTTAAGTGCTCAGCTACACCATTTTGCTGAGGAGTTCCTTTAACTATAAGATGTCTTATTATGCCTTCATCTTTGCAGAATTTATGAAACTCATTACTCTAGCCCATTATCGGTGAAGAGATAGAGATGCTTAATCTTTTTACTTGTTTGATTTTTTACTAAAGCCTTTCATTACTTGAAAAAAACAAGGACTTCATTTTTTTGCTTCAAAAAATAAACCCATACCTTCGTGGAATAGTCATCAGTGAAGCTAACCATGTACAAAGCACCACCTTTTAAGGGAACAACTGCTGGCCCCTAAAGGTCTGAATGGACATAATCTAAAATACCTTTAGTTTTGTGGACTCTTGTATTGAAGCTTATTTTTTTTGTGTTTTCCAAAAATACAATGCTTACAAAACTCTAATTTAGATGTACTTTGGCCACAAAGAAGACCCCTCTTACTTAACATTGTTAAGTCTTTCTCACTCATGTGTCTTAGCCTCATGCGCCACAACTTGATTACATCTGAGTTTGACATGGAAGAAGAAATTGCAGATAAACCAGTAATGGTAGATCCTTGTAGCACATATAATCTACCAATTCACTTAGCCATCATGATAACAAGAACTCCTTTTAGAACCTTCAAAACTTTACCTTCACCAGCAAATTTGTAACCATTTTCTTTAAGAGTAGATAAGGAGATGAGGTTCTTTTTCATGTCTAGAACATGATGCTCGGTTAACGTTCTTATAATGCCATCATGCATTTTGATTTTGATAGTATCGATACCAGCAACTTTACAAGGATGATTGTTGCCCATAAATACAACTCATCTATCTACTAATTTATAAGAAGAAAACAAATCTCTATGGAGGCATATATGGAATAAGCAAGTAGAATCTAAAATCCATCTTTGTTTGGCACCATCCTTTGTCACAACGTAGACATTACATTTGAGCTCATCTTCTACAACAATGGCTTCAGCAAGCTTTTCATCTTTTTTATTCTTATCTCTACTTTTATTTTGTAACTTGAAGCAATAAGCTTTGATGTGTTCTTTCTTTTTATAGTAATTGCAAGTCAAATTACTGTATCTAGATTTAGATTTCGATTTCAATTTAGATTGACTATTACTATTGGAAACTTTTGAAGTAGGTCTTCCTTTAATAGGTAAACCCTCCGCTAGGCCATTGAAATGGCTCCAAGAGTGCTCTCTATTGAAAAGCTCTTTTGAATACAAAGCTACTTTCACTTCCTCTCATTTTAGAGTCTTGTTGCCATAAATGAAGGTCTCTCTAAAAGATCTTGTATGATGGAGGTAATGAATAAAGCAGCATAAGAGCTTGATCTTCATCTTCATAATTGATCTTGATATTGGCCACATTTATAAGAATGGAGGAGAATTTATCAACATGTGACTTAATTGATGTACCTTCCGCAATATTGAGGGTATACAAACTGTGCTTGGCGATCAACTTAGTAGTGAGATTCTTTGTGATATACAAAGATTCTAGCTTCTCTCATAAGTGCTTGGCTATCTTTTGATCAAGGACTTCACACGAAACTTCATTTGATAGGCATAATTGAATAGTAGATAAGGCTTTCTCATTAATTTGTTTCATCTTCTCCTCATCTATTGAATTGGACATTTTTGTGTTTCTCTAATAGCGCCTTATGCAACCCATTTTGAGTTAAGATTGTACACATCTTGTCTTGGCACATACCAAAACTCAATGTTGCGCTCATATTTCTCAATATCGAATTTTGTTGTTGCCATTTTCAAAACCTAGATAAGAATATTAATGAGCTTTGATACTAGTTTGTTGGAGATAACCAGGATCAAAAATCTTGTTTAGGCGCACAGATGATCGAAAACAACAAAATAGAGAAAATAATGAGACATGAGAATTTATTTGGTTCGACAATCAGCCAACATTCACGGGTGAAGGAGAGAAGGAAATCTACTAATAATAAAAAGAAAGTGGTATAAATATAAGAGAGAATAATACTCAAAACTCTTAACCCAATTACATTTGATATCCTTACAAGTTAAGGATTTTCCTTTATTCTTTTCAACTCACTCACCACTCACTCTTTGATGAAAAATGAGTTACTATACTTACCTATTTATGGTGGCACGTGTGAATTACCATGAATTATAAAGTCAATAAGTTTGGTTTAATGGTATGTGAATTGTTCTTCATTTTCTTTAACAAAATGTGGCTACTAATTGTGACAAGAAATTTAGTTAACAATTTTGTCAAAATAGGCTACCATAAATCATAGTAAATCAATATTCACATTTACCATTTCAAATAAGCCTACCATAAATCTTGGCATTTGCATTTACCATCAAAATTCAAGTCATAAGAACAATATCTATTCCACAGCAATTCATCGAAATCGCCTTCTTTTAGGTAGCTCCTCCATGTATTCTGTATCTTGGTATATGACACGGTGGAGCTCTTACTTTTGAAGGAGGACCTCCAGAACAAGTAATGTAGTACTAAAGAGAAATACGACTCATGGGTCTCAAAAGCTTCGGATTTTGTTCCTTGTATTAATATTACACTGGTCACTAAAGACAAAGACTATTAGTTATTCACCCATATATATATATATATATATATATATATTAGGTATGGTGTGAGTGGGGGATTTTTTTGAACCATCAGTTGAGAGGGAAAAAAAATTCATTAGACCAACTTTACTCCTCATCCCTTGTTTGACATGGAGAAACTCGGTCTTGTCTCCAAGCGATAAACTTCATCCTTAATGTTGAGACGTTCCTTTGACAGGGGAAACCACCACGTTAAAATGTCCTTTAATGTTAAGAGTGGTACAGACAGTCTTGGCCTCATTGTGTTTTTTGAACTCATTTTGCTTTTTACATTTTTCTTTTTAACAGAAAGCATCCTGAGACACTAACATTTCACATAAGGTTTTTTCTTTCTTTCTTTTATTTTTTTATTTATTTATTTTTTTGGGATTAAACATTTCACAGAAGCTGCAAGCCATAAAATGGCAATTCAGCTCAATGTCTAGAGAAGGACCAGGCAACGTACTCCTGAAAAGTTATACCTTCACATTTCTACGGATATCCTGAGATTCCAATAAATCA
This sequence comes from Lumnitzera racemosa, assembly GCA_024138005.1. NCBI lineage: Eukaryota > Viridiplantae > Streptophyta > Magnoliopsida > Myrtales > Combretaceae > Lumnitzera > Lumnitzera racemosa. Next base: position 82,824,450 of record JAMXBC010000012.1, read on the forward strand.
GGTCGAGGAATCGCATTTTTCTGTTTGCATCCTCAAACTTGCATTCTCACCATGTTCTCATTTAGGTGTTGGGGGAGGGCTTGGGGGGGGGGGGGGGGGGGGGGGGGGGGGGGGGGGGGGGGAAATCATGCGACTAAATCCACAACATAATGACCAATCAACAGCAATTTGAATGAACATGGACCTAGCTTGAGTATCATGACTTGGCATATGTTCTATTACATCGATCAATCGATAGTTTCCGACAGTATAGACATAAATATAGATTTATCAGTTTAGCAATAGGAAGATCACATTTGAATATCAAATCAATATCTTTGCGATATGGATAACATATGAATCTGTTGAAGCGATGATGCTACTGAATGCATCATCTTGAATTTAATCAAAGATTACAATTTCCTTCCACTTGTGCCAAAAATCTCAGCGGCCACTGGCCACTTCTTAGTGTTGTTGTTTACTGTAAACGATTACAAAGCATTGCTCCCCCCATTCCGAGAAAAATTCAGGTATCCGTAAGTCACTGCTAATGATACTTTTGGACTTGATGGAATATTAGATAGTCTTTTCGCCTCCATTTTTAACCTGCAGCGCCATCTGTTCTTTACCTTCAAATAATCTAGTTAATAGGAAACATCCATTTAGATGGTTACAATTTGCAACCGCATTCTATGTTTGAACTCTTTCTCGATCGGTATTGTGGAATAAGAACCTCAAGGCAGTCTCATGGGCTGAAAAAAATTGCCCCATTCACCACAAAGGCTCTAGCAATATCTGTTCCTAATCCTCTCCAAAGAATGCCATAACCATCCTGCTGTACGCTTTTAGACAGAGTCCAAAATGCCATTATACTTCGCTTCTGAGAACCAAGATTAAGCTTGCAATCTGGTTTTTATAACATCTAACGGATAACAGCAAACCCAGCTTGCAACTACTGCTAATCATCCCGCGATTAGCATCCTATTTAAGCTCTCCTGTTCATTCTTTCTGCAGCCAGGGTGGAACAACTCGTGCATATACTCGTTATGTCTAGAAATAATGTCCATGAGCAGGTGCATCCCTACGGACGGTAATTGTGAAACCGTGGTAGAGACCTTTGAATCATCCCCTTCTGTAAATGCTTCTTGTAACTGATACTGGTCCTCTGTGTCAGGATACTTGATCTGATTTTGCAGAAGTCTGGTCCTGTAGTTGTAGTTGGATTTTTACTGGTTCAACTGGAGTGAGGATGACGCTCTGCAAGGTTCCTGTACCTCCTCCGCCAAGGGCAACGCCTTTGTAGGATGGAGGGTCTTCTGCTGAAACGGATGAATCGAATGCGCGGGAGAGGATCTGGAAGGCCACGGCATTCTGCATATAAATTTGAAAATCTTTTAAAACACATTCCGAAGAAACCACGACACGTACGGGTGCACAAGGACGTCGCGTCTCAAGTTCACTAAACCACCCTCCAACTCGACGTCATCATCCAAAAGCCACGTCGAATTCACTTCCTCTTCTGGACTTATTTCCATAAAAAAACTTACCCAACTCCTCCAAGCTCTCTCTACTCAACTTCCCACCCTCATACTCTCCTCCTCCTCCATCAACCCCACTTTCAAGCTCTCTTAACTTCACCCTCTCTATACTCTCCCAAGGCCCACCACTGAACCCAAAACCACTGCCACTTTTTAGGTTTCTCTCTCTGAGGAGATTATTGAAGTGCTTCTATTCGTTTTTGAGGGTCTGGAAATGGGTTTCCTCGGACAGTTGTTGCTGTTGGGAAGGACTGAGGGATGGGCTTTGGGATTTCTTTTTATTTTGTTTTCGGTTGCGTTTCTGAAGTTTTATTATTTTTTTTTTGCGGAGAATGTGGATGGTCTTGGGAGTTGGGTTGCCCCATTCACCACAAAGGCTGTAGCAATAGCCGTTCCTAATCCTCTCCAGAGAATGCCATATCCGTCGTGCTGTACACATCTAGACAAACGGTCCAAAATGCCATTACATTTGGCTCTTGAGTATTGAATGTTTAGAAATCCATTCCGGTTGGGTATTTTAATGTGCTTGGGGCTTGTACGACGGTACCACGAAACACCCAACGCCTAACTGATAAGCTAATCTAATTCGATCAAAATACATCGAAATTTATTTTAAAACTCAATGGATATTGAATGGAAAATCTGATTTGATAATGTAAAGGAAATAAGAAGTTTTGATTCCAGCTTGACGGATGTTAATAGCATATACTAGTAAAAATTTATAGAAATGAAAATATATTAATGGAAAAGATGTAATCATGGATGGATTTAGGGGCCGAAAGTGGCCCTAGCCTTTCCGATTAGAAAAAGTTTTTTTTTTTAATTTCTTTTAAAAGTTATATAATTTTTTTTTAATAATATTGAATGTAGTTAAGTACATGTTTCGTAAATAGAAGGTAATGGCTTCAAATCTTAGGCATAACATTTTATTTTTTCAATATACATTTATTACATAAATGACTTTCTTTTTTCCTTTCTTCCAACTTATTTTTTTCACAATAATTAATAGCATTAAATTCATTATTATAAAAATATATCTAACTAATTAAATTCTCCTGAATTGTAATTTTTATAGACAGTACATTATTAATAATGATTGCCTTACCAATATTGTAATTGTTCCAATCTTATCACATAAATTATTAATAAATATATCAAATATAACTTACTTTAGTAACATTTCTTTTATAACTAATATTATGGAAATGAATATGAATTGTTGAATGATTGATCATGTAATGATTTATATTCAAAAAGACTTTTTTTTTTAGCAAAATCAAAAAGAAAATTTATTAAGTTATTATGAAAAGAAATTAAAGAAACTAATATTTATGTCTATTTGCTATTTTTTCTCTATTTGCAATTTTATATGCATATATTTTTCTAGTATATCTTTATTAAAAACAAAATTTATATAAGTTTTACATATTAATTTTATTTTTCTCAATAAATTGATAATTAGATTTCAGTTAGAACATATGTTAAAAGAAAAGGTAAAAGGTTTATTCTTTTAGCTTCTTATGAAATGTATCAAGTACTCTTCATAATTTTTTAAAAAAACTTTTCCTCTCTATAAAGTTTATAATATATTATGTGTAGAGACACTAACAAAATTATTTATGCATATACATATATATAAGATGCAACACAATTATAATAGCTAGCAAATATTTTCCTACAAATGATTTTAATATTAACTTAATTATAATAAATTCAATCCCCCCATTGGTATGGTTCTATGGTAAAAAATTTTATAATTATATATTATAATATATTAAGGCTAAGTTTGTAGTTGATATATACTATCTTATAAAATTCCATAAAGAAATTTAAAATCGAAACTCCTGTTATATTTAAGACTATCGTGCAACTACTAACCAGTAAAATTTACAAAGTTCAAGATATCTTGTAAAGCTTGTAAACTCTTTTTTGCATTTTTCATTTAAAATAGTACTAACTTTCACTCATGAAAGTTGAAATCATCTTATTTAAATGAAAGAATTAGGATTGAATGTGTAACCCTATTATACCGATAAGTAGATTTCGAGTGTATATTTTAGATCGTAGGATAGATTCTAGATAACAATTTCTCTAAACTTATATTTATGGGGTAAAGTATGGGAAAGAAGTGAAGTTATCATGTAGTTATTGTGGAACTTGTACTTTAAAGTATGTGTAGGATACAGGTTTCAATGTATCTTATACCTACTCTACAAAAATAATTAAATGATGTAATAAATAAGAAAGAATGCCATTACATTTTCTTTAGCCTTATAAAGTTATGTCTCCTATCATCTCATGTGTTAAGAGTTGTACGTACAATGGTTAGACATATATAATGTTTTGTTAAGAAAAGTTTTGTTGAAGTGAAATTGAAATCAATCGCTAGGGTCAAGTTTATTTTTCAATATATCATATGTGAATATAAAAATAACATGTATTAAGGTTCCATTTCTATAGGTTTATCATGCAATGAATGAAGGCTCTATTATTAAAAACATACCGTGTTAAATTTATAAGGAAAAAAATTACATGTTTCATAAGTACAAGGTACTCGGTAAATTCTAACTGTTTATACGGTATCATAAGGTTGATTTCGGTTCAAAAAGTTTAGAAACGTGTATTTATAGGATAAGGTATAGGTAGAACCACGTACCCTACCCACCATATACCTTCTCATTCCTAAAAAGAATCAATATCACTTTTAAATATAAATTAGAAAAAATTCAAATGTGATAAATTTCATTGAACAATGCAAAATAAAATAAAATAAAACGCTAATATAAGTTAAAATGTTGTCCCAAATTGAATATTTGATATATGTTTTAACTATCTAATTTATTGTTAACCTATTACATTATATCTTTATCATTTAATTATATTTATTTGTGATATTTTAAAAAAAAGAAGATATAGTAGCCTATACATAATGAGAAATTACATGGTATCCCCTAATATAGGATAAAACCCAATAATATACTATGGTAAAGATTTCGAGGAATGGAAAAGGTCACACGGTATATCTTATTGTATCGATATCAGTTTCAAATATTTAGGTTCCATTTGGTTTATTTTGTCTAACTTTTTTTTTTTTTTTTGTAGAGAAATTTGGTAATTAGATGGAAATTAATAAACATTAAAAATTATAAATTATATAAAAATATTACTAATATACCATTACCATGTCGGATTTTAGAGATATGATATAACTATATGTACATATATCACATTTTTTAAATTTGGAATTAGTATATTTCTATAAGATATGACATAACAATAATATGCAAAACATGAAAATACATCCTCAAGATATGATTTTTGTATAACTTTTAAAATCACATTTTCAAGATATGATATAATAATGATATTTATATAATTTTTTTTTCATATGATTCACAAAATAGATAGACATGTACTGGGCTCCTTTTTTTGTGTTTACTCTAATCTTACCTTTGGTAAAAATACAATATCAAAAAGATTGGAATATAATTCCACATATATAATATATTTCAAAATTAAATCCTAATTAAAATGATCATTTTTAATGTGTAAAATATAATTAAAATCTTTTCTAATGGATGAATTTTTATTTCACAACTTTAACAGTTTAAATCACTACTCTCATCATAGCTATGAAGTAGAATCAGATAAGATATAAATAATATAATTTTCTAAACATCAGATTTTAAATATATACAAATGAAAGGTAAAACATATTCAGCTAAGATATAAATCGAAAAAAGCGAACCGAAATGAGACATTCAGACCCAAACCATACCGTCATCATCATCATCCTCCCCACGAAGGTTCGGTGATTAGGCCCGTCCCCGTATACATATAGTAGTAGTATGGACAACCAAAGTTTAGGACACGAAGAAGATGGATTGCTCTACAGATTCTGGCACTTGTAAATTAAAAGGTTCGAAAGAACAAGAAACTAACCAACTAAAAATTAGGGAAAAGAACAAGCCAAACGCTAATTAAAAAAACCAAGCAAGCATGCCGGTGAAAAAACTTACAACTAGAAAGTAGGGAAAAGAACAAGCCAAACACTAATGTCAAAACCATCTGCAGGACTTAGAACCTTCGTAATTATAGGTCGTCTTCCCGACGTGAAGGTTAATTCTTGTTGTTTGACGGAGAGAGCAACGCCACTCACTTAGGTACGCCATCTGATCCTCAGTAAGGAAGGCAGGGATCTCTCTTCCATCCAGGATTTCCATGATTCTTTCGGTTCGCCCAAAAATTTTGAGAATGCGAAGGGCAGTCTCCCTCCCTTTCTCTATAGAGTTCCTTGATGATGAACATTCTGAAAGAAAATATCGTTTTAAATTCATGAAACAAGCTCCCAGAATATCGGAGATGAAAGTGGACAATTTCTTCAATATCATCTGGCTATCAAGGTCAGGGTTGCCCTCATTCCGGCAATCTAGGAGTATAGTTTGGCAAGCTCTATACATAGAATACGTAGCTACTTCTCCACACTCCCATATGCCTGCAGACAAAGAATGTTTAGTCAAGTGTGACGCTGAAACCATCATCCTTCCTCTCCTAATATGTTTATACGCAGATATCGTCTCTTTCGCAGAAGTTGAAAGTAAAGTCAGAATTTCTGTTGGACTTGCGTTCTTGCGAGCGGATGCCTTGTTAAGATCAACGCCAAACCAATAGCATCCATTATCAAGTCCTTCCCACACAATCTCTGCGGCTGCCCAGATTTTAAACATATAAGGGTCGTCGATCAGCTTGTCTTCTATTAGCTTGACAAATAATAGGCCCTCACTTACACTCCTTTTCAAACTCTCCCTCAAACTGCTATCTACATTAGGAAGCGCCACTGCGATGCTGGTCAATGTCAGCACTGAAAGTGCCCACCCAGTTGGATGGTGTACTATATTACCCAGTGTAGGGACATCATCGCTGTCAAAGCTGAGAACTCCTCCAAAATCTCGTGAAAGATATTCTTGTCCAGAAAGTCTATGAGATATCTTGGCTCCATGATCTTTCCTTCATTGATATACTTCTGAGTAACACGGTAGGTGTGTTTCGACATCCACGAGATGTACAATTTCTCTTCCTCTAATCTCAAAAAATAAGGTTCAAGGTCCTCTGTTTCTGAGCTTTAGGGAGTTGACCTAACCTCATCATCAAAAAGGTGAAGCTCCGAACACAAACGCGTCAACATGAGCAATAGCGCTGTGATTGCCAATCCTACAATTAGAACCACGTCACCAATACTGAACATCCACTTACTGAATACACGATGTAGAGAAATCATGTTAAAAATTGCCCATTTTGCAAGACTAACAATGAACATTTGCTGCTTCCTATCGGGCACGTGAAAAAAATGGATTTCTTTTTGCTTCCTTTAGATTCCACACCGAGATATTCTCTTCTAGTTCGTCCCTTCGATAGGTAGAAGATCTAACAATTTTCCATTCTGGTTCCTGAAAAGAAGAACTAAAAAAACTCAATGCTGCAGCCAAAAAAGAGCAAATCGCTTGGGCAAGCGGGGGCAACCAAGCCTACTACTACAGCAATGGCTTGAGCGATAAAGATCCCAAAGATTGACCAACCATAATCAGACTGGCCAGTGCACGTTGTTGAACCCAATGAATTGCCTTTATGAGTTGTGGATGCCAAAAGAATAACGAAGAATGATATTGCAGGCACTAAACCCAAAATCACGCTAACAAAACTTCTGGAACTCCTGCACAACAGAAAATGAGGGCAACCAGACTGAGACATGACAGAAAATCCTTCTAGATATTCTTTCAGTTTCTTTGCCTCGGGCTCTGTCTTCCTATTATGGTTAAAGGATCCCCCCAGAGCTAGCTGGTGCCGATTTTCCATCATAAATTGTAGATAATTCTTTTGTACTGGAAGTTCTGCTGCCGATCCAATGCACGTGGACAGAAGGCAATAAATAATGATCATCATGAGGACGTGTGCCGCTCTGTATTTGTAAATGACTCCAGTTATCAACTGGATGCACAGATTAACTATTGAAGTGACAACAAGAACATAGAGAGCAGCCGTGTTTGCTAGGAGTTCTCTATTCTCCAATTTTCCTAGAGAAGGTTGGATATTGACAAGTAGAGTACATATGAATGCTGATGAACTAAGTTTCGCGAGCTGATCAATCTGTGAAGGCATTGGGGAATTCAGATCCACCGAAAGTTTTATAGCTACTCCTACAACGGTAAGAGAGAAAGAAAATTATCATTAGTTATGCACTCAAGTTAAAATTAAATTTATAAGTGTGTAAGTATGAAAATATAAATTTCTACGTATTCATATGGCTTAAAACTCATAATCATTATCGAAAAAGAAAAAAACAAATAAAACAAAATTAAAAGAAAAAAATGTTCCTTTGATAGCAATAATACTTTATTGCTAACTCATAGACAAGTCAAAAAGAAAATTGAAGGTAAAAAACAAAAAAAAAAAAAAAAAAGCAAATGGGGTAGGGAACAAAAGAAAGTGGGCTATACGTATAAAGGAGATAAAAAAAAGAGGTGGAAGACAAAAGAAAGTGGGTTTTGTTTTCTAATATATAAGATGTTTACTTTTCTCAATTTTTTTCTTTTTTTTTCCATTTAAGTCACACATCCACTTTACCCTTCTATTATTTTAAAAAAATTACTGTTATATGCTTTCTTTTCTTTTCTTTTCTTTTCTTTTCTTTTCTTTTCTTTTCTTTTCTTTTCTTTTCTTTTCTTTTCTTTTTTCGCTTCATGCACGCACGCTTCTTTGAATTCATCTGGCATCCGCAAGGGGAATGGTTGCGCTTTGTTTTTGCACCCAACCATGAGTCACTTAAAAATTTATTATCCATGTTGTTATATATTTAAGTATAATTAATAGTGATATATTATGTATATTTATGTATAATGTGTGCTACCTACCGAATTTTTTTTTCAAATAATGACCGATTGATCGTTCCAAAAGTCACCAAAATAAACTTATATATGCAAGAAGGAGGCGGATCTTTCTGAGAGAGGAGTTTTAGATTAGGGTGGTTATGAAATCTTGAAAAGGATTGGGAGGTTTGTAAATAAATTTGTGAAGTGTATGTGATTTTACCGAAGAGAGTGAATTAGGCAAGTTTGAGTGTAGTAATTATTGTAATTTTTATTTTACCAAGACATTTTTTATGTATTCATAAATATTATTTATAAAAGACAAGTATTATTATATTTATATATTATTTTTCTTGTATCTATTTTATAATAAAAATTTATAGATAATTATAGCATATATAGAATCATAATAAATATGTATTATCAGTGAGATTTTATAACATCGTAGTATTTAAAAGTTGTTATTTGTTGAATAAATATCTAAAGTGGACATAGATATTTAGATTAATACTTTGTATAATCAAGGTCATTTTTACTAGACTAAAAGAAACATATTTAAGTTATATTAGAGGATACTCGAAGTTAGTTAAATATACTAAAAACGGTCCGTTAATAAAGGATTGTATTAACCGTAACTTTTATTTAGATTATAAAAAAGGTTATTAGGTACCACATAAAATATAAAAAAAAATAATGATTATTTAAGATATAATTCATCACTTTTTTAAATTAAGAAGTCAATATCATCCTCGGATTATTGGCATCGGCTTACTGTAATCGGAGTCATCGATATCTATTCCCAAGCGTTTCATGGAAATCGCCTTCTTTTAGAAAGCTCCTCAATGTAATTTTCCAAGGAGGACCTCCAGAGCAAGTAATTTAGTACTACAGAGAAACAGGACTCATAGGTCTGAAAAGCCTCGGATTTGGTTCCTCGTATTAATATTACACTGGTCACTAAAGACAAAAGACTATTAGGTATGGCGTGAATGGGGGATTTTTTTGAACCATCAAAAAAAAAAAAAAATTGTTGGACCAACTTTACTCCTCGTCCCTTGTCCGACCTGGAGAAACTCGGTCCTGTCTCCACACGATAAATTGCGTCCCTTAATGTTGGGACGTATCACTGACAGGGGACGTCCCCAATCTCCCTTTTTGTTGTTTTAAAAAAAAAAAAAAATGCTGTAAAGTAAAAATTGGGTGCTGCCATAAATTTATATGTTAAAGCAACGTTAAAATGTCCTTTAATGTTAGAGTGGTGCAGTCAACCTTGGCCTCATCCTGTTTTTTCAACTTTTTTCTTTTAATAGAAAGCATCCCGAGACTCTAACATTTCACATTTTTCTGGGTTTTCGGTTAGACATTTCACAGAAGCTGCAAGCCATACAATGGCGATACAGCTCAATGTCTAGAGATAGACCAGGCAACGTACTCCTGGAAAGTTATTCCTTCACATTTCTATGGATATCCTGAGATTCCAATAAATCAGGTCGAGGAATCGCATTTTTCTGTTTGCATCCTCAAACTTGCATTCTCACCATGTTCTCATTTAAAGGGAAAAAAACAAAAAAGAATCATGCGACTAAATGCACAACATAATGACCAATCAACAGCAATTTGAATGAACATGGATCTAGCTTTGATTTGGTATATGTTCTATTACATCAATCAATAGTTTACGACAGTATAAACATAATCTTACTTTTGCCAGTTTATCGATAGGAAGGTTGCATTAAAATGTTGTACTGATATCTTTTGCGATGCATATAGCATATGAATCTGTTGAAGTGATGATGCTACTGAATGCATCATCTTGAATTTAATCAAAGATTACAATTTCCTTCCACTTGTGCCGAAAAACTCAGTGGCCACAGGCCACTCCTTAGTATTGCCGTTTTCTGTTCATGCTAAAAACAATTACAAAGCATTGCTTCTACCTTTCCAAGCTCAATTCAGGTATCTGGAAGTCAATGCTAATGGTACTTTTGGACTTCATGGAATGTCGGATAGCCTTGTAGCTTCTATTTTCTGTTTTGATGGAATTGAAGTTTTGAGGAAAAACCCGCATCCCCGTCTGTGCTTTAACCTTCAAATAATTTAGTTTAATAGGAAACATCCATTTAGATGGTTACAATTTGCAGCCGCATTCTATGTTTGAACTCTTTCTTGATCGGTATCGTGGAATAAGAACCTCAAGGCAGTCTCATAGGCTGAAAAGATCGCCCCATTCACCACAAAGGCTCTAGCAATAGCTGTTCCTAATCCTCTCCAAAGAATGCCATAACCATCCTGCCGTACACTTTTAGACAAACAGTCCAGAATGCCATTATACTTGGCTTCCGAGAATCGAGATTGAGCTTGCAATCTGGTTTTTATAACATCTAATGGATAGCAGCAAACCCAGCTTGCAACTCCTGCTAATCCTCCCGCGATTAGCATGGTGTTCAAGCTTTCCTGGCCATTCTTTCTGCAGCCAGGATGGAATAACTCGCGCATATACTCATATGTCCAGAAATAAAGCCCATGAGCAGGTGCATCCCTGAGGACAGTAATTGTGAAACCACGGTAGAGACCTTTGAATCCTTCCCTTCTGTATATGCTTCTTGTAACCGATACCGGTCCTCCATGACAGGACGCTTGATCTGATTTTGCAGAAGTCCGGTCCTGTAATTGTAGTTGGATTTTTACTAGTTCAACTGGAGTGAGGATGACGCTCTGCAAGGCTCCAGTACCTACTCCGCCAAGGGCAACACCTTTGTAGGATGGAGGGTCTTCTGTTGAAACGGATGAATCGAATGCACGGGAGAGGATGGCGTAGATCTGGAAGGCCATGGCATTCTGCGTATAATTTGAAAATCCTTTTAAAACATATTCCAAAGAAACCATGACATGTATACCAGTACACAAGGTTTCAAACTTTGGGATATCGGGTTTTCCTATTATGATATATTTTATTTAAAAGTTTTAAACCAATTAGGTTTCACATGTTTAGAATTAAGACCTCATCCATCGCATTCAATAATCAACACTACCACTTTCGTAGTGACTGAAGATTATGATAGGAAACATGGTCACCTACCACCACATAACATAATCAAAAGCTCCTTAAGGAAGCAATTTCTAAGCACAATCTTGTACAGTAAGGAAAAAAATTCTATGGTTCAATTAGCTCAAGGACAGAGATGATCCCTCTTCTTTAATAGCATATAAGTCCCGTCGCCAATCCTGGATATAACCCAAAAGAGCTGCATATAGGCGGAGTTAAATCATAAAAATCCATGTATTTTAAGCTTCTCCCTTGTTCTAAATTTCAAGGTAAAGAAGCAATCGTCGTTTCTAGTTTCGCATCTTGGATTATTTTTCTTTAGTAGACCCGATCTCGAGTTTATTAGAGCATGGTACCCTTACTATACATCTCATTGTTTTATATCAAACCATTTTCATTCATAGCGCGCAAAATTAAGCATAACGATCCGAAATTGCTGATGTAGATTGATCGAAAAATCGGAAGAACATAAAGAAAAACCACCCAAAACCTTCTACAGATATAAGCGTTAAACACCATTTTAGCAAATGAACTGTTCCATTCCATCATTCAGAGAAAAAAAATTAAAAGACAAACCTGGAAAGTCACTGAGGCCAAGGGTGCACCCATCCCCCTATAAAGAGCAAGCATCCCTTCATTCCGGATAATGTTTTGGAATATCCGGATCGCCGAACCCGAACCGGGACCCGAATGCTGTTGCCTTATCCGGAGGGTATCAAGAGGGTAACCAGAAATCACACCAGCAATTCCACCAAATCCACCGGCTACAAATTCTCTACCCCAACTGCTAGCAAGAAACTCTGGCCAGAAATCCATTTTCTCATTCTCCTAGTAACCTCCTTACAAATAAAACAAGACACCCGAATTCCAACTAGAATTGCTTTATGATAGCTCCCAACCATATATTTATATGGCTGATTGGTTGTGAAATACTTTATTTTGCACACTCTTAAAGTAGGAAAATGTTCATTGTTTGTCAATGCCCTTTACTTGCACAGTCAAATTAGACATAATGACACCTTTTTATAAGGTAATAATATCATGGATTTACCCACAAAACTTCTTCTTCTTCTTTTTTCCTTTTGCCAAATACCCATAAAACTTCTTCCCTATCTATCTACATGGTTCTGATTTTTAGGAGATATCCAATAGAGAAGACAGAATAGATAATTTAACAATTTAGTAATACGTCCAAGATAAGAACTCCTATTAATATTATATTAACAACAGAACTTCCTTGGAATATTATAAGTTGCCTTCCATTAAAAAAGAAATAAGATTAATGTTATGTCTATTTGATTTCACGGGACAGCATACAGTCTGTCCCCTCGCGCATGGCTGATTAGGTTTTAAGGTTGCTTTTCATATTTTTTTGCTAGGTCAAATTTAGTCGATTGACGTAAATATTGGTATTCAACAGATTATCTGTTTGATTTCCCCTTTCTCTAATAATTATTATAATATGATAATTGGCAAAGAAAAAAAAAAGGTTTTTATCATATTATTTGGAGTTAATTTCTTTCACTTTCAGTTTACTTCTATTAATTTTTTGACATCTTTTTCATATTATAGTGGCCTAACAAAGTTTTTAAATTAATAAAAAAAATTAAAAATTGAACAAAAAATCCCTTTTAACAAATTTTCCTTATTCTAAATATATAAATATTCGTACATACGTTATTAGGGCAACTTATTAAGACTTGGCAAGAATATCTCCATAAAATGGATAGAGTTTTATATAATATGGGGTCTTTAGGAATGACAACTTTATTAAAAACCGAGACATTTACATATTTTGAAACATATTTGGGGTATAAATAATTAAAAAAGATTCAAAGATATTTTAAAATAAATTTTGAAAGTTTTACGTCACCAACCATTATGCTAAAAGAGAAAGCCAAAAAGTGGACTTACGAAAAAGCAACGTATGGGAGACATAACGATTGGGATGACATAGGATCTCTATTCAATTGAGTGATGAGTCTCTTGTCATTTTTCATTTGTCGTCACGGGACTGCAACCACACGGCAGACGAAGTTCACAAACAGACGAAGGTGAGTTGTCTCTGACATGTGACATGGTGCTGCTGTACGATTGCTGATTATTATGAATGGTTGTTAGCAATTTTTTATTGGTTGGACTGGTACCAAAAGTAGGACGGAGTAAGATTTAACCTAGCTCGGTCCGGTTTCCTTTTAAATCAAATCACTCTTCAATTCTTTAGAATTTTGAATTAAACCATACCATTTAAGTTATGAATCTTTTCGAACAATGAAATTTTAATTTAATTCGATTTGATTTATGAATTAATCATATTTTATAGTTTAAAAATATATATTTATATAATATGTAATTTCATATAAAAAGTATAGGAAAAGAAAAATAATAATGTAAAAATAAAAAAATTATCCAAAAATAAGGTTTTTAAGAAAATAATCCTAAAAATATAGTACTTAAAATCTCCTTTTAAAGATACGATTTTAAGTCAAGCATAAATTTATTGGTAATTAGCATTCACAAATAATTAGTAAAGATGAAAATCCATAAAGATAGCATAAAAAATGAAAATGACAACTTATGTGAAAAGTGTTTGACATGTAAGCAAATATATAATGTGAAAAAGATAACTCTTGAAAAGAGTCTAACATGCATGTATCATATAATGTAACTCAAATTTGCTAACCAAAAAATGGGAAATTTTATATATGGGAATTTAAAGTAGCGTAAATCACACTATTTTAATACTTTGTAGTTTGAAATCACTTCTTGAAAAGGTAATTTTAAGTCCAAAGGCGAGGCTAGAATCGCCTTTTTAATAGGCGATTTTAGGTCAATTTAAAGTTGTCTCTTCAAAAGACGATTTTAAATATTATACTCTTAAGATTATTTTTCAAGAAACCTTATTTTTGGAATTTTTTTTATTTTTACATTATTATTAAGTATTAATATTGTATTAAGGGTTAACGAAGTTAATATTAATCAACTAATAAATATCAAAAGTCTATTAATAGCTAATTTCTTCTATAAAAAATAACACAAAGTATAAAATTCAAGTCAAACTATATATATAATTTATAAACTATGATAATAAAAGTTCATTACATATACATTTTAACAAAAATAAACCATAATTTTTTTTAATACTATGTTTCACCAAAAGAAATCTTGTAGCTATAAATAAAATATTACTATATTTTTTTGTAAAACAGTTTGATTCGATATTTACAAATTGGTTTAACATATTCTTTCAAACTAACAATATCTAAACAAAATTAGTTTGATTTGAGAATTTTCTAAACTAAATTGTAAAGAACGCCGTATTTTTTGTCTAATTCGATTCAACCTGAATCAAAGTTGATCTTAAGCCAATAGAAATATTAAAGCTTGATTTGAAAATGGGAAAGAGTAAGGAGTTGAGGAGTAAAATCAAAATTGATCTTAAATCAATAAAAATATTAAAATATAATTCATATTTATAAATGAATCAATAATATAATTTATCATTTTTAGAGTTGAAGGTCGAAAGCTTTTTAATTGTATGAATCAAAGGCACTCCTAAAGTACTTACCAATGATACTTAACAAGAGTAGTAGTATGATAAAAATTGAAGATAACTAGTAAGTTCGATGACATTTATTTACATTATTCAACTCTTTGACAACATGAAAAATTGACATTTTATCAATATGAGGTGATCACAAGACAACATACAATACTCGCGATTCAAGCAATGTAATCTTCTCTATGTAAGGCGGAAGCCCAAGGAAATATGTTGGCCTAATAGAAATAATTGCAAACCAAAACCTACTCCAAACAAGGTGCTAGCTTTTGCCCCGTAGTTCCTCAAATGCCAGCTACAGAGAGGAATGCCATCAACTAAGGTGCTATTGTTTTCTTTCTTTATGCGAAACCTTTCCTTATTATTTTTCTTAAGAAAACTTAATGAAACAGTTTCCTAACATTAATATTAGTTTCACTTAGTTTTCTTTTGTAAAAGTTCCAACTTTTACCTAAAATTTTCAAGTTCTTTAAGCTTAATTTAATATTTTGACTAGTTTTAAATGTTTTTTACTTTTGATTATTAATTTACCCAAATTTAGTAAACTTTATTTTACTTTATTGCTCCAATACAATAAATAGTATTTTTTTAACCTATACTCCATCTAAATTTCCTTTAATACTTCAAGTTTTTTATTCTTCTTCCAAACGTTTACTCTAACTTATTCTTAATTAAAGTTTTTAACCTTACCTTCAACCTTAGCTGTGGCAACCTCAAGAGTTAAGATTGAGTTTAGAATTGTTGTAAGCAAAGTTAAGTTTAGGTTTTAAATAGAAGCTTTATGTTGAATTGGATTCATGATGGATTAAGGAAGATTTATTGTTCTAATTGCTAAGTTCTTGATTTGGGTTCCTTGTTGAGTACGGTATGGATCTGAAGATCGAATTTGAACTTATAAGCTTAGTTTGGACTTTGAGTTAAACTTAGGCTTTGAAATTAGTTTTGGCTCAGCTTTCTAAGTACATGGTGCTATGCTTGGTTGTTTACATGTACTTGTTAGGACTTAGTAAGAAAACTGGAATTAATTATATTCGGTCTAACCAAACTTGATTGCTCATTGTGCTTGACTTACTTGTCTTAAGGACCTGTAGTAATAGATCCTTAAGGAAAAACTATTGATCATATGTGAGGTTTTTTTAGTAAACTCATATATGAAACTGCGTATCTAAAATATTAGCTTTCAAGGAATCTTAACTCTAGGGATAAAGGAATTAAAAAAAGACTCATCTATATATACCTATGTATGTAGACAAAATCATAGGATGGTGAGGTCAAGAGCACCCCTTTATTGATTGTCGCCTAAATTTAAAATAATTAATTAACTATTTGTTTTATAGTTGATGTAACTTGCATTATGTGTATGTGCATGACTTGGTTTGGAATCCATGTACACTTGTGCATCATTTATTGGGCTCTTGCCCATTCTTTTATTTTTATAACTGTAAATATTTTGAAAGTTTTCTACTATCTTCAAGTAGGTAAAGAGAGACAAATAGTTGTATTGTATCGTATCAAGGATGTAATCGATTTATAGAGACTAAGTAATGATACTGAATAAGATAGCTAGTATGAATTGTGGTTACAAAATTGGAGATTCACCAATAGTTTAACCATAATTGCAATGGCTCGCCTGTGAGTTATTTTTAAATTATTATAATTGGAGAATTATTTTGATATAGATGATTTTTGAGATTATAGTTAGTTTTAGAGCCTTAACGTGCCATTAGAAAATTAGGGACACATAGCAGGTTGTGACACCCTTATATTCCAAGGCATTACAACTTAAATGGTATTAAAGCTTAGGTTGTTCAATCCCCTAGGAAGCTTAGGTTTAAGGACCTTGGGTGAATTTTAAGCTTATAAATTATAGAAGAGCTTAAGTTTGGTAATCACTCAAGAGTTTAATTTAACAGATGCTTGAAGAGTTAAGTTAGTGGAATTTAGAAGCACTTAAGTTGGAGGATCATAATATGGCTTAGGAGATGGATCATAGAAGGACTTAGGTTGATAGATTATTACTGCCTTAGGATGACTGATCATAGATACGCTTAGATTTGTTGATCCAAGAAAAGCTTAGGCAATTGATCAAAGTCGTACGGTGGAAGTGTAGTGAACAACTGAGAGAAGGGGATAAAGCCTAAGTTTAGTCTATGTAAGCCCCACAATCAATTATTCGAGATTCCGATCAGTTAAAATATTTGATCAAGCCTAAATTATAAAGTAAAGTTAGAAATATTAGTAAAAATGATCTTGTAAATTTAAATTTAGGAAAATAAGTAATAAGTTAAAAGAATATAAAATTTTCAAATTTTAAGTATATTACTCGTTATTTATTGGAAATACATAAAATGCATTTTGATAACTAACGAATCTTTAACGGAAATGCATAAAATGCATTTCGATAACTAACGAATCGCTAGAGATAAATTATATGTATATTAAAAATCATAAAATAACCTAAATAATATTTAAGAATATTTATTTACACTATAGATGAATATACATATAGATAGAAATATGCCTAATTACTTAAAATAAGTAAAATGTGCTAAAATAATACTAAATAATTAAAGAAAATTCATAATTAATTAAGAAAAAATAAAGAAAAATTAGAAAAAATAAGCAATGATCTAAATTTTGGTTGTGGTAGTTAGGGAAAAGAAGAAAAAAATTAAGCCAATTAAATTAGAACAACAAAAAAAAGCAGATTAGAAGAAGATAAGGCAATTGTCTAATCAAATTAATACATAATAATTCCTCAAAACCTCTATAAATACCCCAAATTTTTTAGAAGCTCATTTTGAATGTCTTGAATTGTAGAAAATTAGAGGGGCAAAATAGAGAGGAAATTAGGGTTTTACAAAAAATTATACAAAAAATTATGAAGTTGGGGCTTCTAAGGAGAACCCAAACTTGACGAGCAGCTGGTGTAAGACCTACAACTAATTATTCGGAATTTCAATTGACTAAAGAATCCGATCGAACCTAAATTATAAAGTAAAGTTTGAAATATTAGTAAAAATGATCTCATAGGGTTAAATTTAAAAAAATAAAAAATATAAAAATTTTAAGTATATTACTTGTTATTTATTGAAAATGCGTAAAATGCATTCCGATAATTAACGAATTATTATATGTACACTAAAACTCATAAAATAAGTTAAATAATATTTATGAATATTTATTTATACTATATATGAATTTACATATAGGTAAGAATACGCGTAATTATTTAAAATACGCGAAATGTGCTAAAATAATATTAAATAATTAAATAAAATTCATAATTAATTAATGAAAAATCAAGAAAAATCAAGAAAAATGAGGAAAAATCTAGAATTGTGGCGTGGCATTCTGGAATTGAAGAAATAAAAGCAACCGATCAAATTACAACAAATAGAAAGTAAGAAAAAGAAGAGATCAGGCAATTGTCAAATCAATTTAATACACAATAATTCCTGAAAACCTCTATAAATACCTTAAATTTTTTAGAAGCTCATTTTGGATGTATGGAATTTTAGAAAATTAGATAGAGGTGAAATTGAAAAAAAAATTAGGGTTTTACAAAAAAAAAAAAAAACTATACAATTAAGGTTTTGAAGGAGAACCTAAATCCGATGAGCAACTAGGAGTGGACAACCACTACCACCACACAGTGATAGCAGCGCTTAGATGGGCCGACATACCCATGGCCACCAACGGTGGCCGAAGCCATTAATTTTGGTGAGTCCCAATTTTTCTTAAATTGTTAAAAATATCAAAATTAGTTAGAAAATTATTAAACTTGTTATTCTGAAATATTTTTGTATTTAGTTTTTAGGAAAAATATTATTTTGATGAAAATATATCCCGTGATATATGGTCCTTAAGAAATTATACAAAACCGAGTATGCTTCGGTTTAGAAATAAATAAGTTTAGGAGTGTAGTTTAGAGCTCAAAATTTTTTTGCAGACCACTTAGTTGATATAGAATAGTGTCACGAATCCCTTTTTCAAAAATGAATTTTCTAAATTTTTAGATAATTTTTAGGCCTTAAAATGATGTATAAAATGACTTATTTTTAGTTAATTAAGTAATTAAATGGTTAATTATTGATTTAGTGAATAATTATATATTTTAAGATGTTGAAATCAAATGAAGTATGACACTTGTAGCATTTAGGGTGTTAGATATAATTATTAGGATAATTATGTAGTAAATAACTAATAGGAAAAAATAGTAAATTTTAAGTTAATTTTGTAAATTAGGGTAATTAAGTGTAAAATCTGATTTAGGATGAATTTAGACATTTTGAAATGTTAATTGACTTTGGGATATGGTAATTAGAGCGATAAAAATATTATATGTGTGTTGTATACATAATAGGTGATAATATTTAATATGCAATTATTGGGAATATAATAAATAGAAGATATTAGAATAAAAATTGATATTATATAAATAATAGGAATATATAATAAATCTGATGAAAATCTTAAATTTAGGTAATTATAAAAGAACGTAAAAATTTCTCATATTGGGAGTAAATTCGATACACTAATAAGGATTTAATGTATTGGTAAAATAAAACATTGATTAGGAGTAATTATGATATTTAGGATATCTGGAAGTAATGTGATTAATTTCACGTTATGGGTTTAAACGAGTTTTCAGGATTCGTGTGTAAAACAGTATTTAGAAACTGAATTAGAATCTAATTTAGAAATTGATACGGAAACTAAACTAGAACTTAGCCTAAAATCAAGAATAATTGTAAAAAATTTAAGAACTTAGATAATTTGACATATTAAATCCTAAACCAAAGATAACAATAAGTATTACAGGATAAAACAAACCTATGGCAATTATATGAAAACTGAGATCACATTGGCATTATAGGGATCATTGGCGATGGACTAAACAAGTTCTACCTCGAGTGAGTAAGCGAGGAGTCAAGATAAATTGGGATTAATGTAGTATTGTATTTTAGAGGCTTGAAATTGAACTTGATTGTGCTTATTTTGAGCTAATGATAAGATTTTTGATTTGTTGCTTGACTTGTATTGTATGATTTGTATGAAATGATTAATTACCCTAAACTGAACTTAATCAAATATATGACTTGTAAACATAAATCGGACTTGTATAGCAACCCATTAGGGGAAACCTAGGATTCTCTGGCTAAATGTCGAACTCTTCGAAAGGGATAGCGTTGGATAGTATAATAGGTCCATTTTTCATCCTTAGTCGAACTAAGTAATAAGTGAGGAGGTCGTGGTAAGGGTGAAGTCAATGGTTCAAAGGTAGTTGCAATAAGAGAAGTGTCTTCATTACACAAGCTTGAGTTTGGTCATGAGCTGTTGCATTAATGGAAACTCCTTAACTCAAATTAAAGTGGTCGTAATTTATTTAATCCCACGATAACGGGTCAGACAACGATGTACAATGGCATTTGCTTAAACATGCATTGCACCTAATAATTTGGTTGATAACCTTATTTGTATTTGTAGTATAATTTAAGTCTCCCGTCCTGACTTACTGAGTTATGGTTGCTCACATCCTTATAGACGTCGTTGTAAGTGTTAACCAAGAGGCGGCTTACAATTACCTTAAAGCTAGCAACTGTTGGATCCTGAGGAGTGAGGAAAAACATTTGAAGAACAACATATATTTTTAAGATCTAAGCCCTTATTTTAGAATTTTTAATTTCTGAATAATGTATTAATTAGGAAATAGATTACAATGAAACATTGTAAAATTTAATTGTAATAACTGAATTCTAGTATATATATATATATATTTTTCTTAAGTTTTTTAGGTAAATGACTTATTTAAATTACGAATTGTTTACTTCAAAGCAAGTTAGTTATGGACGCTTCGTATAGATTAGGTTTAAGATAGCGATTGTAAGGCTAACTTCTATCTTAGAATGGTTTGCATGGTGGGACTATTACGATACTATTGCTTCAGGGCGTGACAGTTGGGAGTAGATGGCCGCCACCAGTACACGATGGTGGCAGTGCCCAAATGAGCTGACACACCTATAGCCATCAACAATAGCCGGAGCCACTAGTTCTATTGAGTTTTTATTTCTACTCGATTTTTCTTGAATTGTTAAAAATATCAAAATTAGTTGGAAAATTATGAAACTTATTATTATGGAATATTTTTGTATTTAGTTTTTATAAAAAATATTATTTTGATGAAAATATGTCTCGTGATATATGGTCCTTAAGAAATTGAACAAAATCGAGCATATTTAAAATTAAAAATAAATAAGCTTAGGAGTGTAGTTTTGGACTCAAAATTTTTGTGTAGACTACTTAGGTGATATAGAACAGTGTCACAAAACCCTTTTTCAAAAATGAAATTTTTAAAATTTTAGATAATTTTTAGACCTTAAAATAAGGCATAAAATGGGTTAATTAGGTAATTAAATAGATAATTACTTATTTAATACATAATTATATGTTTTAGGACATTAAAATCTGATGAAATATAATACCTGTAACATATAGGGTGTTAGATGTAATTATTGAGATATTATGTAGTATACATGTAATAGCTAAAAATGGAATGTTTTAAGTTAATTTTATAATTTAGGATAATTAGGTGTAAAAATCTAATTTGGGATGAATTTAGATATGTTAAGATATTGATTTATGTTAGGGGATGATATTTGGAATGAAAAAATTATTAGATTTATATTATGTACGTAATAGGTAATAATACATAATATGCAAATATTGGAAATATAATAAATGGAAAATATTAAAATAAAAATTGATATTATACTAATAATAGGAATATATATAAAATCTGGTAAGAAGCTTAAATTAGGGTAATTATATGAAAAATGTAAGATTTTCTCACATCGAGAATAAATTCGGTAAATAAATTAGGTAGTTAAATTAGGATTCGAGTATACCGCACGAACTAGAACACTAGTTAGAGACAAAAAACGATATTTAGGATATCCGCAAATAATGTGATTAATTTCACATTATGGGTTGAAATGAGTTTTTAGGGTTCGTATATGAAACAGTACTTAGAAATTGAATTAGAACCTAATTTAAAAATCGATGCTGAAACTAAACTTGAACCTAGTCCTTAAACCCAGAATAATTGTAAAAGATTTGAGAACCTGGATAATTGGACATATTAAACCATAAACCAAAGATAACAATAAATGTTATAGGATAAAAAATAACCTATAACAATTACATGAAAACTAAGACAACGTTGATATTATAGGAATCATTGGCGATGGATAGAGCGAGTCCCACCTTGAGTGAGTAAGTAGGGAGTTGAGGTAAGTTGGGATTAATATAATGTTGTATTTTGGAGGCTTGAAATTGTACTTGATGGTGCTTGTTCTGAGCTGATGATATGATTTTGATTTGCTGCTTGGATTGTATTGTATGATTTGTATGAAATGATTGATTACCCTAAACTGAACCTAATCAAATATACGACCTGTAAACATAAATCGGACTTGCATAGCAACCCATTAAGGGAAACCTAGGATTCTCTGGCCAAATACCGAATCCTTCGAAAGAGATAGCGTTGGATAGTATAATGGGTCCCTTCTTCATCCTTACTCGAACTAAGTGACAAGTGAAGAGGTTGCGGCAAGCATAAAGTCAATGGTTCAAAGATAGTCGCGGGAAGAGTGATGTCTCCATTGTATAAGCTTGGGTTTGATCGTAAGTTGTTACATTAACAGCAACTCCTCAACCCAGATTAGAGCAAGCATAATTTCTTTAATCTCACGACCGGTCGAATAACGTTGTGCGATGGCATTTACTTAAACATGCATTGCACTTAATAATTTTGTTAATAACTTTGTTTGCGTTTGTGGTATATTTTTAAGTCTCCGTCCTAACTTACTGTTGTGGTTACTCACATACTTATAGACATTGTTGCAGGTGCTAGTTAAGAAGCGGCTTACAACTACCCTAAAGCTAGCAACTGTTGGTTCCTGAGGAGTGAGAAAAAACATTTGAAGAATAGACTTATATTTTTAAGGTCTAAGCTCTTATTTTAGAATATTTCATTTTTGAATAATATATTAACTAGGAAATAAATTACGATAAAATGTTATAAACATTAACTGTAATAACTGAATTCTAATGTATATATATATATATATATTCTTACTTTCTTAGGTAAATGACTTATTAAATTATGAATTGTTTACTTCAAAACGGGTTAGTCATAAATGCCTTATGTAGAATAGGTCTAGGATAGCGGTTATAAGGCCAATTTCTATCTTAGAATGGTTTACACAGCAGGACTATTATGACTCTGCCATTTCGGGACGTGACATTCCAAACTATGATAGAGTAGTTATCTTAGCCTTAGTACTTGTAGGTCTAATCTCTACCTTTCCCTCTTACTTTCAACCAAACTTATCTTCCTACTTTTTCTTGCTATATTAATTATGTGATTGCTTAGCTATTTTCGTTAACCATCTCTCCTAACTATTGTTTCCTTTCAATCCTTCTTAATTTGTTATGTTGTAGTATGCATAAGTGTTGAGTTCCAAAGAATGAAGAAAAAGAAGGAAGATGGAGGATGGTAGAAGGATTAAACCTAAATTCAAGAGAAGAAATAAAATAATTAGATAAACTTAATCAATAAGATTAACGTCTAATAGAGAAGAGACAAACTTGAGAAACAAGTCATAAGTCATAACTTTACACTCACTTAACTTGTAAAAAATGGACCAAATTATTGGAGCAATAAACTTGACACAAATGCACAAATTATATAAACACGAAGCTGCTCACCAAACTTTACACAGTGAGTAGCAATACATAAGAATGAAACGAGGAATAGAAAACTAATTTAAGGAATGGGATTTAAAAGAATTGAAGAAGCTTAGCATATATATGCCTATTATGAGACAAATGGATGACTCCTTCTTTCATGTCATATTGGTTTGTTTCGAGTCAATAAACATTGTGTATAGTTAGTCAATATGAGTTAAGTTAAATGGCCAGTCGAGTCAGTCATGTATCACTATCCATCAACCCTGTTATATTTATACTTATGTTAAATTGCAAAGAATATAGGCATTTTACCGACTAAAAGATGTAAGTGATGAAATGAGCATTGAGAAAAATGAAATTATATAGATTTAGCAAATCTGCTGATCTTCATTAAATGAGTTAAGAAACACATAGATTATCAACAACAAACATAATAAAATCTAAGCCACTTTATTTAATTTAAGGATGCACGAAGGAAGTAATAGTAAATGATTTAGAGGAAAGGTGTACTATTAAAAGGTAAGTGTGGGACTTGAGAACTTTTGAAACTATGTGTGACTAAAGAAGATTGAAAAGTAAAGGATAAAGTAAGCTTTGGTAATAACCAACCTAGTAGCTTGATATGTGTTTTTGTGAGACATCTGATCAGATTCCTCAAGACAAATGTTGAGAATTGTTCAATGACAAGTGGTTTTAGTTGGGTTAAGACTTATGAATGTGTCATATACTACTTTGCTACTATGTGAGGAGTAGCCTTAGAGTTAGGGCTTAAAGTTTTGATCTAGTTGGGGAAATTGTTTTCCTTTATGAGATAAAATTCTTTTGACGATTAATATAGACATTGTAGAATTCGTCAATCACCTTGGAGTTATAAGCTTGCTTAAAAGCACATGAGGATTAGTGATTGATGTCTTTTGTTACATGGGAAATGTTTTTTGTCCTCCAGTAGATAAACATTGCATTAGAAACATTATATGTTAATTGAGTTATTGCCATATGTTGTGACTTTGTAGCATAGTGCAAAATTGGAATCAATGTATCAAAGGAAGTGTACTTGTGTTTTAGGTTGCTAAAATTAGGGATAAGAGGAGAAAGGTTGGAATGCAAGTAAATATGAGATAAAATGAACAATCTAGTAATGAGAAAGTGAATACTTTATTTTCTTGGGGTAAAGAGGAGAAATATATGAATTAAAAGAGACCATTAAGAGAATAAAATAAGAGTGGTTGAAAGTTGAAAGCACTAGATTAGGAATAGAGGGGCTTGCAAAGGGTGAGAATGCTGATAAGTAAACCCTAGGAGGTGAATCACCAGATAGGTAAAGTACAATTGAGTGATGAATTTGAAGAGAAACAAATTTGAAGCTTAAGAAATTAATAAGGAGAAAATGCTTAGAGTCATTTCAAGAAATGGGTGTCTTTCAAAGAGAAAAGTCATTTTAAGGGGAATGGGATGTAATGCCAAAAAAAAATCAAGAAAATGATTTTAAAGTGAGTGGCATGCTAAACCTTTTTTATCCTAAGGCTCACCCATATTATCCCTTCATCTAAAACCTTAATGCCTTAAACGTTATCAAAGCCCTCTTAGCGTACTTATTTTCTTTTCATTTTCATTAATCCCCTTCCTTCCAGTTGAAACAAGCTTTGAAAACTTTAAATATTTAAGAAAAACCTATTTTAAACTCCTTTATGGGTAAGGTAACCTTTTAGTACCTTTTCTAAGTTTTTTCTAGTTAAAAACCTTCATTTTCATAGAGTTTCTTAGTACTTCTTAGAAATCCAAATTTAAATTGGTTATTATTTATAGTTATTTGTTGTGTTTTGCTCCTTAATTGGATCATAAGAAGTTCATTCATTCTAAGTAATTTTATTCTACTTTTTGCTCTCTGGTTTAAAGATGGTTTTCTTGAAGTTATTGGTAGGTTTGATGATTAAGTGGGTGTTTAAGTTGAAATTCGTAATTTTGATGGATTAAAAAGGAGTTTAGGTGATGATTAATTGAGGGTTTGAATTCTATTTAAGGTTTGGTTGAAGATTGGAAGGGAAAGAGTTAGATTGGAGTACTTTCCAAAGGAGAAAAAAATTACTAGTTTGCTGCTGGAGAGACATGACTAGTGACATGATTATGTCACCGACCATGTCCGATAAGGGGAAAAAGTTCATAGGAAATGACACGACCAGATGAAATGATTATTTCATTGGCTATGTTCAGTGGTGAACTTTAAGTTTATTCTTTTCTTATGGTTTTCCTAACCAATCTTATTTAAACCTTTTCCTGCTGTTAATATTTAGTTCTAACTAACTTTTATTTCTAAAAGTTTCAACTTTTGTAAAAATAGTCAAATTTTGGCACAACCAAGCGACATGGTCATATCGTTGACTATGTGAAGCTACAAACTTTATGCGAAATCTTTTCTCGTTGTTTTTCTTAACCAAACGCAATCAAACATTTTCCTAACATTAATATAGAGTTTTGCTTATCCTTTTTTTGTAAAAGTTCCAACCTTTACCTAGAATTTTCAAGTTCTTCAAGCTTAATTTATCATTTTGACTAGTTTTAAACACTTTTTACTTTTGCATGTCATTTTAACCAAATTTAGCGAACTTTAGTTTACTTTATTGCTCTAATACAATAAATCATATTTTTTAACCTGTATCTAAATTTCCTTTACTACTTCAAGCCTCCAATTCTTCTTCCAAGTGTTTCTTCCAACTTATTTTTAATTAAAGTTTTGAACTTTATTCTGTACCTTAGTTGATGCAGATCGGGGCCAATAACATACAAGGTTAGTTGCTGCAATGGGTTTAAGCTTGCCGAAAGCTTGAAATGGGTGATAAGAAGCGTACGAGAGAATAGGAAACAAAAAGTAAGCAAACCCATGAATAGCTCCAAATGATATGACGTACCAATAGAACTTTCGAAGACTTATAGCACAGCTCGATATGATGTATAAGTTGTTTCGATAAGGTTATTTGCCACCTAACCTTACTTAAGAGTTAGGATAAGAATGAGAGTAAACAAGATAATAAGTATTAATGATAATAATGTCATGCGGCTATATGTACAATAGATATTTATAACCAAGAAACTAGGGCATCTTGCCCAAAATGAAAAAGACAAAAAGGGTAGTATCCAAAAGAAATAATGTACAAGGAATAATAAGGGGTATGATGGGAAAATACAACTAAGGTGAATATTTTGTATGGAGGATTCTGGCACATGGATGCTCAGATATGTGGCTGGTTGTAGGTGGATGACCTTCTAGCAAAAAAGTTACTTTTGCATGTTCAACTTAATTTCTGCCGAGCCAAGGTGTTTAATAGGGGTAGTAGGTCGATTGCACCAAACTGATCAGATAACTCTTCAGAGGCAAAGTTGTTTTGGGCACTTTTAGCTTAGCTCGGACTCAAGTCGATTAAGTTGGAGGCTAGATGAACATCGTTGTCATTTAAGTGTGGTTCAGATTGATAGTTGGAGATAAGTGATGAATGTGTAAGAGTTCGATATGGTAGAGGTAGCAAGTTAGCAGACTGCAAGAGCTCAAACTCTTTTGCGGTGGGTCTTAAGGAGATAATTCGCTTAGCCATGCTTTCCAGCACTTGGGTTTAGGCATGGGTCAAAGGTCTGGTTGTTTGATTCCTATCATCCTCGTCGAGCTATTTAGGATTTGGGATCAAATCCGGCTGGTCCTTATCCAAGTTTTCTTCAAGTCGGTAGGAGTTAAGGTGGGTAATATTAAACATGTTTGATACTCTGAAGTCTTCTAAAAGTTCAAGCCGGTACGCATTATCATTAACCTTCTTGAGTACTCTAAACAGTCCTTTAGCTTAGGCGAATAGTTTGTTCTTTCTCTTGTTAGGGAATCTTTCCTTACTCAAGTGTAACCACACTTGGTCTTTGGGTTGAAACTACTTAGTCTTCTTTCCTCTACTCTTCTCCTTCAGCTTTTTAGAGGCTCGGTCAATTTGTTGGGTGACCCTGTGGTAGATTTGCTAAATAAATTGGGCTCAGGTTCTTGCTTTTGGATTTTCTAGGTCATTGAGTGGCATTGGGGTATAATAAAGGGGTAGTTTGGGATTAAATCCGTAAATAACTTCAAATGAGGCATACCCGGTAGTGGTATGTATTGTTTTGTTATAGGCAAATTTGACCACAGGTAAGCAAACATCCCAGTCGGTTAAGTTCTTTCCCACGGCAGCTCGAAGTAATGATCCTAGGGTATAGTTGACTACTTCAATTTGGCCATCAATTTGGGGATTGCAAAAAGTGTTGAACAGTAGTTTAGTTCCCATCCAACGTTAGAAGGTTCTCCAAAAATGGCTAAAAAATTTTGTGTCTTGGTCCGACACCCAACTCTTAGGTACTTCGTACAAGCAAACTATTTTTTGCAAAAATAAAGAAGCAATAGCTAAGGCATTTTTAATCTTAATGTAGAGCACAAAATGTGCCATCTTGCTAAACTTATTCATTTAAGAGGTTAAAGGTAGTCCGAAGACAAAGTCTATGCTCAAATCAGCCTATGGTTTGGTCGGGATGCGTAGAGGCATCGCTTTTCCTTACTTTGCTAAGCATGGCTCAGCTTTTTGCTTTCTTACAAGTGGTGCACCTCTCAATCACATGATGCACATCACACTTTATCTTAGGCTAGAAGAACCTTTCATTCA
This sequence comes from Lumnitzera racemosa, assembly GCA_024138005.1. NCBI lineage: Eukaryota > Viridiplantae > Streptophyta > Magnoliopsida > Myrtales > Combretaceae > Lumnitzera > Lumnitzera racemosa. The sequence goes on from JAMXBC010000012.1 coordinate 82,852,853, forward strand.
ACAATTCGTACATTCTCTACTCCCCAAAGCGGCTAGACTCCACTATGGGCTTCCTTTACTAGTAGTTCTCTTATTGACCATATCGGCACACGCAACTTGCTACCTCTAAACAAATTACCATCTTACACATAGTACTCATCTATAGCTTTTCTTCCCCTATAGCTCTTATATATGGTGTCAAAATGAGGATCATTTTAATATTACTTTTTTATGCTAGCAAAGCCTAACAATATGGTTTATAGCTCGATGAGAAGTACATGCCTCCTTGACAGGGCATTGGTAACTACATTAACCTTGCCTTGCTTATACTTGATGACAAAATTAAATCCCTCCAAGAATTTAATCCATCAATCTTGGCGTTTAGAGAGTTTAGATTAACTCTACAAATACCTCAATGACTCATGATCAGTGTACATGACAAATTCCTTTGGTAGTAGACAATGCTATTAGATACGAAGAGCTCGGATCGGGGCTAAAAGTTCTTTGTTGTACACAGAATAGTTCAATTGCACTCTCTTGAGTTTTTCGTGGTGATATGTGACAAGTCGACCATCTTGCATTAGTACAGCTCCAATACCAACACTTGAGGCGTCACATTCGAGTTTAAACATGTGGTCAAAGTCGGGTAGAATTAGGATTGGTGCAGAGGTCATCCTAGTCTTCATCTCAGTAAAACTCCTCTCCTCTTTCTCTCCCTACTTAAACACTGTATTTTTCTTTGTCAACTCAATCAAGGGCACCACAATGGTACTAAATCTTTTAATAAAATGTTGGTAGAACGATGCTAATCCATGAAAGCTTCTCACCTCGATACAGGAGGTCGGTGTTGGCCATTCGACTATAGCTTACACCTTTTCTTCATCTACCCTCAATCCCTCTTAATTAACTACATATCTTAAGAAGATAGCGTCCTTTTGATAGAAACGACACTTCTTTAAGTTATTGAATAGTCTCTCTGCTCGGAGGACATCAAAAATAGCTCTAAGTGCATAGTATGCATTGCCAGATCGGTACTATAGACAAGGATGTCATTGAAGTAGATGATAATGAATCTTCCAATCAGATCTCTTAGGACATGGATCATTAGTCACATGAAAGTGCTTGGGGCGTTTGAGAGCCCAAACGGCATGACCATCCACAAGTATAGGCCATGTCAAGTCTTAAAAGTAGTCCTCCATTCATCCCCTTGTCTCATCCGGATTTGGTGGTAACCAAACTTTAGATCCATCTTATTAAAGACCTTAGCTCCGCTTAATTCATCCAACATATCATTTAATCTAGGGATTGGGTGTCAGTACTTAATTATAATTTTGTTCATAGGTCAACTATTGATGCACATTTGGGACGGCACATGGCCTAAGGCTCTTCCTTACATATCCCTTTTTTCAAAAGTTCATTGACTTGTTGTTGAAGTTTTGAGGCCTACTTAGGATTTACCCGATAGGATGGCTTGTTTAGCAAGGTGACGCCCATTATCTAGTTAATGTGAAGTTCTATGCTTCGAACAAGTAGTAACCCTTCGAGCAACTGCTCGGGAAACAGGTCAGCATATTCAGCTGACAACTCCCTTACCCTTAAGGGTAGTTCACGCTGTTCCTTAAATTCTAATAATCAACTAATTAACAAGAAGGTCGACATGTCGGCCTTGATAGCCTCTCGAAGTTTTACTTTACTCAGTACTAAAGCCTTCTTAGACCCTTAAGCAAATTTAGCCTAAAATTTGCTAACTTGACTTAACTTCATTGGATTCAAAGTGACCTTCCTTCCATCCTTCTTGAACACATAGGTGTTTCTGTATCCATCATGGTTAACTCTTCAATCATACAGCTAAGGCCAACCTAGTAGTACATGTGATAAACACATGGGCAATACATCATAAAGATTCTCATTGAAATAGATCCCAATTGTAATAGGTAGCAGTACTTGCTGAGTAACATGTAGCGCTCATTTCTCATTCAGTTAATGCAATTTGTATGACTTTGGATGCACGATAGTTCGCAACTTCATCTTCTTGATTAGGTCCACGAATGCCACGTTGGTGCAACTACCATTGTTTATAATAAGTGCACACAACCAGTCATTCACCTTACACATAATATGAAATAAGTTCTCCCTTTACTCCTCCTCGTGTGAAGGTTCCAAGCTCATTGTATGTTGAACAACTAGGATCAACTAATCCAAGTCCTTAGCAAACACATCCTCTTCAATTAGTTCATTCTCTGGTGTAACATCTTTTTCGGAAACACCCTCTTCTTCAAGTTCTTCATTAATATTATCCACTTTAAGCTTCAGGTGGTCTCCTTTAATGATTCTGGCCCTTCGGTTCAATTATTGAGCAGTCATATGTCCAAACCCTTGGTATTTGAAACATTTGATCTAGCTCATCATCCTTCTAAATCCTTGTCCTTTCTTATATGATCAAGTTGGGACGCCACTATCGGGTTGGCCCTTCTGTTTAGCTCAAAGATCTACCTTCCTGGTTGGTTTGGTATTTGACTGAACTTGGTAACTTTCCTAACCAGGTTGGCTCGACTGATCCCTTTGGCACACCGAACGTCGGGTTGACATTTTGTCCCTTCTCTACCTCTCCATTTGTTGGGCTATCCACATAACCTCATCTATTATTGTGAATTGCTACAATTTTACAACCTCTCGGATATCAGTCCTTAAACTAGTAAGGAATCAAGACATTGTATAGGCAGATGGCTCTTCTACTTCATAGTGAATCATAAGCATTTGAAATTCTTGAACATACTCGTCAACAGTTCGGCCTCCTTATTTTAGCTCTTAAAGCCAAGTAAATGTGTCTTGCAGATAAGTATTCGGCATAAACCTGTTTTAAAGTATTCTCTTCATCTTAAGCCAAATATTCTCAATAACCTTCTTGTCTTTTCATAATCTAGAAATTCTTTCACCACATGGTGGTATATCTAGAGAAATCAACAGTAACAGTTTTTACTTTCTCATAATCTTCATATTAGTAATAATAAAAAACATGCTCCATCTTTCCTCCTAATCTAAGTAATCATCTACGCTTCCAAACCCATTGAAGCTTGAAATCTAAAGCTTCACATGATTGGACGCTTAGGGTGCTCGAGTTCGATCTTCTTCCTCATCTTCTTCATTTAAATCTCCTAAGTTAATCTTTCTTCTCACTTGTCCACCTATTCCTCCACCTCGAACTTATCGAGTTAGGTTCGGACCTCTAGCAAGTTGGATAGTTTATGAGGTGTTATGTATGGCTTCAATAGGTTTATAAGTCAATATATGAACTGCTCAAGTTAGGTCCACCAAGAGGTTAACCACCTCATCGAGTCTCCCGTCCATACTTTTAGGGGTACCTCAAGATTGTCGGCTATGGTAGACAACACCACTATTGTCTTCCCCAATACTAGCATTAACACCTAGGTCCGTCATTTTCCTCAGCAAACTTGATTTTAGTCTTCAAATTTGAGTTACTATTTCTTCAAACCTAGCAATATAGCATACTCTCCATACTAATGGTTAGCTATGTTGCAATATAGTAACGACACCAATGTATAACCCGTTATCACTAAACGTACTTTGTTTTTAGATGTTTGAAACAGGGCAAAAACAAAGTAAACACTAAACAACTACTTCCACTGAATCTCTATATAGCTGACCCAGAGAAACCTCCTCTTTGATACTAAGATGATGCGAACCAAGGCCAAAAACAGACAAGACCAGTCGTAGGGATGGGTCGAAGCTTGTCGAAAGCTTGTCGAAAGCTTGAAATGGGTGATGAGAAGTGCGGAGAGAGCATGAAATGAAAAGTAAGCAAACCTACAAACAGCTCCAAAGGATATGATACATCAATGGAACTTCTTAGGACTCATGATACAGCTCAATATGACGCATGAGTTGTTCTGATGAGGTTACTTGCCACCTAGCCTTGCTTAAGGGTTAGGATAAGAGTTAGAGTAAATAAGCTAACAAAAGGAATGTTCACAAAAAGGAATATTCAGTATATTAATAATAATAATGTCATGCGGTTACATATACAGTGGGTATTTATACCCAAGAAACTAGGGCATCTTGCCCAAAATAGAAAAAATAAAAAAGGATAATATCCAAAAGAAGTAATGTAAAAGGAATAATAAGTGGTACGATAGGAAAATACAACTAAGGTGAGTATTTTGTACGAAGGATTCTGGCATGTAGTTGCTCGGACATATAGCTAACTGTAAGTGGATGACCTTCTGGTAGAAAAGTAGATTTTGTACATTCAACTTAATTTATGCTAAGCCGAGGTATAGAGTAGGGTGATAGGTCGATTATGCCGAACTGATCGGATAACTCTTCAGAGGCAAAGTCGTTTCAGGCACTTTTAACTTAGCTCGGACTCAAGTCGGTTGAGCTAGAGGTCGAATGAATGTTGCTGTCATTCAAGTGTGGTTTAGATCAACAGTTGGAGATAAGTGATGAATTCGCGAGAGTTCGGTACGGTAAAGGTAGTAGGTCAGCAGACTGCAGGAGCTTGAACTCCTCTACGATGGGTCTTAAGGAGAAAATTCGCTTAGCCATGCTTTCCAACCTTCAGGCTTGAGCGTGGGTTAAGGGTCCGGTTGTTTGATTCTTATCAGTAGTCGTAGTAACCTTAAGAGTTAAGATTGAGTTTATGAGGGTTGTAAGCAAAGTCAAGTTGGGAGTATTAAACTATAAGTTTTATGTTGAATTAGATTTATGATAGATTAAGGAAGGCTTATTGTTCTAATTTCCAAGTTCTTGATTTGGGTTCCTTGATGAGTATAGTATGGATCTTGAGATTGAATTCAGACTTATAACCTCAATGTGGATTTTAAGTTAGACTTAGGCTTTGAAATTGGTTTTGGCTTGGCTTTCTATGTACATAGTTCGAGGTTGTTTGCTTGTACTTATTAAGACTTAGTAAGTAAACCAAAATAAATTATATTCAACCTAATTAAACTTGATTGCTGATTATACATGACCCGTTTGTCCTAGGGACTTGTAGTAGTAGATCCTTAGGAGGCAACTATTGATTATATAATAGACCCATATATGGGATAACATAACTAGAATATTAGGTTTCAAGGACTCTGGACTCTGAGTGTAAAAGACTTAAATGAAAACTTGTATCTATATCTATATATATGTAGATAGAGCTTAAGGTGTGGTGGGGTCATGAGTATCCCTTTGTTAGTTGCCAACCTAAATCCAAGATTATTAATTAACTGTTTGTTTTATACTTGATGTAACTTGCATTATATGCATGTATAAAACTTGGTTTGGTATTCGTGTGCGCTTATGAATCACGTACTAGGCTTTCCCTTGTTCTTGTATTTTTACAACTGTAGGTATTCTTGATAAGATAATTATTTGTAATGAGTTGGGGGTTTTTTATTGTCTTTAGGTAGGTAAAGAGAAACACATAGTTGTATTGTATTGAGGATGTAATTGATTTGTAGGATTGAGTAATGATGCCGAATAAGATTGCCAAAGTGAATTGTGATTGTAAAATTGGAGATTTCGCTAATGGTTATAACTGCGGTTGTAATGATTTACCTATAAGTCATTTTTAAATTGTTATAATTGGAGAATTATTTTAATACAGGTGATTTCGAAGTTTATAACTAGTTTTAGAGTTTTAACATATTATTAGAAAATTAGGAACACATGACGAGTTATGGTACCCTTAGGATCTGGGGTGTTATAGATGTAGAAGGTAAAACTTTTGGAATTTGAATAAATCCTCTTGTTCCCATCACAAAGCCCAAAGGCTAAGGAAGCTTAAAAAACCTTTCATTTTAGAGAATAAATGAGCTTTTAGGATTCCTTCCATTTTTTTACTTGTTTATATTCACTTCACTTATTCCAAGCATATAAATTACCATTATTTTTTACCAAATGGAGACGCTATAATGGCTATGTTGACTAGGTCTTGTTTCAATTGTCTTTTTTTCTTTTTCTCTGTATCTTATTTGTATTTTTTTTGAATTGGATCTATATTCGTCTAGAATTTAGTGTTTGGAGAACTATCTTATTTGTAACTTATTTATTTCTATTTCATAATTATAATAAGGTAGTGATTGGAGTATCGACATCAAGAAACAAGAATTCACGTATTTTTAATAGAAAAGACTTGAAAAAATATATATTTTATGTATTAGATATGATTATTTTAAGGGAAAAACCCATAAAATCCTTCTAAACTTTAACTCAAATATAGATTTCCCCTCTAAACTTTTAAAGTATGGTTTTTATCTTCCTAAACTTTCATAAATTTTTATTTTAGTGTGTGAACACCCCTTAAACTTTAATTTCGGTGTATAAATACCTCATAAACTTTAATTTTTGTGTTGTAAATACCATATAGATACTATATAGTTTAGGGGGTATTTATATACAAAAATCAAAATTTAAGGAGTTATTCTCAACCTAAGAGGTTGTTTATCAATTTATGAAAGTTTAAAGACCAAAAATCACATTTTGAAAGTTCAAGAGGGCCATCCGTACCTAAGTCAAAGTTCAAGGGGGTTTTATGTAATTTTCCCTTATTTTAATCGGTATATTTGTAAATACAAATAAAATAAAAGGTAGATAAATTTAACTTTATTGTAATTTGTTGAGTATTTAATTTTAAAAGAAGGTATATATGGAATTATATTTCCATCTAATTCTTACCAAACATAAGATCCAAGTAGATATCAATAAGATATTAATAAGATGGAAAAAAGATGAATCAAATGGAGCTTATATTGTTTTCTTTCAATATTTAGGCCATACATAACTCTATACATAACATCCATTCCATGTACAGTTTCTCCTACTTAGAGATATAAGGACAGAGACACTTAGTTGGAGTGGTATTAATCGCATAACTAGCATGGATAGTGGTACGTATAGTTGGCCTTCATAAGTAAAATCGCTCAAAGCATGCATAGGCAACAAAGAACATCATAGGATATGTTAGTTGGTAATCTTACCAAAGGTTTGTAGTTAGGCTTAAATTCTAGATGCTTGATCATTGGGCTTCTAAGCTTCTACTTAAGGGGAACAGAACTTGTAAAAAAGGCCAAAAAGGGCTATTGTATAGACATTCACACGCTTAAGTCAGAAAGTGAGAATAGAGCATAGGAAATTAGTTTAAGGAACTTACCTTTCATCCAAAGATCTCTTCCTTATTTATGGGTGATGATAAGTCTTTGATAAGTCATGCTTAACATAGGTTGTTCTAATTAAGAAAGTGAGACTAAATAAATTAGAAAAGTCGCATACAAGTTGGTGAGCTCAATTAAGTAAGTACCCTTTTGGGCAAGTGAATTTTGACGAGTTCTAAGGGGATTTCGTCATGTGATTCCTTTGGCGAAGCTCCTTATATAGTGTCAAAAGCCAGGCTAAGCTCAGTCAATTGAGGTGATGAGTTGCAGTTTCATAGTATAGAGTTGTCAAATACTATCCCCAAGTTAAGCTAGTCGACTTGGCCCTCGTCAATTATTAGGCTTGCTTAATTATTTAGGATCGAATTAGGTTTAAGGCCTAATACTAAGATTACCTATCAAAAGGACAAAAATGACTTTATTGTTTGTGATATCATTTAGTTGTACAAAATTTACAAGATTAGATTGGGTTAGACAAAACTTAACTTTTAGTCCAATATTTGATTTGCAATTTTGAGTTTAACTATTGGATAATAATGGGTTTGAAGGAGTAAGCAAAATATTTAAAATTTATACCATTTAAAATATGGTAAAAAAGCTGACTTCATTAGATAAAAATATAAGTATTAAATATATAAATATAATTATATAAACATTAGATATTATTGAGGATATAAATATTAGATAATATTTAAAATTTATACTTTTTAAATAAAATAAAAATGTAATTAAATTAGTATTAGATAATATTGAGGCTATAAATGTCAAGATACAATAGTGAGTCTTGTACTTGTGTATATCAGATAATGAACATTACAAAAATTTATATCCAATACTATATAAACCAAATATTGTATAATATTATTGTATTATTTTGTACTCTTTATACTCGTGCTGTTTAGATTTTTTATCCTATCCAATTCAAATAAGCCAATGCTATTTATGGGAAATCTTTATAATTTTCTTTTAACTTTTAGGTAAATAGTAAATAGACTGTGAAACTATTAGTTAGGAGCAACTAGACACAATTAATTTATAGAATATAACTCAACGTCCCGAAAACTTTTGAAATTTACGCATACACCTTGAATTACCATTAAACCGAAAAAGTTGCCATTTACGATTCCTTCAGTGATGCTTATAAGGTTCTAGTAAAAGTTTCAGAATTATTTATATATTTTTTTAAAGTTATAGAAATGTTGACTTATACTCTGAAAGTTTATGAGATTCATCTATGTGTATTTACAATCATTCCTTAAATTTTTTTTATTGTTTTTTCTTTCTTATTTTGAAGATGATATGGCTGGTCTTGCCGTGTGAAATTCATGATTCATATTTTTTTTAGAGCAACTATGCTATTTACTAGTGCCGGATGGTCGATTTTGTAAGAAATATCACAAGAAATTGGACAAGATAAAATTATGGGAATTCATTTCCTCAACTGCAACGGAATGGATTTTATCTCTCTCTTTTAATTTTGAAAGGACAAAAAGGAAAATCCCAAAATGGGCCCATACCGACATTCTCTTTGGGTCATTTAATACGGCCCCAGAATTTAAGACTTTCTTGTTTTAGGACATGTCAGAATAGCCTGGGCTTCCTCATTGAGCATACAATATTATAATGCGAGATACATTAGTGATAGTAATATCAGGACGAGAAGAGAAAATAAAAAATAAAAATAAAAACATCGTATGAAGCGCGATGGTGCATTTTCTTTTTACATTCTTTTTATATAATAAGGTAACAGAAAAATAGCATTCGTTTCACGCTCTATTCAGGTCCTACACTAAATATATATCCACGTTTTAACCTTTAAATCGATTTAGGAATTTTTTTAACCATGAATTTTGGTTTGATTCGATTTTACTTATAACTTGGGACATAGTTTATTATCAAAAAAATTTACTTAAATAATACGGATTCTTATACGAGTATAAAATCCTTTTACATTTCAATAATAATAATAATAATATGCAACGACGACATTATTTTAAATATTGATCAAGGAATTATTTACACACAAAAATAAGGAATTTCAAATGCATTTTAGCAACAATTGATTAAATTATAGAAAAAACTATCCTTTTAGTTCTTGAACTTTATCACTTTTTTTAATTGAGTTCTCAAACTTTTATTTATTTATTTTTTCGGTCTTCAAACTCTTCAAAAGATTGCAAAAAAACTATCCGTTAAGGAACCGTTAATTTTTTTGATAACTAAGGACTATTTTGAAAACATTTGAAAAGCTTAAAAATTGAAATAGACTAATAAAATTTTGAAGACTCGATTAGAAAAATTGGTAACGGTCGAAGACCAAAAGTATAATTTTTCATTTTTTTTTCTTTTTCATCCTTTGCTAATTTTTCTAACAAAAAAAAATAGAAAAAGACTTACAACTTAATGAATCATAATAATTAATTGTATTGTTAGATAAAATATTGATAAAAAAATTATTTATCTTATCATAAATATAATCATTTTTTATATTTTTCTATTTACAAATATTTAATAATATTCTAACTAACTTTACATAATATCTTTAAATTAAATATAATAATTATTTGTGATCACTATTGTCTATATAATTTAATAATTAGAATAAGTATTAAATGGTTTATGTAGTTACTTTGTTAATACTAGTCTCTCAAAGAGATGGACTTAATTTAAAAATTTGTAAAAGAGTCATCCGTTAATTTTGAAAAATTTGAAGATTAAAATTAAAAAAATAAAAGTTCAAAGATTTAATTAAAAAATAGTAAAATTCGTAAAATAAAAGTATAGTTTTCCTAAATTATATAATTAACCAATGAACGATGCACGGCCATGAAAGTTAATACGTAAACATTTCGATAACCACAAAACAATTTCTTAAGAAAATATCTTAATTACGAGTAAAAGTTACTTTCATTTTCTACAAGCGTCAATCTATTTTATCCGTTTTGATTAGGCTCATTGCTTCAAAGCAAACGAAAAATTAGTTCGGTTCAGCTTGAGATTTTTATCGAACCAGAATTAGTAAAATCCTTTTATAAAATAGTGTTATAAAAATACTAGCAAATCGTGTATTAAAAAATAAAAATAATAAATTAAAATCCTTAAATTTTTTTTTCTTGTTGTACAATCGATAAATTATATACCTTTTCGTTTTAGCAAGTCAAAATTATTGACGTTAATTAAATTATGTCATTTCGTTATTATTAAAATAAAATATTTTCATTTCTAGTCATCCATAAGCAAAATAAAAAATTTAGGTTGGATTTCCAATAACCACTTCTCTTCATATGTTTTTATATCCTCTTTTTATCTCATCACTTTATCTTCTGCAATTCTTTTTCTTCTTAAAGATAGGTTGGAACAATAATACTTTGATTCAATTGTTTTTCTACTATCATATTTTGCAACTTAGAAAGTTGTTGTACTAACATCTCAAATTGATTATTTAGATCATATTGTAGTAGTAGTTGATTATTCAACAGGAAATTGATTTTCTTCTCAAATACCACAACTTGAGCAAAGTTCATCATGGCAACGAGAGTACTAAATGTTAGTATCTGTAATTCCTATTTTAATAGCGTGAATATCGATATGAAACATGATATTAGTGAACTAATGAAAGAATAAATGTGATAAAAATGAAAATAGAACTTGGTTTTTGGTTGATTCAAGAGAATTACTCTTTAAAAAGTACAAAACTATTTTTTTAGATTAAAACTTGTTTATTTATTTTTATTGATATTATCCTATTTATAGAAATACATTTCAATTTACTAATTTGTTATAAGTAATAAACTTTTCCTCCTAATACAAGTACTGAAACTAGTAAAAGTACTAAAAAATACTAACTTTTATAAATTGTATAATTATTGATTGATTATTTATATTTATACTAGTATTATATACTTAGATCATAACTAAATGGTTTAATAAGAGAAATTTTGAAGTGAATGTCTCATATGAAGGAAAAAATGAACAGATTCTATGAGTGAATTAGATACGGTTGAAGAAATTATGGAATTGGCTTCAAATTATTTTAATATTTACTAAACATGCAAGTGTAATATATTAAATACCTTAAAACCATATGATACTAAATTTTGGTAGTTGTGACAGTTAAAATGGGCTTTAGCTTTAATAATATAAATGAATATAGCCTAATGATAAGTAGTTTAAGTTATAAAAAAATACAAAAAGGAGGGAAGAAAAAAAAATAGAGTTACAGTTCAAATTTAGCATAGAAGGTTAATTTCTATAAAACAGTTTTTGGAAAACCGATGAGATGGTACACGTTTTTACCATTTAAGGGTTTTGACCAATCGTCCATCCAAAAGTTAGGCCCGTTTTTCACGTGTATTTCCTAACATTACTGCACTTTGTTGAGATTTCTCGAGACTCTGGGTGAGATCTAGTTGGGGTAAGTTTATTTTAGTATAGCCATTGATTTAAATGGTTTGCCGGCCAAAAAAAAAAAAAAAAAACAAAGGGGTTATATATAGGAAACTTTATAAAGGGACAATTGAGAGGAGTTTGAAACTTAACATTGTTATTTTGCTGATGAATGTTTACCTTATTCATAAACTATTAGAGTTTATCTCAATATTTAATTAAGACATCTTATTTAAACTTGAAACTAATATTAGTGAACTTGATTCAATCAGAGGAAAAGGTATAGAGGTTCAACTTACGCAATTCAACCAACTTAGAATGGATTTTCTAGAAATCGAATCCAATACGTTAACATATTACTTATTTTAAATTTTTTTCCAAATTTTATAGGTATTTTAGTAGTACTTGAAATCAGACCTATATTATTAGAGAGTTCCCAATACCTCACCAATAAACCAATTTGACTTGATTAAAATATATCAAAATTCACATTCTTATGAATAAAAATAAATATCTTCAAAAACTAAACGATTTCAATCATAATACAAAACAAACTATTTAAAATCTTACAAACTATCAACTACATATTTTTAAACAGAATGGTCTTCCAATTTAAAACTTATAAACACCATTAGTTTAAGTTGTTACATACCCGACTTCTTTTCCTAAAAACAGATCCAAATCCTAGATGGTATGGAATAATATCTCATAAACTCTATATGGAAGTATTCTCTCGTTAAGTTTGATCAAATGGGTTTTCTATATATTATGACTCGTTTTACTTGCTATCTACTCGAGCTTGATAAATATGTTTTAAAATTCTTTGTTTTTAACAGATATTAGTACTATATTATCTTGGCTCGAGAAAATACGATGTTCTAATATTCATTTAATTAAATCAATCTATTAGTTGGTGCTTCCTTGTGAAAAACTATATATATATATATATATATATTTGTTTACATTTTTCAATATCGATTGCATACTAAAAAAAAGTTTAAAAGTGTCACTTTCGTAGTGAGTGCATATAGGATTATTAAATTTATCGCATAAAGAACTCAATCGATGCCCTCTGAAATTAACAGAAGGGAAAACCGAGGATTTTTCTTGCTTGACTCGAAATTACGACATTATCAAAGATAGTCACGTGCCCACGTGTTTCACTTTGATTGCAGAAGAGTTGACGGTTTTTGAAAAACACTCAAAAAAAAAAAAAAAAACAGGATAATTAGACAAAACCGCTGGCTCTAGCTTTATTTATTATTTAATTATCATAATCATCAACAAAATCGAAATTGCAAACGTTAAATTATAATTTCCTAAAAAGTGTGTGCCATATTTATTTTTCCCTTGATGGCTCGAATTTTACTTTGAAAAACGTAATACTAATGCTTCATGCTGCCTTTTCAATTTAATTTCCAATGATTTTACACGGTTGTGGAAAATTACTTTTAATAAGCATAAAAAATTTTAGTGAGAATAAAAATCATATCCTTCTTTTTTTTTTTCCATTTCTTTTTGGCGAAATATTGGAAAAAGTTATGATAGGATTTTCACTGTTTTTCTTTTGTAAAATTCATGTCCTTACCGACACTGTGATAGCATGTTACATACTTCTATATTTTTTTTACTCCCATAGTATGTATATTGTTTTTATCTTTGTACAATTACTTAAAAGAAGTTAAAACTATTATAATTTAATGATATAAATATTGATGTTTTAATCGAACAGATTGAATTCAAATTTTTTATTCTAAAATTATAACATGATTATAGTTGCTATAAATACATATATATACATGAAAAGAGTAATAATATATAATGCAATAGCTATGGCAACTATTGTAGTATATCTATTTATTATTTGAATTATTGAAATGGAAAAGGGTAGGAATCGAATGAAATAGTCCCCTTTTTATATTGTGAATTGAGGTCATATTGAAAAGTCATTCCTTTATTTTTGCTTCATATGCGTATAATTGTTTTATCTTTAAAATTGAGTGTTTAAACTTCTAAATTTAAAAATAAAATGCACTTAAACCTATTTCATTATTTTAACATTCAATAAAATAATAAAAAACTAAAATTTGAATAAAATACATAAAATTAAGGGTAAAATAATCATTTAGAAGCTCAAATACACTTTCTAAAAACTTTCAAGAGTATAAACACACAATTTCAAATGTAAGGCAATTTTGTATACATGAGACAAACATAAAAGAGCCTAACTTTATGTTTTGAGGGTATTTTATAGATTCATTAAGTTTCAACTCACTTTTACTTTTTTCTCTCTAAAAGTAGAGGAAAGCAAATTAGCCTTAAAAGCTAAAAGTATTTTCACTTATTTCTTTCCATTTCTATCATTTTCTATTTTTATTTTAAATATCCAAAAATAAAATCTCTACTAATTTCTTTCCATTTTTCATAAGTTTCTACCGTTTTCTTCCTTGTTATAACTTAATTTAAGCTCTATTACCATTTACATGCATAGTTTTAAGATTTTTATTTTAGGATTTTTAACCTAAATTGTAATACTTGTTATCAAGGTTCCGTTAATAACCGTCCTCAAGTAGTGGTTGGGGTCTAAAAAAGTCGAAACTTTTACGTTTATCAACATTCACTACATAAAATATGGAAAGAACAAAAGATGAACAGGACAAAAGTTTTTATTATTTTTGGTTATATAGCAAGTATCGATAGAATGGGCAATATTTCTTGTGATTCAACGAAGCCACATCTTATGCATTTTCTCTAAGGGCAATAATTGGCGGCGATAGGTCCAAAGCTTGACTTGACCTCTACCAACAATTACAATTTACAAAGCCCTAGCGTCACTACTGCGCCACTAATTTACACACCCTTCTTCATGACTTCTCTTTCTTGGGATGCACGTTTCTTGCCATTTGTAAATTTGCATTATAGCCCACAGTTTGAACAATAACTCTGACCTTTTGCAGTTAGTATTGAATGTATATATTTTTACCATTTGTAATTGTAAAAGTACTGAAATATCAAAAACTCAGCTCCTTCACCACCACCTCCTCCTCCTCCTCCTCCTCTTCTTCTTCTTCTTCCTCCCCCTCCTTCTTAAATGCCAAAATTCATATTATCTCAAACATGAATTTACCAACATTATTTGCTTAAATCAATCCTAATCAGTCCAGCACATGTGAATGGTACCTCCTCTCCTAATCCCTCTCTCTTTTATATATATATATATATATATATATATATATTTTTTTTACAATATTATGTTTATGATCCCGGTGTTTATATCAACTGAGTTACGAGATATGTTTATGTGAGAGGCGATGAGATGTCTCTAGACTAGACTCCATGCTTACTTTTATTTTATACAATTTTCTGCTTAAATTATTATGTTCCTGTAATTTCAATAATACTTTCAGAAAACAAACAAATAAATAAAACGGATCTATATAACTGATTCCCTGCACATAGTGGAAATAAGACTCTGAGTGTGGGGTTATATATATATATAATTAACACTGAATGACTGTAAGTGCTACATGTATGTTTGTGCAGGCAGTGTCACCATTGTTGTTGAGTTCGTTAGTGAGGCTAATCAGAGGACTTGTGAATCAGCCTGTAATTACACTGACCACCTTGCTCTATTACAGCGATCTTCTTCCCCGGAACCTGAATTTGGAGAGATTCGTTCGTGTTGATGATGTGCTTCACAGAGAAAACTACTTGTTTCATTTTCTTGTTAGTGTTATGAGATGCTTCTGGTAGAATTTAATTTCTTCGAAAGAAAAATATTACAAAAACTTTTTTTGTATTTTTATACGAGGGGACCGTGGAATAGTCCCATTTTCACATTCCTTGTTCGTTCCCTTTTTGTTTTTTTTTTTTTTTTTTTCCCTCCTGCAAATCATTTCTCTATATATGGGTAAATAGAAACTTAAAAAAAAAAAGAAAGATTTAATGAGTGTATGTACAAATAGAATGTACAAGTGAAATGTGAATATCAATTATATTTAGATAATTAATAATATTAATAATAAATTTTTAGATAACTATTTATTATGGTTCGATACTATTTAAATAAAAGTGATAGTTTTGGTTATCTTATAGATTTTAGGAAAAAAATAATTAAATTATAAAAGACATCGTTTAGTTAAGAATTAGAGTGCATTGAACAAACGACCGCCGGATCTTAAATCCCTACAACTCTCCAAAAATCCAATTTCCGTCCCAAAAGCATTATTATTATTATTCCAAGAGGGTTAAAAGATATAACCTTCAACTGACAATCAAAAAGAGATAAATGCATAGACGCAATAATTATATAACTCAATATGCAATTTTCCCATCCAGAAATGTTAGATCATACGAAACTGGACAGGAATGTTACTTTTGAAACGACATGTTCGAATCTTTAGTTTCAAATAATCTTTTCACTTTATTTTTTCCCTCATCAATAAATTGATTAAATTTTAATTTCAACATTTGTTTTATTAGAATTGTAAATAGATTTTGAAGGATGATGTTTAACTCATTTAAAATTATCGACATGAAGTTGAACCAAATCTTTTCGAGCTCAAAGCTCGTAAGTTTAAAAATTTTTTAAATATATATATTTTTATAATTTTTTAGTTATATTATTCTTATATATTTTTTCATATAATATAATTTTTAATGTAATTATTGTTAATGAACATTTTACGAGCTTATCTACGAGTCTACTCGTAAGTTTAAACATAAATTTTAATTTAATTTATTTATATAAATAAACTTTATTTTGAATTTAAATTTAACTCTTTTATGAACAAATCTCAAGTGACTCCGGAGTGACTCAATTCGGTCCTATAATTTATGATTTTTCAACCAACTTACCACGTTGTTTTTTTGGTGGAATTGCTTCATGTGGTGGCGCAATGAGAATTTTCTCATAAATAAAATTCAGCTTTAAGTGTGTTTTTCCAATTTAAATGTCCTTTAATTTTTTAACTAATTAATTAAACAACAATACCTTTATTGACTATTGAACGGAAGTATTATAAATTAAACAATACTTTTTCTTAAAAAAAAAAAAAGAAGAAGAAGAAACTTTTAAGCATAGAGTTCTTGATGACCAACTGTGACGATGGGCCCATCTGACAAAAGTGGGTCGACAGAGATGGATTGGTTAATATAGCAGTTTCAAAATTGAAGGGAGCTTATTGTGATTGGGCCTGATTTCACTCTCAAAAACTACATCCTAAGCTTTCTGGGGTTAGAATTTGGATCGAAGATAGTTTCACAACATGTCAGCACATCATACAAATCAATAACGTCTCAAGAATTTTTTAAGTTTTATACTAATTTCTCAATGAGATAAAAATCACAACTTTTAACCATAGTTCTTACAAAACAAACACAAGAGCCTATCCCTATAAAACATTTATAAGTGATATAATATGGTGCCAATAACTAGGACTTTAACACTATAACACTATGGACTTTAACACTATGTTTGGGATGAAGGAAGGAAATAAGAAGGAAAGAAAGTGAGAGGAAAGAATGAGAAATAAAAAAAAAGTGAAGGGAAAAATTTTGTTTGGTATTGAGAGGAATGAAAATGAATGATTTTGAAAAAAATGTCAATTAAATATTTTTTTAAACTAGCTAAAATACTAAAATATCCTTTAAATTCAAAAAATTCTTATCATTAGAAGGGTATTCAAGTAATTTCGCACAATTTCCTTCCACATTCTCTCCATTTGAGGGATTGGATTTTATGAGACCAAGGGAAAATATTCTTTTACAAATCCCTCCCCTCCCTTTCCTCTCTTCCTTTCAAACAAAGGAAAAATAATTTTTTCCTTCATGATTCCTCCCTTCTCCATTCCTTCATCTAATCCAAACATTGTAAGTCTATGTAGATCATATAAATCAAGATTGATCATTCTTTCATACCCATACTAATCACAACCAATTTAGGAAAACATCGTGAGAAACTATTAATAATTCAGTTTTTTTTTTTTTTTTTTAAATATATGACTTTAACCAGACTTTTGCAATCTAGTGACATTATGTTTATGATCCTGGTATTTATATTAATTGAGTTACGAGATATGTTTGTACATACCGTGCCAAGGGATAAAATGTCTGTAGACTCTATGCTTACATATTGTACTTTTATTTTATATAATTTTCTGCATAAATTATTATGTTCATGTAAATTCAATAATACTTTCAGAAAAACAATAAATATATAAATAAAATGGATCTATATGACTGATTCCGTGCACATAGAGGAAATAAATTATTATTATTCCAAGAGGGTTAAAAGATATAACCTTCAATAGAGAATCAAAAAGAGATAAATGCATAGACACAATAATTATATAACTCAATACGCAATTTTCCCATTCGGAAATGTTAGATCATACGAAATTGGACAGGAATTTTACTTTTGAATGACCTGTTCGAATCTTTGGTTTCAAATAATCTTTTCATCTTATTTTTTCCCTCATCAATGAAATGATTAAATTTTAATTTCAGCATCGGCTTTAGTAGTCATTAATGTTGTAAATGAGTGAAACTGAGCTTTTGAAGCTTCATACTCAACTTACTTAAAATTATTAACTTCAAGTGGAACCAAACTTTTATCAAGTCTGAAAACTATAAACTCAAGGTGGAAATTGTTTAAATATTTTGAGCTCTAGTCGTTTACCTAACTTAAACATGATTACCTAAACGAGTTTATTGAGTTTATTTACATGAACGAGCTAAGTTTAAGTTTGATATTGAATTAAAACCAAAACCTAATTTAAAATTTTTAAAATATACTTTTTTTTTATAATTTTTTAGTTATATTATTTTTATTCTTATGTTTTTATATTATATTTTTCATATAATATGATTTTTAATATAATATATTAGTTTACAAGCTCACTAATGAACATACTTATGAGCTTAAAATATAATTGGCAAATATATATATATATATATATATGACTTAATTCTTGCCTAATCTAGTTCCAACCAATTTAATTATATTTATTGAGTCTATTTTCTTCTTATTTATTGACCGTTAATGAACCAAACAACTCAAAAACTACTCAAGTTCAACTTGAAACTTTCTCAGGCTTAATGAAAATGTAGTCAAGCCAAACTCGAGCTATTTAATTAGTCTATTTAGGTGAAATCAAGCTCGGACCTACTCAATTGGACAAATTTGCATGTGTGATTGAGCATTAATTGAATTTGAGTCTATATTGGAACTTTAAAATTGAGTTAAAGCTTTTGAAAAAATGTTAATAAAAGGAATACACCATTTTCTTTCCTTAAGTAATCAAGCCTAAACAAACATAATCAACATGTTATTAAACTCAAGCTTGAATAACATTTAGTAATAAGCTCGAGCAAAAGATGTAAGTTAAATATATCAGTACATCTTAAGCTGTGCTCCAATCTTGATTTTCAAAGTGTGACTTTAAGTTAAATTCAATATTGTTCAACTCAATAAAGTTAATTTTTACTCCCAATATTTATGTATTTGGTTGGAACAAGCACATGATTTACTATCAAAATGAATAGATGCAAGTCTAATAGCTAGTATTTCGGTCTAAATTTTTTGAAATGTTCCCTTGAGTTGAGGTTAAGATTATTATGATGAATATTTCGTTAGTCTATTTTAATTTATTCAAAATTCAAACTTTTGTAGGTTTTATTTAACTTGAATTGAACTTAAATCAAGCTTAATCTATATTCGAACTAAATTGGAAGTTTTTGTATTTGCTTAATTTAAAATTAAGACTTTTTCAGATAAGAGTTTGAAAGAACTTAAGGTGCTGGGTATAAACTCGTCCAATATTACCAATATGTGAATATTTATAAAAATTTTGGTTGAGTATAGGTTAAGTATTAGCACTCTACGTTCTCGACCCGGATGTATATGGTTATGCTTTTGAGCTCGATGTGGCAAAATAAAGAATAATATAGGAGGCAAACCACCAACTTCATTTTGAGAATCTTTCATGAGCAATGAGAAAGTAGCATTTGATGTGACCAAAGCCGCGGGAACCGTAACTAACCCCATAAATCATTCTCACTTGACTTAATAATGTGTGCCGTGAAGTCTTTGAAGACCTAAGTGACAGCTAACTTCTCTTGAATAATTGAGTTCAACTGTTACTCATTAAATCACGATATTACTTTGGCAGATCTATTGCATTAAACCATAACTGCCGTATGAAGATGAATGTAAATAGGATCAATAAATTCTTGAAGTTAAAAAGAAAAAAAAAGAAGAAGAAGAAATCTGTTGTCAATATATATATGTTTATTATATTCTATGTGTACTTAATCTTTTATTATCTTTAAAATTAAGTGTTTAAATTCTCCGAATTTATGAAAAACCATGGTCGACTATTTTAATTTCAATAAAATGACAAAATATTGACACAAAATTTAAAAATTACCTAATATCACCTAAAAAAAAAAAAGAAAGCTCTCTCTTTTTTAATTTTATGTTATTTTTTTTAAATTTTTATGTTATTATTTATTGCAAGGCAAAGTAATCACATAAGGATTCAAAAGCACTTTGTTTTTTTTTTTTTTTTTAACTTTTTAATAAGGTTAGGGCTTGAAACACTTAATTTCAAGAGTAGTTGGTAAGCCTACATAAAATAAATATAAGATATTATATTTACAATTTTTCCTTAAAAAAGAAGAATGGTGAAGATCCAATGTATCTTATATATACATGTTCTTTTTGGTAAATGCAATGTCGATCGGATCCTAATAAGTACTTTTGACTTACTATTAGTTGAATAAGTACAGGAAAAAAATAGAACATTCAAATTTTGTTA
Source organism: Lumnitzera racemosa (assembly GCA_024138005.1). Lineage (NCBI taxonomy): Eukaryota > Viridiplantae > Streptophyta > Magnoliopsida > Myrtales > Combretaceae > Lumnitzera > Lumnitzera racemosa. Next base: position 82,873,197 of record JAMXBC010000012.1, read on the forward strand.
GTTTCGAATAATCGGATTAATGTCGTTTTCTCCACTTACTCGTAAGTAGCAAGAGGTCGTCTACATGTGTTTCCACTAATAAAGCCATTTGGAGCAGGTTCATTAGTTGCTTAAAGATGTCCAAGACATGGACCAAGGCATTTTAGGTGGTCAGTCATCCATCTTGTACTAAAAACATAATTTGACAATTGTAGTAATATGAATTGTTGCCCTTGAATATATCCTTAATTTTCATTTTACATTTCTGGACTACTTTAACAAAATTATAGTGAAAGACTCAAAATAAATGGATGATCACAAATACATCTTTTAATTAGTAATTAACTATGGGTCCGGTGTAAATCAATTCTAATCGATTCTCAAACTCCTAAAGTGTAATTTCATATCTTGTAACATTAAAGGATATGCAAATAAACTTTAAACGAGAACTTTAACTTCATTACCAAAATGACCAAGTAGTTTTGGGGCTTTATCAATGGCTTGAGGTATATGTGTATATTATGAACAATAATGAAAGGATAAAGCGTTTAAAACATCTATTTATGCGTTCATCAATAGATTAGGGACTGTATTCTATAGAACAAAAAAAAAAAATGCTTATTTATATTTGACTAATAATTTATGAAGTGTGTGATTTCTATAAAATAAAATTAGACGATATACCACACACATTATCTACAGTAGTAGATGTCAAGATACGAGGAAGTAACTCATGCCTATTTATTGTTTATCTAGATTGATTAATCTTATGTTTTAACCATCAAGGCTATAATAGCCTAACAATATTACTACGGATATCCTATCAAGATAAACTAAAGTTTAAATTCTCCATCTCTTATAGTTGGCAAAAAAATAAAAATCTTATGTTTTAATCCTTAATGTTTGGTAGCTTCTATGAAACAATTACAAATAAAATTTTTATTTAGTGCATATGGCAGCTTATAAGAACGAAAGATTTAACTTTATATATATATATATACCGTTATCTAATATATACCGAAACCTATTATATTATATCTAGTATTTATTTTAAAAAAGTTTGATGATTACATAGAATTCATGATAGATTCCAAAGGGTAGGTCTTAATAACCAATATTAGAGCGCAATGATTCATTTCTATTTGTCTGTATATTTCTCAAACCAATATGAATGTAAAATATGGATATTTTAAAACAAAATATCAAGAAATACATTTATTTCAAGCTTAAGAAGTTGTCTAATACTCTAGCTTATTAAAAAAATCTCAAAATTATTACTACTAGAATGGAAATAAACCTTATAAATTTTTAAACAACGTCTTAATTTATTTATAATTTTTGAATATATATATATATATATATATGTGTGCTCGAAACTATCACCAAAATCCCGGAATCATAACTTTAGTAATGGTTTTATCGCTTTAATAGTGACTTGTAGGTATATTGCAGATCTGAAAAGGCAAAACGCGCTTTGAGGATATGGAGATTTAATCCAATTATTCCAAATTTCCTTCCTTTCTCGACAAGCAAAACTTTTAGTCACGTAGTCCACAAGCCATGCATGAGAGAGGAGCGGATATCAAGTGAATGATTTTTTTCATACTCGTACATGCATATACACTTTTTAGGGTATAAAAGTTCACGTGTCTTGTACACATTGATTTTTACTTTTATCCATCCATGAAAATATATATATATATATATATATTAGATCATGAAAAATCAAACGAAATTAAAAGAAAGGCTTTATTCCTTGATCATGGTTCCGTGACTGCAACAATCATATGGCCCAGATTAAAAAGAAGACATCCATCTAACTCCTGTTTTGTGCGTCCTTGCCAAGGACTCTATCATAATGTGCGGTCCATACTCCTCGTCCGTTGGGTATTTTGTAATACCATTAACGCGATCGACCAATTTATTGTCCGATAAATAAAATCATTATAATTAATAAAACGATATTTTTAATAGCCAGATAATGCATGGATGGACTTAGGGGGAGGCCGAAAGGGGTCCGGCTTTCCCCAATCTTAGGCAAAGTTAATTTTTTTAAAAAGAAAAAAATGGTATATATTATATATATAATTTTAAAGAGCAATTTATTTCTATTGCGTATAGTTAAATGGTTAACTACATGTTTTTTAAATAATAGGTCGTGAGTTCAAATCCCTTACATAGCATTTTATTATTTCAATATGCATTTATTACTTAAATTAAATTTATTATTACAAAATTATATCGAACTAAATAAATTCTCTTAAATTTTAATTTTTAATAAATAGTACACTTTAAATAATTATTACTTTACCTATATAATAATTGTTCCAATCTTATCGCATAAATTATTAACAAATAATACCAATTATAACTTAGTTTAGTGACATTTCTTTAATAACTAATATTAGGAAAATGGATGTGGAGTTTTGAATGATTGATTATATAATAACTTATATTAAAAGCGATTTTTTTTTTGCATAACCAATTAACAAATAAATAATTTTATAAAGTTATCATGAAAAGAAATAAAAAAACTTATATTTTTACCTACTTACTCTTTTTGCTCTACTTGCAATTTTGTGTTTAGATATTTTATAATATATTTTTATTGAAAACAAAATTTATAAAAGTTTTACATATTAATTTTATTTTTCTCAATAAATTAATAATTAGATTTTAATTAGTATATATGTTAAGTGAAAAAGTATAATGTTTATTTTTTTAACATCTTACAAAATACACCGAGTACTCTTAATAATTTTCTAGAAGAATTTTTTCATTCTATAAATTTTATAATACATTCTGAGTATAATCATTAATAAAATCATATGTGCATATATACATACATACAAGATGCAATACAATTTTAATAACAAACAAATATTTTCCTATAGATGATTATAATATTAACTTAATTAAAATAAATTTAACCCCTAATTATATGATTCTGTATTTATCTCTAAGATAATGGATCAAACATTTTTATTGTTGAGATGCAACAACAAAATAATAGTCCATACAAGACATAACAATATCCCTTTTGCATCATGAGTCTCATTAGTTAAATTGGACGTTTAAATCTTTAAAAATTATATGAAAAAAAAGTTCTTTTAAACCCTTATGGACCATTTTACTCTTCACAAAAAAATTATAACCTTAACTAATTTTTTCTAAAAAAATTACATAATATCACTAGAGAAAAGAAAACTCACATTTTAACTCTTTGCCTTTTTTTTTTTTTTTTAAGATTTTGATTTTTTTTTTCTATGGTTATTTATTATAAGGAAAAGTAGTTTTATAAGGGTTTGGAAGCACCTTTTTTTTTTTAAATAAAAAAAAGATTTGGAGTCTAAATGCTTATAACACATTCACTTCCCTAAATGAAATAAAACTATAATGTAATAGCTATTACTAATGAATGAAATAGTGCCATAATAACTTATGAATGAATATTAGATTAATATTTATTAAGGGTATTTTAGAGAAAGAATTTGATTTCTGCATCGAATAGCAATTCATTGGTCTGAGTAATGGACAACTATTTAATATATTTTCTAATGATAATTTCTTATGGAATTGCAAAGTATAACTAAATATTTTAATAGCTCATTTTTAATAAATAAGAGGTGAATACGATTACTATTATAGTAAAGTGAATGGATTGTAAATTTCAAGAATAGTGGCTGTATAAAATAAATATAAGGAATTATATTTACCAATCTATCTTATATAAACACGATTCTTTTTGGTAAACGCAATGTTAACTGGATCCCAATAATTATTTTAACTTAATACTCTTGAGTTGTACAAGAAAAGAGAGAATAATCCAATTTTGTCAGTTTCCAATGATTGGATGAATGTCATTTTCTCTACTTAATCGTAAGTAGTAAGTGGTCGTCTACATGTGTGTCCACTTATAGAGCCATTTGGAGCAGGTTCCTTAGTTGCTTCAAGATGTCGAAGAGATTTTAGGCGTGGTTAGTTATCCATTTTGTACCAGAAACATAATTTAACAATTGTAGAAAAATGAACCGTTTCCTTGAATATATTGGAAATATTCATTTGAGCTATGTGGACGACGTTACAACGAGATTACAGTGAAAAATAGAAATAAACGGATGATTACGAATGCATCTTCTAATTAACTACTGATCGGCCTGAATGACTCATAAATTCTTAAAAGTATAGCTTTGTATATGTTTATAACTATTAAAAATATACAAATCAATCATAAACATATGGACTTTGAAATCATCATTAAGATGGCCGTTTGGTTTTAGTACTCCAGTAACGGTTTGGGATGTATATGTATATTTTTAAGAAATTGTGGGACAAAATCACACTTCGAGGTTTTAAAAGACCTTAATAATTTAGAGAGCTTATTTGTAGTTCTCAATATAAGGTCTGTTCATACTAAACAAATAATTTAGAGAGTGTATTTGTAATTTTTTTTTTTTAAATAAAACCAGACTATCATAAACATTCTACAATAGTAAATGTGTAGATACGAGGAAGCACCTGATATTTATTTATAATTTATCTTGATTGATTAGTGGTATATTTTATTCTTTATAGTAATGTTTGTATATTTTAAAATCATACATAAAGCTCCAAAATCATTACAATTTGTGGTCATTTTATTAATGGTTTTGGGCATTTTATAATGATTTATGATATATGTATATTTTAAAAGTTATGAGAAACTAAAACATGCTTTGAGAGTTTGGACGAAGTTAATCTAATTAAATCCAATTTCCTTTTTTCCCTCATACAAAGTCCACTTTCCCAATAAAAAGCAACTTCTAGTCACGTAGTCCACAAGCCATGCATGAGAGAGGAGCAGATATCAAGTGAATGATTGTCATCATACTCATACATGCATATACACTTTTTAGGGTACAAAGTTTTACGTGTCTTGTACAAATTGATTTATCCTTTTATCCATCCATGAAAGTATATGATAGATAACGAAAAATCAAATGAAAGCAGACAGACTTTATTCCTTTATAACAAATTATACACGAGCTCGTGATCATGGTTCCGTGACTGCAACAATCATATATTGCAGAGATTAAAAGAAGACGTCCATCCAACTCGTGATTTGTGGGTCTATACTAACCACTTGATGCTGAATTATGAAATGAGATTTAGTGGATAATATATGCTATATAAATATATACGTGATTTTTAATTTTAAGTTGTATTTAAATATATAATAATGATAGTGGATAGTTTAAAAAAAAAACTATCATTCATGTTGTTGTGTATTTAAATTCAATTGATAGTATATAATAAGTACATATTTATGTATATATATAATACTTTTTAAATCTATTTGCAGTCCCAGTTCACATATGTCTAGGTTTTATAGTTGGGTTTTATAGTTCCATCAACAAGATCATCCAATTTATTATCTAATTGATAAGATTAATGAAATGATATTATAGACCGTTAGATAATAAGTTAGACATGGGATGCTACAATTAAATAACCCACACAGACCCTTTTGAATCATGAGTCCCATCGATCAGTTTAGAACTTTATAAGCTAAACATCTAACGAATGTGGCAGGAAGGCAATACTTTACATGCTAATTGCATGCTGTACATGTTCGAATGTTCTACATATGTGAGATTTAATGAATCCATACGACTTGATTAACATTTTATCAATAAATAATTATCTATATTGGTCTGACCTGTTTTACTCATAAAAAATTTAATAACACAACTAAATTTTATAGAATGGATACGTAGGAATGTTAAATTTTTATGTGCCTCCATGATTCAATATCTTAAATATTTTCAAAAACATCTAATGAAACCAACGTAATTTTTTTCAAACCATTTTGGTGATAATTGAGATCTTTCATATATCATAGACAATAAGAAGCCACAATAGAGGAAGAAAAGGTTTGGAACGAAATTCATAACTTAAAAGATGCTCAAAGAAAAGAATAATTAATGAAAAAGAAAAGAATTCAAAAGAGTTAAGAATCCCTATATTCTATTTCATTTAAAGAATTTCAAAGAACAAAATTATTTTTATTTTCCCGTAATTATAACAATGATGAGGGATTCAAATATAATCTACTATATTGAAAGACAAACATTCATGCTGTTGAGTTACATGGATTTTAGCAATAACATTATTGTTCTTGCTCTAGGAAACCTAAACTAAACAATCAAATTAAACAGTAGAACTTAAAAAGGTTTAGAAAACCTCAAATCTATTCATCATACTATGAACGCCTTTGAATTGTCAATTCCAATTTTCTTCGAATTTCTTTTCATTATTTTTTTTTATAAAAAAGAAAAATACCATGTGGGAGAATATTTGCCATTGTGTGAAATCATATATTAAATTCAACGATATATATATATAAATCTTTTATTTGCACTTCAATCTAAATTAATGTGTCCATCCATGGATATGAATTAAGCTTATTATTCGTACGTGATCAAAATTTATACATGGTAAGTTCACAGAGAGATACATCACGAAAAAAGATTAATTAAGAATAATATGTTATATGTAATGTTTAATGGTTAATAAGAACAAAAAGAAACTTGATATGCATACTGTGATGTGAAGAAAACTACTAAAGTTGATAACAAACTCTTATTTATGCATGTATACCATCAAATAATCCATATGATATAACACTCCTATAATAAAGCGAATTTTGGTCAATATACCATGGTAATACCATTATATCCAGCTATGTGAATAACTATAATTATCTCGTTGGACTTGTATATATTAATGATGTTCTCTCTCTCTCTTTCTCTTGCCAACACATTAATGATGTTTATTGCTTGTCTATTTTTACTTTAGAATGATGATGATGGTGATCTTTATAAGTTGACCATGATGTGCTTTCTCTATCAAATAAATTATCTCTTCTTAATCTATCGGAAATTAAGGCTTTTCCTTGTACTTGTCTCCTTAAGATGATGACTAATTTTCTTGATCCAATAAAGCTTTTATTATGATTCCACATTTGTTACCATATTTCTATCAATTGCATATTTTTATTATGTAAAATAAAAATAACATAAGAAACAAGAATTGGAGTTTATAATAAAAATTTATTTATGAAATCAATGGATATTATGTATTCTTATATTATATTATATATGCATAAAGCACTATTATATTAAAAATGGCACAAAGAGATAAGAAAAAATAAATAAATAAATAAAGACCCAGTTTGAATTCATGGCTTTATTTCCGGAATAGAGGGCTTTGATCCTTTGTCTTGATGCGCTTGATTATTTGTTTGGCGAAGTGAAAGTTTTGTTCCGGAAGTTAAAGAGCTTAGGAGCATGCATTCATTCATCATTATATTTTCTTATTCGTGTCAAGAGAGTATCAAGATGAAAGGAGAATAAAGCACTATTACGTGCAAATCCTGGAATTTTTTTATACAAATTTGGGTTGGGAGCTACGTATACGGGATAGGCTGAATAAAATAGCCTTTTCTTTTTAACAAATTAAAAATATGTTTTAAAATCTACTTTTTACCGAGTAAGATCTATTACATTACTCACTTTGAACTTGTTTACCCAAAAAAGTAATTAAAGAAAATAGTGTTCGAAAAATATTGGGACACCGGACAAAACCTATTTTGAGAGCTAAAATATATTGATTATCATACATTTTAATTTTTTTGTCACTTTTCTTAGTGCAGAATGATGAAACAATTGAAATATGATTCAATACCCGATCTCGAAGATAAAACAAGATTAGACCGAGTATGATTTTTAAATGGCATAAGCTTAATATCCAATCAATCTTATGTATATATTTGATACTGACGAAAAATATCCATTATTATTATTATTTTTTTCTCCGGATGAAAGTTCTTTTCCATTTAATTGGAATCGAAATGGCTTGACTCCACCTGGATTTCACGAACGATATCCAGCTTAAAGAAAGGGCGACGGTCTGAATTATATCAAGTCATCAACAAATTATGTGTAAATAAATGTTTGAGATGGGTCAATTACTAGCGGTCCGTAATTCATATTTAGAGCATATAAAATTATAAATAATTGAGTTTGAAACTATATGAGTTTTGCCTAGTATTTATTTGAGTTCGATATAAAAAAAAAAAACTATAAGCTCAGTAACATTTAATTCCATTAGCTTATTATGAGTCTACTGGTTGGAATCAAGTTTAATTGTGTATATTGAATCCAAATGGAGTTTAGATATTATTATTGTTTTAATTAAAATAAAAGAAAAAATTAAACCGGACCTAAACAAATTTAATTGAATCAAACTTAAGTTTGAAATCTTCAAGTACCACTTTGAATTAACCTCAAATTGAATTGGAAGTCTAACCGAATTTAAATCAAATTTAAACTCTAAAATTTCAAGTTCGAACTTAACATTATATTAACTTGATTTGATTCATTTAATATCTTAATTTATACTTCTTTTTTTTCTTCCCAACCAATCTCATCCATAAAAATCATGCAAAAGGACCTACCCATTCGTTTGCAGAGAGATTACAGGAATATAAATATATATTTTAATGCTTGTTGTTCCTTTGAGACTTCGATATGAAGAGTGTTGGCGTAAATTGTCCTAGAATTTAGTATCGCCAACAGGGCAAAGAAACATTCTTAGTCGGTATGGGAAACAGAACAAGACTTTGACCCAAGGGGACAATGCCGAATAATATACTGCTCCAGGCTAGCTGTAATTTAGCAAGCAATACGGGCGCAATCTCTCTCTCTCACTGGACCGAAACTTAAGGTAAAATACAACATACGAAAGATTCCAAAAGCCGTTTCCTCTTTCTTTCTTTCTTTCTTTCTTGTTTTTCCTATGACCCCAGTCAGTCACGAGAGTCCTACACTCGCTTTCGTGTAGGAAGTAAAATAAGAAAACTTGCATGGCTGTTGCTTTGCCATATGGAACAACATAAAAAGCGAGCTTCCGACTAGTTCTATGCTCAAAGCGTAAAAAGATAAAATTTCTATATCACCTTCTACCTTCCGTCCGTGATTATATTCTGTTATATAGTGGGATTCACCATTCCCTGATACTGTCCGCGCGTAGCTGAAAGAACACAACTCGATAATTAATGGATAGTTAATTTCGAATCTGCTGTTAAGTGCGGGTTAGGTTAGAGATCAATTTTCACAGCACAAATAATTAGTGACACGATATGTGGATCGATCTATGGATTTAATCTAACAAAACCACTCTCATTCTTAACAAAAGGATTAGAATGAATTGATTTAAGCACAACTCTTAGGCAATTGGATTGATTTAAAATGACCATTAAGGTAATCGATTGTGTTGATATGTTATTTTGAGTATAAGCTTCTTGTACTAAACTAACTTATTGAAGACATGTGTTGAGCCTTTATGGTCTACCTCTCCACAATTGTGTGGAGCTTCTAATAGTAATAGCTAGGCCGTTTTTTTGCAAAACATAGGTCAAGCGTCTAGAAGCTCCCCTGACCTCGATAGGGATTATACTAAATCATTAGATACAAGTTCAACTTCATTGAGATGAAGACATTTGAGCCCTTAAAAGACTTAGGCCTTTTGGCTCATGTCAACCAAGCTAGCTTAGCCGATACAAACTAAACTTTGAAAAGAATAGTTCCTTATACGGGAACAATTCGAAAGACAAGGAAGTTCTAAACATCGATCCCTATATTCGCAAAAAAGAAAGTGACCATCGAGATATTGCCCCTCTTGCCAAAACAACTAGGCCTTTTACCCTATAAATACATGGGCATTAGCTTTTAAAAGACTAGTTTGAAGGGGTAGAAAAATCGCTTAAATGTAAGTATTATATTTAGTTCATATTATTTCCTTATGTGGGACTGTAACATTATTATTTCCTTTTGAAAGCTAATGCCTATGTTGGCTTTCTTTAAATTGCTCACTTTGAGTAACTTTCAGTTTGAGTGACTCATACTTTACTTCATAGATAACCTTTTCCTAAGTAGCTCTCTCTTAGGTCGCTCATTTTCAAGGCCACCCTTTTCGTAGTGTTGACCTCTCAATGAAAGTACCAAATGTTGTTACTCAAGTTCAAGGAAAGAGTCCAACCAAAAGACTAGCCTAATAGGTGGAAGAACTCTCTAAACTTAAGTACTACGCTTAGTCTATATTATTTTCTCATGTGTGACTACAACAAAAGTTTTTTCATACACTCAAGCTTTATAGCTCATAAATCACTTTCCTTTCATTATTTTTAACTGAAGCATCGAAGTTGTTATACTGAAGCATCATCCAACACCTCCTTTAGCTTTCACTTTTTTTTCCTTGTTGATGATTCAACCACTTTATGGAGAACTTAAAATAACATATTATATTTGGGTTGACATGTTATAACTCGCTAGCACGAAAAATTTTATAGCAACATTATCTAAATTTTGAAATTGCTACCCCTACTTTAATACATAAATTTAAGAAATGTAGTCGGCGTAAAATAGGATAAACAAAAAAGTACAATTATCAATATTTATCAATTTTTTATTTAAGTCTTCAATTTTTGAATCCCTCAACGTTTTGTAATCTTTCTATTCAAGTTATTCAGTTAAATTTTCTTTTAGAATTCGATGTGTATCACTTCCTTATCGATCAAAATAAATACAATAAAGAAAAGAAAAGGGAGTAGCTACCTTCGATGGCTGGCTACCTTAAGACCAACGGCAAGACGCTACTATCTTGTAGCTAATCACCACATTGGACAACGTCTCACTGCCCTAAAACACAGAAATGAATAAATTTAAAAAAGGAAAAATTAAACAAATTGATCTACATTTTGACACTTTTGTCAAATTCATAGTGTGCTATTTCTTTTGAAATGTAGATGAACTATAATTTATCACTATCTATTATTGTTAAATATAAGATTAATTTAATAATGTAAAATAATTGAATATAGTTAATAAAGTAAAATTAAGTTAAATTGATGAAAGTGCTTAAATTTAAAAAGAAAAGTGATAAAAAAAATTAAATTCTTTTACTCTAGACTAGCCTGTAGAAACTACAATAAAGAATTAGTATATCCCAACCTACCTATGGAGGCGGGTGGTAACCATTACCGCAAAAATAAAACTAAAGAAAAAAGGAAAGGAATAATGAGAAAAAGCTTGATTAGCTCATTATTGAGTTACATAATCTAACTATTGATAGTTGAGCTTTTTTGTATTCTTTCTTTTAAGTATAAGTGAGTAAGTAACGCGGTTAGAACTTGGAAACTACTTTACCTTATATACTTAGAGAGGTTTTAAGTGAATATTAAAAGTCACAAGATGAGTTCCAATTTTGAATATTTTAGGTTTACTCCCTTAGGTAGAGGATAGGAAATTAAAAAATTACACTTGGAACATAAGAGGAGAGGGTGAATTAAGTTTAATGACCAAATTTTACTTTGATAATAATTCATTAATCAAATTAGCTAAATGGATGTAATATAGAAATAATTAAGAAACAATTAAAATGGAAAAATTTAAAGACAAAAGGATAGAAAGATCAAGCCTAAAATTTTAACTAGGAGTTCAGACTGCCCCTACTCTCTATGATCACCCAATGCCTCAACTGAGGTCTTCACACACATTTTTATTAATCACAATTTCAATGACATAAGTACTTACACCCAATCGGTATTATAAAATTATCTTACAATCATAACAACTCTTAATCACTTAGTATAGTACTCTCTTTCTTGAGTAAAATTGTAAATATAAAGCTTGGTACTGTACTAAGGTTTACAAAAGATTACAAATGATAAGTACAAAATAATTGGAATGACGTATAAGTAAATAAGAGAAATAATTGCAAGTATGTAACTCTATTAATTTTACTTCAACTACTCATAAACTTGTATTTATATCATGTAGCAAAAATTCAACCGTTAGTCTTATTCATCTTGCATTAAATGCATTATAATGGCTAAATTCTATGCAGACTAGGTAGATGGTTGTGATTGGACCAATTGGACAACCCATTCAAATAGGGTCACTATTTGAACAGTCTTCAGATCACCAATCGCATAGTCTAACATAACTCACTAACCTCAAAAGACTTATCTTAACTAGTTGGACGGTCCAAGGATAACTAGTTATACATCTAACATATGCCTTTGATCACAGTTAATCTGGTTCAACTAGTCAGATGGTTCACACCAGAACAACTAAAAACACACTAACACACAGTAAAGAATTTTGATCCCTTTTTCTTCGTTCAACAACATCATAATCAATTCAACAAGTTATGAAGTATTTCCTAGATAATTTTACTTCCTTAAAAGATACATTTGATCAAGTTCTTATGAAAATTGCATATTGGTTTATAATAATAATTGATTTAGCAAAACTTGCATGGTTTTGTTTTTATCAAAATCACATACAAGAGCCTCTAGGTTCAATAGAAATAGCAACATTTTCATATGTATCTTATACGTACTTTAGAATCTATCCTATATGGTATACAAGGTATAGTATCTAGGGTACCTATACTCGCCTAATAAAATTCTCAATGAATAATGTTCAACATAACAAGATATTATGTTTTTAATTCAATATATACTTAATACTCAAGCCCATTTATATTGCAAAAAGTTAGAAGGATATTACATCCTTTATTCATTTACTACCTCTCATTTAATTCTTAAGAGCACTATTACTAACGTGATAACCCATGTTAAGTGTAGGAAAAAATCAATATTAATTTATAAGATCTTGATAATGAATATCTTCTAACATTAATTAGGAACTTTTAGGCAAATGATTGAATATGCCCATTAATATTTGTTAGTTTAATTATCGACTATTTTTTATCTAGAACATTATATAAATGGTATTAGAGCCAATCCTTTACCTATAGGAAGAAGACTTAAAAGCCATTTCAACTTAGTTTAGAAAATAAATCTAAGGAAGATAGGGAGTTCGAGGTGTGATTTTTAACATGCTTTTAGGATGACCTATGATTAAGGATCATAATAATGAATCAAATCACACACTATAAAGGGGGAAGAACTTAAAGTCTAGTGATAAGGACACCGTGTGTTTAAGTAGGGGAACTTGTGATACTTCATGTTAAATGAAGTCACACATGAAAGATTATTGTATTAAATATCATATCAACACTAATTAGAAGTTTTTTGGCAAAATGATTGAAAATATTTACTAGTATTTATTAGTTTAGTTATCTACTATTTTTTGCCTAATGCATTACAACTAAACTTACTTTTGAAAAGGTGTATTAGTGTTTTCGTAATTTTTCCCAAAAAAAAGAAAGAATAATAATAATTCTTGCGATGCTTGAATTTTCGAGCAAATGGGACTGCATTTTCTATTAGAGTTCGCAATATTGACCGGTGCTTATTAATTGTAAACTTTATAAACACAATTGCAGATAAACAGCATGTATTAAACAACAATATATTATATGTGCTAAATCGTTTGCGCAAGTTATCGTTCCTTTTGTTTCTTAGCAAACAACAAGGCTGTGCTGCCTTTTGTATTAGAAAATAATGATTTACATTTATATTAGAAACAATTTCATTTTTTATTACCTCTTGTCCCTAATTAATCATGGTATATACGTGTTCAACGTGTTAAAAAAAAAAAAAAAGGTTTGAAGAAGGTCCATAAATATATATACATAAAAGAAAGCAAATAAATAAATAAAATAAATAAGTCAATGCATACCCGTTAAGATAGGATAGCTATGGACGCCAGCTTCCAATTGCTGCTGGCTTACCCTAAGAATCCTGAAATCCTAAAATTCAGGGAACAACATTGTAAAGCAAAATTTGTCTATTTGTACTGTATAATTATAAAACCCCAAAATTTAGGGAACGTGCTTGTACATAATTTGTTTAATTATTGGAAATTCAAAAATATATATATGTTGCTAATGTTAATATATTTTAATTTTTATATATTTGGTTGTGCTTGAATATTAATCAAGTTCTACTCGACTTTTCAATGTAAACACTATTTTGATTATAAGAAAAGATTTGTTTAGATAACTGATGTTTAGTTGAATCTAGCTCAAACTTATTAGATGCTATATAGAAACAAGTTTGAATTTAAAATTATAGGCTGAAAATCTAAAATTTTCAATTAAGCTTGACTACAGTATTATGCTATCTCGATTCAAGCCATTTATGGTCCTAGCGTGAAGGCATTTGTAAAAGATTAATAGATAAAATTTTTGCACATTTTTTTGTAATTACATTTTAGTAAAGTGTATAATTATTCTTGGAAATACAATAAGTTTCTTTTGTTTCTTTTAGCTTCTTAGATGTTTCCTGCCTCATTTATAATACCTCTAACCATATGTTATAATATCTTAAGAAAACTTGATAAATTGGCTAATTATATGTTTTCCTCATGTATTTACAATGTGATTTATATTCAAATTAATTGCATATGTATCTCTAGATGAAAATTTGCTTTTAAGTGTGTTGTTTTTAATAATTTTCAATTCAAGCATTTGAATGAGGAATTATTATGTAATTATAATAGTTTATCTCATCAACTCAAGAGTTCAGGATAGTGAATCACTACACGGTACCAAGTATCTTTAAGAAGTAAATTCAAGAAAAACTCACCTTAATTTTGAGTAACAAGTGGTCATCATTAATTTCATGTTTTATGTCCTTAATTAATTCATCAAGCTTAAAGATAAGAATGCAATCTTTAGTATTATCTCACTTTATTCAGTGTAAGTGGGTTATTATTATTATTATTATTATTATTATTATTATTATTATTATTTTATTAAATTTGTATACCCCAGTAAAAAAACTCCATAGGGAATTTCATCATTATTTGCTCTCCTTTTATATTCATTTTATTTAAGCTTAAATTTTTTATATGAAAATTTAGCATTTGAAAACTTAAATTTTTTAAAAGCTTATTTTCAAACTCCTATATAACCGTTTTCTCATTTAATAAAATAAATAAAGAATAATAATATATAAAATAAAAAGCAATATTAGTTACAACGAAACAATAAATGCTAAAAATTAAGAAATAGGATGTTGGTCGTTTGTGACTTCCTGATTTTGTAATTTATTCAATTTTGATATTTCTTAATTAGTGTCTATATTAGAGGTAAAATATTCATATAAAAGTCTGAAATCATATATATTTTTTCAGGTGTTGGTATTTGGAAATTTAGTGGTCAAATAAAGGTGATTCTCACCTTATAAGTAAAAGAAGTTTTACTTAAAATAAGTTACACCAAAAAGGAATAAAATAGTTTCCTTAATTAAACAGAGTTATTGCTGACGTGGCGACCTTTCTCTCCTCCCCATCGCCCTCTCTCTCTCTCTCTCTCTCTCTTTTGCCTTTTTGAGCAGCTTCTTCTTTTATTACCATCTCTCTCTCTATTATATATACACATACAATATATATGTAAACACGAAGATCAAATCTTTAAGTTGTCTTCACATAAATGTTGAATCTTTAAATCTTGTTCCACCAAAAACAAACACACACACACACACAGATATCTATGTATTAGGAAAATAATTTTCTTTTTTATTTCAACCCTCCATTACTTTGATCCTCTGCTTCTGTTTCCTTTCCAAATTTGATACTCTTCTTCCTTCTTCAAATATTCTTGATTTCAATAACTCTCAAAAGAGCTAAGAAAGGCAAGAAAATATTGGATTCGTGTCTTTTCTTCTTTTTCTTTCCTTATTTCGTCTTGTTACAGGATTCTTGGCGTAACTTGTATGCTCCTTTCACGTATGCATGTGTTCTTTACCTCCATATGACACCACCCCACCATTCTTTTTATTAAGAATTTCATACCCTTTTCGCGAATTTGAGATTCAAAGCGTTGTTTAGAGATTAATAATAATGTTCCAAGGGATATTAAAACCGAAGTTTTACAATAAATGGTACGTGAAAACATTGTTTTTATCTTTGTAAATTTTTTTTTGGTTATATTTTCGTTGTTGCTTTTGGTAAATTTCTCTGTTTGATTCATTACTATGTGTTTTTTATGATTTTTGTAGTAAGGAGGCATTGAAGCTTACGAAGACACGGATCGAAAGGATCAAGAGGAAGAGAAATGCTGTGGAGAAGTTTTTAAAGAAAGATATAGCAGATCTTCTGCAGAATGATCTTGACACGAGTGCTTATAGCAGGGTAATCTTTCCTTCTTCTGTTTTTTTTTTTGTTTTTTTACCTTTTTATTCTGTATGCATTTACTTAATTTTTCACAGTAAATGGCATTTGAATTCTCCATTAATGGAAGTGATTTAATCAACACAGTTTTGGTGGAGGAGATGCAACTTCTTTTTTTTCTTTTTTTTTTTTTAAGCCATAGTTTACAAGGGAGGAGAAAGGAAAGATGTCCCTGTTCTATATTCATACCAACTAGGCTATAAGAACTCCAAGAAAAGATGTAGAAAGCCTTATTTGTTTTCTTCTTTTATAAATCGCATTTTTTTTCCTGCTAGATGAGTTCCTATTAATTAGGTAGATAAACTTCGCCAAAACACCTCGCACCATCTATCAGAGTTGTAGGACCTTTGTTTTTTTTAAAAAAAAAATATTCCGGATATCTATTATCATTTTAATGCATTTCAAGAGGTGTCACACGATCTAGCTTTTTGTGGCATGATTTTATTCATTCAGATGCATAACTTAATGGCATTAATCTGTCATATGATGATGTAATCAACAGCTTACAATCTTCTATGAATATTGAAACAGGCAGAAGGACTTGTTGTTGAACAGAACATGACATCCTGCTACCTTCAAATTGAGGAATTTGTTGGATGTATTTATAGTCATCTTTCACTCATGGCAAAACAGAGGTATGTCTAGCTTAGTTCATACCAAAACCGTTTCAGCTGACAAAATTTCAGCAATTCAGAAGATGCATCAAAACTGCCAGTTGCGCACAAATCAATAAGTCACTTAACATGTTTTTGGCATTCAATAAATTTAGTTACATTCTGGCTATTTATGCCTCGGTTTACCTTAGTTGAGTCAATTTATTACAACATTCATCGGACGGTGGAAACTGACATAGAGTTAGTTATACAGTTTCGTATTTCTTTTTCAATTTAAGAAATTTAATGTTAACCCTGTTATTCACTTCAGAGAATGTCCTGAAGAATGCAAGGAGGCAATTGCATCCCTGATATACGCTGCTGCAAGATTTGCTGATCTGCCAGAATTGCGTGAACTCCGGAGTTTATTTACAGAGAAATATGGAAATTCTCTTGATGCCTTTGTAAATATAGAGGTGATAGCTCGTGCTAAATCATAGCTTTTCATCACTCTAAAAGTTATGGACATTTACATTCCCAATTTTTAAACCGCATTGTTTGCAATTGACTTAGCAACGATTTGCACTCTTGATCTCTTGCTTTGACGTCATGCTGATTTCATGACTAACTGATCTAAAAACTTAAGATTTTGTAATTTATCAATATAACTATCATCAAACTAAGTATGCGGATCCTGTTCATGTAGTACTGATCCCACTGCTTTCTCTGGTTTAGTTCATGGAGAAGTTGGGGCCACATTCTCCTACTAAAGACACAAAGCTTCAGTTGATGCACGACATTGCACAGGAATTCTCTGTGAATTGGGATTCCAAGACCTTGGAACAGAAGCTGTTTACTCAATCTAATCAAGTGAGTTTCCGTTTCGCTTCATGGGTTCTTTCCATTTCAAATTATCATGATGATTTCATTAGTTTCATACTTTACCTCTAGCCAATTCAATCTAAGATGATGATGCTTATTGATCAGGAACACTCCAAGTATGGATATCATAATGATGCCAATGAAGACGATCCTAAATGGCGCAAAGGTGAGGACCATGCTTCTCCAAGAAGAAAGAAGCAAGAAAGCCGACTCGATGCGGATGACTGCATGGCTTCAAAGAGAAATGAAAGGAACCACTCGTTATATGCTAGGAAACATGTAGGTCGTGATGTAGAGAAGATTAGTAGCAGCAGTGAAGATGAGATCTTCTCACCATCTGTAACAGAGTCCCCGAATGAACATGGACGTACGAGTTCAACTTCTTCAGAAAGTGCTTCCGAGGAAGAAGCGGTTTCCAAGAGGCCATCGTATAGAAACATCCCTCCTCCTTATCTCAAACAAGCGAAGCCTGACAAACAAGGACAAGAAGCAGAAGAGCCCTACAAATCGAAGTTTGATATCAATACGGTTGGCCAGAATCACAAAACAGATTCCGTTCCTGAAGCAAAGCCAAAGCCAATGTCAGTTAGAAGGTGGAGGTTGAAACCTCCACCAGGCCGTGAAGCAGCTGAAAGCTCTCTGCCAGTACATCCTTGTAATGCTGATGAAAGGGACGATGAGGAAAGACACTTGGATGGGCTCCTGATGCATTATAGTAAGAAGCAATCACCTTATGAATTGGACAAAGTAAAAGGGTCTCTAAAGCCACCTCCATCTCGGAGAACAAACCAAGATTCTAGTGAACCAACAAGTCAAAAATCTACAAAATCTTATTTGTTTGATCCTCCTGCCAGAGCAGCATCTTTTCCAGTAGAATCGACTCATTCAAATGAAGCATCAGGCAAGACGAAAAGGCATACTAGATCAACTTCGGTTCAGCCAGATATGTTGGCTGGACATGTTCATCCTAAATTGCCTGATTGTGATGACTTGGCTGCTAGGATTGCAGCTTTTAGAGGAACATAAACAAAGATGTATTGGCTTCATATGATCCTTTAATTCCGTTATTCTACTATGTTGTTATCGGTTAATTTCAGAAACTTGACAAAACAGTTGTGTTGGAGGATCTACATGAGAACTGCCATATACATAGATTACAGCTACAGATTGACCTAACAACATAATAGAGCACAGAGATACCATAACTTGAGAGCCTTTTCTCTATCATGATTGATTTGAAAACAATGTGAAGATCTCTTTACAACAACCACAAGTTCCTCCCATCTTGGAGACACCAGTGTGTCTCCTATGTTACATATCTCAAAGAAGAGGAGGCATAACATTGCAATGAGAGCGATCAGATTTGCAGTGAATTAGTATCTACAAGAGGACCTCGCAGGAGGGTCCAGAACATCGGTCACCTTGGCACTCCATCTATATTTGTCATGTCATCCCAAGCAACAGAAACGTTTGGTCTTTCTGTCCTGTTTCTCATTGTTCAGATATATGCCGGCAGTCTTTGGAGGAAATGCTCTTGCCAATCTCTTTGCTGAAAGAAAGTTGGAATTAAAAGGAAATTTATGGTGACAGCAGCATTACACTCAAACAAATCCTCTAAAAACAAATCCAAAAAGATATGTACCTATCTCGCAGAAGAGGTCATTGATGTTCAATGCAGTTTTTGCTGATGTTTCCATGAAAAACATCCCCTTTTCTTGAGCAAATTGCTCTGCATCCTGCATATAATAAAAAATGGCAAGAGTGAAAAAAGAAGAAGAAAGAAAATGACAAAACTTTCATCCAATATGATTTTCAAAAAAAAAAAAAAAAAAAAAGAAAAAGAAAAAAAGAAGAAAATTTCAAGCTTATACAAACTGAAGAAATATGAGTGGAGGATGATATTAAAATCTCAACTAGTTTGTACAAAAGGGTGCTTATTCATAGCCACCGTATGGTGTTAGTGGATAGTGATAACTCCTATAGTTATTTTTATCTAAACCATCAGATAACCACTAATCACTACGAAAAAAAGACGCGAAGGGTAGTACAAGTCACGTATATAAACAGATGATATGTAACTACTAATCATACTTTAACTTGTGACCATAACTAAACTATAAAAGATAAGAAACTGATTTATTAATACGTTCGAAAAACTCTATCACAGTTTCGGACACTCGCTTTGACAGTGAGGTCATGACAACATCTGCCTCCTGGTCTCTATTTGCATTCTGCGCATTGAACTTTCCTTCCATCCTCTCCTTGTTACTAATCGTGACACAATCCATGTAAACCTGCTGCCCTGCAACAAACGCGGGGCAGTTTCGGTTCCTCAGCTTTGCCGGAGAATAAGATGTCTTCAATGTGTCTGGAGTGCCACCTGTTCCAAGCATCTGGTTCCAGTCCAACATTGCCCAGTAGAAGCCATAAGCATGAGCAACAACGTCTCCGTTCTTTCTCAGCACATTTGACAAATGCTCAACAGCTCGTCCCCTACTGTTCACATACGCAGGGATGCTAGGGGTTATGACCTCCCTGGGCAGAATGGTAATGCCACTATACGAGAAGAGATTGACTGTAGCCAGTGAGCCTTCGTGATGTCACAATTTCTAATGTTAAAGCCCCTGATTGAGGTGATGGGGTCGACATCATCATTCATTAGGTCTATCAGGTTCAAGTTATCATCAGTTGCAGGATCAGTGGTAACGCTTGGACCACTCCGCTCAGTCGCCATAAAGTGCAAGCACAGCAGTCTATCAAATTATGACTATCTACGATGATTATGAATCCGACAGCTTAGACACTAACTAGTGGTTTGTCGCCGTTAGGTGGTTGGCTCTAATACTATGAAAACATATAAAGTGGACAAAATAGTGCTTATTTATAGGCACTACTAACATGGCTGGTGGTGATAGGTATTAATAACTCTGACAGTTGTTTTACCTAAAAACGTCTGGTAACTGCTAACTACCACAACTAGAAATTAGAAGATAATAGACATTTTCGTTAATACATTTGATATACTCTATAACACTAACACAAACAAAAATTGAATGAACGATATTGTACAAACCTCGTTCTGAACTTCCCTCATCGGCTCCAGGTCGCATTTATTCGCCACCAATGCCATTACTAAATTTGGATTTCCTAAAACATTAAACAGTCAAATGGCTGCCAGCAGTCGATCCAGCTAGTACAAACAAAACAACCAGCAAGGGCTACGTTGAAGATGCTGAGTTAAGGATAATGGAGAAAGAACAAGAAAAGCAGCTTCAATATTTAATGGAGATCCACACAGACACAGAGGAAGTACCACTATCAACAGCAAAATGTCTCACCTTGTCTTTGCAGCTCTTCAACCCATCTTTTGGCTCGATTAAATGTATCCTGGTGTAAATTGATATGAACATTAGCATTCAGCTGAAAGTTTGATCGACGCACTTGATTATATGTGAAACAACACTTTCTGTAATCGTTATGCATTGTCCACTCAAGCAGAACACTTTTTTACAATTTTTAGTTTAAGAATGAGGCCCGGAAACTAGTTAAGCCACACTTCATCAATTCAAGAAACTTGCCAGCAAAGACTAGGTGAAAGCTACTAAAGAATAGATTCCTAAGAGTATTTCTTCAAAATGTAAAGGATCAATGAGAAATGCATAAATAATTATTACCATGCTTGTGATGTCATACACTATTACTGCAGCTGCTGCACCGCGATAATACATAGGAGCTAAGCTATGATACCGCTCTTGTCCTGCCGTGTCCCATATATCGAATTTCACGGTTGCTTCAGCTAATGACAATATTTGGGTGAAAAATGCTGCACCGATTGTTGATTCCTGCACATTGAACCATATATCATATCTTCTTGGTAGTATAGTCAATATTAGCACAACATGGAAAACATGTACAAGGACAAGGAGAAAGTTTGAAAACTAACCTGGTTATCAAAGAATTGCCCTTTGACAAATCTCAACACCATGCTTGTCTTTCCAGTTCCCATGTCCCCAAGAAGAACCTGAATAGAAAAGCCAGAAGATTATGCAAATAACAACAGGACACCCAAAAATAGGGCTCTATAATCTAATAGTAGCGTTAAATGGCTGAAGATCTCAATCACCGAAATACTTTCGTTAATAGAAACTTGGCCATATAAATTGGGAAAATGAGAGTATATTTGACAAAAACGAGCTCAAGATATAATAATTGCGAATGATATCAGCAATTAACAATCAGGGAGCAACAAGAATCGTGTATTATCTTTTATGATATTTTCCACTTTATGAGATCAATAATACATCTATTAAATCTAGCTTATTATTGTAAGATCACTAATAATCTAAGCCTCACAACAAAACCATGTTTGTCACCCAGACAGGAATATGAACAAAAGCTGGAACGCATTCATATAAATCCAATTAGGAAAAAAAGAGGCAAGTGTGAAGGAAGAGACATACCTACCAGCTTGGCATTTATAATTTTATTAGCAGGTCTAGCCATTAGGAACTAGGATCACTTGTCTAATGGAAAATCACCCAGAGAAAAAAACTTGAGCTTCAAAGAGAAAATTTCCGAGGAAAAAAAGAAAGAAAAATGAAGTTTTTATATGAGATTGAAAGAGATGAATATAAGTTTGTAAATAACTTGACACAAGCATTGATGATGTATACAATGTCAAAGTTGCTTCCCAGGATTTCTTCTCTGTTTCTTTAGTTGAGAACGGTAGTTAGTCCTATATTGACTAGTGGTTTTACTTTTGATGTTGTTTCTAAACAACCATCATAACATCACTATCAAGAAATGCTTGTTCATTCGGCCATTTGTATTGTCATTTATAATGAAAAAATATCTTTAGCTTTGAAGATTCCTGAAGATTAATTATTGCAGGCGTAAAGGTTCCTAGAAAAATTTAATTCAGGGTGCGACAAATTAGGATAGTTAAGCAAGGTCTCATTTCAAAAGAACAAATGGAATATGCAATTCTAGAAATTTCGAAATTATATCGACATCCTTAAAAATTTCTTATACACAACATATCATTTGAAATGAATAAATCAAATGTAATTGTTACTATATAAAATCAATGTTTCTTATAGAAATGGCAAGTTAAAAGGCATTATCTCATTTTTCCTTAAATATGTATCGATAACTTTTAACTTTTGAAAATGTTTAATTGTTGGCATCGATTTTGTATCAAATAAAGCACACTTTTCCAAGAAAGAGATTAAGTGTATATATAGTAAGACATAAGAGGTTAGCGCATATTAAGTAGACATAAAAAACGATATGCACACATAGTAAACATAAGAAGGCAATATGTAAATTCAATTGGACAAATTTCCATATCATCAATAGCCATAGGATATTAGTGCCAATGCATTTCTTTTTCTTTTTAACATTATTTAATTCAATAAAAATGCCATGATATACCAATGGGTTACCATATTTTCATGGAGCAGGTACAATAGTTGTTATTGCTGTCATGACGCGATAGTGGTATATATGAATCGACGCGATATTGAAGTGCTCGATAATCACTCTCGAGGTTCAATATATATTAACCATGGCCAATAGGCCTGTGCCCTGAAAAGGAATTTGGTATCCCATCAAAGCTCAATGCTGATATCAAGGATGCTCCCTTTGGAGCACAAAATCATTTTCGAGACATTATTTTGTGCTTGATGTCCTCTTGAATTTGCCTAGGCCTTGATGCATGATTGCGAGGCAAAGTATAATTCTAAATACCTAAACCTTTCCCTTTCTAGTCACCCAATAAATAGAAAGCTAATAAATCTTCTGGGCCCATAAAATTGCTGGATGAAACTTGGGCCTTCATTCAATATGGGCCACAAAGGGGCCTAATTGTACCACAAAAGTAGCCCATTGTAAATAGAGGTGTTAGATTTATGCCATGGTCGAACAAATTTATAGATGAGAATGGCTAAAAGTGTACAGCAGGATGGAAATGGCATTCTTTGAAGAGGATAAGGAACAGCTGTTGCTAGAGCCTTTTGTGGTGAATGGAGCATTTTTTTCGGGCTATGATTCTGCCTTGAGGTTCTTACTCTACAACAATGTTCAAGAAACAGTTCAGAGCTAGAGTTTGATCATAAACCGTAACCATCAAAATGGATGGTTTTGTATTGGCTACATTATATGGAAGCTACGTGCAGACACGGATGTTGGTTTTTTCCTGAAAGCTTCAATAGACTCTGGAGATGCCATCAAAACGGAAGAGAACGATTATCTAAATTAAGTTTGAAAAAGGGGGGCAGCAGTGCTTGTGATTACTTATACTCAATTAAGCATGAACAGCAATACTATGAAATGGCACCAGTGGAAGAAAATGGTACTCACGTTATCCTTATTCTAATAACTTCAAAAGCTCTCTCATAAACATAGGAAAATAGATTCAAGATGGCATAGATAACATAAGGGACGAACATCTCTATCCAAGAATTTGAGAATTTCCTTTCCCAAATATTTGTTATTTGCACAATAGGTATTCTATCATCCGTCCTCTTAAATGAGGGAGAGATGTGCTACTTCGTAGCAATTTATTCCATTTGCTATAACTGCGTAATCCCCCTAAATACGAAGTAACATTTCTATTAATCATCGAGGCAACTTTTGATATAAAAATACAGAATTTATCATAACATCGAGTGTAAATAGTACAAAGCACTCCCAAGATGGATGATCTCTTAGGAAGGAGTTCCAACCAATACAAACTAGTAATACGATCACTACCTATGATGAAGATCTTGCAATAGATGGAAGAACCTTAATCTGTCTCATTGTTTTCCCTTCAATCCTAGAATTGGTGAAACCATGCGTCAAGCGATCCTAGCCATTGCTTGAATTTCTGCCCAATGACGTCCTGTTAGGGAATTCCAGGAACCCACTTTCTGTTTCCTCAATCCCGTCAACAACCATGCCGTCTACAGACCCCATAGTTGAATTTTCTAAATCTTGAGCAAGCCTAACTGACATTGTGTTATTTTTGTATGCTCTTTCCAAGGATTGTTGTCTAAGGAAAAAAAGGAAGAGAAAGAATTTACCAGGAGAAAATTTCCAAAAAAGTGTAGGTGAAAGTTGGTAATTGAAGGCTTAGTATCCTATAACCATAAATATAAGAAATCAAAGGGATGCAATGTAACTATTGCCAACATCGTAGGTGAAATTTTTAAAATGAAAATTCACCCAATTGGGTTAAAGGGATGTAATGTAACTATTTCCACGAAAACCTAGGATATTTGCATGCAAATTGTTGGTTTTACAAGCTAGTAATTGTAAAAAGTGGCAACACGGCACTTAAGGCAAGTTAAATCCCATAAGGTGCCTCAGGAATTCACTCAGGAGGCCCATGCTGGTTCTAATTTCAAGCTACCCTGGAACAACGATGTCGGATCAGACCATTTGGTGCTGTTAATACATGGAGATCTGAGAGCTTCATCATTGCTTCAGCAAAATCCCTACGAAACAAGGCAGCATCAAAGGCGTATGCCCTAACCCAGCTCCCAGTTTCTTCACCAGCCGTGAGCTGCTGATCTGAGTAGAGGATTCCTCTTTGTTGCAAAAGGCTGGTGTAGTAGGATGTGCCAAAACCTGACCCAGGTCCTGCATAGTTCAACACCATCCGGGGCTCTTCAAATGACAAATCAGATAAGCTAGAGGGACCAGATGATGGTGACACTCCTAATGAGGATAACAGCTGGTTGAAGGAAGGAGATGGTGCAGGAGATGAGGATGAAACTGGACGAGTCTTATCACATATTGAGCGCATTTGATTGAGGAAATCAATGTCTAGAGACGGATCTGGCAAGTTATTCCCCGAAAAGTTATACAGACGGTTCTGAAAGGATTTGCAGTGGATCGTTCCAATGCTGTGAGCGCCTGCAAGCAGCAAAGAATAGAAGACAAACAATCAACTTACTAGTCATAAATAAGGTGCGGTTAATCCTCCATTTAGCACATTTAAACCATCGATGATCTTTTGAAACATCACAATGAATTTCAACCAGATTGGGCCTCATAGGATTGGGAAATTGCATATGCATGACACAACATGCCTTTAATGATCTTTAACACTCAGAACATGCTAATGATAACAGGATCGAAGAAAACTGATACCTAGAAGACTGACAGCTTCTCTTTCATCAAATCCTCTGGATGCAAAAGCTGCAAGAGTGTCCGAGAGGTCACCATACGGTGAAGGAAGCTGCTGTGTAGCAAGTTCTGCATAAGAAACGGCACTGTCTCTCCTGCCAGTATGCAATGGATAGAATGGACCACCAGCCTGAAAAAAAAAAAAAAACAAAAACACATCATTGATTAATCAAAATCTCCAGCAGAGACTAACAGTCTAGGACAATCGTAATCATACCATGACCAAAGCTTCTCTAGCAGCCAAAACAAGAATATCAGCACACGAAACCGTCCTAGGGCATATTTCTTCGAGCTCCGCCTTAATGGCTTCTATCATTTCGAAACCCTTCAATGTATCATTTGGAGGAGAATCTTTCTCAGCATCCATATTTTCAGTTGATTCTAGTAGGACAGATGCATCACAACCCTATGTATTCACAAAACCCCAAAAAAGCGTGTAAACTGATCAGAAAGAAAATTCTTTACCATATTTGTAAACGAAATAAAGACAACTAAATACTAGCCACAACGATCAGCAAAATCAAGTGTATGAGTCAGCAATTATTCGTGATCTAACAAAAATTGCATCAATGGCAGAAAGTAAAAGAATTGCCGGTGAAGAATTCTGCTAGCAATTTGAGAACTACAAGCTTATAGAATAAAAGTAGCCCGAAATCGTAGACAACATACATCAATCTTCGAGCTCAAGATGCCTACGTCATAATCTTGAATAGCCAAATCAACATTTAATTGGAAAGGAATACTTCTTGACCAAGGTAAACATTTAAAGACGTAATAAATTTTGAGGAAAACGTCACCTCAATGAAGCAATCATGGAACACAAGTCGGAGCAGCGCGGGGGCGACATTGGGCCGTACTCTATGCATCTGCCTAACCATATCTCTAATCACTTTCTCGGCAAGTGGACACGAAAATCTGTAAAAATCGTACTCTAGCGAAACCGGAGAGCCCCCATCACTCCCAACTCTCTCTTGTTCGTTCCAGAAGAAAGCCGAAAGGGACAACAACCTAGCCGACGACAAACAGAACGCGCAATCCCGAAGAGCGGCAGGAGATTTCACTATCATGCTTGAATTCTTCATCAATGTTCCGGCATTCGGGTTCGTGACGGCGATGTATATGCACAGTAAAAGGACGAAGAAGCTCAGTTTTCTCAGAGAACTCATTTTGTGGTATGGATCTTAGTTTTTCGTGATGTGGTTTTCTCTTTGTTTTCTTGCTGGTTTCTTTCTTGGTAATACTGGGAGCAGAGGAGGTTTTTGAAGGTGGCGGGAAGGAAGAGTCTGTTTTGGTTTTAATCGACGGTGTAGTTTTTCTGCTACGAGCGATCGTGGCCGTTGGTTTATTTGATTCTCAACTGTCAATGTGCGTGCACTTGATAAATATTTTATGCTCAAATTATTACAAAAGAGGTAAAAAGTAATATTCAATACTATTGACAAGCCCAATTGCTTAAATTCAGTCCGTAGTCAGGCCCAATAAGCCCACTAAAATTATATTGGATCTATGTTTGCAAAATCAACATTTTTCAACGCGTATTGCAATGGACTTGTACCTCGTGTCACACTAAATCAAAATTTTGTTTTGTAAAAAATTGGACGCTAGTCGCTAGGAATTCATAAATTAATTTCTACGAATTTAAATTTGTCACCCATAAATTAAACCCGAGTTTATTGGTTTGATAAAAATAAATAAATAAATGAATGAACCCAAGCAATTTTTACTCGGGGAACTTCAAACTCATTAGACCACACGTATGCATTAGTGCTTATAAAAATAAATCATACCCTAATAGACCCAATAATTCTTATTATTATTACTTTTTCTCTATGCAATTCTCTTATTTTTCCTTAAAATTTTCTATTTTTTTTTATATTTTCTTGATTTTCATATTTTTCTATATCATGTTCTTCTAATATTAACCGTAAACATAAACAACCAAGATTTTCAAATTTTAGAGAATAACATATTGTAACTAATGATTTCAAAGTGTATTGATTTTACAAAATGAGATCTCTAATTGAAACTAAATGGAGTGTCTATCTAATTTAATAAAACTTTTTATTGAAGGTATAACATAAAAAAAAGTGGGACTGTATAAAAGAATATACAGTTCCACTAATTTTATATACTACACTTTCAATGAAAGATGTTGCTAAAAATGGATAGAACATTTATCTACCTACTTTCTTACCAATTGGAATGAATAGAAAGATAATTGATGTATTTTGATAACACAATCTAAGGTCGACATTACATTTCATAAAATTGATGTATTTTTATAGCACATTAGTAACTCATTTCAAGAATCAGGGTTTTAAAATCATATTTAATATTTTCATGGATAAATGATAAAAAGTTTGAATATATATTTTGTCTGAAATTATTTCATCTGCAAAGTTATCTAGAAAATAAAAATTGAACGTTATTATCTTAGGTTGATCGTTCTTTTTTTTTTTTTTTTTCTCATTGAAACCGGTGTATTCTAAGTTATAGTAATAATGATTAATGTTATTTTTAAATTAAAATAATGGTGTAGAATAAACATAATAAAGATCTTTGAACGTGCAATTTGTAGAAATACATAACGTTAAATGCATGCCAAAAATTCTGCACCTGAATGCGTTAAACCCATAAGCATGGGTTCTTCTTTCGTAAATTCTTTCATCGGAGGCAGTGACCCATCTAATAAATGTCCTCAAATTTTTATTTTCTAAAAACCAAGGCCCTCATATTGAAGTTTTGAAAATAAAGTCCTATGTTCCATCTATACACTATAAATCAAGCCCTTCTATCACAATCATCCCCATGTATTTGGTATATTCAGCAACCATGTATCTCTAATTAGTTTATGTCCGTATCCCAAGAATAATTTATCTCAACTGTTGGTGAATTAAACTTGCACTATTCAATTAATTTATTAATTTATCCCAAGATGATACATCAAGTCTAAATCGTTCTTTCCTTAGATTATAACATAATTGGTAAATATATATATATATATATTAATTTGGGATTGAATATTCAAAGACCCAATAGAACAAGCTTAAAAAGAATTAAATCCAGTCGAAAATAATTAAAATTTTAATTTGTAGAAAAGGACGGTAATCTTGAAATTTGGATGGGAGATTGAAAGCTTTTCCTCCATATAACATTTGGATTACTACATGCCATAAAATGTGGAATAATTAGCAACACCAACATTGTAAAACAATTTGAAGTAAAGGATAAAACGTCCCCTTGAAAGAGAAGAGACAGATATGCATGTTATCGATTCCAGAAAAAGCAAAATGTGACTCAACATCCTTATTTTACCACAAAACATATGAAACAAAAAAACAACCTAACCGGTGCAAACATACAAATTAAGGAACCTTCCTTGCAAACACCCCCTCTCAATCCCATTCCTCATATTATAAATTAAATGAAATGTACACACATTCATAACATTATCACAAATTGGCACTATATATATATTCTCCATAGTGAAAAATTCATACCACAAGCCTTAGATCGTTCAAATCATAGTAATGACAACTACTAAAATCTCGTTACCACCACAACCACCCTCGTCATCTCGTGCTCTCTATTATTATTCACTACCATCTCAACCCTTAGACGGGGGCTATGCCCCCGACATCGATATACTACCCCAAGGCTCCACCACCACACGCCGCCATGTGATTTGCATCGCGGTGTTATTCTTCCTAGCGATTTTTGCATACTCGCTGTGGCCGTCCCAACCGGACGTGAAAATAGTGAGGATGAAATTGAACCACATTAGATTCCACACTACGCCTCGTATGCTTATTGACGTATCATTGTATGTGAAACTAAGGGTCCACAATGCTGACCTGTACTCCGTGGACTACGACAAGCTTGACGTGGCGGTAGGCTATAGGGGGAAATTGTTGGGTCACGTGAGGTCGGGGCACGGGCACGTGAGGCCGTTAGGATCGTCCTACGTGGATGCCAACGTGGAATTTGACGGTGTGGAGGTGTTGAGCGATGTGGTGTTGTTGCTTCAAGATTTGGCAAAGGGTAATATATTGTTGGACACTGTTACGGAGGTTCAAAGCCGAATCGGATTTCTTCTCTTCGGGTTCACTTTTAAGGTGAGCCTTGTTTATAATGGATGGTGATATAGTACATACTTGAATTTTTGAAGTTAATACATCTGAATAATTAGCAATTTTGGTATTATTATGAATATTAATAATTCATAAATTAGTTTGAGTTTAATTTTAGATACTCAAAATAAATTTGATTGAGCTTAAACCTTATCATATCTAAATCAATAAAATCATGTTTGAGGCAATTAAATACTAATTGAGTTTTATTCGAGTTTAAATATTAATATTATCTTTTAAATAAATTAAATCTAGATGAATTTAATTGAGTTAAATTTATTTATTTATTTTTTTTTTTACAATGATACTTCGAAATAATTTCAATCCTAAATTGCATTACTCTTGAGTTTTAAAACTTTAAAACAAGTTGGAATTCAAGTTTAGCACTATGAGTCGACTATTTTACGGTTCTGCTTGGCATTTGGATAATCGTAATTCTGCTGCATATGCTAGGATTGCTGTATATTAGCTTTATTTAACTGTATTAGGACAATAGTTTGACTGGGGAAACCGATTAGATTAAAATGATTACTTTCATTTCTCATGAAAATTTCTCGTTGCAGGGGAAAATATCGTGCGAGATTTCGGTGAATCCAAGTAGTCAAACAATTGGCCATCAAAATTGCTTCCCAGAGGTGAGAAGTAGCTGCTTATATATATCATATTTCTTATACACTATCAAGTAATTAGTCTGTTACATACCGGGTAACCATAATTCTAGTCCCCCATTAATGGTGATATTTAGGTTTTGATATGACAAGAAAAACCAATAATTTCTTGGTGTTTAGGACTTAAAATATTATTACTCCTCATCACCGTGGATGTGATGAGTTTAATATAAAAAAAAAAGGTTTATTGTATTAATACATTATCGGAATGGGCTAGTGATATACGAGTGAAAGTAAAATTTTAGTACATGAAGATATAAATATTAGTTTTGTTAAAACTACATGCTATCACTAATATGTACTTAAATTTTATTAATACTTACCAATCATTTATCTAAGGATGTCATTGGACAGATTGTTATAGAATACATAACCCATTCGATACGAAAAAAACCTATAGATTTTAGAAGGTTTTAAAACATGATTTAAAGCATTATAAGGTTTGGGGTTAGATTTTAGGGCTACAAAAAAATGTGGTGAAAAATTTGATTAAGTAAAAAATAATATGTTAATAAAGATATTTACTCTTAACATGTGCATTATATATGCCTATACTAGTTCTACACCATATCGTACATTTAATTTTCAAGTTTTATTCATATATAAGTAAGTGTACCCTTAACCTTACCTAGCCACTTTACATTTTATTTTTTCCTTATTCTCATTTGAGACCTAGCAAAATCAGCGCTCATAGGCCTTTTGAACTCTATAAAATCCCTTTTTTAGAGGATACTTGATTCTATAAAGACAAGTTTTGATAATAGAAGGTAGAACTCTCTACAAGATTCATATTGAGTTCTGATAAATGCTAAACCTTATATTAGTAGGTTTAGGTTTTATGAGACTCTTCTTGAGTCCTCCCTTTTTATATTCTTTCTTATCCAATCATATGGTATACTAACATCAATGAATGCTCTTTCGTGACTTGTGGCTGTGGGTTTGGTGTTATAGGTTTAAGTCCGATGAAAGTTGAAAGTGTGGCAAGCCCTTTTAAAGGCCTTCATGAAACAAGTGCATGAAGAGTTAAGTAAAAAAAATATTTAATGGGCTATGATTATAAACCCCTATTCAATATTTGATGATATGAATTCCTTCTTAAATAAGTAATAGAAATAAATACTGCAATAGTCATTCTATAAGAAATGAAGAGAGGAAATAAAAAAATAATTTCCCTAATTAAACATGACATTTTATCAACTGAATTATGATATTAAGTAATCCGATAAAATATCTCAGAAAACTTCTTGTCACTTTAGACTTTACATAATAAAATGCTTTATGCAGGAACATTCGCAAAAAATTTGTCAGCTCTGAAGACTCAGTGCGACAATCTAATATATGCATAGTGAAAAAGGGCTAATTACCTCAAAAGCATTCTTTATCTATGTCAAGATTCAATTTAGTTCTCGATATGGCGATTGGATTTTTAACTAAATCATTTATATTTATCTAAAAATAATAAATAACTCTCTCCATTAGTGTTTCTATTTTAGCATTGAAGAAAATGCTAATGTATTGGGAAAAAAAAAAAGAAAGAAAGAGAAAAAGGAAAAAAAGGAAAAAAAAGAAAAGAAAAGAAAATACTAATGTAGAATGGGCCCAACCAATAGTTTAGCAGACAATTGATTATAGACTTCTAAAACATAAAAATGTTTCATAAGAGATAAAAATTAAACACAAAGAAGGTTAGTAAGTTTTTCTATAATATCATGTTAAATAATAAACTTAATGTGCGATAAAAAAAAACTATAATAATAAACTTAATACACATCATATCTATAAGTTTAAATTTTTAGATGATTATAGTGCTAGACTTAATATAGTATGAGGACAGAAAACACCAAACGACTTAATTAATTATGAGTGAAATGATTGCATAAAAGATTTGAATTCATAACTCCGAACTCTAATACCAAAGTTAGTATTAGTACTCTCCTTATCTCATTTAAAAGTTGAAACTTATAGCAGTAGCATGTACTATTATATATATCACTTAACATATTTGTATGTCAAGTTAGAGTTGTGACTTCTAAGTTATCATCTCTTATACCCGCATGGCAAAATCCATGAAGGGATTTACAATATGATGTCGAAACATAAACTTGAAGAGTTTAAATATTACTCACGTAAAAAATAAATGACTTCCCATATATTTATTATCTATTTAGAGATAATCATTTTTATAAATAAGTATGAACACCTTAGGAAAATAAGGTGTTATATTACTAACTCTATGTTATTATTTGTAGTGAGATATAAAATCCATATGGTGCACCCGAACAGTGAAACTCAAGCCTGCAACTGCCAAGAAGTTTCGGGATTTCGTCAACTTTACATTGAGTCACGACTTTATGAACTCATCTTTATCAATTTAATGTCTTTTTACTACAATCAAGTTGGAAAGCTTGACTCTCGCTTGGGAAGCAGACTTAAGTCAGAGAAAGGCTCCATTTCCGATCAGAGCTGGATGGCCTTAGTCACTTTGCAGCATAATTCAAAGATTCAAGTGCTTTCTTTTCATTCCTAGAAGCAGATGAAAGCAAGCTTTGCCAGGGAAATGAAGGCGTGCAATTTAAAGTCATTGTAAATTACAAGCAGCATATGTATATAAGTTCTTTTTTAATGAAATGAATTTCATTCATTAGATTACAAGAAAATCCAATACATATAGAACCGAGAGAAATTAAAGTATGTTTTATATAAAATGGCAAAGAGAAAGGAGAGATAGCTGTTTTTATTACACATAGGCTTCACATGGAGCAAAACCGATATATATTTTAATCCACTCTTGGGCCTTTGACAAGCTTGTTATTCATCTTGACATTGATGACATCATTATAATTCACAACAATCATGCAACTCTTCTTTCACCACATCTCTATCCTTTCATTGTCAATTTTGCTATGAAAGATCTTGATAACCTCCACTTTTTTTATAGTATTTATGTCAATTACACCTCCCGGTGAATTATTTAATGTCAATCTCAATATACTCATGAACTCCTCCATTGTATCAACATGCATTTCTCTAAACCTATTGAAACCTCTTTATCTTGCTTGAAGCAAACTTAGTGCTCATCGCCTTTCCTCTTAACTAATCTTTCTACTAATAATCACGATGTAGGCAGCTAGTTAGTTCTTTAATATCCTCTTGGCATCTTTTACTAGGCCTTCCTACTGTACGCATATCTACCATCCATTACTCCTTCACTAGCTTTATAGATGCAAACTAGTTGGTTGTCCAAATACTCCTCGATTACTATAGAGATGCTATCTTTTTTTAGCCTAATCTTATCTCTTGATGATCTAAGAAATAGCCTACTGTTTTGAGGAGCTCCACAAATGCTTAATATACAGCGTTATGTTACATTGTAGTAAAGTGCTCTTGACTTTTTGTTTAGCTCGTAAGTTGGAGTTTCCTCAATCTCCCATCATCCTTTGCCATGAAAATGCTCTTGTATATTCGTTTAGTAACCCTATTGAACCTGATTTTACAAAATATATTGATATTGATTATCATTTTATGTGTAAAAAGGTTGCCAGAAGAGCTATGATTTTTTCATAAATGAACAAAAAATAAAAAATAAAAAAGATGTTGAAAGAAGAATGAAATTGGAGACGATGATGATGTCTCTGAAACAAAGACCTTAGTAGGAATTTAGAAGAGCTACGATTTTTTCATAAATGAGCCTTAAAACAACATTGAAGCTTTAAATTTGAAGGAGTGGATTGAAGCAACAAAAGATGAAATGGAAACGATGTAGAAGAATGAGACTTAAGATTTGGTTGATAGGCTTAAAGAAAGAAATGTAATAGGATTAAAGTGGGCTTACATAATAGAAGTAAATCCATATGGGTTAATTAACAAACTAAAAGCAAGGCTAATTGCTAAGGAGTATGCTTAGCAACTAATTGTAGACGTTAGTGATACATTTGCTCCAATTGCTAGGCAATTAGGCATGATACTTATCATGCTTCAAACACGATCAAGTCTTAATAGTTCGTCGTATAATCAATTTTATGTCAAAAAACTATCTACTCAATGGCTAACATGACCTTGATATACACAAGACTTATACAACAAACCACTTTGAATCATTTACGGTTCCATAGATATAACATAGATAAACTAGCATTTATATCCATAATAAACTTATATTTACAATAAAGCTAGATATATAGTATTTATAGTGATATAACTTAAAAGAAAAAACCCAACTAGATTGCCTAAATGACCTAATTGATCGCACAAAAACCAAAATGTTCCAAAACATAGTCTTCATTAATTTGGTTTCACTCAGGCCTAAATACACTTTTTTTACATACTTGGAGGTGATATCTCATAACATGATTACTTAAATCCTAAAAGCAAATATACGGGAGTGAACAAACCATAATTTAGTAAAGAGCAAGAGGCAAAAAACATATACGAGCTAAATAGTACAACAAAGTTATCAAGTAACTATTATGTGCAATGCACGAATAAGTAATGTATCATTCTCATGACATTATTCGATCTATCGAAAGGTTAGAGAAATTTTATCCACTCTAACCTAGGTTAAGGAGTTGTAAAACGATGGTCATAATGCCAATCATAAAGGTCACAAAGCCCTCTCATAGCTAATTTCAGGCTTATGCAATAGAGGCTCTTACTTTACTCGCGACTACCTTCAAACCTAATGCCCCTAATCTCATCACAACCTTTTCTCATATCACTTAGTTCAACCAAGAGTGAGGAAAGGCCAGATCACTTCAACTTTATTAAAGGCATCAAAATGTAGCAGAAGAAACCTAACTACCCTCTAGTAGGATACGATACATATCCATTTATAATTTTAGTACAAGTTTCAATTAATCTAGTCAAGAGTGAATAACCAATTTACAACACACCAAACAAGGTCAATCAATAAAGTAAATCATGTAACTCAAGTATTAATCGACATCTCAGTAATCAAGTACAAGCATTGCATGCGCATAAACAATTATTTACAACTGTAAGCAAGCATATACTCTAGTCTTTACAAATCTTACTTACTTATACTAGAGCTCACTCCAACAGGTCTGAAATTTCAATACTTCACTCACTTAGAAGTCTTATATATACTAAAGTTTATATTCAGTTTTCATAAAATTTACGAAAACATTAGAGTTTTATCTAGCTCCTTATATTATTATATAACTTGGTTGAGATACTATTTATGTAGTTATTTAATAGAGTAACGTATATACATACATACATATATATATATACTTTAACTATTGTATCTTATTATATAGGCTATATTAAATTAACTAAAATTACTCAATTTTAGTAAGATTGATATCGTTGAGTTCATTTGAAATTGACGATACCTATTACGGCTTTTATTCAAAAGATAATTCCTAAAGGGTATTTCAATTCCTAGTATATAGGTAAAGCCATATAATAATTTATATCATATCAATTCTTTTGTATATAAATGACATATATTTTTACATCATCTTAAGTTAAAATGTGATAAATCATATATCATCTATCCCTAATATTTTATATCATGACCCAATACATGTAAATGACAAAATATAATAAAAATAATGGATAATTCTAACTGGTCAAGGTATGTTTAAGGATGATATAATCAAATAATTAATATATTTTAACCAAATAATACTAAATATATACCCTTATTACTAATTTTGGCCATTTATTTAGGAAAATTTATAATAAATAGCACAAATCATCAATAATTCTACAAAAATTTCTATGAACTCAATAAAATTATATTGAATTCAATCAACTACGACTTTCATGTAATCAAGTTTATCATCTATATTCGTAAAATTGCATTTTTTTTTCCTTAAATTACAGTTAATTTGGAAAATAATATGATTTTTTTTTAACAAATCAATTTCAACTTGTCTTGACATCATAACAAACATTTAAAATTAACTGGATCCTAATTTCATCAATTATTTTCCCTAAAATAAATTTATTTTATAAATTTCCCTATTTTTAGCCATTTTTAAGGTCCAAAAATGCAATAAATACTAAATATATATAAAATAAAAATGGCTTTCACGAAAATAAACTAGATGTAATATGTATTTTATAAAAAAAGTTTTAGCTCAAAATAACATCATCTAATATATTTATTTTAAATTTGAAAATTTACATGAATAATACATTTGTTAAATAAGTATATAAAATATTCATAATTTTGAAAAAAAAAATTACAACATGAAAGTGCATTTAAAATAACCAAAGAATAATTTTTTTTCATAGCTTTCCTAATTTATTTATTTATTTTTCAAATAGAGAAAAGAAGACCAAAACTCTAACCTAATGTTCGTCAGAGCTCCAATCACAAGACGACGATGGAGGTACGATGGTGAAGTGCAACGATGGGTGCTCTGGTGGTCGCTGGTTGGGTGCAACAGTAGGTCTTGGTTTTATCATGGAACCATCATAAATCAAAAGGTTCCCCTATTTGTCCAATTTTTTTTTTTCATAATTTCTTTTGAATTTTCTTTAAGAATTCTGGGTGTCTAAAGTACGAAATCTAATTCTAGAAGTCCTATTTATATGGGATTGGGGTCGGTTGGGTTTTATTTCACAATTAAGTAATTTTTCTTTTTTTTTTCCCTTTTTATTCAAGTAAGAGATGGCCTTAATATGATTCATCCTCTTTTGATGCAACTGGTTAGACTTTTGAGGAGATGCCATAATTGATTCTAATTTTTTCTAGGTCTTTTTTTTTTCAATTTGAACTATATTTGGTTGATTTTCAATGTAATTATTAATTATATATATTATATTAATATTTCATATATTTGCTAATATATGTGTATATATCCTATATATGCGGTACATTTAATGTGTAATTATCACATATAATTATGTTTCTACCATGTCTTTTATTTTTAAGATATATTTTCTATTTAATTTTGCAGATTTATCACTTATTATATATAACTATATAATTTCATATTAATTTAAAAGTATATTTATTATATACAATGGGTATATTCATAAAAATACATATACATTCATATAATATATTATTATATATTATCGTTTGTATAGTCTAAATAATTTATCTTTAAATTCTCATTGCGTTTTACACTTGGTTTTAAGGAATTTAACGAGTTTTTCTATATTGAATAATTATACTTCTAAGGGTAAAATTTAAGTTTTTAGAATATAATTTTTAAAATTCAACTAACTATTCTAACCTACTAATAAAGTTTGAATTCAATTGATAAATTTTCCTAAATACCCTAAATCCGGGTATGGTGGCTTTAAAAGCAATTTTATGGGCTCACAATACCTATCGAATTTTTTGTTGCTTTAGTAGCTTAAATAAAGTGAGAAATCTTTACTTAGATGTTAAGTTAGCTTTCTTAAATGGAGAGTTGTAAGAACAAATCTTTATTGAACAACCTAAAGGTTATCGAGTTACAATTAAGAAGGAGAAGGTTTATAGGCTACAAAAAGCTCCATATGGCTTAAGGTAAGCTCCATAAAACTTGGTATAGCAAAATTGATGTTTGTCTAACTCATTACGATTTTAGAAGAAGTGAAATGAAACCACTTTATATGTGAGGATACAACATGGAAAATTGTTGCTGGTGTCACCTTATGTAGGTGATTTATTAGTGATTGGAAATGATCAAAAGTAAATTGAAAGTTTCAAAAGAGAAATTAAAGATAAGTTTGAAATGAGTAATTTAAGTGAGTGGTGAGAAGGTTGATGCTACGATATATAAAAGTTTAATCAATAGTTTGTTGTACTTAACAGTTGTCGAGCCAAATTCAATGTTTGCAACAAGTTCGCTATCAAGTTTCGTACATTCTTTGAGTTAAGTCCACTTAGGAGTTGCAAAAAGAGTACTTAGATATGTAGAGCGGATTATTAACTATGGAATATGGTTTCCATATGTTGAAAATGGAAATTTGAAGTTTTACTTAGATATTGATTAGGTTGGATGTATTAATGGCATGAAAAGTACATTTGGTTATGCTTTTTCCTTAAGGTCAGGCGCATTTTCATGGAACTCTAAGAAACAAGAGGTGGTAACATATTCCTCTTTTAAGGCAAAGTATATTGCAGCAACAGATGCAGCAAACCAAGCTATTTAGCCAAGAAAAATTCTTATGCCCTATTCATTATGGGGGAATGGGAATTTCATTACCCCCCGTATTACTTAAAAGAGTCTCGTTACTTTGTTTTTTTCACTAAATTGCAATTACAAGGAATTTGAATTTATTAAAAAACAAGGAATGCCATTCTTTTAACAAAGTAGTGAATTTCAATTCAATGGCATAATGACCTGCATTACCTTCTTCTTCTAACAAATCTAGATCAAAGACTCCACCTAGCAAACCCAGATCAATGACTTTCTCATAAACAAAAACAAAAACATCTTCTTCATCCTCTCTCTCTTCTTATAATCTCTCTCGTCATTCTTGATAAGCCATTCAATTTCATCTCACCAAAGAAATTAAACATAACAAATAGCTAATCAACTCATAGATGACTACATGTCTAAAATCAAGGAAGCTTTCGAATGTGTCTTCGACTACTCCAAGCAACCTAGATCAAAGTCAAGTTACACCACCATCTTGCACATCAACTGAGTTTACTCGCATCTTAAATGGGTTGTTGAGAATTGCAATTCATAGGTTAAATTTCAGCTACAACATCTATTTAACCGAAAACATCTTCTTCATCTTGAATTTGTTGGCATCTATTGAGAATCACTTATCGAGTAACTGAAAATTAAACAACAACAAATCTAACAAGCAAAGAATTGCAATTCGTAGTCTCATATGGGAATGAAACCCTAAAAGTAATTACTGGATTTGTTCTTGTTTCATCTAGAAAATCGATTCTCGTTTTGTTTCATCTTAAATGGGTTTGTTGTTATTTCAAATGGAAAATTTGTGGTTTCATTAGGAAGATCAATAATTTGGATTTGTTGTTGTTTAGTTAAATGACATGTTGGTTTTGTTGTAGATTTTATGGCTGTGATTTTTTTTTTTTTTTAGTTAGCAGTATTTACTGTATAATGAAGATGAAAATATGGAAGAAGAAAGCAACAAGGACAATTTAGTCTTTCACTTTTTTATTACGGGTCTATTCCTTACAAGCATTGTTACCAAACTAAACATAATTGTAATTCTTCTCTTATTATATTCCTGATGAATTGAATTTCTATTCTCTCTTATTTGATTCTACGAAGTGAACAAATCGTTATTAATTTACACATAAAAATTAATGAAGCTAAAGTTATTCAAATGAACAACAAATCTGCAATGGCCAAAAACCCTATATTTAATGATAGGTGCAAGAATATTAATGCTAGAGTTTTATGTTATAAGACAAGCTGAAAAGGAAGGAGAAGTGCAGCTAATCCATTACATGTCTGAAGAGCAACTTGCTAACATAATAGCCAAAGCTTTACCAAGGAGAAGATTTGAAGTTCTAAGGATAGCATTAAGAGTCTTGAAGAAAAATCTTAGGGAGGAACATTAACGTTTAAGATTTTTGTAAAATCATCCTAAGTCATTGAGTAATTTTAGGGATATTTTTTATGTTGTGAATTGATAAGGAATGGCAGCCCATTCTGTCCATACTTTCCTGCTTTTTATCTTTTCAATTTGATTAGACTAATTAATGTATTTTGATTTAACTATTGAAAGCCTACCCTTTTGTGTCTAATATATATTATGATCAATCAAACTATACTTCCAATGGTCTTAAGGAAGTAAAAAATCTTAAAAAAAAAAGTTCTCCCTCTTTCTTCAACAAAAACTAATACACATTAAGTTAGAATTCCTGAAGCTCATCTTTCCATTATCGCATTCCAAGAAATAGCTGGCTGTTTCCTTTTATCTCCACGAAAACCAAATATTGGGTACTTTAGTAAATCAATACCGCAGCATCAGTTATCAAAGGCATATTATTCCAATTATTCGAGTAAAGCACACACATAAACAACAAACCTCAATGCAAAATAAAGTAGCCAAATTGCAATCAATTATAGTTTAAACACCAAATCATAAAAAACTGATAAAAGGGCAAGGAGAATAAAATGCCTAATTCGTCTATCTTAATGCATCTCCCCAATGGCCATCCGTCTTTTTCCATCTCCAGATGTGTATTATATAGGCCCATAAGAATGGAGAAAAGCTTCATAAAATCACCGATTATTATTGATACTTACGTGTTGTCTATATTTATTAAGATATGTAGCATATTAGTATAATTAGATCTTTTTCATAAGAAAGAGAAGAAAAACAGGGGGAAATTATCTGATTGGAGAAATGAGAGCAAGTTGTGTTTATTTTTTAGAGTTCATGATTCCCAGTGTCGTTGAGACAAATTTTTAACCCAAATGTAATTAAGCAAACACCACATGCTCCAACCAGTAGATCTAGAAAGTAATTCAAGAAGTTTACAATTTTGTATCTACTTAATTAATAATATGCTTCCTAAATTTATAATTCCGAAGTAAA
The DNA here is from genome assembly GCA_024138005.1 of Lumnitzera racemosa. Classification (NCBI taxonomy): domain Eukaryota; kingdom Viridiplantae; phylum Streptophyta; class Magnoliopsida; order Myrtales; family Combretaceae; genus Lumnitzera; species Lumnitzera racemosa. Next base: position 82,914,305 of record JAMXBC010000012.1, read on the forward strand.
GTCCTTCGCCCTTATTAAGTTTAAGATCTTATAGCTTTTTTAGCTAATTAACGGTTTTGAAAAGAGAATTGTTTGATCAAACCTAGGGGGATAAAGTTCATCGGTAAATATAAATATAAAATATATATTTAAACAACCTTTTTCATATGTATAAAACTAAGATATTTGAGGTATATAGGGTATCCACAAACTAGACCCTTCTAAGAAATGTGATAGGACTCGTAAATTTAGAAGCCATGGAGGTGAAATGATGGTACGAATTTGGACTCTATTTGAAAACATTTCCAGGGTTTCTCCATGGAGTAAAAATACACTGATGTTATATTTTGTACTTGGGAGTGGTCCCTTTATCAGGTGAAGAAGTAATTGTAAAAAATTGGAACCTTGATTCTTTAAAAATTAAAAATTATAATATCGGTTTCGATGAAGAATTTGATTCCATTTTTGAGTAGGCATAATTGTGATTCTATTCTATCCTCTTTTATTATCATATTTAATGCTTAATTTAATTATAAAATCTAATAATTAAGAGTTTTCTAACAAATACTAATATATATACAATCCATTTCATTTTATGTATTTTCAAACATATAAATAGAATTTTGGTCTTAATTTAAGTCCATTCCACTTCATACAATTACTACATACTAAATATGACATAAAGAGTTTTCATCATTTTGTCTTATATTTTATATTTTAATATCATTCTATAGCAGGCAATAGTCATAATATGTTGATCAAGTATTTATAAACTCCTTAATTTAATCTCTCTATATAGAAGTTGATCCTTTTGTTTATTTGGGTAATAAGTTGACCCCTTTTTTGCACTAACGTTGCTATAAATGTTCGTTGATGGACTATGATTGGTGTGTTCTATCTTATGTATCTAACCAATGTCTCAAGAGTGTCGCATAAATGTTCATGTGCCATTAACTCCTAATTGAGTAATTGTTAAACCTAAAAGAAAAAAAAAAAAAAAAAGAAAATCATCAAACTCTATTACAACAAAGCCTTCTCAAACAAGTTGATAGGCAGTCGAGTCCGCCTTCTTATGCAATTCAACTGCTTCCTACACAAGAAAAGGGATTGAAAAAGCAAAATCATTATGTGGGCTGGGGTTTGAATTGAAGCCATCCAGACATTGTCTTTCAGACTTGTGAGAGAAGGGTCATTTTAAATAGACATCATGTTGTGTCTGATTGATCCTCACACTGGATATACTCATAAAAAGTGTTCGCTCAATAGACTCTATGTATTTATATACTTTATACTTCATACGAACTTTTTTAAACAAAGAAAAAAAAAATTGGCCTACATGCAAACTAGTTTGCCTCCCTAAATTATAATTAGGTACAGATTTAAGTAATTTTAACTTTAATCTATGACCATTTGGACAACGTTATAAAAGCTATTAATTGTGAGTGTTTTTAGATTCCCAATTTAAAGTTTGAATATGCATATTAAATTTATTATTAGAAATGTTAGATTTAAATTGACCTAATCGATCTAATTTAATTGTATTATTTATCTTACTATTTTCTTATTGTCAAATCACAACTTAAAAATAAATAATTTCTATTTTCCGGTGAAGGCAGTCTTACTATTGTTACCTACATATAAGGAAAAAAAATTAAAGTTTGAATGGTTTTTTTTTATATTTGGAGAAAAAAAAAATTCTCACTAATGCATATGTCCATTACATAGACTTAAAAATCGAAATGTAATGCGTTAAAAAGGAAGTGAGGGAACGCCATAAAGAAATCAAAAGGAAAAGGAACGCGTCAAGTTACTTTAGGACATGATTGTAGCAGAAAGTTACAAAAGTGCATCATTATCGTACTAAAAAGAAGAAAAAGGACCCACAGGTAACCAAAATGTAAATAGTTATGATCCGTGATTTTTCCTGATATAAAAATTTTTAGATGGCCAATCGATTGATCGAGGTTACTTGTCATATGTATGGTAAAAAAAATCTAGGAAATATTTAGTCTTACTTTCTTGTTTTAATTATTTTTAATTTTTAACATTGACTGAATATCTCAATCTAACGAACCAAATAAGTTTCTTAAGGTAAGTTAAGATGACCATGAACCAATTGGCTTTTATAAAAAGCATCTTAGAATTTTTTAAATATAAATATAATTATTATTGTCAAACCAAGTTAATCACAACAGTTCAATATCAATTTAATTTTGGTTAAACTGATTTTTTGATTTTGGACTATCTGAACTAGGTCAAACAATACTAAATATAACTTGACTATATATGCCTAATAACATCAACTACATCAAGCTCAATAAATATAATTATGAATACAACTTGGAAAGAAAAAAATTATAGCCTAGATAAAGTAAGTTGAGAATCAGACCCCCAGAAGCCAGCAGTAAAAGTAGGATTAGTACTCGAATATGTTTGCGTAGTGACCAATCCATTGCCCACCATGATTTGTCTTCTTCCCAAATGCAATTACGAGTTGTTTGCTTCCATGAAATCACTATTCAAACTTTTCTTATGCTTGGTATAATGAGAATCTATAATTATTAAATATTACTATTATAATTTTAAAAGATTGTGTGGATGAATGTTTTTTAAGTAATAAATGGTTATCGAAAGCTATGATTAGAGTTACTGTCAAATAGTTGTTAATAATAATGGAAGTACTAATGAAAAATTAGAAAAATATTTCTGTGTGTTCTAATGAATAAGCAAGTTTCTAATTTTTTTTTTATTGACTTTTTCCATGATGATGATTGACCACCTCCATCACGCATCCATTTATGCACTCTTATGATCATTTGTTACCAAAAGTTATAACCGCAATATTTAAAATTACTACAAGAATATTTTTACAATTGTAGAATTTTAATTATAAAAAAATTTCAAAAAATATTTTCCACAAAACATCTATGTTGTCTTCCTTTTCTCCATGTGTTTTAAGCCGTCTTGATTTATCTGTATTTGACATTTCTTGACAAATATTTGCTACAATTTTTTTTTTTAATTCTAATCCGCTCAATATTCGTTCTTTTAATTTCCGTTTATTTTTTCTTTAGATACCACTACATATAATCAATATTGAAACTATAAAGAATAAAATTTACATCTCGGTAATATCACAAGATATATTAAGAATTTTAGGTAATTTGAAAAATTATTTTTGGAAAACTTGCTACTAAAACAAAAAAAAAAAAAAAAGGAAAAGATTTACCCAGTGCTTCAATGACAGCTTGTAGCACCCCTCCATGTGGACCACTTGTGTCATCCTTAACAAAGACATTGTACAAATGAACTTTAAACCCCCTGAAGAAGCTTGCTCTCGATCCAACTTTCGCTTCACCAACACTTTCCACTGAAATAAAGCCAAAAACAACCTTAACCTCCATTTCCCACCACACTCTTCCTAAATTATGCTCTGTATGGATGTCTCCAGCTACTGCGACACAAGCAACCAATACCAAAAACCGCGGAAACGCCGCTACTGCCGACTGATGCCGTTTAAAGAAGTGTTTGCTGGATCAAAAATGCCATTGTGGAGAATATGGTGGAGGAAACTGATGAAGGAAAAAAGGAGAATTTTAAAGCGCTCTGCTGCTCCTGTACATGTTCCATATGATCCCTTTACCTACGCGCTGAATTTCGATCCTGGTTTGTCATGGAATGATCCAGAGAACCTCTCGAGATCATTCTCTGTCCGGTTTGCTGTTCCAGTAAGAATCCTGCATCAAACTGCATTGGTTAGCTGATCACAATGTCCAGAAATTTATAGCTTATTTTAAAGGGGTAATTGCAATGAGCCTCGAAAGCTATCAGTTAGATATGCAGATAGCTTTCCTAAACTCTGAAAGCGTGTTTTCGATTCCATGTATGTTTTGAAAATGTATGTGTATCCCAACAGAATCTTTAAAATCCAAAATCATGGCTAAGAGGATCGTAAATAATAATTATGGGGTTTATTGATGATTCGAGCATATCTGTGTATTTTCAGAAGTTATGGGACGTGGTAGACACTTTAGCAGTTTAATGTCTAACATCATCTGACCAATGTTGCAATTTACCCTATTTTAATGTATAAGTAACACTTTCCTATGTTTTTTTCTTATTTATTCTACTACCACATATCATTTTCTGATGAATATTTGTGACTCGAATGAATTTGCTTGTTCCTGAGAATTAGAAGTGATATACAATGATATTTGTGACTCGAATAAATTTGCATCATTTGGAGATGATCTTAATTGAGTAGTCCAAAAACCTGCAAATTCCGGTCTATGAGGGACCATTTGCATCAATGAACGGAAGGGCAGGTGGCATATGGAATTCATGCCCAAGAGCCTCTTTCTTTACCTACATAAAACCATAGTCCAACTAATTATTTCCTGGAAAAAGGACACTCATTAATAATGTCTGCAACGATTCACTCAAGGGACACAATCCCATAAAATAGGGCATTTCAAGAATTCAAGAGGTATCGGCATTACTTATCCTTTTGGCAACTTCCCAAACAATTTCTATGCCATCATTTCAACCCCATTTAGTCAAGTGGTCAACTTAGTAGACGAAGACATGAGGATTTGATTAGAGTAATTATATGTATATAGTATGAGTAACACGTTATACGTGATTTCAAAAAAATAATATGAGACTGCTACCTGAAGAGATGATTAGATAAAAATAAAATAGAGAGAAGGAACAAAGAGACCTCAAGCGTTAACCTTGTAAATCAATTTTTTACCTAAATGTTATTTGATCTTAGAGAATAAAGTTTTCATCATGAAACACCATTTTTTCAATCCCTCTCCAAGAGTTCCAAATGATGAAATAATGCTAGGTATTTATAAGCTCTTGAATATAATGGCATCCGTCAAATTAGGTAATCAACGGATGAAATGGAGCTTATTCGATTCATGGTTATCTAAAATGAACTAGTTAATGGACTTAAAGCCAATAGGTTTCCTCATAAATGCACGAGCCTACCTAAAAAAAGTTAGAGATGGGCAGACCAAGCCAACGATTTTGTTCTAAACCCACCAAACCAAATCTTCCTAAATCATTCTAATACGGACTGAACTCTTTAGGCCATGTTACCTAACCTAAATAATCAAGTCTAAATAAATAATGAGTTCATTCTAATAACTAATATAACAATTTTTAATCCTCTACAATAGGTTTAGCCGAAATCTTATGGTGCTAAGGAACTTGAAACACATTTTCTGGGAACAAAATCACAACACTTCTGCGAAACTCCTCCTAAATCCAGCCCTAATATGAGTTTTAGTAGCCCTTGCAAATTCAATTCAAGCAGCCAATGCATCAGCATATGTCGAACAGCCGATGACCGCTGCTATTATCTTCTAGTTTTGTTTAATAAGGTGTTTGCTGGACTTAAAACTGCCATTGTGGACAACATGGTGGAGAAAACTCGTGTAGGAAAAAAGGAGAACTTCCATCTGCTCTGCGATTCCGGTACATGTCCCATATGATCCCTTTACATATGTGTTGATTTTCGATCCTGGCTTGTCCTGAACTTCTCCAGACAACCTATCGAGATCATATTGCGTCTGTTTTGCCGTTTTATCAAGAATCTTTCATCAATCTACACTAGTTAGTCACTACCAGGCAAGCTCTCTTACAACTTATAGCTTATAAATCCAATTCCAATCTTGTTCATCGTTTGATATATATATATATATATATATATATGGGCAATGTTTATCCAGTTTGATATATAGGCTAGGCTTATTGTAGAACCGGAAGTGATTTACAATGTTTTATGCAAATCTTTAGCATTTCGATGATCATTATAGTTGCATTTACGGTGATTAAAATCATAAGTTAAATATACGATTATATGAATTTACGATGTTATAATGTTTGTTAAAATTATTTAAGTTCAGATATTTTATAAAATTATTAATTTTAATTATAATCGTATAAGTTTATGATTTTATTAATATTTTATAATTCTATCGATTCTATACTCTTTTTAAAGTGAAAGTGAAATCACGGTTTGAAATATATGAAAAAAAGACGCTGAAAAAGGAAAACAAGATGGACGAAAGTAGATGCTTACGATTGAAGTGTCGAAAGATATGTCATACTCATCTATGGAGACTTCTAAAGGCAGATGTGAAAAGGGTCTTAATTGCATTGTCCAAAACCTGCACACTATGGACTATGATGGGCCATTTTCATCAGTACAGTTTCAGGGCATGGGGTATTTTGAAATTTATGAAGGGAACTTCTTTTCAACCAGCACAAAATCATAATCTAACTACTGCCCTTTCTGTAGAAGGGGGCACTCATTAATGCATACAACAGATTAACTTGTGGGACGGTGCAGAGAGGACATAATATCAGAACAAGGGACTCGCCAAAATTTTAGACCACATGCATCCTGTAAGAATTCACTTCGTATCCATAACTTTCACTTTATCGCTTTACCCCTTAATCCCTACACAAAAGTTCCTTAATCTTCTTTTCTAAAATTTTTATAAATCCTAATAACACACTTCAAGAAATCAAAAAACTACAAAAAAAAAAAAAAAAAAAAAAGACAGACGAAGGCACATTCCTTTCAGAGGAACAGCTTTGGCCTTGGAAACTCCACATCAGCTATCTACATAAGACTATGTATAATGGTGGGAACTCTAAAAGTTATTTAACACTACTACATCAGCTTCTTAATAAATCATTTTCCTTAAGAATCTCTGCACTTTATAAATGATTCATTTACTATAGTTTCTTCACGATTTTTTAAGTTTTATGGATATTGCACTATTATTAATTTCAAAATCACTATTTTTAATATTTTATAATGACAATTTCAGTATTGATTAATATTATATTTTTACAATAATATAATATCATTAAATATAAAAAATATTATATTTGCACATTTATTAATAATATATGTATACAAATCGCCTCATTTATACTTGTACAGGATAAAAGTAAAGTGCTGCAAAATGTTTAATTTGAAAAAAAGATAATAATAATAATAATAATAATCAAGGTAAGAGAAACATCCCAGCATGCGGATCGCCAAGTCAGCTTGCTCCAATGGTGAAGGGGCGGCTTCACATTTGTTCACCCTTAGAGACCTCGCCTGGGTACCACCATTGTACATGGTTTAAGAGCATGTACGACACTCGTTTCTTGCCACTGGATTCAAGGGAAGAGGAAGGGTTCAGTTTATTCTTTTAGTAACCGCTTAGCAATTGTTGAGGCTGCAGATTTTTTGAAGTCTCATATCCTTTCCCCTTGAAAAAGCGAGAATTTTTATGGTGACCTCATGATGCCAAAGACTATGACCAACAGCCTTATCGAATGTTTAGTTTTCAGCAAAAGCTGAAAAGTCTATATTTATGGTTTTTATGAGACCTGAATCGCTTGGCTTACCATCCGAATTTCCAATCACATCTTCTCAGTTACTTCCATTTGTTTTTTTTTTTTTTTCTTAAATTATAAATAACTTCCGTAAACTTTGATTTAGATATAGATCGTTCTTAATTTTTTAAAATATAATTTTTTATTACTAAACTTTCATAAATTAATAGATAGTTCTCATAAATTAAGAATAACTCTTTAAACTTTAATTTCAGTGTATAAACATCCTATAAGCTTTTATTTTGGTATAAGTTTAGGGGGGTTTACAAATCAAAATCAAAATTTTAAAAAATTATTTTTAATCAATAAAGGTTATTTACTAATTTATGAAAATTTAAGAATCTAAAATTACATTTTAAAAATTTAAAAAATCAATACACACTTAAATCAAAATTTAAAGGAGTTATTTGTTTTTTTTTTCCTTCCTTTCTTTTTCTTTCTACCACAAAAGAGACTTCAAACAATGGATATTTTGTATCATTTCCCCACTTCCCCCGTATCACAAACCCATGGTGCATCACCTATCAAAATAAATGATTTCGATAAAAATTGAAAAATCCATATTGTTATTTTATTTTTACACCGAGATAGGTGTATTTTCTGTCTGAGTGATACAATGACATTATCCCATATATTTCCTTTTCAAAAATAGTAATTGTGGAAGGTGGGCTCATAAGCTCACAAAACAATGATTTATAACCACTCAAAAATATTAACTGTGGATAAAAGTAGAAAAGTCATCAGTTGTAAATTCTTCAAGATGTGAATTGGATGGTTTTTACTTTGAATCATTTGATAAAACCTCTCTTAAAAGATTCCCTTTCAAAAAATAGAAATTTTGGATGGTGATCTGAATGCCCCCAAAAACCATGATCTACACAGCCGACCGAAATAAGCAGTACCTGTGAATTTTGTTGATCGGATTATTTTCCGTTCGATAATCTAATGGTATTACTCTAGTTATTTCTTTCTCTTTAACAAATTGGAGACTTTTTGTGAAGGCTTATAGATCTAAAAATCATGATTCATCGTAACCAGCTAAAACTCAGAGCTAACAATTTTTTGGCAAAAATTTAAATTTACATTCTCGTGAGCCTCCGTTACCCCAAAAACCATGATGATTAGCTTACTAGAAACTGGTAATTTCAGCACAAATTTAAAAATTTATATAAAGAGTTGTCCAGATCCTTCCGATCGAATTGTTCTCCCTCGAATAATTTAATCAAACCTCCTCAGCTATGTGACAGTTGAAGCCTCGAAACCTTATTAAAACTGGCAATATTTTATAAAAATTGAAAAAATCTATACCCATCAATTTTTTTGGGACCCAGTTTTGCACTATGAGTGATCTTATGGCATCTCCCATATAGCCTATCAAAATTGGTGATTTTTAGAAAAATTGAAAAATCTAAACTGGTGGGGTTTTCGCAATGAAGTTCTATTTGTTTTTGCTCCTTATCATTTGTTGAAACTTCTCAGGCTATATCTCTCCAAAATTTATTATCAATGTCCTGCCGAAATTAGCGATCTTTTGTAAAAACCGAAAGATCCAAATGTTATAGTTTTTCTAAAGCCAGATTGGATGGCCTCCGCACCGAACAAATAATGATGAAACCTCTCCAGCTATTCCCTTTCTAAGAACAGGAACTTTTTATGAGAGTCTCAGATAACATATCTACAACTAGACCCGGTCACCCAGCTGAATTAATTCAGAACCGCCGTTGATAAGCCGATTGAAGGTTGAATCGTGATCGGTTAGACTGGTCATGGTTCTGGATCAGTTCAACAAACTTGATAGTTTAAGGAATAGTTATTTATATTAATAATTTTTAAATTTTTATTAATTTTCGAGTGGGTTTTTTTCGAAATACTAAGTTTTAATATCGCTAATATTTTCTATTAAAATTTTACTTTGTTTCGAAATAATAGATTTATTGTTTATTAAGTTAATATTAGTATAATATTGAAATAATGTGTAATGTTAACCAAAGCAAAAGAGAATACAATGAATAAATAATTTTTCTTAATTGTGGAATTGTAAACTACCATAAAGAAATAAAACATAATACAACTATTAATTGTAAATCGTTGTAAAAAAATAAAATCTTCTCTCTCTTTTTCTCTTAATTTTTTTTAAAAGAAGGCAAAAAATTTTTGCATTTAGTTAAAAAAAAAAAAGGTCGAACCAACCGGTTCAATGACCAGTCGACCCGCTGATCTAATAGACTTAGACAACCGAACCGCCTAGGCCCTTGAGGCCTAACGTTTCAAAGGCCAATTCAAACCCACCTTGAACCAGGCCGAACTAGTTCGTGGTTCAAAACCAACCAATGAACACGCCTACCTATCAAAATTAGAAAATTTTGGCAAATATTAAATGTCCTTACCTTATGGTCAATTTAATTTATAGAATGGAATATGGTATAAGTAGGATTAAAATCATTCAAATATAGAATATAAAAGAAATAAATATTAGTTATAGTTATTTTTAGATCTTATTAAAAAAAAATATGAAAATATACTATAAAAAAATTAAAGTCGTAAAAGAATTGTAACTCATCATTTCTCCATAATATTAATTTCATAAGATAATTATTCTACCTACTAAATGGAGAAATAAATATGTAGATTAGTAACAATCATTCTAATCCATTTTATGAAGTTAACCAAATATACTATCAGATTATTGATAATCAAACCAAATTGTTACTTCGAATCATTTGATGAGAACTCCCATATATATTGTCCTGCAACAAGTGGGCATTTTAGAAGATGCCTTAAAGCCTAGCAAACATGTTTCATAGCCTATCAAAATTACATAAGCATATATTAAAATCTCTCTTAAGGAGGTCAGTCCTTGCAGTCTCCTATTAGACATGTAAGTGTCCAGCTCAACCTAAGGTGTGATCAACTCGATTCATCATGCGAGGTATATCTTCAACTTGGATCCTTGTTAAGCCGTATCGACCTCTTCTCCGAGTACATCGGCACAATCGCCTTTTCCTTAGATTGCTAAGTTGCCATAAGCACTTTAGGTCCAATTTAGCCATAACCCTGATGAACCTATTCATCGTTTTTCCTTACCACCTCAATGGCAATGAGACTACGATGAGGGTAGAGGAGAGAGGGTTGTATAAGTATTGATAGAATATTTTGAATATAGGCCCATATCGATTTGATTGGGCTCTTAGCTTAGTTCGACTTACTAAGCATTTGGTCTCATTGTTCTCCTAGTTAACCTTAACTCAAGTCCATTAAGTGGCCTACCTAATCATGACAGCTCACAGTAGCCAATATACGGAAGAAAAGGCTTAGAGATCAGGTCAAAAACTATAACCTAACATATTCAAACTATGTCAGATAACATGCTTCCATTACCTAAGACATGTGAACGTAGTAAAGTGTTGTTATTGGTCTCTTAATTTTTAGCAGTTCTCTTTTATAAATATCAATAAACATCTCAACCGTAAACCACTTAAATGGTCTATAGTCATTTGATAGGAGTAATGGAAATAAAAATAATACAAAATAGAGGTTAACAGTTCTTTTTCTCACTTAGCTTACATTCGAGCAATCATATATTCTTATTCTCTTCCACACACTTTATTAACTAAAATATCGAAATAATTATATCAAATAATACCTTATTATCCCTCACTATATATTCTTTTCCATGTTTACCTCACAAGCACAAAGGCAATCTCTCCCTCTCTAACAGAATCCTTGAGATCACACCTTCCAAAAGGGAGTGACGGTGGCTCTGAACGCTGAGAAACCATGTGTATAGCCGGTCAAAGCCGAAGACTTTTAGCCAACATTGTAAAATCCATATTCCTGGGTCTTCTGGAACCTGGATCAGATTGTTTTTGCTCCTATTTGATGGCACAATGCTCGAAAACCCTAGGCCTACCACCTTGTTTGACTCAACAACCGCCAAAGTCAGCTCAACCGTACTCCACGATCATTGCTCTCTCCCTTCGTGGTCGCACGTGCTGCACGTGTTGCTTGACTTGCATAGAAAGTCCGACCTCAAGTTCATTGTGTCCATGTCTCAACCTGTTAAAAGTCGGGTCGTGGCCTCCTATGGTTCACCCCTTGGCCTTGGGTTAGCCGCCAAGTGCCTATGAAAACCACGATCATTATTTTTTTTATTTAAATTCTGTATTTTTAATATAATTATATATTATAGTATCAATTTATATTATTTAATAATTACATCAACTAATACACGATCATGTATTTGTCAAGGAGTAAAACACATATTGGCTTTTTACAGAACAATCGAAACATAAGTTTTTTTTTTTTTTTTATTTCAATCTACTAAAAAAAAATCCCTAAAGGGTACGGAACGTATTCCAAGACACTTAATAGGGTATTGTATTTTTAATTATCTATAACTTACGTAAACTAGCGACTTTTTGGTAAAAATTAAGAAAATCCCACATCATGAGGTTTTTACAACACGTATCAGGTTGGGAAAAGGAAAAAAAAAATTAAAAAAACATTTTTAAAAATATGATACCTAAAATTATTTCTTGAAAATACGAGATTAAATATAAGATACCATATTTTTGAAAATATTTTTCCCGAACCCTTTTTTTTTTTTTGTTTTTCCTTTTCCCATCAGACGGCTTCCATTTTGAATAATGTAATGACGCATCCATTGCTTTTCCTCATTAAAAAGGTGAGATTTTTTAATAGTGACCCTAAACATGAAAAAATCATGATTTATAGCCTCTAAAAACAGGCAATTTTAAGAAAAAAATGAAATATCTACTCGTATTTTTTTGGAATCTAGATCAAACTATCTGGCTTCAAATAATCCAATGAGACCTTTATTTCCCTTCATGATGGCAAATTTCTTATGGCAAACCTAGATGCCCAGAAACTATAATCTATGACCTACTAAAACTGACTTTTTATTTTTTTTAATTAATTTATTTTTTTAACCAAAAATTGAAAAATCCATAACCATATGTTTTTCGTGATGCAGTCGAAATAATCTACTACAATCTCCCCGAATATTCGTCTTCAAGATATGAGATTATATAGTGACGTCAGGATTAAGAAACACTGGCCTTAGGAAATATTATAACAAGCAATTTTCGATGAATCCGGAAACACACATGTAATTTTTTCAGCACTTGAATCAGATGGTTTTCGCTCCAATAAGCTGATGGCACCTCTCCAACTATTATCTATTAGAAAAATTAAGACTTTGCCTGGTTATCTTTAATTTAATACGCAAATAAATCATGAACTGTAAACTAGTGATATTAAGTAGTCAATTCTCAATTGTTCTTGCAAAAGTTAATATTAATTCTAGAAATTTTACGATTCCTTGGACACTAACTATTCTCTACCACAATTTATTAGGATTATATAGAATTATCATCCACAAGATAACCTTGTTATATAGGAAATGTAGTTGTAGTATGACTAAACGAGTATAAAATGAATAAAGTATAAAGCTTTAGTTGTACCATTTTTTATAGGTATAGATTCTAAAATGTTGCTATTTTTATCCCACCTGTAATACTTTAGAACCATAATATATTTTATATCATGTAGATTATATAGAATATATGATACCCTATAAAATTTATATATTTTTTTCCTTATAAATTTTCGATATGATTATTTGTTTGAACCATAAAACAAATATGACTCTTTCTTTCCACAAGCAATTACTCAATTTAGCCAGATTGAAATTTATTCCTAACCAATTTTTTTTTTTTTGCTTAAATAGTTGTTTTTTTAACTATCATTATTATTAATGAATTTTTATGGAAGCATTATATAAAAAAAAATTGTGTAAATAAAACATTTATTTTGACATTTAAGGGCATAAGCACATGGTTTTTAAAAATAAAATCAATAAATATGGTGATTAACGCAAAATCTATATTATTTATTAAAATGTGGATAAAACATTTGCAAGATTATATAATGCAATTTTTATAAATGTGATAATAATATAGGATCAAACAATTTAATATAAGAAAATAAAGATATAGCATGAAAAACGAAATAAAAAATAAATTAAAACTAAAATATTCTTTCTCGAGATATATGCATTAGTGATATCTTTTGTCAAATATAAAATAAAAAAAAAACTATTCTACTATAGAAAAAAAAAAAACCCTTAATTAAAGGATGAATTTAACAAAGGAGGAATAATTAGAAGGAAAACAACGATGGAGTAATGAATAATGACGAAAAATGAAAGGAAAGGGACTAATTAGTATTTAGTTTAAGATTTTCGATAGATTGAGTTTTAATTTATTTTGATGAGATGATGTCGTTTATTTATTAATTTTATTTAATTACTATTACAAGGTAGAGACCATAAAACTCGTATCTTGTATAGTTCAAAGTACAAGTTCTAAGGTAAGTATAGAATACCCTAACTTCCTACACGTATTCTATCTGTGAGAATAAATTTTAGGAAATTACCATCAAAAACCTATTCTGTAGTCATAATTACCCACCTAAAATATATTCACTCGAACAGGGTCATGAGTTTCATATATAATAAGATTACCCGCTCACCCCTAAGTTATACCATACTCAATTGGATAGATTTTAGATGACTATTAAGGGTTACAAGGCAAATATGAGTATAGATTTTTCAAAACCTACTTTCACAATATAGGCTATGATTGTGAGATCTTATCTTGTATGTATCCTAAAACTTGTACTTTAAGGCATAAATAGTATAGTTTTAGTATACTCCACATTAATCCTATAAAAAATATATATTAATAAATGATAAAATTATATTTTTCAACTAATAAATATTTTTGTAAAAATAAAAGAAGGCATAATACCATGAATAAATAACCTTAAATGTCTCTATATTACTTTCCACTCTTTTCTTTATTTTTTCCATTACACTCGTCAACTTTACATTTTCTATTTTTTTCCGTCACTCTTTCTCAATTGTTACGTAGTAAATTTATATAAAACTTAAGACAATGAAGGTAAGAATTTTTTTTTTTTTAATTTCATAAGTTTTGTTATAGGTTTTATAAGTTTCACACATAATGAACTTGCAATACCATATATAGATTACAATTTTATATCACATAAACTAAAAACTTATAAGAAGAAATATAAAATTTACAAATTTCGTAAAGTATCATGCACCATATAAGTTTGTGAGGTGGTTTTAAAATACTATAGGGTAAATACTGATTTCAAATTTTGAGAATTTGTATCTTACAAGATATAATAAGAATAAAGACTTACATTATATTCATCATGTACCCATCCACTCTTAATAAATTATATATTTTGTATATATTATAGACTAAGAATTACATCTTAGCCGAGCTTGCATTAGAACCGATAAAAATGAGTTTCACGAAACCTCACTTCCATGAAAAGAAATTCAAATTAGAACTAAATTAAAAAATCCATGTTTTTCAAACTAGATCAAGGTCCCCTAGTCCAATCGGTACAAATAAAGTTCTTGCATAGGACAAATTTGGTTTCTTCCACCTCACCCACCCTTAAGGCGTCTTTAACGGCAGGTTCTTCTTCCAATATCCTAGGGGTGATGCTATGAGGCCGGTTTGTCAGAATTTTTCGTCCAAGTTGCCTCTTCTTCTTCTTTTTTTTTTTTTCCTTTAGTATTAATTTTCTTTAATTTTTGTATTGTAATTCTCATATATAATATGAATAATTCTTAAGAATCTCTTTTTAAGAATTTTAAAAATAAAATAAAAAGATTATTAAACGTAAGAGTTTCTTAAAATATTAATGCGGTAATTTAATGAACACATAAATTTTTTAGGATAAATATGCTATTTATCTATATAGCTAGTCAAGCTAGATCACCACCTTAATCCATTCCAAACATCAAATTTTTGAACAAACCTTTATGAACTATAATGCGTTTAAATTTTTATGTCCGAAATTTTAATAGAGAGTTAATGGAAGGAACGGTGGCTTTACGTTGCCAAATATATATATATATATATATTTATTGTACTGGAAGTTTAAAAAGGTGTTACATGATGAAATTCATCGACAGAAAAATAACAAAAACCGTCGTCAGTCAATCGTTAGCTTTAATCTTAACTTTAACTCCTAAATAAACAACAGGAAATTAATTCAGACACAATATCTTCTCGAAACTCCGGCATTGGACATTTATGTATGAAGAACCAATTTTTTTTATGCCAAAAGCAATTATATCTTCAGTTTCAGGAGTGAATCATCAGTTATTAGTTACAAATTGGTAGGAACAAATCAAACTATTCATAAATAACTTCAATTTGGATAGATATTTACTCGAGTTTAGTCGAAGAAAACTCAAATCCAAGCTATTAAAATAGTTAAATAAACTAAGCTCAACTTTCATAGCATTTAATAATATTAGTTCACAAGTCCCTAGCCTCATTAAACTCGAACCACATATAAATATTAATCGAATTATGATATTATTATAAAATTTTAACTAAAAAAGTTTTTCTTTTGAGATAAATCAAACTTAAACGAGTTTAATTAAGTTTATATTGAATTTGTTGAATGTTATTTCAAGTGAAGTTCAAGGTAAAAATTCAAAATTTAATTGAACTCAAAGTCAAGCTGAAATTAAAATTTTAAGTTTGACTCAAACTCGAATTAAGTATTATATTGTTTCCGATTCAACTCATTTACAATCTCAATTATGAAGTAAATTTAGCTATAATATATATATATATATATATATTGATTTCCAGTAACCTATGGACTAAAATACCAAGTCTCTCTATTGATTCAAGGAAGAATCCAATATTTCGTGATAAGTATAGATAAATCAAATTTTAACTGAAGTTTGTATAACATGAAAATCCAATATTGGAAGCTAATCTTGTACATCCGTGTCATCCGTGCAATAATTAGACCTTTGTAAAACATGATTTGGACGAATAGATCTTTTATCTTACCCTATGTTTTTTACCACCTATCTTATCCTATGTTTGGTGATTATACTTTAAATAGAAAAAGATCCGAGAGTAAAAGGACAAAATAACATGCATGATCTTAGATTTAAGTACATAGTCCTATAAATGCAATTCTATCTAATATTTAGATATATTTTGATTATTGTCATAACTATATCTTGACCTACTTATTTAAAGATTTGCAACATAATGTTTAACATATAACATTCGATTAAAGTGGAAAGTATTATAATGGAAAAAATAATGGAAAAGAATCATAATGAAAAAGAATCATGATCTTTTGTCAGCTATACACACTTAATGGTTATGCTTTGATCAACAACTCCAGATAAATTTAAGATTTAAATTTGATTTCCTTGATTTTTTTTATATTAGCTTAATCCTTATCCAATATTAGATATTTTCTTATAATTTCAAAATTAATTCCCTTGAAAAATCCCTATGGATCTAAATACAAACTTTACTGAAATGGGATTGAGTCAATCTAGTTTCCACCATTTTTATCTTCAATTATGTTCTAAACATTAATTACCTATTCAAATAAAAATAATTTCTAACCAAACAACTTAAAGTTCAAACTATTGAAATATAACATTTAAAAGAAGAAGAAGAAGAAGAAGAAGCAGAAGAAGGAGGGGGGAATAAAACTTGAACTAACTTGTTGTACAAACAAGACTTCAAAACAAGGTCATCCATGAGCAATAGTTAGAAAGAGAGAAGATGAAGACTTATTTTCAGTAAGAGAAGAACTAGCTGATAATTCCCAACAAGTTCTTCAACATTAAGGATGATTTCCTAGATGGGCCTCAAAAAGGAAGACCCTGTTCTATACCATGATGGTATTAATTGCTTCTTCCAATTTTTTAAGCCATAAAGCTCTATGTAACTAGAGGAGGTGAGGAGGAAGATGGATAGAGGACAATAGAGATAAAGGGGATTCTTTTGATTTTTATGTGGAATTGTTAATTATTATTATTTTTTTTAAGAATATGGAATATTATTTCTTATTTGATTTAGCTTTCTTATGGTTTTTTAATCTAAAATGATGTGCATGTGCAAGTTTGGGTTATGTTTTCGTTTTGACGAGAAAAGACTAAGTGCCCAGCATTTATTAGCTCTTGATGCCATCTCATCTCACCACCTAGGGTAGTAATTTTAACAACATCAATTAAGTACTAAAAGTTAGTAATAGAAATGTTTATGATGATTAAAAAAAAACTATCTAACTTTTAGATATTAAATGTGATATTATCCCTTGATCTCTTTGGTTCTCACTACCATTTACTGTACCAACAATACCTACCCACTATCCCTAATCATGGTTATGCACTTCCCATTCTCTTCTCCTTTGAATTGTCACCATTTGTAGAAGTATGTAAAAAACGAAAAACAAATGAAAAAGGGGGAGGAGGAAAAATAACAAATAAAAACAAAAAACAAAACCCTTTCCTTCACCACCAAACACATACATAACATGCCCATATATGTATAGGTGATCTCATTACAAGCTTGAATCTCCTCAATCCGTTGATTCAATTCTTCTCGTAATATGTTGAACTATTCATGAATCGCATGACTAAAAACACAGGATAGAGGCACATAAAGTGCCCATACTTTGCGATTTTGGAAATTAGTATCTAAAGTTTGAATTTTTTACAATTTAGTTCATATATTTTGTAAAAACTGCTCACGAAATGTCTCCATTAGACAACAAATTATAAAAAAATAAATAAATAAATAAATTTTAAATAGTAAATAGTTCTACTATATATAATTAAGGAGCCATTTAGCCACTACAAAATAACCAAAAACTGCAATTTTCCCTCAAGGATATTGCTTCATAAATGAGAATTAGGAGCCCAATCACGAGCACATAGAGAGCCAATGGCGGATACCAAAAATATGCTTATTTTTCTTACTTATTTTTTTTTTATGATTTTCTCCCCTTCCCTATTTTAGTAAATTAATAAAAGTATAAAATGATATTAATTTTAGTATTCTATAATCATGGCACGTATATAGCTATTAAATCCATGTCGCTAGCGCCTAAATAGAACTTCTTAGTAAGTAATAACGTTGACAAACATAAAGTTCAATGAGATAATGCATATAGCAATTGCAAAGTTATAGCGTTAAATTGCAAAAATTATTGATAGAGCTCGAGTAGTAAAAGCAATATAATCCCTAATTTTATTAATAGATTATTCCACAAATACGGACTGAGATGAACTTTTTATAGCATGTTCATTAATGTAAAAAATATCCAAAATATTAATAAGGGCAACCCAATTAATATATTGTAGCGAATTTAGCACTCACATCACCGGTGTTTAAAAAATCATAAACAATTAAGTTAATAAAGTGTGTATGAGATTATCTAGAAAAATATAATTTTTTTCCATATGGTAATTATCATTTAAGAGTAACATATATATCTCTATGTAACCACCTAGAATAATGTCTCTCCTACTACAATTTTTTTTTTAATTTATTTAATTAATATGCTATATATATATATATATATATATCACGTGTAAAATGCCAATCCCTACCATCTACCTCTCATCTACTTTAATATATATATATATATATATATAGGTAACATTAGTATTATATTAAAAGATACATCGCAGCTATTAAGGATTTATTAGTATTTTCATTTGATAGAACTATTTTAAAAATATAAAACACGCTAAATTTGGTGTGTTTAGGTTTAATAATATGGATACTACCATAGTCCAACTACAGTATACAATCAGGGAAAACCCTAATACAAATATTTGATACCATAATTTCGATTTATGGAAAAGAAGTAACTAAATTGACTAATTAGTTCATATACATATATCCTTAAAGATCAACAATTAAGTCACTTTATATATGTTCTGGATTCTAATTAATATCATAGACAACAACTTTATAAATACTAATAAATGCATTTTCCTTAAACGCACGAATTAAAACATTAAAAAATAAATATGTTACTGTTTTTGCATGGTTTTACGTTGTTTATAAATTCACACCACCACCTTGTCCTCTCTCTCTCTCTCTCTCTCTCTCTCTCTCTCTCTCTCTCTATTGGTATTGGAAGAAGAGGTTAAGTGAAGGAGTAGCGATAACAATGCCTAAGAGAAGGCTGAAAAAATCACTACAAGATTATCTTTCCAAAATCAAAAACCCTAAACCTAATAGCAATTCTCTACAAAACACAAATAATCCTAACCCTAACCCTCATCATAACTCTAAAACCAAAACCTGGTTTCTTTCTGCATGTAAACTCCCAATGAAAACTCAGTCATTTGCACAGAACCGGACTGTTTTAACAACAACCGATGAGCATCGAGACCGCGGTGTTACGCTTGCCGATATCGACAAGTTCCTCCTAGAGAATTTCCGCTCTCTTTGCGTGGATGATCATGACGACCACCACGACGGTGATGACAGTGATGATAAAAGCGACTACCAAGATGCTAGGAGAAAAAATTTTAACAACGTGAGGGTTAAGAAGAAAGGAAAAGAGAGAACCGAAACGAGAGAATCGAAAGACCCGAACAGTTCGGTCACGGTTCCGATCTTTTTCGAATCTCCCCGGTTCTTGCTCGATCCGCCACCGGATATATCCGGTTCGAGCCGGTTTTTCGTCACACGAGCCTCGTCGAGTTCTCTCATTGAGGAGGCTAGGAGTAGTCTCACCATTACAGAAGACATCGGTTCTACATCTACCTCCTCCATGACTCGATCGGTGGATGAACTCGAAACCGAGGAGGTGAAGCTTCCCGACGACTGTATTGCCATATTGACGCAGTCACGGAGCCCATACGAGGACTTCAAGCGATCCATGAAGGAAATGGTGGAGGCACGGACGAGGACACAGGATCAGAGAATCGATTGGGAGTTTATGGAAGAGTTACTGTTTTGTTACTTGAGATTGAACGAGAAGAAGTCTTATAAGTATATATTGAGTGCATTCGTGGACGTGATCGTGGTGTTGCGCCGGAAATCCCGCCGGACAATGACGACGGCAGCTAAGGTTAGGGTTCCGGCGAGATCGCAGGAGAGGTTTTTGGATTCGAGTACGAGGATTGCCAGAAGGAAGAATAATAATAATAATAATAATAATAATGATGATGATGATAATAATAATAGGAGGAGGAGAGAGATTGTGGCGTAGCGTGAGGATTTGGTTGATTAGGTGTTGAAATTTAGGGTTTTTGTCGTTCCCTATCGCATGTGATTATGTGTCAATGATTGAAATAAAATCGATAATTTAGTAAATTTCATGTTAACGAGGCATCATTCTACGGTGTAGTTCATCATGTTTATTTCAATTAATTATCAAATAATAGATTAAACTGATTCCAATCGGTTCATTAGCTTCTTAAATGAAAAGATTGGAAGAATATATTCGGTCTAGTTAATCATCTAGATTTTCGTGTCTATTTTAATTATCAGATGAAGATTAAACCGTCTCCAAAATTATACCGATACCGTTAATTAATTTCGTAAATGAAAAGATTGCAAGAATATATCGGTTTGTGTGGAAAACCTAAGTAATCTAGGAAACTAGGAGGCTAAAGAGTCTTTGTCCCTAGGATGTTCCCTCAGGTCAGGAATCTATCGTCTAGAGTTTTCTTTGTATGTATAAATAATAAACATTAAGTGTGAAAATTATTTTAGAATGGTAGATCTGACCTTATTGGTTTGAAATTTCTTATATTGAATCATGTGTATGGAAAAAATCATGTTTAGATTGGATTAATGTGGAAAAATCACGTTTAAATTGGAATAACAAAGACTCGAGAATAAGCTGCTCAATACGTAATATTTACATCAACATTTATTATCAATATTGTTATATCCGTTACGAACTGCATATCTTCGTGAATATTTTTTTCATATGCACTGATTCATATAAAAACCATATGGACCTTGAAGAATATATAAACAAAAGGGGAATGCCCTGGAAAATGGTAAAAAGTTGGTCTCCAGCAATAACCATTTCTCGGAAAACTAAAATTTCAAACTAGTTATTAGTTTACACCAAAAAGGGTTCAAAGTAATGGCAAAGGTTGCTTTGGATAAGCCAAATTGTGTTATGAATTTTACGGTATATGCACTCATTTTAAAAATTACAAATTCATTAATATGATTATTTTGATTAGAATGAATATAAAATTATTTTGATATAAACTCTACAAAATTATTATCTTTAACAAACTTACTATTTTACTAGTTTTATACGATTTTACAAATCCGATTCTTAATAAAATAACGAGCAATGATTATGAAAATGTTCTATCATAGACTAAGTCAATTATAAGGCTTTTAAATGAACTTTTCGATGACTCAGATTAAATTTTTGGAAAATAACCACGATCCATGTAGCGTTAAGTAGCGAATATATATAGTAGAAAAATATAACTCCAGTGGAATTTGAATCCGAACTCTATCAAACTCGATACAAGATAATTTTAGACCTATATTTTATCCATTCATTATTTACAACCACAGCCTATAGGGTTAGAAAGGACAGGATTGCACAGCTCTCTACACTAAAGTACCGGACGATCTTTCCAAAAACAAGAAAATATGAGAATTTACAGTTACATATACACTCGGCAAATATGTGAAGCCATTGGCCAATGATAAATAAATATGTAGTTTTACATAATTATTTATCTTAAATTAGTAGTCAGCCACAAGACATTAGGACTGTAGAAGAGGCCCCAAGCTAGTCCATAAAAGACGGATGTTCACTATAACAATTGCGATATGCAGGTATGTAGTCATTGTATAGCACCACCAGGCACCATCCTTGGCAGAAGGAAAACAAGCAATTTTACCTTGGCTCTCAACACTGAATCGGATGATCCATTGTCTCTGCCTTCGAGCACAAGGGCAGTGAATAACATTTTGCTGCTGGATGAAACGAAATTGAAAAACTGTTGCTTCTGCTGCAATAAACAAAATACCACCATCAGTACAGCGATAACAATTTTACAATTGCTCTTCGCATCACAATATGATTTCCTACAATTTGGTTTACCAAGAGTATGAATGCAACAGTGGAAACCCTCTCCATTGCCAAGTTTCCATTTCAGAGTCACTCTAAGAACAAAGGGAGTATTAGCCAGGAGGATAATTTTACAGCATTTCGATCTGCCAACAATGTAAGGTGCTTGAGATCGATCTTACTACCCAAAAAGGACACCAGAAGCGAGGAGAACACAAACTTCAGTTGTTCATCCTGCCAGCATGATTACACACTCCCAACTTCATTGATTCATGTTAGTCCTTCCAAGGCACTGGTCTCCTGGCAAGAAAGACAAAAGTTGTAAAAGAAGACATTTTACAACTTACTATGGACACAATCTGCTAAATACAGACAAAGTGGCTAAACAAGTGAATTTTCGGTGAAAAGCTGAGAATGAATGGCTATATACCAGAGAAAGCCAGCAATTATTGCTTATCTTATATGATAGAATGACAATTTCCAGAAAGATAACGAGAGAGGGCATGGAGGAAAATTAATGATTATTTAAAGAGAATGTCTGCAGTTACCGCTAGTCTAATTTAAAAAACCAATGAGGAATTTTAGCATTGAGACAAGACTTGCTGCTACTACTGATGTACAGCATAGACGGTACAAAAAGTAGTCCGGTCCATTACGCCAGGAACATAATGATTACAACATTTAGAAGTATAAAGAGGAAGATCCTAAAACATCATCTCCACAATATTACATCTTATGAGTTTATAAAAGATTTTGAATAAAGAAACTATTCAAATAAATAAGAAAGGCACAGTAATGAATAAAGATAAAAAAGGAAAAAAAAAATAAAAAGCAAAATAAATGAGACTGGGAATTGAAATGAACAGACCCCTAAAGGTTCGAAAATATGCAAGATTTCAAAAACCAAAGACAAGTCCATGTATTTTGGCAGATTAGTTCTGAAGGCAAAAGCCTAACCTGGGAAGAAAATGTTTGACGGTGCCTGAAGCGGTTAAACGAGGAAACTAGAATCAAAAGTGCCCCTGATGCCTTTTACTAGAACTATTTACTGTATATTCACTAAGCTAAAAACCAGGATGGCGTGCATTTAATTACATCCAATACGGTACAGCCCAAAAATGACTGCAGTATTCAAAAATTATAAGTATATTTTTAACACAGATCACCAACAATTCTATCAAAGTCGTAGGATTATCACATTCAAATAAGCAACTTTTACAGTAGGCCTTGCTTAATTGACCAAAAATTTTCGAGTTAAACTTAGCCATCTTTTGTCATCAAATGTTGATTATAATTGCAAATAACATACCATTGTTGGGCCCATTAATATATTTGGTTGTATAATTGTCATTAAGCTTGGTAGTTCTGGATTAGAGATGCATTCATGACTCAATACGATGGAAGCATGACTTGGCAGCATATGACAATAGTGACAGCCTGACAGGTAAATTGACTGAGTTGCCTATATTATAAATTTGGATACCATTTGACCCGTTGTTGTTGATGTATATACATTATGATGTAGATGTGGAGAGTTCATGATTTTCTCACATGCTTATTAGTTATTAAAAGTTGTTGGCAAATGGCTTCATTAGCTCTATTTTACATTAATGTATTTCGCTACTAATCCATCTAAATATACTGATCTCCTGCATGAAAAGGTAAGTTAAATGCCTTATATATGGCTAGTGAAAAAATAAATTAATTAAAAAAAAAAAAGCAATTTTTTTATATTGCCAACATGGTGAGTGTGAGGTAATAATAGGCAAAACACGATATTAGTAATTTAGTTGGTCTAAGGGTCTAAGGTTCTATTTCTATTCTTCGCGAGTATGTAACTTGCAAAACTCAGATTCATGAAAGTGCAAGAAACAGAGTAACAGAGTCTCTCATTTGAATCAAACATTCCAAGCTATCTGGTAAATCTAGTATCTCACTTCTGTATGGGGAAAGAGGGAGAGAGGGGCAATGAAATTGTAAAGGTTCTTACCTCAACCAGATGTAGTCCCATTCTTTGCAAGGTACTGGTCATATAAGAGATGATACTTGACAGGGATAAAATCTTTAAATCTGTCAGTAGAGATGAAAAATTATGAGGTCCTTATCTCCATTGTCTTAAATAAAAACTTCATGCAGCTAAGTTCAGGGACATTTTACGTAATAGGTCATTAAATAAACCTTTTGCTAGCCAAGGATACTTTTGCAACATAAAGTTCAAACAAAGAATGTGCTTTAAGTAATTTCATCGCCTCATCAAAAGAGTTATTTTGATGCCCATGGCTCATGAGCCTCATAATTTTGTAAAAGATTACACACATGAAAGTATTACAATACCACGGAAATTATAAATTGTCAGAAGACCATCAATGATATTTCAAGTCAATTTCTTGTTTGTATTGTTCCTCTCTTTTGAGTTTGTTTTTGTTGTTTTATGATTAGGGGAGTTTGTTTTTGTTATTTTATGATTAGGGCATTGATTGTGCGAGTGTGTTTTGCATGCATGACTGGCTGCCCTCTGCCTTGACTTTGGGCCTCTATTGTAAACAACTCTACTGAATTAGCAAAAACAAATATTTCATCTCAATTTCCTTCCAAAAATAATGCAATTCTTTTAAAATACAAAACCAAATGTATCAATAAGAAATTAGTGTTATTGCATCAACATAAATAGGGTGTGGGATGAACCTTTTTAATACACAGAAACGGCAACTTTAAAGCTCTGTATTTCATCAAAGACAAAACACCATGCATTTTTATGTTCTTTCCTTCATTATAATCAAAATAAAAGTTACCCAAAAATAATTAAAATTTAAAATTTAAAAAACCAAAAAAATAGTCCAATGAGCATCATCCCTGCCCAATATATTTCAAAATTTTCAACAAGCACCATTGTAGAACAAGATATTTTATTTCTGACAAGAGAAGCATATCCTGCATATATATTGCTCAATCTAGAATTGAAAGGCAAAGTCAACCAAATACCTCTCAGAAAGAGATAGCCTCTCTGGACCAGAGAATAATCTAGCAATTGACTGCAAAACAAGACCGATTTTCATTGCTTTCGACTTCAGTGCCTTCATGAAACCAATGAACTCCTTATATTCCGTAGAACTAAGTTTTTCTCGAACCTGTCAATGATAAAGTAGAGATGCTTAATGAGATAATTCCTGTTAAGGCATTGTGGGTATCACAACAACACGTATTGGATGAACCAATGTGACCTCTAGAAAAGAAATTAAAATTGCAAAGACCCTCAAAGAGTACACCAACTTGGAAAAATTTTCAAATTTTAATCCATGATACATTGTTAAATGCCAAATCAATTTTCTTGAGGATATAGCAGAACGCATTACAAGTTCTCATGTTCACTTTTTTCCTTTTTGGGTTAGTCTCTCATGCTTGTATTATCCTTAAGAGACACAAGGGACAAAAAAATGTGTCACTAGTTTCTTAAATAGAGTAGACAAATGAGAACATGACCTAATGTTCTCCATGTATGCCAATGTAGTCAACATCTTTGTGTACCAAACAACTGCACAAACTAAAGAAAGATAAGATAAGAAAGCACATTTCCTTAAAACTAAATACATGGATGCAAAAGCAAGCAAAAACAAGGGCAAAATTCCAAGCCAAAGGCAGGTTGCTTAAGATATTGCCAACAATCTTCAATGGATATAGAGGACTCTACAAATGAGTCTAGAGAGAGAGAATGCTCTCTCCTCTCTCTATTTTGACTTTAAGTTTTCCCGCCTTTTTCATTCTAGGGTTTTAACCGCATTATCTTCCTTGGCTTCATCTGTCCGCTTCTTCTCCAGAGTATCTCGCCTACCATTCACTTCTCCGGCAGGCTAGTGGCCGGTGTTTGTCAATGCTTTTCTCTGGTCGCCTCATTCTTCTCCATCGATTGTCCTTTGCTTCATCTCTCCTTATCCAGTCATCTCTTCTTCTCACCAGCAGCTAAGGTTTCGTCATCCATGGCTTGCTCTCGCATCTACGCTCGTCAGTGGCTCCATGTGGCTCTCCCCCCTCCCACCAAGCCAAAGCTATCTGTGTCCTTCAAGCAGCATCCTTCGGCAGTTGCTAAGGGTTTTTCTACAGCCACCACATAGATATTGTTGTCTCCGCTGGCTACGACCACAGTTCCAGGAATGCCAGGCCCTTCTTCTTCCTTGATTTCTCCTATGGCTGATCTAGGTAAGGGTAAGTCACCATTGTCTTTGTCTCCGACAGGTGTAACAGCAGCTCCTTCTCCAATCAAAGCTGACCAGGCAGTTGTCCTACAAAGAGGCTTTGGTTTCAGCTCCTTCCTCTTCCACTACATCAGAGAAGCCTCCTTCTTGCCTTTAGCTACTTCTACTCCTTCAAAAGAGGCTAGAGAGTGCAAGTCGTATGCTGAGGCATACTCTAACCCATCTTCTAAGGTACAGATTGACTGTTCTCTCTATTATCACCCTCCTATTATGGATGGGGATGAGCTTGTTGTGGCTCCGCCAAAAGAAGTGGCAAAATTTAGAGCTCGAATTTGGAAAAATATAATTGTTAAACCTTTTTTAGGAAAAACTCTCCCTTTCCCAATTGTAGAAAAGATTACCTACGCAGTATAGGACCAATTTGGCTTGATTAAGGTTTTGAGTGACAAGAGAGACACTTTTCTCTTTAATTTTCAAAATGAAGGGCAAGTTATGAAAGTTCTTGAAACCCCCTGATATTTGCAAGTTGATACCTTATCCTTTGACAATGGGATATGGGTATGTCTTTCACAAGTGAAGCTCCTACCTCCTTAACCATATGGGTTAAGCTTTGGAATACTCCTATAGAGTTTTATATGTTGAGATGCAAGCCAACAATCTTGGTCGGTTGTATAGATGGTAAAAAGGTTCCCATTAAAGTTGAATACCATTGGAAGCTCCCTAGTTGTCCCACTTTAATATTTTTGGTCATTATGTGAATGCTTGCTCTTTGAAGGAACTATGCAAGTTCTTCCCCGAATCACAAATATTAAGATAACTGAGGCACTCCTATTGAGAATTCGAATGCGGTATCCAATATGCCAATTGAAGTGAGATCCACTAAAAATTCTATTGAGAATATTTATGTTATGGAGAGCAATGAGCATCAAGTTGAAGGTGAAGATACAGGTTGATCCTCTTAAAATGACTGGCAGATTTCATTAATGAAAAAGTTGTCTCTTCTTCCTCCAACTTAGTGAAGCATTCTCTATCGACTCATTCTAAGAAGAAGAAAGAGGAGGAGGAGGGCAAAAATCGTAAGAGTACCTGGAGAACTAGCTTATGTATTCACTAATAGCTTCTTCCAGCATCTCGTAGCTTCTGCTTTTGAATCTTCATTGTTAAAGCTATTTGCTCTTCAGAATTTTAATTTAGCTTCTATTTTACTTTTGAGAGTGTTTGATTATTTATGGGGATGTTTCCCCTTCCTTGTACTTTTCCCTTATATATATATATTTATACAAATAAAAATAAAAAAACTGACATTACCCAGAAAACATAAATTTCAAGAGACATGTTGCTTGGAAATTATAAGAGATGGTCACATTTAGTAACAAGAAAACCAAATGCTCAAAGAAACATACCTGAACCAGGAATGTGGATCCCTGCGTTTCCACATCATTGCAAGGCAAAGGATCATGCTGAGCATTTTGGCCCCTCCTAGATGAAAAATGAGTGTCATTTCTTGGTAGATTCCCACTATCTTCAGATTGACGCACAAAATCACCTCGAGAACTTTTTCCACCACTACCAGCATATATTGTTGAGTTATTATTTTCAACCAAATTCGAAGACACAGACAGTCTATCTGAGTGCAAATGTCTGAAATCAGATGGAGATTTGTAGTCATGGGCATGGCTTTTTTGTGAATCTACACCACATCCTGAGATCGAAACTTTACGCTTCCTTGTCGAACAAGGTGCGACAATTTCCCTCCTAATTTGTTCTTCTGATGATGAATTATCAGACAAATCAACTACACAGCAACTTTTAAGAATATTTCCTGTCCCTGGAATCATTAATTTTCTCCCAGAGCAGAGCAAATTGCCAGAAGTACACATTGTCTGTAGAGTTTTCTCAGATGGAGTAAGAGATGAGCGATTGGCTGGAGTAACATCTCCCAGTTGGCCAAAAATATTGCCTCCTTTAACTTCATGGGATAGCGACATTGATTCATCAAACTGATCTTCATCAACTATAAAATGTTTTCCCAAAGATTGTACAGTTCTCTCTTCGATAATACCTACATAATTATGTCACTTGTTTAAGCTGATCTTCTATCTCAAATTTATGTCCATTTGACTATTAATCATAGTGGGAAAGTAGAAGTTGGTGCAGTACATGGTGTACCAACCCTATATAAGCCATTTAAAATTCAATTCTTATTTGTAAATTTTGAATTGAGAATGCAGAATTAATGAATTTATCATGCAAAATCAATAGAAAAATCCTACATTTTTCTCTCTTACATTTTTCAGGAACCTTGTAGAAGACAAAGGCGAAAAAACAGGGAAGTTTTAACCAGAAACTAAGAACAACCATCTTCTCTAAGGCCTAAAACATATTAATAATGTGAAATTGCACCAAATCGACAAGAAATATTCTAAGAAAAAGGAGAATAAATTCTAAGGGGAAAAATTCAAAGCTCAAAGTTGGTAGATGTGTCAATAAACTAAAACAGTATCCTCAAACCATAGTTTCTACTTAGAAAAGCAGAAAGGCATACCATTATTCACCCTGTTTACAGACTTCAGCTTTACAATGTTATCGCTTCCTTTATTTCGAAAGAAACGGGTTAAAGTAAAAACAATATCTCCAAACCTGGAATAGCACTGCAAGCATAGAGAATTATATCAATCAAAGTGATTAAGGATCCAAAAGAGGGGGGGGTGGGAAAAGAGGCACAAATGATTCACCTTAATATGAGGCTGTATCCAGAGGGATATTTGGGACTGACGACTTGGTTGTGCAAATCTGTAAGCATGTCACTACATGAGAATAGAAAACACAACATAAATGAAAACTAAATCTAGAGTCAAATGATTACAAAGAACTTGCAGAGTCATTTGGAAGTGTATAACAAGAAATTGCAGAACCTCCTTAAGCAAAAGGATAAAAAACAGAAAGGCAAGGTCTGTGGTAAGAGCGTACAACCTAATTTGCAAAAATTATAAATGAAGTCAGAGCTAAGCGAGATATCTGTGGTGGAGCGAATGGAGGCTGAAAGTTGCAGAAGTTTGTCCCAAAAAACCAAGAATTGTCTCAAGGCCTAGTGAAATTTGCTTTTGTAAAAACAAAACTTCCAAGCAAAAAGAGAAAGATGGGATTGAAAGGAACTAAGCTTAAAACCATGCTGGTATCCAACCACTTGTTGAGGAATGTACAGATTCAAAATCTTTTACCAGAATACAACAGTTACTAGTGGTTACCTTTCATCACAGAGGATTATTGCTCCATAGTCATTGCGATGACGAATAACACGTCCTATAGCTTGATTCACAGCTCTTGATGCCTGTTGGTTGTACCATTCATCTCCAGTAAGGTGCTGCACAGTAATGCTTCTGATTGAATTGAAAAAGGTAAAGGAGGATGCCTATAGCCACAATCTCCATGCAAGGAACAATAGCGTTACCTTTCCTTCTTCCTTATCTGACCATGCCTTTTCATCCAAAAACTCCCGCTTCAGACAAACCTATCATATGTAGACATCAAAATTTGAAAGCAGGAATGCAGTATATTAACAACACAATATGAAGGTTTCATGCATTATAGGGCTTGGCCAACATGTCTTAACTAATGTGAGGAAGCCAACTAAAGATAATTCACCCATTATTAAACATTCAACGTATGTTTATGAGAGAGAGAGGAAGAGAAATAGAGATTGACAATGTCCATGCATTGGCTAGATGTAGATACACAACAGAGGATCTATTGCATAAATTACTAAAACTATCCGCAACAGAAGCTCTTAGTAGTAGTAAGAGTAGGAGTAGCAGGCTGTTACTCAATGCTATGCCTTCACTGTCAGGAGAAGGGAGTTTGAAACACTAAGGAATTACAGACTAAGGGCTTTTGGTTGCTGCTTCGTAAACAAGCATCATCCGGAATTCTTGCTACCTATCAGAGTAACGGTAGAAAACTACCAGATGAAAAAGCACTACACCCATATCAGGTACTGAAAGCTAAAGTCAATGGGATTTTCTCAACTAGCAAAGGCAAACAAATTAAACTTTCGCTTGTTAATTTTGTTAACCCAAAGGAATTGTAATCCAATTAGATGCAATAGAAGGTAGTTGCATCAAGTAGTACAGAAATAGAAGGTTTAGACTTCAAGATGCATAGCATAGATATGTAACACAACAAATTGCAAACACTAGAAAATTTAGGCTGTAATAATCAAAAAGAATGTTCAAGTTTGAGCTATCAATTGAGAAAACTATCTAAGAATTAAAAAATTTGCCAAAAGAAGTTCAGACTTTACTACACAGCCATGTTTCTCTCTATTCTATGTGAATGGATGTATGCACCTGCCAAAAGAGTAGTAATGACACTTGCAGAAGAATGCTGATTAGGTTGCTACTACCAAGCACCTAATGAGGGACAATGCTAACATCCATACACTGCACATAAAATACTGTAATAGTAGATTTTGTTGAGAGTAACCATTTGAAAAGTTCAACAAAAGGGAAGCATGCATTGTGTTAGGTAAGACAAGCCGAAAATCACCAATAGCTTCAAGCTCATTTTGCAACTGATTTCATGAGGTTTCACAAATTCACATAAATTCCTTCCTCAAACCTTTGGATCTGTTCTAGTAGCAAATGGCAGCCCTGTGATGATAACAGCTCTCCCAGCATGATCAGCAAAATCTAACCCTTCACTTACCTGGAAAAGCAACAATTCCACAGGCAAGCTTAGAATTCAAGAGAACAATAATGCATGATATAATTGACCTTTGATGTATGTTGTAAGTCTCACAACTATAAAAATAGTGGGAAGAGTGTAGTACGGTTTAGGCAGTGAATGCTAAGATCTGCTCTAAAAAATAATCAGTATTAAGGCATATTAATGCTTATTTGCAGTAACTTTTTCCCTTTTTTTGCTTTCCCATTGTTGTTGATGCATATACCTAAACTAAACCACAGTACCAAATCATGCAGTCATATTCAACATATTATTGGTGACATTGGCAGTCAAACAACATTATATCACTGCATATCTAAAAATGAGATAAAAGATGGTAGAGCACAGCTTAAACAAGATATAAGATTGCCATTCAGTAATTCAAACATTTCCAGGCCTCTACCATGGAGCAATAACTATAAGCATGGTCATGAGAAAGAATACTCAAAAGGGGATATACAAAGACCTTTGCTGGCTCCACAGAAAGAGTAGCATATAATTTTATTGCATTCTCAGCAAGTGGCTTTCTAGGACATCATAACTATAGGATCTCAGCTCTCATTCTTTCCCCATGTGTTTTTGCACCAACAAATTAATCCTCTCTTTCCTCAACTAAACACCATATAAACCTCAATGATAGATTTGGAAGACAAAATTAAGGCACATATTCATAGGAAGAATATGTTAATGCCTTTTTTTTCTGGATTTTTTGTGTTATGAGATTCTGCTTTTACTTTAGGAAAACGAGAGATTGATGATTCATATATATATAATTATGGTGATGCTAACCTTATCTCTCTTTGGGCTGACTTTTGGCACTATCATGGCGCACTTATTATGTATAATTCTAGGGAAATTCACAACTCTGGCATCCCTTCAAATGCCAAACTCTGCTCCATCTTGGATCCGTTAGGCTGGGAATGACCTCTGGAAAGGATTTAGGAGTACTTCCGTTACTCGTTACCGGATTGAGGTCAAAGGCAGGTTGATATGGAAGGCCAAACCTAATGCAAAATTCTCCATTAAATGGGTCTATGATACTCTTAGAAGATCCAACCCAACAATGGATTGAATTCATTGTGTATGGTTTCAAAGACGTATATCCAAATATACATTTATTTTGTAAATAGCTTACAAAATAGTTGACAACTACGGATAAGATGTTAGTGATGAATGTTTCTTTTCTATCCCAACAGGAACAGAAGAATCATCAGCATCTCTTTTTCTTATGCAATTATTGAACCGAGACTTGGAGAATCATGGCTGATGAATTATCCTTCCCAGCTACATTTATGGACTTTAACAATACCAATACAACTTTAGAAGTACCAAGTAAAAGTCATTTGATTTTAGATGGAAACTCCTTTTGCTGCTGCAGAAGGAAAGGAATGAAAGACAAATCAATGGAAGAGCAAACTACACATGGTGCTGTAGCAAGAAGAGCAGTGTCTTTTGTGCATGCTATAAATCTAGATTAGCTATGTGGTTTGTAGAGTATGCAACGAGTTTGTGTTGTTACCCAATTACAGTGACTAAAGCTTCTGTATTCGATTTTCTCATACATATTTCATATTAATATATATTGCTTAATTCCTAAAAGGAAAAACTATACGTGCATATCTTAACAATTTTTTTAATTATGTGCCAAAATATCCACAACGACACACCTTTTTAAATTACAGCTAAACTGAAAACATTATGTACAGTAATCATGTCTAATTAGCACATAGTATGCAAATAAATATATGCCAAATTCACCATTTGAATAGAATTATTTACGCCAAATTTAAATGACTAATTTTAGAAGAGTAATTATATATTCAATCATATTCTTTCTATGGAAGAGTATCAATAACAGGTTTCAGAAGAGAACTATATCAACTAAAATACAACGAGGTTTGCAAAGTCAAGTAATTTTCTTTATTTCAAGTTTACTTCTAATATAGTCAAGGAAACAAATGGATGTGAATAATCACTCTGTTTCAGTACCATTTCATATGGGTAAGTAAATAAAATAAATGTTTACCATGAAGAATAACTCTTTATTGCGTCTTGAAAAGAATTCATGTATCAAAGTTAAATAAATAACACATCGCAGCTAAAGTTGAAGATTTGAAAAAATTATTGTAAAATATTAATATTTAATTACATCATTTACTTCGTTAAATCGGCAGATAATAAATGACCCAAACCCTCTCCCTCTAATCTAATACCTTATCAAATTTTGAACCGCAACCAACTAATCTGAATTTAAGGTAGTTTTTATTCTTATATTTCAACATTGAAAACAATAATTTACAATTTTCCAGAGGCGAATCTCCATATGCCATTAGACATGATAAAGTACAATATCATCAGCCCAGAAGGAATAGAAACATTTGCACACATTTAAAAGTATAGGGGGGTTAAATTAGCAGGTATGTTGAAAGTTTCTGAAAAACCACATTGTATGGGATGCAAAATCATATATGCTGAATGCTCTCACAAAATAAATAATGTTGTAAGAAATTTCCAGCAAACATTCAACTTCCACATTGAGTAAAGTTAGACGTACCTTTCCCCGGCAAACTGCAAAAAAAATTGCTCCTACCTTTGAACTATTGTTAAGTTTCGACATGTAGTCCTGCAAAAATAAGCATAATGTAGCAGTCCAATCTTAAAGGTAAACCAAAGGGAAAACGAAAAAACAAGTACAAAGTGTTCCCTTTGATCCATGTAATCAGTTTTCATGCAGATATGTTTTGCCAAAACTTTATTCAGAAAGTTATTTATGGAAAAGGTTCTTCTGAGCATCAGTATAGGTAAGCAGTCTCAAAAGGAGTTGTCTATACAGAATTAGATAATACAAAGCAATATGTCATCAGGCTATATATTATCATACATCTTAGATGCGATGTGCTGAAAACAACATGGTTGCAATGAAAAAATGCAGTGACATTGACAGGATATGGCGAGAAAAGTGGCAACAACAGTGTTTGTGGCTATAAAGACCAAAATGACAGTAGAATTAACTATAGTAATGGCAAATGAGATACTGTCAGTAAGATCTACTGGAAATATGGCTGAAGTATAGGTAAGACTAAAATGGTCGAGTTGGTTTTGGCACAGCTGATGTTTAAGCTGTGGTAACACTGTCATTCATAGCGTTTAGCCCATTATAATGATCATTGGTAACAGTGGTGGACATTTACAGTGTGGCTATGCTTTTATTGAATAATAAACATGACCAGTTCTGATGCACACCACTCAGTAAAATCTTGTCAATCTCAGTTAGCTCCCAAAGCTTTTGCTAACAAGGCCTCAATGGAACATGATTTACACATTATTTCTTATCATCTATTCAAATTGTGTTCAGAAACTAACTACTCATCTCTGACAACATTTCTCCACTTTAACAGCTAAATCTAAATCTATGGCTCATTCTTTTACTTTGGTGATCACTACTAGATCAACATTTATGGTGTGTGATAATCACATTACTCTTAACAGTTCCAGCAAAAGCCTACCAGAGTTCCCATGTGACAAAAAAGCATTAGGGCCGAAGGCCCCAAAGCACCATTAAAGTTCAGCAAAGAAATTCCAGACAGTCACTAATGTTAGCCAAAACCCAAATCAACCACTTCTTTGATAAATCATTTCGCTAAATCAATGGAAAGTTATCATATAGTCACATACCAAATTGTCAGAGAGAACAGGGAAAAAAATAAACTATGAGAAATAAATTTGCATTTTTTGCGAAATGTTATTAACCTCAAAGTGACCCTTGGTGGACATAAGCCATTTTTCATTTCTAGGTTTAACCTTTACTTCACTAGACATTGGAAAATAAACAACATTTCCTACAGTTAGTCATCAGAGAACAAATGCAATCTTGAAGCTCCAAATGGTTATACCTCAATTGACACATTAAATAATGAAGTTTGCCGAGGTTCTACTACAGGTCTTTTATATTTACAGATTCTCTCCCACACGGTACTAGAGTCAGCTGAATTGACCTGCAAAAAGAAACATGGTCAATTGCAGTCAAACCAGAAGAATCATCCTCCTTCTGAAGTAGTCTTTGATGCCTTACTGTATTTTTCCAGCATTCAATGCATTGATCCAAGATATAGTAAGAAGGAAAAAATACAAGCAGCCCATCTGGCACAATACGTGCAAAATTGACTGCAGAAGAAAAATTAACAAACGCATAAAATCTCAAAAAGTAATCAGCATCAATAAAAGAAAAATTTACTAAAATTCATATGAAACATTATTAGATCATAGTAATCACTCCAAAATTTATTAAGTAATAGATTTTCCCTTGACAACTTATTCCATAAGTGCATGCCTGTGCTTAAATTCAGCTAAAAGGGAACTTTTCAGATTGGGGAACTACATAAATCTACTACCCACAAAAACCAGTAAAGGTGTTTTATGAAATAGCAGTTACTGTTTATATAGAAACACGTACGGCTTAGTTGAGAACAAGTGCTCAAAGATTCTAGAAGTCAGCTAAGTAGAACTCATTCTTCCATCTTTCAGTTTACCATATTAGATTTTCAGGAGAATTGAGATCAGATATTTGAGTCTAGGTGCTTTCACTTTGTCTTCACCCTTTTTTGGGTTCATCATTGCATTGTAATTCAATTGATTCAACTGAATATTGATACAGATGAATAAACTACAAAAGAACTTTACAGCATCTATCTTGTTTGGCTCTGATGCAATACTCTAAGCAAAGACTCAAGAAGATCCAAGAATCAAACAGTGACATTATGAGGCTTTGGGTGCCTATTTTACCTATTGAAATGTCATTGGAAGTTACTATACAAGGACAATGCAGAATATCTTCAAAAACATATATGGAGATATGAAATTAACATTACTAAATAAAATAATAAAATTCTCCTAGCTCAGGAATGAGGACTAGGAAATATGCATAGTATCAGAGGTTTCATACTGTATGTACAAATAGTATTTTTTTTATTTTTTGGTAAGTCCATTGATGCAAGGAGATATGTACATGCCTATACCAAGCCACCAAAATAAAACTTTGTACAAATACAAAACACCCCTAAGCAGATGAAGCATTAGAAAACCGTGGGGCAATGAAATGGGGCTGGTACCGCCAGAAACTAGATTAAACCGGACATAAAATAGGACATTAAACAACATACCAATAGCATTTCCAAGGTCTTGCTTGTATTCCAAT
This sequence comes from Lumnitzera racemosa, assembly GCA_024138005.1. NCBI lineage: Eukaryota > Viridiplantae > Streptophyta > Magnoliopsida > Myrtales > Combretaceae > Lumnitzera > Lumnitzera racemosa. Next base: position 82,950,764 of record JAMXBC010000012.1, read on the forward strand.
GAATCACGGTTGCGGTAAGAGGAATTAAAAGCGCAACCAGAAGGACCAGTTGGTACAACTCCAACCCATATTTGATCTGAAGATATGACATGAGGGTTTTCCAACCTAATGGGAAATTTTCTGTCAAGTCAATCAAGAACATTTTTTCATTAGCAATATTGACATGTCAGGACGAGACAACTCTTCAGAAGTGACTTACAAGTTTAGTTCTTGTGCAAAGGAATCCATGGGTGACAATGTGCCAGATGTCAAAATGATGGAACCAACACCCAACTTGGAAAATTCTTCCATAGCAATTCCAGGGTTAAAACACCACCAGCTTAGTGTCCTAGATAGGCCTGTAAAATTACAAAAATGTAACTACTATATTTGAACCAAAACTAACATATACTTACATAGACAGGCTGGCTTTTTATTTATGCTTCAACTCTCTCCCCCTTATGTGAGCTAAGGCATCAACAACACCCATATGTGGAGGTTATGAATACTAAATAGCAAGTCAACAATGCTAAAAGAATTTTAAAATAGAAACCTCTCAGTCTCATACTTTGTGAAATTTCCACAAACAAATCTAAAAGCTCAACTTATAGACATAGGTACTTTCTATACTTATTCTTTTGGGTAAGGTCAGATCCTTTTTTTTTTTTTTTAAGGAAAGAGAGAACCTACATATAAAGAGGATACATAAGCTATCGATCCATGAACTAAATGTGTATGGATCAATAACTTAGCCATGCTCAGCACCTAACTATGAACATAAGAAAAATAAAATTCACCTAGCTAGAACAAAATCCAAAGAGGGAGAACCCTCTACTCTTCTATGATCTCTCTCTTTCCATAGATGATATACAACCAAGGGAATCTTTCTCCACCTTAGGTCGGCAAATTTACCAAAAACCATAATCAAGTTACTCATAGATGGAGATGAGAATATCTCTAAAAAGGTGGGATAGGAGTGCTTTTGAAGTTTGTCCAAATAGCTTTAGCATATCCACATTTGGAGAAAAGGAGAACAAGTGACTCCTCCTCGAAGCTACAACGAAAACATTAATTTCAATGAATGACACCCTAATTTGTCAATTTGTCCCATATAAGCAAACTTGCTTAGAGAGCCAACCAAAGCAAAAAGGCATGATGAGGAAGGTTAGCTTTGTTCCATACAATTTTGTGCCAATAAACTATGTCGTAATGTTGTCAAAGGTGGTTATAGGCCAACCAAATAGAGAAGGGAGATGTAAGATGTGGCTTCTAAATAAGTTGATCAAACATGCCAGCTTATGGCAGCAAGTTCAAGGCACCTCTTGCCTAATTTTTGCCAAATGTCTCCTTCAAGCCAATGCCACTCATGTTCACTGGTAATGGAACTCAAATTCGCATATTCAAATCAACCTAAATTATATATGGTCTTTTCTCCCAACCAAGATGCTCAAGGGCCTTTTAGGTGCCATACCTCATACCACATAGAAATTTTAACCCCAATCCTAACTACCCATGCAAAAAGAGGTAGCATTCAGCTTCTAGCTTGAAGTAACTTATGACAAGTCCACAAGGCCTATGAAGGATTCAAAATTGCCCAAAAGCTTCTACCCTTGAGTATTTCGGACTAAACCCAACTTAGCCAAAGAGTGTTTCCCTCATCCGAACATAAATGCCTTATGTACTTAATTAGTGCCATCTTATTCCAAAGAGACAAAGCCCCCCTCTTCTTTAGGTCTACAAATGTCATCCCATACCACTTTAGCTTTAGCTCTTTCCACATCTAAAGCATTCCATGAGAAACGCTTCATCTTGGCCGTTAACTCCTTCAAGATGCTCTTAGGGTGCAAAAAAACTGATGCTTAGTATACTTAAAGAGAAAAGAGAATACTTTTAATGAGAGCATACTAACATAAGAAAGGTATTTCGATGTCCAATGACTAATTCTAGCTACAATTTATCCATAAGAACCCGACATGTAGCTCTAGTGAGTCTAGAAGAGATGAGAGGCACCCCAAGTATTTCACCGATAGCTAACCCTCTAGAATGCATGTTACAATATGGCCCCTTCTTTCTCTAGGAACTCCACTAAAGAAAACATAACTTTTTGATGAATTGTGCTCCAGGCTAGAAAGTATGAAAAATTATCCAAGCACTTTTTAATGAGAGCAATTGAATGATAATCACCCTTAGATAAAATTAATAAATCATCAGCAAAACAAAGGTAAAGTAGCTTCTTCTTCTTGCATCTCAATGATACTTAGATAAGAGATTCGACTCCAAGCCTCTTAGTAAGCATGAGAGAGTTTCCATCACTAAGACAAATAGATTAAAGGATAAAGGTTTGCCTTGTCTAAGGCCTCGAAAACTGGGAAAATACCAAATTAACTCACCATTTAAACATAAGGAGAATCTTGGAGTTGTGACACACTCCATAATCTAGTTGATAAAAGGAGGAGGAAAGTTTGTGGTTGTCAAAAGGTGCTTCAAGAATCTCCAACTAACATGGTCATATGCTTTTATTATATCAACCTTGATGGTACATCTAAAACCATGTGAATCTTTACATTATCCATTCATAATATCTTGTACTACTAATATATTATCCATAATTCTTCTATCCTTGAGAAATGTTATTCACTTGCACCCAACCAACAAAGGGATGACTTCTTTAAGTCTATCAACTTTTTTTTAAATACATTTGTATAGCATGCTAAAACACGCTCAAGGCTTAAAGTCAAAGATTTCTAGGTTCTCTTTTTTAGGAACAAGAGCCAAGTAAGTAGAGTTAATGAACTTTAAGAGGTGGGCCCGTTGCAAAAGAGTCACACACATTTCAACCTACAATACTCCAACTCAGCATAAAGAAATTAGCATTATAATCATCTAGACTAAGAGATTTATCTTTAGGAAGAGACCATAGTGCTTCTTTAACCTCATGATCCAAAACAGGCTTGATAAGGTCCTTCCATGCATCATAATCCACCTTATTTTGAATTAGTTAGTGTAAGCTATCCAACTAATTTTGAAAGGGAGTGGCAGTCAACAAAGTTTTAAAATACTCTATTGCAACATCCTAGATCTGTTCCTCGATGGTGATTCTGCTACCATCTTCTAACTTCAAGGAATGGATTCCATTTTTTAGCTGTTTTTGCTTAAGAGATCGAAAGAAATAGGAATAGTTTCGATCAAGTAATTTAAGCCATGTCTCTGTTGATTTTTAGCACAAAAGAGACTCTCCAGCAGCCCTAAGCATGTAACATTCCTCAAACCTTCCCTTCTTGAATCTGTTTGAAACTTGAACATCTTCCAATTTTTGCTTCACTGATTGCACTCTCGATCAGATGTCAAAGTATGCTCCTCATTCAATTTCCTTAATTCATACTTCAACAACTTAAGTTTCATCACAACTTAGAACATTGGTGTCACCTCCTCTTGAGCGTTCCATACTTTTTCAACTAAAGAATAGAAGTTGGGATGATTCCCCAAAAAATCAAAGAATTTGAAGGATATCTTTTTCGTGGCCTGTGAAATGTTCAAGTTTACTATGAGGGGGCTATAATCCAAAACTCTCGGTAGTGCAACATAAACCTCAGAATCTAAAAACTGCTGGTACCAATATAAATTAATTAAAGCTCGATCAAGTTTCCTCATAAACAGATTCATAGGGGTCTTGTTAGACTACATGAATAAAGGACCCCAACTCCTTGCGTCATCCAATTTCACTTCGAAGTAAAAAGAGAATGTTCCACACCTTGAGTGATAACCTCATTGCCTCCCATCTTTTCTTCAGCAAACTAATATTGGTTGAAGTCACCAAGTAACATTCAACGACCCACAAAAGAGTTCTTAATCCACAACAAGTCCTTCCATAATCTCTTTTAAAAACAGAATTTGCTCCACAAATGACAAAAACTCACATCCACTAATCATCATTAAGAAGCTGATAATGGCAATTAACAAATTGCCAATCAAATCTAATTATCCAGATGTTCCACATAGAGGGATTCCATGCAATTCAAATAAGAACACTAGGATTCATTTCCACTCACCAAGAAGGGAGGATTCTCAACCATAGAGTGGCTAACTTGATCAATTTAACTTTCATCTCTACTGATCCCAAAAAAGTAATTCTAATATCAAAACAAAAGTTCCTAACCGCTTTAGCTTTAAGAGGGTCACTTAGACTTCGAATATTCTAAACAGCAAACAAAACTTATTTACATGAGAGGAGGTCTTAGCCAAAAAAACCAGAGTGGAGAATACCCCCCATAACCAGAAACTTGACACTTACTACAACAAGCAAGAAGGTTTTGATATTAAACATCCACCATTGCCAATGATCCATTTGATTTTCTTATAGCAAACCTTAAACGCAACTCCACATTGGCTTCCACTTCAACAAAAGCTCTTACATAGCATATTTTCTCATTTTTAGCAAACATGAGATCAACTTGAAGCAGCCTACCAATCGCACTAGCTGCATATCCTATGCCATCTTTTATGTAGATATTCCATGGGCGCACCCCACAATTTAATCCAAATAGGGAGTTTCTTTGGCTGAATTTTATCATAACCCTCACCAAGCTTCCATCTTTCAAGGATAACAAATTGTTTAGCGATATACCAAGGTTGGCCTAAAACTTTAGAAAGAGAGAACTTGTCAGCAAACTAGAAAAAGAAATATCCACTGCCATTTGTGAGTACTTCAAATAAACCTTCATCCTTCCACAAGGAAGTGGCCACCTTTTGAATAGATAAGCAAGATAAACCCCTACTAAGGAAATGACAAACAAGGGTATTTCTCCAAATCTTTTCCCCCACCAAAGAAACAAATGGTAGTAGCTGAACACAAATGAGGCCTCCTATACGTTTCAAAGGGTAATAATCTAGAGACACATCATTTAAATCCTAGTTTTTTCCTCTGGAAACCACTTAAGCAAAAGTGGCTGGTTTAGGAGCTGACGGTTTTGTGGTTTTGGCTTGGGGAACAGCCTTTTTCTTCTCTGTCTTCATTATCAGCTGCTTTTTAACTCTCATTAATATTTTTTTTAATATCCTCAGCAACATTTGCTATAGCCTGAATAGTAATCACTAGTTGAGCTTTAACTTTCACTAGAAGAGGCTAGGTTAGCAAAAACCTTTTTGCTCTTAGGAGATGTATCAGAGCCAGAAAAGGAAAATGCTTTCTTCCCTACTTTTCTGTTGTCAGAAGAAACACCAGGCAGCACTTGACCAATCACATCACCTTCAAAACCCTCAGAAACCATGCTACTTGGTCAACAGAATGCCCTGAAGAAGAACAGACAGAGGAGACTCTTCTTGCGTTTGCCCTAACGAGAAATAGACAAGCTCATGGCTAGAGCTTTCGCAGCCAAAGCACCAAAGGAAACTTTCTTATTCCTTCTAACAAAAGTCTTCATAAAGGAACAAGAAATAAAAAAACTCAACAAAGAACTTAAACCAACTTAAACTGGAAGAAAAGAGAAACTAACGGACTCAAACAAACAAACAAGTGTAAAAAGGAGAGCTAGGGGAAAAGAAACAGAGAGAAAAGATGAGGGTGGGAGGATGAGAACGGAGGGAGAAACGAGGAAAGAGAAAGGAAAGAAACGGTGGGGGAGGAAAAGGAAACAAAGAAAGGCTAGAGAGGATTTTCACTCTCTACATAATGAGGAGAGAAAGAAGGTTGCTGCTCCTGAAATTCTAAGATATATTTTATACTTATGCAACAAGGATTTTGTAATATCATTCGAAGAAATATCAACATAGGCATCTACATTATTCAAACTTTGCAACATTTTAAACAAAAGTATGTGCAAATTAAAAAGGTTTTGTTGGACATCACATGTACCAAGAAGGTGAAACCCTTTTTTGCATAAAAACAAGCACTGCCAATTATCACTACCTTATCAATGAGGACTCAATTGAAACAAATTCAATTTGGGCATCATTATATCAATTTAAGCAACAAGCACCTCTCTAGGTGCTTCATATGGAATATTTCAAGATCTTGGTGATGAAGTCAAGGACATATAAACATCAAATTGAACAATTTTCTCACAATTACCTTTTGAACCATCTGAAGACCGGGCCTCTACTTCCCGCACATGAAGCTAAAAGAACACAAGAAATAGTCTCAAACTGAGAAATCTTTGGAAATAAGAAGTTTAGCATCCATCCAAGACAAATGAGAAAACGAGACAGGATCCATTTCTAGACTCTACCATATTTTCATATCTGAACAGAAAACTATATTACTTACAAGATAGTATATACACTTGCCAAAAAGAAAACATATTTAAACTTACACGATAATGTTTTGCATGGATATTGTCCTTCTCTTTAAATATGAGCTTAAGAATGTCACCCATGGTCTCAAGCCTGCATAAGCTGTTGCTGCGCTTGTCGTCTTGCTGCATAGACTCTTCTAGCAGCACAACTGCTTCCTCAATTATACCGATGAGCATAGAAGCCGTTCCATGATTGACGTTTAGGTCAGAAAACAGCTCATAAATGTACACACCAGGCCTGGTAAAACCTAATTCCTTTGATTCAATAGGCACTTCAGCAATTCGCTTCTCTAGTTTCAGGAGTAATGCTGCATAAGAAACGTAACCTAAGAACAGTGTCACGACTGACTCAAGAACCAGGACTCAAATGCCATCAAAAACATCTCTACAGTGCGTTTTGGTTGCAGACCACATATCATGCCAAACCATATTTTTGAATGATCTTTATTTATCTTTATTTAATGCAAGAAACAAGGACAAGATCACACGAATGCACATACAGCAATCTGAAAATGTTCATCATTGCAGTCTATTCTCTTTTTTGACCAAGTAACCAATGGTTTGCACATATAGCACTCTAGATATTTTTCCATAGTTTCAGGTGCAGCAGAAAATGCTCTTGAAAAATGCCTTCAATCAAAAGAAATCCATTTGAAGAAAATGACCTCACTTGAAAAAAGAAAAGCGGGAAACATTTCCTGTACTTCATGTCAATGTAACTATAGAACTCTACCTAAAATTGGCCACTGCAGCCATGTTCCATACCAAGATAGGTACGGCCATCAATAATTCTATCAAGAATAAAACTCATAAAATAATCTCAAGGAAATACTTTCAAAGAAGAAAATTTTTGAGAGAAATAACTTCCAAAGTAAATTGCTTCATTCATAAGAAATATCAGTAAGAGTTTGATTACTTTCTCTCTTTTGTTCAGTCAGACAGACATGCCTCAATTACTTTTTTACATCTGAATAGCAAGATGACTTTATAGTGTCTCATCTGACTATTTCTACAAATTGAAGCCAATAATAACTTTTGATGTGCATGCTTCAGAATCACCGCTTTTTTATCAAGCAACAAAACCTTTTCATTTAAAAGGTAAAGAAGCTCCATCAATTTTGCATGGCCTCTTCGATGAAGAGAACCAACAAGAAGAAAATAAATGAGCTGTTGAATGTCTGCATAATTGTTAGAGAAGAATAGAAAACATATGGATCAAATTCCACCAACATCAATATTACCATCAAAGGCAGCAATTGCTTATTCAAACTCATACTCTTTATTTTCCCCCCTTTTCACCTTAAGATGAGCTTAACCAAGAAAATCCCAGGCCAAACCAAAAGCATTTTCATCCATCTTATTGGCATAAAAGTTGGCTGGAACCTTAAGATGGAACCAACTTGTCCAAACCTTAACCACACAAATGCCTGCCTCCACATCTGGCCAGACAAAACTAAGGGAGAAAAGTGCAACGACACCTATTCCCTTGTCATATATGATGTCCAAGGTAGTGTGTAATTAAACCATGTTATTGCCGCTAGGTGATATGTACAAGTCCATATTCCTTGTCAATGTAATTAGACCTAGATAGTTTCCTCAAATAGCTGATTCTATAATGTTTCATTTATATCAATTCGATCACCTCTAAGTATGGCAAAATTATCTGGGTTCCAAGATTTGTCATTTGATTTATCTCTTCTTGATACAGCAAGGTCAACACAGTCTTTTGCTTCAGAAATACAAGCTGTCAGGATCCCAGAAGGCAAATCAAACGAAGCTGCCTCTGCACATATACCTTCCTGTATTGAAGTGGTATGTAAGTAAATAAGCAAACAAACAACAACCAAATTGATAAACATGCAAGGTTCCTGGACATAGACAAACTTGCATGATATTAGAAGAATGGAGGAATCAACAGATAGTTAATATAGAAGTATTTCACGATTTCCTAAGCCAAAAATTCCATTTGTTTCCTGCTTACCAAGTTGTGTGCTTCATCAAATATGAGTACACTATTTTTCCAGTCAAAAGCCAGAGACTTTCTGTAGCCACTATCAATTAGATAGTTGTATGGAGAAAAAAGAATATCAACAGTCTTGTGGAGTTCACGTGATAGATAATAAGGACATCTGCAGGCAAAAAGTAAAAAGTTGAAGACATGTAAGAGAAGGAACAAGATTTCTATAATGAGAAACCACTAGTAGATTGGAAACTATTTCTGAAAAAGGAAATTCACGGAACATCTTGACATAATGGAGTGTTAGAGAGCATACGGTCCAGCTTTTCTTCCAATATTGACCAAGTCCTCTATGTCGATAGGATCATCTCCAAGATAAGGGTTGTGCCTCATATACTCTTAGCAGAAAACATCAAATTGCAATTAAGTCAAAGTAATGGTAGAAAGCAAAACCAATCGAATATTGATATAATCTACTAATTAAGCAATACAGGGGATTAGTCTGACTACTTTCCAAAAAAAGCAAAGAAACATGTCCAGCAATATGTTAAATAGTAGATGCTGTTATTTTAGCAAAAGACCGTCAAAAAGAAAATGAAAGAGACATTAATTTTGGTATATGCCATAAAGATTACCCTAATGCATCTCAAAGCTGTCACAGAATAGAAAATAATGCTCATAACACTTCGATGTCTCATGCATTACATAGACATAACTTCACACCACATGTAAGAAATGCACAAAATTACCTGAAACACTGGAATAGTGCTTGCAGCGATGTTTTGCCCCCTTCCTGCAAACATTATGACAGGCATTGTTCTGTGCTCTTCCATGAAGCAAGCTCACCTTATCATGAATGCATAATTGCTCTCTAGAACCTAAAACTACCATCCTGGGCCTGCAAATCAGCAAAACTTCAAGTTTGAGCTCAAAAATCAAGTCAAAAGTCAAATACTAAGGATAGAAGTCAAGTCTAACCATGTTATGCAGTGTAGCTGATACTGAATTTAAGAGCTAAAATAGGCATGAAACTTTCAGGTTCCTTATCATAGGACACCAGACATGATTAACTTCATATGTGCAGAACTAACCAAATCAAACTAATATTAAAGATAAATTAAAAAAAAAAATCACGCACATAGTAAAACTGACAAATGTTGCAGGATACAACCATTGCCCATTCATTTACGATGAGTTATGTTGATAAGAATACAGATAGGACCTATAGAAGCAGTGCAAAATTAATGCTAATAGCATGTAAAAGATGACATTCTGAGACACAGTTATGGAAGTTATATGACACACATTCATTCTAATGACGGGAACAGAGCTAATCAACGTAACTGAATAACATTTTATCAAATCATAGAATCCACTGACTGCCAGAGTTTGCCAACTACCATGTATGAGGGTTAAAGCATCTTTGCAGCATGCAATCCTATGAAACATAAACTAGAACTGCCCAAAAAGATAAATTGCTTCAAACAATTTTCTATAAAATCAATAAATTATGAGAGATGTTCACATAACCATGAGAAACACTTGCAGTATATATGGAAAGCAGTACAGAGCAAAGAGAAGTACAAGGGATCAACAGAATGCATGGGACATCTCTGTAAACCAACTCTTACCTGTAGTTGCTTCTTTTCAATTCTTGAATCACCTGGCGTATTTGGCTGTGTGTACGTGAGGTGTACACAATTGTTGGAAAATTCGGGGATTCTGCTGGTGATTGTGACAGTTTATCTTCATCTATTACATCTTTGATGCCACCAGTTCTAAAACCTCCCAAGCTTTTCCTCCAAGCTAAAGTGGCACAAAGAAGGCATAGGGTCTTCCCAGTTCCAGTAGGACTTTCCAAAAGTGCATTACACCTCTATCACATCATGAATATGCAAATAAATACCCCAGAAGATATGGAAATCGTAGACTACACAGCAATTGTAATTCATGTGACCTTAGGATCCTTAGGCAAGATATGAGAGATACTCCAGTGTCTTATGAATTCAAGTAAATACCACTAATAAATAACTGTCATGACAAATAAACTAAAGCAGCAAAATAGGAAAAAAGAAAAGAATCAAGCAACTATGAGTTAGAAGGCTTTATTGTCTGCTATAGGCTACATCCTTTTCTACTTTACACAAGGCAAGGTGCCTTTGGCACTATTCTTAGTTCACACAATCCAAGAACTTTCATATACCAGCATGGTTCAGTTTGAGTAATGAATCGCAACATGACACCTCTTTGTAATGATCATGTAGTGGAAACACGAGTTAACTTTTATGGTATCTATAGAATGAAAATAGTTGTACAAAAGAAATGAGGGTTTAGATATGGATACTTAGAGTCCAGTATTGAGGCTATGGTAGGCAGTTTGCTATTGTCATGATGGCAGCTAACCTTTACATGGCTTTACTTTGCTATCACTCCTATTTAGTGGTCAGCCTGATAAGTGATAAAGAGAGGAACCACCAAGAGCTTTATTGATAATCCCACCAAAAGCTCCAAACACTAGTTGCCCTAAATAAACTGAAATTTTCAAGTGTCAAGCGGCTTTCTATGGAGACTCTACTCTCTTCATTTATGCCCCTTGACCTCCACATATTGATGGATTACACAGAATCCAAGAATGTTAGAAAGGGATTAAGAAATCTTGACTTGCTGGTTATAGAAACCAAGAACTTAAGGTATATGAAACCTAGACTCATTGATTAAGAAATCAAGAACCAAGATATAAAACCTAGACCTGTTGGCTACGATCAATAAAGCAAGTAATCACTCTAATTCTCATTCAAAATAAGGCAAATAGTTCAATACAACCCAACTTACTTATAAACATAAAGAAAATCTAAAATAAGGAAACATCCTTAACAAAATGAAATAAAATAGCTCCTAATAATATGATAATAATCAACCCATTCAATATAAAACCATGTCTAAAACTTAGGAACTAAATAACTATGAACTAAAACAATTGCTAAAGGAAAACACATACAACTAGCAAAAGATGGGCCTATCCCATCAAGCCCGAGTGACCACACAAGCCAATCAAACCGGCTCACCTACTTGACCAGCCTCTTTCCTGTACAACCTAGGTGCTTCTCTTGACTTGCTTTAGCCTTCCCGATTCGCTTGTATTCACCCAAACAGATCACCTTTCGCTCTTCAATTAAATGACAATAATGTGATATGGACTCAATCTTGAACTTTCAATTGCAGCTTCTCAAATCTAACTTTCTAAGCTTATATCATCCCCCTCTTTAGAAAATTCACCCTTAAATCTTTTTCATCTTAATCCTAATCATCTTCACAATCAAACTAAAGTGTTCTTTCAAGAAAGAAACAATGCCAAACTAAACAACACCTTACTCATTAATAGTTACTATTCAGCTCAAATAGAGAACACTCTTAAGGTCACTCTTTTGTTTCTTTTCTCCCTCAAACAGTCCTCTCTTCTTCTTACACTCATTCCTCGTATTTTTTATATATTCACTTGCTTGCTCTGCAAGCTCATTCACTCCTCTGTATCAATACACTTTTTAACCTGATTTGATTTCGATGAACTTGTTTAAGAGTCAAAGCCATAAGAGTAACAACTTTATCATCTTCTACAAGAGAATAAATTAAACCCATCATATCTAGCCCTCCTATCAAATTACCAAGGTCTAGCTAGCAAATAAGACTTGCATACATCAGTATGACACTACATAAGACCTCATCATGGTACTTCCTAATCAAAAACACAAGAAGAACCTATTTAGTCCCCTTCGCCTCCCTGCAATTATTAAACCACTACAGCTTACACAGTGTGAGAAGTTTCACCATGGGTGAATTTAATTTCTCAACTAGAATCTAACTAGCAAAACTAATACAACTCCTTGTGCCAATGTTCACTACACACCTTATTGTTGATACAACACCTTATATGGAATATTTTCTTCCTCAATGCTGCTCAACATTATCCTATTCAACCTGTGTATTCAATGCAAACCTAATCACTAAGGCTTTCCCCTCAATTGGATGCTCTAATCCATCATCACTAATATCTTCTAGTAATGCATGTCATGATCATTGTCACTATTAGTCTCATTTTTCCATTGTCTCACATAATCATAATCTTCTTATAAGGACATTAAGATGCTATATGGCCTATATCCAGACAATGAAAGCATTTAATATCATGATTACGAAACTAAATTTCAAATGTACCTTTCCTTTTAGTAGGCACTTCCTCTTTTCTCACATTCCACTCTAGGTCAGACTTAAGAATATTCAAATCCTATTCTCTCTACTCATGCCCCATTGACTGCCCTTTTAAATTTCCACTCTACTTTTATGCCCATATGCACCATGTCCTCTGGCTCACAATGTTGCATAATATATATGCAATGTCTCAATTCAAACCATTCAAAAATCTAGCCATAATGGCTCCTAACCACCTCTACATCAGCCCTCATCATAAGAACTTCTATTTCCTTATGGTACTCTTTCACACTTTTAGAACCCTAGATGAGACTTCGCAATTTTTTTTATAGACCTGATAGTAATGACTATGCACAAACCTCCTTCTCATAATAACCTTCGGTTCTTCCCATGTCTCCATGGATCACTCATGGTGCCTCCTCCTACTTATCACTAGTTGCACCCAATAGATTATAGCATGATCAACAAATTTAATGATAGTGAGTCTTAAATTTTTCTCCTTAGAATTATTGTGACAATCGAAAATCAACTCCATTCTTTTCTCCCACTCCTAATAGGCATTTGGATCATTCTTCCCCCAAAATGATGGAATCTTCAATTTCCCAGATCTCTATCAACCTCGTCAATGCGCAACCAAGCAACTCTTCCACTAAACAACATTGCCTCCCCACATTGACCAATGTCGCTAGCTTACTCACATCATCCTAACCATGCATCCTCCATGGTCCTCTTAGTTTGTCTATCTCTCTTGCTACCTAACAAGACGTGCTTGATTTAATGGAGTCTGCTATTGTAGACCTACCAATGCGAACATCGTCCCTACTATCCTCCCATTCATCCCACTTATCTCCACAATCAAATGCTCCAACATTTTTAACACTTCAGCCACTTCCACTAAACTATCCCCTTTCTTCCCTTCATTATTATCACCCATACTCAACAACATACAAGATTAGGACAGCACTCCCTTACATATTTCACCCAAAATCAATAGGATTCATCACTAATGTTTTTGCTAAATTTGGCTTTTCTCTCCAATGCACTCCCATACTCTTGCCTTTTACCTCTCAATCACCTACATATCAACATCAACAAGCCACTAAGAAAGGAATCAGACTCTTGAAGATGAAACCCTAGGAGAATCAATTTATAAGAGAATAGATTAAAAGGAAGATTAAAAAGATCTTTTTTTTTTTCTTTTTGGTGTTTATCTGTATGGATCAAGACTAACAAGAAAAGATAAATAAATATGGTATTTTTTATTTTATGTATGGATTGACAATTAACAAAACAAAAGAAAATCAAATAAAGATGACCTTTCTCCTTCTTTGTAGCTTTCAATTGTGAAATAAAGGAAAAAGGATATGACCAAATTGAAGTTGGAGATGGCTCAAGAACCTCAAAACGAAAAAAATAGGAAATTTGATTTTAGATCCAAAATTTCCACTACCAAATGATGGATTACATAGAACCTAAGAATGCTAGAAACAAATTAGAAGATCATGACCCATTGGTCATAGAAACCAAGAACCAAAGATATATAAACGTAGACATGCTAATTAAGAAATTAGAAATCCAAGGTATATATTCTAAACCCATTGGCTTTACTTGAGCAACAAACCAAAGGTAAACACTATAAAAGAGTCAATACTTGATAGGTTTAACAAAAAGAAAAAATACTCAAATTCTCATTCAACGTGAACTAAATAATTCAATGCAACCCTAGACTATTTATAGGCATTAAGAAAACCCAAAAAGAAAGAAAGAAAGGAAAAACAGGAGAAAAAAAAAAAAGGAAGCATCTTTAACTGAACAAGCATAAGAACTCCTAACTATATGAAAATAAATGACTTATTCAATATAAAACCATCCCTAAGACTTAACAATTAGATCACTATCAAATAAAACATACTAAAACAATTAATAAAAGAAAAACATGGAAAAACTAGCAGGGGACAGACATGTTAGCCTAGTCCACCGCCTAAGCCAGTTGAATTAACTCACCCAATTGACCACAAGAGACCAACTGCCCTAGGTCAACCAGCCTCCATCCTTTGCAAACCTAGTCACTTCTCCAAACTTAATTTAGCCTTCCCAATTCACTTGTATTCAACCAAACGGATCGCCCTTTTATGACATATGGTAACCTTTTAGCTCATGCTGCTCACGCTCCTAAATCTTCACAACTCCTCCTCCACCATAGTTGTAGTTGTTTGTCTTCTTTTCATAGACATGGGAAAAAAGTTGAGTCTTTATGGTTAGGATAGCTATCATCACCTTGGGGGGAGCTATCACAGGATGTGCTTATGGTAACCTAAGCCAAGCATCCAAACACAAACTGAGCATAAAATAGTTCTCCTAGTGTTTCTAGACACTTCAATATTTTATGTATGTGATCCCGGTAAAACAATCGAGCCTTTGGTAAATGCCTCCAGAATATCTATACATGATCAAAAATAAGAAGGGCAGAGAAGGAGGAGTGAAGAACTATATTTGCTCTCATTCTTTGTTGAGTATATTAGATAGTATTACCGCCTTCCAACATACAAAATGTTCCCCGGAAAAATAAAAAGTAAAAAATAACTGGCTTTTTGTAGGAGACCTAGAAATTGCAAGAACACTTCCATTCTCGCTCTCACAATGCATCCAGCCAGATTTTTCCTCACCCTATTTCATGTTTTCTTCTCTCACTTCAAAATAGAAGCACCAATAACGAAATTCAGTTTCCAACTTTCCATGAATGATTGCGATCAGTAGTTAAGAAGGTTGGATTCCTACAATGAATCCGAGAGTGAGCCCCTAAATAACTAGCACGCATATGCAAACACACACAATAAGTGAAAAGAGCAATATCTCACATAAAACGTCACCATTTTCACTTGCACAAATTCATCTTCTAGTTAAAAACCAAGTACTGGAAAGGGTCATTATGGTCAGCATTTGCTAAACAGAAATCCTATTCGTATACTTTTTGCACTGGTTGTCATTTAAACCTAGTTAAAAACCAAGTACGCAATTCAAAAGGTTATCATCATTAGTACTGACAATGACCATTGCAACCACGCATAAACCACCAAAACCCTAAAAATCATCGAATTCAAAATTGAAACACGTTCGTAAACTGAATTGATCTAGTTACTCACTTCTTGAAGACATTGGATGACTTTTTCCATATAAACGAGTTGGCAATCGTAAGCTTCGTAGGGGAAATCTACATCGACTCCTCTAATTTTGTATATCGGCATGTTGATTTCGTCCCTCTAGTTTTCGATCCAATGATTTTCCAGTGAAATGGCTCTATGGAATTTTGGCAACGCACACCCTAGAAATGAAGCTTCACAAGCATGGCTTGCATCGGAATTTTCCCGCCAAAATAGAGCGTGTCGACGAATTGGTCTTGGGCTCGGTTAGGGATTTTGGGCCTGCTTTCATGACACCGGAATTGGCAATTCGACCCTCTTATTTATCTTCGTTTTATTTCCTCTACATTTTTTCAGCATTATACCCCCAGTAAAAATAAATAAATAATATTATGTAAGGAAAATAAAATCCAGCATTGGTGTTTTATTTACAATTTGACCCGGATAATTTAGTGACTTTCATTCTTCTTAGTAAATTTGATTAAAAACATTTACCATTTGCTTGCTTCAATTTACAAAATAAATGCATAATGGAATTTCAATTAATTAGTAACTGGACAGGTTTGTAATTAATATTATATTGTTCGGTTGAGGTTAAAAAAAAAAGATATGTAAATAGTAAACATGGAATGCAATTAAAATGACTATTTTGCCTTTATTTTTTACCTATTATCTTTTCAAACAAATACGGTAGAAATCTACATTTCACTTTACCAAAACCCAAGCAAGTCATAAATCACAAATTTGTAACCAAATTACAACTTCTTTTTCTTTATCTCTTTGTTCATAAACAACACCCATTGATCAAGAGATGCATTAGACCAACTCGTCTAAGCTTCCCATATCGAACTATGCTCATAATGTTATAGAAGAACTCCAAGAAATGGGATTTTCTAGTGGATCACTAAAGGTTGGTCCGATTATAGTAGTTTATGTTAATGAGGTTGATGATTGGTGATGACAGGAGGGTGTTTTAATCAAAATGGGTGTTTGCTTTGCGTTCATTAATGGTTATAAAGTTATTTCTAGGCAACAGGTGTCATTGAAAATGATTAGCTTGGGTTATTAAATAGTGGTGGTTAGATTTGGTTGGAATTTACAATCGTCGAAGGTATTAATATGTTTTAAGTTATCATTGACCATAAAAGTTTTTAGGTAACTAATGACCAAATAATGGAGATCGACTATCATGAAGCAACTGCTATAATGATCGAGTTTGGTCGTAGAGTAGTAGATGAAGATGGTGGTCCTAAAGAAGGAGTTGATAGTGATAATGGATACGAAAAAGAAATGGATGGTAAGGGTGGTTAAGTGCAACTAATGGGTTAAGATGAGGAAATAGAAGAAGGCTGTGAGGTTATCTTTTCATGGAATTGCAACTCTTAGATTTGGTTGAGGAATGACCATTACCAATTGTTAAAAATTGCAATTCCATGCAGTGAACAAGATAATGTCTTTTAGTAGCGAGAATAAATCAAAATGGAATCACAATTCTAAGTTCAATTTCCTTTCCCTATTTTTAGAAACTTATTTAAAAGTTAGAACTATGATTCCATCCGCTTTAAGAAGGCAAAATCTATAATTCCATTCCTCTTGTATTTATTATTATCAGTTAATTACTTATTTAACTTTTTATTTAATCATGATGTAATAATTAAGGGTATTTTTTACAATTATTACTATATACGCATTTAATTTTATTCTATTCCATGCACATTTCCAATTCCAAACAAATGATTTATCATTTTGCCCCTCCTTCAATCCTATTTAATTTCATTTTAAACAATTCCTATATATCAAACATGACATGATAAATTACTAAAAAAAAAAGGTAATAAATTCACTCTAAGGAATAACAGGGTAGTTGAAATATATATATATATATATATTTGTTTAAAACGTGGCTATTACGGGAAAAAAAGCAATAATATAATTTAAAGTATCAAGTTTTTAATCAAGTTATAAAGTATGTGACAGCTATATATTATATGTTTATATATATATATATATATATATCCCCCTCTCCTTTAAAATCAAAGTTCATATAAGATCTATTTTGTAATTTTTGGATACATATAACACCCCCGAACCTAAGGTATCACAGTCTACTACATGTCTCTAATATTAAATGGCACATTGAAACTCTAAAATTAACTATAATCTCCAAAATCACTAACAAAAAAAATATTTCTCCAATTATAACAATTCAAAAATAACTTACAGAGAAGTCATTTCAACTACAATTATACATGAAGAGATTTCTAACTCTAAAACAACAAAACTCATTAATAATTCCACCCAATACCAGCTCTATAGTCCCTTAATTCAAAAACCTCCTAAACACAATACATAATTGATCATCTCACTCTCATAGCACAATGATATTAATTCTCGTACTTCTTATAGCTTGTAAACTTATCAAATAAATCTGCAGCTATAAAAATAAAAGAATGAGACGAAACTCAATATGGATACTATGTCAAAACATGCAAATGCATATAATGTAAGCAATATCAAGAATAAGCAAATAATAAGCTAGTTATCTTTAATTTAAGTCTGCAAACATCAAAAAGGTACTCATGATCCCGCCACACTATAATCTTTGTCCACATATATAGGTGAATATAAATATACGCTTTACTTTAAGTCTTTTATATTTGAGTCTAGAGTCCAAATACTATAAAACCTAGAATTTTAGCTATGTTATCCCACATGAAAGTCTAATAGGGAATCTCCACATACAATTAGCAGTTGCTTATCTAAAGATCTACCATTATTAGCTCCTATAACGAACGAGTCAAAAACAACCAAAAATCAAGATTAATTAGGTCGAATATATGTTGGTCCAGATACATACTAAGTCCTAATAAGCACGAATAATTCTCTAGGAATCTACTTCTACGGGCTCCTAAAGCAAGCAAATAAAAAATAACCAGTAATTATGATTAATTGGGCCAAATATACGTTAGTCCAATTACATACTAAATCATAACAAACACAAATAATTGTCCAAGCACCACGTACCTAAAAACTAAACCAAAACCAAACTATACCCAACAGAAGAGAATAAAGGAATCCAAGCGAAAAAAACCTAATACAATAATCAATACATCCATCTTAGATGCTAAATAAGGTCAAGCAAGAATATAGCTATCCTTATAATTATCTCCTTCATTATTCTCATTAATCCTAAACACTTTAAGGGAACTTTTCATTAATTCTCCACTTGGCTCCCCTTATAACCAATCAATATCCATATAGGTTAAAACCTCTCAAATAATGCTCAAAACAACTTGTCAACATGCTTAACTAGTACTAATTATGGCATCTTAGGGTTCAAGTACATCAAAGCTTCTATAGGTTGATACTCTTAAAAAAGATTGATTTTTAGTAAGATTTAGGTAGTAAAACACTTGTATGTGATGAATTCGAAAAGAATCTAACTTGAAAGATACTAAATATTATACTAAAACTGTTAAAAGGGGGGAATAGTCCGTTAAAATTAGTGAAAATATCACTGAGAAGTAAAATTGTTTAAAAATACTCAAAATGTTAAATTAAACTTAAAGAACATAAAAATTCCCATTAAAAAGTTGGAACTTTCAAAAAAAAAAAGGTTAAATGAAACTCAATATTAATATTAGGAAAATGTTTAATTAAGTTTGATTAAGAGAAATAAGAAAAAAAGGTTTCACATGAAGTTCTTAGCTCAACATAATTAGCAACATGACCATGTTTTTTAGTTATATCAAAATCTGACTATTTTAAAATAGAAAGTTAGTTGGAACAAAATATTAAGGGTAGAAAAAGGTTCTATTAAGTTTAGTTAAGAAGAACAATAAGGGAAATGTTTCATATAAAGTTGTAACTTGACATCGTTAGCAACATAACCATGTTGTTTAGTTATGTCAAAATTGGACCATCTTGCAAGAGGTAGAATTTTTCGTAAAAAAAAAAATAGTTAGTTGGAATTATATATTAAGAGAAAAAAAGTTTGATTAAGTTTAGTTAAGAAAAATGTAAGAAATTAACACTTGGAGTTCACTAGACATGAGCAGCGACATGATCATGCCGTTTGGTCATGTCACTTTCTATCCAAATTTTTCCCATCACTAAACATGGTTTGCGACATAATTAGTGCCGTTGGTCGTGTCCATTGTAGCAGCAAATTAGTGCCCTATACTCTTTCAAAAAGTATTTAAAACCAACTTTTTCCTTCCAATCTTGAACCAATCTTAAATATATTTTAAATCCTTAAATACGTATCACCTAAACTCCTTTTTAAACTATCAAAGCCACAAATTTTTAACTCAAATACCCACTTAATCATCAAACTCATCATCAATTTTAAAAACACTGACAATAAACTAAAGAACAATAAGTATAGTGAATAATACTTACTTCAATAGCTGACACACCTGAAATACTTGAGAAAACAAGTTGTAATCCAACTAGATACATCATTAAGTACTTGTTTAATGCTTGGATTAGTAGAAAACCCATTTAAACATCATCCAAAATGGGGTTTTTGCTAAAATAAATTTCAAATATAGGAAAGCACTTGATATCTTACCTAAATCCCTTGTTTTGCTTCTTCTTGATGTGGACTTAGAAATTTTCCAAATAAAACTCAAGTTAACAAGCTATAAATGACAAGAGAATTGTGGTTTTAGTATGTTTAAGCCACAAAAATGAATTTTCCTTAAGTAATGCCTAAGTCTTACTGTGATCTTCTCTCCACTTCCTACTTTAGACTTAATTATGAGTTTACTAAAGATTTTCTACACAAAATGAGAGCGTTTGATCTATTTTTGGGAAAGATTTTGATTTAAGGAGAATAGTGGCTGCCAAAAGAAAAAGTGGAGGGTCTTAGTAAACTTTTGGTAATGCCTAAAATGCCATTGTTTTTTAGAAACATTTTCTAGACATATTACAGTATATGTATTACAAATGCACAGTCTGATAATCATATTATAATATATAGTTTTGAAAATTCCTATCTTGGAAAGTTTTGAAAGCATAGGTTTATCGATTATTTTTAATACATCTTTTTAACCAATGCAAGTAATGAAGGTTGACATTTTTAAATTAAAACATGCAAACATCGTTAATTTTTTTTATCAATTTATATCATAATATATGGTTTTAAAAGCTCTTACCTTATATAGTTTTAAAATTGTAATATTTCCATTTATTTTCTATACATCTATTCCATCTTTGCCATTCGTGATATTCGACTTCTTTAATTAAAAAGTTTAAATATTATTAATTTTTTTTTATCAAACCATATTATAATATATAGTTTTTGAGTCGTTTTCTTTTTTGTATCTCATTTTTTTTTATGGTATCATTAACACGTCTCTATAATTTTATTGACATATCATATCATATCATATCATATTATAATATGTAATTTTTGAAACTTTTTCCTTTTTTATATATCATTTTTATGATATCATAACGTATTTCCATGATATTTTTGTCACATTATATAATAATATATAATTTCGAAAGTTCTTTCATTTTTTATATATTATGTTTTATGGCACTATCAATGCATTTATATATATATATATATATTTTACATCATAACACGTTATAATATATAGCTTTGGAAACTCTTTCCTCTTTTACATATATTTTTTAAGGTTCCATAATTTTTTGGCATATTTAATATAATTTTGCAAGCTCCTTCCTTTTTACATTCTATTTTAGAAAATTACTAATAATTCATCTTAAGCCATTATTTATATAAAATTATATATTATATTATAAGATGTAACGATGTCCACTTGTAAATGGATTAAATTTTTTAATGGATAATAATTCTTAAATGAGATACAAAACATTAAATTATCTTAAAATTTGTTATTTTTAAAAATAGAAAATTTACAATATAATTCAAACTTTTATTTGCGCATAGCACGGACTCTTAATTATTATAAGATCTGAAATTATAAAGTAGTCCCTCCAATACAAGATAATTAGTTTGTGATAGAGTTATACATATCATCTTTTATTTTAGAGTTTACGGAATTTATTTTCTCGCCTACCATACCGTGTTTTTCCTTAATACAAGATAATTAGGAACGTGAACTCGAGTTTTTATTTTTCACTAACCATCTCGTATTTTATTTGGTTAATGAAGCGATGAAGTTTCTTTTTCATTCCACGTACATGCATTGTAGGTCACCTCTACTGGCCATTGTATACAAATAAAGATAAGATATTAAGGAGACCTTATATGTCGAGTGTAGAGGATTCCATTATAATTTTGATGGGACAAAATAGATAATTTAGCTAGAATATAAGTTAGGTGAACTCATGTGATATATTTACTAGAAAACAATCATAATATCTATTACTAATAAAGGTAAGTGAGTAACCCCATTATACAATATATTCACTAGTATTGCTCAATTAGATAAGCATTAATAGTCACAAGGTAGATACTTAGTACAAGTTTTTTCGATCTTATAAAGTAAGGTATGGGCATATGAAGCTTCCAATCTTATACTTACCTTAAAATCTATATCATAAGGTATAAACGGTTTAAGTTTTAGGATGTCCTCTACCCATCTAATAAAAATATTAAATTATAATAACAAATAAATGGTAAATGGTAATATTATATTTTTCTAGCCAATAAACGTTTTAACAAAAGGAAAAAGAAAAGAAAGTCTAATCCCATAATTTGATAATCTTAAGCAACTAAATTTGGTACTGCCTCTTTCGCTTTATATTTTCCATTCTCTTCCTTCTTATTCCTTATTTTCCTCTTCAACCCTTCATTTTTCATTGTTTCTCTTTATTCTTCTCCTTTTACTAATTAATAAGATTACATAAACTTGCCATAACGAGAGTGAGATTCTTTTTATATCATATATTTTGCTACAAGTTTCATAGATTTTACATATAAAGAATCTTTTTTTTCTTTTAATATCACATGAACGTGAAATTCATAAGAAAAAAATCTACAAGTTCCACAGCATATCCTATAGAATTATAAGATACATGCTTTAAAATGGTTCCACAATGCTCTTGGGTAGGCTCAATTATAATGTTTGTGAATATGGACTTTATAAGGTAAGATATAGATAGGGCTCATACCCTATCTACCATATATTTGCTCATCTTAATTCTAAATAATTATAAAACTATGAGATTTATAATACAATTGCAAAAGCTCAATTATTTCAATTGGCAAATTGTCGTTTATGGAATCTAACTTAATAATATTTAAAGAACGTAATAGAAAAGTAAATGAATTCTACAAAACGGTATGTAAGACTTGTATTGATACAACTAGGATAGGTAACCAATTTAAGGTGTTTAGGAAAGTAATCGAATAAGCTAGAAGCTTACGAAGGGCTTCGTAAGATTAGTTGAGGAGTTGTCATAGACTCGAAATTTAAAAATATAATAGCATATTAAAATTATAGCAAAAATCGTATAAAATATTATTTTTATTGGTAACGTGCGAATTGAGTTTTGAAAAATAACAAACAATTAGAGATAAATTATCGAAATAATATAATTAATATTGTACATAAAATAATATATAAAATATATGTATACATATTGAGTGCAATTATTATATAAATATATATACTCATAATTAGTATAAATACGTAAAAATGCATAAATATTACTAAATAAATTAAGAAAAAGATAAGAAAATTACTTAAAATTCTACAAGACATATGACATGATGTAGCAAGGCATGGCAAGGCTGGAGGAATCTAGAGAATTAAGAAAATATGCTAGGGACACCTAATCAACCAAGAAAAGGAGAAAAAGTTACATATGTCCACATTATAAATTCTCCACTGACAAGAGGGACACTTATAAATTACATAGCTCACTTTTGGAAGTAAGTTTAGACACTCTAAGTTTAGGGAAAAATACCAAGGAGCTCAAGAATTGTTGAAAATAAATTTTACAAAAATTAAGAATAAATGGAGTAATTTTGGGTGAAATTTGAGTTACTAGAAAAAACCACTACCTAAGAGTAAGCCAAACCACTTAGAGATAGAGAAGATGGTGTCATCTAAGAAGAAAAACTTTTCTTAAGAAGAAAAGCTTTTGCCCTTAAATACGGCGAGAGCTTAAACTTTAGGTGAGTCACCAATTTCTCTAATTTTATCAAAAATTTTGGAAAAATAGCAAATAAACTCCAAAAATTTTGAAACTTGCCTTCCTTATGTATTTTTATATGAGGATTTCAAATCTTTAATTAGATTTTCAAAATTTTGAGTGTAGATATTGGGCTCTTAAGAAAAACGTCTCACGTAATAATTTTTTATTGGGTTTTTAAAAGACCAATCCATATAGTTTTGACTTGAAATTTATCGACATACTCATGAGATGTTATATTTTGATGTTGAGTGGTCAAATTTCTAAAATTAAGTTGTTGGATTTTTGAGAAATTTTCATTTTTATGTAAACAGTGCATTAGACAGGTTATTTTGTTAAAAGAGATTGATGAAATTTTATAAAATTATAGTATACAATAAGTTTCCCCATAAACAATAGCTAAAAGTGGTTTAATATGGATTTGGGAAGGATAATTTTTAAGTAAAAGTAGGTATTTGATGATTTAAGGTTATATTTCTCAAGTATTTAGTATAGTTATAAACTAATAGATGGTATGATGAAGAAAGAAAGCGAATGATTAAAGTTTTAAGTCGATACTTACTAGTTATGCAGAGTATACACTTCTAGAATTGCGGGGTAAGTGGAATATATGGAAGTAGTTAGATGTATTAGTAGCAGTAGGATACAAAACTGTATTAGAAAGTAAGTTAGAATATATCTGGTGTAAATATATTGAATAGACTAGAACAATGGAATCTGTATCCAAGAATGGCTTATATTAGGACTGTATCCTATTTCTTGAGATAAATTGTAAGTTAAAAACTTTATAAATAAGAATCTAACTCTGGACTGAGTATTAAGAAATTCGTTAGAAATTGGGTTAGAATGTTATTTCGTATTGGTTATCCTTGACCACACTCAAAGTTTGACAATAGATCAGCTAGTAATTTGTATATGAATTCCACACTTTCATCAGAGTTAAAACATGAGTCAGAAGCTATTTGGACAATAGCCCATACTATAAGATTAGGTCAGAACTTTAGTCGAAACATCAATCAGAAAGTAGTTCGACAAAGGATACAAAATATAAGAGTAACTATAAGTTCGAAGGTGGTCGGTACAGAATATTGGATCATTTGGTGTTGGAGAATAGATTAGAAAGTTGCTTGATTATACTTTCTAAGAATCTATTGAAGTCAAAATCTAGATCGGAAACTACCAGACAACAATTTGTATCTAGTTAAAACCTTAGTCAAAAGGTATCCTATTTAACTAATATTTAATAAAACCTTAGAAAAAACTTACCTAACATAATTGGAAATGTCCATAATGAACAAATATGTTATATATTTGACATAAACTAAAGATGTCGTGTTAAATTTTAGGGATAATAAAAAATGACAAAACGAGAACGACATGCGAGGGGAATGAGCATCAGCATCCAGGTAAGTAGGATCAGTTTTTTATTTCACTTTAAAGTATTGTTTAAGAATACTTAGAGATCTTCGTTTATAATTTACTTGTGGCTGTAAGTCAGTTGCTTGTATGCATGTAATGTATGTACTTGAATACTGTTGTGTTATTTGAGTATTGGATTAATGTGTTGATTGCTTCATGGTATTACATGCTTTGGACTATTTGAATTTGTTTGATCACCCCAAAAGTAATTTAACATAAACTTGGCTTAACCACTAACCGAACTTGCATCGTAACCCACTAGGGGTAACAACTAAGAAGTGTAGGCCAAACACTGATGCCTTCGTTAAAAATAGCAAAAATGGTCATCCCCTACCTTAAGTCAATCTAACTGATAAGAGAAAGGGTCACAATCAAGTTGGGGTCAGTGGTTTAAAGTTAGTTTCGAAAGAATGTGTTCTTCATTGTACAAGTCCTGGTTTGGTGACCAAATTTGTGAGTGCTAGGCATTAAACTCTTCGGAACCCTAATTAAAGCGGGCACAATTTCTTTGATTTCATGATGATTAATCAACGTCATGCGATAACATTTACTTGATCATGCATTACATCTAATTAAATTGCTTGAAAACCTTGGTTGCTTGATACTAGATATGTGCTACTGTCTCCATCTCACTTATTAAGCAAATTATCTCTCATTCTCCTATAATTGTTTTATAGATCTCCCTAGTAAACTCATCGAAAGGCAAGAAAACGGGGTCAGAGAGTGAGATTTAAGATTTACCTTATTGGATTTCTATTTGGTTTATCGACTGTAAGAACTTATAAAAAAACTAATAAGGTCTCCTTAAGTGACCTCTAGTTTTTAATCAATCACATTTATTCCATACTCCATAAGCATGTGGATTTTAGTGAAATTTTAGTAGACATTGTATCTTTCCATAACAATGAAGTTATTGGATTTTTTTTTATTAAATACAAGGTTTATGTTTCATATAACTTTTAACTTGATTTTTACTTGAAATTTCAATTGTAAAAATTATTTTTCATAATCTATTTTTAAAAGTTGCACCACAAGTTAACTCCCACTAGGTACCAAATGGAGCACTTCCAAGTAATAGAGTGGTGAACATCTTGTATAAGCTATATCTATGTTAACAGCTAATGAAGCTAACTTCTAGCGTAAGTTGGTTTATACAGTGAAACTATTACAACTTTTTAGTATTCTGAATAACACCGTACTTGTCTGAATCTTATATATAAGATATTCAAATGAAGCCTTCTTAAGAGCTTAGTAATTTTGTTGTGAAGTGCTTCATTCTTATCTCACTTTATGATCTCTTATTGACTCGAGTCTCTTTTGCTTATCAACTAAGAGTTCATTCTCACACCACTTTGTTTAAAGGAATTGATAAAAAATTTGCCAAAAAGTAACACTATAAGTAATTAATGTAGGATAAAAAGCAAGGAATTGGAATATATTTTAGTAGGTTGTATATATAACTTAATAGCTAGTATTAAGGTATTGAATTGATTAAAAAACATTGCACTTCCACCATTCATATATTCTTTAATTTTTTAGTTATAGTGTAAATCAATTTGCATTCAATTTTTAAGAAAGAAGGTCTTGTCATTATTAGCTTCTTTATTGTAATAAAAAAGTATTAAAAATGATAATTTGTGTTGGCAAACTTTTGTGATTTGCATATCTAGTTACTAACGACCATTTCGAGGCATTATAATTAGTGTAAAGACCTTTGAAGAGACTTTTAATAATTATGGGACAATGTCGATGAAGTCAAAACCTTATGTTCAATCAAGTGTTTGCATCCCACTAAAGCTTAAATTACACAATTGGAGAATGCTAAATAATTGTTTTCTAATAGCATCTAACTTAAGGCAAAGGAAAATAGTGGAGCATAGAATTTGCCTAAGATGTAGTAGTCTACATGAAGGCATTCAACTTGCATTTTGTACTTATGCAGGAATCACACCTCTTATAGAAACCCATCAAGAAAAAGATATTAGAGATCCTATGATTAATGGTGACTTTAAGGAGTAGGTAAAAAGGAACACGCATATTAAGAAGAAGGAAATAATCTTGCCTCAACCTCCTAGAGCTTTTACTTTTGGCTTCTTATTATGGTATATTTAGCTCAATAGGAATCAAGCTTTACACCAGTTAGAACATATGGAAAACAATTTTTGCTGTATAATTAGAAAACTAAGTCATGAGCATTAGGCTATATTAAAGAAGCATTAACAATTATATTAAGTATCACTACGAAAGCTAAAATGGCTACCCCCCAAATTTGGTCAAGTAAAACTTAATGCAAATGGGTTAGTGGATCATTTGACTGGGTAGGCATATGTTAAGGGAGTTATTAGGGATTATGAAGGAAAATGGATGCTAGGGTTTTCCAATAAACCAAGATAAGTTGACATAGTAATAGCAAAATTATAGGCAATATATTGGGATATTCATCATTATTATCTAGTAGGGTTTTGTGAAATTGAAATTGAATTAGACTTTATACTGACAATTCAATTTTTAACATCTAAAAATGATTTTAAAATGAAATATCACTCAATCTTAAATTTATGTAGGGAAAATCTTTACCTAATGTAAGAATGGAAAGCACAAGTAGTTTCCAGAGAGAATAATTGGGTGGTAAATCAACTTACAAATTAGGTGAAGACCAAAGAAGATCCTTTTGTACTTTTTAATAAGCCACCATCATCATATGTAAATTTTATTTCATAATCAAATGTTCAAGGGTTTGGCTGTGTAAAGGTCTCAAAGGAATCTATAAACAATGGAAATGTTGATCAAGTTTTTGTAAAAACCTTGAATAGAGGTTCGTTAATATGACTGTTCGTATCTTTGGATGTTATTAATATAATTATCCTTTTATTTACCTAAAAAAAAATGAAGTGTTTGCAATATTTCCCTTTATCTCTTCATAATAAAATAAGATTTATGGAAGGTTAAGCATTAGTAAGCCTCCATTTTTTGCAACTTTAATTGTAGTTTCTTAAAGTAGAGGATGACAGTTTTCAATATACAATCTTGACTAATGACATATTATCACACCCTAAAACAGTAAAGCTATAATAGTCCTGCCGCGAAAACCATTATAGGATAAAAGCTGACTTTATAGCCATTATTTTAGACTTGATTTATACAAGGCGTTCACAACTAACCCGATTTGAAGTAAACAGTTTATAAAGTAAATAAATTATTTACCTAAAAAAGTATAAATATATATATGTGTGTGTGCTAGGATTCAAATATTACAATTAATATTTACAAGATTTCATTGTATTATATTACTTGAGTGATACTTATTTAGACAACGAAAGGTTTTAAAGTGAGAGCTATGACCTTAAAAATATATTTATTTTTCATATGTATTTCCTCACTCCTTATGATCCAACAATTGCTAGTTTTAAGGAAAATATAGGCCACTTTCTAGTTAGCACCTGCAATATTGTCTACAGCGATGTGAGCAACCAATAGTTTAGTAAATTAGGAAGAAAACTTAAAATTATACATTAAATATAAACAAGGTTATTAACTAAATTAGTTAGATACAATGCATGTACAAGCAAATGCTATTGCACAATGATATCCGGTCTGTTGTGAAATTAGAGGAATTACACCTGTTCTAATATGGGTTAAGAAGTTTCCACATGTGTGCAATAGCTCACAACTAAACCCAAGCTCGTGCAATGGGGATATCGCTCCTCCTACAACTAACTTCGAACCATTGACTTCACTCTTGCCGCAACCTCTTTTCCTATCATTTAGTTTTACTAAGGATGAAAAAAGAACTCATTATGCTATCTAATACTATCTAACGCTATCTCTTTTGAAAGGGTTGATATTAACCCAAACATTTCCCCTAATAGGTTGTTATGCAAGTCCGATTTAGAATCACAAGTCATGTATTTAATTATATTTAGTTTAAGGTGGTCGATCATTTAAACAAATCACACAAGTACAAGCTAAAGTAATAAACCAAAATTATTTCATTAACCCAGAAATAAGCACATATAAGCGTGCGCACAATCAACTATCTAACAAACACGACTAATTGTAATTTGAAGCCTTCAAGTACTATAAATCAATACTTTGAAATATAGTAACGTATTATTCCCAACTTACTTGGACTTTCTACTTACTCAGTCAAGGTACAAGTCGCTTAGGCTATCGTCGAAAATCTTTATAATACAAATGTTGTTTTAGTTCTTATATACTACCATAAATAGATTTTATTCTATAGTATAAATTATGATTATCTTTAGTTGAGGGTCTTACTATATTTAGTGATTTAGGTCTAAGTCTCTCGGGATTACTTCTCTTCTTCGGTTGGGTTTCAAATTTGCTTCTTATTTCAATTCCGATACAACTTCTGAATTAGGTTCTAATTTACCTTTGGAAAAAATGCAATAACTTTGAGGATTGAAATAGAAAAAAACAAAAGTTCAAGGACTCGATTAGAAAAAGTGGTAAAGTTTAGAGACTAAAAGTGCATTTTTCATGTTTTTTTTTTATTTTTCATCCATCATTAATTTTTATAGCAAAAAAAAAAGAATTAAAATTAGAAAAATTATTTATCTTACCATAAATATAATCATTATTTGTATTTTTCTATTTACAAATATATAATAATATTCTAATTAACTTTATATAATATCATTAAATTAAATATGATACTTATTTGTGATCTTTACTGTTTATATAATTTAATAATTAGAGTAAGTATTAAATAATTTATACAGTTACATTACTAATACTAGTCTCCTAAAGAAATGGACCTAATTTAAATTCCTTCTCCCTAAATTTTTGTAATATGTAATGTCATTGGCGAAGGGAAAAAAAGTTATTATTATATGTTAATTTTAAAAAATTATAAAATTAAATATGATTTGATTTTATTAAGAATAGCAAATTGGATTATTGATTATTTGAAGTATTTGTTAATCAAAATGGAAAAAATATATCAAAAAGACTAAAAAATTTTTCCTGTGTTATCATTTTAGGATTTTATATTTTTATTTTTTCTCCATTTCAAGACCTAAATTCTTAAAAATGAGCAAAACTACCATTTTTGTTTTTTTTTTTTTACATCATAAATACCACTAAAAATTGTATCCTAAAATAACAAATATGTATGTATATATATATAAATAAAAGCATAAGTTGTAAATTAAAATACAAATAAATATATAGATCTTAAAAGGAAAAAATAGAAAATTTATATTTTACACTTTTAGTCTTCAAACTTTTCTACTTTTTTTAATTGAGTCCTCGAACTTTCATTTTTTTCTATTTCATTGAAATAGAAAAAAATGAAAATTCGAGGACTAAAAGTGTACTTTTCCCTTTATCTTTTTATTACCTTTTGTTTGTAAGTCTTTTAAATGCCTTTTAATCTTTCCTTACTATTTATTTGACCAGCATAATCTAATCTTTGGTTTTGGTTTTTGACTTACTATTTAATATATCTATGTTAACTCTAATTTTATTTCTACTTCTGAATTAGTTTACGATTCAAAAACTGTCCACATTTTAACTTATCACTCATACATATGATTATGTATATATATAAGCTTTAAATCTTTAGCTTTTAGTTTAAAATTGTAATTTTACTCAGTTATTTAAGTTTTGTAATTCTTATGACTAAACTAGTTTCTGGTTCAATTTATAGATCAGTTTCTTAATTAAGTTCTGTTTTAGCTTTTGGCTACTAGTTTTATTTGTAAACTCTAGGAATTCCTTTCTAGTCATTATGTGAAATTCATTTAACTATACTTAAGGATCCTAAATCTCCGTTGTAGCTTTTAGCTAGTATTTTAATGGGTACGGTACAATATATTCTTAATTTAACTATTGTGTTTATTCTTAATGTGAGTACAACTCATGTTTTTTCACATAATTTCCTACACTTATATGTCATATCAGATTTATTATATACTATTATTATTATCATATTATAAATTTTTGACACGTTATTTTCTATTTATAAATTTCCTATATGTGCATATTATCCATTATTACCCAATATGTACATAATATATATAACTAATATTTCCAACACTTCAAATACTCTCTCTCATTACTAACTAATATTCCAAAACACCCAATTACACCCTAAATCAAAATATAAACCAAACTAACCTTAAATCATAAAATTAACTTAATTATTTACTTTTACCCATTATTCATTTATTATTATTACCTAACATGCATGATATACACAATTAATACTCCAACTCCCCAAATATCATCCTACATTCGTAATTAACATCGAAGGATATCTATTAACATACTAAATCATAATTTTCAATAAATTAACCTTAAAATTACAAAATTAAGCCTACTAATTACCTTTTATGCATGATTTTGGGGCCTAAAAATTAAATAAAAAATTTAGAAAATTAATTTTAAGAAAAAATCTCCATAGCACTATAATATGTATCTTAAATAGTGTACACAAAATTTTTTAAGTCAAAACTACACTATTAGGATCATTTTAATCAGTATTGAAAATCAGTTCAAGTTTAGAGATTTCTTAAGTATTGTATATCTAGGTATTTAATTTTATCAATCTAAACTTTTTTCCTAAATCTACATACAAAAATACTTGAGAATAACAAATTTCATAATTTTCTATAATCATTTGATATTTTAATTAAATTAAATAAAATCAAAAGAAAATTTAGACTTACCAGCGTTGATAGCTTCAGCCATCGCCAATCACCCTGGCCTTATTGACTAGTCTGAGCATTGTCACCACTGTTCATTAATAGTGACCGTCCACTCCCAGATTGACATCGAGTATTGATTCCCTTCTAATACCCTATTTGCACTATTTTTTGTTTTTCTAAAAATACCCTCTCTTCTCTTCTTATTCTCTCTCTAATTTTTTTGACTTCCCAACATAGCAAAATGAATTCCAAAAGAGGGTCCTCTAATTTATAAAGTTGTTTAGTTAGGTTAAGGAATTAATTTGTGTCATTTGTCCCTTATCTTTTATTCTTTTTGTTTTCTATTTAGTTAATTATTATTAGTTGATTTTCTTTCTTTCATTTGTAGCTTACTACGCCCTTATTCTGGAATTTCCTTCACTTTTTCATATTTTTCTTTAATTAATTATTATTTTAATATATTTCAAGTATTTTAAGTAATTTCACATATTTTACCTACACATAAATGCATATATAGTTCAAGTAAAGACTCTCAAATATTATTTATATTATTTTATAATTTTTAGTGTATTTATAATTTATCTTTATCAATTTTTTAGTTATCAAAACTCATTTTATACGTTTTTGATAAATAACAAGTAATATGTTTATAATTCAATATTATAATATTCAATTATTTTTTCCTAAATCTAAACTCATAGAATCATTTTTACTAATAATTATATTTTTGTTGTAAAATTTGGGCTTGATCGAACAATTTATACAATCGCCTTAAATTTCACGTATCAACTCCTAAACATCTAATTAGGAGGCTTATGCAAATTAAAGAAAAAAAGGAAAATTATAAAGAAAAAATGATAGTAAACATAAAGAAAAATAAATTGCTAAAGCAATTGAAGCCTTAAAATTAAATGAACAAGCAATAAATATTTTGCAATATCAAAATAACTTAACTATAGCATATACTTACTTCTCTGTAGAAGAAATTTGGAATTACCTTTATCTAATGAATAAAAGAAACCATAGAGCGAAGGATACATATATCAATATATTTTACAATGATTTTAAAGGGTTTAAGTGTAGTGTAAAACCTACAGTAAACAACAAAAAATGAAATAAAATGAATAATTACAAGGTTACAGTAAAAGAGTAAATAAATTATTATTATAAGGGTTAGGTGGTAAATTTAACTCTTCCTATATGTGTGTGTGTAAACTTTATTATTAATCTAAGGTTATTCTTTTGCTACTAACTTTGGATTCCATAGTCTTTTCTCATGGAGATTAAGAGAATGTGTGAAGAGTAGGTAAAGTTGTTATATTCCCGATTGTTTTGTGAGAAGCATAGAATAAAATTCATCGATAAACTAGGTTTTGTTGCGAATTCATTAGTGAGTATGCAATCTTAAAGAAACCTAATTAGGAGTAAGTGAATCATCTAGAGAAGATGGTGAAGTAGAAGTTATCAATCAAAATAATCTAGGTATGTACAACCTTTTTTCAATTCCTTTAGTTTATTATTGTAATTGTTATAAAGACACATCTAAGTGTCTATTTCTATTATGATAGGTTATTATGATCAAAGTAAAGGAAATTTATGTGGAATGAGAATTAGATCAAAACATATGGAGATGGAGGAGATGTCGCTTGTACAAGTATGAAAACCCAAGAGCACAAGCATAGCAAGATTGTTTTCAAGTTGCAAAACTTAGGTTGTTTGCTCTTTTGGTTTTTACAATGTGTTATGGGTGTTTTGAGAAGTATGGCATTGGCATAGCTATGTTGGTGTAAATTGGTTAAGGGTATTGGTGAGCCACACCAAGCAAAAAACTGTAAACCTAGTCATGTTGATTTCTCTTTATCTTTCGTACATGATTGTGATCCTTTAGTATTCAGTTGTATACATCATTTTCTTCCATTTATATATATATTAGCTCATAAAACTCCAGTATAGCATTCCTAATGCCTCATAGATCAAGTATAAAAGGTTAAATCCTGCAATTTAACTACTACAAGGCTTAAATACTATCTTAGGGTAAAAGATAGAAAATAAGTAAATAACGACTAAAAGATTGATCCTTTCATTACTCGATTCATGTGTATCAATGCTTGAAAACTTTACGAGTTATCTATGTCATTTGCTTTGGATCCAAGTACGTCTTCACCATGTATGTTGGTCGTGTTTGGTTAGATAGCAATTAAATGAACCTAATAATTATCTAGCTAACAACAAACTGTTTGTTGCTTATGTGTGGCTTGACTTAGGAGTCGAGAGTGGCAAACTCTTGAAGAGATTCCCTGTCATCCTTAAGTGATGTTGTCTTTAGGAGTCATGCTCGAAAATGATCTATTGTAGACTTAAGGGTAAAAGTAGGAGAGGTGAACCTATACTAGTTTAGGAAGGTGATAGGACCATGAGAGGTGAAACCAAACCTATGGAAAATAGGAGGATGTGGGGACCAAGTGAGGTAAACCCAAATCAATAAAAAGTAAGAAGGTGCTAGGACAGCAATAGGTGAACCTAAACTTATAAATTTTGTGTTTGGGAATGAAATCATGAGTATTCTCATATTGCTTGTTGGATTAAAGTTATGAATAATAACTAAATTGATTAACGCAATGTATGTTTGCATATATACATATGTAATCTATGTGATTGCTTGCCTTATGCATATGCTTGTGGTATTTATATACTAAGCATTAGCTCATTCCTTAATTTTTACAAATGTGGTATTTAAATTAATTTTCCAAAGTTCAATGATTTTAGAGATACTCACTAATATTACCAGAATGAGAGGAGCGGTTATTGGGTATACGATATTGAGGATAAGATGTAAGTTAGTGAGTATTTTAAGACATGGTGTTATTTGTGAAACATGTGATTGTTTAATGAGACTTTAATTAGAACTTTTAATATGATTGTTCTTGAAATTTGTTTATATATCACAGAGTGATGGGAATCAAGCTACTAGACTATTGACTTGTAGCCGAGCCCAAAGATTAGAAGACCCGGCATAGCGGATTCTCTTACTCTAGCCAACTTATGTTGAAGCCGAGTATCTCCTTGCCAACCCGTTCTACATACTGAGCCGAATGACTCCTTATTTTTCGTGGATGGTATGCTGAGAGGCAAAAGGTCGAGAGAACAGCCAAACCTCATTCTCACTCACGCTTGGCCAATTACTTACTCAGCATTACCTTTACTGAGATAATAAGAAAGAAAGACTTCAGACTGACCTAGCCAGTTTTGCTCGGACAAGGCAGCTGACTGTGCTTTTTGTCTGCATCGTCTAACGGCCTCACTAATATAACATCGCCACGTGCATAGAATCATGTGTAGAATCCGTTACACTGATCCTTACTTTCCTGAAATATTCATTTTTACCCTTTTGTATTCTTGTACATTACTTCTTTAGGGTAATGCCCTTTTTGTCTTTTCTTTTTAGGTATGCTGTCCTAAATTCTCGGGTGTAAATACCCCTTATACTTATAGCTGTACATCAAATAAGATTGATTATCATTAATACACTTAAGTATTTTCCTTTCTTGCGTAAACACTACTTGTTTACTCTCGACATCACTCTTATCCTAACCATTGAGCAAGGCTAGGTAGCGTGTAACCTTGCCGGACCAATTTGTGCCTCATATCAAGTTATGTCATGAATCCTTAGAAGTTCCATTGATACATCTTATCCTTTGGAGCTATTTATAGGTTTTTGCCTACTATTTAATCCGTCATTTGTCCTTTCACGCCATTCCTTTGAGCTTTCTGCAAGCTTGAACTTATTAAGTGATTGGCCTTATTTCTTCTTGGTCATGGTTCACAATATCTTAGTATCAGGCCGGAGGTTTTGTTTGAGTTGTGGTTTATGTTTGAAGTTCTATTTACATCCTGTTTTGCATGTGTGAAACAAAGCAAGTTACTGTATTCATCTTAGCTGGTGTGTTTGCTAGCTGTTAATTTCCTGCAGTGTTTGTTTAAGCTCTAAGTATTTGGAGAAAATAACTAACACAAGTGTAAACATTAGTGTTAGGGATGATAGTGGAGTTGTCCACCATGGACGGCAGTCTCAGGAACCATTAGAAGCACTGACAAAAAACTTGATAAAGTGGCTAACTTCTTGGTGGATTTGACTCGAGCTGTTTATGTATTGTCTTACCAACCGATTGAGGCTGCTTAAAACACCCCACAAATTACTCAAACTTTTAGAAGCCGAAAGTAGCTTGATAAGTTTAAGATGGAGGAGTAAGCAGACGAGTAAGACGAATGATAGACCTATAGGAACTAGATGAAGTGTACAAGGAATAGTACTTTGAAGAAGAGCAAGCTAGAGTCCTCAAAGCATTTGATCATGTGAAACTTCCGATTTTAAGTTTCAATGGATCTAAGAATGTTGATGAATATTTAGAGGTGGGAGAGAAGGTGAAGCGTGTTTTTTATTATTATAAATATGAAGATTATGAGCGGGTGAGAACTGCTGCCATAGAGTTCTCCGAATATGCCGCTATGTGGTGGAAAAATTTTTAAGTCATGAGGAGATGAAAGGGTTACCGAGAGATTAATACTTAGCTCGAGATGAAGAGAATACTCAAAAACAGGTTTGTTCTGAAAACTCATCTTCAAAATACTTTCACTTAGCTTCAAGAGCTGAGACAAGGAGGTTCGACTACTGACGAATATGTTCAAGAATTTCAAATGTTTATGATTCATTAAGAAATGGAGGAGCTACCGGCTTGAACAGTCTCAAGATTCATTACTGGGTAAAGAGGTAACATTTAAGACACTATGGAACTCCAATGATTCACTACAATGAATGAAGCCATTATAATAGCTTAGCGAGTAAAGAGGCAAAAAAGGGGTTGAGTATCGACTAAGATGTTAACTAGCCGACCAGGATAGGTGAGTCACCAAACTCAGTCAAGTACCGAGCTAAGCCAAAAGGTGGATGTCCAAGCCAAATTGAATGGCTAACCTGACACTAAAGTATCGACCCAAACTTATGAGAAGGGACAAGGGTCTGGTTGGAAGATGAGCCAGATTAAGTGCTCTAAATGCTAAAGGTTTGGACATATGGCGGCTCAGTGCCCGAACCAACGGACAATGGTCATCAAGGGATACATCACAAAGTTGGAGGTAAAGTATACGGATGAGGAACCCGAGGAGGAAGAGATCCCTGCCGAGAAAGAAGATGCTAAGAAAGAACTTATTAAAGAAGACATGTTTGTAGCGGACTTGGATCAGTTGGTCCTGGTTGTTTGATGTGCTATAAGCTTAGAACCCTTATAGGAGGAAGAGCAGAGGGAGAATTTATTTCACACCACTTGTAAAGTGAATGACTAGGTATGAGCGTTAATTATGGATAGTAGAAGTTGCACCAATGTGGCATCAACTAAAATGGTCATAGAGTTGAAGTTGCCAACCATTGCGCACCCTAAGCTGTAAAAGTTGCATTGGGTGAGTGATAAGAGAGCGTTACAAGTCACCTGACAAGTACTGTTGCTGATCGCAATTGGATACTATTTTGATGAGATTCTTTGTGATGTGCTGCCCATGTGCGCCTCACACGTGCTGCTTAGCCAACCATGACTGTTCGATAGGAGAGTAATCCATAACGGATGCAAGAATACGTATATATTCAAGGAGGATGGTCAAAAGATTACATTGAACCCGATGCTACTGAGTGAAATTAATAAATTACAGACCAAACTTACTCACGGATCAAATAAGGCTTCAATGATGAGTAGAGCTGAACTTCGAGAGACCCTTAAAGTCGATACGTTAATCCTCGTGCAGGTCAAGCGTCTGCTAGAGATGAAGGGCTGGGGTGAACTACCCCAGGGAATTAGACAGTTGCTGGAAGAGCATGCCAACCAGTTCCTAGAATCAAGGTTTCAAACTTACAATTTTATTTAGAATCGTTAGAGGGTCTATAAAATCAAAACGCAGAAATGTTAGTTTCTACAACTTATATAAAATAGTTTTAAAAAGGTATAGATATATTTATAGTAATTATTCAAAACTTGAAATACATGATTAAAATTTAAAAAATGAAGAAATTGAGTTTTTTTTCCCATACAAATTCTTAATATATAATCTAATATATACTAAAGAAGGAAAAATAGAGTTAAAATTAAACTTTTTTCCCGTTTAAAAAAACTGTAAATTAAAGAAAACTAAATATTTCAACTCATTTTAAGTTATTAACAATATAAAATAAAGCATATAGTTTTCTTTGTAAACTTTGTTATTAAAGTTAAAACTTGGATAAAAGTTATGAACATTAAATAAGATATTGGGAGAGAAAGAAATAGGTAAAAAATTGGAATAAGATAGGATAGACGCTGTAATGTTTTAATAGTTGATGGCTTATTAAAGGCTAGTTGTATTTTTATTTTTTTAATTTTTTAGTCCATTCAACTCAGATATGTAGAATAAGTAAACTCGGTTAAAAACGTAAGTTTATACCAAGTTTATATATAAATTCAGTTAAAAACGTAAGTTTCTATATAAAAAAAATTCTATACTCGAGTTAACTCGGAAGAGCTACTTAAAATCGTAAACTTGTAGAATTGCATAGATAAAATCACGATTTTGACAACTATGCTGTAAGCCCTAAAGCCAAGCCAAGTAATCGTAGGGTTGAACTTAGAACCCAAGGTTTAGGGCGATCGGTTAAAGGATCCGATCAAACCCAAATTATAAACTATCGAGAGGAATATTAGTAAAACTGACCTCGTAAACTTGAATTTAAGAAAATAAGTAATAAAATAGGAGACTATAAAATTTTCAAATTTTAAGCATAATAAGTATTAATTACCAAAAATGCAAAAAATGTAATGAAATAACTAATAAATTACTAGATATAGATTATATGTATACTAAAAATTTTAGAATGACCAAAATAATAGTTAGGAATGTTCACGTGTACACCACATGTATTTACGTGTAGATAAAAATACGCGTAATTACTTAAATTGGCAAAAAACTAAGTAAATAATTAAATAAAATTATAAAATAATTATAGAAAAATCAGAAAAAATTAGAGGATGATAAGCTGAACCAAGATCAGGTCGTGGCAGGTTCAAAACAGAAAAAGAAAAATTAACCAATAAAATTTGGACAACCTAAAAGCCAAAAATCAAGGAATTAGGGCAAAGTCTTATCAAATTAATGCAAATTAATTGCTACAATTGTCTATAAATAGGGGAAAAATTTTCAGAAGTCATTTAGTCAATTTAGGATCTGAGAAAAATTGAAACACTGAAAAAATCGAGAGAAAATCCAGAAAAAAAAAGGAAACTGTGCAGATTAGGTAAGTGAACCAAACGAACCACTCACTACCACCTGGGACTGAACCACCACCACCACCCTACACTAAAACCACCACCTGGACCGGCCAACAACCTTGGATCGGGCTTTGACGGCCAGAAAGCTGTGGACCGATTAGTCTCTTAAATGACCCGATTTTGAATAATTTTGTAAAATTCGTTATTTTGCCTAGAAAATTATGAAACTTGTTATTCTTAGGTTTTATTGTATGTAGATTAAGGAAAAAATAGTGATTTAGTTTAATTAAATCTATAATTATATGGTCCTTAACAAATTGTTCAAAACCGAGCATGACTAAACCGAAAAATAAATAGGCTTAGAAGTGTACTTTGGAGTTCAAAATTTTTCTGTAGGATGCTCATACGATGTAGAACTGTGCTATGAAGCCATTTTTTTAAAATTAATTTTTGAAAATTTTAAGTTAATTTTTAGCCATATAATGATGGGAAAATTGGGTGATTTAGGGTTAATTAGGTGATTAGGATGTTAATTACTAATTGAGATATTAATTATATGTTTAAGGATGTTAATCTCTGAAGTGAAACCTTAATCCTAGCCTTTAGGTATTAAGTATGGTTAATTAGGGAAATTAGGTAAGTAATATAAGAAATTAGTAATATGTGATATTGTAAATTAATAAATCTAAAAAAATAAAGTTATTTAGATAATATTATAATAGAAATCAGAAAAATAATAAATCTGAAAATAACAATTAATTTTAAGAAAAAGTTTCAAAATGTAAGATTTTTACACATCGAGAATAAATCCGATACCGCGATTAGGGTTAGCGTGTACAAAATAGATTAGAATACCAAATTACGACCCAATAAAATATTTGGATACTCGAGCTTAATGTGATCAATTTCACATTAGGATTCGAGCATATTTCAGGCTTAGAAATCAAAGTTTAAAATCTCATTTAGGATTTGAACACCGAAATAGAGTACACAAATCATTAGGATGTAAGGGGCATACATAGAAAAAAATGAATTAAAATATAACTTAGAATATGAAACCGTAAATTTTAAGTATTAAAAAAACCTATTTGTATTATAGGACATCCAGAAACAAAATCAGCTTGCGGTTAAGGGATCAAGCGATCGAGTAAATCCAAGTAAGTTGGGTTATTGCTTATTGTAATAGAGTACTAGTTTTGTAGTACTCGGAGACTTAGGCTTGTATATGATTGTGATTATAAGTAGTTTACGCATATGTTTGATGTATCTGAATTTGTGCTGAATTTGTATTGTGAGTGATTTTGTGACTAATTGAATTGGTATGAAATTGTTTGAACACCCTAAACGGAATTTAATATCGGTCGACCCTAAATAATTAATAATGTCATGCATTGCAACCCGTTAGGGGATTATAGGATTCTCTAACCAAATACCGACCCCTTCGAAAGGGATAACGCATGATTGCAAAATGGTCCCTTCTTCATCCTTAGTCGAACTAAGTGACAGGAGAGGAGGTCGCGGCGAGGGTGAAGTCAATGATTCGAAGATAGTCACGGGAGGAGCGAGGTCTCCATTGCACAAGCCTGGGTTTGGTTGTGAGCTGCTCATAACATGGAAACTCCTCGACTCGAATTGGAGCGGGTGAAATTTCTCTGATTTCACAACGGACCGGACTACGTTGTGCGATGACACTTGATTGTTGCATTTCATAAAAATAATTGTTTGATAACCTTGTTTGTGCTTATATGCATTCACGAGTCTCCAATTCAACTTACTGAGCTGTAGTTGCTCATATCCTTACAGATCCTTTTGCAGGTTCTGATTTCTGAACACTCAAAGCACTATGCCGCCCTACAATTACCCAGAGGTTAGTTTATTGGAAGCCAGGGGTGTGAGGATCAAGTTACCTAGTATAGTGTTTAACTAGAATGACCATGTAATTAAGAATGAAAGATTAATAGTTATTCTGTAATCTAGTAAACTGTTATATTATGTAAAACTTCCTGGGAAGCTCTGTGGACATATATATATATATAATATTGTATATGTTATTAGAAATTTACACTATTTATCATAATTGTAGTTTAATTGTTAATCGGACTGTTTACTTCAAAGCCAGGAGTTGTCGACGCCTTGTGTAGGTCATGTCTATGGTAGGCACTATGAGGCCAGTTACTATCATAGAATGGTTTATACGGCGGAACTGTTGCGACTCTGCGACTTAAGGGCATAACATATGCCCAAAACGGTTACCCAAGGGGTTGCCCCCAACTCGAGGGATAGAGTATTGCATTGAATTGTTACCCAATGTCGTGTTGCCAAATAAGCCAGCCTATCAGGTGAATCCCGAGTAAGCTTCCGAGCTTTAACGTCAAGTCAATGAGTTGCTAAAAAGAAGTTATGCTAGAGAAAGTCTCAGCCCTTGTACTATACCAACCCTTTTAGTACCAAAAAAGGATGGAACCTAGCAGATGTATGTAGACAGTCGAGCC
Organism: Lumnitzera racemosa; assembly: GCA_024138005.1. Lineage (NCBI taxonomy): Eukaryota > Viridiplantae > Streptophyta > Magnoliopsida > Myrtales > Combretaceae > Lumnitzera > Lumnitzera racemosa. Next base: position 82,992,340 of record JAMXBC010000012.1, read on the forward strand.
GTTAATAAGATTACTATCAAATATAAGTATCTTATCCTGAGATTGGAAGATTTGCTGGATGAATTAAGTGAAGTCAAAATTTTCAGAAATATTGATCTTACATCTGGTTATCATCAAATTTACATGAGGTTAGGAGACGAGTAGAAAACGACATTCAATATTACACATAGATTATATGAATGGATGGTCATGCCCTTTAACTTGTCAAATGCCCTGAGAACTTTCATGAAATTAATGAATCATGTACTGAGACATCAGATCGGGAAGTGTATCATGGTGTACTTTAATGACATCTTGGCTTATAGTACCGACATGTTGAGTCACTATGAACATCTTCAAGCTGTTTTAAATATCTTGTATGTCGAAAGATTATTTAACAATCTCAAGAACTGTTGCTTTTACTAGGAAAAAATGGTATTTTTGAGCTATGTAATCAGTAGAGGAGGCTTATGAGTAACTAACGAGAAGATACAAGCAATTATAGAATGGCCAACTCCTGTTATTTATGCCAATGTGAGAAGTTTCCATGGACTAGCTTCATTTTATAGACAATTCATCAAGAATTTTAGCACCTTTGCCACACTACTTATTGAGTTAATAAAGAAAAACACCAACATTCAATTAGGAGAAAGGGGAGAGAGGAGTTTTACCTAGATAAAAGAAAGATTAACCTTTGCTCTGGTATTAGTTCTACCCGACTTCAAGAAAATATTTAAGCTGGAATGTGACTCGTTAGGCATTGGAATAGACGTTATCCTAATGCAGGAAGGTCGACTGATTGCTTTCCATGGCGAAAAGCTTAGAGAACCTCAGTTAAATTACTCTGTATATGATAAATAACTCATGGCATTGATTTGTGTACTGCAAATATAGCAGTACTATTTATTGCCAAGAGAATTTATCATATATATTGACCATAAGTCGCTAAGGTACCTCCGGAGTTAGACTAAGTTATTAAAACAACATGCAAGATGAGTTGAATTACTTAAATGATTCAATTTTATGATAAAATACAAACAAGGAAAGAGCAACTTAGCTGCAGATGCTCTTTCGAGAAACATGTACTTTTGAATGAACTGTAGACTAAACCATTTGGGTTTACGAGTATCAAAGAGCAATATTCTAGGGATCCACACTTTGGACCCATAATTGCCCAATACATCGATGGAAGGACAGTGGATGAATATCATGTGGAGGATGGCTACTTATTCTGAAGTGGAAAATTATGTATGCCAACTTGTTCCCCAAGGGAGTTATTGATCAGGGAAGCTCATGGTAGAGGACTTTCTGGACATTTTGGAGAAAGAAGGACCTGTGAACTATTGAATGGTCGATTCTTTTAGCTGAGAAATAGGAGAGATGTATGCCGAGTTATTAAAAGCTGTGCCGTATGCAAGAAGGCTAAGTACCGAGTTGAGTAAGGACAAAGTGATGCCTTTACTTGTCTCAACGAAGTCATTGAATGAATTAAGCATGAACTTTGTTCTCAGATTACCACGAACTATCAAAGGTAAAGATTTTATAATGGTCATTGTGGATCGGTTTAGTAAAACGGTATACTTTATGCCCTGCTCCAAAACTAACGATGCTTTAGCTATTGCTTCTCTTTTCTTGCAAGAGATTGTGTAGATATACGGCGTACCGAAAAGTGTAGTCTTTGATAAAGACTTGAAGTTCTTGAGCCATTTTTTGAGGACTTTATGACTTTGGATAGGGACTAGACTACTATTCAATACTTCCTGTCACCCTTAAATTAGTGGCCAAACAGAGGTGTTTAATTTCATTTTGGGATCACTGTTCTAAGTTGCAGTGAGTAAGAACTTGGCTGATTGGGACGTCTACTTACTAGTGGTCAAATTAGCTTATAATTGGACAGTACATGGCACCATCAAGCAGACTCCCTTTGAGGTTGTCTGTGGTTTCAATCCTGAGTTTCCTCTTAATCGCACCCTGTACTTAAGCTTGCATATAAGGACCCTAATGCAAGAATTAGAGCATAATCCCTTCAGTACATTTATGACAAAGTTATTCGGCACATCAAGCAAGTTGCTAAAAGGATGCAAGAGAATACTAAGGGTAGGACGGCTAAACAATTCCAGTAAGTAGACTTAGTATGGCTACACATCGGTAAGGAAGGGTTTTTAAGTAAGAGGAGGAAAAACTATCCCCAAAGGCTAAAGGACCTTTCAGAATCCTCTAAAAGATCAACGATAACGCCTACATATTAGAGCTACCAGAGGACTATGGGATTTCTAACACCTTTAATATTGCCAACCTAAGTCTATATCACCTTGATGGAGTACTAACTAGAGATCATGCGGATTTGATCCTAAATTCAAATCAACCTGGAGGGAATGATGGGAATCGAGCTACTAGACTATAGACCTATAGTTGAGCACGAGGATTAAAAGGCTTGGCATGGAGGATTCTTTTACTTCAGCTGACTCATGGCGAAGCTGAGTAACTCTTTTGTTGACCCGTTTTGCATACCGATTCAAATGACTCCTTATTTTTCGTAGATAGTATGTTGAGAAATGAAAGGCCGAAAGAACAACCAAACCTTATTCTTACTTACACCTGGCTAATTACTTACTTGGAATCACCTTTGCTGAGATTATGAGAGAGAGACTTTGGACTGACTTAGCTACTTCTACTGGAACAAGCTAGCTAACCATACCTTTTGTTTGCATCTTCCAACAGCTTCACCAATACAACATCGCCACATGTACAGAATCATGTGTAAAATCCATTACACTAATCCTTACTTTCATGGAATATTTATTTTTACCCTTCTGTATTTTTATACATTACTTCTTTAGAGTAATGCCCTTTTTGTCTTTTCTTTTTAGGTATGTTGTCTTAAATTCTTGGGTATAAGTACTCCTTGTATTTGTAGCCGTAAATCATATAAGATTGATTATCATTAATATACTTCATTATTTTCCTTCCTTACGTAAACACTACTTGATTACTCTTGACATCGCTCTCTTCATTGGACCGATTCGTACGTCATATCGAGTTGTGTCATGAGTCTTCGGAAGTTTCATTGGTATATTGTATCCTCTGTAGCTATTTGTGGGTTTTTGATTACTATTTCATCCGTCATTTATCCTTTTGCACTATTCCCCACCATTCCTTTTGAGCTTTTTGTAAACTTGGACCTATCCAGCGACTGACCTTGTCTATTCTTGGTCATGGTTTGCAATACAAAGGCTCCCTAACTGGTTATTTTTTAATTTAATTACAAGATTATTTCATAGAATTATTAAAAGATAAATCTTATGTTTTTGGAGATTATAGATTTTAATTAGAGCATCAACGTGTCATTAGTTAGTAGTGACACGTAGCAATATGTGACACCTTTGGTTTTGGGCATTACATGTATGTTAGCAAAACAATTGACAGTGAGTTCAAAAAAACAATCCCTTTTGAGGCATCAAATGATGGTTGAAATAGTGAAGGGACTAATGATGAAGAGATGGTCATGTCAACTTGAAAGTTCCATAGATTTGTGGAATTTTATATCCAAAACAAAAGAAAGAGGCAATTCCTTGAGGCCTAAAAGAGAGCAAACCGGTAAGATTTTTTGAGGTGCTTTAAATTGAAAGAAAAAAAGATTACATTTAATAATAAAGCTTGCCACTTAAGTTGTAAAGTATGGAATAGACAAAATAGAAACATAGCATCGTAACTTAGACTTGACCCATGCAACGCACTTCTAGATGAACTCATTTAACCACAACTATTGGATCTATGTAACCAGAATCACCTAATCACGTCGAAGTCCATAAAACCATCTATAAAGGGTTAACTTCATACCGATTTGGATCCTTTCTGTTTACTATTTCCTCGATTTCCATCTATTTACAAAGTAGTGGTTTGGATTGTCTAAATTTTTTAAATATCAAATGATATCATTATGATATCAACATGTTCTTTGTAATTTCAACCATTGATTACAAATGACAACATCTCAAAAAGGTAAATAGAGAAAAATTAAAGAAAGTAAATGGAGATTATCCATTTCCACTTTATACTAAGGTAAGCTTAATACTGATTCATTATTTATATAAGCTTGAATCTTTAGACTAAGTGATATGGTTAGGGATCCAATTTGTATTAGAATGAGTTGGCTTAGTGGTTGGAATAAGAACAGTTGAATCGATCCGTTTGCTTTCAATCTCTCTCAGATATGATTACATACCTATGAAGGTAAGCTACTAGCCTTTGACTCACAGCAAGTTCTTTTAGGTAATCTTGAATGGGTAAGCTTAATTTTATTCGTTGGTCGACAAAATGATTCAATGAATGTTATCAAGTTAAAAAACCTATAAATACTTAGCTATACCTCCTCATTAGGGATTTTTTTGGATGCTCTAGAGATAAGAGAAACAATACTATCCTATAAATCTCTACTTTTAAAGATATAAACAATGCTGAAATGAAGAACTAGTCAATACTTAATTAATAATGATCTGGTTGATGCTCAATAGCTTATTCATTTGTCACAATCATAACCATCGAATTAGAAATATAGTCCAAGATGGTATTAGAGTTAAGGGTTCATAAATTGGGGGTTAAGGTCCTAAAAAATAAGGTTAAACATTGATATTTTTAGATACATTTATAATATATTATTTGTATCGTCTTGAGTGTAACTAAATAATTGTATCATCTTAAGTGTGGCTAAATTATGTAATCACTATTATTTCTGTATTACATTATTTAACAATACTTATCCTTTTCCATTTCATTAACATAATATGCAGCTAAAGTTGTGAAATATAAAGAAAAAGAAGTCCACATGTTAGAAAATAAGAAACCATACATAAAAATACTTTTTCTATGTATCAAATCTACAACAAATGGGGTTACTTAAGTTAAATGGTCCAATGAAACTTAACAACTATTGACATAATATGATAATGTCAATACAAGTGTGACACAATGATGAATAAAGTTACAAATATAAGTTAAGATGACATATTATACAATAAGAAAAATACAACTATAATATATATTTATTTGATTGTGATGTAAACAAATCCCTTGTAATTATCTATTTCATTTTATATACATTTACCACTTATACGAATTTAAAATCAACCTATCCGTTAACATGAATTACCACTCCCGTGCGAATCCCATTAAATTATTTTTCCTCCTTTCGGTCCAATCTCAGGTTGGGGACCCCTTTAGGTAATAATTTTTATCCCCAAGTAATAATTGCTCTCACTTTTTTCCGTAATCATAATTGCTCTTGCCCTCACTTTGATATTATCAAATTTTCATCATGTACAGTCCTGCTTTGTCGTTTTGCTCCAATCGGAGGATTACTTAAAATGAGCATCATCCAACGGTCTACAGCAAAGATTCCCTAAATTGTAAGAAAAACAGTCGGTGCGTCAGTCCAAGCTGCTGTTATTGTTGCGTGTACACGCACATGGGCGATAATTTCTCAGTTACCTTGTTTGGATGGAAAAAAATTGAATGGATCATTAGTTTACCCCATTTTCAATCACGTAATCTATGGAGGATCTCATACAAAAAATTAAGTGTGATAATACAATTTTGCATATCATTCTATTTATGTTATACGTTGGATTCTTGATGAAAGGTATTATTGATTTACCTTATCTATTACTCCCTATAATTGAGGTACAAGAGAAAAGACGTATAGAAAATTCTTTTTATTTATTTATTTTCGCTTTTGTTTATTCATTTATTCTTTCTTAAATTTAATTGAACAAGTCATAAAGCATTTCCCAAATCACCGAATCAGGTACTTTTATGAATTTGGGGTTTAAGGTTATCTCATGTGACATATTACAAAACTTTCCATCAATATTAAAAAAGATATAAACAAAATATTGAATCTCAATATATATATATATATATCTATATAATTAAATTAGATAAAAAGCTTCGGAATAAAAGGATGAGATGTCTCATGCCGCCCTCCATGGCAAGCTTGATAGAGAAATTGAGAGAATTACTTAGTAATAAGAAATTGAAACCTTGAAATTTAGAATCTTTAATTTATTTAGGTGCTTACTTTATATCGATTTATATCGTATAGTAAGTTTTTTAGTGGGAGGACATTATCATATAAAGTATGCATTTTATCATTTTTCTTCATCGTCTTAGAATTTGTTGAATTTATTAATCATGGGTTGTGGATGGATGGTTAGTTGTTAGAAGGATAGAAGAGAAGGAAGTAGAAAAAGAGGAACAGGAAGAAGAGGCAAAATCGAATGGGAGCATTAAGTAACGAAATGATGTTTATGTTGTCCTCAAAATTAGTTATACAATTCTCTTGAGACGTAAGCAAATCATTCCATTATTCGATCTTGCTGATTCAACTATTGATGTAAATTTGAGTTAATTGAAATATAGATGTTAATTAGTAAATTTTTAATTAAATATATAATTAAAAAATTTAAAATTTAAAGTATATAATTACAAAAATATCAAAATTAAGGTGCAAATTATATCAATGAATTGTTTTAATGGTTTGAAGTTTTTAATAGAATTAGTTCAATTGTGGCTCGACTTATTTCTACTCCATTTGATGCGAGTTACTTTTGAAATCACTTAATTCAAATCATATTATGCTATTCAAAGTACATATTTATTGTTGTAATTTTTACAAATAAAATTTGATGCAAGATTTCAAGTAACATAAAATCCACCAATGGATCATAAACACATATATCTCCATCAATAAACCCCTGCCGACTTTTTGGTGTCCATACCTTTTTTACTACAATTTTGTATTAATTACCCTTAAATTATATTTTTTAAAAATCAATTACTACATATTAATTATAAGAAAATGTTACTTCAATAAATTTTCTATGTAAACCACTGCACCATCTCCATAACCACCAACCTATTGACCCCCTTTTCTCTCCTTTTTTTTTTTTTTTTCTTCTTCTCCATATTGTCTAAATAAAAGACAAAAGCATTATGGATAAGGACTTTCGTGTTATTCAAATCTATCTTATAAATTTTCAACTAGATCATCGATGTTTATTATATACAACTAATGGACAATACATTTGTGTTACGTATATAAAAGATACAAAAAAGAACTTTGACCAAAATGTATAATGAATATTTTCAAAATAATAATAATATTAGGTAATTAAAACAATAAATAAATAAAAAAATAACAACTGTAAAAGCCTGTGTAATAGAAAAAAGCAGCTATAAAGTTGGGCGTAGCGATTAATTTTTTTTTAGGATGAGTTTGATTTCTTTTGACAAGTATAAAACTATATGATATCAAATTACTTATTATAAGTAATTAAAAGAATGCTTTCTCTTTAATATAATGGATATGATATAATATGTATTAACAATTATATATTATATATATAAATATATATAATTATATTAGAAAAAACACTAGATAGTTATTCAAATTATAGTACGTATTATGTATATACAAAAGTACATATATATTAACAAATGCACCTCAGACACTTTCTAATGCTCAAGAAAGAAAACTCTAAACTTTTTAATGAAATGATTATTGGTGCTCAATAGTCAATACACTTCATAAAAGGCTAGACAAATAAACTTTGTACTATTTTCATTAAAATTTAACTATTAATGTAAAAAAAAATGAAACTAATACATAAAACTTACATTAGTTTGTACATTAACAAATATAGATTAGATATTTTGAACAAAATATTACAAATAGAATAAAAACAACAGGATAACATACAGATAATTATCCTGTAGTTCTTTTCTTAATAATGACAGCATTACTCCATTAATAATATTAAAAAATATGTTATTTTTGAATATATACGATCAGAAAATTGGTTATTTGATAATACTCCTCATTCTCATAATATTAATTGTGAAAAAAAAAATAAAAAATAAAAATACATGAAGTAACATGGCAATAATGTCTTGATGTACTTGCTAAAAATTGTATAATGAAATTTATACGTCTATTTTTGGAAAACCTCGAACTTATTAAAACTCATGTCACGAGTATCGGTAACCTAACTCTAGGACATTGGTAAGTCGAAGTATTTATCAGATGGACCAACACTTGGATTTCTAGGCCGTGAATCAAGGTGAAAACCAATGTGGCTGCAATAAGTGTTAGATATAAATATGCTTTTCTTTTTTTTTAAAAAAAAAACATTCATTCCGTTCACTTAAAATGAAAAAAAAAGAAGAAGAGGCAAATGGCTGGAAATCGATCCTTAGTTCAATCATAATATAAAATGAGAGTGGAGTAGATTGAGATAAAGTAATAAATCAAATGATATTTCAATGTAATACTAATATAACATATTTTTTTTCAGTGTAAAAAAAAAAACCCAAAAAAATTTGGGCCTTTAAAGGAAATAAATTGTAGAAAGGATGTAAGAGGTGTAGAATTTTTCTTAATGAATGAGTATATGCAGTCCTTTAAAAAAGATTACTTCAAGATTAGAATGGATAAAACGGATCTATTCCATAAATTTTATAGCTAAGAAGATGGTAAGATAATATGTAGTAAGATAAAGAAAAAATACTCAATAACATTATATGAAATTAGCAAAGAGATTTTTAATGTTTGTTTTGTTAGAAAACTTTTCTCAAATATTGTCAAAACGGAGTAGATTAGTAAATATAAACTTTTATTGCGGTAATATCGAGAGGTTGGATATCAGTAACATCTAACATGTAATGGTAAGCAGTAACAGAAGGCAGCGACAACTACCTAACCATTAAACACTGTGACTAATAGCCACAAAAGGTACCAATCAAAACGAGAAAAATAAATTTTTTTCTTTACAAAATGAGAATTCATTTTTCTTACATTTCATTCCATGAGAAATAATAGGATATTAAGCGCCACCAATTTAAAAACTACCACTAACCATAATCTCTCGAAATCAATTGGGTTATATTCAATGATTGTGTTAAAAAAAAAAAAAAGTTTGAAAAATATTTCATATGAAGTATACACATCATATATGTAGCTTTCATTTGCATATGGCTTATCCACCGATCATGATATGGACAAAACCTCTTCTTTCTTATAATTGATATCAATCACAAAATAAAAAAATAAAAAAAAGGAATAGAGCAAAATCGTTATTTGAAATTTTGGTTTTTTTTGTTTTTAGTTTTATACTCGATGTTTAACATTGTTAAATATCATCTCCATTTGAATTTTTGCTTTGTGAACGTTACTACTTAACCTTTAATGTTTAGTGCTTATACACTTTTAATGGAAGCGTGCTTACCATGAATATTTTGAAAAATGAAGAAGATAATAAATTTGACAAATAAAGTTTGGTTGCTTGCACTATTTAGCAACATTAACTTCAATATAAAGCTTGCAAGTCAAAAGCTTATCTGATAAGGGATAAAGCTTGGTTCTAATGTTGATCGATTGTGCAGGGAAGATAATTATGTTTTTTCTTCTTGCCTACATCATGTTTCTTCTTAGGCATTGAAATTTGTAGATTGCTTGTTGGATATCTTCTTAATCAAAGTAAGTTTGCATTAGATATACTTACTGAAATAGGACTTATAGTTGCCAAGCCTTCTAAACTTTCATTTCCTACTAGTTTGTGCCTAAACAACAATTCTAAAGACTCGCTACTCATCCTAGTACTTTTAGACATATTGTTGGTTGCCTCCTCAAACTTATCTTTTGTAACTCAATGGCTTAGCCAATTTGTTTCCCAACCATGTACCACTCATCTTCATACCACATTTCAAGTACTTTGATACATTTAAGTGTACAGTTGATCAACAAATGTTTTTTTCTTCATTTAGTTCCTTATCATCGATTAGCTATGGTGATGCGGATTGGGGTGATTGTATACTTGATCGTGAGTCTCTTTTTAGGTATTCTATATTTTTAGGGCTTCTTTAGTCTACTGGAAAACTAAAAAACAAGTTAGGGTTTTCTACTTCTTTGCTAAATCTAAATATCACAATATTGTTTTTGCTACTATGGAGCTCTTATGGATTTCTTTATCTTTTGTGTGACCTTCGTATTCCAATTTTTCTTCATGTGGTGTTATCTTATAATAATAAGTTCATTAAATTAATCATTGAAAATCCTTACTTTCATGAGCAGACCAAGTACATTGGTTGATGTTCATTTTGCCCACGATTGTCTATCATCTAGTTTTCTATGCATCGAGCATATACATTCTTCTCTACAACCTGCTAATGTCATGATGATGGTTGTTGCTGAGCATGTACCTTCTTTGCAACAACTTCGCTCGTATTTTCAAATCCCTTTTGATAGTAAATTTATTTTAATTCTTTCCATAATTCAAGAACAAGTAATTATGGAATTAGTTATTTAATAATACTTATTCATTCTTATGAAGACAAAAAAAAGAAGAAGGAAAATTAGTACACAAAGTAATACGGCAGAAGTGGAAATTCCAAAGTCTACTAGACTGGTTACCTCAACCCTATATATGTAAGCTTTATTATTTTGTTTTATTACGGCCTATCATAATAGGTGAAATAAAATACTTGGGTTTCTACACTTTCGGCCCATACTAAAAGTCCATATATATGAGTTTATAAGCCATATTTATTTATTTATTTATTAACTAAATAATCAATTTTATTTAACGACTTAACTCCTCAATTTAATTAGACAGTCAACAATATACAATTAATAAATATAATTGATATAGTGCCAGAAAATTACAACAATCTTTCATGCCAAATCTACCGAGTACCTTATTGATATATGCCCTTTGGAATAAGCATAATATATCTCATGAACGATTTACGATGCATCTATATGCTTAGCACAAAGGATGCATCCCCAAGATTTTTCATTTCAAAATTGCTTGAAAGAAATCTCTTAGTGTTGTACAATAATCTCGTGTTGTTACTTACAAGTAAAATATCATCAATACACATTGATCAACAATGTTTTCCTTAAAATTAAAAGAGAAAATTACTTAATCAAATTTCTGGTACCATTAATGAGATGCTTACTTTAATTCATAGATGAATTTCTTTAATTTGCATACCAGATGCTTTGATTCCTTAGACTTAAAATGCTCTGATTGCACCATATAAATTATTTTATCAACATTACCATTAAGAAATGCAGTTTTTACATCCATTTGATGGAGCTCTAAATCATAATGAGCTATAAGTGCCATAATGATTCTAAAAGAGTCTTTCGATGAAAACGAAGAGAAAGTCTCTTTATAGTCAATGCCTTTCTTTTAAGTGAAACCCTTAGTGACAATACGTGTTTTATATCTTTCAACATTGCCTTTTGAATCCCGCTTGGTCTTAAAAATTCATTTACAACTAATTGGTTTCATACCTTCAAGCAATTTAATAAGATCCTAAACGCCATTGTCTCTCATGGATTTTATCTCTTTTTTTATGGCATCAATCCACTTTTGGGCATTTGCACTTTATTTGGCTTGATTGACAAATGATGGATCATCTTCCAGTCCTAAATCAAACCATGCTCTTGAAGGTATATGACATAGTCATTTGGAATCGCAAATCTTCTTTCCCCAGTAGATCTATGTAATGGCACTTCATCTTGAGGTTTTTATGATTTCTTAATATAAGTAGGAACTTGCTCCTCTACAAAAGTAAGAGGAGTTCCAAGAATATTTTAAACATTTGTATTTGCATCTTAAAAAGCAATAGGCATAATTTTTGGTATACTTTCAGTTGCAACTATAGGAATGTTAACACATTCCTCCTCAAAAACAATATTCTTAATTGGAGTGCTCCCACTATATTTAAGATCCTTAAGAAATTTAGCATTCCCAGTCTTGAAAAAAGATTGGCTTGAGTGATCATAGAATTTAAATCCTTTTGATCACTCTGAATGTCCAATAAAGTTGCAACTAACTGTTCTTGATCCTACCTATCTCTCATTAGGCCTATATAGCCTAGCTTTAGCTAGACATCTCCAAATATGAAAATGTCTAAGACAAGGCTTCTTACTAGTCCATAACTCATATGGGGTTTTGAATACAACTTGACTTGGAAATCGACTAAGGATATATACTGCAATCTTTAATGCATCTCCCCATAGTAATTCTGGTAATCGTACTTCTAACCATATCTATTAGAGTTCTATTACATCTCTCAACTACATTATTTTAACTTGGTTGTCCTAGCATAATGTATTGAGGAACAATTCTAAGCTCTTTTAAGTACCTCGTAAAAAGTCTAAGATGTTGTTCACCCAATCTATCAAATCTACCGTAATATTTACCACCACGGTTAGATTTAACAACGTAACTTTCTTATTAAGTTGGTTTTCAACTTTAGCTTTATATTCCTTAAAAACGTTCAAGGATTATGATTTCTCATGTATCAAGTATAGGTATTTATAACAAGAATAGTTGTCTATGAAAGTAATAAAATATCATTGACAATTCCATGAAGCCTGGGGAATGGACCACATATATCGGTATATATTAATTCTAAGACGCTGGAACTCCTTTCGACGTATCTTTTCTTAATATTTGTTTGCTTTCCTTTGATATGCTTAATGCAAATTTCAAAATCTAAAAAGTCAAGAGAATTCAAAATTCCTTTTAACACAAGCCTTTGAATCATTTGTTTAGAAACATGTCATAAACACTTAAGCCATAACATAGAGAAATTCTCATTTATTAATTTTCACTTTATACCGCAATTACTTGTATGTAAGGTTTCTTCTGTATATGAGGCATACAAATTCAATCTGTATAAATCATCAATCAAAGCACTAGTAGCAATAATATTTGAATATTGAAAAAGACTAAATTTTCTATCTCTAAATGAACAAAGATAATCAGATTTGTCCAAATGAAAAACATAAATTAAATTCCATCTAAATGACCGTACATATTAGGTTTCTTCCAAATCTAAATAATGTTTAGATGCTAATTGTAATCTAAAAACAACAATAGCCTTAACAAGAACCTTGTTGCAATTGCCAACATAAATGAATCTTTCAGCATCATTTGGCTCCTTAGACAACCTTACATAGTAACACTTATATAAAAAATTGCACCTGTTTTCATCCATTAAGTGTGGGTTGGTATTAAAGGTAAATTAACTTTTGAACAAACAAAGTTGAGAAGTTCACTTTTCTTTGCAAGCCACTTTGCATATTTAGGGCAATCCTTCTTTACACGACCCACTTTCTTACAAAAGAAACAAGTAATACCCTTATCCTGTTTTTGTTACACATGTGAATTCCTAACATCTACAACTCCTTTACCTTTATGATCCATTTTTCTTTTCTTGGGAGTCTTATCCTTAAAGCGAGTCACCATATAAGCACTTTAAGTCTTCTCTTATTTCAATCTTTTTTCCTCTTAAACACATTATGCAATAAGCTCATTCAATGTTCATTTTTCTTTTTTAGTGTTGTAACTTATCTTGAAAGGATTAAGTTGAGCAGGAAGAGAGATCAAGATTAGGTGCACAAGAATGTCATTAAACAATTCCAATTTTAAGACCCTTAGTCTTGTAACAACATTAGACATCCCTTTGATATATTCTTTTATATTTCCTTTGTCATTATACCGCATAGAAATGAGCTTTGCAAGAATAGTGCTTGTCTTAACCTTTTCAGAACCCGTGAATCTATATGCTATTTGGCTAAGGAACCTTTTAACATTTTTGTCCTTAGACATAGCCTTTTTAATGGTATCTAGAATGGAATGCACCATGATCATTGGGCTCATGTGGTTAGGACGATACCATTTTTCATAAATTGCCTTTTCTTCAATAATACTTTCGCTAATAAGGGTAGGAGGTTTATCAATCCCAATCGCATAGTTTAGATTCGTGCATTTAAGTAAAATGGTGATATATTACTTCCATTTCTTGAAGTTTGTACCATTAAGTATTGGAATGTTATTCAAATCAGCAGAAATAGAGGTTGCACTGACTAAATTAAGAATAAAATATGCTCATGATCAATTATAATATCATACTTTAATGCATGGATAAATATTGAATAAAAATTATTATCATCATGTGCAATCAGTCAATTAATATTTAGTCTTTGGGTAGAAATATCAATTATAAATGGTATTCTCAAAGAAATAATAAATATTGATAAACAAATTTTGTCAGTAACTTGCCTTCTGTTGGGTTGACAAAATTAGATGCATGAAACCAAAATTATCATATATTTATTATAACATGTTTATCATATGGTCAAATCATAATCTTCCTTTAGGCCGATTACTATCTACATAGATATATTCATTTTATTCAAATCTTTTAACTTGATATCTAAATATTTCAAAATAAATTTAAATAATAGAGGTCACTTTTACAACACATTATTTTCATTTATCTTGAAATATTAAACAAGATTTGCGGAATATATATTTATATATAATTACTTTTATCTTATAAAATTTACCGTAAAGAGATAATGATGTATCTAAAAGAAAATTTTAGTATGGATTGTGTTCCTTCCATCCCATTAATAGACCCATTAATAGATAAACCTAATTGTCATGTTACTATCATTGTACTGATAAGATTAATTTTGGACTTTCAAATCAAAGAATTTACGCATACTATAATTTAATCCCCTATGAGAGATATTTACCAGTATTGATGGTGAATTGGTACAAATTATAATATATAACATGTTTTATGGATCCATAGTTTGTAAAATCATTCACGATTTCCATTAAATTAAATTTTGAATCTATGTTGGAGCATACCAAGATGATGTGGAGATAATCCATGAAAACAAGAAAAGCAAAATATAGAAATCAAGATTTACACATATCTTGATTCAAATAAAGAGATGTACATATTCAAAACAAATCACCAACATAGAGCATAAATACAAACACTATCAATGTTGTCGTGAAAAATAACTTCATGAAAATCATATAAAGGAATCGTGATTCATGAGGAATGATGAAAAGTCGTAATCGTAATCATACAAATTGGTAATCATAATTCACAAACACGAGAAGCTGAATCCATGTCCTAATGTACCAAAGTGTCAAATTCGTCAAGGCATAGGCATAATTCGTAGACAATCAAATAATTAGATTGAAACTAATCGTAAGAAGTATCGATCCATGTCCATGAAGCAAAACAAATTCTTAAGGCTCTATTCCATAATCGTAAACATAAACCAAAAAGGATTTCTCAATTGTTAGTCGATTAGAGACTATATTCACAATTTAATGAAATTATAGAATACATCTTGAAAACTCTCTATCTTTAAAATTTATTTCAAATTTTTAACCATCTCAATAATTTTGATGCTCTAATTTTATACATGTATGCTCTAATACCACTTGTTAAATATAAAACTTTTAAATTTCCAAATAGAATTTTGTAGGATCTCATGAGTAAGATTAAAGCACAAATATAATTATAAATTTGTGGAAATGTGCCTCAATCTATGGAAATAAACTTTTTTTTGAAGGTTATGGTTTTCAATTTATAAGGATGTCTTTCTTATTGATGAGAAAAAAAAAAAAACTCTAAAGTAACACTAGACTGTGACCTTAATTTTATATATGTAAGTTTTATTATATTATTTCACTATGATCTATCATAATAGTTGAAATAAAATACTTGATTTTCTATATATTTAGCTCATATTAAAAATCCATAGAGATGAGTTTATAAACCATATTTATTTATTTATTTATTAACCAAATAATTATTTTTATTTAACGGCTTAACTCTTTAATATAATTAAACAATTAATAATATATAATTAATTAATATAATTGATATAAATGGTACTTATTAAAACCCATGTAACAAGTATTGGCAACCTAACTCTAGGACATTGGTTGGTTGAAGTATAAATCAAATGGACCAACACTAGCCACGAGTCAAATCGAGGCCCATGCGGTTGTAATATCTATTAGAAAAATATGCTTTTCAAAAAATATTTATTTGATCCTCTTAGAATAAAGAGAAATACGAGGCGAATGACTGGAAATGGACCCTAGTTCAATCATAATATAAAAATGAGGTGTTGTTGAGCAACCGAGTGGAGTTGATTTAGATAAAGTAATAAATCAAGTGATATTTCAATGTAATACTAACTTAAGATACTTAATTTATTTATAAAAAGGAACGTATAAGGAAAAAAATCAAAAGAAATTAGGAATTTAAAGGAAAAGAAATTGTAGAAAAAGATTTAAAAGGTGTAGAAAATGTATTTTTTTTAATGAATGAGTATGTGGAGCCTGTAAAAAAAAAAGATTACTTTCAGATGAAAATTGACAGAACGGATTTATTCCATAGATTTTAGAGCAAAGACAGTAAGATGAAGTAAGAGAAATAAAAAATAATCAATACCATGATAAGACATTAGGGGAGAGATTTTTAATGTTTATTTCGTTAGCAAACTTTTTACAAACATATTTAGAACTTAGCAGTTAGTAACTTTAAATTTTTTTATGGTAGTAATATCAAGAGGTTGAATTGTAGTGACGTTTGATGACAAGAAGTAATGGAAGGCAGCACTGGCAGCCACCTAACCATTAAACACAACGACTAATAGCCACAAAAGGTACCAATAAAAACTAGAAATACTCAATAATTGTGTTAATAAGAAATATCGAAAAAAATATTTATATATATAAAAAAAAAACGTTTCATATGAAGCATACACATTGTATCTAGCTTTCGTTTGTATATGGCTGATTTTCTTATAACCGTTATCAATCGCAAAAATTAAATAAGGAATACATCAAATCTGTTATTTGAAATTTTGGTGTTTTTCTAATTCTACGTCTGACGTTTTAAATTGTTAAATATTATGCTATTTGAATTTTTGTTTATCAACAATACTACTTAACCTTTAATCTTTAGCCCTTGTACACATTGATCAAAGAGTGTTTATTATGTCACTTTTTGAAAAACAAAGAAGATAATACAAAAAATAGCTTTGGTTTCAAACCAAACTATTTTATAAATAGTTAGTAATATTTTTATTTAAAAAAATGTCTTTTTTATAATATATTATTAAAAATAAATTTTTATTTATATTTATTAAATGTATAGGTATTAGACTTTTAATTATTGTAATGTATAAATTATATACATAATTTTACTTAAAATTTATATTATATGTTATTTTTATAAATTAAATTAGCTATTAACAAATATTGTTGATGGTTGGACCAACTAAGAAATATTGACTAGCATAGAGCTTGGTGAGAGTGGACTTGAGTTTCGCCTCTTGCTTCTCAATACCTACAAAAAAACCTGATATGAGCGATACCATAAGGGTTTCTCGATGCTCAAGTTAACAAAAAAACCAAGAAAGGGAGAGATGGGCACCAATGACCTAGTAGACCATACTTGCCTAGTGTGTGTGTGTAGCGTGTTGAACTTTTATTCTGGAGAGAAAGACGAGAAAAGTTCTTAGAGAATGAGAGGGTATCTCCTCTTTATTTCTTGGCGCCTTTTATGTAGGTTACTTGGATACGTGGCTATCGGGGTTTCGTTTATACTGGCTACCAGCAGACAGTATACTCCATGATAGAGAGTGAGCTTTATTATGAGCAACATGTTGTAGCCAACCAAACTATTAAATTTGCAACTCAGTGATCTCACAAGAGTAAGGGTTCTGGCGGTACTATAGATGTTGAATGCTTATTAGTGATTTACAGTGGAGAGTAAGTGTTAAAGACAAAAGTCGGGAATGGAGTATCAACAAAGGGATTGGCTGATGTCTTAATCAGGGGCGAGTTGAGTTTCGAGTTGACAACAAATGATCGGTGCATGCCAACTCAACAATTGGGGGCAACCTACTTGGATGAGTGTTGTTTAGCTTGCAAAATGAGTTACATTAGAGAGGACAAGCTTGCGAACAACATGCATGTCTCTTAAGTAGGCATACAGTCTTGCGAAGAGGTCGAAAGGTGACTAACTAGCTCGTAGCTCGTCTACATAATGGGCCTTGCTCATTGGGCCTTAGTCTAAGCAAAAATTAGATATCAATAACAAGCATTTGAAAATTTTTACTCACACAAATAATAATTTTATCAACCTCTATTATGAAAATATTTATTATTTTTAAATCAATTTAATATTTTTTACATAAGATTATATGTTTCGCAAATATACATTTGTAAAATAGAAAATATGGTTCGATTTGTAAATCAAATGGAACAAAATCAAAATTTTATGGTTTGTAAAATTTCTCAATCCAAACTATTCAGTTTGGTTTAAAACCATAAAAAACAGAACTACATTTTTATGGTTTGGTTTGGTTTTGAAAAAAAAACCGAACTCATGGTTATCAAAATTATGATTCTATTATTTATTTAATGGTATAGAATCGATAGAATCGTATATGAAAGTTCATAATTTAACCAAAAGTTTATACACAAATGATTTTATCTTCACTTTAACTAAAAAAAAAGTAAAAAAATTATAAACTCGTATAATTATACTTTTAACTTGTGATTTTAACAATTATGATTGAACTAAATTGATCTGTGCCCACTCTACTTAAAGCTATGCAAGCGGGATAGCTTATGTTGGTTGACCTACATAAACCGTAAAAAAATGCAAGATAGGCTAAAAAATTCTAACCTACTTAAATGTAGGTTTTTTTAACTTGCGGGTCAACTCATTGCAAAGCGGGTTGGCTTGCTAACCCATACTAAAACAAAAAAAAAATGAAAAAGAAAATTGATAGTTCTCTATTCATGCATTTTATTTACATGCATTTTGAGTTTTAGGATTGAGTTTTTTACAAATATAATTAAAAATTTATTTCATTTCAAAACATATTTAATCATCAAAATAGAAGTACTACTATATGTTATACTTATATCTAATTAATTATAGTATGTTGTTCAATATATCGTATAGTAATAATGTGTTTATTATTAACTATTTGTAATGGGAAATAATAAATATAGTATATAGTTACCGTATATACTAACTTATATGGAACATTCAAAATAATTGTATAATAAAATTGATGATCATATTAATGTTATAGTATATACGATCATTATTGTTATGTAAAGTTAATTGTAAATTTGGTTTGATATATTATTAAATAAGTTTAAGAAACAATTTACTTCTTTTTTTTTCATTTTTATATTTGACTTTTATGAAGTATATAAACATCTATACAAATATATATATATATATATGCTATGATATATTATTTAAAAAATAAAATGAAAATATAATAACATATATAAGCTAAATAATTAGCTATATATTATAAATAATGAAGAACAATTATTTGTGATAATTTAAATTAATCACTAAATTGAATGAATTTTGTAATAAATAAATAATCAATTAGATTATCATTAATTATTAACTCACTAGAAGATTAATTGAAAATTTGTTCCATATTTAACAACTAACCAACTGAGGTTAACAGATAGGTACATCACGATGAGTGCCATTAGATTAATTAAAATACTCAATCTAATAAAGAATAAAATAAATTAATTTGGAACAAAAGTAAACATGACATAATAGGATATTTACATAAATTTTTAATAACTAAAACTTGTATTGTAGTGTAAGCATACAAAGAAAAATTATATAATAACAGACTGAATTACATGAACTGACTTTAACAAAAACATAATGAGAGTTTCATTGCAATAATTAAAAATAGCGATTTATAGGAAGATACTTATTATAGTAGCTTTATATTGCATATGGCTTATTTTTCTTATAGCTGGTATCAATCACATAATTGAAAAGGCGACACGTCACATCCCTTATTTGAAAATTTAGTATTTTTCTAATTTTATACTTAATGTTTGAAATTGTTAAATACCATCTTTATTTGAATTTTTACTTGTTAAGGATACTACTTAACTTTTAATCTTTAACACTTGTACACTTTGATTAAACAATGTTTACAATGTCCTCTCTTGAAAAACGAAAAAAATAATAAATTTGATTAATAAAGTTTGGTCGGGTATTCTTTCAATAACTTTAACTTTAAGAGATATTTGATAAATAAAACTTCAATTAAATATGATACTTAATAATTTTAAATTTTAGATTTGAAATAAAAAAAAGGAAACATAAAATTTAGATGGTAATCAAAACATCATCGTAATTTACAAACTAAACATTAAATTTGTATACCTATACGTGATCCGCAAGATGAAATTAGTTTTCTTAGGCAATGATAAATCGAACTCCTTTTGTGCCATAAAACTTTATCAAATAGGCCTTTAACTATTAAGCCTGTGATAGCTCAGTCTTACCTTTCATTTCTGAACCCTGCCCCACATATCATCTTTGTCTTTTTCTGCTGACCCACCATCAGATTAAAGAATTCAACAATGAATAAAAAAAAAAAAAAAAAAAACTCCTTTTCTGTTCGCCAATAAAATAACTCTCTTTCGGAAAAAGCTTGTTAATCCTTTCTTCCTGCTAATAACATCCTCAGTTTAGAATGCAATACAAAAGACGAATGAATGGAATTGTACGAGAGGTTATACGATCGTATTTATCTCACATCACATCTTCAATAGATGGTATTATTAAAAGTAGATAAATAAGTAGTTTATTTATATTCTTATCATTTTTTTTTTACGGTTATGTTAAATGGTATTTTGAGTACTGATTAAGCATTTCAAAAGTTTTTTTTTATAGTATTTCTATATTAATTACATATTTCATAAAAATATAATTATATAAAGAATGAGAACACTTGTCTGACGCTTTTTCTATCTTTCTTTCTTTCTTTTATCTTTCCAACTATATCAATTAATATTTTCTAATATTAAGTTATAAAACCTATTTCACGACTCACTCAATGAGACGATCGACCCTTGAAAGATTAAAATCCTCGCTACATTGATTCTTATAACCGTCTTAATGGTTAAGCACTGGCTGCAGGACCTCGCATCAATAGTGGCCCACAATAGAGCTCATTTCTGGTCTTCCAATTAAACGCAAATATTTAGTTGTGTTGGGTTACTAACTAACTACAATGACCCAATATTAGCAAAAGTATTAGTATAAACTCAGCGGAATCCATTTGTTTTTCGTTAATTATATTTCATGTTAGGTTTGAATAAAGGAATTATATTTTCCGGATCACCAACCGTTATTAAATCGGGATTGCAGATTTTTGCTTGGCAATTAATATGTTAAGTCAGGAATATATTTTCATGGTTCTATTTTTCTTCTTTGAATAGACATAGAATAAGCGTCCGTATTTTAGAATTTGGATAATTTAGTATTTGAACTTTTTTTATTTTATAATTTAATATTTATATTTTACAAAAAATGCTTATCAAGTACCGAAACTAAATTGTTGAAAATGAACGTTTAAGCACAAGATCGCCCAATCCCCAAAATATAAGCAACCATTTGCTGTATCTTTATCCTCTTCTTCTTACTTTTTTGACCTTTTAATTTTTTTTTTTAATTTTATAAAATCCAACTCTTACCTAAATGAGGACCACAGACAATGTTCCTCTAAAGTACTGACTCGTGTATTAATATTATATGAGCATAGATTTTCACCGACTCTTACCAAAATGAAGACCGTAAACCTTTGGGAAAAAAAAATAATAATAAATAAATAAAGAAGACCGTGAACGTAGTGTTTACTAACCTACACCTTAAGTATGATTATGGAATAACATATCTTATAATATGTACTTCGCCCAAAACAAGGAAAAAAAGAGAGATAGAGGGAGAGAAAGATAAAGATAAAGCAAAGGTTTTTTGAGCCATATGGCACAAGCATTGTTCTCGTACTTTAATTGATTATATATATATACAACCTTCCACTCTTTGTCACTATGGTTGAAAAAAAAAAAAAAAAAAGAAAGAAATATGCATCATAACCCTCTTTAAATTTTTAGACCTAGCTTTTATAGTGTAACCATTGGTATCTTTCAAAAAGTAAACTAAATTGAAATGGAAAAATTATATTAAAGAGAATTATTATTCTAAGTATACATATAAATAAAGCATCAAACTTTTAAAAAGTAAAAATAAAAAATCAACAACTTGATTCAAGTAAAAGATTTTATCAACTTGCCATTGTGGTGTTATTAGATTATGCTGAGGTGACACATTACGAATGATAGGGATTGATAAAACAACCACTTTATTACAAATAAAATAAAAAAAATAAATGAAATATGTAATAAATCGAACCTATTGAAAGAGGCCAATCCAAAAATATCTAATAAATAGAAAAATCTTTTAAAATCAAATGTTACATTTAGTTTGTATAATTTTAGCCTTTTTTTTCAAATAATTACCTCTTCGATCGCTGTATTCTTTTTATGTCATTTATTCATGGATTAACTTATCCAATGTTACATCTTAAGTCAATGGAAAGTCTTTCTAAAATGACTAATTTGATAAGTAGGAGAGTTCTTGAATTTAAGTATTGTAATTAGCCCATACTATTTTCTCTCGTGGATTATAACATCATATCTCGTTTTTGCAAAAGAAATGCCCCAAAGAAATTAATCCAATAAATAGGTGCTTGGTACATAGAGAGATTTTCTAAGGAATGTTTTATTCTCGTTAATAAAAAAGGAAAAATTTTAAGTTCAACAAAATATTGGCTTGATATTTATCCTCCAACATCATGCGGCAGTGGATAGTGATTATTTTTCTTTTTCCACATCAACTGATCATTTGATTTGATTCATTCAAAAGATAATTCTATATGCATATTAAAATAAAATATCGACTTGATGCTTTATTATTGGAGAGATATTATGGTAATAATATAAGCTGTAATTATAATATGTTGTAAATTTAATACGTTATTATAACTTTAATAATTTTGAAACACATTGCATTATGCATTTATTAGAAAACCAAGCCGAACAAGTAAACCATTTAATTTATGAAAAAAATAAGCAAATTATGGATATTCTCTGAATCCTTATGCATTTAGCTTTTTGGCAAATAAATCAATCAAAGAAATTTAATTTCAAATTTTAATAAATATCTTCTCTAATCGTGTTTTTAGAGCAACCATTAATGAGAATTTTTTTCAATATATATATATTTTTAATCTCTTATGTTTCTGTGGTCTATTTTAATGAAATTAATATAATTCTTTATTCTTATATTTAATTTAATATCTATTAAATTTAAATCATTAAAAACATTTCATTCCGTGATTGTTATATCACACACGAGATTAAAAATCAGACCGATCTCTGGAAAATATTCATAGAAAGGTGAGGAAAACCATATTTTCTGAGTCCATCACCTCACTACAGAATATACGGATAAGGAAATAAGTGCAAAATACGAAATACACTCCGTATAAAAATCTCAATCATGGGAGAGAGAAACGTGGGAGCACAGGAGAGCGGTGTATATCAGAAGCCTCAGCATCTCAAATATATCGCTGATTTTGATGCATTTCAGTTCAGCACACACAGAGAGCGATGGATTGCACAAAATCAGAAAACTGAAAAAAGCTTGAAAACTTTGAGACCCGTCTGCATTTTATGTTCAACTAGAACTGCAGAAGAAAAAGGAAAAAAAAAGAAGAAGAGAAAAATGCTTTTGTTTTTCTTAATGGGAAAATGAATTAAACAAGGTGAGTTTGAGTCCAATCTGTAGCTTGTTACTCTATAATGGGCTTAATGTTTTTTCTTAATGTTATTGTTCTTTTGATTTTTCTTTTTCCTTCTGTTTTTGATTTATTAAACTTGACTTTGAAGTGATAAATTAGACCGAGTTTGATCATTTTTTTTTTTTTTTGTCATTTTAATGTGGAGGTCAAAACTTTATGCTGCTTTTTGGTGTTTTCTAGAACGTTGTTTTGAGTAGCGTTTTCGATTGTATGTTAATAGGTATTGACTCACTACCGTATGGGTTCTTCTTGTTCTTTGTTTATGCTTGAGCTTAGTTGTTAAATTGGATGGAGTTTGATCATTTTTTTTTTTGGTATGGTTTACTGTAAAGATCGAAACTTTATGCTTTTTTTGGATGTTCTGGGAATCTTAATTTGTGTCTTGAATAGGATTGTTGTTGTATATTGATGGGATTCTAGTATATTAATTTATTGGCATTTGGGTTCTTTTGTTTTTAATTTATGCTTGAGTTATAGTTATGAAATGGGATGAAGTTTGATAATTTTTTGCATTTTTCAATGAGAAGATCAGAACTTTATACTACTTTTGGGTGTTTCATAGAATTTAATGTTCCTTTTTTGAGTAAGATTATATAAGTTTATGTTAATGGGATATTGGTATGTTATTAGCATTTGGGTTCTTTTGTTTTTGATTGGCCGTTTAGTTTTATTTGTGAAGTTTATAAAGTTTGATCATTTTCTGCTTAGGTTCAATGTAAAGATCGTAGCTTTTTGTTACATTTGGATATTTGTGGAATTTTATCGTTGTTTTTAGTGAGATTTCAGTTTATGTTACTCAGATTTTTGCCGTATTGATAGCTATAAAGTAATTGGGTTCTGGTCTTGTTGAAATTTAGGTTCTTTTCTTTTAGTTTAATCATTGATTTGTACTTATATATTAACCTTTTACCTGGTATTCTGATAGATTGAAGGTCTTGTGCTTTTGGGTTCTTTGTAGAATTTGATTGGCATAAGAAGTGAGATTTTATTTAAATCTTTGCTTGGGAGAAAACCGTACCATCTCGGCTAAAAACGTTGCAGGGCAGCCCATAACCCCACGTCCTAATGCACCACTGGCGTGTACTCTGTGTGGGTATGAAGTTGGGTTTTTGGTGATTGTTCCAGAGATTTGTAGCCGTGTCATTCCAGAGAATCGTTGTAGTATTTCTTTATTAACACACACACACGCACGGAGTATGGATTAATGCTTAGGAAGAAAGTATTTGAGTTGCGGAGCATATGCTAATTCATTAGATCTTGATCTATGAAAAGTTATGTTATATTTTCAAATCTGTACATTTCTAGGACTTTCCCTAATTTTCTAGTTCAATTAAATGCAAAATGCTATTTTTCAATGCCATATTGAATTCCTACAGGTTTTTTGCTTCTGGAGTTCTCTATTCCAATCTTGAGAATCCAATGATGGACAACTATCGAGACACTCGGTACCATTATCATTGATAAATGATTGTTTTACCCGCTTGTTGCTGTTTATTTTGTATTCTTGTCCTTGGTGGTGGATTTGTTCGAAAATTACTATTTCTAGTTTAGATTTTCATAATTTCTACGATTTAATTAATATATTATTATTGTTATTATTTATCTTGCTGTAGCGGACTGCTGGGTTGTTTCAAGGAGGATTCAAGTTGGAAAGATGATGGCATGAACAACAAATTGTTCCATAAAGTAATACTTATGGTATTGTAATGGCTGATGATTCTTTGGAATCCAATGTTCCCTCTGAAATTTTTAATCTGAGACATATTAGCAGTTCATTCTCCGGTATTCCTGGTTTGTTTATTGGGTTCAATACTAAAGGTCCATCGGAATCTGACTCACTTCGAAGTCCTACAACTCCGCTTGATTTTAAACTGTTCTCCAATCTCACCAATTCACTCAGCCTTAGGTCCCCAAAATCTTCTAATGGTGGACATAGAAAGAAATGGGATTCCTCTGAAAAAGGCCTTGGTATTGTTACTTCAATTGCCAACGACACCAAAGTTTCTGAGGATGTTCCGAGTTTGCAGCAAAAGCATATAATCTTTGGACGGCAGGTGAAGACTAGCAACATCCTTGGTAATTTGACCTGCTGTGAATCGAGTTTTCATTCTCTTAGGTCTAAATCCTTGCCTAAAGATTACATGGTTAGGGCAATTCCCGAAACCCAATTCCCAAATTTCCTTCTGGGGAGGGCAAACTCGAGTTTCGCTAATGAGAAAAGCATTTTGGAACATGAAAGGAGTAAGGTTGTTCCCCATTCACTAGACTCTTCCAGATCTTTGTCCTCGCTTGGCGGCACGACGCTTAAGGCGAACCTGTCTCTCAGAAATTTTTGTCCGGAGAAATTAGGTGTCGAGACAAGTTCAGCTTCTGCAAGTGATATAACATCATCTTGTGTCGAAAATCCGCCGACAGTTAACCCAATTTCTATTCCGATCCCAACTGGACATGGGGATGAAAATTTGGGCTCTCTGTCTGCAGAAGAAATCGAACTTTCCGAGGACTATACTTGTATTATATCCCATGGTCCTAACTCAAAGACAACTCACATATTTGGTGACTGCATTTTAGAGTGTTACACAAAAGAACCATCCGATTTTGTCAAGGATGATCAGGAAGCAGCTGAAGCTCTTGGAGGGACTGCTGGGCTCTGCGGTTCTTCCTCCGCCTCTCATCCTCCTGATGGATTTATAGATAACTGTTGCTTCTGCAACAAGAAATTTGAAGAGAGGGAAGAAATTTTTGTTCTTGGGTATGGTCTCAAACTAGTCTGCTTTCTTCCATAGTTTGCTAAAAGATCTTATTAAACATGTCGTTTATTTCTTTGGCAGGTCCGACAAATCAGTCTGTTGCAACAAACGCCAATCAGGAAAGGTTATAAGTGAAGTAGTTGAGAAAAGTTTCAAGAATAATGCGGAAATCTCTTCTGAATCAAGCTTTGATGATGAACTCTTCCCCAGTATGCCCTTTACTCCATGAGTGGACTGCAGTTGCTTCTCAAGCTCCACCTTCCGTTATCGTTTGAAGCCTTCCAAATAGTACCTTTTCTCGTTAGAGATTTTGTGAAGAGCCGCTTCCTTAAATTTTTGTTGTGGCCATAGAATCATTAAATTGGATATTGTGCTCTCTGCTTTAGCATTTTGGTCCGATGCCGTCGGTTGATCCAGAAGCTATGTTTTTGTAGAGGTTTTGCATATGGCCGCACTGATCTCTTCATTTTGTTTTGTTATCATGATTAGATGGGTAGATGTGGCCTAAAGCCCTCACTCATCAATTTTCCTTCTCATTTTTGGGTCTTTCTTCTTTGTCATCTTTGATGTGAGTTCATATAGATTCCTGCCGATTAGCGTCGCCCCTGCATAATAAAAAACCGGTTTGTTTCAAGAAATCGCTCTTCGGCATTGATAATCATATATTTGTATTTATCTATCCATCTCGGAAGAGTTTTTATATCATCCATCATGCAATATCTTCATCAACTTACAGGATACAAGTTTTTTGCCCTGTTTGGAGAAAAGAAACGAAGTGGGGCCAAATAAATCATAGGAAGCGAAGTAGCAAAACTAAACATGTCAAATGGCATCAACAGAATCAATGTCTGTGATCTATGCTGGTGTTCTTGGATGGTGATCGTTATACGCGCGCAATATCCGCGCGATATCTTCTTAAAAAGCAAAGCATAAGGCAATATGCGTATCGAGTAAACATATGAAGCCAAACAAAAGCAGCAGCATTTTGCATATTCCCATGTCCCACACAATACGAACCGAATTCAGTGCACATATATGGTGGGAGAAAAAGATCTCATGGATGTAGAAACACTTTGCAATCGAGTCATAGGATGACTATGGTCCATTCCCTTTTTTTTTTTTTTTTTTAGCATAACTATCATGAAACGTTGAAATCCACTGGAAACACAGGTCTTGCTGTCTCCTTTCTTAAGAGCAATATTGTACTACAGATATGAACCGACCGACATTAGATAGGACGGGAATAGAAAAAAGGAAAATACTGCCCTCTTAAATTATATCGACTCTTACTTTATTTTCTACAAAAATTTTTCCCACCGATTTTAAACGTCTGGACCTTTTTAGCCCCCAAATATTGCATCGTTGTAACCAATGCCATCGCGATACCATTCAATCCATCATTTGCTCGTTGAAATCCTCGTTATATTGACTTCTGATTGCACCAAAATTACTTTAAAATTTATTGCCATTTCTGACTTAAGCATAAAGTGTAATTTTTTTAGCCCGGCTGATCATTTGCCGTGTTATTTCACTACCTAACTTTCTATCGCGGTCAAGATATAAATTAAGATAACAAAAATGATAATAAAAAGCTTGGTTTAAACGTATGGGTTCATCAATTACGTGTTACGTATATATAGTCTGTATCATACGTTACAAGAAGTAAGTCATGTGAAACGAAAAAGAAAGGAAGGAAGCATATCTGAGAACTGTATCGATAGAAAAGTCGATAATACTAAAAATTTAGAATTTTATGTTTCTGAAGAGAAGACTTGGTGATATATATCGAGACTAGTAATAGATAGCCATCCTAAATTATACGGATAATCAGCCAATAAGATTAACATTGTTGTTGGACCAACAATAGTCTTATGGAAATAATTGAGACACATAGATTCCTTCGGAAGCTTCGTCAATTTTAGTGAATCCTTGTTTGGAGCTTATCGGTTCAAAATTTTGTCTTCTTTGCAAATAATCGGCCTTATTTATCTTTGTTCAGTGTTGTCCGATTCGAATTAAAAAGTTGGTTGGGAATAAAAAAAAAGAAAAAAAGATTAAAGATCGAAAGGGTCGAAGCAATAAAAATATTAGAAGGTAACTGATATTTATTTATAAAATGTTAGACAGCTTTTTACAATTTATTTTTTCCTTTTCTTAAATTTATATTTATTTTCTTAGTAAATTGATGCATTACTTGAAAAGAAAAAAAAAAATAGTACATTTTAATTTACAAAACTCAAACATGTTATATAAGAATCTCGTTAAACCGATTAAGTCAATCAAATCAAATTAAAATTATCATTAATGAAGGTTGAAGAAGTGATTCGGATTGATTTTATAATTCGGTTAGGTTAAAACGAATTAAATCAGATAGTTTACTTTGATTTGGTAATGCTATTAAGTCTATCTTATTTAATATATAATAAATTGAAACTACGGATAAAATGGAATCGTCATTTGTGGCGATCGTTCTCTTAAAATAAGGAAAATTCTGGTGATATAACCAACCAATGTAGTGCAAGCAGTTTTGGCTTTGAAAGTGGCAAAATCTATATGCTAGTGGATGTAACTATCAAGAAGGTGCCATTCTTTTAGACGTGCAAACACGATTGGTTATTCAATTCTTTTTTTATTATTATTATTTTCTTTTTCCTTTTGGAAAATAAAGAATGAAAAGAAAAACAAATTACTTCTTCTTAAAGAAATCTCAATATGTTGTTAGCCATTCATTTTTTAAGAGAAAAATGGTCAAAAGGGAATTTTTGTATGTGGTCGTGGAATTTTGACGCCCACATTTTGACTAAGAATTCAGAGGCCATTAGAATAGAGAACCTTATACGGTGGTCCACGTTGAGGCGCATTTTTTATGGTTACAACGGAAACACATCGGCTACTGCAATTGAATGGTCATTCAAGAACATCGTCTATCGTTATATCACTCATTAAAGATGTTTAAAGAAAGGAATTATATATATATAAGAAATCAAGATTTAATCACAATCCATCACACTCTTCTCACTCATAGTATTGATGTCCTCATTAGTATAATTATATACATTTAGGATGATACTAGATGACGGTTCCATAGGCTTAAAAAGTGACCGTATTATGCAATACTGCATGTAGAGGTGTAATGTTTATTTTTTTCCTCAAATCCTAGCATTTGATGTATGCCTTTTTTGAGCTATCCAGGATTTAGCCCCTAGTAAATTGCTCTAATATTATTCATAATTACTTCAAAACGAGGTATTTCCAGTTTCAGCATGTTATATTTAGGTTTAGTCGTAAGTACAACTATGTTCTAAGATATTATACTCACATAGAGTGGAAATGAATTGTTCAAAATTAAGTATACTTAACTTTAAAGTTTTAATGAATTTTAGTTTGTTATTTTAAAAAATGCTCAGAGTGTCTTAACTTTTTTAAAACTTATCGTATTGCCATATTGTCTGCTTCGACATGATATATCTTTTAAGTTTTGTCTTGATTGCTTATTTCATTTGGTGGCTATACATCTTAAGATTTCATTACAATCTACCACACTCTTCCCACTCATAGTATTAATGTCGTCATTAGTATAGTTATATACATTTTAGAATGACACTAAATAAAAAAGATCCTAAAAATTGGTTTCATAGACTTAAAAAGTGACCGTATAATGGAACACTTCACATAGAACCTCCTTAGGGTATAATGTTTTCTACCTCAAATCCTAGCTCTTGAAGTGTGTCCTTTTTGAGCTATCCAATATTTAGCCCCTAGTGAATTGCTTTAACACCATTCATAGTTACTTCAAAACAAGGTATCTTCAGGTTTCAATATGTTACATTTTGGCTTAATCTTTTGTATAGCTACGTTTTCAAAGGTTACACTCACATAGCATAGAAATGAATTATCTAAAACTGATTATACTTAATCTGGAAGTTTTAATAAACTTTAGTTTGTTATTTTAAAAGATGTTTAGATGATTTAACCCTTCCAAAACTTTTCGTATTGATGTATTGTTTGCTTTAATATGATATATCTTTTAGGTTTTGTTTTGATTGCTTATTTCATTAGGTGATTACTCGTCTTGAGATTGCTCACTTTATAATATGCTTATCCGAGCTATATCAAAAGATGCTTTCACATTTTGCAATTCTTCTACGCTTTATTTAAAGGATATTATAGTCTCCTTCATTTACAACACCTAATCCTTCTTAGTGTCGTCAAATGTCCAAGACCACTGGATATTATACTTAAAAATGAAATGAACTTTGTAAGATTTAGAGGTGAGGAAACTCTCTTGGTGTTTGGAAAAAAAAAAAATAATAATCTTATAGTGTAGCACTTTTCATGTGTTCAAGAGATAACTCCTACTATTAAGTATTTTAACTTGATAATAGATTCAAGAAGTGGCTCTGAAATCCACTGGTAGATCATTTTAACTGAAGCTTTTCCCTTAATTTTTAAGTTCAAAAATACCCATGATATTATTCTTACTTCATATGTCTAAACTTTTGTATTGTTCAAGATGTTCAATTATGTCCTTCTCTTTTTCATTCATTTATAGACATGAAAACAAAGTACATAAGTTATCAAGAAAAATAAAATAAAGAGGATGAGGCCATAGACTTAAACCATAATTGTTATATTTTGTACAATGCAATTAGATAAGAACCGCCTTTAACACGAAAGTTCTATCATGAGAATGAAAATTTGGAACTTTCATTAGAGAAATATCTGCGTAAAGGAGTGGATAAGCTATACTAACTAAAATAAAACATAAATCTACATGTGTGCCAAGATGGGTGGATACGACCTCCAGTGACGAGAAGGGCGAGGCAAACTTAACTGTATGGACTCAAAAAGATGTGGTTTGTCCAAGTAGTGAAGGAACTCTTATTGGATTTAATAAGTGTGGATGAGAGAGGAAAATGGCAAATAAAGAGTCTTAAAAATGGAGTGAAAAAAGTATCTATTGTCTCATTTTTTATTTTGAGAATTACTCTAATCCTCTATTTTATCTTTGATTTAATATTTATTATATCTGAATTATTGAACACACGATTAATTCGATAATTCATATCTAATAAATATTAAATAAGAATTAGGATGAAGGGTCAGATTAGTCTTACATTGAAAATAGACAAGATTGTAGAAAAATTCATAAAAACAAAAAAACGGGTGGACAACAGAAAATAAATGGTTGTGAAAAAAAAAAAGCTTTATAAAGTATTTTGAAATTAGGGTTTTCTTTCAGAGATAAAGGGAAAGGGAGTTGCTAGCCTTATTCTTGAGCCTAATTCAATGGAATAAACTTCTTATTAGTATGATTCATTTTCAACTACACGTTAATCTAAGACATATACTTGAAAGTTTGATACAAAATTACTAAATACATCCAACTTAAAATGACTGACTTTCTCTTTTTAAAATTAGAAATCATTTCATCTTTTATGGCTTTACATATATTTCATTTTTTGATATTTTGTATGTCTATGTTTTAATCAACTACTAATGATACGTGTTAGCTTTTGATTTTGATAATTATTTTTTTATATTACATGCATGTATGATATCGCTTTGCTATTTCTTCAAAAAAAAAAAAAAAAAACTTTAAGATAAAATGTAAAAAGTGCTTCTTTTTCGTATCAATGTAGATTGAACAAAATGTATAAACCGAAAAACTAAACCAAAAGGTCTTAACGTAACTTATAGAAGACTCCAACTGTTGTTAGATTTTTATTTGTTTATTTATTTAGCATGGGCCTTATCATGGGCTGTGCGCACTACCTTAGTTTTGGAGCTTTGGCCCACTAAAAATCGTAATGTTATTCCATTTTCTATTAAATTCTTATATTTACTTACAAGTAATAAAGTTTTGGCTAAATCTTTTATACTTTATGTACCCATATTTTTCATATTTGGCATTTTGTATAGTATGACTATATTTTGTCACTATCTTCTATCAGCGTTAATTAGGAAACACATGTTAGTTATAATTAATTATAATTATTGATATAATAAAATAATAAATAATATAACGAAAACACATCTGATGGACTGAACATCATAATAATAGCTTTTTGTTGATTATTTAAATCCGTATCCCATTAGGATAGGTAATATTAGTTCTGAATTTTGTCTTTGCAACGTTGCTTCAGATTGGATTGGTTTTAAGCCCTGTTATGGTGTTGAGATCGAGCAATTAGCTGTAGCTTCACAAATGCAAAATCATAAATTTGGAATCGGAAGAAAAAAGATTTAATAGTATTAATACATTATATGAATCGATGAATAATATATACATAATAATAATAATTAATCATTTGATAATAAAGGAATGTATTTTTTTAAAAAACACTAATTATATTTTTAAATGTTAAAATTTTATTGTTACTTATTACTTATCTATCCATAAAGCATAACAATATTATCTAAACCTTTATAGTATCCAATGACTAGTATTATAAATGAACCTAAGCATATTTGCATACTATTCAAAATCGGATGTTTATCAATCCAAATTCGATTTTGACTTTAATTAAATTGAGATCGAGTTACTATCAAACGGAGCTTAATTTTCAAATAAATACATCGGAAGCTGGGCACAATGCTCCAAATGGATGAATTGAGGCCGACCTTGAGTGCCTCCCAACCCAAAATGCCCAGCAATAGTAAGCCCATTTTGGGCTACGCGAACTCCCTCTGTACCAATATTTTGTAATTTTGCTTTGGCGACCGTTATAAGAATTATAACTGCACATATTCCCATTTGATATTAAGTCATTAATGTGAGATAACATAAAATTTATTAATTTATTCGATAATATTTATGTAAATGATAACATCGCTACCGCTATAGGATATTGTAATGTAAAAAGTAACTAAAACAGTATTACTATCATGCACGAAATAATAATTATAGAGTAAACATAACCAAAAAGAAAAGAAAAGAAAAAAAGCTAAAATTTAATAGTTGTTAGGTCGTTGTTAATGTTAATTTTTCCCAGACACCATAACCACCATTATTATGCCATTTTCCTAAAAATTGTAAGCTATTAAAACATATAATTAGAGCAAATCGATTGAAAAAGTCAAGAATTAAAAAGAAATGAAAAAAACAAACCATCTTGATGCAACACTTATTTCAATATCAATGCTATAGAATGTTACACATAAAATTACGGTTTAATGTATGTAAATATTCATATTTAAATGAGCTTTGTAAACTATATGACCAACTCTCTCTATAGCACTTCTTATATTTTTTACGTGTAAGTACTTGTCATTTCTATCCTCTATATATATTTTAATTTACTCTCCAATCCGCTTGTTGCCTACCACTTTCTCAATCTTCGGCATCAATCAAGTCTCTCTTAAGTTATATATATGTGTGTGTGTTGAAGAAAGTGTGAGATATGAAGCAGATCAGGAAACAAATTAAAATGTATGGAATACAGGGTTGATGACTTCTTACACGCAATCAACATAATAAAATTGCAAAGATAGAGATGATAACACTATTTGCAAAAATACACATTTAATTATAAATATTTTCATGCGCATGGAAATGAAATAAACATTTCGCGATAATAGTCATCTTCTTAATCTCTTTTCAATTCCTAATTTTATTGATCAGTTTCATTATAATCACCTGTTTTGATAGCTTGGGAATTTAAAAAAAAAAAATGATACAAGAAGCGTTACTTAAAAAAAGATACTAATATATATTATGATACCGGGACTAAAAATCATAAAGCAGCAAGAATATTAACACACGTCACAATTATCAATACATGATGCATCTGTTTATAGGAAGAATATTAGTAAGTGATGCCAATCCATGTGTGTGTTTATGTTGGTTGCAAAATGGTTTGTGTTTATGTGCCAGCATTTATATGATGAAGATGGGGTGCGTTTGTATGTGTATGTCTTTATTATGTATATTTATACGTTTGATCATCCATGGAGTGCTTGTGTGTTTGTGTTTTTTTTTTTTTTTTTTCATGTGAATTAAATTGATATGTATGTGTTCATTTATTGCAGTTTGGAGTGATTTATTACCCGCAAAAATAATTAAATAATTAAGTGTAAACCAATGTAATGAGATTGAGGTTAACCTCATTGAGTAGCAATTCCATGTGGGTGTTAATTAGGATCCACTGGCTTGGATTTAAAATAGATTTTATAAAATATAAACCCTTCTCGGTAGGATTAATGAGTTTTCAAAACTTGTAATAGGATTTTCAAAGAGTAACTTGATCTTATTAGAAAAATGCGAACTTAGTACCCATCTTACAAAAGCTTGATTTTCTTTTTTTTTTTCTTTTTTTTTTTTTAAGAAATGCTAATGTTCTAAACTTCTAATTAAAAAAAAAAAATATATACAACATCAAAACGTCCTTCCAAAGTTTTGCTCTTCTATTTCATTGAATTATTAAAATGAATAGAGAATGTTTTTTTTTTAGTAAGAGACAGAGAGAGGGAGACACTTTAATCGTTCAAAATATAGAAAAAAAAAAAACTATTTTCTTAAAGGGAAATGATTAGGACTTAAGTTCGACTTCAAATTTGAGAGAAAGAGGTTTTTTTTTAGAAGTATCCTCTTTCCCTTTTATATTGCAAAAGATGGAGAGAGAGAGAGAGGGAGGGAGGGAGGGGGAAGTTTTGCTAATGATGATTAAGTTGTGGAGACTAAAGGTAGATGAGAAAGGGGTCAGAGACGAGATTAGATTTGGTCATTTGGATTGAGTTCACAAATCATACATAATCAATAACTATTAACTCTTTGGGCAATACATGAAGTTCATGAATCGCATTTTCTTTTTAAGTAATATTAATCAAATCAATATTTATATTATTTATCTATTTATTTTTATTGTATCGGGTTTTCTTTAAATTCCATAACTTGACCTTCATCTCTATCGGGTTCTAAATCAATTTTCATAACCCAATTCTAAACCTTGTGAGGTTTTTGATGGATCAAACAAGTTAAATACCCTATTGTGACTCACCTGGTTATATCCTTAATATTAATTTAAAATACTAGATTAAATCAAGATTTAAATTTATACATCAAAGTCAAACTTGGGCTTAATACTATTTGCTTTGCCTATTTAAAGGGGGAAAATAGGGTGTTGGGTTAGGGTGGATGGAATTGTAAATGTATCATAAATTTTTAATTTAATGTAGATATATCTTCATAAACTATCAAATGTTGTAAATGATCATTTAAATTTTAACCTAAGTGCAAGCACACTTTAAATTCGATATTGGGGTGAATATATTTTTGTGCCTACTTAGGTATTAAAAAAGAAAAAGTTGTTAGGAAGGTGGGTGAATCGCAAATAATTACCTTAAGCTTTAGATTTAGTATAAATATATCCTCTCAAACTATTAAATGTTATGAATAATCCTGTTAACTTAACTTTAATTTTGATATAGATTGCTTCTTAATAAGGTTGAAATTTAAGAAGTTATTTATAATATTAAACTCCAAGATATATCCATGCAAAATAAAAGTTTTGGAGTTTATTTATATCGTTTAATTTTTAGAAAAAATAAAGAATTGCAACTCCAAGGGTACAACCGTCCATTGAAAAAAAAAAAAAAAAGCACCCGAAGTTTTAGAGCCACAGATGATTTCGGATAGGAAAAACGAATCGAGACGAAACGATAACGAGCTTTTAAATCCATTAAGGTCAATAACGTCAATTCGTCATAGACGCCGCTCTTTTAGCACTGCTTCTGTAAAAACTGTAATCCAATCTTCTCCAGACCAGGAAGAAGAAGCAGCAAATGGGAATCAGTAGCTTTTTACAGTCTTCTTCCATATTTACCCTCCCCTCTCTCACTTCTTCTTCTTCTTCGTCGTCGTATTTTTCTCAATCCGTTCTATTGCGCGTGCGTAATTCTGAGTTCAAGAAGAGCAATGTAAATGTAAGAAGAACACCAAATGCTTATCTTCGTCGAGGAGAGGGAAACGACAATGTTTCATACCATAGAAGAACTATCCTCTTCGTGGGTATTTCTGTTCTTCCGTTTTTGGGATTGAGAGCTACTGCTTTTGAAGCAACAGAACCAGAAACAAGTGAGTTTATTCTTTTTCTTTTTTAGGAACTTCATTGTAGGAATTATCAGGTTGTTTTACTTTGAAATTCCCTTTTGGTTTTTACTTTTTCCCTTGTTGTTTTGTTCTGTTTAATTTGAATTTTATATGGTGGATTGTTTGATACAATTATGACTTCTGGGTTGGCTCATAAAAGGAAAATGCATTTATTGGAGATTAAGGGTTCCGATTTTGTTGTGATCTAAGCACGTCAAAACCTACTTGTAAACTATTCAGAATTCATTTTGGACGCTTACTTGAGTATGATTGGTAGAGCTTGAGCTTGAGCTTGAGTTTGAGTTTCAGCTGAGTAATTTATCCAATCAAGCTTTAAGTTTATAACATCTTGCTTACAAGCCCCAACTTAACTGAGCTTGGGTCAAGTTTAAGTTTTAGTTCAGCTGGTGATGAGTTTAGACATCAACGTTATCTAAAGAGAAGATCAATTTTGTCTTGAATTGAATCTGGGTCTGAACTAGCCTCGTCGGGTCGAGTTTCAGTCGACGAGTGCCAATTTGAGTCAAACTCGATTTTGAAATTCTAAACGTGATTGAGTTCAAGTTGATTGAGTTTTGAATTTTTTAGTCAAACTTAAGCTTGACATTGTATCGCCTAGACTCAAGTTGACCCATAATAAAATAGGGAGGTTTTCTAAATTTGAATAGGATTTACATTTCCGGTTGGGCTTATTACTGGTACTTGTTTTGTTCGATTTATGAAAATTCTTTTTCATTAATATTTGCTACAATGGAATCTACCCTGATTGCGACCCTTAAAGCTTGAGCAGTAGTGGTATGCGAAGATATGGGCCAACAACCAATCATGGTGGCGGCTGATGCATTGAAGGAAAATGTGAATGAAAAATGGGGAAAATAATTTCCCTTTGCAAAATAGGAATCATCTTCATTACTTTTCACTGATATTCTACCACTACCGTTAACTTCCTTGTGCACCTACCAAATCCATGCATCCAAAACAATGCTGTTTGGAAAACAATCTTTTCACAACGCTTGTGATATTGCTCAAGTGAATTGATGTGTACGGCCTTCTCTATAATGGTTTATGTTGCTTGCAACTCCATTTGTTTACCAGACTCTTCTTCCCGGTCATGAAGTTATTTTTCTTTCAGAAGGAAGTGAGTTAAAGGGGATACCAGAGAGCCAAAAAATTGAGGTTCATCTCTAATTGAACGTATATTTCACTTTTAAAATTTGTGTTTTATACTTGTAATAGTGAAACCTACAGTTTTCTAAATTGATCCGCTGTTCTGTGTAGGGAGAAGTTAAAGAAGCATCACCAAATTCTTTCCTCTCTTTCTTGAATGGAGTTGGAATTCTAAGCTCAGGTGTGCTTGGTGCTCTATATGCTCTTGACCAAAAAGAGAAGGCAGCTACAGAAGCAACGATAGAATCTGTAAGTGCACAACTGACCTCATGGTCTTACTTCACTTGGACAATTTTCCTTTTGATTGAAACGATTCATGCTTCTGTCCCTAATCTTATGGCCTGGCTGAAAAGTGCAGATGAGAATCAAATTGAAAGAGAAGGAAGCTTCAATCATTTCTATGGGGAAAAATTTTGAATCCAAGCTACTGAGTGAACAGGAAGAACGGGACAAACTTGTAAAGAAGGCTAAGGAAGAAACACAGTCCTTAATGAGTCAACTGAATTCCGCTAATGAAACAATTTCTGGTTTAGGTCAGGAGCTCAAGAGCGAGAAGAAATTGATTGAGGAGTTGAAAGTTCGAATGGGTGGTCTTCATGATAACCTCTCAAAGACTGAAGCAGATAAGAAATTACTTCAAGAGAATCTGAAGGAAAAGCTCGAGTCTGTTGAAGTATTGCAGGAAAAATTGAACTTGGTAACTGTAGAGATGCAGGGTAAGGAAGATGCTGTCCGCAGTCTTAGTTCCAGTCTAGCGCAGAAGGAATCCGAGCTGAAAGACCTAAATGCTAGCTATAAACAGAGCCAGGATGATTTGGCCAAAGCTCAATCAGAGATTCTTGAACTGAAAGATGAACTCGAGAAGAATCAGAAAGAAGTAGAAGACAAAATTTCTTTAATCAGTGATTTGAATGCAAGAATAGATTCTTTAGTCAAAGAGAGAGACGACTTCAGGAGTAAGTTGGATGCCACCCAGAAAGAGTACAGTGATCTGAAGTCAGCTTCGGAGAAGGATGCAGCTGCTAGTGCAAAGGTTTTGGAGGAAAGAGAAAAGGAACTCGGCCAGCTTAGTGAAAAGCTGGAACTCTCTCAGAATGAAGTGTCACAAAATGAAGCCATGATTGCCACCTTGACTAATGAGAGGGAAGATTTGAAGATAAAATTGGATGAACAATTGAGCAATGAAGAGAAACTTAAACATGAACTTGATGAAACTCAAGAACTTCTTGCAAAGTCAAAGACTGAAGCTTCAGATTTGGGCAAACAGTTGGAGCAGACAAAAACTATATGCTCAGAGCTTGAGGGTGAAATGTCGAAAATTCAGTCTGAGTATGGTGAAGAGAGGAAATCACTAAAAAGAAGCCTTGAAGGGGCCAAACGTAGTACAGAAGCTTTAGTTAGTGAGCTTTCTTCTATGAAAGAACTTCAGAAGAAAGCAGTGGAAGAACTCGATAATAAATCTATGGAGCTGTCATCCTTGGTGGAAAATCGTGATAGCCTGAAGAAAGAATTGGTTGATGTATACAAAAAATTTGAATCATCTGCCAATGATCTAAAGGAAGAAAAGGAGGCTGTCGCCTCATTGAGCAAAGTGTTACAAACTTTGGAGAAACAAGTCTTGAAGGACAAGGAGTCACAAAAATTGCTCGAAACTCAGTTGGAAGAAGCTACTAAATCACTTGATGGAATGAACCAAAGCACGCTAACATTTTCAAAGGATTTAGAGAAAGCAAACTCCGAGATATTAACCCTCGAAAATGAAAGAGAAGTTCTGTATAAATCTCTGACAGAGCAGAAGAAATTAGTAAAGGAAGCTCAAGAAAACCTGGAAGATGCGCATAAACTTGTTATGAGCCTCGGCAAGGAAAGAGAAAACTTGGAGAAAAGATCCAAAAAACTGGAGGAAGAGTTGGGATCAGCCAAGGGTGAAATACTGAGGTTAAGAAGTCAGATGAACTCATCCAAAGTTGTTGTGAATGACAAGCAACCTGAAAAACCTTTGGATGATAATCAGTCTGAGAAGCCAGTTATTAACGAGGGACCCCAGAACGACGAAGCGGAAGGCAAAGTGACTGTCAGTGCAAGAAGAAATAGGAGGAGGAGATCATCTTCATAAGTGCTAATGGGAAAAACTAATTTTTCCACCATGTTTGTCCATTTTTCTGCAGTTCCCTTGTGGGAAGTTCCTTTAAATTTTCCACAAGAGGGAATTTTTTCACTGTAAACCATGATGTATAGATATGACAATGAGGCATGGAAGTTGATATTGATCAGTTTCTACTAGAGTTTGATATTACATCGTACTTATTGCAAGTCTTGAACGGTTAGACCCAAAGCTTTAAGATTGCTATGGGACACATCAAACACAAGTCTAATATAATATGATTCATAGGCGCTTAGTGGCAATTCCAATAATTCAATTTGGTTTTTCTTTAGAAGGTTAATGCTTATTTAGAAAAATTGATGCCAAATATTCTAAGTTTACAATTTTTTTTTTCCAACCTTGAGTTTGTAGAAGTAATCTCTTTACAAAGGTAACAAATCATTGATGATCAAATTTCTTACATATTTAACTTATCGAGGTTGTTTAATCTTGATTTAGAATGAATAACTAGAGCAAGTAAGACTTATGAGTTATTCTGGTTAACTTGATATTTACTTAAGATATGTTTGGTAAAGTTATAACTTGGGTATCATAATAATTACCCCAATTAACTTTAGAGTTTAATCGAATCGAATCATTCTTAAAAGTTATTTAAAATAGAGTTAAAAATTGGATATTAATCATTCTATTAAAAAAAAATAGATTAATTTAATTTAATGGAGTTGAGTTTAAGTTTGTTGAATGCCATCTTTAGTGTTGTAGTTTTAATTTTGTAATGATTAGCTCTATTAGTTTTCAAGTTTAACTAAATCGAATTATACTTAAATGTTAAATAACGATTAATTTAGATATTGATATTATTCTATTATTAAAAAATAGATTAATGAATGTCAATGAATTGAATTTAAGTTCGTAGAATATCATCTTTAGTTGAGAATCAAGTTTTAAGACTGTAATTTTGATATGACTCTATAACGCTATAAATGGTAAGGGTTGACATGACTATAACTTTGGCGAAAAAGAAAAAATAGAGACATGGCTCTGTAGCCCAACTCGACCACAGTGGGAGTCGAACCCACGACCTTTTGATCCGAAGTCAAACGCGCTAATCCACTGCGCTATGCGGTCTTGTTCGGATGCTAGTTTTAGGTTAAAATTATTTATCATTGCAACTGTTCTTCAACATTCAGTTATCATATCAGTCAAAACAAAGTTCAAAATATAAGAACCCGATCTTTTATGATGAGCGAGCCACGACAACGAGCGGTTTTTTTTTTTTTTTTTTTGGGTAAATTCCTTTTATTGGGGGTTCATAACTCGTAACAATGATTTCGGCAACTCTTTCTGGGCAAACAAATTATTATACAAAGCCTATGTGCTAGTTAAATCCAACATACTAAGTTGCCCCAAACGTGGGTTTGATGAAATCCAAATTCTTCCCTTATGGAATTATACAAAACGATAGCACCATCAATAGACTTCTAAAATTCGGCGAGGTGTTACTATTATGATTGGACCATTATTTCGTTATTTTCATGTTTTGATTGTTTCGATTATAATTAAGTTTATTTTAAGCTATTTGAATAGCTAATCAAAATGAGTTTTATAATTAAGTTTATTTTAAGCTAATCCAATTGCTAATTAAAATGAGCTTCAACTTTTAGCTATTCCTCTTGAATTTAGTGGCAAGTAAGAGGCTTGATTAAAAAAAAAAAAACATTTTGGTTACAAGAAAGTACTTTAGGTGCAATTCTTATCTCACATAAGCTTTTAAGAAACAAAGTAAGCCTAGCGCCTTTGGTCTCTTGTTCTTGTATTCCAATTGTAACAATTTAGGTCAAAAGTGGTTAATAATTAAGTCAATAAATATTAATGAGTCCATTTCAATCATTTAACTGAAAAGTCTCTAACTAGTGTTGATATATTATTTACTACTTGATCTTATATACCGCTATTTAATGGTTTTCACAATTGATGTGGGACCTCATTTACATCCATTCACATAAGTATAAAAATATGGTATTAGAGCAAAATCCTTACTAGTAGGTGTTTGGTGCATAGATGAAGGAGAGATGGGAAAAATCTAGGTTTTATTGTAAGGTATTATGACAAGGGTGTTACGTGTTTAAAAGGGAGAGATCTTGATATCCCATGTGAATGGAATGTGTTTGAAGTCCCACATGGATTGTGGGAAATATTGAATAATGTTTCTAAGGCGAAATAGTAAATAACATGAGATGTCTTAGGGATTAAGACACATAGGTTTTATTGAAGCTTAAAACAAACAAACAAAGGAAAGTAAAATGGGTTTAACAAATTTACTAGCTACATGATAAAGATGATGTACCATCGGATCTTAAACGGCTTAACATTTGATATCATGTAAAATGAGTAAAAATGGCCACTCA
Source organism: Lumnitzera racemosa (assembly GCA_024138005.1). NCBI lineage: Eukaryota > Viridiplantae > Streptophyta > Magnoliopsida > Myrtales > Combretaceae > Lumnitzera > Lumnitzera racemosa. The sequence continues at coordinate 83,034,449 of JAMXBC010000012.1, forward strand.
CCATTAATTTTTACTAAAAAAGTTAGATAAGAGCTAAAAGTCTCAAGAAAATTCTATATTTAAGTAATGATGACGATTAATTTAGGCACATAACAAGTGTAGCTTATATACCCATCCACAACGGTTTACATGATAAAAGGAGAAAAGACCAAAAGGGTAAAATGTAGAAAAGAATCAAAATAGATTCCTAAGATATATGTCGAAAAGGGTATAAATGAGAATAGACAAAAAGAATCATGCTTGTTAAAGAATTTTATTTGCATTCAATACAGTGAGACATGTGTTGGCTCTTGAGTAGACATACTGACAAATTGAGGGAATAGAATGTCCAAACTATCTTGAGGTGGAATGGGTCTTTTGATCTTCAATCAGGTTGGTAACTTGGTCAGACAACTTGAAAATTAGGAAGACTATCGGAAGGTTAGATCCATTGACATGTTCACGGTAGGGTAAGGTAGGGCGGTTAAATGACTCGGATCAAGTTGTAGAGTGCTCAAACTGGGTACAGGGAGGTTAGGGGTTACCCTTGCCTAGATAGACATCTGGTATGCAACTCTAAGGAAATGACTAAGGCCTTGGACATGATAGAAGTTTTCATCCTGCAATGACTCTTAAGTTAAGACTCGTTGGATCAAGCTTTGTAACCTTCTAGCTTGACATCTATCAATTGATTCGAGGATTATTCCCATCATAACATGTTAACATTAACTATAAACTTTTGGGCCAAGTGGTTTAAATGAGTACACTAGTATTTATTGGCTTGGTTGTTAATTTTTTTTACTTAGGGCGTTACACCAATAGCCTAAAGACGTAGTCTTGTGTATATTTTCATAGGCTAGTTTAATTGGAAAACAAACCAAAAGTTGAATGAGCAAAAGTAGTGGTATCTTTCATAACGATATATATGTAATAGAGTATAGCCTTATATTGGTGCTTGAAATCTTCAAAGTCAAGGAGAGATGATTGAAGGAAAGGGAATATGTATTGAGCATCAATGTTTCACCTATTTTTATTTTTTAATTCCATTCAATAACCTTTATTTTCTACGTTTGAATGACACTATTAATAAAAGCACCCATTTAGAAATGTTAAGGCTTGAATGCAAAAATATAAATGTTTAGTATAGAAATAGAAAAAACGGTGAACTATTGATGATTAAATTTGTATTTTTCCTTTAAAGAAATCAAAAAGAATTTTTAGGAAAATATTATAAAAGTTATTTTGGATATTTAAAAAATTGCTAATCTCATATATTAAGAATGATAATTTTTAAATTACTAAATATAACCTTGACTTGTAATTAAATTGAAAGGACATTTTAGCAATTCCATTACTTAAGATAATTAAAGGAAGATGGTTATTACTTTCCCGTTTGACCATAACCTTTATAAAGACTACGTAGGGGTAATTTAGTAGTTGTCTTGTTTAAGAATTAAAGATGGAAGTTTACTTAAGACATAAAAGATACTCAATTCAAATTAGAAAAATTTGGAAACACCTTCACTTGCTCTCTCTTGGACCACATAATGTTTTATGAGATGTACATCTCTCTTAAATTGGTCAACTAAGTAAGAATTTGGAAAATTTAAGAGAAGAAAAAGGTTTTGGTCAAGTAAATTAATAAATAAGATAAATACATTATTCATCTCCAAGGTCATATATATAAGCTCTAAAGTTAAGTTAAGTTACCGTAAAATAGAACTTAATATACAAAATTTAGGACGATCGGTTAAATGATTCGATCAAACCTAAATTATAAACTATAATTAGAAGTATTAGTAAAAATGATCTTATAAACTTGAATTTAAGCAAATGAGTAATAAAATAAGATACTATAAAATTTTCAAAATTTAACTATATTATTTGTTAATTATCGAAAAAGCAAAAAATGCAATCTAATAACTAATCGACCACCCGAACTGGCCGATACATTTGAACCGGTGTTGGAGGCCAAAAATCCATCGGACCAGTTGAGTATCACATTTTCTTCGATTTTGTAAAATTTCTTAAAACTATTTATTTTGCTCAGAAAATTATGAAATTTATTATTCTGAAGTTTTATTGTATGTAGATTTAGGGAAAAATAGTGATTGAGCTTAATCACATCTATAAATATAGGATTTTTAAGAAATTAAGCAAAACCAAATATGATTAGAATTAGAAATAAATAGGTTTAGGAGTGTAGTTTGGAGCTCAAATTTTTTATATAGAATGCTCAAGTGATACAGAACAGTGCTATGAAGCCATTTTTCTAAAATTAATTTTGAAAAATTTTAAGTAATTTTTTAGCCCTAAAATGATGAAAAAAAACTAGTAATTCTGGTTAATTGGGTGATTAATTACTGATTTAAAAAGTAATTAGATGTTTAACGATATTAATCTCTGATGTGGAAACCTAATCCTAGTCTTTGGAGTGTTAAGTGTAATTAATATAGGAATTATGTGATAATTGTAAGAAATTAGGAATATATGGAATTGAAATTTTAATAAATATGAAAAAATTAGGTTTATTTGGACAATATAATAATAAAATTAGTACATAATAAATTTGAAACAAAATTTAATTTTAGATAATTGGACAAAAAATGTAAGATTTCCTTACATTAGAAGTAAATCTGATGCACCAATTAAGATTAGAGTGTACCAAATACATTAGAATACTAAATTAAGACCTAATGTGATATCAAAATACTTGAGCTTAATACGATTAATTTCACATTAAGATTCGAGCGTATTTACGATTCCTCGTAGTCAAAGACAATGAAGAATCAAAATTAGAATCTAATTTAGAAACCGAACCCCGAACTAAGGTAGAGTGAATCATTAGTAAATAATAGGTATACACAGAGAAGTGAGTTAAATTATAACTTAGAATATGTATCATTAAAGTATAAGTACTAAAAAGATGTATTTGCATTATAGGATACTTAGAGACGAACTGATCTGCAATCAAGTGATTAGGCAATCGAGAATTCCAAGTAAGTTGGGTTATTACTTTACCGTATTGGAGTACTATTTTATGGTACTTAGAGACTTAAGATTATGTATGATTGTGATTGTAAATAGTTTATGCATGTGTTTGAGTATCTGAATTTGTGTTGTGATTGATTGTGTATTATGACTGAATTAGTGTGAAATTGTCTAAACACCTTAAATGAAATTTAATCTTATTCGACTTTAATGCCTTAAATTATCATGCATTGCAACCTTTTAGGGGATTATTAAGATTTTCCAACCAAATACCGACACCTTCGATAAAGATAGCTCTAAATAGCAAATTGGTTTTTTCCTCATTCTTAACCGAACTAAGTGACAAGAGAGGAGGTCGCAGTGAGGATGAGGGTATTCGTTTGAAGGATAGTCTGAGGAGGAGCAGTGTCTTCATTGCATAAATCTGGGTTTGGTTGTGAGCTGTTGTATAACATGAAAACTCCTTAACTCAGATTAGAGCAGGTGAAATTTCTTTGATTTCGCAACCGACCGGACTATGTTATGTGATGACACTTACTTGTTGTATTACATGAAAATAATTGCTTGATAATCTTCTTTGTGTTTGTATACATTCACGAGTCTCCAATTTAACTTATTGAATTGTAGTTACTCATACTTATATAAATCCTTTTGTAGGTCCTGATTTCTGAATACTCCGAGTAATTGATCCCACCTAGTCTATAATTCGTTAAACGTGACTCACTGATCCGAATTATAGGCTTACTTACCACTACTTTTTATTAAAGGAAATAGATAAGAGTTAAGAGAAAGTGAGAACACTAAGGTTACTCATGAAAGGAAACTAGTAATGATCAATAATGTAATAATGTGTTAATGTCTTTTCTACATAAAAGGAAGTGAGGTATTTATATGACTTAACTAAGGTTACATTAAATAAGGAAAAAACGAAATGGATAATTTGCAAAAGATTCCTATAACATTCCTAAAAGGGTAAAAATGGTAAATAATACACTGTATGGAAAAGTAGAAAATCATTCTAGAATATTATGTGAGAAGACATGTGTCAAGAGGCAACTGGAGGCTTGTTGTGTAGTTTTAGCTAAGCTAAAATGGATTTTGATACCACTTGGCATTTGTGGGATCCTACTTAAGCCAGGTCAGAAGAAAGTCAAAAGTCAAAGATAACTTAATCTAGATCAAGTTAGAGCTCAAATATTGAAGGGCATTCTAATCCTCCATAAGTCAAGTGTCTTAACAACTTAGCTTGGACAGAGGTTTAATGATGGTCGGTTCGAGAGCTACCTAGATTTTGGTATGAGTTCGGTAATAGGTATGGTTGGTCAGCATGCATGCTTGGTAAGTTAGCATGATTGTTTGGCAGCTCGAAAACTATGTTGGTACTTACGAGATCTCAACGCTTGAGCTGGCAATAGTATAAAAGATGAAGATTGAAATAGGAATCATTGTCATTAATGGGGTTTCAAGCTAGTGTTATTCGTGTGAGTCCTTATAGTTCTCTATCTCGGCTATTTGTGATTGATCTGGGGATTTGATTTTTATCATCTACTTTTGGGTTAAAAGGATTCGTCTTCAAATCCAAAAAGGTTTATGTCTCTCGCTCCGTCCTAGCATCTACTGGGACTTCTTCTAGTCGGTGGGGAATTAGGTTAGACATATTGAAGGTAGAGGAAACACCATAATTTTCAGGTAATTCAATTTTGTAGGCTTTGTAGTTGATTTTCTTTATAACTTTAAATAGACCATCAACCTATGGAGATAGCTTGATTTTTCTTAGGTACGAAAATCTTTCTCGACTGAGGTGAATCTATACTAAGTTACGTGGATTGAAGGAAATAGTTTGACGGTCATGACTATTTATCTCTTGTTATCTCTGATTGAATTTGACGATCTTCCTTGCTACAAATTGATGAAGTTCTTATAATTCTTAGGCTTAAGTGACTTCAAATTGACTTTATTCAGCAGTTGCGAGGGTACCTATTACGCTTCAAAGTGATAGAGTTGTAACAGTCTCGCTATGTAAATCGTATTAACTATAGTGATCGTAAGAATTTATATATATAATTATTAATAATATATATATATATATATTACCAAAACTTGAAGACATAATTACATAAAGATACTTATACTATCTTAGGATCGTAGGAAATGTTTACATGTCATAGTTGTAAGCCTTGCAATTAAGTATTTGAGATTTAGTCCATACAATTCAAAGTAATCAGGTAAGTTGTCTAATCGTGCTCAAATTTTACAACGAAGTTAGGAATATTAATAAAAATGAACCCATGAGTTTGGATTTAAGAAAAAAAAATTAATTATTACAATATTAAATTATATGTAAATTATCCAATATTTATTGAAAACGTATAAAACGAGTTATAATAATTAATGAATCGATAGAGATAAATTATATGCATAATAAAAATGAAAAAATAATATTTAAGAGTATTTATTTATACTATATATGTATTTACATGTAGGTAAAAATACGTGAAATTACTTCAAATACCCGAAATATGTTAAAATAACACTAAACAATTGAAAAAAATTCATAAAAAATTATTAAAAAATCAATAAAAATATAAAAAAGCATAGAATTGTCTAGAACATAGGTGTGGCAAGCTAGACATGGAAGATGGAAATTAAAAAAAAAAAAGGATTAAGTCATTTAGAAAGTGATGGACACACGGTAAGTGGAAAATGCAAGAAAACCCTTGAACACTTTTATAAATTCATGAAACCCTTATAAAACCTCGTTTAGTTAGTTAGAAACCAGAAAAAAGTTAGAGAGAGCTTATGGAGAGAGGAGAATGTATTTTTACAAAAAAATAAAAAATAAAATAGTATGCATTTAAGGCTTATAAAGGGAACCCACACCTGATGATCACCTGGAGAAGGACAACTATGCCAATAATGGTGGAGCCACCGCTAGTGGCTGAAAGATCTTCAATAGGTAAGTTTCGATTTCCTTTCTGAATTTGTTTAATTTAATAAAAATATCAAATATGTATGAAAAATTATGAAATTTTATTTTCTTAAGTATTTTTACATGTAGAATTAGAATATCAAATTATATTTTTAAAATTAGAAGTGCTTATATAAGTTCTTTAAGAACGGGCTTGATTCCAACGAATTTTGTATGAATTTTCAAAATTTGTAAATAATGTTATTTCAAGCTAATTTTTGGTGTACATATTCCTTATATGATATTATTAATTTACATAAAAATAATTTTTGATAAACTATACATTTAGTATTTATTAAAATTAGTTTTTTTAAATCATCTATGTTTTTTTATATGAAAGAAATAATAGGTTTTTATTTAAATTTCTTAATGATTCTGATTTGTAATGACTTCTAAAGTTTATTTATGATTTTGGAAATATTTAGTTTGAATCTTATAATTTTATTTGGTCATTTACCTAATTTTTAGTAAAATTGGACCTAAAATCGATATTCTAAAAAATAATATATATTAAACTATCTTAGTACTTTTCATGATCACAATATAACAACCATAATTTACTGAGTATAATATATTTTTCGTAGCTTTAATGGAGCTTGGATACTAATTATTACATATTTATCTAGTGTTTATGAATAATATATACTAAATATATAGATCAAGAAGTATATTTAAGTTAAATTTGTGATTTAGGGTTAATTAGGTATAAATTATGATTTAGAATATAATTAGATATCTTAACATATTATTGTTAGTGAAAGATAATGTATGTAGTGTTATAAGTGTTAAATAGGTGATATAAATGAATAATATGTAGTAATACATAATATGTGTATATAGGAATTGAATAAGTGAAGATATTAGATGAAAATTTATGATATTATAATAATTGGAATATGATATAAACCTAATTTGGAATGGGAGTTTATGAAATTATATGGAAAATATAAGTTATTCTCACATCTTAAACCAGTACGGTAGTGAAATTAGGAATAGTACACCGTACCAGCTAAAATACTAGTTATAGGCTAAATTCGAGATTTAGGATACCTAAATATAACGTAATTAACTTCACATTATAGTTTAGAACAAGTTCTTAGTGTTTATGTATAACCTATAATAAAAAATCGAATCAAAACCTAATTGAGAAACTGATTCGAAAACTAAACAAAAACTTAGCTTAAATTAAGAATAATTATAAAGACTTAAAAACTTAAATAATTAAGCATAATAAAACACTACATTAGAGATAACGACGAGAATTTTAGAATAAAACCTATCTATGGTAATTATGTGGAAACTAAAACACCATTTGTATTATGTGAATTATTAGCGACGGTTTATGCAAGTCGTACCTTGAGTAAGCAAGCAAAGAGTTCGGATAAGTTAGGATTAATACATTACTGTATTTCGGAATACTAATTTATAATATTCGGAGGCTTGAAATTGTATTTAGTTGTGTTTAATAGATAGTTGATTGTGTGCATGCCTCTGTATGTGTATATTTCTGAGTTTGATGATATGATTAATGGATTACTACTCTAGCTTGTATTTATGTGATTTGCTTAAAAGGATTGAATACCTTAAACTGGATTTAATTAAATACATTACTTGTAATTCTAAATTGGACTTACATAACAACCCATTAGCGGAAATAGTTAAGTTCTCTGGCCAAATACCAATTCCTTTGAAAGAGATAGCTATGGATAGCATAATAAGTTCCTTCTTCATCCTTAGTCAAACTAAGTAATAGGTGAGGAGGTCGTGGTAAGGGTGAAGACAATGGTTTGAAGGTAGTCATGGAAGGAGCAGTATCTCTATTACACAAGCCTGGGTTTGGTCTTAAGCTGTTATATAAACATGGAAACTCCTCAACTCGGATTCAAGCGAGTGTAATTTCTTTAATCTTACGCCGGATCAGACAATGTCGTACGATGACATTTGCTTGTTAATGCATTGCATCTAACTAATTTGGTTGATAACCTTATTTGTGTTTGATGTATAGTTTTAAGTCTTAATCCTAACTTACTTAGCAGTTAGTTGCTTATATCTCTATAGATATAGATATAGGTACTAGCTAAGAAGTAGTCATATAATTACCCTAAAAACTAGCAACGGTTGGATCTTGAAGAGTAAGGATAAAAAATTTGAGGAGTAATTACACTCTCAAGTTTGAATTTTATCTTTATGGCTTTTAGTAATAATTTATGTATTTCTTAAGTAGATTATGATTAGATTACTATATCTTGTAAACATATTCAGACTATTTTGGTGTAAATATGTTTTTTTTTTTAATGATTTCATAAGTAAATAACATGTTTAATTTATGAACTGTTTACTTTAATATGGGTTAGTCGTAAACTTCTTGTGTAAATCAAGTATAAGATAGTAATTGTAATGTTAACTTTTATCTTAAAATGTTTTGTATAGTCGAAATGTTACGATTCTACTACTTTGGAGCATGACAATAGTAGTTGATGAGTATTATAAGACTAGTACATAAACCTAAGAGTTAATAATAAGACACTAAAGGACTTAATTGTTTAGCCAATTAATTCTCACTCCCCCAAAATACTTCAAAAGGAAACTAACCTCGAAATAGTTATAACGACATCTCAATCAGTACTTAGAAGAAGATTTATAAGGGTATGAGCAACCAATAACTTAGTAAGTTAGGATGGTGACTTAAATACGCATAACAAACATGAACATGATTTTCAAACAATTAATTAAATGCAACACAACATGCAAATGTTATCACACAACGTGATCCGATCCGTTGTGAAATTAAAGTAATTTTACCCGCTTTGATCCAGGTTGAAGAGTTTTAATGTTTATGCAATAGCTCACAATTAAACCTACGTTTGTGCAATAGAGATACCTCTCCCCCTATGACTATCTGTCAAATCATTGCCCTCATCTTTACTATGACCTCCTTTCCAATCATTTAGTTTGGCTAAGGATGAAAAAAATATCATTATGTTATTCAGCGCTTTTCTAAAGTGTTGGTAGTTAGTTAGAGAATAGTCCCATAAAAGGTTGTAATCCATGTCTAATTGAGGTATTTAGGTTACTTATAATTAAGTTCAGTTTAGGATGTTCAGAGAATCTCACACAACTCAATTTACAATAAACCATCAAAAGACAACATCGATTTTCAACAAGTAATTAGAGACATATAAGCACATGCACATATAACTACTTATAAGAAGAAGTATATATAATCTTAAACCTTCGAATACTTTAATATAGTATTCCAATATACAGCGATATATTGAACCTAACTTATCTGAAATCCTCGGTTCACTCACTCGACTAGCCACAAGTCAGCTTATCTAGTCGTAGGTCAACTCGTCTCTATGTGTCCTATAGTATAAATGCTCTTTTAGTATTTATGTCCCTATGACATACAGACTTTAAATTATGATTTGACATAATTTTCTAAATATATATATTACTTATTATCAATTTATTCTAGACTAATTTTAGAATCGATTTCTGAATCCATTTCCAATTTAAGTTTTAATTCAGTTTTTGATTACAGGTATTATATGTGAACTCTAAGAACTCGTTCCAAACCATAATGTTAAATTAATCATATTATATCCGAGTATTCTAAATATCATATTTGGCCCTTAACCAGTATTCTAGTTTATACAGTATATTCTAGTCTTAATTTAACTACTGAATTTTACTCCCGATGTGAGAAAAATTTAAATTTTTTTATATTTACTTAAATTTAAGTTTCATATCAAATTTATTGTATTTTACTACTATTATTATATTATCGTTTTTAACCTAATATTTTCTACTTATTACATTTCTAATTTCACATCTTATTAATTTACACATATACGCTACATAATAATTACATTTAACACTCTAAATACTACTAATATCATACTACATCAGAAATTAACATCCTAAAATATCTAATTATATACTAAATCAATATTTTCATCAAATTATCACTAAATTACGCAAAATAAGCCTAAAATCACTCTTTGTATATATTATTTTAAGCTCTAGAAATTATTTAAAATTTTCAAAAATTAATTTATAAAATTAATTTCTAAAAAATTTCTTCATAGCACTATTTTAATCTTAAATAACCTACTCAAAAATCTTGAGCTCAAAACAACACTTTTAAGGTTATTTCCAAATAAAAAATAAGCTCGGGTTTCAAGATTTCTCAAACACTATATATTTCTAGATATAAATTTATCAAACTAATATTTTTTTTCCTAAATCTACATATATAAAAACATTAGAATACAAAAATTCATAATTTTCTAAATATATTTAATAATTTTACTAAATTAGATAAAATCGGATTAGAAATTGGACTTACATGTCTAATTAACTGTTGGCCACTAGTGGTGGCTTTATGAGTGTCAATAGGCTTGGCTGGTGGTGGTGACTACCTTTCCCTAGGTGGTTGTTGGTCGTGGGTTCTCTTCCGAAGTCTTAATTGTATAAAATTTTTCTGTTCCTTTGTAAAATTTCTTAACTCACTCGTTTTGATTTTTCTTTATTTTTGTTGATTCCTGACTAACTAAAATGAGTTCTAGATAATGGTTGCTGCTTTTGTAGAGTTGTTTCATTTTTTATTTTTTTATTTTTGAGTCCCATTTGTCCTTTATCATTTTCCATTTTGCTTCCTATTTATGTTATTCTTATTAGGTAATTTTTTTCTCCTTAATCCCCAATATGCCACGACCAAGATCTAGACAATTCCACACTTTTTCTTATTTTTTATTTTTTATTTTTATAATTATTTAGTATTATTTTAGCATATCTTAGGTACTTTAAGTAATTTCGGATATTTTTACCTATATGTAAATATATATATAGTACAAGTAAATACTCTTAAATATTATTTTATAATTTTTAGTATGCATATGATTTATTTCTATCAATTTGTTAGTTATCATAAATTGTTTTACATATTGCTAATATGCTTATAATTCAATATTATGATACATAATTATTTTATTATTTATTTTCCTAAATTTAAACCTACGGGATCGTTTTTAATAATATTTCTAATTTTATTATCTAATTTAGGCTCGATTAAACAATTTACCCAACCGTCTTAAATTTTACGTATCAACTTCGAACTTTTGATTACAGGACTTACAGTACCGATCAAATCTAGGAGAATGGTGGGATCGAGGGCAAAGACAACCTCAAAAGGGGTCTTTCTAGTATTACAGTAGATAGTTTGGTTGTATGCAAAGTCCATAACTAATAGCCTTAATTGTCTTAAATTTTTACGTATCAACTTCAAAATTCTAGTTGTAGAGTTTACAGTACCAATTAGATATAGAGGAATGGTGGGATTGAGTCTATAAACAACCTTAAAAGGGGTCTTTCTACTAGTACTGTAGATAGTTTAGTTGTATGTGAAGTCTACAACTAATAAAGATGAATCCTAATCTTTTAGATTCTTTCTTATGATAGCACGGAGTAAATTGCCTAGCGTCTTAATCACCACTTTAGTTTGGCTATCAATTTAAGGGTAGCTACTAAAGCTGGACACAAGTTTAGTTTTAAGTCTTCTTCAAAGTATATTTGAGAAATAGCTAAGGAATTTTGCATCCTGATATGAGATTATGGTCTTCAATACTTCATGCAGTTGGATAACTTTCTACAAAAACAAGTCAATAATATGTAAAGCATCATTAGTTCAATAACATGGGATAAAGTGTGCCATTTTGCTGAAGTGGTCTACTAAAACAAAGATTGAATCTTTTCCCCTAGATTCTAAAGCAACCCTAAGACAAAGTCTATGTTAAGGTTGGAGTAGGTAAAGGTATATACTCTCCATGTAGCTCTCTCTTTCCCTTAACCCTCTTGCACACTTTATAACTACTAATTACCTTATGGACATCCTTAACCAAACTAGGTACGTAAAATTTTTCTTTCAATAGGTTGGCTCTTTTAGTCTCTCCAAAATGATTAGATAATCAATCAGTATAAGCTTCCTTAACCAATAGCTTACATGTGGAATAGCTCGGTATGCACATCCTTCTTTCCTTAAATAGATAGCCATCCTTTAGATAATGTACTCCAACAATAACTTCTTCTTTGCATTGCTCAAGAATAGGACCAAAATAGGGGTTTCAAGCATACTACTCGATGATAAGGGAAAATCCCAGTAATTTTGTCTATAGGGTAGTCAATAAGGTTTATCGATATTATAAGGCATCTACAACTACGTTGGCACTACCCTTTTTGTATCGAATCACATGAGAAAAACCTTTCATAAATTCTAGCATCTTTGCTTGCCTTTTTGAAAGTTTGTTCTAACTTCCAAGATATTTCAAGGACTTATGGTCTGTATAAATCATAAAGTCTCATGCCAATAAATAGTGTTGCCAAATAACAAGAGCATGGAAAAAAGAGTACAACTCTTTCTCATACACATAATAGTTCCGTGTGGCACTATTGAGCTTCTCATTATGGTAAGCAACCGGTTGATGTTCTTATATCAAGATCATACCAATGCTAATGCTTGACGCATCGTATTCCAATTCAAATGACTTGTCAAAATCTAATAAGAACAAGACAAAGGCAATAGTGAGGTTCTCCTTGATTTCCTTGAAGCTCCACTCAACTCAGACATTCCATTAAAATCCATCACTCTTCTTGGTGAGCTCAGTTAATGGAGTAGCAATAATACTGAAGTTTTTAATGAATTGCATGCAGAAAGAAGTAAAGCTATGAAAACTTCGTACTTTAGTGACATTCTTCGGCATTAACTATTATGAGATAACTTGGATCTTTTCTTTATCTTCTTAGATTTCGTCTTTAGATACTACTTACCCAAGAAAGACAACTTTACTTTGATAGAACATACACTTCTTTAGGTTCTCATACAACTTCTTGGCTTGTAAAATGTCAAAAACAACTTAAAGATGCTGAACGTAATTGTTCATGTCGATGTTGTACACTAGTATGTCATCAAATTACACAACTACACATCTTCCAATTCGATGATGTATTACACGGTTCATAAGCCACATAAATTTGCTCGTTGCATTTTTTGGTTTCAATGGCATAACCAACAACTCGTAGAGATTATGCCTAGTCTTGAAAGCAGTCTTCCATTTAATATTAGGTCTTATGCAAATTTGGTGGTAGCTACTTGGCAAATTAATCTTTAAGAATACCTTGGTGCCATGAAGTTCATCTAATATGTTATCGAGCCTTGGTATTAGGTATTTATACTTGATTGTAATATGGTCTATAGCTTGACTGTTGATGTACATATGCCATAAACCATCCTTCTTTGGGACAAGTAGAGCCGGTACAGCATATCATGCTCTCCCTCACATAACCTCTCTTTATCAGCTTATCCACTTGCTTTTTCAGTTTGGTAGCCTGCTTAAGATTCATTTTGTAAACAGGTTGATTTAGTAGGGCTATGCCTTATTATAGATCAATATAGTGTCCTATGTCTCAAACTGGGGGTAGTCCCTTTAGCAATTCTTTAGGGAACGGGTCGGAAAATTCATTAATTAATCCATCTTTGGATCTCATCAGATACATCTTTTGGATCTCTTATCTCCAATAACTCCTAATTAATATAAACATAGGCTCTCCAGCCTTCTTAATAGCTTAGAGCTCTCTTCGACTCATCACTAAGGTTTCCTTCTTATTAGCTTGGGTGAGTTGGTGATGAAGTCTCATTAACTTGGGTTGGTGTCATGATAAAGTACAATCTTTTTCCATCCTAGATAAAGGCATAGGTACTCTTATATCTGTCATGAATAACATGTCGATCGAATAATCAACGTTGTCCAAGTAACAAATGTGAAGCTCTTATGAAGATAACATCACATATCGCTTCATCCCTATATACATTTATAACACTAAAAGGTATGGCCACTTGTTCAGTGATGTGCAGAGCACCCTTATCAAGAAGCCAATGTAACTTGTAAGGTCGAGGGTGCTTAGAGGCTAGTTGTCCTAACATCTGTACAAAGGACTGTACAACAATGTTAATGCAGCACCTTCCATCTACAATGATGGTGCAAAACTATCCTTTAATGGTCTATTTGGTGTGAAACAAATTTTTTCTTTGGTCTTCCTTAGAGCTCGAAGGAGCTCAACACTCGTTTTATACTAGTGTCATCACTTCTCTTTGGTTAGCATAGACATGAGTCTCCTCTTCCCCCTTAACGTCAATTCTTCTAGTTCTTCGCCTTTGGCTTGCTTTCACCGATACTATCAATTACATCTCCTCAGAGTACTATAGCACGTCTGTTTGAATACTCAACAACTACGTGTCCAAACCCAAGCATTTGAAGGATTTCACTTCGCTTATCTTTCATCTAGAGGTCTATCATTTCTCATATGTCCTCGAGGTTAACCTATCATTAGCTTGACTCTTTTAGCCTACTCAGCTACATCAGGTTGGTCATGTTTTTCCTTGGCTTAAGAAGGTCTCCTTGGCGCAGGTCAACGTGGAACATGAGCTTAGGAAAAACTCGGCTTAGATCTGCTTAGAGCATTTCTCCTCTACTTTTCAACTCTCTGTGCTACTTTAATGCCTTCTTCTAATATACAAAACCTTTGTATCTCCATAATATTACATGTGTCATATTTAAGTCTAGAGATGAATCTCGAAACCGTGCAAGCCTCAAGTTCATTCACATCTGCTCAAATCATTAACATCTAAAATTCTCTCACATAGTCATCGATAGATTAGCTTCTTTAGTGAAGTTCCTATAACTTTCCAAACATATCTTGTAGGTAAATTTTAGGTACAAATCTTCCACTTAACAATCTCTTCATCTCTTCCTAAGTTTGCATAATTCATCATCTATCTCTCGCTTTAACTGCATTCATATTTTTCCAACACATGGTAACATATTCAAAAAATTCAAGTGTAGCAAGTCGAACCTTAACTACATTTGTATATCCATAATAGTCAAATTCCCTCTCTACTTTCTCTTCCTACATTTAATATTTATCTGCATCTCCACTTACACTAAAAAGTGGGATTTAGACCCTGACATTGTCAAGTCTTCAAGAACTTTGACATCCTCATACTTGTATTTAGTAATATTTAGGGGAAATTGCAGAAACAAAACCCCTAAACTTTGACTTAGAAGCTGATTGACCCCCTTAACTTTCAAAGTGAGATTTTTGATCTCCTAAACTTTCATAAATTGGTAAATAACCTCCATAATCCCTTTAAACTTTAATTTTAGTACGTAAACACCCCCTAAACTTTGATTTTTGTGCATAAATACTCTCAAACACCTCATAGTTAAAGGGGGTATCTGCATACTAAAATGAAGTTTAAGCGGTGTTTATGTACAAAACAAAAAGTTTAAGGGTTATGGGGGTTGTTTTGCTGATTTATCAAAGTTTAAGAAGTTAAAAACCTTAGTTTGAAAGTTTATGGGGAAAATCCACACTTAAGTCAAAGTTTAGGGGTTTTTTATTTTTTATTTTTTGCATTTCCCCCTAATATTTAACCTCTTCTTCTTCCTCTTCATTGGCCACTACATCTTCTTCATTAACATTCTCTTTTATCTCCTCCAACTCTAGCTTTCGTCTAGTAACTTGGTCTACTATTCCTCCAGTAGCTCGGTCTACTATTCCTCCAGTTCGATAGGGTTGAATGGGGAGATTAGCTTGATCACCTTTGTCGTGTCGTATCGTCTCTTAGGAACATTCTTAGGTGGGTTATGATGAGGTACACCTTGTGGTTACTACCTATTTGCTTGCATCACAGTAATCGAACTCTTAAAAAGATTTGTAAGTCTATCAAGTTTATCATTGACTAATCTAAGGGTATTACTATCATTTTGACCTTGACCAGTGTATGCACCATTACTTAAGTCACCGATAGCACCTTAAACATTTGAATTTGACATAGTGTAATATTTCTCCTATAGGTTAACAATATAATACACAATAAACACTTATACTTATTACCTATAACCTTATTAACACACTTTAACAGCTTCAACACCTAACACTCACTCGAATACAACAGAAATGAACTTGCTCTGTTTTTCACAATAAAGAATAGAGTAACAACAATAATGATACTTACCAATCCATGAACCTCCACTTCACAGCTCATAACTTCAAAACTCACTTTACTTAAACGTATTGCAACAGTTACGAGAGAAATACAAGAAACATGAACAAAACTTCACTATAATGTCACACATTCCCTCTCGAAACCATGTTCTAATACCAGTGAAGTTGATGCATCTGTGAGGTCATATACACAAAGAAACATCACAATGAAAGGGAATGAAAGTAAACAAAAGGGGGATTAGCAAATTCGGGCAACTACTAATTAGGCATGACACATCGATGATCCTACCGGTCTATAATTCGCCATATGTGACTCTAATAAGTATAAATCACTCTACACTTTTTAGGTACATTTAGGCATAAACTAACCATAAGTGTGTTTATTTTTCAAGTTCTTGATACTTAATTGTATAATATATTAATTTCAGATAATTCAAGAGTAAGGAGATGATATTTATTCAAGACAAAGTGAAGAGGAGATGAAATTACACAAAAACAAGGATATTTGAATCAATCACGGGCGTAATGAAAGGAGATTTAAGTACTTAGCGCTCATCACCCCCTCCATTATGGCCATGATCAAGGGAGTAACCAAGACTGAAGTTATTTTTCCATTTGTTCGTCACTGCTGTGACTCTATCTTAGAAGGATGATCATATCTTCAATCACGGGTGTGACGAGGTAGAATGTTTGCGACGAAAAGATTACTCCCCGCATTATGGGTGCGATGAGAGTGGACTTAACTGCTCTTTTTTAACTTTATCACACAAACCGATGTGTAGAATGGGTCTTAACACCAAGAAGTGTCTTGAAGTGGTATATTTTGGGCCTTTTGACGGGAATAATATAAATACATTACAAGTTTCAGACAATGGAAGATCATAATCAACATCATTAAGAGCATCACATCACCAAACCACAACACACCTATTCATCCATCTTTATATCATTTTGTGTTTTGTTCAGTTTTTTTTTCTATACAATCATTAGTGTATATCGTACTCTTCTTGGAACTACTTAAGAAAGTCAACGGGACTTTATTGTTCGTGTATTTGTGGGACTTTTATAGTGGAACAAAAAGGGGATTTTGCTTTTTACTTATTCCTTGTTTTATTTCTTTTTAATTGTTATTTCTATTAGTTTATGTTATTAATTTATCATGTGTAAGTAGTACATTAAGACTTGGTCCATTCACTTAGTATGAACAGGTGCATGGAATAATAGTTTCCTAATGTTTGTTATTCCTGTTGAATTGAACTTAATTAATCTATGTACAGTATAGTGCATGACAATTCTATTAGGCCAGATTTCAATAGAATATGTCGAGAGACAATTCTATTGAATGGATCTATTTCATTGGAATAACTTACTCTTGACAATAAAGATATTATTAGGAAAGTTGCTATATCTTTAGGGGAATTGATAAATTAACATGACAATTAATGCGATCCGAGTTGGCTGTTAATTTAAAAGAGATTCTAATCGATATAATTAGGTTTAGAAGTAAGTAATTCTGAGAAAAATGCTTAATACTCGTAATTTCTTGTAGATTTAGGACAAAAAATATATTGATAATATTATACTAAGTAGTGAAGCAAATCTGCATGTTAAGTGTGTTGTTAGTAATTGTTTTTGTAACCATTGTGTTAGTTTATATTAGCTTGTGGATTACTATAGTTTAGTAAGTAATTTAGAGTTTTAATAATTAACCACTTGATAAATTGGATTGCTAGATAATAGGAAGATTAACTAGTACTAGTTGTTGTGTTTGTTCCCAGTAGAGAGGACCTTATACTCATCTATGCTATAAAACGATATGAATACTTCTCTATTAAACCAAGTTAAAAATAGAATATGGGTTTAGAAATTTTAAAACTTGGAAGCTTTAATTAGGGACAATCAGACTCACTGGTTTGAATTATAGAGCCATTCACCACTACTCCTTACTAAAGGGAATAGATAATAGTTAAGAGAGAGTAAGAACACTAAGGTTACTTAGGAAAGGAAACTAGTAACGCTCAATAATGTAATCACATGTTAATGTCTTATCTACGTACAAGGAAGTGAAGTATTTATATGGCATCAAATAGAGTTACACTAAATAAAGAAAAGACAAAATGGATAATATTCAAAAGATTGTTATAACATTCTTAAAAAGGGTAAAAATGGAAAAGAATACATTGTTCTAAAAATTAGAAAATCGTTATAACATATTGTGCCTGAAGACATATGTCAAAAGGTGACTAAAGGCTTGTAGTGTGTTTGGCCAACCTGAACTGGATTTTGAGGCTGCTTAGCAGTTACAGGATCCTACTCGAACAAGGCTAGAAGAGAATCAGCAATCAAAGTTGACCTAGTTTGGTTTAAGTCAGAGTTTGGGTACTAAAGAGCATTTGATCCTCCCTAGGTTGAATGTCTCAACAACTCAACTTAAATAGAAGACTAATGCTAATCGATTTGGGAGCCACTTAGATCATGGTATGAGCTTAACAATAGGTATGACTGGTTGGCATGCATGCTTAGCAGGTCGGCATGATTGGTGGGCAACTTGGAAACTGTATTGATACTTATGAGAGCTCGGTACTTGGGTCAGCAGTAGTGTAAAAGATGGAGATCGAAATGGGAATTATCATCCGGAGTGGGGTTGAAAGTTAGTATTCTCTACGTGAGTCCTTGAAGTCCTCTAGCTTGGCTGTGTATAACTAGTCCGAGGAGTTGATTTCTACTTTAACGTAATCCTTATGTTCAATATAAGCTAAAGATCTAATAAGTATGTTAATTTAGATATTTAATTTACAAGAGATTGAAGGACCTTAGGAAGAATTCTAATCCTTAGAGAGCACTACACTTGTATCATGCATAATTGCGATCAATATGAGATTATTTTGAGTTGAAGAGTAACCTATAACCATTAAACTAGGTGGGTTCTTTTAATCTATAGATTAATTACGTAGATTTAATGTTCAGTTGGATTTGAAGCATAATTGCAGTAGTGATTGATTGAGATTGATGTTGAGTACGTATATGCATGTAAATAGTGATTGACACCATTATTGATTTTTAATATAATTGTTTGACTAGTTTTCTAATGTTTTAATTTGATATATTTGAGTTATAATATGTATAAAGAATCTACTTTGATGAGAAATTGATAAATTGAAGTTGATTGATACTTATTTTAATTGAGATTGTGAGCTATTTGTATGATCAAGTGTCTGAATTACTTTTTCATATGTTAATTTAATAGATTTATGTTATAATATGTGGTTGAAAATGTAGGTATTGAGGAATTGATGAGTCAAAGTGCTTATGGGTATACCCCATGATTAAGTATCCCACATAAGTTATAAGAACTTATGGTACTTGTTTATAAGGTTAAAGTGGTAAATACGTTATCAATACATAGTTATAACTTTTAGACCAAGTGATTAATGGGGCTATTTATGTTGCTGGCTTGGTTTATTCACTGTTTTTGACATGGATTGTTACAAATGGTATCAAAGTGAACCCTTGATAGTAAATGGACAATTCAGGTTCGGCTTCAGTTTTGTAAAGAAGTTCAAGGAAGGTGGAGAGTATCACTAGGGTATGACTCTTTATATGCTTTTAAGGTAACTTATAGTTAATGGGTAACTTGAATTTTACATTAAAAAATAGGGAGGTCTAATTATAAGCTCTGGTGACGAGTACATAGCGTGGTAAGGGAAGATTATGAGATTATGATATCTCATGATTAAGTATCCTACATGGGTTGAGAGGGGTTATAATACTAGTTTATAAGGCCATAATGATGAATATCTTGTCAACACATCATTGCAGCTTTTGAGCTAACTGGTTAATGAGCTCATTTTTGGCTTGGTTTATTTAGTGCTTTTGGCCTGAGGCATTATATGTGTAAGTATATGGAGTGACATGCTAAAGCATTAGAGGTATTATTTTTAATTTTCAATGTGTAAATTGATGCAATCATATAATATCTTGATAATTCAATGGTGTATGGATGTTCAAGTGTTACTTTTAATTGAAGTGGAAATAGATCTATGCATGATTAGATTATGAACATGATATGTTCTAGAATATACACAACTAACTTGAGATTGATTGAATAAGATTGTTCTTATAACGTGATTCTTGATCAATTCTATTAAATTAGGTTAATAGGTATTGATTTTTGTTGAAACATAGACTTTAGGATTGAATTGGAGGTGATATGGTATGGAAAAATATGAATTTGAAATGAATTATGTGAATTTAGGTGTAGATTAATTTACTAAAAAATTTTGAATATACTGAGCTTGAGAATTTTACAAATTAATGTACTCTTGAACACGTTGTCAATGATACAAAAATGTTCTTGATAATGGCAATATTTGATTTTGTATAACACGTATTTTAGGCTATATTATGCGATGAAAGTATGAACTTTTTTTGCAATTACAAAGATGTTAAACTTGCATATTAATATGTTATTGAGAATGTTGATTATTAATTTTAGCTTGTATAGGTGATATGAAATGAAATATGTTGAAGTTGATAATTTATATTGTCAAATACAATTAGGTCGATTTGGCTTAGTTTGAAGTTCAAAAAGTTCCAAAAATTATTCAAAAGATGCTGAATGTGATGGACATGATGATGAATATGTCTATGTTTCTCAATTGTTTCTTGTGAATTTTTAATGTGATCTTGATATGTGGTGGTTTTAATCTTGTAGAACTAGTTGATTCGTTATTTATATGTTAATATGTTATGTCTTTATATAAATTTGAATGTGATCTTTATGACAAAAAGAATGTTTTCAATGCTATAGAGGTGTTTCTAATGTTGTGTTATTATTAATATTCAACTTGTTCTTATTATGATATGTATTTGTTTTTTAGAGTTTAACTACGTTTAATAGGAACTTATTATTGTGTTTCATCTTTCTATGAAATTCAAAGGCCTTCTTGAAGAATTTTGAATACTTGTGATAAACATTCAAAGTGTTCATCTTTATATTCAAAGTATTCTTACTTAAGAACTTTTTTTATATATCTTATTTAAGGGTTACAATTAATGAAAAATGTGTTTTCCAACAAGAATTGAGTTACGACCACTGATCATAATCAACTTAATTAAACATCAAATATCCTTCCTAATTAACAAATCCTTAAAATCAAGAAAATTAAACACATTAATTAGAGTTGAATTTTAGATCAAACTCTTGGACCAAACATGATTTGATCTTCATAAAAGGCCTTAACATGATAAAAACGTTATTATGACTAAAATTGTTAAAATAATAGTATTTTGTTAAAAATTAATAAATACAAAAATATGATAAACAAATAATTAATAAACGATAAATATAAAAGAATAGGAAGTCTAGATTAAGTTGATCTAAGACCGATTCAAATAGGTGGGTATGAAAAAAGAATAAAAGTAATCAATAATAATTAGTTAATAAAATTAGTAATAAACATTAAACAAAAATTGATTTGGGTTGGTTTGATTTTAAAAATGTTGATTACGATGAATAATCAAGAGGGGAGTTGAATTGATTGTTAATCAAAATTCTAAGTCCTTGTTAACTTTTTCTTCTTATTGTTCAAGATTAATATAACTACTAAACTTGTATTTTCTATCAAAATTACTTATAAATTTAAATCAAAGTTTTGCTTGTGAAAACTTCCTAACTTCTCATATGATCTTTTAACTTAGCTTATGAATATTTACTCTTAAACTTTCTACCTAATAATTTCATGCTTAGTAATGTGCTTTTGATCTATCTATTTATGCAATTAAGTGAAAAACAATAAATAAATTATTGAAAAATAAATACATAAGGAATAAGAAAATCAGGCACTAATATATAGTAGTCTCGCCTTATGTGATGGTCCATTATTCTAACCTAAAGCTAGGGATCAAGTATTTCATGCCTAAGTTTTCACTATATGAAAGAAATTTCACAATAAGATCAATAGTTCTTGCAACTTTACCTTACCTCCTAACTCCTTGCCTCAAAAGCAATCGTAACATTAGCAAATTCTCCCTTAGAAGTCCTCATTTCCTAATTTTTTAATAGATTGGCAACTCTTTTGAGAATGTATAATAAGTTTCCTTACACTTTAACACAATACTTCGACCAACAATTGATCTTACCATTTTACTCAAATATCTCAAGTATTTCTCTCAAAGATTAAAGATCACATGAATATGTGATAGCTCTTTCATAATGTATTCAGTAAACTTATGTAGGTCACGTACTATCTTCCTTCTGTTCTTTTAAATAATCAAAATCTTTAATCCGTTCTTCTTGACTCATTCGTCTCTTTGTATATCTATGGCTCCAATGTTTAAATGATCTCTATTTGGTGATAGCTACTGTGTAGTCATCATTATTCAAACCTCTGTGATCTCCATTCCTTACTGTCTTCACATATATGTTCAACTATTATAAGTGTGTATTTGCAATTCTTTCAATATTTAATCTACTTCATTCGTCAAGGTGTGTAAGTAGGTTTTGGTTCGTAGGTTGGCCCGTTTAACTTATTTTTAAATAGGTTTGGATTGAGATTTTTTTACTTATTTAAAAAAACAAGCCAAATGAGCCTAGACCGTTTAACCTTTGAGCTAAAGTGGGTTGATTTAGGAAGGCCTATTTAATACATTTACGCCTTTGGCCAGCCTATTTAATCTGCTTTTTAAACAAACCTGGGTTAAGGTTTTTTTGTCCATTTAAAAAGCGAGCCAAATAAGCTCAGCCCATTTAACTCACGAGCTAAAGTGGGTCGAGTTGAATTGGCTTATTTAACTTACCTACACACCTCTAGTAGCAAGCCAATCTTTCTAATAATCATTGCTTCCATAATTCTTGTTAACTTTGAAGAAGATATCCTACAACTAGATTATATATATTATCAAAATATAAACCCTATAATGTTGGGTCTTAACTTATAAAATGTATATTTTTTATTTTTGTAGTATTTTTGTTAAGTATTATATTTTAAATATATTTTTCTTTTCCAATTTATTTAGCTTCTGACCTTGTTGTGTCTTTTCAATTTGTCATATTTTCTTATTTTGTTTTGTCTTATGATCAGGATTTTCTTTTCTTACTCGATAATGTTGCCTTTGTCTTTGTTAAACTTCTAATGAATAATGCATTGAAGTTTTGAGTTGTAGTATCCTCTTATACAATTTCAATTGTTTAATCTTTGTTCTAAGTTCAATTAGCTTCTGTCTCTCGATGGTTGTTATTAGTTTTCCTTTGTTGTCATTGAGGCTATAGATTCTACTATTTATTTAGCTATTCTGACTTTCTCCTTTTTAATTCAAAAGTTGTATTTCCTTTTCTTAACTCAATTTCTTACTTCCGATCAACTTGAGTTTATGTTGTAATTCTTAGTTTTTTACTATATACTCAATAACTTGATTAGTAATTCTAACACATATTTTATCATTACCAAAATACATTTTGTTTCAATTCTAACAAAAAAAATAAATTAGGCTAACCTTAGTAAATAGATTAGACAACTGTAACTAAAATACATTAAATGTTTTGCTTAGTTGGACTTACCTTATGGACTATAATTATTGATCTTAGTCAAATATTAAGTAATTAACTTATATAATCTCGAAGTTAACTAAATAATAACAATTACCCTTATTGCATATATGTTGGTTATCAAGTTTGAGATTGGCTAATCTTCTTTGACTTATGATTGTGAGGAGTTTTCGATATATAGTAAACACTATGTATTGTGCAACATATCTGCCTACTAGTTATTGAACCGGACTTTACATAAGTTAGGCTAATGAAAATTATGTGACTTGCCTGTGTTTAGTCATTTTAGGTCAATAGGCAATACCCTTTGGACTAGGTTAAGCTACAGTCATAATACTGAGATAATATGGTAGTTAGACACTTGGGTTATATTAAGTAGCTTGGTAATTAGTTAATAGGAGGGAATTGCGTTGTTCATGGCCGATAATGATGGGGAGAAACTATGGAAAAAGTTATCTTAAGGTACGAGATCTAAGGATAATACATTATATGTGGATTGCGATCATCAGTAGCAAATTTGACGTGAATTCATTAGTAGACTACTTATGGTTTCGGTTTTAGGCATAGTAACCTAACCATCCTTGTTAACCCCCAATTACTTACTATACTAGGAGTTGGATTCCCTTGATTTTACTACATCTAGAGTCATGAGTTACTCTTAAGTTTCAAGATTTTGAAATTGTACTGCTTGCTTACATTTAAATAATCATTTTAATGAACCTTACTTTTTGCATTAAGATAATGTAGGTATGTAGTGTAGTATAGTAGATATTTGTGTGGTTGCTATGTGTTGGATCTCATCAGGTGTTAGATTTGCAAGGATGATCTTTATATTTACCATGGATGCAATAATTATGCTAAGAACCTAGTTAACACTAACTTGAAAACTACCACCATCTCAAATTCCGTTGCTGTTTAAAGCTTAGCAAGCAGATATTGTGGATTTTAGTTTTGATATTATTTTATGATTAGAATCTTCTAGTAAGACGCTTTCTTTGATTAAATTAATGGTTTTTTTTTAAAAAAAAAAACAAAAATTAGTTAAAATCTAATTATCATAGTTTAGTGGTTTTGGTAATTGGTAACCTTAATATGTCTTACTTGAGTAAGATGGACTATCATTCCCTTTTAGGTCTCAAAGTGTGATAGTGCTGGTCGTGGAACCATCTAAAGGAACCCAAAATTAATATTGTATGTTATAGATGTTGCAAGTTCTAGGTTATGATGCATTTTATATTCTTATAGAGGGTTAAATTGACTTTATAATAATTTTGGTCTAAGTTAAGTATTAATTTGAATTTGACTCTTAAACTAGTGATATGACTTAAGGAGTTTGGTTCAAATTTTAGGATGAATTAAGGAAATATGACTTGGTGCATTTGGAATATGGATAGTTAGATTTGCTTGCCCGTTCTTAATATTTCTCAAGTAAACTTGTTTACTTAATAAGAATGGTTAAAGACTTTAGGTTTTAGCAAACTCATAAAGATAACTCTAAATCGAGGAGGCTCCATCTCGTCCATCAATTAATAAAGCAGCTTAATGAACATCATTGAATCTAGGAGTCTATAAGTGCCCATAAATGCTTTCTCATTTGATGCTTTTTAGAAGAGATTGAGAAATAACATTTTACTATAGGATACTTACTCTTAAGGATCAAACAATTGCTTAGACGAACAATAAGCTCGAGTATTCAAACTACATGGTTAAGGCTCTAGGTCATCTTGTTAATTTCTTGTGCATTTGAGATTCATTGTCTTCTTTTCCTCCTAATCACCCTCTCCAAGTCATCTCTTTGTGTCACTACTTTGAAGGCCACATAAAGTACAAGACACATGCCACAAGCACATAACCATGTCAATTATATCCCTCGTCCATATTTGGTGACTTTATTGGAAACTTGACATAAAGTGATTTGAATTCACTAAATGAGCTAAGCTTCAATTATATTTTGACTATTCATGATTCAAAGTTAGGATATAGAGTTTTCTGTTAGTCCTTGTGAAATAAAATGATCAGGCAACTGTTGTTGGAGAATGTAAATAATTCTATAATGATATGCATAGCACCTTGGCTCAAAAGAAGAAGAAACTTGAAAATAAGAAAGGAGAAAAAAGGAAAATGCATAGCTCCAAGTCATGTTTTTAAAACAAATAAACATTCGTACACATTTGAAGGATAAATAAGTTTAATTATGAGTCCTAGAAGGAAATTGATTTCACATATATGTATATATTCTATTATGTTTGAGGTAAGGCCATTCCTGCATATATAATAATAGTTATATTATGAAACCCAAAAATTAAAGTATTGAGGGAAATGCTAACAGTAAAGGATTAAGTACAAACAAAAGACCTTATCCTAGCATATAGTAAACTTTTATGCATGTATTAACACTTTCATAGTAAATTTTGACCGAGAATCAACGAAATAGATATTTTTGGATTAATTGTGTAAGAATCTTAAAATGGACCATATTGTAGTATATAATGGTTTTTGTATGCTCAGAAGTTTTAATGCAAGTATGGCTTGTTATTATGTGCTTAGAAGATTTTGTGTGTTTTTCCAAGTCCTTATCTGTCCATGTTTCATAAAAAGATAATTGCTCTGATGCATTTAGGAAAAATCTAGATGCTTTGCATTGCCTTGAATAAATATGACAAGAGCTTAAGATATGAATTAGTAGATGAGGCCAAGTAACTCTTAAAGCTCATGTGAACTTTAAGACCAAGTTGAGATGGATACAATTCTATACAAGTTGCAGAAGCTCCTTAAGTCGAGTTGAGAGTACTAAGCTTGTAGCAAGCCATGATCTTTGAATTTGAGTAAGCTGTAGACTTAAAAGTCCATCGACTGATTCAGCAATAGGGAAAAAAATAAATTAAACTGAACTCTACAACTATGTTCCTGATTCGAGCTACTCTAGAGAAATATAAATGATAGTATGTAGCCTACCAAGTGCTTGGCAATCTTAGCAATGTTGTTGAATCTGAGCTCTAAATAGCAATTGTTGGCAAGCACATATTATAGTAATTCAGTATGGACTCCACACAGACCAAGCTACATAATCCTTGGACACTACATGGCAGTAAATGAAGTCCTTAATAGATTAGCTAACCCGAAAGCAACAGTTGATCCAAGCTTAGCAAGGTGTTCATGTCATGGGATAGGAGGTTAACCCTCTTCATAAGTGCTTGTGCCGCACTCTTTGCCTCATGTATTGTCTTTGATTATGGAGGGCGAGCCAGCCTTTCCCTTCTTGTCTTTCCAAGACAGTTCTAAACCCCCTACTTTAGGAATGCCAGCTGGCATTGTCATCATCCTCCTTATGATAGAGAACGTTCAACTTCTCAACTGGTTTTGACCTGCTATGGCTATTATTAGGAGAGCGACATTAGCTCCTGACCAGTTTGCTTAGGGGTGGCCAACCCCACCTTAAGAAACTACCTAACCCAACGAATAAACCGGTAGCTGACGCTACTTACTTCATATTAAGCCCCAAGTTGAATGTAAGCCCTACAACCAGTCATTCAAGGTTTTGATCGGCTGAAAGATCTGATCAAACCTAAATTATAAGTAAAGCCAGAAATATTATTAAAAATGATCTTCTAAGATTGAATTTAAGAAAATAAGCAATAAAATAAAAGAATATAAAAAATTCCAAATTTTAAGTATATAATTCATTATTTATCGAAAATGCGTAAAATGCATTCCGATAATTAATAAATTGCTAGAGATAAATTATATGTATACTAAAAATCATAAAATGACCTAAATAATATTTAGGAATATTTATTTGTACTATATATGAATTTACATGTAGATAGAAATACGCCTAATTACTTAAAATACGCGAAATGTGCTAAAGTAATACTAAATAATTAAAGAAAATTCATAATTAATTAAGGAAAAATCAGGAAAAATAAGGAATGATCCAGATATAGGTGGTAGCAGCTGGGGAAAATAAGAAAAAAAATTAGCCAATTAAATTAGAACAACACAAAAGTCAAATTGGAAGAAGATAGGGCAATTGTCTTGTCTAATTAATGTACAATAATTTCCCTAAAGCTCCATAAATAGAAAAAAAAATTTAGCAGTTCATTTGGTTAGTTTGGAGAGTGAGAAAAATAGGGACAGGCGAAATTGAGAGAAAAATTAGGGTTAGGAAAAATAATAAGAAAAACTGTACAATTAGGGCCTTAAAGGATAACCCAAACTAGATGAGTAGCTAGGATTAGACGGCCACCACCACCACACAGTAGTGGCAGTGCCCAGACCGGATGATAAGGACAAGGCGGCCGGCGATGGCCAGAGCCACCCAGACTGGTGAGTCCGATTTTTAGCCCAATTTTGTGTAATTTTGTAAAAATAGTAAATATTCTTATAAAATTATGAATTTTGTTATTCTAGAATATTTTTGTATGTATTTTTTAGGAAAAATATTATTTTGATGAAAATATGTCTCAGGATATATGGTCTTTAAGAAATCGTGCAAAACCAAACATGTTTCGGTTTAGAAATAAATAACCTTAGGAGTGTAGTTTTAAACCCAAAATTTTTGTGTAGACTACTTAAATGATATAGAATAGTGCTATGAAGCCCGTTTTGAAAAATTAATTTTTTAAAATTTTAGATAATTTTTAGGCCTTAAAATGAGGCATAAAATAGGTAATTTAGGGTTAATTAAGTAATTAAATGGTTAATTACTGATTTAGTGAATAATTATATGTTTTAGGATGTTGAAATCTAATGAAGTATGACACTTGTAGCATTTAGAGTGTTATATGTAATTATTAGGTTAATTATGTAGTAAATGAGTCATAGGGAAAAATAGTAAATTTTAAGTTAATTTTGTAAATTTAGGTAATTAGGAGTAAAATATAATTTAGGATGAATTTGGACATTTTGAAATGATAATTGATGTTGGGAGATAGTAATTAGAGATAAAAATATTAGATGTGTATTATGTACATAATAAGTAATAGTACATAATACACAATTATTAGAAATATAATAAATAGAAAATATTAGAATAAAAATTGATATTATGATAACAATACTTAAATCCATTGCACAAGTCTGGATTTGGTCGTGAGCTGTTGCATTAATGGCAACTCCTCAACCTAGATTAGAGCGGACGCAATTTCTTTAATCTCACGACGGATCGGACAACGTCGTGCGATGATATTTGCTTGAACATGCATTGTATCTAATAAGTTGATCGATAACCTTATTGTGTTTATGGTATAATTTTAAGTCCTCCATCTTAACTTACAGAGCTGTGGTTACTCATATCCCTATAGACGTCATGTAGGTGCTGGTTAAGAAGCGGCATACAACTACTTTGAAGCTAGCAACTGCTGGATCCTGAGGAGTGAAGAAAAATATTTGAAGAACAAACATATATTCTTAAGGTCTAAGCTTTTATTTTAGAATTTTTCATTTTTGAATAATGCAATAATTGAATTATAGTGTATATATATATTTTCTCACTTTCTTAGGTAAATGATTTATTTAAAATTACAAACTGTTTACTTCAAAGCGGGTTAGTCGTGGATGCTTTGTATAGATCAGGTCTAAGATAGCAGTTGTAAGACCAACTTCTATCTTAGAATTGTTTACACGGCGAAACTGTTACGACTCTATCGCTTCGGGGCGTAACATTGAACACCCCCTTATCACTCCAAAACACAGACCGTAACATTCTCCCCCACCTAAATTTACAACGCCCTTGTCGTGGGGCCAACTTTTCGCCACTACCCTTCCCCTTGAGATCACTAACCTTATTCTTCCATTGCCTAACTCCACACCAAGATCATCTCTGCCAGGACTATAAGGCTTCCATAGGCATTCCCTTGCCTTCACCCTCTCCTTTTATCTTCCGAGATCGCTTCTTATTAAGTGGCCCAACAGTAGGGTTTACCCTTTGAAGTACATTTTTACTTTTCCTTAAGTTTCGGGCAAAATTTTGTTACAATGCTGTTCATGGCACAACTGCCCCTTCTGGCAACGATGCCCTCTACCTAGTGGTCACTCCCTCTTGAGCATTATCCATATGAGCCCAATTGTCAACAAGAACTGTCATTTTCCATATAGCATACTGGGTAGCATTCACGTAGCTCAATTGGGTTGGAACTTTTAGTTCTGATACCACTTGTCATGGGACGGGAGGTTAACTCCCTTCATAAGTGCCTGTGTAGTGTTCAACCGTCCGTTACCTCATGTATTATCTTTGATTATGGAGGGCGAATCAGTGTAAGTCTCACAATCAGCTGTTCGGAGTTCTGATCGACTGAAAGACCTGATCGAACCTAAATTATAAAGTAAAGCTAAAAATATTAGTAAAAATGATCCAGTAAGTTTGAATTTAGGAAAATAAGTAAAAAGTAAAAAAATATAAAAATTTTCAAATTTTAAGTATATAACTCATTATTTATTGAAAATGCTTTAATGCTTAAAAATGCATTCCGAAAATTAACGAATCGCTAAAGATAAATTATATGTATACCAAAAAATCATAGAATAACCTAAATAATATTTAGGAATATTTATTTGTATTATATATGAATTTACATGTAAGTAGAAATATGCATGATTACTTAAAATATACGAAATGTGCTAAAATAAAAATAAATAATTAAATAAAATTCATAATTAATTAAGAAAAAATCAAGAAAAATATAGAAAAGTCCAGAATTAGGGTATGGAAATATGAAAATTAAAGAAGGAAATTAACTAATAAAATTTAACCAAATAGAAAGTCAAAAAGAAGAAGAGATAAGGCAATTATCAAATCAATTTAATATATAATAATTTCTTTAAAGCTCTATAAATACCTCAAATTTTTCAGAAGCTCATTTGATCAATTTGAAACCCTATAAAATTAGAGAGAGGTGAAATTGAGAGGAAATTAGGGTTTTACAAAAAAATTTAATAAAAATCTGTGCAATTAGGGCTTTTAAAGAAAACCTAAACCCAATGAGCAACTGGGAGTAGACAGCCACCACCACCACACGGTGGTGGCAATGCCTAGGTGGTCCGATACACCTATGGCCACAAACGGTGGCCAAAGCCACTCAAATTGGTGAGTTCAATTTCTAGCCCCATTTTGTGTAATTTAATAAAAATAATAAATATGCTTAAAAAATTATGAATTTTGTTATTCTAAAATATTTTAGTATGTAGTTTTTATGAAAAATATTATTTTGATGAAAATATGTCTCATGATATATGGTCCTTAAGAAATCATGCAAAACGAAGCATGTTTTAGTTTAGAAATAAATGACCTTAGGAGGGTAGTTTTAAAACCCTAAATTTTTCTATAGACTACTTAGGTGATATAGAATAGTTCCACAAATTCCTTTTTCAAAAATGAATTTTCAAAAATTTTAGATAATTTTTAGGCCTTAAAATGAGGTATAAAATAGGTAATTTAGGGTTAATTAAGTAATTAAATGGGTAATTACTGATTAGATGTACAATTATATTTTTAGGATATTAAATATGATAAAATATGATACTTGTAACATTTAAGGTGTTAGATGTAATTATTAGGGTAATTATGTAGTGAATAAGTAATAGGAAAAAATAGTATATTTTAAGTTAATTTGGTAATTTAGGGTAATTAGGTTCAAATTTGATTTGGAACGAATTTAGAAATTTTGAAATATTAATTGATGTTGAGAGATGGTAATTAGAGTGATAGAAATATTAAATGTGTATTATGTACATAATGGATGATAATATATAATATATAATTATTGGAAATATAATAAATAGAAAATATTATAATAAAAATTGATATTATATAAATAATAGGGATATATAATAAATCTAACAGAAATCTTGAATTTATGTAATTATATGAAAAATGTAAAAATTTCTCACATTAAAAGTAAATTCGGTACACTAATAAGGATTTAAGTATACTGAGTGGAATAAAGTACTGACTAGAGGTAATTATGATATTTAGGACATCTGGAAGTAATGTGATTAATTTCACATTATGAGTTGAAACAAGTTTTTAATGTTTGGGTATAAAATAGCACTTAGAAATCGAACTAGAACCTAATTTAGAAATCGATGTGGAAACTGAACCCAAACTTAGTGTCAAACCCAGAATAATTATAAAAGATTTGAAAACCTAGATAATTGGACATATTAAACCCTAAACTAAGGATAACAATAAGCATGATAAGATAAAACTAACCTATAATAGTTATATGAAAAAATGAAACCACATTTGTATTATAGGGATGATTGGCGATGACTTGAGTGAGTTGGACCTCGAGTGAGCGAGCAAGGTGTCCAAGTAAGTCGGGATTGATAAGTTGCTACATTTTGGAGGCTTGAGATTATACTTGGTTGTGCTTGTTAGATAGTTGATTGTGTGTATGCGCTTGATTATAAGTGATGCTATGATTCTGTTTGTTGTTCTAGCATATATTATATGAAGTGATCAATCACCCAAAACTGAACCTAATAAAGATATGACCTGTAAATATAAATCGAACCTGCATAGCAACCCATTAAGGGAAACCTAGGATTCTCTAGTCAAATACTGACCCATTTGAAAGGGATAACGCTAGATAGCAAAATGGGTCCCTTCTTCATTCTTAGTCGAACTAAGTGACAGGTGAGGAGGTCGTGGAAAAGGTGAAGTCAATGGTTCGAAGGTAGTTGCAGGAGGAGCGGTGTCTCCATTGCACAAGGCTGGGTTTAGTCGTGAGCTGTTGCATTAACGGTAACTCTTCAACCCGGATTAGAGCGGTCACAATTTCTATAATCTCGGGATAGGCCGATCAACGTCGTGCAATGACATTTGCTTAAATGTATATTACACGAAATGATTTGACTGATAACCTTGTTTATGTTTGTGGTATAGTTTAAAGTTTTCCATCCTAACTTACTGAGCTGTGGTTATTCACATCCTTATAGATGTCGTGCAGGTGCTGGCTAAGCTGATTAAGAAGCGACTTACAACTACTCTGAAGTTAGTAACTATTGGATCCTAGGGAGTGAGGAAAAACATTTGAAGAACACACATATATTTTTAAGGTCGAAGCTCTTATCTTAGAATTTTTCATTTCTGAATAATGTATTAACTAAGAAATAGATTACAGTGAAGCGTTGTAAACGTTAATTATAATAATTGAATTCTAGTGTATATATATATTTTCTCACTTTCTTAGGTAAATAATTTATTTAAATTACGAATTATTTACTTCAAAGCGAGTTGGTCATGGATGCCTTGTGTAGATCAGGTCTAGGATAGCAATTGTAAGGTCAACTTCCATTTTAGAATGATTTATATGGCGGATCTATTACGACTTTGTTGCTTTGGGGCGTAACAACCAGCCTTTCCCTTCCTATCTTCCCAGGACTATTCCAAGCCCCCTCTTACTTTAGGAGTGCTAATTGGCATTGTTATCGTCCTCCTTATGGTAGAGGGCTTCCAACTTCTCAACTGGTTTTAGCCTACCATGGCCATCATCAAGAAAGTAGCATTATCTCCCAACTACTTGGCTTACAGGTGACCAACTCTACCTTGAGAGACTACCCAAACCCATGAACAAATTGCAAGTTGACGCCACTTTCTTTACATTAAGCCCCAAGTTGAACACCCATTTATCACTCTAAAATATGGACTGTGACATTAGCGCGAGCTGCTCCCTAATGATGCAAAGAGCAGTTGATGAATTTGAATTCAACAAACTTCTTGTGATTCTTAGCTTGGAGTGCAGTAGCTGTGTAATATCCAACACCAGGTTGAGTGCTCTAATGCTCCACAGCAACTCCTCATGTTCAGTAGTAACTTGAATCAAGACCAACTTTAACCACCTGAGTACTAAGCCATTAACAACAGTAGTTTAGTACCAAGCAACATACCAAGGTTAAACAAACAACATCAATGCCTATCTAAGCATGTTTTAGCATAATAGCTACTTCTTAAGTAGTGCTCTAAAT
This sequence comes from Lumnitzera racemosa, assembly GCA_024138005.1. Lineage (NCBI taxonomy): Eukaryota > Viridiplantae > Streptophyta > Magnoliopsida > Myrtales > Combretaceae > Lumnitzera > Lumnitzera racemosa. The sequence continues at coordinate 83,067,964 of JAMXBC010000012.1, forward strand.
AACAAAATTATAGCAAGGACTTCAAACCAAACCAACCATTAGCTAAAACATGTTACTATTAAGCTAATTCAGCTTCAGGCTAGATGATTACAAGTTCTTCAAATGATTCAGCAACTAGGAATAGAGTCCATTTACTTCACAAGCTAAATTAGTCCATGATGTGTAGCAAAACTGAGTTGTTATCCTCAATGTGCTAGGAAATTCACTTCATTTTATTTATTTATTGTAGGCCATGGATTTCCATAATGACTAGCAACTCCAACAGAGAATTCTAAGCGCATCAGCTATAGCATCCACTTCACAAGCATACAGAGCACCAATAAGCCCCTTCAAGATAACAGTTGGGGTACCATGGTTCAATAGCAAAACAAGCCAAGTTGTTGATTTTTTTTAAACTGCAAAAACTTTAATAGCGGGCGAATGATTAGTGAATGAGCAGTTGTAGGCCGAGAAACTTTGTCGATATATATTTGCTAAAGAATTGATGATTTGCAAATATATTTAGTAGTTATATTCTACACATGTATTTTAGCTCTTATTCTTATATATTTACATGTACATTTGGAAAGGAAGTTAGTTAGAATTTCGTTACTTAGTTGGCAACTTTACAGCTGAAAGTTAGTTTACAATCAGTTACATATTACTAGTATAAATAGGCATAGTGGAAGCATAATAGCCACTTTTGTATTCAACTTTTCTAGTTTAATAGAAATTTATTTATGTTTTTTTTTTCATATTTTACTTCTCTATTCTGCAGTTGAGAAACTCAACAAGTAGTGTAATAGCAAGTAATCAAATCTACATGGTATCAAAGCAGGTCTAATTGAATATTCACTTTTGATCATCTATCCTGTAAGTCTTCTACATTTCTTCTTTATGGCGTTAGTCAAATAAAATGCTTTGGATCCATTTTATGTTTCTAATGTAGATAATCCTAATACGATGTTAAGTAATGTTGTTTTCAATGGCAAAAACTTCATAGGTTGGAGTAGGTCCATTAAATTAAGCCTAAGAGCTAAGATAAAACTTGGATTTATTAATGGATCTATTACTAAACCTAGAGATGATTCTTTAGATTTGGTTAAATGGCTTAGATACGATTATATGGTACGATCTTGGCTTCTAAATTCTATGAATGCTAAATTGTTACCAAACTACTTGTATGTTCAACCTACTCGAAAGCTTTAGGTAGAGATCGAAGAATAATATTGTAAGTCCCACAACCAGTCACTTAGGGTTTTGATCAGCTAAAAGATCCGATCGAGCCTAAATTATAAGTAAAGCTAAAAATATTAGTAAAATAATCTCGTAAGTTTGAATTTAAAAAAAATAAGCAATAAAATAAAAAATATAAAAATTTCAAATTTTAAGTATATAACTCGTTATTTATCGAAAATGTGTAAAATGCATTCCGATAATTAATAAATCGCTAAAAATAAATTATATGTATACTAAAAATCATAAAATAACCTAAATAATATTTAGGAATATTTATTTGTACTATATATGAATTTACATATATGTAAAAATACGCGTAAGTACTTAAAATAAGCGAAATGTGCTAAAATAATAATAAATAATGAAAGAAAATTCATAATTAATTAAGGAAAAATAAATAAAAATGAGGAAAAGTCTAGAAGTAGGGCGTGACAATTTGATATTGAAGAAAAAAAATCAACCAATTAAAATGTAACAAATAGAAAGTGGAAAAAAGAAGAGATAAGGCAATTGTCTTGTCTCATTAATGCACAATAATTTCCCTAAAGCTCTATAAATATTCCAAATATTTTAAAAGCTCATTTGGTCAGTTTGGTGAGTGAGAAAAATGGAGAGAAGCAAAATTGAGAAAAAAATTAGGGTTAAAAAAAAAAAAAGAAAACTGTGTTGCTAATGCTTATAAGGAGAACCTGGACCAGACAAGCAGCTGAGAGTGAATGGCCACCACCATCATACGGTAATGGCAGCACCCAGTTGGGCCGACACACCTAAATTGGTAAGTTCGATTTCTACTCTAATTTTGTGTAATTTTGTAAAAATAGTAAATATTCTTAGAAAATTATGAATTTTGTTATTATGAAATATTTTTGTATATAGTTTTTAGTAAAAATATTATTTTGATAAAAATATATCCCGTGATATATGATCTTTAAGAAATCATGCAAAACCGAGCATGTTTCGGCTTAGAAATAAATGACCTTAAGAGTGTAGTTTTGAGCCCAAAATTTTTTTGTAGACTACTTAAATGATATAGAACAGTACTATAAAAGCTCGTTTTTAAAAATTAATTTTTGAAATTTTAGATAATTTTTAGGCCTTAAAATGAGGCATAAAATGGGTAATATAGGGTTAATTAAGTAATTAAATAGTTAATTAATAATTTAGTGAATAATTATATGTTTTAGGATGTTGAAATCTGATGAAGTATGATACTTATAGCATTTAGGGTATTAGATATAATTATTAGGTTAATTATATAGTAAATAAGTAATGGGGAAAATAATAAATTTTAAGATAATTTTGTAAATTAGGGTAATTAGGTGTAAAATATGATTTAGGATGAATTTAGATATTTTGAAATGATAATTAATGTTGGGAGATGGTAATTAAAATGATAAAAAATATTAGATGTGTATTATGTTCATAATAAGTAATAGTACATAATACACAATTATTAGAAATATAATAAATAGAAGATATTAAATAAAATTGATATTATAAAAATAATAGAGATATATAATAAATCTGATAGAAAACTTAAATTTATGTAATTATATGAAAAATGTAAAAATTTCTCACATCAGGAGTAAATTTGGTATACTAATAAGGATTTAAGTATACCGGGTGGAATAAGATACTGACTAAGGGTAATGATGGTATTTAGAATATCTACAAGTAATGTGATTAATTTCACATTATGAGTTGAAACGAATTTCTAGGGTCCGGGTATAAAATAGTACTTAGAAATCGAACTAAAACTTAATTTAGAAATCGATGCAGAAACTGAACCCGAACCTAACCCCAAATTTAGAATAATTGTAAAAGATTTGAGAACCTAGATAACTGGATATATTAAATCCTAAACAAAATATAACAATAAGCATTATAGGATAAAACCAACTTATAATAGTTATATGAAAAACTGAAACTACGTTTATGTTATAGAGATTATCGGCAATGGCCTGAGCAAGTTGGACCTCGAGTGAGCGAACGAGGAGTCCAGGTAAGTTGGGATTAATACGTTACTGTATTTTGGAGGCTTGAGATTATGCTTAGTTATGCTTGTTAGATAGTTTGTTGTGTGCATGTGCTTAATTATGAGTGATGCTATGATTCTGTTTGTTGTTCTAGCTCGTATTATATGATTTGTATGAAATGATTGATCACTCTAAACTGGATCTAATCAAATATATAACCCGTAATCATAATTGGACTTGCATAGCAACCTATTAGGGGAAACCCAGGATTCTTCAGCCAAATACCGACCCCTTTGAAAGGGATAACGCAGGATTGCATAATGGTCCTTTCTTCATCCTTAGTTGAACTAAGTGACAAGAAAGGAGGTCGCAGTAAGGGTAAAGTCAATCGTTCGAAGGTAGTCGCGGAAGGAGCGGTGGCTCCATTGCACAAGCTTGGGTTTGGTCGTGAGCTGTTGTATTAACGACAATTTCTCAACTTGGATTAGAGCGGCTGTAATTTCTCTAATCTCACGCCGGGCTAGACAACATCATGTGATGCCATTTGCTTGAACATGCATAGTACCTAATAAGTTGATTGATAATCTTGTTGTGTTTATGGTATAGTTTTAAGTCCTCCATCTTAACTTACAGAGCTGTGGTTACTCACATCCCTATAAATATCGTGCAGGTGCTGGCTAAGAAGTAACATACAACTACTCTAAAGCTAGCAACTACGGGATCTTGGGGAGTGAGGAAAAATATTTGAAGAACAAACATATATTCTTAAGGTCTAAGCTTTTATTTTAGAATTTTTCATTTTTGAATAATGTAATTACCGAATTATAGTGTATATATATATTTTCTCACTTTCTTAGGTAAATGATTTATTTAAAATTACAAACCGTTTACTTCAAAGCGGGTTAATCGTGGACGCCTTGTGTAGATCAGGTGTCAGATAGCAGTTGTAAGGCCAACTTTTATCTTAGAATGGTTTACACGGCAGGGCTACTACGACTCTGCCTCTTCGGGGCGTGACAAATATGGACATACAAATGGTCTTTTGATATATCAATTGTAATATGATATTGGCAATTTGAAGCAAGGTAACATGTTCGTTTCTTCGTAATACAACAAAGTTAAAAAGCTTTGGGAAGAATTCCAAGTTCTTAAACCTCATTCGGAATGTACTTATAGAAGATTAGCTTGTTGTACTTGTGATGCAAGAGTAAGAATTGCTGAGTTTCAATCAGAAAAGAAGCTTGTTCGGTTCCTTATGGGATTAACGGATGGATTTGAACATGTTAAGAGTCAAATCTTAGGAATGGATCCATTACTTACTATTAATCGAGTGTTTTATATAGTGCAACAAGTTGAGACTTAACATCACATTACTAGTAGTTCTATTAATGACATGGATGCTTGAGTTTGTCTATCAAATAAAGAATTAATGGAAAAGAAAAAAGCTAAATTTGTAGGAACCAAGCCATATTGTAAGCATTGCATATCTAAAGGCCACTCGATTGAGACATGTTTTCAAATCATAGGATATCCGGACCAATACAAAGGGAAAAGAGTTGTTAAGAGAAATAGAAGTTCTAGTACTATACATTTGTCTTACAAAGATATAAGAAATGATCTCCTTTTAATCAATCACTGACATCTTCAGATGTTTGTGATGTTAATATAGGTGGAGTTTGTGATCAAGTGACATTGGTTCACATGTTAAGAAATGGTTCATCTGTTCAAGAACAAAGGAATTCTGGAGAATCAAAATGTAGCAACAGTAAATATGATTTAAGCTGCAAGTAAGTTCCATTCCTCTAGAACAATTTCTTCAAGACACCTTAGTTTAACCGTTGCAAGTATAGGTGTAGATACATGGATAATTGACATAGAAGCAACTGATCATATGTCTTCTTATTCAAATTTGTTTAAACAAAAACAGTCCTTGCCTAAAGTAATTTTAGTTAGATTGCTAAATGATTTACGTAAATCAATTAATATGATAGGTACTGTTAGAATTCTAAACAATTTAGAATTACATGATGTGTTTTCCGTGCTTGGTTTTACACATAACCTGTTATTTGTTAATAAGCTTTTAAAGGACCAAGGACTTATGGCAACATTAACTAACAATAATTGTCTTTTTTAGAACTAGGAGAATAAACTTGTAGCTTCAACTGAAGTAGTCAATGGTCTTTATATTTTAGATTCTCGACTAAGTTTAGATGGTACTTTATGTGTAGCAGTTAATTCTGGCTATAATAAAGCAAATGCTGATCAATATTACCTTATTTATGCTAGGCTAGGACATATCTACTTTGAAAAGCTTCGTCACTCAAGAATTTGTGATGTACCTTGGTCTAATGGTTTGTTTTATGATGTTTATAACATTTCTAAAATTCATAGAGTTCCTTTTTCCCAAAGTGTTCTCATTCAGGGTTTGTGTTTAATCTCATTCATAGAGACTTATGGGGACCATATAGATTGACCTCATTAATTGGTGCTAGTTACTTCTTAACTATCTTAGATGATTTTAGTAAAATCACTTGGACTTTCATATTAAATAATAAAGTACAAGTGCATTCTACTTTAAACAAATTTTTCAAAAATGTTAAGACACAATTTCAAGTTATTCCCAAAGTAATGCATACTGATAATGGAACTGAGCTTGTTTCTAATGCTTGTAAATCTTTATTTGAACATCTTGGTATATTACATCAAAGAACTCTGCCATATTCACCTCAATGAAATGGTCATGTTGAAAGGAAGCATAGACACTCACTTGATACATCTCAAGCTATTCATTTACAAGATCATATTCCTAAAGAGTTGTAGAGTAAGTGTGTATTGGCTGCAACATATTTGATTAATAGGATGCCTTCTTCACTATTGCAGTGGAAGACTCCTTATGAAATTCTTTTTCTAGCAAAAAACCAAATTTTTCTCATCTCAAGACGATAGGTTGTCTTTGTTTTGTTGTTCATTAACTCGTTCCATTTGATAAACTGGAATCTCAAGGTCTGAAGTGCATTTTTTTGGGATATTTGCTTGACTAAAAAGATTATAAAGTCTATGATCCTATTTCTAAATGGATTTTTGGTAGTCGTGATGTGAAATTTTATGAGCACACTTTTCCTTTACTTATGCCAATCCTACTCCTTATCCTGTTCAATTTTCTTTAGATGATTTTTCTCCTTCTATCATTTCCCAACCTGTTGCTACTAATATATCTACATATCCATATCTATCTAGTCTTCGTTCTTATGTTCGTGTTAAACATCTACCTAAATGGTTGGATGGTTACGTTCATTCTCTTCAAATTCACAACAGCATCCATCCTCTTCTCACCATTCGTCTTCTCATATTTCTTCTATTTTTCCTTTGTTCACTACTCAGAGTCTTCAACATTATTCTCTTGATTATGTTGCCTCTTTGGCTAATGTTTTTATTGTTCTTGAGCCCTATTCTTATTCAAAGGCTGTTAAACGTATTGAATGGACTACTGCAAAAAGAATGCTACTTGGAAACTTACTCAGTTGCCTAAAGGAAAGAAGTCGATTAGCAATAAGTAGGTTTACAAAGTTAAATTTTGACTGCATGGCTCTGTTGAACACTATAAGGCTCAATTGGTTACTAAGGGGTTTACTCAAAGAGCTGGAGAAGATTATACCGACACATTCTCTCTAATAGCTAAATTAGGATCGGTCAAAATCTTCATTGCTGTTGCTATTGCTATTGCTAAAGGATAGCCTTTGTATTAAGTTAATATCAATAATGCCTTTCTTCATGGGCATTTAGCTGAAGAAATTTACATGCATCATCCTTTAGGCTATACTAAAGCTCGTCCTAATTAGGTTTGTAAACTTAAGAAATCGCTTTATGGTTTAAAGTAAGCTTCTTGCCAATGGAACTTTGAAATTTCTCATTTCTAATCAAGTAAGGTTTTCGCCAATCCAAGTGTGATTACTCTTTGTTTGTACATTAGGGTCATGATGGTCATCTTGCTATCTTGCTTTATGTAGATGATATGCTATTCACTGGTAGTAATGAATTTTTTTATTTCAGCTCTCAAAGATGACTTATATTCTGCCTTTACAATCAAAGATCTTTGACATGCATGATTCTTTCTTAGTCTTGAGTTATGTCGTACTCATTAGGTTTGCTACTTAACCAAAGAAAGTATCTTCTTGATGTTCTTTTAGATGCATGACTTACTGGTGCAAAACCTTCTTCTACTCCTCTGCCTTTTGGTGTTAAGTTTGATGCTATATTAGGGGCTTTACTTGATAATCCCTCATTTTATCGTCATCTTGTTGGTAGATTGCTTTATCTAACTTTCACATGTCTTGATATTTTATGTTTGCAGTTCATCGTTTTAGTTAATTTCTAGCTTCTCCTCGCACTCCTCACTGGCAAGGCGTTGTTCATCTCTTAAAATAGTTGAAAGGCATTGCTTCTCTTGGCTTATTTTATTCCTCTACTAATTCCTTATCTCTTTTAGGGTATTCGGACAGTGATTAGGCCTCCTATCCTATTGATCAAAGTTTGTCGATTACTATTGTGTGTTTGTTGGTACTACCTTTGTCTCTTGGAAATGCAAGAAGCAACGGACTGTTGCTACATCTAGTTCTAAAGTCGAATATAAGAGCTTGGCTTCTGCTACCAAGGAACTCATTTGGGGTTCTTATTTTGGTGTTGTTGTTCCTTTGCCATTGTCCCCTTGTGATAATCGTTCCACTCAATTTCTTGCTTGTAATCCTTGTCTTCATTATTGCACCAAGCATGTTTTTGTTGATATTCATTTTACTAAGGATTATGTTCAAGCTGGTACTATGAAGATTATTTACGTTCCCTCCAAATTACAACTTGTTGATTCTCTTACTAAATTCATTTCCAGCTCTACACCTAATTTCATCAATGCTAAGTTGGGTCTTCGAGAGTCTCCAACTCAAGGAGGGAATGTCTATATATATATATATATATATATGCTGAAGAATTGGTGATTTGAAAATATATTTAGCACATGTATTTTAACTCTTGTTCTTATTTATTCACGTGTACATTTGGAAAGGGAGTTGCGTAGAATTTTGTTACACAGCTGGCAACTTTACAGCAGGAAGTTAGTTCACAATTAGTTACAAATTACTAGTACAAATAGGCATAATGAAGCATAACAATCACTTTTGCTTCGACTTTTCCAGTTTAATAGAAATTTCTTTCTGTTTTTTTCATATTTTACATCTCTATTCTGTAGTTGAGAAACTCGACAAGTGGCGTAGCAACAAGTAACCAAATCCACAAACTTCACGGACTTCAGCAGCCATGTACTCCTTAAATGAAGCATGTCATGTGGAAAGCTATTAGCAGCTGCAACACTCCAATCTGAAATGGAGCAGCTCACTTGCTACTCTCCAAATTGCACACGCCGCAGCAGCTATGGAACAGCACACCACTCCGAGTTGCATTATTTTACAGCAGACACGACCAAACAGTAGTTGCGAACTCCATGTAACAAGACACGATTAGCAGCACCACGTGGTAACTCCAAGCTGAGCAATTTTTGAGCAGCCAACACTCGAACAACAACTCGTTGGAAAAAATTGCAGCAACTTTGCTCGCATTCCAACCTTTTGAGACCGGCACATCTGGGCTGGAACGTTAACAAAATAACAGATGTTGGTCCGTTATGATTCTATTTACACAATATTGCCCAGTACGTAACTGTGGGGCCTCCAACCAATTGAAGAGAAAAGTAGATAAATTTTAGGAGTGACATCATCAGGTTTAGAAAAATAGTGTGTTAAGTGTTCTATATTTAGAGAAATGGTAGCCCAACTCCAAAGACTGAAGCCTACACGCGGAGAATACGTCATTGATTCAAATTTATTACTCCACTTTCAATCGAGAAGGAAACACAACACATATCCTTTTGGAAATTCGGTGCAGGGAGTAGTGTTGAGTTTGCAAAATTACTTTAGTTCACACATGCTTAAAAAGGTCATGGCCATTTGCTTTCTTCATTAGGTGAAATAAGGACAAGCACATGGAATGATTGGAAGGCAGTTGCCATAATTTATTGGACAAAAAGAAACGCGGGCTGCAACTGGGTACCTGGTTTTATCCACGGCAAGCCCATGTCTGCAGGGGGTTTTGGCTTCTTTTCATTGGAAGGGATAGGAGGCCTGTGGCATGAAGGGAAGAGAGAGTAGAGGAACCGAATATATCTAGTAGTTGCAGAATAGGAGAGGAGGAGGAGAATATCGAGTAGCTAAGTATTGGGGGAGAAAAACGGTAGTTGGAGTTTTTTTTTTTTTTTTTTTTTTTTAAAGTAGCATTGTGTATTGAACGGAAACTTCTATTTTTTTTATTAATTACAATATATTTTGTTTAATTTTAAGACACTAAAAGCCATATTTTAGCTTATTAGAGGAAAACCTAAGTGCTCAATATACTAAGATATACCGATTTTATATTAGGAGTCAAACTTGAATATATAAGTTAAGGTATTTTCTTTTCTTTGTCGTTTTATTGATAGATTTAATGAATTAATTTGTTTTATATATTATTCTAATATCGATTTTGAGTATTTGAGTTTTTTTATTATATTCATTATCTATTTAGTTAGTGCTTGGCCAACACCTTTTAATTAGATAAAGTTAGAAGATGTTCAGAAGGGTTTTAATAACTTGTGGTGATCATAACTTAAATTTTTGAAAATACTCATTATATGGATATGTGAGTTTTGATAAAATTCATAAACTTATGTACTTAATATAGTTAAAAATATAGTTCAAGTTATGGGGACATAGTCAAACCATATTTCAAATTAGAGTGGTAATTCCGGTGTGAGGGGATTATTATTTACTTAATAATTATAAATAAATAACTTTAACAAGTGAATATATACTATAATTAAACTACTTTGGGAAGTGAGCAAGTTTTAGTGAGTTTAGTTAAATTCTATTTAGTTAATTTTGAATATCGCATCAAGACATCACATTTATTGTAAGCCTTATACTTGGAAGTTCATATTCAATATGTAAAATTTAGAGCCATTGGATAAATTATTTGATCAAGCCTAAATTATACGATAAAGCTACAAGTATTAGTAAAAGTAACTCTGTAAGTTTAAATTTAAAAAATAAGTAATAAAATAATATAATATTATAATTTCAAATTATAAGTATATTACTCATTATTTATCAAAAATACATGAAAATGAATTTTAATAACTAACGAGTCATTAGACATAAATTATATACATACTAAAAATCATAGAATAACATAAATAATATTTAAGAGTATTTATTTGTACTTTACATGTATTTATGTGTAAGTAAAAATATGCGAAATTACTTAAAATGTTCGAAAAATACTAAATTAATGCTAAATAATTAAAGAAAATTACAAAAAATTAAGGAAAATAAAAAAAGTAAAGATTTATCCAAAGCCAAGTCGTGGCATGTTGGGGTAGAAAGAAAGGAATTTAACCAATCATATTAAGGCAAATAAAAAGCAAAATGGGAAGATGATAAGGCCATTTGTCAAGTAAAAATTGAAAAAATAAAAGTAAGGCAGCTCTATAAATACCCAAACCCTCAATTAAAGTTCATTTAGTCAGTTAGGAATCAAGAAAAATTAGAGAGAAAACAAAAGAAAGAGTTAGGGTATTTTACAAAAATTAGAAAAAATCTATGCAATTAGGCTTGCAAAACAAACCTACAAACTCCGGCCACTTGGAAGTACGCCGTCGCCGTCGCCGTCGCCGCCGTCGCCGCTATACCCTATCACCACTGCTTGGCCCTGTTGACAACCCTAAGACCATCAGTGTGAAGAATACTAGGCTAAACTCAAGAGAGGGGGCGAATTGAGTTTAAGAACAAATTGCAATTCTTTTCCGATATAAACAACTAAATGCAATAATAAGCGTAATCAAAATAACGATAGAACAATAATAAATACGAAAATTAAAAGAGATAAGGATAAAGAAAATTAAACGCGAATATAACATGGAGTTTGGATCACCTCCTAGTCTCCACGGATACACAATGTCTCCAACCAAGGACTTTACACCACTTTATTGATTTCTCAATCCAAGCTCTAAGAGTTACACAAACACAAACTTAATTACACAAGTTTCACACTCACAACTTTCAACACAAATCACAATCTCAACTCTCAACACAAAACTCAATCTCAACTCACAATACAAAAACTTAATCTTAAGAATTATTAATGTAGTGCTTTTAACTCTCAATACTTGCAACTAATAGCTTATAAGCACTACACTTCAAATCTCTCTAAATATTAGCAATTTATGGTATAAGAGACAATGAGAATTATAGACAACAAGAATACAATGTCTTTAGTCGCGTTGTTGAGCATTTATATCATCCCATTCAATTCTTCTTGTTACAATGCATGAAATGCTCAAATGGCTAGTTGAATCAGACTTACCGGCATGCCGGTACCTTAAACTATCGACAAGCTGGTAAAAATTACTCTACTGGCAAGCCAGTTCTTCCAAGTCAGTGAGCTTTTCTTTGTATTTTCCAAGGCTTTATACCGTTAGGCTGGTTCTTCCTTGAGCCGTCAACCTAGTAAGCCAAATATCACCTGAATTTTCTTCTAACACACAACAAATGAATACTTTTTCCAATATAACTTCAAGATCATTTGATCACTACTTCAAAAGATTAAATTTTTTGTACATATAATTAATATATTTAATCATTAAGTAAGCTAATTGAATTTATTCAATTATCTTAAGATAATCAAATAATACTTAGTTTAATCATTCACTTGTTTTTGTTCTCTTAAAAAACAATATGTTTAGATATACACTTTCTATTTTGTTCTCATCAAAATCAAATAATAAACCCTAGGTTTAACACAATGGTGGTCAGAAGTCCATCGACCATATGAGTTCGATTCCAACTTGAATCTTTTCTAATTTATTTAAATTATCAAATTTATTTGAAAAATTATGAAATTTAGTATTATAAGGTTTTTATGTATATAGATTTAAGGAAAACTTCTATTTTGATGAATTTATATCTGGAAATATATTACCCTTAAAAAGTCCCTCAAATCTAAGTTTTATTTAATATAGAAATAAATGACCTTAAGAGTATAGTTTTATGTTCAAAATTTTTGTGTTGACTACTTAGAGGATGTAGAATAATGCTATGAATCCCTTTTTTATAAATGAATTATTTAAGTAATTTTTAAGCCTTTAAATTATATATATAATTAGTGATTTTGAGGTTAATTGAATAATTACTAATTTAGTGTATAATTATGTATTTTAAGATGTTTATATCTGATGTGGTATGGTAATTGTAGCATTTGGATTGTTAGAAGTAATTATTAAGTGTAATATGTAGTGAATATCAGAAAATTAATAATATGTGAAATTGGAATTATAATAAATATTAAATATTAGGTTAAAATGGATAATAATAATAATAATAATAATAATAATAATAATAATAATAATAATAATAATAATAATAATAATAATAATAATAATAAATTTGGTAGGAAACTTAAAGTTAGGTAATTATATTAAAAATATAAAATTTTCTCACATTGAAAGTAAATTCAGTACATAAATGAGGACTAGAGTGTACCGTACAAGCTAAAATACTAATTAAAGACTAAAAGTGATATTTAGGATATCCGAATATAATGTGATTAATTTCATATCACGGTTTTGAATGCAATCTTAGAATATATATAACACACATGTAGTTGAAATTGAATTAGAACCTAAATCGAAATCGAATTCAAAAATCGATCTAACGACTAACCTAGAATGAATTGGTAATAAATAATATACATATATGGATAAAAATTAAATCAAATCATAACCTAAATTTTATATATAGCATAATAATATAAATATTAAAAAGGTATTTATATTATAGGATATACGAAAACGAGTGATTTACAATAAATCAAGTGAGCTAACTGAGGACATTAGGCAAGTTGGGCTCAATATTTCGTTGTATATTGAAGTACTATATTAAAGTACTCAGAGGCATAGAGCTGTATATAATTGTGCTTGTAAGTAGCTATACGTGCATGGGCTTTTGTGTCTTTGATTATTTACTAAATAGTGATGTTATGAATTGAGTGGTGTGAACTTATTTGGTCACTTTGAACCAAACCTAATTATAATTGACTTAAATACCTTAATAAGACATGCATTGCAACCTATTAGGGGCTGTTAGAATTCTCCAACCAAACACTGACACCTTCGAAAAAGATAACGCTGGATAACCTAATAATCTTTTTTCCATCTTTAACAGAACTAAGTGACAGTGAAGAGGTCGTAGTAAAGATGAGGGCAATAGTTCAAAGGATAGTTATAAAGGGAACGGTATCTCCATTACACAAACTTGGGTTTGGTTATGAGTTATTGCATAAACATAAAAAATCCTTAACTCGAGTTATAGGGGTGAAATTACTCTGATTTCACAATAGACTGAATCACATTGTGTAATGATACTTGCTTGTTGCATTGCATATAATTAATTGTTTGAAAACTATGTTTGTGTTTGTTACGCATTCTTAAGTCTCTATCATACCCTTATAGATTTTCTTGCAAACACTGATTGATATGTTGTGATATAATTATCCTGAGATTAGTTTCTTTTTTAAGCGCTATAGGGGAATGAGAATCAATTAGTTGTACAATCGAGTCCTTTACCGTTCTGTTAGTACTTTTAGGTTTATGAACTAATATCATAATATGTTAATTAATAGACTACCATAGCATGTATAATTTCTTGGGATTATATGACAATACAAATGTATTTATGTAAATATGGTTTAAAGTTTTAGTGATATATATAAATTTTACCTTTAATTATGAATGACTGTTTACTTCGAAGCGAGAAGTCGTGGACACTTTGTGTAAATTATATTTGTAATAGGAATTGTGAGGTCAGTTACTAATGTAGGTTGGTTTTATTCAAATGAGAATAGATTTGCAAATCATGATTTGATCCTTTTATCTCCTAGACTTGTGATCTTTATACTATGGCTAAGACATTTGGTTTAGTATTCATTTTATTAATTAGTTTTTACTTTTTTTAATTTAATTGTTGATAGCTCAGCTTAAGGAAAAACTTGAGTGGTTTAGTACTTAGTATCTAGCTCCCTTTAGAATATGGCTTTAACTGACTATTTATATTACTTTTACGATCAGTACACTTATTAGTTTTCACTTACATTTAAGTTAGAAGGCTAGCTCACCATCAAGACTAGGGTAATAATAGGAAGATAAAAGATGGCTAAACATCGCATGGGTATCATAAGGGAGAAGAACCTCCCATCTCATGAGAAGTGGTATTAGAGACTAAGGTTCCAGCTTCATTGAGCCACTTAAATATTACCCGGTGTACTTAATGAGTGGGTAATTCTTGTTGATAATTGATTTCGTGTAAATGAAGCTTAAGAGGAGGAGTAGCTATTAAGAGAAGGACATTGCTAGAGGGATAGCTATGTCACGGGTACATTCTAACAAATATCTACTTGCATTGTAATAAGTAATTACCTACATTATAACAAGAATTGCCTATATTCTTATAAATGAACTTCAATAGGTAAACCTTATTGTTAAGTCATTCCTTAAGAGGAAATCTCAAAGGAAAAAATGAGGAAGTAAGATGAAGGATGCCTAAGGAAACCTTAAGTCATGGCAAAGATGATCTTAGGTTAGGTTTAAGAGGCGGTTAAAGGGGTTTGCGATCTAAGTGGAGTGGCTCGTAGCAAGAGTTGGCCTTATAACGAGGATGTTGTGAATTTAAGTGGGGAGAATGTCATAATTCATGTGGCAAGTTAATAAGAATCGGGCTACTGGGCCTTTAACCCGTAGCCGAGCCTGAAGGCTAAAAGGGCTGATAAGGGGAATTTTCCTACTCCGGTTGACTCTTACCGAAGCTGAGTATCTCTTTAACTAGTCACTCTATATGCCAAGCCGTTTGACTGCCCATCTCTTGGAGATTATATGCCAAATTGTTGAAGCCGAGATATCTACCAAACTTGCTCATTTGGTTATGTCTGAACCTACTACTTTCTCAGTATCACCCTTACCGAGAGGTCGAGAGAGAAACCCTAGGCTAATCTTCCGTCACCCCTGCTCAGACCAATAATCTAACCATACTCTTTTATTCTCATCCTCCAACAGCACCACCACTACAACTCTGCTACTTGTACAAGACCACGTGAAGAATCTGCTACAGTAATCATTGTTTTTCTTGAATACTCACTTTTACCCTTTTATATTTTTGTACGTTACTTCATTAGGACAATAACTTTTTTTGTCTTTTCCCTTTTAGGTAAGTTGCCCTAAAGTTCTTAAGTATAAATACCCCTTATACTTGTAGCCATATCATCTTATTATTAGTACACTAAATATTCTTCCCTGCGTAAGCAATGCCTTGTTTACTCTCCTTTAACTCTCATCCTAACATTTAAACAAGGTTAGGTAGCGAATAACCTCTCGAACCAACTCGTACTTCATATCGAGTTGTGCCTAAGTCCTCGGAAGTTTCACTAGTACGTCGCATCCTTTGGAGCTGTTCGTGGGTTTACTTACTTTCATTTTATTTTCTATTCTTTGGCACATTCCTCCATCACTCTTTCAAGCTTTCAGTAAGCTTGGACTTATCCCTGCAACCAGCTTTGTCTACTCTTGGTTGCGGTTTACATCATTTTGGTATCAGAATGGAGGTTTCGTTTGAGCTGTAGTTTGTTTCAAAGCCTTGTCTATGCTCTGTTTGGCGTGCATGAAACAAAGCAAGTTATTGTATTCATTTAACTACTGTGTTTGCTAGTTGTTAAGTTTCTAGCTTATGAAAGTGCTTGCTAAAACACCTAATCAAAGAGTTTGAGAATTGAATCGATAAGAGAAAACGACAAACCTGAGTGTTAATATTGGTGTTGGAGATGACAATAGTGGTGTCGTCCACCATGACCAATAATCCCAAGGTACTCCAAGAAGCATGGATGAGAGACTCGATGAAGTGGCTAACCTTTTAGTGGACTTGACTTGAGTTGATCATGTACTAGCTTATAGACCTGCTGAAATCGCGCATAACACTCCATAAGCTGCTTAACCTACTAGAGGTTACAATCCTACTCGACAAGCTCGAGGGGAGGAGTAAGCGGATGAGTGAGAAGAAAGATTGACTTAGGAGACTTGGATGAGGAGGATGAGGAAGGATATGAAGAAGAAGAGTGAGCTCAAGTATCCTAAGCATTCGACTATGTGAACCTTAAGATTCTAAGCTTCAATGGGTTTTGGAATGTGGATGACTACTTAGATTAGGAAGAGAAGGTAGAGCGAGTATTCGATTTTTACCATTATGATGAGTATGACAAAATGAGAATTGTTGCTGTTGAGTTCTTTGGATATGTTGCCATGTAGTGGGAGAATTTCCAGGCCATGAAAAGGCGAAAAGGATACCAAGAGTCAATACTTAGCCTGAAATAAAGAGAATACTTGGAAATATATTTGTGCTAGAAACTTATCTGCATGACACTTTTACTTAGCTTCAGGAGCTAAGACAAGGAGGTGGAATTGTTGAAGAATATGTCTAAGAGTTCCAAATGCTTATGATTCACTGTAAAGTTGAGGAACCCTTAGCGCAAACCATCTTGAGATCCCTTACAAGATTGAGGAGTGATATCCAAGACATTTTGGAACTCTAACAATTTGTTGTGTTAGATGAGGTAATACAAATAGCTCAGCGAGTGGAAAGACAGAAAAGAAGTTGAATGCTGACAAGGATGCCGACTAATCGACTTGTTTAGTCAAACTAACTGTCACACCCCGAAGCGGCAGAGTCATAACAGCCCCGCCATGTAAACCATCCTAAGATAGAAGTTGGCCTTACAACCACTATCTTAGACATGATCTACACAAGGCGTCCACGACTAACCCGCTTTGAAGTAAATAGTTTGTAATTTAAATAAATTATTTACCTAAGAAAGTAAGGAAATGTATATATACACTATAATTCAGTTATTGCAATTAAAGTTTACAATAATTCTCCGTAATATATTTCTTAGTTATTACATTATTCAGAAATGAAAAGTAATTCTAAAATAAAAGCTTAGACCTTAAAAATATGTGTTTATTCTTCAATGTTTTTCCTCACTCCCCAGGATCCAGTAGTTGCTAGCTTTAGAGTAGTTGTTTGCAGTTTCTTAGCCAAAACCCGCACGACATCTATAGGGATGTGAGCAACCACAACTCAGTAAGTTAGGATGGAGGACTTAAAACTATACCATAAACACAACAAGGTTTTCAATCAACTTATTAGGTGCAATGCATGTGCAAGCAAATGCCATCGCACGACGTTGTCCAGCCCGTCGTAAGATTAGAGAAATTGCACTCGCTCTAATCCGGTTAAGGAGTTTCCATTAATGCAACAGCTCACGACCAAACCCAGGCTTATGCAATGGAGACCTCGCTCCTCCCGCGACTACCTTCGAACCATTGACTTCACCCTCGCCGCGACCTCCTCTCCTGTCACTTAGTTCGACTAAGGATGAAGAAGGGACCAATTGCAATCTTGTGCTATCCCTTTCGAAGGGGTCGGTATTTTGTCGGAGAGTCCTAAGTTCCCCTAATAGGTTGCCATGTAGATCCAATTATGATTATAGGTCGTATATTTGATTAGGTCCAGTTTAGGGTGATCAATCATTTCATACAAATCATACAATACAAGCCAGGATAACAGACAGAATCGTAGCATCACTCATAATCAAGCACATGCATACATCCAACTATCTAACAAGCACAACCAAGCATAATCTTAACCCTCCAAAATACAACATCGTATTAATCCCAACTTACCTCAACTCCTCGCTCACTCACTCGAGGTCCGACTTGCTCAGGCCATCACCGATCATCCCTATAACATAAACGTGGTTTCAGTTTTTCATATAACTATTATAAGTTCATTTTATCCTGTAACGCTTATTGTTATGTTTTGTTTAGGGTTTAATATGTCTAATTATCTAGGTCTTAAGTCTTTTACAATTATTCTAGGTTTAGGGTTAGGTTCGGGTTCGGTTTCCACATCGATTTCTAAATTAGGTTCTAGTTCGATTTTCTGAGTATTGTTTTACACTCGAACCCTAGAAATTCGTTTCAACCCATAATGTGAAATTAATCACATTACTTCCCGATCTCCTAAATATCATCATTACCCCTAGTCAGTATTTTATTTTACTCGGTACACTTAAATCCGTATTAGTGTACCGAATTCATTCCCGATGTGAGAAATTTTTACATTTTTCCTCTAATTACATAAATTCAAGTTTTTTATTAGATTTATTGTACATTTTTATTATTATCATAATATCAATTTTTATTATAATATTTTCTATTTCTTATATTTCTAACAATTTATTGTATTAGATGAGGTAATACAAATAACTCAGGGAGTGGAAAGACAGAAAAGAAGTCGAATGCCGACAAGGATGCCGACTAATTGACTTGCTTAGTCAAACTAACCTGTACAAGGAAACTACCGAGGACAACCGAGTGCTAACCCGATCAAATAAGGGGATGTTAAGATTGACCAAAAGGGTTGGATAGAAGGTAACGTGTTGACTTGAACTTATGAGAAAGGGCAAGGATCTGGTAGGAAGACGAGCTAGATTAAGTGCTTTAAATGCTAAGAGTTTGGACATATGGCTGCTCAATGCCTGAACTGAAGGACTATGGTCATCAAGGGAGACATTCCGAAAGTGGAAAGCACTAATGAGGAACTTGACAAGGAGGAAAGCATTGCTGAGAAAGAAGCTACCAAAGAGAATGAATTGATCGAGGAGGATGTATTTGTTGAGGACTTAAAGCAATTAATCCTAGTTATTCGACATGCACCAAACTTAGAAGCCCCATACGAGGAGGAGAAGAGGGAGAACTTATTTCATGTCACCTATAGGGTAAATGATCAGGTGAGCGCGTTAATTGTGGATGGCAGAAGTTACACTAATGTAACATCAGCTGACTTGATCATAAGGTTGAAATTGCTGACTATCGCACACCTTAAGCCATACGAGTACATTGGATGAGCGAGAAAGGAGCATTACATGTCACTAGATAAGTACTACTGCCAATCACTATCGAAAATTACTCAGACAAGATTCTCTACGACGTACTGCCCATGTGTGTTTCACATGTATTACTTAGTCAACCATAGCTATTTGATAGACAAGTTATCCATAATGGATACAAGAACACATATGTATTCAAGAAGGATGGTAGGAAGATTACGCTGATCCTGATGCCACTGAGTAAAGTTAACAAACTACAAACAAAACTTGCTCACGAATAAAAAAAAACCCTAATGATGAGTAAAGTCAAGCTTCGAGAGGCCATCAAAGCCAATGAGTTGACCCTCATATTAGTGAGGCATCTACTAAAATTGAAGGACCGTATTGAACTACCCTTAGAGGTAAGAGAGTTGTTGGATGGACATGCCAATTTGTTTCCAAAATAGTAGCTATAAGGATTGCCATCATTTAAAGGAATAGAACATTGCATTTACTTTATACCTGACATGATACTACCGAGTAAGCCAGCCTATTAGATGAGTCCCAAATAAGCTATTGAGCTCCAACAACAAGTCAATGAGTTATCGAAAAAAGGGTACGTTAGGGAGAGTTTCAGCCTTTGTGCTATTCTAGTGCTCCTAGTATCGCAAAAGGATGAAAGCTAGTGGATGTGTGTTAACAACCAAGCCATGAATGAGATAATGATCAAATACAGATATCCTATTCCCAGGTTAGAAGATATGCTTGACAAGTTAAGTGGAGCCAAGATATTTAGCAAGCTTGATTTAAAATCTAGTTACCATTAAATTCGCATAAGACCGGAAGATGAGTGAAAAATTGCATTCAAAACTTGATATGGATTATATGAGTGGATGGTTATGCCATTTGGATTGTCAAATGCCCTGAGCACCTTCATGTGCCTGATGAACTATGTATTAAGAAATCTAATGGGGAAGTGCATCATGGTGTACTTTGACGACATCCTTGTGTACAGTACCGACATGCCAAGTCATTATAAGCATTTTCGTACCATGTTAAATATACTTTATGCCGATAGATTATTTAGTAATCTTAGGAAACGTTGTTTTTGCCAAGAGGAAGTAGTATTCTCAGGCTATGTAATAAGCGAAGGAAGCTTACAAGTGGATGATAAGAAAATCCAAGCCATCGTTGAGTGGCCAACTCTAACTACTTATACCAAGGTGAGAAGTTTCCATGGACTAGCTTCTTTTTACAGAAGATTTATCAGAAATTTCAGCACTCTCGCTATAACCCTTACTAAGTTGACAAAAAAGAACATCGACTTCAAATGAAGAGAAAAAGAGGAGAGAAGTTTTACGGAGGTGAAGGAAAGGTTGACCTCCACCCCCATGTTGACTTTACCTGACTTGGAGAAAATATTTGAGCTAGTATGTGACACTTCAGGTATTGAAATATGGGCTGTCCTAAAGCAGGAAGGCCGACCAATTGCCTACTGTCACGCTTCGAATAAGAAGAGTCATAACAGTCCCGCCGTGTAAACTAATCTAAAATAGAAGCTGACCTCACACAAGGCGCACAACTCAACCAGCTTGAAACATCTGTTCTGACACCCGTTAATAACCAAACCTGTGGTAGAGCTTTTACAAGATACTTGTTCTATACAACCTGTTGTTTAGTACCATAACAGTATTTAAACAAACATTTCAAGTCCAAAGGTCAAGTTTACAATCAGAGTTTATTAAAAACCAAAGGTTTTGCGGTTCATATATAATAAGTTAGAAAACTAGTGGGCTCCCAGGGAATTCCCAATTAGTTTTCCTCAAAACTTAAAGACAAAGTCAAGAGCTCAGGTTCAGTTAATTCCTCGATCCTCACTTTCCCACACAGCAGCACACTAACCTGGAAATAGTGGTACTTGAACATCTTGTCTTTACTCAACACTTGCAAAAGAGTCTATAGGGATGTGAGTACAACTAGCTCAGTAAGTGGGACGAAGTTAAAAGAGTACTGCACATTCACAAATAAGGTTAAATAATTATAATGAAATGCAATGCAATCACTCAAATGAAACATCGCACAGTGTTAACCGGTCCACTGTGAGGTTAGAGAAATTACATCCGCTCTAACCCTGATTGAGGAGTTTCATCGCGACTCAAGTCAAACCAAACCCGGGCTTGTGCAATGGAGAACACCCTCTTCTCCTTACCGCTTTCTAACCACAGCCCCCAAACTTGCCTCAATTTCCTCGCCTGTCACTTAGTTCAACTAAAGATGGAGAAAGGACCATTTCAGCTATCTTCATCGAAGGAAGTCAGTATTTGGCCTAACACTCTTAATCGTTTCCCCTAACAGGTTATTATGCATGTCCAATTACATTTTAGTCGAATAACCGTTAGTGTTAATCAGGGGTGACCAACAAGTTCACACAATACAGAATCCATGCAAATATGCAGAACAGAACAGCACACTAAGGAGTTGAACTCCTGTCACAACCGAGTATCATTCATACACACAGCATGCGCATAATCATCTAACTACAAACACAACTAGAAATACTGTTGGGTCCCCGAATACTTTAAATAGTACCCAAACAAGCAGTGAAGCCACAATCCTAACTTACTTGTTTAGACGTTCGTTATTACTAACTTGAATTGTCAACCGTCTTTGTATTGGAAGGTCCTAATTACACAAAAGACCTAAATTCAATTTTCGTAATAATTACGAAAACATTAGGGTTTAATCTACAATGGTTATATTTATATATATATATATATATATACTATTTCCATAATATACAGTCATGTTATTACTATTTATCGAATTAAATTATTAATTAATGATACTGTACATCATATATACTATTACGTATTATATATCGTTTTGATCGTATCGAAACGTACTTTTTATTTATTAATTCAAGTTTTGATTTCGGTAACCTTACCGGAATGTATATATTCTTGAATATGATATAGTTATAGGCTAAATTACTTAAGGTTGTCCGATTTCAACAAAATTAGTGTTATTGAGTTTGTATAGACCAACGACACGTTTTACGAGTCCTGTTTCTAGAGATGGCTTTTAACGGGTAGTTTGAGTTTTTAATACAATTACACATAATTATATAAAAATGATCGTATTATGCGTAATTTATAGATTTAAATTATATTTTATCTAATTTGTCCTTATATTGTAACAATATAAGTATTATTCAATTCTAATACATCTAAAGTGTATCCCGATCAGAAAATATTAATAAATATAATAAAAATCTCCATTTAATCCAATCTGATCAGCAATCCTATATATCATTTTTATTTAACTATTTAATTCATTTTAGCCTATTAATATTACAAATACACCCCGACTTGTAATTTAAGCTATTTTACTTAATAAATTCATAATAAATAGTTCGGGTTACCAAATAATTCACCAAAAATTTCTATAGACTTCTAAAAATATAGGGAATTCAATTATCACTTGGTTTCAAGTTTCCGACTTATTGCCTATATTTTCATATTGACGATTTTACCCCTAAATTATGATAAATTATCCAATTATAATTCTTTTAGCACCAAATTGATTTCAATCTAACTCAATACTGTTACTATTTATTATAGATTAGTACATGTTCATTTCATCAATTAATTTCATAATTTCCTATTAAATTCATAATTTCAGCCTATTTTTGAGCTAATTTCAGGCCTAAAAATTCAATAAATATTAAAATTATTCAAATCAAAATTCGGGCTACATAGCAATTACCTATATATCATGCACATGCTACACAAAAATTTTCAACCAGAAACAACATTATTTAGTATATTTATTTTACAATTATACATTCGGGGTGAACAGTAAATTTCTTTAAAAAATTTATTAAATATTATGAATTTTTCAAAAATAAAAATATCACATGAAATCATGTTTAAAATAACCTAAGTACAATTTTTTTTCATAATTTTCTGGGCTTATTTACTAATTTTTAAAAATTATTGAAAGATAGAGCAGGAAATTGACCTTAGTGTTCTTAGGTGCTCCGATGGCCGATGGCGGTTGGGTGGTTGTCGGACAGTTTGCTCGGTGGGTGGACCTTATAGGGTTAGCTGAGTTTTACAGCAAAACCACTCTAGGTTATGGTTCTTCACTTTCACGAAATTTCCCCTGTTTTTTCTAAAATTTTTTTTATTTTCTACGATTTTTTCTAATTTTTCTTTTTCTCTATTCTTGATTCCTAACTGCTAAAATGTTGCCAATCTGTTGCTAGGATAGTATTTATAGAATTCTTTAACCACCTATGAATTTTTCTTTTTTTTTTCTCTTTTTTTTCTCCATTAATAAAGCATGAGGTGTCATTTTTTCCCTCCTTGCACTTTTGATTTAGCAATTCTCTACTTCTGCAGCAGCTACGTAGATTTTCAACAAGTTCCAATGTATTTAGGATAAGTATTGTTAATTATTTACTTAGATATGAATAGTATATGTTAGGATTTAATTATTTAATTAGTATATAAGTATATATCCTATGTAAATAACATGTGAAATATATAACTTTACTCATATAATTAAGTTTCTAGCATATCTTTTATTTTTAGGATATATTCTAAAGTTAATTTCATGAATTCAACACAATAAATATATAATTACATAATTTAGGGTTAATTTACGGGTATAATTATTATTTATAACCGGTATGCTTATAATTTTTATATAGTAAATTATACTATATTATCTCATTTTATAGCTCAATTAACTTATTTATAAGTTTTCGTTACAATCTAAGTTCGATTTTAGGAGTTCCGAACATTTTAGTATTATATTAAATATTCCAACTTCTAAGGGCAAAATTGGGATTTCGGGTCATTATTACTAAAATCTAACTTTATTGTAATATCTCGACTAACTTTTTTATTCTAGTCGCAAAGTTTGGGCTTAATTGGATAAGTTTCCCTAAAAGCCCTAAATCGAAGCTCGGTTATCCTAAACTCAATTTTGGGAGCTTACACCTACTACAGCAAGAAGCTCAAAGGGCCTCAAATAAATTATTCTGTGTATGATAAGGAACTTTTGGTGCTGATCCGAGCTCTACAAGTATGACAACATTATCTACGGCTGAGATAATTTGTTATTTATATTGACCATGAGTTCTTGAAACACTTCTGAAGTCAAACAAAGTTGTTAAGGTAATAGGTAAGATGGGTCGAATTCTTTGAAGAATTCAATTTCGTGATAAAATACAAACAGGGAAAGAGCAGTATAGTTACAGATGCTCTTTTAAGAAGACATGCACTTTTAATTGAACTATAGACTAAGTTGTTTGGGTTTGTAAGTATTGAAGAATAGTATTCTGAGTATTGATACTTTAGGCCTATACTTGGGTGTTGTATTGATGGAAAGACAGTGGACAAGTATCATATGGAAGAGGAATACTTGTTCCAAAGGGGAAAATTGTGTGTGCCGAGCTGTTCACTTCGGGAATTGTTGATTAGGGAAGCTTATAGGGGAGGATTGTCTAGACACTTTTGGGAGAGATGGACCTATGAGCTATTGAATGGTCATTTCTACTGGCCTAGAATGAGGCAGGATATGCATCGAGTTATTAAAGGCTATACCATGTGCAAGAAGGCTAAATGTAAAGCTGAGCAAGGAAAAGTAATGCCTTTACTTATTTCGACGAAATCTTGGACTGAGTTGAGCATGGACTTTATTCTCGAACTACCCTGTACTACCTGAAGCAAAGATTCTGTAATGGTAGTTGTGGATAGGTTTAGTAAGATGATATATTTTATACCCTACTTCAAGACTAACGATACTTCAG
Organism: Lumnitzera racemosa; assembly: GCA_024138005.1. Lineage (NCBI taxonomy): Eukaryota > Viridiplantae > Streptophyta > Magnoliopsida > Myrtales > Combretaceae > Lumnitzera > Lumnitzera racemosa. The sequence continues at coordinate 83,093,020 of JAMXBC010000012.1, forward strand.
CTATTGCTTTTCTTTTCTTGTAGGAGATTGTACAATTACATGGTGTACTGAGAAGTGTAGTCTCCGATAGAGATGCCAAGTTCTTGAGCCTTTTCTGAAGGACCTTGTTACGTTAGATGGGGACTAAACCACTATTCAGTACTCCTTATTAACCCCAAACTGATGGTCAAATAGAAGTAATTAATCGCACTTTAGGATCATTACTCCAAGCTGCAATGGACAAGAACTTGGCTGATTGGGACGTCTACTTAGTAGTGATCGAATTTGTTTATATCCGAACAATACATGACACCACTAAGTAGACTCTCCCCCCCTCCCCCTTCAAAGTTATCTATGGTTTTAATCCCAAGTTGACCCTCGATCACACCCCCATATCTCTATCCGAGAAAAATACTTTGACACGAGAGCTCGAGTGCAATCCCTTCAACACATTTACAATAAAGCCACTCGAAAAATCGACTAAGCTGCAAGAAGAATGCATGAGAAGACTAAGATTAGGACAATTAAACAATTTTAGCCAGGAGACTTGGTATGGTTGTACCTCTGCAAGGAAAGGTTTTCGAGCAAGAAGAAGAGCAAGTTATCTACTAGAGCTGAAGGACTTTTCAAAATCCTCTAGAAGATTAATGAAAACACCTATAGGTTAGAGCTGCCCAAGGATTATAGGGTTTTTAACACCTTTAACATTGCCCACCTCAATCCATATCACCTTGATGGAGAACCGATCAAAGACCCTTTAAATTTGATCCCAAATCCAAATCAACTCAGATGGAATGATAAGAATCGGGCTACCTGGCCTTTGACCTACAACCGAGCCCGAGGGTTAAAGGAGCTGGCAAGGCGAATCTTCCTACTCTAATCAATTCCTACTAAAGCCGAGTATCTTTTTGACCAATCACTCTACATACTGAGCCATTTGATTGCTCATCTCTTAGAGATTGTATGTTGAATTGTTGAAGCTAAGACATATGCCATACCTCGTGCATTTGGTCATTTCTGAACCCACCACTTTCTTAGCATCACCTTTGCTAAGAGGCCAAGAGAGGAACCTCGAGCTAATCCTTTGTTAGCCCTGCTTAAACCAACAATCTAACCATACTCTTTTGTCCTCATCCTTCAACGGCACCACTAATACAACTCAGCCACGTATACATGACTACATAAAGAATCTGTTACACTAATAATTGTTTTTCTTGAATACTTACTTTTACTCGTTTATATTTTTGTACATTACTTCTTTAAGATAATACCACTTTTTGTCTTTTTCCTTTTAGGTAAGTTATTACCCCTTTTTGTCTTACCCCTTTTAGGTAAGTTACCCTAAAGTTTTCAAGTATAAATACTCTTTGTATTTGTAGCCGCATCAAGTTATTATTAATACACTGAATATTCTTCCCTGTGTAAGTAATGCCTTGGTTACTTTCCTTTCACTCTTATCTTAACCCTTAAGTAAGATTAGGTGGTAAGTAACCTCCTAGACCAACTCATGCATCATCTTAAGCTGTATCGTGAGTCATCAAAAGTTCTACTGGTGCATTACATCATTTGGAGCTATTCGTGAGTTTGCTTACTTTCATTTCATTTTCTATTCTTTTGCACATTACTCCATCACTCTTTCAAGCTTTGGAAAGCTTAGACTTATCCCTACTGTCATGCCCTAAAGTAGTAGAGTCGTAACAGCCTCGCCGTATAAACCATTCTAAGATAGAAGTTGGCCTTACAACCGCTATCCTAGACCTGATCTACACAAGGCATCCACGACTAACCCGTTTTGAAATAAACAGTTTGTAATTTAAACAAATCATTTACCTAAGAAAGTTAGAAAATATATATATACATTAAAATTCAGTTATTAAAATTCAGTTATTACAATTAACGTTTACAATATTTCACCGTAATATATTTCATAGTTGTTACATTATTCATGAAAAATTCTAAAATAAAAGCTTAAACCTTAAAAATATATGTTTGTTCTTCAAATTTTTTTCCTCACTCCTTAAGATCCAGTAGTTGCTAGTTTCAAAGTAGTTATATGCCATTTCTTAGCCAGTACCTGCACAACGTCTATAGAGATGTGAGCAACCACTGTAAGCCCCAAAACTAGCAATTCGAGGTTTCGATCGGTTGAAAGACCCGATCGAGCCTATAATATAAAGTAAAGCTATAAATAGTAAGAAACTGATCTCGTAAGTTTAAATTTAAGAAGATAAGCAATAAAATAAAAGAATATAAAAATTCCAAATTTTAAGTATATAACTCTTTATTTATCGAAAATGCGTAAAATGCATTTTGATAATTAACGAATCGCTCGAGATAAATTATATGTATACTAAAATCATAAAATAACCTAAATAATATTTAAGAATATTTATTTGTATTGTAAGCCCTAAAACTAAGTCAAGTGACCGTAGGATTGAACTCAGAACACAAGGTTTAGGGTGATCGGTTAAAGGATCCGATCAAACCCAAATTATAAACTATTGAAAGAAATATTAGTAAAAATGACCTCGTAAACTTGAACTTAAGAAAATAAGTAATAAAATAGGAGACTATAAAATTTTCAAATTTTAAGCATAATAAGTACTAATTACCGAAAAGGCGAAAAGTGTAATATAATAACTAATAAATTATTAAAGATAGATTATATGTATACTAAAAAATTTAGAATGACCAAAATAATAATTAGGAATGTTCACATGTACCCCACATGTGTTTACGTGTAGATAAAAATAAGCGAAATTACCTAAATTGGCCAAAAACTAAGTAAATAATTAAAGAAAATTATAAAAAAATTATGAAAAAAATTCAAAAGAGGCTAGAATAATCCAAATCAGGTCGTAGCAGGTCAAGATCTTTCAAATAAAAATTAACCAATTAAAATTAGACAACACAAAAGCTAAAAATCAAGGAAATTGGGCAAAGTCATGTCTAATTAATGTATAATAATTACCAAAATCGTCTATAAATAGGGAAAAAAAATTTAGAACTCATTTGAACAATTTAGAATGAGAGAAAAATAGAGAGACTAAAAAATTTGAGAGAAAATCCAAAAAAACAAAAAAAAAAAAACTGTGCAATTAAGGCCTTCAAAGGGAACCCACACCGGACAAGCAACTGGGAGTGGACGGCCACCACCACTACACAGTGGTGGCAGCGCCCAAGCCGGCCGATAAGGCCATGGCAGCTGGAGGTGGCCGAAGACACCCCAACTAGTGAGTCCCTCATTTGCCCCGATTTTGAATAATTTCGTAAAATTAGTTATTTTGCCCAAAAAATTATGAAATATGTTATTCTGAAGTTTTATTGTATGTAGATTTAGGGGGAAATAGTGATTTAGTTTAATCACGTCTAAAAATATAGGGTCTTTAACAAATTAGAACGAGAAATAAATAGGCTTAGAAATGTAGTTTGGAGCTCAATTTTTTTCTATAGGATGCTCATGTGATATAGAACAGTGCTATGAAGCAATTTTTTTTAAATTAATTTTTGAAATTTTTAAGTTAATTTTTAACCCTAAAATGATGGAAAAATTGGGTGATTTTGGGTTAATTAGGTTATTAAGATATTAATTACTGATTTAGATATTAATTGGATGTTTAGGGATGTTAGTATCTGATGTGGAACCCTAATCCTAGCCTTTGGAGTATTAAGTATAGTTAATTTGGAAAATTAGGTAATTATTGTAAGAAATTAGTAATATGTGGAATTGAAAATTAATAAATCTAAAAAATTAGGGTTATTTAGATAAAATTAGAATAATATTAAATCTGAATTAAGATTGAATTTTAGGTAATTATATAAAAAAAGTAAGATTTTCTCACATTAGGGATAGATCCGATACCCTAATTAGAACTAATGTGTACCGAATAGCTTAGAATACTAAATTAAGACCCAATAGGATATTTGAATACTCGAGCTTAATGTGATTAATTTCACATTAGGATTCAAACATATTTAAGACTTAGAAATCGAACTAGAACCTAATTTAAAAACAAATCGATGCGAAAATCGAACCCAAACCTAACCCCAAACCTAGAATAATTGTAAAAGACTTAAGACCTAGATAATTAGGCATATTAAACCCTAAACAAAACATAACAATAAGCGTTATAGGATAAAATAAACCTATAATAGTTATATGAAAAATTGAAACCACGTTTGTGTTATAGGGATCATCGGCGATGGCCTGAGCAAGTCGGACCTCGAGTGAGTGAGTGAGGAGTCAAGGTAAGTTGGAATTAATACGATGCTGTATATTGGAGGCTTAAGATTATGCTTGTTTGTGCTTGCTAGATAGTTGAATGTGTGAATGTGCTTGATTATGGGTGATGCTATGGTTCTGTTTGTTGCTCTGGCATGTATTGTATGATTTGTATGAAATGATTGATTACCCTAAACTGGACTTAATCAAATATATGACCAGCAATCATAATCGAACATGTATGGCAACTCATTAGGGGAACGTAGACTCTCCGGCCAAATACCGACCCCTTCGAAAGGAATAGCACAGGATTACAATTGGTCCCTTCTTCATCCTTAGCCGAACTAAGTGACAGAAGAGGAGGTCGCGGCGAGAGTGAAGTCAATGGTTCGAAGGTAGCCGCGGGAGGAGCAAGGTTTCCATTGCACAAGCCTGGGTTTGGTCGTGAGCTGTTGCATTAATGGCAACTCTTCAACTCAGATTAGAACGGGCGCAATTTCTCTATTCTCACGACGGGCCAGACAACGTCGTGCGATGACATTTGCTTGCACATGCATTGCACCTAATAAGTTGATTGAAAATCTTGTTGTGTTTGTAGTATAGTTTTAAGTCCTCTATCCTAACTTACTGAGTTGTAGTTGCTCACATCCCTATAGACGTCGTGCAGGTGCTGGTTAAGAAGCGGCAAACAACTACTCTGAATCTAGCAACTATTGGATCCCGGGAAGTGAGGAAAAATATTTGAAGAACGAACATATATTCTTAAGGTCTAAGTTTTGTTTTATTTAGAATTTTTCATTTTTGAATAATGTAATAACTAGGAAATATATTACGGAGAAATATTGTAAACGATATTTGTACTAACTAAATCATAGTGTATATATGTATTTCCTCACTTTTTTAGGTAAATGATTTATTTAAATTACAAATTGTTTACTTCAAAGTGGATTAGTCGTGGACGCCTTGTGTAGATCGGGTTTAAGATAGCTGTTGTAAGGCCAACTTCTATCTTATGATGGTTTACACGGCGTGGTTATTACGACTCTGCCACTTCGGGACGTGACAACCACAGCTCAGTAAGTTAGGATGGAGGACTTAAAACTATACGATAAACATAACAAGGTTATCAATCAACTCATTAGGTGCATTGCATGTTCAAGCAAATGCCATCGCACGACGTTGTCTGGCCCGTCGTGAGATTAGAGAAATTGCGCCCACTCTAATTCGAGTTAAAGAGTTACTGTTAATGCAACAGCTCTTGACCAAACCCAAGCTTGTGTAATAGAGACACCGCTCCTCCCACGACTATCTTCGAACCATTGACTTCACCCTCGCCGCGACCTCTTCTCCTGTCACTTAGTTCGACTAAGGATAAAGAAAGGACTATTATGTAATCCTACGCTATCCCTTTCAAAGGAGTAGGTATTTGGCCGGAGAATCTTAGGGTTCCCCTAATGGGTTGCCATGCAGGTCGATTATGATCACAGGTCATATATTTGATTATGTCCAGTTTAGGGTGATTGATCATTTCATACAAATCATACGATACAAGCCAGAACAACAAACAGAATCATAGCATCTCTTATAATCAAGCACATGCACACAACCAACTATCTAACAAGCATAACTAAGCATAATCTCAAGCCTACAAAATACAGCAACGTATTAATCCTAACTTACCTGGACTCCTCGCTCGCTCACTCGAGGTCCAACTTGCTCGGGCCATCGCCGATTGTACATATAACACAAACATGGTTTCAGTTTTTTATATAACTATTATAAGTTGGTTTTATCCTATAACGCTTATTGTTATGTTTATGGTTTAATATATCCAATTATCTAGGTTCTCAAATCTTTTACAATTATTCTAGGTTCAAGGTTAGGTTCGAGTTCAGTTTCCACATCGATTTCTAAATTAGGTTCTAGTTCGATTTCTAAGTACTGTTTTATACCCGAACTTTAGAAATTCATTTCAACTCATAATGTGAAATTAATCACATTACTTCCATATATCCTAAATACCATCATTACCCTTAGTCAGTATTTTATTTCACTTGGTATACTTAAATCCTTATTAGTGTATCGAATTTACTCCTGATGTGAGAAATTTTTTACATTTTTCATATAATTACATAAATTTAAGTTTTCTATCAAATTTATTATATATCCCTATTATTTTTATAATATCAATTTTTATTCTAATATCTTCAATTTATTATATTTCTAATTATTGTGTATTAGGTACTATTACTTATTATGTATATAATACACATCTACTATTTTTATCATTCTAATTACCATCTCTCAACATCAATTATCATTTCAAAATATCTAAATTTATCCTAAATAAGATTTTACACCTAATTACCCTAATTTACAAAATTAACTTAAAATTTATTATTTTCCCCATTACTTATTTACTACATAATTAACCTAATAATTACATCTAATACCCTAAATGCTACAAGGATCATACTTCATCAGATTTCAACATCCTAAAACATATAATTATTCATCTAATCAGTAATTAACAATGTAATTACTTAATTAACCTTAAATTACCCATTTTATGCCTCATTGTAAGGCCTAAAAATTATCTAAAAATTTTGAAAATTAATTTTTGAAAATGGGATTCATAGTACTGTTCTATATCATCTAAGTAGTCTACACAAAAATTTTGAGCTCAAAACTATACTCCTAAGGTCATTTATTTATAAACCAAAACATACTTAGTTTTGCATAATTTCTTAAAGACCATATATCACAGGACATATTTTCATCAAAATAATATTTTTCCTAAAAAATATATACAAAAATATTCCATAATAACAAAATTCATAATTTTTTAAAAATATTTACTACTTTTACAAAATTACACAAAATCAGGCTAGAAATTAAACTCATTGATTTGGGTGGCTCTGGCCACCATCGGTGTGTCGGCCCACCTAAGCGTTGCCACCACCATGTGGTGATGGTGGTGGCCATCCACTCCCAACTGCTGGTCAGGTCTGGGTTCTCTTTACAAGCTTTAACTATACAAATTTTTGCTAAATTTTTGTAAAACCCTAATTTTCTCTCAATTTTGCCTTTCTCTATTTTTCTAAACTTCTTGACATTCGAAATGAGCTCCTAAAAAATTTGGAGTTTTTATAGAGGTTTAGGGAAATTATTGTGCATTAATTTGATTAGACAATTGCCTTATCTTCTTCCAATTTGACTTTTGTGTTGTTCTAATTTAATTGGCTAATTTTTTTCTTATTTTCCCTAGCTGCTACAACCCAATTCTAGATCATTTCTTATTTTTTCTGATTTTTCTTTATTTTTCCTTAATTAATTATGAAGTTTCTTTAATTATTTAGTATTATTTTAGCACATTTCGAGTATTTTAAGTAATTACACGTATTTTTACCTACATGTAAATTTATATATAGTACAAATAAATATTCCTAAATATTATTTAGGTCATTCTATGATTTTAATTATACATAAAATTTATCTCTAGCGATTCGTTAATTATCGAAATGTATTTTACGCATTTTCGATAAATAATGAGTTATATACATGAAATTTGAAATTTTTATATTCTTTTCTTTTATTGCTTATTTTCTTAAATTCAAACTTACGGGATCATTTTACTAATATTCGTAGCTTTACTTATAATTTAAGCTCGATCTAATCTTTCAGCTGATTGAAACCCTAAGTGACTAGTTGTGGGGCTTACACCTACAATTAGCCTTGTTTACTCTTGGCTACGGTTCGCATCACAAGAGGTAGGTTGAACCTACCTTAACATAAAGTGAGTGGCATCGATAGGCCATTTGTTTGTAAGGTAGGGTTTACTTTATAGGTGGGTTTGTCCTCTAATGGGCAAATTGGTTGGAAGTAGATGGTACTCTCTTGAGGATGGGGCCATAGCAAGCTAAAACCAATTGGATAGTTGAGTTTTCCAAACATATGAGGACTTTTTTTGTTACGGTAATGCCCTTTTAGAATTACATTTAACGTCCCTTTATGAATTTCCTAGTTAATGCCTCGGCTTAGTAGCAAAGCTCTAAGGACATTATTACCACGGCTACTATCAACTCGAGCCCAAAAAAGGAAAAGAACGGACTAAAGTAAGGAGTTCATTGGCCATACATAGTGAAGGGGGATGAGGGTCAACCTCTTTCATGACCCATGGCCCTGGTGTGTCACTTAGTTAGCATTTCTACAACAAATGTTGTAGGGTTAGAGAAAGAACTAAGCTTAACTACAGGAACTCCAGCAAAGGGCTTCTTCTTACGAAGATGGATAGTTAGATTGACTCAAGGATTGTAAGGTCAGAAGATTGCCTTACAAAGAAAAGAAACTCTTGAGATTGATGGGTTAAGAATATTAAGAGGTTAAAATGAGAAGAGACGATAAGCTTTCCATATAGAATACTAGCAAAAACAAGAAGATAAAGGATTGTAAAGTACCATATGAACATTAGAAGAGAGAGGAAACTTTCATCCCTTGACACGTAATCCTTGGTCATGAAACTTTTGGATCCCATTTTACATTTCCCTTTTAAGGATCATGACTTAAGGACTAAGGGCAAGTTTATGCTTGTGATCCTTGGCCATGAACCTTATCGATCCTTTTTCAATTCATCGTTGGGATTTACGATAATAGGAATCAAGCTTCATTTGGATTGACTAATAGAGTTCGAGTTGAGGGTTACAAAATTCGGTCCATCAAATCTTATTGAACCGACCAAATGATGATGAACACATTTTTATGATTGCATTGAACCTATACATTAGAGTATTATGAGGACATTTTTATTGCATGGTTTTCATGTTGTGAAGCTATATCAAGAACACATTTAATAGATTTTAGAGCCTGCTCTCATAACCAATATACTCCATCTAAATGATAAGCAATGGTACATTGTCCACAAAATGTTTTATCTCTTATTTAAATGGAACATGCATCTCATCTAAATGGCCGCATTAACCGATATTCCATCTTAATAACCCTTACTAACAATCTAAATGGCTAAACCGTGAATTAAAGATCCATAATGTCTTATTAGCCATCTAAAAAGACTACTTACATGCCATTAGATTGACCAATAACATATGGTAAATAAATTATTATTTTTTCATCCTTTTAATTACTTTTAAGTGTAATTTTCATTCCTTTTATGCTCTTGATGGTGTGTTGATAAAAGTTTTCTTTTATATTAGCATTCATTCATTAAATAATAACAACAATTTGATAAAGTATTTTTCTCTAAACCTTAGTTTTTATCAATCTCATATAATATGATGAACGACCCATTTGATTAATTTGTGCATCATATATCAACTTAATTGAGCATAATGTAATCTCCATAGGTATACCATGTCGGAATGATAGTTCTATATATCCTTATTATATAAAGGCCCTAAAAGGAATCACTAATATTGTTTTGGTTAGATGTTGAAATAAGGCACATCATCTTTTCATGCTAAAGTATAGGTTTAGGAAAGGCTTATGTTTTGTATGTGGTTATGTATTTATGAAGGTAGTTATGTGTTAATATGGATAAATGTTGTTAAAATAATATTTATTGGTTTATTAGAGTGAGTTCATTTCCTATTGCCCACTAAGCATTGGATGAATCTCACACTCATCAGTTGTCTTCATCTTTCCTTGTCTCTAATGGGCTTACCCTCTCACCTTCTTATCTCTCAATTTCTTAACTCTTACTTCATTAGCCTTGCATACTTTATTGTCTCTCTTACCTTTACTATTTTGACATCTTTGATGAAATATTCATAAGCTTTATCAACAATGTACTTAAAGCTCCCATTAAGACTACCAAAAGAACACTAACCTCTACACAATAAGAGAATTAGATTCCCTACACTCAAGCTCCTCTTAATCCTTGGATGTGGAAATTTGAACATAGTTAATATGGACATAGTCATTCTCTTTAGTGAATAAGAATATAGACGTTTAGTGGGACAACGAACATGATGAAGCATCTGATGGGTTTCAAGGACATTAGCTCTTTACAGAAGTGGCAATTCCATTTGGATGTAGATAAGTAATATGAAGTGATATGTTTGGGGAAAAAAAAAAGATGTTTATTATATAAATTCTACAATTTAATTTATTATCTATGAGATTTAACACTTATCATGGTTTATTTTCTATAATTTTAATTAAAAAAATATTTCTTTTTGACATATTTATTATATAACATTAAGTTCCTTAGGTTATTTGGTTTAACCAACTAAAATTTATAACAAGTTAAAATAGGTGGTTGGTTTGACTAGTTTATCAAATCAACCTATGGCAATGGTGAGCTTGGCTAGAGAAAAAAAAAAAGGATTTAGATCCTATTAGTTTTTTTTCCTCTTAATTTTTTTCGATTTATAAATAAAATGTTGAGATTATATATATTTTTGAGATACCTTATGATGTTATTATGGCTTCATAAACTTCTTTATAATTCAAATAGTTAATTGTATATATCAACATTTTAAATGAGTAAATTATGAGAAATTAAGAGGTAAGTTTAAGGAGTTCATTTCCAAAAAGATCAACTTACTTACTAAGTAAGATGAATATGGAGAGTTTTATACGAATACGGAGCTCTTGTTGAAAAAATATTACAAAAAAAAGGGCTCCTGATGGCAAATATTATCAACATAGTAGAATAAATACGTATGTACTGCATGTGCCTTTAGTCATATCCCCTTATAGTTGATGGCAAAAAATCATGTCAAACTCGAAATACATTGTTCATTGCAAATACTAACACAAGATACATACAATGAAACACCCCCTTCCAGCAGGCTAACTCTACTTACGAAAAGGCAAAAGAACAAGTTTCAATATACCCCAGATTCTTAAAAGAGATAAAAAATTCATGTAGAATTTGGAAATCTTATAATATTTAATAAGATAGAAAGCTCAACACATATTAATATTCAATGAAAGTTCAATATATATTCTTTCAAAAGTACATGTAAACAACAATTATTTAGTTATATATGTACAAACAATTACAAGTAATTGCATGTCTATCTAATCTCTCCTGTAGCACTAGAAGGCTTTGACAATATGGGCTCACATAGAACGTTTGTACCACATTGGAGACTTTAAAGGCTCAAAAGGTTCTGTCTGTGTATTGTTTAGCCCACTGGTAAGTACTAGCTTAGTAGGAGGTATGGACTTTACTGAAAACTACCCTCCACCATGGAAGAATATGAGTAGCCTGAGAGTTGCTTTCAAGGAGCTGAGGAAGTGAAAAGTTCCATTTGATGATGGAAGTTTGGTATCATGTATGAGCTCAATTCAATCCTGTAGTTAGAAGCAACTCTTAAGTTGGTACCAGCATCATACCCAGAGGTAATGTCCCTTAAATCTACAAGATGTTGACCTTAGGATAACACCTCCTGCTTATGGCCTCCATGACTATGCCTTGGCCGAGCGCCGCTTCCCTGAACTCTAGCTCTACTTCTAAGTAGTAGGAAAAGATACGGAATGGCATTATGTACATGAGCTCCTTGATCCCCTATAAGCCCCAAAGTTCAGCCAAGTAACCGTAGGATTGAATTTAGAACCCAAGGTTTAGGGCGATCGGCTAAAGGATCCGATCACACCCAAATTATAAACTATTGAGAGAAATATTAGTAAAAATGACCCCGTAAACTTAAATTTAAGAAAATAAATAGCAAAATAGGAGACTATAAAATTTTCAAATTTTAAGCATAATAACTGCTAATTACCGAAAAGGCAAAAAGTGTAATATAATAACCAATAAATTATTAGAGATAGATTATATGTATACTAAAAATTTTAGAATGACCAAAATAATATTTAGGAATGTTCACGTGTACCCTACATGTATTTACGTGTAGATAAAAATACGCGTAATTACTAAAATTGGCCGAAAACTAAGCAAATAATTAAAGAAAAATATAAAATAATTATGGAAAAATAAGAAAAAATCAGAAGATGATAAGATGAATCAAGATAAGGTCATGGCAGGTCCAAAGCTGCAAAATAAAAATTAGCCAATAAAAATTGAACAACACAAAAGCCAAAAATTAAGGAATTTGGACAAAGTCTTGTCAAATTAATGCATATTAATTACAGCAAATGTCTATAAATAGGGAAAAAATTTACAGAGCTCATTTGGACAATTTAGAAAGTGAGAAAATTAGGGAGAGCCGAAAATTCGAGAGAAAATCCAGAAAATAAAAAAAATAAGAAAAACTGTGCAGTTAAGGGTTTTAAAAGGAACCCACACCAGAAGAGGAGCTGGAAGTGGATGGCCACCACCAACACATGGTGGTGGAAGCGCCCATTCCAGCCGACAAGGCCATGGCTGCCCGCGGTGGCCGGAGCCTCCAAAACCGGTGAGTCCAAATTCTAGCCCGATTCTTGTGAAATTTTTTAAAAATAGTAAATATAATTAGAAAATTATGAATTTTTTTATTCTAAGATATTTTTGTATGTAGTTTGTATGAAAAATATTATTTAGATGAAAACATGTCCCGTAATATAGGGTCCTTAAGAAATCATGCAAAACCGAACACATTTCGGTTTAGAAATAAATTACCTTAGGAGTGTAGTTTGGAGCTCAATTTTTTTCTGTAGGATACTCATGTGATATAGAACAGTTCTATGAAGCCATTTTTTTTAAAATTAATTTTATAAATTTTTAAGTTAATTTTTAGCCCTAAAATGATGGAAAAATTGGGTGATTTAGGGTTAATTAGGTGATTAGGATGTTAATTACTGATTTAGATAGTAATTAGATGTTTAGGGATGTTAATCTCTGATGTGGAAACCTGATCCTAGTGTATGGAGTGTTAAGTATAAGTAATGAAGGTGTTATGTGGTAAATGTAGAAAATTAGGAATATGTAGAATTAAAAATTAATAAATATGGAAAAATTAGGGTTAATTAGATAATAAAATAATGAAAATCAGAACATAACAAATCTGAAACAAAATTCAATTTTAGGTAATTATATGAAAAATGTAAAAATTTCTCACAACATGAGCAAATTCGGTACACTAATATGGATTTAAGTGTACCGGATGGAATAAAATGCTGACTAGGGGTAGTAATCGTATTTAGGAGATCGGGAATTAATGTGATTAATTTCACATTATGGGTTGAAACGGATTTCTAGGATTGGAATCTAAAACATTACTTAGAAATCGAACTAAAAACCTAATTTAGAAATCGATACGAAAACCGAACCTGAACCTAAACCCAACCCTAAAATAATTATAAAATGAACTTATAATATTATATGAAATACTAAAACCACGTTTGTGTTATAGGGATGATCGGCGATGGCCTGAGCAAATCGGACCTCGAGTGAGTGAGCGAGGAGTCGAGGTAAGTTGGGATTAATACGATGCTGTATTTTGGAGGCTTAAGATTATGCTTGGTTGTGCTTGTTAGATAGAGAATGTGTGCATGTGCTTGATTATGGGTGATGCTATGATTATGTTTGTTGCTCTGGCACATATAGTATGAATTGTATGTAATGATTGATCACCCTGAATTGGACTTAATCAAATATACGACCAGTAGTCATAATCGAACATGCATGGCAACCCGTTAGGGGAACTTAGGACTCTCCGACCAAATACCGACCCCTTCGGAAGGGATAGCGCAGGGTTGCAAAATGGTCTCTTCTTCATCCTCAGTCGAACTAAGTGACAGGAGAGGAGGTCGCGGCGAGGGTGAAGGCAGTGGTTCGAAGGTAGTCGCGGGAGGAGCAAGGTCTCCATTACACAAGCCTGGGTTTGGTCATGAGCTGTTGCATTAACGGCAACTCCTCAACCCGGATTAGAGAGGGCACAATTTCTCTAATCTCACGACGGGCCGGACAACGTCGTGCGATGGCATTTGCTTGCACATGCATTGCACCTAATAAGTGATTGAAAACCTTGTTGTGTGTATGGTATAGTTTTAAGTCCTCCGTCCTAACTTACTGAGCTGTGGTTGCTCACATCGCTATAGACATCGTACAGGTGCTGGCTAAGAAGCGGCAACAACTACTCTGAAGCTAGCAACTGCTGGATCCTGGGGAGTAAGGAAAAACATTGAAGAATCAAAACATGTTTTACTTTTCATTTCTGATTAATGTAATAACTGAATTATAGTGACTATATATAACTTTTCTCACTTTCTTAAATGATTTGTTTAAATTACAAATTGTCTACTTCAAAGCGGGTTAGTCGTGGACGCCTTGTGTAGATCAGGTCTAAGATAGCGGTTGTAAGGCCAACTTCTATCTTAGGGCGGTTTATACGGTGGGGGCTGTTATGACTCTACCGCTTCGGGGCGTGACATCCCCATCATGTACCCCATCGATACACTATTGATTATCCTTACATTATAGGTAAAGTATAAGTCCACCGTGTTCCTTGATGAATCGAAATCCTTTATCTACCATGAGGAGTGTACATAGATAGTCACCTACCAACTGTACATCCCAAAGCAAGTCAACATGAAATGGTATGCCTATGAGCTCGGTTATTACTATGATTTACTATGGCAAATTTGACTGAAATGGGTCTTCCAAAATATCGAAGAAAATTAGAGAGGAATAGTCTATAAAAAAACAAGAGTAGTTGATGTGAAGCTGCTTAGAGGATGTAACTCACCAATGAACACAACATGACTTGACACCTTACTTGATATGACCCATAAGTTGATGTCAAGGTCCCCCTAACACTAATCTTAAGCTATTGAGCAAGATTAGATAAGAGTGTATGAAAAATTGACTTGAAGAGAGTTATCTCACAAAAACAGAATATTCAGTAAAAAAGTCAGTTATCTGCAACTTATAAGAGAAAAGGACTATTTATAGTAAGTTCTTAGGACAGCATTGCAAATAAATAAATTGCAACAAAGTATATACAAAAAGAAGGTTCCTAGTATATACGAAAAAGGGTAAAGAGGATAAAAAACCAAAAATGGAAAAGTAGTACAATATCAAATAAGGTGGACAAGTGACAATGTAACATTAGTCCCATATGAATATTCTTTGAGCACAGTAGGTAAGAGGGGTCAAAATGTTGCGGCAATAAAGGGGCTGGGACGAAAGAGATGGTAACATACCTAGAGAAAACTATTCAGCCGTTTAAGTAAGTCTCTCATCACTCGGCAAGAACTTCTCGGTAGCAATTGGTCGGATCACTCAGTACATGGTCCTTAGCAAGAAAATGGTCAGCATTATCACTACCGAGTATATAGATCAACACATGACAGTTTATGGAGCTTAAGGAGTTTAGCTACATTCCTTCAGTGTAAACTTTCTCATCATCAGTGAGTTATTGAGAGAGAATTTGCCAGATGAAGGATTAGAGTCCTCGGAGCCGTGCGCAAGTAATGGGACCATTGGTCAGTAATTCATTAATTCCCCAGGGTTGTTAAAGATTTACCCTTAATTCTTGGTATTTGTCATCTTTAGGCACACATGGAGTTAAGTCGGCGAGGTTGAATGTGGTAGACATGCCGAAACCTTTGGGTAGCTTAATTTCGTAGGCATTATCATTAATTCGTCTCAGTATCCTATGGGGTCCATCTACTTTAGGTGATAGTTTGTTCGTCCTCTTGCTAGGGAAGCATTCCTTGCTAAGATGGATCCAGATAAGGTCCTCAAGACTATGAATGATTCGTTTCCTTTCATAACTTCCCGTTTCCTTCCGCAACTTCCCGTTTCCTTCCGCAACTTCCCATTTCCTTTTGTCGAGCCACAGTTTTGGCCAATTGCTCAGTAATTCTTTGATGTAACCTGTGAAATTCTTTGGTACGCTACAGGCTGGATTGACTCTCCCCTTATGTAGTTAGACTGTTAACTAAGTCTAAAGGTAGGTTCAAGTTAAGTCCATAAGCGACTTCAAATGATGATGTTCCAGTGGAGCTATGGGTTAAGCGATTGTAAGCAAATTCAATGATGGATAGACATAAATCCCAGTCATGAGAATTCTTTTCAATAGTGGCGTGCAAGAGATTACTGACGGTTCTGTTAACTACTTCAATTTAGCCATCTATTTGGTGGTAGCAATAGGTATTAAATAGGAGCATGGTCGTGAATTTGGAATCATGGTCGAACACAATACTCCTTAGCACTCCATGCAGTCGCACAATTTCCTACAATAAGAGGTTAGCGATGAATAAAGTATCATTAGTTCTGTAGTAGAAGATGAAGTAGCCCATCTTACTGAACCGATGGACTACCACCATGATCAAATCGTGTCTTCTTGGCATGTAGGGAAGGCTGAGCATGAAATCCATGCTTAGATTGATCTACGACCGCTTGGGAATTAGTAGGGGTATATATTCTCCATAGGGCTCTCTCCTCTCTTATACATACTTACACACTTTGCACTTCTTAAGTATTCGGTGTACATCCCTCATCATCCTAAGCTAATAAAAGCGCTCCTTTAATATCTTAATTGTCCTCTTTTTCCCAAAATGGCTAGCTAAATCCCCTGCATAAGCTTCTTGAACCAATAGCTCCCTTATAGAACCGCTCGCCATGCAAATCTGCTTGTCCTTCATCGTGAACCCCTCACTTAAGCAGAATCCATCCATAACTCTTCTATCATTACACTTGGCTACTAAAGGCCCAAAATGTGGGTCATGCCCATATCAATCGGGTAAAGTGTCAAATCTAAATACTTTAGCTTATAACGTCATAATAATGGTATGACGGCAAGAAAGTGCATTAGCTACTGTATTGGTGTTTTTCTTCTTATACCTGATGACATAACAAAAGATCTCCAAGAACTGGACCCACTTAGTGTGATGCTGAGAAAGTTTCTGCTGCTCACGAAGATGCTTGAGAGATTCATGATTCGAATAGATGGTGAATTCTTTTGGCAACTGATAATGCTACCAATTCTAAAGTATATAGATAAGGGCATAGAACTTCTTATTGTAGGCTGAGTAATTTAAGGCAACACCTTAGAGTTTTTCGCTAAAGTAAGCAACGAGTCGGCGTTCTTGCATAAGGACAGCATTAATGTCGACACCGGATGCATCACATTCAACCTCAAAAACCTTCTCGAAATCTGGTAGAGCAAGTACTGGAGGATACGTCAACTTATACTTCACATCTTCAAAACTCCTCTGAGCATTTTTTGTCCATTTAAACTCAATGTTCTTCTTGGTCAATTCAATCAACGGGATAATTATAGAGGTAAAGTTCCCAAAAAATCTCCGATAGAACGAAGCTAGGCCATGAAAGCTCCTGAGCTAGGCAATACTAGTCGGCGTAGGCCACTCATTAATAGCTTTGACCTTTTCCTCATCAACTCGAACTGCACTCCTTGAAATGATATATCCGAAGAATACAACCTCGCTTTGACAGAATACGCATTTCTTTAAGTTGCTGAATAATTTCTTGGCGTGGAGTATGTTAAACACCAATCTCAAATGTTTGACATGAACGAGAAGTCGGCATTGTAGACCAGAATATCGTCAAAATAAATCACAACACATTCGCCTATCAATGTTCTGAGCACATGATTCATAAGTCGCATGAATGTACTTAGCGCATTAGTTAAACCAAATGGCATAACCATCCACTCAAATAAACCATTTCAAGTCTTGCTGTTTTCCATTCATCTCTCGGTCTCATTCGTATTTGATGATAGCCACTCTTTAGATCTATCTTTGAAAAGATGTATGCACCACGCAGCTCATCGAGTATGTCATCCAATTGCGAAATCGAGTATCGGTACTTAATAGTAATCTTATTGATGGCATGGCTATCAATGCACATCCTCTATGATCCATCTTTCTTTGGTACTAGCACTACTGGGATGACACATGAGCTCATGCTCTCACAGACATATCCACAATCTACCAACTCATCAACTTGCTTTTTCAACTCGATTTCTTATTCAGGATTAAGTCTATAGACGGGTCGATTCGATAGAGCTACTCCAGGTTGAAGATCGATGTAATGCTCAATTCTTCTTAAGGGAGGTAATCATTTTGGCATCTTAGCAGGGAAGAGTTCAACAAATTCTTAAAGTACCTGCTGCACTTTGGCAAGTAAGTTCTTGACCTCTTTAACCTCTAAAAGTCTCCTAACCAAGAGGAGTATATAGTCTTCAGCCTTAACCTCTCGTGCAAACTGAGTTCAGGAAATCACCAAGGACTTTTGCTATAGAGATCTAGCAACCTTTTCTTGGACTTCTTGCACTTTCTTATGACTCATCGGTGTTAATATAATTTTCTTCCCGTCTTTTTGAAACATGTAAGTGTTTCTATACCCATTTTATAATACTCTCATGTCAAATAACCATGGTTGGCTGAGTAATATGTGAGATGTACATATGGGAAGGACATCACATAGCACATCGTCCTTATACCTATCACTAATAGTAATCAGTACTCTTACTTACTTGGAAAAGTGTAATCCTCCTTTCTCATTCAGCTAATGAATCTTATCTAGCTTGGGGTATGGAAGAGTTGGCAATTTCATGGCCTTAACTACCCCTTATGTGATGACGTTGGTATAACTTCCTCTATTAATGATCATGGCACATAGCTTACCATTCACTTGACAATTCGTATTAAAGATGTTCTCTCTTTGTTCATTCTCATTAGTCACAAAAGTATTGAATGATTACTGAACAACAAAGCAATTCTTGGCTCCACCCTCATGGGGTATCTTAACCTTGGGATCTTCTTTAAATTCTTCCAACATTCGATTAGTTGCCACTTCTTCCTCTCCCTCACTCACACTTTCTACTTCAAACTAAGGTTTGTCTCCCTTTATAGTCATGATTTGGCGATTCGAATATTGACTGGCCATGTGTCCATAACTAAGGTATTTAAAACATTTAATTTCTTGAGTTTTCCTCCCTAAACTCTAACCCTGATCTCTTTAGATCTCAAGTTCCTCGGTCTTACTCTTACCTCGGCCCTTATCAGGTTGGTTTGTCATGTGACCTCGGTGTTCTACCTTGAAACTGTTTGATGCCCTATCACTCCTTAGTCCACTCAGTAGGCCATTTCTATTTAGTATTAGTGTTCGCTTACTTGGCATTCGACTAGTCTGGTTTTGCCATTGCCTTTCAACTTTCTGGGCTACACAGATGGTTTTATCTAGAGCTGTGAGGCTCTGCAATTCTACGACATGACCAATCTCAGCTCAGAGTCTCGAGATGAACCATACTATAGTTCGAGCTTCAGGCTTGTCAACATCACATCATATCATGAGCAATTGAAACTCTCAAACATAGTCATCTACGAATCTATTACCTTGCCCCAAGTCTTAGAGTCATCGGAAAGTGTCCTGTTCGTAGTGTTCAAGAACGAACCTACTTCTCAAAACTCTCTTCATCTCAATCTATGTTCGGACCTCACGTCGAGTCCTTAGGCAAACATTCTGTACCCTCTTCCACTACATTGCTGCATATCCAAAAAATTCTAACGAGGCCATTCTAATGCGTATGGCATTTTCATAATCATAGAAGTTGAATATCTTTTTTATCTCCTCTTCCTAGTTCAGGTAGTCATCATAACTACCAGATTTGTTGAAGTTTGGAATCTGTACCTTAAGATGTTTGGCATCTCTTGGTGCTCTAAGCTCAAGCTCATTAATCTCAATATATTGATCTTCTTATTTTTCATACTCTTCTACTTTATCCAACTCTAACCTTCTCCCCGTAACTCTCTCGGCACGTCACGGTGATGTATAGTTCACTGGAAAGGCTTTCGAAGCTCGTTCGTTCATCTACCTCTTCGGCCTATCTCTCATTTTTTGGCTTTGCTAAGCAACCCTCTCACATAGTCTATTCTCTAAGATCTCGTTTACTGAGACAGCTAAATTGGCCACGATAACAGTAAGATCTTTTCTTTGTTCATCAGTAGTATGTGGTATTTATTAGGTAACTCAACCATGACCATAAGCATCACTTTTGACATCGTGAATCTCTCCTTATACACTATGGTTTGATATTCCTAACACAAAATTCCAGTAACTGCACTTCACAAGAATGGCTACAATACACACAATATCTTGAACAACAAATAAGCTATTACTATATAGCTTTCAATCTCAACCTCAACCTCAAGCTTTGATACTAAAAATATATGGTATGCCTACGAGTTCAGTTCTCACTAGGACTTACCATGGCAAATCTGACTGAAATGGATCATCCGAAATATCAAAGAAAATTAAAGGGGAATGGTCTACAAACGAACAAGAATAGCTTACGTAAAGCTACTCAAAGGATGTTACTCACTAATGAAAACAACATGACTTGACACCTTACTTGATATGATGTATAAGTTAATGTTAAGGTCTACCCACCACTAATCCTGAGCTATTTAGTAAGATTAGATAGGAGTATGTGAAAAATTGACTTGAAGAAGGTTATCTCACAAGAATAGAATATTCAGTAAAAAATGTCAGTTATCTACAACTTATAAGAGGAAATGACTATTTATAAAAAAATTACAAGAAAGTATATACAAAAAAGGGAGTCCTAGAACATATGAAAAAGTGCAAAAAGGATAAAGACTAAAAATGAAAAAAGTAATATAACGTCAGACAAAGTGGATAGGTGGCAATGCAACATTGGTCCCGTACAATATTCTTTAAGCACAGTAAACAAGAGGAGTCAAAATGTTGCGGCAATAAAGGGGCTAGGATGAGAGAAATGGTGGCATGTTGAGAGAAAATTATTCAGCCATTTAAGTGAGTCTCTCGTCATTCGATAATAATTTCTAGGCAATAGTTGGTTGGATTACTCGGCACAAGGTTCTTGACAAGGAAATGGTCAGCATCATCACTACCAAATATACAGATTAACGTATGACAATTCAAGGAGCTCGAGGAGTTCAGCTACATTACTTCAACGTAAACTTTTTCATCATCAATAGGTTACCAAGAGAGAATTCATTGGGTAAGAGATTGGAATCCTCAAAGCCGTACGCTAGTAATGAGATCATTAGTCAGTATTTCATCATGAAATGAATAAACATAAGGATGTTAGTATACCTAACATAAATATGCATGCATAAGCAATATAATTCATAAAGGGTAGGCACTTACTATACATCCTATGATAACTCCTTACTATGCGATAAAACAGCGGGTGATTTGCTAATATTAAGGGCCAATAACTGCCGGACTCCACTAAGTCCCTAGATTTACACTACGTACATGTGTCAATATTATTGTACATTTTATTGACATCTCGTTCAAATATCACATATCTACTACTGTCACAATCGTTGTTGTACAAATGGGATAGAATCTAATAACTCTACCCATTGTCTCATTTTGTTGTGGAAGTTCTGCAGTTTGTATGGTGTACATTGATACTTAAAGAAGGTAATAAGTCCTACTGGGCATAGTCTTATGAGTAAGCTTAACTGGCACATTATTAGCAATAAATTCTAGATTCATCTTGGGTGTCACGCTTCGAAGTGGTAAAGTTGTAATAGTCTTATTATACAAACCATTCTAAAATAAAAGCTAACACTTTAGCTGTTATCATAGACCTGATTTATACAAGGCGTCCACAATTAACCCGCTTTGAAATAAATAATTCATAAATAAACATTTTATTTACCTATGAAATTATAAGAAACACATATTTATTATAAAATAATTTGAGTACATTACAAGATTTAGTATCTTAAACATAATCTATTTGAGAAATATATAAAAACTTTAAAGATAAAATCCAAACTTGTGAGTGTATCATATCATCGATTTTATATCCTCACTCCTCAAGATCCTGCAATTGTTAGTTTCAAAGTAAATGTAAGTTGCTTCCTAGCTAGTACCTGCAATAGCGTCTATAGGGATACGAGTAATCACAACTCAGTAACAAAGACTTAAAATTATTCATCAAACACAAGCAAGGTTATCAACCAAATTAGTTATATGTAATGCATGTTCAAGTAAATTCCATCGGACGATATGCCATCGGACGACGTTGTTCAGCCTATCGTGAGATTAAAGAAATTACACCCACTTTAATCCAAGTCAAGGAGTTCCGTTTAATGAAACAGTTCACAACTAAACTCAGGCTTATAAATGGAGATATTACTTCTCTTGCGACTACCTTCAAACCATTGCCTTTACCTTTACTATGACCTTCTTACCTATCACTTAGTTTGACTAAAAATGAAGAAGGGACCAAATTTTATCTAGCGCTATCTCTTTCAAAGGGGTTGGTATTTGGTCGAAGAACCCTAAGTTTCCCCTAATGGGTTGTTATACAAGTTTAATTTATGTTTATAGGTCATATATTTAGTTAGATCTAGTTTAAGGTGTTTAGTTATTTTAAACAAATCATATAAATACAATCCAAAGTAGCAAATCAAAATCATATCATTAGCTTTAAATAAGCACATACGCACAACCAATTATCTAACAAGTATAATCAAGTACACTTTTAAGCCTTCTAGTACTACAAAGTAATACTAAAAAATACAGTAACATATTAATCTCAACTTACTTAGATTCCTCACTTACTTACTCGAGGTGTAACTCGTACTAACTATTGTAAAAAATCCCTATAATATAAATATTGTTTCAGTTTTCTACATAACTACTATAGATTGGTTTTATCCTATAACGCTTATTGTTATTTTTTGCTTAAAGTTTAATATACCCATTTATTTAGGTTTTTAAGTCTTGTACAACGATTCCCAATTTTCAGTTGGGTTCTAATTCAGTTTTTTAATCTGTTCCTAAATTATATTTTTAACTCGGTGTTCGGTAATGGATTTTATACATTAGCCCTAGGAAATCACTCTGACCCATAATATGAAATTAATCATATTATTTTCGAGTATCTTAAATATTATTTTTGGTTCCTAACTAATGTTTTAGTCTATGTAGTACATCTCAATTCTAATTTAATTATCGATGTGAGAAAATTTTATATTTTTGCTACAATTATCTAAATTTAAGTTTTGTACCAGATTTAATGTGTATTAATATTATTATTATATTATCCATTTTAACATAATATCTTATAGTTATTATAATTTCAATTTCACATATTATCAAAATTATGTATATTTATTACATAATACCCCTAATAATCACATCCAACTCCCTAAATACCACAATTACCATACTATATTAGATATGAATATCCTAAAATCCTTAATTATATACTAAAATGGTAATTAGTCAATTAATCATTAATTAACCCAAAAAATCCCTAATTATATACATATTTTACGGGCTTAAAAATCACTTAAAATTTTCAAAAATTAATTTATGAAAAAGAGCTTTGTGGCATTATTCTATATTACCTAAATAGTTTACATAAAAATTTTGAGTCTAAAACTGCACTTTTAAGCCTATTTATCTCTAAATTGAAATATACTCAATTTTACATGATTTCTTAAGTACCCTATATTTCCAGATGTAATTAAATTTAATCAATATTTTTTCCAAAATCTACATATAATAAAACATCAAAATAATAAAATTCATAATTTTTTTGATACAATTAATAATTTTAATAAATTACACAAAATCCAACTAAATCTAGACTTTTAAACTTCCAACCACCAGCAGAGGCAGTTTGATTCTAAGTGGTTGTCGGGTGTGGATTTCTTTTTAAAGCCTTAATTGCACAAATTTTTTTATAATTTTTGTAAATAAACCCCAACCCTCACTATTTCAATTCTCTCTAATTTTTATAAACTCTAAACAAACCAAATGAGTTTTTGTAAAATTTTGGGTATTTATAGGGCTTCCTAGATATTTTTCCTTTATTAATTTAAGTTGATATTAACCTTATCTCCTCTTCTTTTTTACTTTCTATTTGGCTAAATTTAATTGCTTAATTTCCTTCTTTAATTTTCAGGTTGCCACACCTCACTTATAGACATTTCCTCATTTTTCTATATCTTTCTTGACTATTTATGAATTTTCTTTCATTAATTAACATTATTTTGGCATATTTAGCATATTTTAAGTAATTTTGCATATTTTTACCAATATGTAAATTCATATATGATACAAATAAATACTCTTAAATATTATTAAGTTATTTTATGATTTTTAGCATGCATATAATTTATTTTTATCAATTCGTTAGTTATCGAAATTTATATGTTTCTGATAAATAACGAGTAATATACATATATTTAAACATTATAATAATAATAATTTATTTATTTTTTTAAATCCAAACTTATGGGATTATTTTTACTAATATTTATAACTTTGTGGTAAGATTTAAGCTAGATCAAACAATTTGTTCAACTAGCCTAAATTTTGCAAACCAAACCTTGAGTAACTGATTACAAGACTTACACTAAGTTCTCCCACATCCTCTCCATCTTATTCCCTATTGTCAAGCCTGACATCTTCCTTATTATAATCTCCAACAAGCTCCCCATCTCCACCATCGTTGCCATTTATATCCACGTGCACTTGCTCTACATATGAATCATATGACTCTTTATGTTTGATAATTGGCCCGAATGTTTCGTCAAGTTGCTCTTCTCTAATATCAACGTACCTAGGCTCGGTAAAATCTATGTAGGGGTTGTATGACTCATTCAAATTTGATCACTTTATACTGGTCATAGTAGATTGTATTTAGGGTGTTAGAAAAGGTTGATTATTTGATGAAACATGTTATGCTCGACCCAAGCACTTGATTCCTTACAGTGTTTGATGTATACCTACTAGATGCTTCATTCCCCCGAAAACTCAATCATCTTAATGAAGTTTTCAATATTTTCATCGTCTCTGATGGTTATCAACTTATAGACAACTCCCCCATCATAAAAGAAATGATATTTGTACATGATTTCAACCCTAACTAGGTTAATTTTAACGCTTCTTTAAATCCTTTAAAAGAAGTGTGAGAAATTTGCATCCTTTCTCATTTTCAACTTTTTAACAAGCTCTCTATCATACTCTAACCCCAAATTACCATTTACAATGTTTCCATTAGCAAACACGATTACTTTTACGTAATCCGTTATTTTTACCCTAGTAATATCACTAATAACCAACAAATTAGTTAATAAAACAACCCTTTCCCTCAAACATCGCACAACAACAAAATAAGAGCATGTACATATTGTCTCCCTAATTCAATAAGTGTTGGAGTAAAACTTTATTGGAATTTCATGAAGCACATTGCTTGTATGAAATTTCTATCCTAAGTTTATATGCTACATCTAATTTAATATGATGAAAACTATACAATATCATCACTAACTTGCATCTAAACTAATTCTAATTTATGTTCATTTCAAACACTTAAAAAAAAAAAACACAATGCCAGACTTAAGGTTTATAGATAATGGGGTAATGGGAATAATGATTTACATATTTTTATGATAAAATATAAGAACAATAATAACTAGATTGATAAATACCTGAGTGAGATGTTTCAAGTGAAAAAGAATCGAAATTTAGAAGAAAATCGAAGAGAGTGTAACTTTCTTATGCTTTTTTTATGCTATTTGCAATGAATGTTTTGAATTTGGAACATGTAAACTGTTTTGTGGTTTAATGTAGAAGACACATGTTTTAATTACATTTTTAGTATATTTTTTTATCATTTTTATAATTTTTTTGCATCGTAGGTGTATGTGACATGCACTTTTACTATACAAGATTCCATAATATTTTTTGAAAAAATATCCTATTTGTATAAAGCTCCAAAGCTTTGGTCCGTCATGAGTAGATCCGGTTGGCCGAATCGAGCAAGGACCCGACGTACAGCAAATTATGGCAATCCCGTAATTCTTCCTACGTGCCAACCTTCATCAGACCAGTTTTCCTAACTCTCTCTCCCTCTCCCTCTCCCTCTCCCTCTGCCTTCATTTTTCTCATTCACAGAGCTCCCCTCGTAGTTCAAATTCTCTCTCTTTGTATCGCTTTTCGGACTCCTCCATTTCCACAGCTTCACAATCGGCATCGATCTCGTGACACAATGGTAAGACCTCTTCTCTCTCTCTCTCTCTCTCTCTCTCTCTTACTGCGAGTTTTTGCTATTCCTTTTACGTGTCGAATATTGCTTAGATCTGGCAACTTAAAGCTTCGATTCGATATTCTTCGATGAGTGCGTAAGGTGGATTCCGTTTGTATTGAAATTGATAGAGAGATGGGCGCGCCGTGTTTGTTTGCTGTGAAAGTGGAGGAAAATGGATGCGGAGTGAAAAATTCATCGATTCAGTGGCTAATTAGTGGTTGAAACTAGTTTTCGTTGAGTGCTAGATTGAAATGGAGGATTTGGATCAGGTTTGAGTTGGAATTGATGATGAGAATAGCTCGCTGAGCTTGTTTGTTGGGATAGTGGAGGAAAACGAAGGTGGAGTAAAAGATGAACTTGTGAGTAAAAAAAACAATCGATTTAGTGGTTAGTTTATGGTTGGAACATAGTCTTTGTTGAGTGCCTAACTGAAATGGTGGATTCATATTAGATTTGGATCAGTACTGATAGTGAGAATACCATGTCTGTCTGCTGATAAATTGGAGGAAAATGATTGTGAAGCTAGAAATTCATTGATTTAGTGGTTAGTTTATGGTTGGAACTTTGTCTTGTTTGAGTGTGCAATTGAATCAGAAGATCAGGATCAGGTTTGGACCGGAATTGAGTTGAGAGTGAGAATACTGTGCACCATGCTAGAAGATGGAGGAAGATGAACGTGTAGTAAAAAATTTATAAAGTTAATGGTCAGTTTATTGGTACAACATGGTATTCATTAGGTGTGTGACTGGAATGAGGATGCATATTAGATTGGAGAGGAAATCAATAATGTGTATAGTGAACAGCATGGTTGTTTGCTGAGAAATAAGAGAACAAATGAATTTAGAGTAGAAAGTATACTGATTTGGTGGTTAGTTTATCAATGTTTATGCTAGGTTAGTTTAGAGTTGGTTAATGGTTTAATACATGTGAGATTGTAAATCTGAGTTGTGCTGATGTTTGTGATTAGAAAGTGGACGAAAATAAATGCAAGGTAGCTATGGCAATATCACTTTATTTTAAATTTTAAAGAGAATAGTGTTGTTTAAATGATTAGCTATTTTACAAATCTTGAGATTGGAATGTCTGATACATGAGAATCAGTAGCGCTGTACTACCTTGACATGATAGTTAGGGGAAAGAAAGTATATTATGAAGATCTAATAATTTTGTGCTTAGTTAAAACGTCCAAATGTAGTGGTGAGGTGATTTTAAAGAACATGCATCAACCAGTCTTAAGGTAAGAAGATCAGGTTGTGTAAAGATCAGTCATTCTGTGTTTCATTGCTGAAGAAGTGTTGGATAAAGAGTGCAAAATGAAAATTTAAGGACCTTGTGTTTAGTTTAAATTTAAAGGTAGTCGATTCAATTGAGGCATTTGAATGGTTCATGGAACGTGACTTGTGAACCTTGAGGTAGGAAGATTAGAACAGTGTAAGGGTCAATTGTTTGATGCTTAGTTGCAGAGGAAGTTTTGGAAATAAGTGCAAGTTAAAAATTTAATGATTCGGCAGTTAATGTATGGCTTAAATGTAGTGTTTTTAGGTGCAAATTCCTTATGTTCAAGGTAGGAAGATTGGCTTATGTAAGGCACTCATGCTTTGTGTTGTTATTAAGAAAGTTTTAGATTATAAGTAAAAATTGAAGGTTCAAGGTTCCGTTGTTGGTGATTATTAGACTAGCGTACCCACGTAGGGTGAATAAGGATTCAGTACTGTTATAGTTGCTTTTGTATTAGGATTACATTGAGTATCTTTGATTTGAATCCTTAGGTGTAGACATTACTTCTGTGACCTTCAATCATTTCAAAGTGACAGCAACTGCCCCTGCCATGAATTATATCTATCAAATAATTATATGAATGAGTGATTTGATTCTTGCAAGATACTATTTTGATCGGAGGAATTTTATTAATCCCAATAAATTTTCCTTTTTATAGTACTTTTGGAATGGGAATAAGGAATAAATAAACTATGATAAAACAGAGCGATTCTTTCTTAAATCTGATTCTTTCTTAAATCTAAGTGACCTTTTCATAGGTGTTTGTCCCTGATCATTTGATAATAATTAATGAATGTTTGTTTGGTACTTGGTTGCCGAGAATGTATAAGGTGAATTATAATGGTTAAGTTTATGGTTCGAATGTAGTGCTAATGTGTTGATGTGATTGAAGAAATGCAAACTTATGAGTGTTGAGGTAGGAAGATTAGCTTATGCAAGGACTATCATTGGGAGTATAATCTCTTGTTTTGGTGATGATGCAATGGCATGTTTTTAATAATCCAGCCGTGAATTCCCTCTCTAGCAGGGACTCTGAACTTGAGATGTCTCAGCATTTTGTTTCTGTTTCTTTCTTTTAATTGCTTTAAAATGGAGAAATTGCAACTCAATTTGTAGCTTGAATGCTGTTTAAATGAGGAATAACTGCTAATAACTTTTTCTTTTGTTGGTCATTCCTTTTAACAGCCGCTCCGTCTTGAAATCAAGGTATGATCCGAGCTCTTGTATTATAAGACATCACTTTTCCTAACGAGTAGTTCTGATGTTTGTATAAATCTCTTGTATCATCCTTGCATCAGAGAAAACTTGCCCAAAGATCGGAAAGAGTGAAATCAGTGGATCTGCATCCAACAGAACCATGGTATATATAATCTTATTGTCTAATTACTTTCATCCTCTGCTTTTCCCTCCTCTTGCTCTTAAAACAATCTTTCTATTGTTAATTAGTAGTCACTAGCAGTTGAGAGAGATATGTCTCATGTTGTTGCTTCGTGATGATTCATTCCTTCTTTCCTGCAATCACAGGATCCTTACAAGTCTTTATTCAGGAAATGTGTGTATCTGGAACTACCAGACGCAGGTATAAAAGCATGGCTTGTTTATGGTGATAAAAGAACAATTAGGCATCTTTTCATGACTATCTATCCTCAAAATTATTCTTACATGTTTAACAAAATCAGAAAAGTTATGCATCGGGCAGAACTCAATTGTTAACACAATTTATTTGAACATTGACAGAGATGAATCTAAATTTCCTTTTTACAAGGAAAGATTACTGTGGTTTGTTTGTAATAGGAACCAGCGAGATAGTAAAGAGAAAATGACTATGTTTTATTGATATTAATGGCTGAATTATGAATTACAAACCCTAGTCTCTTTCTAGAGGAGAGCCATGAGCTAAAAGCATACACACATAGCTCCCTCATGAGCACAATTGCTCACAAAACTAATTCACAAGTTTTTAATAAAGTGTTTGACTTATTCTTTTACTAACTAACATCCTCTATTTATAGTATTTGACTAACAACTAATATAGAAGTTTCTAAACACAAGCACACCAGAACAACTATACACAACATCACACTAGATCAAAGTAGCACATACACCTCACCGCACATTACACTTCACATCACATGTACAGCACATCACTATGCAGTTCCACATATACTAATCACATATAGTAGAGATATATCAATTCTATCCCCCCTTAAGATTGTCTTTGTCCTTTAGGACAAGATAAAAATCCAAAACTCAGCAATTAACCTACACCGACTTTATCAAACTTAGCCACTTATGGTAGACTTAGGATAAGGAGACAGTACAGAGGGTTCAAATGAGGGAGAAGCTGAAAAAAATACCATAGTGGAACACCCATAGCTGAACAATCACAAAATCACCATAGTTGAATGCCCAGGAGTGAAGGAAATTGTTGATTGCTGGGGCGAGCCTTCCCTTCACCATACCAATAACCCTAGGACCTCGTCCACTTGTCCTACCATTGTGAGACCTAAAAACCTTTGATTCAACAAGTTGTTGACAGTTGGTTTATAAGTGGAAAAAATGAGTTCCTTGCCTCTTGCAACCATCAAAGTGTTAGCAACACCAACTACTTGTTTACTTGGGCTGAATGCCCATTCCATTCCTTCCCTATTACTTGTAAAGTCTCTCTAATCCGGCATTCACTTCATTTTTAAGCATGTAATAGCCATTCCTACTGAACTTGTATTACTGGATCTCAAGTAATCACAATTCTTACCCTTAACCTCTGATCTCTAATTCAATGCCTTTATACCCTTTTTTTATTCTATTTCTACTCTCATGTAAACTTCAAAAGGACAAAATATAGTACAAGTGAAAACATATTAATTAGCCGGAAGACATTGTTTCGAAATGACAAACCCTAGTTCCTCCCTCTCTCTCACTCCATTGTCAATTCTTGCAACTTCGATTTGAGTCGCAATCCCTTTCTTTCTTTACCTACGCTTTGAATTCCATAGGAGCACGTCGTTTTCGCCGTCTCTTGCTTCATTGCCGATTCCTCCTTCTAATTGTTGTCATGATTCTCCAAAGATTCTTGATGGTTCTCTTGCAATGTTGGGGTTAAGATTTTCAAAGGAAGATTCTTGGTGGTGCTCTCATCTATTTGTTTTTCTAATTTTTTTATTAGTTCAGGGTTTAGGATTTGGAATTAAGGCATTGATTTGAGGGTTTGTACACCTAAAATTGGACACAAGGGAGACAACCTTGGAGAGATTGTCTTCCATAGACTCTATTTGAGAGAAAAGGTCGGTCTTCTTTTCTTCTTCTTCTTCTTCTCTCTCTCTCTCTCTCTTTTTTGTGATTAGTTAGCATGGGCATTTTAGGAATTTTAATTTCTGCTTGGTTCTTATTTTCTATTGGATTTTTGTAAAGTGAACATCGTAATACACATTTATGCCTTATTACATCCCTATTTCGTTCCTTTGTAATTACAATTTCATTCCTTCGTAATTACAATTTCATTCCTTCTTCATTCAACACTGCAAAGTGAATGTGACATAAGACTAAAATGAGGCTTAGCACCACAGGTACCATCATTAAAGTTTCTAGGATCTGCTTCTATTGAAGCATTATGTCGAACACCTGGAAGAAGATGATCAGACCTATCACCTAATTTGACTCCCTCTACATCCTTTGTAGTTTGAATTTGGTGCAGGAACTCGTGATCTTATCACCTACATGCTGTTTTTCTGTTACCATAGTATTGGAGGAAGCTTTGTCAAAGATGATGCCATGGTGTCGTCTCACCAGCCATAGATCCTCGATCATTTGATGCATGTTCGATATTGTATCTTGTAAGCTAGATACATCACTACGTAAGGTAGTAACCTGACTAAATAAATCCTTTTCATTTCGATCTAAAGTTGCAATGTGATGATGAGTCTTGATCAAATATGTGAACTTCTCAGCCACATTCTTCTCCAATTCCTCCACATGCGCCTCCAATTGAGCCATCCTTCAACAATTGTGAGTGAATGCAACTTCCTCTGGTAGGTCAATAGCAGGTCGGACCAATTGATAGGAACCAACGAGGGAGTGAAGAGAAAATAACTGTTTTTTTATTGATATTAATTGTTGAATTGTGGATTACAAACCCTAGTCTCTTTCTAGAAGAGAGCCATGAGATAAAAGCCCATACACATGAGCATAAGCTCACTCATGAGCTCAATTGCTCACACAAACTAACTGACAATTTCTAACAAAATGTCCGACTTATTCTCTTACTAACTAATATCCTCTATTTATAGTATTTGACTAATAACTAACTATAGAAGCTTCTAGACACAAAAACATCAGAAAAATTGTACACCACACAACACTAAAGTAGCACATATACCTCATTGCACATTACACTGCACATCACATGTACGACACATCACTATGCAATAGCAAATATACTAATCACATATACTAGAGATACATCAGTTTGTTTTTTTCCCCCTCCCTAATTGAATGTTGAAGATGGTTGCTAAATCTCTCTATCCAATTGAGGCTCGAACCCTTAATAATTAAGTACCTGTCTAGTTGCTTGATTATGGTTGTTTCTTCATAGACTCATATTTGAAGTTGAATATTAAAATTTTTTTTTTTTAAGCAGCTTAAATGTGTGTGGTCTCCAGCAAATTTGGCTATTCTCTAAGTTGCTGACCTTTTTCTTTTTCTTTTTCTTTTCCTTCTTTTTTTCTCCCTAAAATTATGTTGTAGATTATGGTGAACTCATTTGAAGTCACAGAGCTTCCAGGTAATTCATTTTTGTAACTATAGTTGCGCTTTCTTTTCCCATGTAATCACTGATTGGGATTCTGTTGTTTTCTTTTCCTTCAATTGATGCTGTTTTCTGGTCTAAGTCATAATTTGTTTACAGTTAGGTCGGCCAAATTTATAGTACGTAAGCAATGGGTTGTTGCTGGAGCTGATGACATGTTTATCCGCGTCTACAATTACAACACGATGGATAAGATAAAAGTGTTTGAGGCACACACTGATTATATTAGGAGTGTGGCTGTCCATCCAACCCTTCCATATGTGCTCTCTTCATCTGATGACATGCTGATTAAGCTATGGGATTGGGAGAAAGGCTGGCTCTGCACTCAGATTTTTGAGGGTCACTCACATTATGTGATGCAAGTTACTTTTAATCCAAAAGATACCAACACATTTGCAAGCGCATCTCTTGATCGAACAATAAAGGTGTGAGTTTTAATTCTTCTTTACTTAAGTCTTGCGTTAGTGTGTCGCTGATCCTTTGGTTACTTTAAATGATGTTTAATTGTTTCTGGCAGATTTGGAATCTTGGCTCACCTGATCCAAATTTTACACTAGATGCTCATCAGAAGGGAGTAAACTGTGTAGACTACTTTACAGGTGGTGATAAACCTTACCTCATCACTGGTTCTGATGATCAGACTGCAAGGGTTTGTTTCCCCTTTTCCTCCTAGGCCATGAACTTGTTTTGTGTGCTGATGATTTTTTAGTAATACCTATTTAAATTGGATGAAAACAGGTGTGGGATTATCAGACCAAAAGTTGTGTTCAAACTTTGGAAGGCCACACTCATAACGTCTCAGCTGTATGTTTTCATCCTGAATTGCCTATAATAATAACAGGTTCTGAAGATGGAACAGTTCGAATATGGCATGCAACTACATATAGGTAAGTATATATAGATCCTGAACTTGATGATTTACTAGAATGATTTAAGTTTATTTCATTTATGATGCAATAACTATATTACTTCCAGCATAGAAGTCATGCCGATCATGGATCTTGTCGGATGATTCGTGTATTATGTCCATGTTCTTCCATGATCAACAAAAGAAAAGTCATGCTGTAAAGCAAGATATTTGAATTCTTTTCTGCAGTATTCTCCTGCTTCTTTAGCTGTTAATATGTACTTTGATGTTGAAGCACTTTCAATGAAGCATTTATTGATCACACTGGCAAAACTTTGAACCTGTCATGGGTTTGCAACTGTTTTGAGTTTCTTATAGAAAAAGGAAAAGTAAAAGATGTTGCGTCTTCTTATAGTTTCCATGTTGTATAATTATAAATTTTTTGGGTAATGGTATGATGATGCTCTTTGATTGACAGGCTTGAGAACACGTTGAATTATGGTCTTGAAAGAGTTTGGGCTATTGGTTGCATGAAGGGTTCAAGACGGTATGTTTCATTTGAATTGGTTATATGTTTCAAAGAATACTTTTCAAGCTTGAAATTATTTCGTTTACACACCAAAAAGAAGAAGTTTGAAATTATTTCAAATTTCATATCATCTTTGTGCTAGAATAATAAAGATGTTGTAGGGGCAACTTTAAATTTATTCAGTTACTTGTCATTGCCAAGCTCAGGAAGGAAATGATTGTTATGATTTCCTAGGCATGGAATCAACAATTATTTCTGTTCTCAAATTTTTTGCCATTGTGCCTGGCACTGGAAGTGCATCTGCTCCCACATTATTTTCATCATAATTTTTTATTTAAGTTTCCTACTAACTCTTTGGGTAAATATACCATCGAGTCTATCTGACTGGTATGCTCTTTACAGGGTCGTGATTGGTTATGATGAAGGAACTGTTATGGTTAAAATTGGTCGGGAAGTACCTGTAGCAAGTATGGATAATAGTGGTAAAATCATATGGGCTAAACACAATGAAATTCAAACGGTGAACATCAAGAGTGTTGGTGCAGATTTTGAGGTATCAAACCAAGTGAACCGATGCTTCACTCTTCTGTCAAATGATGCTTGGAACTGTTCAGAACATCTTGTTGCTTTTGCCTTTTCAGGTTACTGATGGAGAAAGATTGCCATTGGCTGTCAAGGAGTTGGGAACCTGTGATCTCTACCCTCAAGTAAGTTATGATGTTTTTGATTATGTTTGCATTTGTTTGTTGCTATTAATCAGAAATCTTTGCAATGTATCCTGAAAATTATTGGGCTTTTTTATGAGATATTTTTTCATATCACACCTTCACATTCTGTGCTTCTTGGACTAAGAACTTTGTGAATTTCTAAATTAGTTTAATCACAAAAATTTTTGGCTTCCCACATCAGTTTATCCAATTTTAGGTTCATCCTTTGGTTCAGAACCTGTTATGAGGCTGTCTTAACAAATAGAGAGATAATGCTTGTTCTACCAAAAAGCTTTGTAATTGTAGATAATGTAAAAGCATTAGAAAAAATTGGACCGTTTGCAGGTCCAATAATGGCTATGTCCCTCAATTAACCTAATAATTTGGTTAAACAAGCAGTTACTTTATTACATTCTGGATGTTCTTATGAGCTGAGAGAATAAGGATACTATATTTCAAAGATCTAATTATGATTTTAGGCTTGCCTCAACTTACAGAACAGGATAATGGAACTTGGTTCTTTCTTGTTTCTTGTTCCCTCTCTTGTGTAATCCAAGCCTGGAGAAGGAAGACATAAGAGGGCCTTACAAAGAACGTGGTCAGAATTTAATAATATAATGCTATCATAATGACCAAATTGATCACATAGTTTCTTTTGGGTAATTTCAGTCTTTCATTGATTATAAGAATTCCTTATCATATTCTCTTGATTACTTCTTCTCTATGTTTTCAGAACTTAAAACACAACCCAAATGGGAGGTTTGTTGTTGTCTGTGGAGATGGTGAGTACATTATATATACAGCACTTGCATGGAGAAATAGGTCATTTGGCTCAGCATTGGAATTTGTTTGGTCATCTGATGGAGAGTATGCTGTCAGAGAGAGTACCTCAAAGATTAAAATATTCGGCAAAAATTTTCAGGTTTGTATTTTGAGGTCATGGGGTCTCTAACTGTGGTATTTTTTCTTTTGACTGAGATGCATAGTGCTTACTTACTGCTTGTTGGATGACTCTGTATGTGTTGAAACTAAATATATTCAGCTTGTGATTCATTTCAATGCATTATATCACTTACATGTAGAACTGGTTTAAGTTAGTGATTTAGATGAAAAGATGACTCTAATTTCTTAAATAATAGTGGACTGACTTGATAATTGAGAATGGTAAGAATTGCCGAATGTCATTTATGGCAACTAAAAATTTCTATATTTATATTTAAATCTACCTTGCAATTACTTGCTGTCTTTCTAGCGAAACAGGCAAAAGGAGTTATTCTATCCTTCCTCTTTCTTTCTTTATGTATGTCTTTCTGGTGATGTCAAAGACATTAAAATGCTATAATTTTTACTAACATTACTGCCTTTTAAAGTTGTGTTCACCTTTGCTTCCATGCAATATTTCCATTATATATCTAGCTTTGTGCATGCTAGGCTGCACCGGGTACCTTCATTTGATTTATGCATTTAGTTTAGATATACATGTTGTCATAAAGTTTGGCAAGTATGAATGGAACTTAAAGGGGAGAACATGCCTCAGGAGAAAAGAAGTGTCCGACCAACATTTTCGGCAGAACACATCTATGGTGGTGCACTCTTAGCAATGTGTTCGAGTGATTTCATCTGTTTCTATGATTGGGCTGAATGCAGGTTGATCAGAAGAATCGATGTTAATGTGAAAGTAAGCATCAATACTCCTAAAGAGGTTATATTATTTGCCAGGTTTTTCTTTTCTGTGGTTTTTTATTACCTTATGTCTCCTGTTATCTGATGTGACAGAACCTCTATTGGGCTGATAGCGGTGATTTAGTGGCAATTGCCAGTGATACATCTTTCTATATTCTAAAGTATAATGTAAGTATAATGTGATAGCATTGGTAATTTTAAGTTATGATTCATTTAACCAAAAAGAGAATATATTATATATAATATTTAAATTATGGTTGTCATAAACATGGATGTGGTTGATTGAGATTCATTGTTACTTTATATCGCAGAGGGATGTGGTCTCTTCTTATCTAGATAGTGGAAAACCGGTCGATGAGCAGGGTGTTGAAGATGCCTTTGAGCTTCTCCATGAAACAAATGAGCGCGTTCGGACTGGTATATGGGTTGGTGATTGTTTTATTTACAACAACTCTTCCTGGAAGCTTAACTACTGTGTGGGTGGTGAGGTATAATGCTCTTGCTCATTCTAGTCTCTCTTACTTTATTTCTTCATGTTCATGTCTTCTGTAGCTTTTGATATGATGCACACAGTTTGATGCTTCTATTTGCCTTTCTGAAAATTTTAACCGTTTTGATAAAAATTGGATGAACCCAGGTTACAACCATGTATCATTTAGACCGGCCTATGTACTTATTGGGATACCTCGCTAATCAAAGCCGGGTATATCTAATAGACAAAGAATTCAAGTATGTCAGAATAATTCAAAGTCAATTTTTTGACAGTTGTCCTTACTACTGAGGGTTTAACTATTTGTATATCTTTCTTGCAGTGTTATTGGGTACACATTACTTCTCAGTATGATTGAATACAAGACTCTAGTGATGCGAGGAGATTATGATAGAGCCAACGAAATATTACCTTCAATTCCAAAAGAGCATCTGAATAGGTAAAATAGTCCTTCAGATGGATACTTAGTTTTTAGGGTTATAAATATCTAAAGATGGAAAAGAAAAATGCAGTTTGCGAGGGAAGTTGGGGTTTCTAGCTTTCTCACCACTCTTTTCTCCTGCCCCCTCGCATGCATCCATTCACGAGTTTCCTATTTGCATATGATTTGTGTCTTGTACTCCTTTTCCATGGGAAGTCTCCTTTAAGTAACACTTAGAGATCTGCCAAAATATTGTAGACAATAATATCTGTCTGCTGGTTCATTATGATTTTGGCTTGTCACTTATTGTTACAGCTACTCCATCAGGTCAAAATCCCTAAGCCAATTTCTTCAAGTTTCCCGTATTTACATTTGAAAATGCCTTCTCTTTTAAAAGGTGAAGAAAGAGGATCCACGTGGAGTGATGCTAATATTGTTTTTATTGCTTACTAGCGTGGCTCGTTTCTTGGAATCACGTGGTATGATAGAGGAAGCACTTGATGTAGCTACAGATCCAGATTACAGATTTGAACTAGCTATACAGCTTGGTCAATTAGAGATCGCAAAGGTAAGTAGAAGTCATTTTTTCAGTGGGCATTTTAGGGACCAGAGGAGTTAATTGCTCATAGCAAGAACTTAGCTTAACCTGTGAAAGACTAGTTACTTGTTAAGTTGCTGAGAAGTGAGAACACAACTTTTTTATTTTATATGTCATCGCAGGAAATTGCAACAGAAGCAGAGAATGAATCTAAATGGAAACAATTGGGTGAATTAGCTATGTCCACGGGAAAGGTTTGTAATGTCATGATTACCTTCTCTGAACTAATCAGCAATTTTCTTCTGGGAGAAACAAAACCGTGAAATTTCACCTTCGAGATCCTCATGTGCAGAAATATGCCAGTGTATATTTGTAAAATCATATTGAGTGAAATGAATTTGTGGTTTCTTGCCATTATATCGCCCCTTTTTGAGTTAATTTAGAAAAATGTGTTGGAACCAGTTGGCAGGTAGTTCTTCATTTCAATTTTTCGATATTTCATAGGACTGTCAATGTGAATATACATCCGTGAGGATCTAATGGCAATAAACAGTTTTCTTATAGACTATTTGTTTCAGAAATGCCACTTTGCAAATGCTGTTTACTTGATAATATTATGTTGTAACTAGTGGTTTTTACTATCATCATAGTAAAGAGGATTTCATTTTCCTGCTTAAATTATTCTCATAATATATTTATTTTCTGTATATTCTAATATTGAAATCATGTTTTTGCAGTTGGAAATGGCTGAGGAATGTATGAAGCATGCAATGGATTTGAGTGGCTTACTATTGCTCTATTCTTCCTTAGGTGATGCTGAGGGAATTGCAGAACTTGCATCACTTGCTAAAGAGCAAGGAAAGAATAATGTTGCATTCCTATGTTTGTTCATGTTGGGTAAATTGGAAGATTGTCTTCAGTTGTTAGTAGACAGGTAAATGTAGATCTATCTTATAAATGCGTTTTTACTCGAGTGACAGTTGTACTTGCCTTTACATTTTCTTAATATGGGCCAAAATTCTTGTGGCAGCGGTCGAATACCTGAGGCAGCTCTGATGGCAAGGTCTTATCTTCCAAGCAAGGTTTCAGAGATAGTTTCATTATGGAGAAAGGACCTTAGCAAGGTGCGTTGTAATATTTTCATGTTCCTGGTGAATGATAAATGTGAATGGAACTTGGCTTTGCATCATTAGTTTGCATAAGGGTGGAATTCTTGTTGGCTTATGATGAGGTTCACCGTTCCATTTGTCTTACTATCTTCTATTTAAACTCAGGCTTTTTGGACGTGTTATGTTGTTTGAGAAAGGTGCTTTGATAGCATTAATTGTGTCTCAATCAGGAAGTTAATTGACCTCTTCCATGTTGTCTTCATATCCATGTAGGCTCAGGGATGTTGAATTGTTCTAGATACAAGCCTAAATATCCTTTTTCTTCTTTTCTTTCTTTCTTTCTCTATCTCTCTCTTTTTATTAAATTTATTGTACTTTATTTTGAGAAATGCTAGCATTTTTAAATTTGCATGCATTTGTTACCACAATGTTACTGCTGGATACATCTATGCTTTCTGGGTCTCTTGTTTCTGCTAACATGTATTATTCCATCCATATTTCAAATGATATATGGGAAGATACATTTTCCCATAAATATTTTCATACTGCTGAAAACCTTACCAATATACAAACAATTTACAGGTTAATCCGAAAGCAGCTGAATCTTTGGCCGATCCTCAAGAATATCCCAATATGTTTGATGACTGGCAAGTAGCACTTTCTATCGAGTCTAAAGCTGCAGAGTCAAGGTATTAACATTGATTCTGCACTGTTCATTTGTTTTCCTTTTCTTTCTTTGTTTGCTCTGGCTTCAATCCTCTACTAATACTATTAGTTGCTAGTTTCCGTATCTGTAATATGAACAATGCCTTAAGAGTTTAATTACATTTCAATTAATTTGCAGAGGTGTATATCCACCCGCTGAAGAATATGTGAACCACTCTGAAAGATCATACAGTACGCTTATAGAAGCTTTTAGTAATATGCAAGTTGATGATGAGAGTGAACTGCTTGAAAATGGTGACTCAAATCATGAGGTACAGGCAAATCTACTTCATGTTTTCTGAAGGATTTGTAGTCAGTCTCCAAATGCTTGATTTGATATGTTTGAGTTCCATCTAATGAGCAAAGGAATAGCGATATTCCTTGCCTTTCTTATCTCGCTTGAATGAAAGGATAGGTCCTTTGTGTGGTTTCTATCAGAAAAACGATACCTAGAAATAATTAGCACATTTTTTTAGGCAGAATGATTTGCCCAACCACAATGCTACTCCACTTGTTACTTGAATCTTATTTTCAATATATGGTCCTTCTTCACTTCAGGGAATGTTTGGAAGGGATCAGGATACTTACGTAGTAGTCTAATCTCCGTAGGTTGCTGAATTGGATTGCAAGAAGCAGGATGCAGAGGAACGGATTGATGTGGAGGAACATAATGGAGAAGGAGAGGGCCAAGAGGAGGCTGTTGTAGTAGATGCTGATTCTACAGATGGTGCTGTACTCGTAAATGGTAACGAGGGCGAAGAACAGTGGGGTACGAATAATGAAGGAACTCCATCGGCCTAAAAGCAATTGGTTGGGCCAGTGTGAAAACCCAAATTTTGTCCCTGGTGATTAGTTGATTCTAAAGTGCCATTTCCACCTCCCATTTTCACGAAAAATATTGCTATACCATAGTACCAGTTCACCTTATTGAAACTTCCGAATGATCCTATCGACATTTTCACGAAAATATTACTCACATGTCTGAGCAATGTGTTGTTTCTTATGTGGAACTGTATAAAGTGGACTGAAAATGAGAAGTCGTATATGATAGTAGGAGTATTCAGGGTTTTCTTTTCTTTCTTTCTTTTTTTAAATTTACTTTTTTTCTTACACGCTTTTTCTTTTGTGCAGTGCTAACCTCTCATCGATAGGTTTTCTTCTTCAAGGGTCACTTTCTGGCCAATTTGTTTTTTTTGAAGTCGGGTCCGAACTTTCAGTAGGTTGGAATGATAATCAGGAAGAGAGTGCTTGCATATTGCTGCACATTTACTCAGAAATCGGTGCAAGATTCCAGTCGACGACCTCAATATTTTTGTTTTCTTAATGGAAACATACCTGTTGAAAAGTTTGTATATGTGGATGTGCAATGTATATCATATTATTTATCACCAAAATATCAGAGCATATAATATATGATTGCCTTTTGTCGTCACTATCTTTCTACCTTTTTGTTGTCCTCGTTCTGTTCTGACTAAAGATAGGTAGGCGCTTAACGCAAGATATCAAGGACTTGGAATAAGCTCAGAATAAACCCCTTTTGGTGCTCTATCCATTTGTTCTGCAGCCTCTTGCATCACATCAGGTATGTTCGTGTTTCGTTGTGGGATCCATCAGATTAATAATGCTAAATGGATTTGATGGTGAAATAGATTCTTTTATCTGAGCATGAATTGGATGTATTTTTCCTGAATATGGTTCTCTCCACTGGGTCAATTGTCACGTCTAAAGTTACCTTTCTTCGATTAAGTTTTGGATGGTAATGCTTGTTATGTCCTCCTGCGGTGAAGTTGCAATGCTTCCATCGCGTAAATCAATATATGATAATACAGTCTTGATTATAAATACGATCTATACAAAATATCCCTAACTCCTTCCTTTAAAGTAAATAGTTTATTAATAATTATAGAGAATTTTTATATATAATTAGAAACTTTAAATCATATTTATATGAAGACATTTATACTGACTTATAATTTTAGGAAATATTTACATATCATAGTAATTTGATACATAACATATTACATAATTAACTCAAAAACCTCAGATTTAGTTATAAAACTTTTTAAGATTTGATTTTATTAACTAGTTTGATGCTCATCCCTCCATAGTACTTTAAAAGAAATTGATCTCATAGTTATATCATGACATATTGATCAATACCAGTAAGAAAATTTGTAAGACTGTAAATAACCAATAGCTCAATAAGTTAGAATTGAGAGCGCATGATAATCACAAGTCGAGTTTTGAAGTAATTAATTCAATGCAATATAATATGTAAATGCAATCATACAGCGTGGTTTAGTTTAGTGTGAAATTAAAGTAATTTCAATCGTTTTAATTTAAGTTGAGGAATTTTTAATATTTATGTAATAACTTATAATCAAACCTAAGTTTATATAATGGAAACATTACTTCTCTCATGATTATTCTTTAAATCATTGCTTTCATTCTTATTGCAATCTTCTCTCCTATTATTTAGTTCGATTAAAGATAAAAAAAAACCATTATACTATTAAGCATTATTTTTTTCGAAAGTGTTGGTATTTGGTTAGAGATTTTAACCATCTCTTAAAGGATTGTAATGTATGTTTAATTAAGGTATTTAAGCTTTTTATAATTAAGTTTGATTTAGAGTGATCAAATAATCTCACATCATTTAATTCACAATAAATAACAAAAGTACAACATTAAATTTTTTTGTAAGTAAAGATATACAAGCACATGTGCATATAATTATAAAATCTTAGGCCTTCAAAAACTTTAATGTAGTAT
This sequence comes from Lumnitzera racemosa, assembly GCA_024138005.1. Classification (NCBI taxonomy): domain Eukaryota; kingdom Viridiplantae; phylum Streptophyta; class Magnoliopsida; order Myrtales; family Combretaceae; genus Lumnitzera; species Lumnitzera racemosa. The sequence continues at coordinate 83,135,084 of JAMXBC010000012.1, forward strand.
TTCAAAATACAAGAATTGAACTCAATTTACTTGAAATCCTCGGTTCACTTACTTGATTTGACACAGGTCAACTTGTTTTCATGTATTCTATAATATAAGTAATATAACTTGACGTAACTAAGCTACTCATGCATGTAATTGAATAGTTCAGAGATGTATTTTATCGCCAACGTCCAAAGCAGGTGCATATTTATCGAGACTACTCTCCTTATTCATTTAATAATTATTACTTTTTTCATCCCCATTGTTGATCATCAATTTAGGTTGTTTTGGATTCCATATGATTACGATGATATTGCTAGATTGCTAGCTTATTGTTGGTATGGGAGTAATGTATGGCTAACCCGTATACCGTTTATATGTTTCTACATCGTAAAGATACACTTTCCCAACCGTATAGCTCAATAGTTTGGCGAGATGTAAGAGATCTCAACCCACCTTAATACAGGACATGCCCTGTACAATATTGACTTAAGAGGTAGGACGGAGATAAGTTGGGCGACCCACTATACAACTTGGATAGTATAATGGGAAGATCATCAAAATCGAACAGCTCAAGTTCGCCCATCGCCTAGTGTATATCTTAATTACGTTTCCTAATACTAATAAGTTACCCATAGATATATTAGTTGGTTTAGGACTTCCTAGATATATATAGTATATACAGTTACTTTTTTATTTGCACTTTTATTTTTTAATTTATATGCAACTCAAACTTTTATGTTTGAAATACAAACGAACTTCATACATAAAGTACTACACATGTCATACAAAAACATATTATATGAGTAGTATTGAATAGATGACCTCATCCAAGGAATTATTGAGGTTTACCTAGGTGACCTGGCTCCACTCAGTCTAAATGTCGATGAAGATAACTCTCCACCAAATGAGCTATAGAGAGGTAGGGTCTGTAAGGTATATGGTCATTATCAAGTTAGGGGCCAAAGACGTAGACAGCCTGATGTAGAGATTTGCGATTATGCTTTTCCCCTACAATTCTCACTACCAGCATCTCTTAAACCACCTGGATTTGAGTTTCATAGGCTATTCCTTGGGGAGAGTTTCAGCAATCTTATGTGTCACACCCTTATTATTGAAGATATCTTCACTAGTAAGTTTCATACACTCCTTATACATCTGAGGAGGCCAATTAGAGATCTTCAGTATGACATGGACGAAGGAGTCACACAGATGCACCCTTCTCCAGTCTTCATGCATGGATCATTCTTAGGTGTTTACAGCTAAGACGGTAGACAGATTACACAACTGGATGTAGCTGAGATGGTTTAGCCATAAGACAATGTAAAACCTCAAGATATTCGACCGCTACCTCGACAATAACGTCGACATCATTAGCTTTGTATATTTCACTTCTGTTTTACTTTCTTTATTTTCAAAACACTATTTAACTATTTTGATAATTTACTTATATTTCGTTCAATAGTTTTATTTCTTTATAATTTAAAGTTATTAATAGTTTTCAATATTGATTTAAAACGCGTATCTATATAGTACTGAAATTGAACAAAACCGAATATCTTACAAATAAATAATAGGATATAATTTGACTGATTAACTAAAAAAAAAAAACTATCTATTGAACATCACATTCTGAATACGTTTTTAACTAAAATTGTGCATGTGCTCCACTAAATTCAAGGTAATGCAGTTTTTAACTGTAATCACATATAAAGTCGACTAAATTTAAAGTTGAGGAATAGACGAAAATGTAAAATGTTGGTTTATTGAAATAATCTGTACTGAAATCGTTTTTTTGACTAGACAGGTACTGAAATTTGAAATTATCTTCATAGATATTGTATTTTTGTTTTTCCGTTTTTTTTTTCTTTTCCCATCATCTTCTATGTAATTAAAGAAATAAGAAATCAAATGCAAATTACTCCTTTTAAAATCCACTTGAAACGATGAGCTCTTGAGGCCTATCTATTTCATTCCATCGTCTGTCGACATAATAAGTCCACAGACTTATCCATCCTCCAAATGTCGTAATTTAGCTTATCTATTGATTTACAAGAGTTTGAATGTATGATTTGTTAAAATTGCGAACTTATATAGTGTTGTAAATTTATAATTTTATGAGATTTTTTCGGTTAAAATGAATGCAAAAATCGTTAATATATGCACTCTTTGTAAAATATAGCTTTAGAATTACGATTTTACATAATTTGATCAACTATAACGATTTTATACCCTTTCATTCTTTATAAAATTATAAGTTTAAAAATCTTATATATATATATATATATTATACTCTATCATTTTATCAATTCTATTATTTTCTTCTCCTTATGAAGACTTATTTAGATGAAAAACCTGCCACCATATTATTAAAGTTTATTTTAATTTTCTCTATCATTTTCCATTTTAACTTAATGGTCGATGGTCTCTTCACGTTTATTTGCCATTAATGATATGAATATATATGTATATATGTATGTATTTATATATATATATATATATTCACTGTTGGTATAAATATAATATATTATTTTATATTAGTTTATATTTCATTGTGGAGTTTTTTTTATTGTTAATACATTGCGCGTATTGTTGACAAGTTGAAGATATAAGACCAATTCTTTCTAAATCAAATATAAACAAACTTCTATCCCATTGAAAACAACTATCATCTAAATTAAACATAAACTAGCTTTTATTTTATTGAAAACGGTTACTTAATATAAATCAAATATAAACGAAATATGTAGAGGGAAAAAAATATACTTAACCAAGTTAGCATGTTACTACAGAGGATCAAACAAACAATTTTATGAATAATTTCATTTAATGATAAAAGTTTTCCATTAAACCTTGCAACACTTGCATTAAGAAGGTTGTTGTCTTAGATTTTAGTTAGATTTGTTGAGTACCCAATACACGAATTGTTAGTAATATATTGTTGGTGTTTGGTTCCCTCTAAATGATTTATGGACCCTTTTCATGAGATCTCTGCTCCAAAAAATTGAGTTTTGGACAATTGAACCTAAATTTAGGGTTTTTAAAAAAACTTATCTAATTAAGCTCAAATTTTATGACTAAAATAAAAAAGTTAATTGAGGTGATACAGTAAAGTTAGATTTTAGAAATAATGACAAAAAAACCCAATTTTACCCTTAGAAGTAGGAATATTTAATATAATACTAAAATGGTCAAAATTCCTAAAATCGAGCTTAAATTGCGATGAGAACTTAGAGGTAAGTTAATTAAGCTATAAAATGAAATAATATAGTATAATTTATTATAAAATATACACACATTTTTATGAGTATATTCGGTATAAATAATGATTATACTCGTAAATTAATTATAAATTATGTAATTATATATATAATGCGTTGAATTCATGAAATTAATTAAGAAAACATATCCTGAAAATAAAAAATATGTTAGAAACTTAATTATATGAGTAAAGTTATATAATATATGTGACATTTACATAAAGTATATACTTATATACTAATTTGAACATAATATATATATATATTATCATTATTCAACTAAAATATACTAAAGTTGATCCAACTCAACTCCAATATGTTTGGAAATTGCTAGATACTACCGTGGTTGCTATGGGGGAAAAGATTATGATCATTCAAAAGTAGAAGGGTAAAAAAATGGACACCTCCTATTTTATTTAATGGGAGAAAACAAAAGAAAAAAAAAAAAAAATTAATAGGCGGTGGAAAAGTTCTATAAATACTACACTTTCAATAAATTAGCAATAATTTAGCAATTAGGAGCTAAGAATAGAGAAAAAAAAATTTGGAAAATAAAATAATTTAAGAAAATTAAACAAAAACAGAGTAAGTTTCGTGCTAAGTTAGAACTCAAGCCTATCCTGAATTTTGTTATGAAACCCAGCCAACTCCAGACGGTCCACCCACCATGTAGGCCGTTCGACAACCACCCAATTGCCGCCAGCCACCGGAGACATCAAGAACAGTAAGGTCAAATTGTTGCCCCATTTTTTAATAATTTAAAAAAAATAGTAAATTTACCCAAAAAATTATTAAAAAAAAACTGTGCTTAAATTATTTTGAACATGATTTTACATGATATTTTTGTTTTTGAAAAATTTGTAATATGTAATATACTTTCTTAAAAAATTTACTGTTAATTCGAATTTAGAATTGTAAAATAAATGCACGAAATGATGTTTTTACTAGTTGAAATTTTTTATGTAGGATGTGTATGATATATAGATAATTGCTATGTAACCCAAATTTTGATTTAAATATTTTTAATATTTATTTCATTTTTTTTTTGCCTAAAAATAGCTCGAAAATAGGTTGAAATTATGAATTAAATAGGAAATTATGAAATTAATTGATGAAATGGACATGTACTGATCTATAATAAATAATAATAATGTTGATTCAGATTGAAATTAATTTGGTGTAGAAAGAATGATAATTGGGTAATTTATGATAATTTACGGGTAAAATCGTAAATATGAATATATAGGCGATAGTTTAGAAACTTGAAATCAAGTGATAATTGAATTTTCCATATTTTTAGGAGTTTATATAAATTTTTAGGGAATTATTTGGAAACCAAAACTATTTATTACGAATTTATCTAATAAAATGGCTTAAATTACAAATCGAGGTGTATTTTTAATATTAATAAGCTAAAATGAATTAAATAGTTAAATAAAAACTATATATGTGATTAATAATCGGATTGGATTAAATGAATATTTTTATTATATTTATTAGTATTTTCTAATCAGGATACACTTTAAATATATTAGAGCTGGATAATACTTATATTATAACAATATATGGACAGATTAAGTAAAATACAATTTAATATAGTAAATTACTTATAATACGATCATATTTGTATAATTACGTATAACTGTATTAAAAACTCGAACTACACGTTAAAAGTCGTCTCTAAAAATAGAACTTATAAAACATGTCGTTAGGTTTATATGAACTTAACGACACTAATTTTGTTAAAATCGAACAATCTTAAGTAATATAACTTATAATTTTATTATATTCAATAATGTACGTATTTCGGTAATCTTACTGGAATTAAAACATGAATTAATAAATTAAAAATACGTTTCGATATGATTGAAAAGATATATAATACGTAATAGTATATATGATGTATAGCATCAATAATTAATAACTTAATTTGATATGTAATGATAATATGACCATATATTATGGAAATAATATTAATAATATATATGTCTATAATTGTTTTATATTAAATCTTAATATTTTTGTAACTATTATGAAAACTAAATTTAGATCTTTTGTGTAAATAGGATCTTCTAGTACAAAAACAATTGATAATTCAAGTTAGCAATAGTGAACATCTAAACAAGTAAGTTAGATTGTGGCTTCAATGCTCGTTGGGATTGTGGCTTCAATGCTTATTGGGATATCGTTTAAAGTATCTAGAGACCTAAGAGTACTTCTGGTTGCGTTTGTAGTTAGTTGACTGTACGCATATTGTGTGTATGGACGATACTCAGTTGTGATAAGAGTTCAACTTCTTAGTATGTTATTCTGCATGTTTGCATTGATTCTGTGTTATATGAACTTATTAGTCACCCTTAATTAAAATTAACGTTTATTTGACTAAAATGAAATTAAACATGCATAACACCCATTAGGGGAAACGATTAAGAGTATCGGGCTAAATACTGACTTCCTTCAATGATGATAGCTGAAATGGTCTTTTCCCATCCTTAATCGAATTAAGTGACAAGTAAGGAGGTCACAGTAAAGTTGAGGGCCGTGGTTCGAAGACGATCATAGAGGAGAGTGTTCCCCATTATACAAGCTCGGGTTTGGTCTAACTTAAGTTGCAATGAAACTCCTCAATCTGGGTTAAAGCGGATATAATTTTTGTAATCTCACAGTGGATCAGATAACATTGTGCGATATTTCATTTGATTGATTGCTTTGCGTTTCATCATAATTATTAACCTTATTTGTGTTTGTACAATACTCTTTTGACTCCGTCTCACTTATTGAGCTCGTTGTGCTCACATCTCTATAGACCTTTTTACAAGTGTTGAGTGAGGTTGGGATGTTCAAATACCACTGTTCTTAGGTTAGTGTGCTGCGATTTGAAAAAGTGACGATCGGAGAATTAACTAAACCTGGGTTTTTGACTTTGTTTTTTTATTTTAGGAAACTAATTGGGAATTTCTTAGGAGCCCACTAGTTTCTTAACTTATTGTATATAGACTACAAAACTTGTGGTTTTTAATAAACTTTGATTATAAACTTTACTTTTGAACGTAAAACATTTATATAAATACTATTGTGATACTAGACAATAGGTTGTATAGAATAGATATTTTGTAAAGCTCTACCATAGGCTTGGTTATTAATAAGTGTTAGAATAGACGTTTTAAGCTATTTGAGTTGTGTACGCCTTGTGTGAATTACGATATGTGGTTAGCTTCTATCTTAGGTTAGTTTAAACGGCAGGACTGTTATAACTCTTCCTGTTCGGAGCGTAATAAGATCCTTCAATGGTAAGATTGGGATTGACCCTGCGTAAATGTTATACTTGAGCTCAAAAGAGCGTCAAAGGTTTGTTTAATGTGGCCATTCCAACTTTCAAGTTAAAGAATGTAACCTTAATGTTCGAAAGGACAAGGGTTGGGATCCCTTTTCTCACTTACTTTTTCCTTGAGATATTTGAAGGCTTTAATAAAGAGGATAGAAGGGTTGCAATTTGTAGCCTCTTATTCCTAGCTTGTCACCGCCTTATAGGTGATACATAGCTAGTGACTAGTCTTTTTAGGACTGGATAGCCAATTAATTTCCCTTTCTATGTACCATCGATAATTCCTTATCTTTACTTATAAAGGTGTTAAGAGGTACTCATGGGTCAATTCTAAGAAAATGGATCTATTGTCCAAAATGGGCCATCAATACATATACATTTGCAAAATCACATGGATACACTTGATTTTTTTTAAACTAGTTTCCATTCTTGCTGCTACTACTACTAATAATAATACCTCCTTTTTATTTGTAATTTTAAGTTCATCATCTTGTATATTTTTATATAATTTCAAATACCTTTTTTCAAGAGATGCATCCTCTTATTGTTAGTAGTGAATAACTAAGCTAATAAACATTAATGAGCTCATTTTAATTACTTGAGCAAAGAGTTTTAAGCTGGTGTTGTCAATGTGTTCACAACTTTAGTTTAATAAATCAGTATCATAACTTCGTACAAATTTATGTATGACATTTAACCATGAGATCTCGCAATATTTTTAAAATAGTTATAACCTTGTATAACTTAATAGAAGATAACACAATTTTTCACATTTGCTGTGGTTTACTCCTATATGATGAAAGATTATAGTATAGAGAAATTACATAAAACTTTCCTAAATTTTGATTTAGATGCGAGTTATTCCCCTTAAACTTTCAAAGTGTGGTTTTTTCTTTTTAAACATTTATAAAATAACAAATATCTCCTTAAACTTTAATTTTAGTGTGTAAATATCTCCCTAAACTATAAGGTGTTTATGAAGATATTTATATACTAAAATTAAAGTTCAGAGGGTATTTACATGTTAAAATCAAAATTTAAAAAGGTTATGGGGGATATTTTTCAATTTATGAAAATTTAGAGATAAAAAATCATATTTTAAAAGTTTATAAGGACAAAACATACCAAAGTCAAAGTTAAGAGTGGTTTTATACATTTTTCTCTTATAATTCTTTCCAAATTTCACATTGTTGCATAAAAAAATAACGTATACAAATTAGTAATTGCTTTTTCAATAATCAAATAATAGTGTGTATTATATATACATATATATATGTATATATAACAACTTATAATTATATACTATCAACATGTATATTACGATAATATTTTAAGTAAATTTATTATTTTTATGTGTAATAATGTGTTTTAATCAATAACAGCATACAATGTAAATTTTTGCCTAATATATAAATTTTTTTGGAAATTTTTGTTCGAATGACGTGTCCTTTTATACGTATGATGTACTATTTCAGAATAGTTGCGACATTTGTGTAATTTAATATATAAAGCCGCACGACTCTTACCGTTCTTAAAGTTTTGCTCTCATATTTTAATAGGTTGTATCGCTTTCTAAATGATGCATCATACGATGAAAAATCATTCGGTAGTCTCATGGAGCCTTAATAAATTATATTTTTATATAATGAAACAATAGTATTTACCATATTTTTATAATAGTATACACACATATATATATCATTAACATGTTAATTACGACAATATAACAACTAAATTTATTAAGCTAATAACTATCTTTATTGCAGGCTTTCACCTAGTAATATATTATTTTAAAAGCTTGACTTTTTGTTATTGTATATCTTTGTTATAACTTTCTTTTTCTTTTTTAAAAACAATACTTCTTTAATATTAAATTTCAGCCATTAAATTTTTTTCAAAAGTCATATATATGTAATTTAAAAAATTTTTATCATTAGGAAGTTTTCCTTAGTTAAATGTTGTTATTATTTGCTCTTTAAGCTATTGCAACCTCTACATGGTTTAACTATAAAGTAACACAACTCTTATAATATTTCTATAATTCAAAGGAGTTGTAACTCTTTCTCAGTGGCATGATATCTATATTGAAAAGATTCACAATCGTATAATACCCTAGTATACCTTTACATAATTATACAATAGTATTCATATAATTTTAATCATAATCTACAAATATACATTGTTAAAGTATTAATCGTGATAATCTTTCAAAAACTCTGCAGTTTGTTCTTTTTTATTATCAATACCTTTGGTTATTTGTAAAAAATAATACGATGTATTCTAAAGATATGTCTTTTGTGTAAAAAGTAAAATGCCATGCAATGCTTACTTAACCTGATGTAAAATGACACAATTTTTTATATTTTTTTTAATGTAAATATAGGAAAACCATTATAAAACCAAAGTTCGAAATTAAATAATAATATTTATCATACATCATTAGTTTATGAAATGAGTAATCATTTATATGTATCTATTATTTAAAAAAATATATGTTAAATTAAAATCTAAATAATAAGCGGATTTTTAATTAGTATCTACTATTATCTAAGTTTCAGCAGATTTAAATAACTATATTTTGGTGTATCATTTTTTTTTTTTTGCCATAAATTTGATTACATGCTTTTAAAGGTTCTTATTATTTACTATCACAAAAATAATTGCACTAATTTATCTACCTTATTTGGATTATTTTATGATTTTATCTCTTTATCATATCTTTAATTTATATGTTATTGAATTTGAACTATTAAATTAATTATAAATTTTATAGTTTAGATTTAATAAAATATAAATAAATGATGTGATTTTAAATCCGAACCATAAAATTGGTGTGATTGGGGATTAAATCGTATAGGATCCTCGTTAATGCTATTTACTACAAAATTGGAAGCTTGTATAGCACGGTCCCTACAGGGACAGAACCGGTGTAGCTCTCAGTTTGAGCATTAACTTAGATTTTTCAAAATTTAAAGCTTTAAATTTATAATTAATTTAATAATTAAAAATTAAAAAATTATAATTTAAGATTGGGATAGCGGGTTATATTAGCCCTGTTAAAAAAAAAAAAATTCGGACAATATAAATGGTTAAGATAAACAATGTCCAGAACCGGGAACACGTATTAACAGCAAAATAAGGGAAAAAAAAATCGTTAATACAAAAGAAAGAATAAAGGGGGGGGGAAAAAAATCTCCTTTTCGTTTTTGCCCTGTAGATCCCCCTCCCCCCCCACTCCTCTCTCTCTCTCTCTCTCTCTCTCTCTCTCTCTCTCTCTGTGTTAGGGTTTACTCTAATCCACTTCACTTCAGCTAGGGTTTTTCTTGTCTTCTACAAGTAAGTCATCACTACTTTCTCACTCTTAATTTTTCGATTTCGTTTACATAGACTTCCATATTCCGTACCATGAACTGCTTAAGTAGCTGCTGTTATCTACTGAAAGTCCGACTGTTTACGTTCATTGCTTGCTTGTTAGGGTAAAATGTATTTAGGGTTTGTTTTTTTTTGTTGTTTTGGTTATGTTTCAATCGGTTGCTGAGAAATTGGGGTTCAGTCAGCGTTCGGTAAAGAAATTACCGACAAACATGGAAACAAAATTTAAAGGGAATAGTTAACAGGAAAAAAAAAATTAAAGGTAATAAATAGTTTTTTTTTTTTTTACTTAAATAAGATGTAGGAAATCGATTTCTTATTTATTCTTTTTTAAATTTTGGGATATTATTGGAATTGTGTGCTCTTTCAGGTCCTAATATTTGTTCTTTTTATATATAATTATAGTCTCTTTATATAACTGTTTAAATTTATTTTTAATTCATAATACTTCGTATGTGGACTCATTACTTGTACTATGGATCAAATTTTTTCTGTCATCAAATGATGTTACCATCCATGTTGCCTTCGATCAGATACTGCCATTAGAAGAACAATTAGTTTGATGGCACTTTTGCTTTTTTCTCGTACATGGCAGCATGTAGGAGACTTTATCTTATATTGGATTGATACTATCTCCTCAGTTGGGTTGAATAGACATCACAGCACGAAGGTTTCCTACTCTCATTTAGTTTCTCTTCTCATTATTAAGATATTTTCATGTTTAGGCCCTCATCCATTATTGTTTTCCTTTTTTTTTTCCCAATTAAAACTTATTAAAGCTGCCTTTGGTTTTGATTCTTGGGTCTCAGCCTGCCCGTTTTAGTGTTATGTTACTGCTATGTTTGTATCATTTGTTATGATTTCTAGAGGCATTGTGTATCTTATGTCCAGGCTCATAATTAGGTAATTTTATGCTCTCTTGGATGATAGTAGTTTCTCTTCTAGTTATCAAGAGAGAAATTGTTTTTTAGTGAGTGGGAGGGGGAGCTGTAATCTCAACCTTCCCTGTAGGACGACAACATTCATCATGTCAATTAGGCTATAAGGCCTTAGCACTGGGAGAGAAACTTTTGTTTGGTAGTTTATAGAAAAACCATTTCCCTGTTGGAATTATTAGCTGGAGATCTCTTTTATAAAGCTGAAATAGAATGCATTGCATGGAAGCATTACTATAGCTTGCTATATGATCGAGTATCCGGTTTTAGTGTTTTACCAGTACTTTCAGGTATCTGAGGTTGATGGTAGAATATCATGATAATTAAGCTCTCCTGATAAGTGCTATTTTTTAATTGGAGCTATAGTAGCATTCTTACCAGTGTAATATAAGTAGGTTCTGTGAAATGCTTGCTATTTCCTTGGCTGGTTGATTGTGCTTGGTTTAAATCAGTTATGAAAACTTCCAGTAAATTTGAAAAAAATTCCCATATCAAGTTGTGGCAAGAAGTGAGGGCTTTTGGTATTTGATTCGAACTTTCAAGGAGAAAAGCTCGATAGAGATGTTACTCATAGGACCAAGTGGGATGCTTAAAGAGACCCTGATGTGACGGTGTTAAGTAACTTGAACTGAAGCCCAAAGTAGTTCTATAGGATGGCTGTGGGACCACTAATATTTTTATGGATCAAGTAGTGCTAAATATCAAGAATGGTTCAAGAGGAAATTACATTATAAAAATTAGCTATTGCAACCAGTGGTTGATAAAAAAAGTAAAGAAATATGATTGTGATGATTAAATTATGTAAATGGGGACCAACTGCTATGGTTACAACGGTCTTTTGGGGATTTAATTTAGAGAGGAACAATCTGAAGTTTACTAAGACTTTGATCCATTTGAATCTTATGTCATGCTGCAGACATAAAGTTCCAATGGGTGTGATCATATTGATCCAACTTTTCAAAGTAGGGCTAAATTCAAACTCCTTCCAGAAGAGTACATGCTTAGACACATATCTGGTAAAAATGCTCTCCAATTCCATGCAGGAAAGAGATTGTATTAAGATCCTTTTGTCAAAGTGAGGAACCATCCAGATTGTAAGTAGCATCATAAGGGGTGAATCATTTATAACTGACCAATTCAACATAATAATTTAATTGACTTTACCTTATTTAGAGAATATTTCAAGATATTATCTGCCATATAGTCTTTTTGCATAAGAAAAGTGTTGTGTATTTACTGTAGGGAAAATGAATCCCCAAATTATGATAAAAATGCTCACCAATTCAACATAATAATTTGGTTAACTCTTTGGTGTGAATGAGAATATTTCAAGATATTTTCTGTCATTTGGTATTTTTGCATAAGTAAAGTGTCATGTAATTACTGTAGGACTAAGAATCCTGAAAGTATGATACATAGGCTCACCAAAAAGTGAATCCCATGCATTTTTAGCTTAGTGACTTTATGTAATTTAAATAATTATGCTATGTGGAATTTCTATCCTTGAGTTAATTGAATTCCTTTGACATCATCAATTTTTTTTTTCTTTTTTTTTTGGTAATATAAGTTAGTTTTGGTTGCTTCCTGAAGTTGTAGAGTTTTTCTTCTTTGGGTAGTTTGTTTTGATTCTCTTGAAGCCCTTGCTGACCTTGGTTGGGTTCGGATCTTAAACAGCTGACTAGAATTTTGAATTTCCCTAAAATCTGGTGCAAGCATAATAAATTAAACTTGTGTGTCCAAGTGTATTGTCCATTGTAGTAAATACTCAAAACTTGGTTTCTGGGATGTCTGGTGGTAACCTCCTGGGTCTGAATTGCTAGTGATGATTTATGGTGCTTGATGTCTAAATATGATTACTTCATTGTGGTTGGCATATCAATCTGACTGTGGATGAAGAAAAATTTTCTCATTTTACTGGTAAACTTTTATGTTATACGTATATTTTCTATGAATGAACCATGAAGCTTGTGCAAATGCTTGGTTTTTTCATCCGATTCTAACTACTGCATAATGGTCTAGACTCTAATTATAAGATGGGGTTATTGACATCCTACCTGGATGGGTTTCTCTGTCAATGTATTTGTTTGTTTGCAGGTTCTGTGATTTACTCTATCCTTAAGGACTGAGTATTGGTGTGATTTCTCGATGGGTGATGTGGAAGACACAATGCCTGCATCAAAGAAGAGAGCTGCTGGAAGGGAGCTCAACAAGGATAATGCTCATCTGGAAGATGAGACAGACAGTTCCGAGCAAGAGACTGGAACATTTAAGCGAGCAAGTGATGAAGTTCTGGCATCAAGAAGAATTGTGAAAGTTCGAAGAAACCAGAACACAGGTGCTCCTTCTTCCAATCCTTTTGCTGGAGTTCGTTTGGTACCTCCAGTTGAATCCACTGGAGCCCCTGCTGAAGTGAAACCTGAAGCACAAGTTGAAGATAAAGGGAAGATTTCAGATAGCCAAGATGAAAAACAGAATGTTTCTGCTGAAGCAAATGAAAACAAGGATACAAGCGAAGAGTCAGAGAAGGAACATGAGGAGGGTGTTAAGCCTTCAGAGAGTGAAGCTTCCAAAGTAGAGGCTGATTCTGCTGAAGATAAAGATGCCAAGAATGAGGAGAAAAGCCCGGAGAAGGCTGACAGTTCTTCTGCTGATAAACCTACTCAAGCCCAAGAGGTAAAAGATCCACCACCAGGTGATGTGAAGAACGAGGAAAAAGTCGAAAAAGATGAGGAGTGTGAAAATACCGATGCAAGTACTGAAGGTACCCACTTAAGCTCCTTCCAACAGCTATCAAGCACCCAAAATGCATTCACAGGCCTTGCTGGAACTGGGTTTTCCACTTCTACATTCTCTTTTGGGTCTACTCCAGGCACTGGTTCTGCATTGGGTAGTGGCACTGGTTCTCTTTTTGGAGCGAAAACTGACCAACCGGCTTTTAGTTTTGGACTTTCTAGTAATGGAAATTCTTCACTTTTTGGAAAGCCAGGGGCTCCCATTGTTCCCAAAGGTGAGGGAAGTGGTTTCCCCTCAATGCAGGAGGCTCCTGTTGAGACGGGGGAAGAAAATGAGAAAGTAGTTTTTACTGCTGATTCTGTTTTGTATGAGTTTGTTGACGGTAGTTGGAAGGAACGTGGAAAAGGTGAACTTAAGGTGAACGTGTCAATGTCTGGTTCAGAAAAAGCAAGACTCATTATGAGAACCAGGGGAAACTACAGACTTATATTGAATGCAAGTCTTTACGCAGACATGAAGCTCACAAATATGGACAAGAAAGGTATTACATTTGCATGTGTGAACAGTTTAGGTGATGAGAATGCTGGTCTTTCTACATTTGCGCTCAAGTTTAAGGACAGTTCCATTATGGAGGAGTTCCGTGAAGTTGTTATGGCACATAAGGACAAAGGTAACACTGCTGCAGTTTTGAAGACTCCTGAAAATTCCCCAAAAGCTTCAGATGATTGAAAGATGCTACAGATCTATACAGATTGTTCACTTTCTTTCCCTCACCTTCATCTATGTCACACAAGCTGGAAGTCTTTTTGTGTTTCCGAAGTATTGATCTCTCTCTACCCTGTCTCCCTGTCAAGCTGTCTGTTGCAGTTGTGGTTGTCTCAAAGGAATAATCTTGATTAGAGCTGTGTGATTCCTTAGCTCTTGTTGGCAGAGTTTGTAACTTCGGGTTCTCAGAATGATGTCTTCTCATGTCCTTTTGTCTTAAATAGAACTGTCACTAAGAAACATTTCTAGACCTAAAATGCTAAACGGTTTTGTAGAAGTTTTTTCAACCTATTATATTGAATCAATAGTTCCATAATTCCGAATATTTCTTGACATTATTCCATCATAATCAGGTAGACTGGTATTGCTGTTTTATGATATGATATTATGATGATCTGGGTGACTTAGCCAAAAAAAAAAAAAATGACGTGGTGGCCCTTGTGGGTGATGTTCTAGGTACCTGATGATTTTTGGGTCTCAAATATTTGCATACCTGATCTAAGGATTTTGAATTTTATCTTGTCTCTCCCTTTTTTGACAAACAAGAGGTTGCTTGTTTTGATAGTGAAAACTTGTCCACTGTGCATTGAGAGGGGCAAATCAGTGGAAAATGGAAGGAATCTATTGAAGATATTTCACTGATTTTTGCTTCGACGTATGGGTATAAAGCCCATGCTTTTAACCCCATATAGGTATTCGAGCTTTTTAAAATATTTGTTTTAATATCTGAACTTTTCAAATTTTGATTTTAGTTCTTGAACTCATTAAACTGTACATATTGCGACCTCCATTTCAAGGTCTGTAAACAGATGTGCACGGTAGAGGGACATATGCTGGGCCTAGCAGCTATTAAAATCTGTTTTGTTTCGTTCTCATTTGTGGTGGTTATTTGTACAGTAGAGGGACATATGTTGGTTGTGTCATTCTGTTTTGTTTACTGCAGATGGTGTTTCCCTGCCTGCGTTATTCAAGGAAAAGAAGAAAAGCCAACATCTTAAGTTAGTAACTTATATTTAGTATTGCCTTATTGTGAGACTTTTGTTTTTAAATTTTGACTGCAACCAAAAAAATAAAAAATAAAAAAATAATTAAATACAAACAGTCAGCGGAGGAAGTCATCTTTGTCTCAGTTGTTTATAAAATTTGTAAATACTATAACATTATATAACCCATATTAAAGGAGTAAAGGACACCAAAATGCTTAACCTATAACATATATAAAACCAATATGTCCTCTGTTTTCACATATGGGAAGATTTCCTGAATTGTACATTGCCCATTCCATCTCCTTGTAATGCTCGGAGAGAGTTGGTCGAAACTGAAAAAAATTTACAAAAGAAATATTTCCTCTACAATATTTATAATTAATTCTTTAGGATTTTTACCTTAATTTCACATTCTTTATGGTCAATAATGCTTAACCATTTGTCTTTTGATTGGTATAGAAAGTTGGGTAATAGTTAGAGGTACTTCGTTTATGCCTAATACCTATTTTCAATAGTATCGAGAACTTCTCTAACTTAATAGCGGTCTCAATTTGCTTACCGACAATGGAAAAGTCTTCCTTAAACTTACAAACTCAGTTTCTTTTTTCCACACCCAGTATAGGCTTTTCCGCATTGATTATTGCCAGTTTGCATTTCAATTTCAAAGACTATTGTTCACTACTAATGTCCCGAGATTTTTTGTTAATAGCTATTGTTGTCTCTAGATAGCTTACTCTTCATCTGCATCTTATTTTTTTTTTTTTTCTTTCTTTTATTTTTTTGGTCAAGGTCTTCTAATTGAAAGATGGAAAACTCAAATGTTTGGATAAGATATTCCAATGGCCTATTTAAATAACCTATTTAAAGATACAGACTCTATTTAACAATTCAGATTATTCATAATAATCATAAAACCTTCTTCTATGGTTTTCCAATGTTTAAATTCTTTGCATCTTACATCTCAACCCGCAAAAGCATTGTACTTCAAATGGACTATTGAACAGGGTCGGAGGATGATGATGAGGCTTGAAGTGCCGTTATCTTTGCCATTGCTATGTGTCGTCGGAGCTGGACGAAAAGAGACGAGCGATGCGGAGTTCCAATTCAATTTGAGATTAAGCTAGGGTTTTTTTCTGGTTTTTCTTTACCTTCATAACAGATTATGGCACCAATATGTGCAGGTGAGTTTTGCTTTTTGTTTGGGTCAAAGAGACTTTCTTTCCCTTCTCTTTTTTTTTTTTTTTTTTTTGTTGCCTCGGTCAATTGCTAGAGCATTGCCACATAAGGAAGAGCTACTCCATGCCTGCAAAAGTTAACCGCCGTTAGATTTAATGTTAACGGAAGTCGAAATATGTACATTTTAAAAAGTCCAAGACCTAAAATCAAAATTTGAAAAGTTCAAAGTATTAAAACTAATATTTTAAAAAATCCAAGTACCTATATCGGTTTTATAACTTGTCTTAGACTTGATGTCATTGGCCCTTGTGTTTGAACTTTTAAGGGAGTGTCTTTGGGGAAACACCAAATGAAGCGAAATTGTCCTTTCGTACTTACGTCGGTGAATGGATTCAAATATGTACATATAGCTAGCTAGTCTCCAGATACAAACACATAAACACGGGGCGGGCTTACAATTAATTATTTGAAGTTTAAAATTATGAACTTACTACCTATAAATTTTTTCAGATCATTTATAGTACATGAATTAAGTAATTAATGTAATAATGGACAAAGTTTAGTAGTTAATTGCAAATATGATTTAAGTTTAGGCAATTACTTGCAAAAGTTCATAAAATCTAGGTATCAAATTGATATTTTAAAATTTTAGCTAATTAATTAAATAAAAATGCAAAATTTAGGAATCAAGTGTCGCATTTAAGTCTCCCGTCCGTATTGGGGATTTTGTGATTTTGCTTCCGCGAAAGAAATTCTTGTCATATTCCATGTTTGGGTTGGGTCATCTCATCTTCACTTTTAGATGCGTGACAAAGAAAAATTTGTCATCTAATTGAATGGTTATTTCACGCAAGGCATCAATCTTGTAGAATATATTCAATAAGTGATATTACATTTGACAAAAAGCAAATGAAATGGATTCATAAAGTGTCTACAATCACCTGATGAAAGATTTATCAATTTATCTCTTGATTCCAAATAATACCGTATTTTTCATCGAGGAAACATCAGTGTAAAAATCAAAGGTTGAGACTTATATTTGTTCTGTTTATTCTTGCTGATGATTAAGGAAAAGGCCCTTTAGAAAATTAGCAGTGATGACCCACGTGAAAAGCATTAATATATATAACAGAATTTGTGTAATAGCAATCACGATTGTCAAAATTATAATTTTATTATTATTTTGAAAATGTAAAATTAACAGAATTGTATAAAATTATATAAAATCAATAAAATTATAAATATATCAAAATTCATAATTCTATATAAACTCTGTATTTAAATGATTTTATATTCATTTTAACTAAGAAAAAATAATATAAAATCATAAAATAGTATAATCGTATATTTAGCTTGCAATTATAACAGCCATGATAATAATAAAATTACAAGTCCATCTTTATATTTGTAAATATCTAAGGAATCATTGATTTTATACATATATTATTATGTTTGGTCATAACAAATTCAATCTTTTACTCTTTGTTATAGCGATTCCACTCCTTTGTTTTTTCTCCTCTATTAAGATGCTTCTAAAATAAAAATCTCGATGCACTTATCTTTCCTTTTTCTTGATTGTCTTTTTGTTATTTATATTGCTATTCTATATCTTTTGTGCTTCCATATAACAAATCACTACCAAATCCATATTAATAATTTGTTGTCATAGGGTTTATCATATACGGTTTCATTGGTTTATTTATTATGATTTATTAGTAGTAGAGTAGTCATTTGGGGTTTGATTATAATAACTCTAACAACATTTGATATGAACAAATTGACAGGAATAAGAAATGTAATCCATAGCAAGTGCATTTGTTTGGAATTTTAGTGTATAATGTTTTGAAAGATACCTAAGTTAAAGTTTCCAAAATGTTACTATCTATTATAAGAGTGATAGGAAGAAGATAGATGTTAGGCCTTTATCAATAATTTAGTTGTGCCTAACTACAATGTTCCCTAGGAAGTGTTGAATGGGATTATTATAGAAAGCTTTTGGGAAAGTTAGAGATGCTCTATATATGACTGAATTGTTAACTAATTGATAGGTGTTAAAGTAATAGTTTTATACCCTTCATATGTTTGGAGCGCATTGGTAGAAGAATATGTTAGTAAGTTTATTTCTCCTTTGAATGATTTTTGAAATATTAATATTAAAGCAGATGGTGATGATCATTCTTTATTGTTATTGTGCTCTTTACTTACCTCTTATAGGAATTTTAGTAAGACTATAATGTATGGCAGGATGTTTTGACACTTGATGACGCGAAGAGTAAAGTTAATGTGAAGTTATATTGGATACTAATTTCAAGGCAACAACAGTGTAGCGATAAGTTTAGTGGGTCAAATGTTCTTGGATCTAAAGGATGAGTATAGCTTAGAGATGGTTCCTAATAGCAAAGGTAAATTTAAGTCTAAGTTAATTGAGCAACGAAAAGACTTATAATTACTACAAGAAGAAAGATGGCGCATTATAAAGGAATACTATATGCTACATGATAAAGAGAGGGGATAAAATGGAGATAATAGGAAAAAGCTTGGAAGCGTAATATTGATGTGGTGACTTGTATCCCGGTACATGGGTCATAGTCGTTTGTTGTATATGTATATAGAATTAGAAAATGAAAGTTAAGAATATTTGGCTAAGAAATGGTGTTGGTTTTTATTTGTGTTTTCTATTATTATTGTGTATGCATTAGGGCCAACAACCATTCCACTGTAGCTTAATACTTAACCATAAAGAGGTTTGGCCCAATAAAAGGTTTGTAAGGATATTTAAGGACTTACAAGAGAAAACATGTGAGTTATTAAGGAACCAGAAGTGTCTTTGGTGAATGCAATCTAACGATCAAGTCAGTATAATGTATAAGATATATATGGCTAAGAATGACAATCAAATATTAGGAGTTTAGAATTTCACATCCCTTACTTTGATTACTTCGAGGCTATATATAGTCATAGAAGGATGGATATCGTAATTGAACCACACTCCCATAGTTCCTTTTGTCTTTGCAAATCTTTAGTTGTTGTAGAGTATATAGCAAAGGGAATCATTAGATTGATGGCAGTTGCTACATTATTCGTCCAAATTTTTACCTCTTTCTCATTTAAAGGCACTCGGTGGCATCGGCTTAGGCTTAGAAGCCTAAAGACAAGATAAACTATCAGCACGTTTTGGATAAGCAAATTAAGGGTTACTGTTTTCCATCTATTAATGGATAGACGTATATGATGAATTGGTTGATATTGCTAACTATCATGGTATAGGTCAAGTATTCAGGCAAGAAGTTATACATGGTCACATTACTAGAATTGAATGCTGCCATTAATGGTTACAACGGATTGGTTGCTTGAAGGCTAATATTAGTAATGATACTAGTATGAGACGATTAGATCTTGGGTCTTAGAGGTTGCTTTAAGATTTTGGAATCTTAGAATTCAAATTATTCTTAAATATTGGAATATTCAGATTTATATTGGTCTTGGAATCTGTGAACTCACATTAGTTTTGGTAACTTATGGGTTTACATTAATCTTAGAATCTTTACATTTTATTGGTCTTAGAATTTGTAGATCTATACTTATTTTAAAATCTATTGGTCCATATTAGTGTTTGAAGATTTGAATTTACATTGGTCTTTAATATCGGAATATCCAATTCATTAGTTTAGGATTCTTAGCTTTCAAGGTCTATGTGTACATTTTTTCTTAACTTTTTAGTTATAGGAATCTATGATTTCATCATATGTACAAAGTATATTTGTGATTGTTCTTTTGCTTCAACTAAATGATGGGATGGAGTTAGTGTCATGGTTTTCTATAGTTGGTGCATTACATATATGTTTAGGAATGCATGCAATGAATCATGCGCGTGTATGGTTTGCTATAGCTAATGTGTTGAATATATTGCTCAGGTATGCAAGCAACATATCATATGCATGTATCTATGGTATTTCTACTTTAGGCATCATTGAATGGCAATTAAAGGACCATTGCACATCTCATTTCATTTTGGTGAATTAATAAATCTCAAGGCTTTCAATACATTCACAAATTGTAATAATTAAGGGTGTGGGCTAATCCCATTGTACATAGTACCTAATTGGACTCTACTTAGTCAAGTAGGTTTCGTGTAGATATTTATTTAAAGTCATATGATAAGTTTTGAGTAGTAATTTCTTATAACATGTATTTATAGCGTAAGATACGGATATAAGGTAAGGGTAACTTATACCTACCTTAGAACTTATAAAATATGTAAGATATAAGTTCCAAAGTACTCTGTACTAATCTTGTAATAATAATTACATAAAGTCAATAAATAAAAAAAATAATGCATTTCATTTGTATAAGCTTTAATAAATAATAAAACTCAACTTATAAGAAACCTTAGAATAAAACTAATGGCCTCGTGTCAGTCCTGTTCTTATGACAATCGTTTCCTTCCTAATCTTTTCTTTATCGTATTTTTTTTTTCATCCCATCTTTCTTATATACTAAGTCTAAACTCTACTAAATCTTTCTTTTTTAAAAAAGAATCTACATAGATATACCTAAATAAGGATGTTATTAACTTATTTTAATTTTATGTAGTGATTTATATAACGTTTTTAGGTCAATATTTAGTTTAGAACAAGGTTTGTATCTTTTTCTATTATTAGGTTTGTAGTAGGTTTTAAAAATATTTAGTCGAAAAATTAAGATTTAGTAATTATGATACATGGAGTATCATATAAATATTGACTATGAATTAAAGGATTGTGATTTGTCATCTATGAATATTTTTATTACTAAAATAAGTTAATCCCTAAATGAGTTGAATATATAACTACTTATTTAGTACTTAAAGTTGAGAACGAGATTTTACAATAATTGATATATTTGGATAATAATAATTGGCGAAGAAAATAATTAAAGACAAAAATAAACGAAAGACTTTAGAGAAAAGGAAAATGAATAGAAATTAGTAATATTGAAATTTATAATGAAAAAAAATTTATAAATTTTACAAGATACACTATATCTTATACAATCTATAGATTACATAATGGTTTTAAGGTATTACAAGATAAATAATAGATAGAATAATTTAGGAACCTATACTTGTAGAAAGGTTATAGATAAAATTTTATACACTATTCATTTTGTATCTTATAAATAAATAATTTATGATAAATTAAGTTGTTATATTACCAAGGAGATTTGAATATGAGGTTTGTTAATTTTTCTCTTTCTAATTGCAGTACATATCACAAGATTCCGTGGATTGTAGTAATAGCTTAGGCTTTTCATTTTTCTGCCATGGTAAATTAATCTTATCCTTCAATTCATGTTGCGATAAATAAATAAAATATCATTTAAGATAGACGAAAATTTTGATTTAACATATCAAATTATCAATTTGATCGTTTTCTCTCAAATAAAAAAAAGTTAGTGGATATACATTTAAGCTGTTTGTTTTTTTTTTAACTATCCCTTTCCTTTTACCTTAAAAAAAAATTCCATATTATGGCTTCCTTACTATCTTCAATTTTTAATACTATTAATAAATAATATAAACTCCTCATTCTACTGACTAATTAATACGTTATTTAATAAATTGGATGATTTTTTCTTCTTTTTTTCATTTTAAGCATACGCTATTTTACATTTTAAAACCTAAAAATCACAACAAAGCCAATTCAATTTCCGTTGACCCAAGTCTTTATTTGCCTACTCTAAATTATCCCTAAAAAAAAAAAATAAAAATAATTCATCCCTTCCTTCTACCTTCTCTCATCGTATCAATATCTTTTTTTTCTCTTTTCCTTCTATTTCCTTTTCATTATTTTCCCCTCACTCAATTACGACCCCTTTCCCAATAAGTCGATAATCCCAAATCTAGTGTTTCCATCAAACCCTTCTTTTTGATCACGATCGAAATCCCTAGCTTCAAAGTCACAATCGATTAACTCAGTTTTTTTTTTCATTTTTTACCATTCAATTCCTAACGAAGTTCACGTATCGCCGGTATTCTAGGTATGGAATGTCTCGTAAAGCCACCTCTGTTGGTTTTTATTTATTTATTTGTGGCGTTAAGTTGTGTAATTTAGGACGTTATGTGATTTGTTTATGTTAAAGTTCGAGTCTTTGTAGGGTTTTTAGTTTTAATTTGATGAACTGTGTTCTATTTTGGCTCGTGGTTAGGGATTTTAATGCGGGAGCTGTTTAGGGTTTGTACGGTGTTTAGGGTTTTACTCTTTTAATTTTGCATTTTTTGGGTTTTAATTGAAGGTAAGGCAAGTAATGTCTGCTGCGGGGGAAGATGAGGTTGAGTATGAGAGTGATCCTGAGGAGGCGAAGAGATCATTGGTGATGCGGCGGAGAAGAGCTGCGAGTGATGATGAGGAAAGTGAAGGGGAAGCGGAGAGAGACAGGGAAGGGTCGAATCGTGGAGGAGGGATTCGTTCTGACGAATCTGATGGGCAGGGTGGGGTTGCGGATTATGACGAGGAGGAGGAGGAAGAAGCAGAAGAATATGAAGAAGAAGAGGTTTATGATGAGGAAGGAGAGGGAGTTAATGAGCACGATGATGGACGAATTGTGCATAGTGAGAGCATAGGTGGTGGCACCACTTTGGAAGAGAAGGTGGCGGTGGCAGCACATTTAGAGGATGATGGAGGGAAGCCTGTTGATGGATTTGCAGAGGATTTGCGATTGGATCAGGGGGAAGAGCAGGAGAAGAAAGAGAATGAGCCTTATGCAGTGCCCACTGCTGGAGCTTTTTATATGCATGATGATCGTTTTCGAGACAATGTGGGTGGTCGGCACAGGTACTATCCTTGATTCATTTATTTTTCGCATTGCCAATAAGATGTGGGTTGGGGTTGTTATAGTGATGTTGGTGCGATAACTGAGTTATGTGGTTTTGTGATATCTTCTATTGTATGTGCTTTCAACCTATTCTATATCTATACTCAAATTCTAAGTCTTCAATATTTTAAGTAAGTCCTTTTTCCAAACCCCAACCACCACCAACCCCCCCACCCCCCAACACTCTTCCCCTCAAAAAAAAAAAAAAAAAAAAGGAAAAGTTAAGTAGCAAAGGAATTTAAGCTCTACTTGTTTATGCTAAAATCTAATTATGAGATGTATATACCAACAGAAAAATTAAGGGAGTTATTGAACTTTTCTATGTTTTGGTGTCCAGTAAGTCCTCTATGTTTATGTCCATATATAGCAGCAAAATTTTATTTTTATTTAAGGAGAAGTACTTTCTATTTCGCCAATGTGAAGTCTTATTGATCTTATGGGTTATTGTATTTTCATGTTTTGCTCTCATGTTTCAAACTTTCAGTTGGAGTTGAGAACTCTTATTTAATATGGTTTCAGAATTATCTATATTTTAGGCTTTATACTATCAATTTTTGGCTTAACAATGGCATTGATTGCGTCTTTGTACTTGTGCAACGGTTTTGGCATTTGGTCTTTTGAGAAGGAATTCGTTTTTTTCATTTCTGCAAGTTGAAAGAAACATCATCTAATAAATGCCAGTGTATCGATCAGTTGTCACTTACAAGTATGAACAATAAGAGTAGCAGCTGTAGATGTTGGGAAATCAGTGGAAACACAGAAAAAACATCAAATGTTCTTGACATGTGTGTCTGTGTTGCTCTTGATTGCAAGGATCTGTCTCTCCTGCTGCCTACTTTTAAGTTCCCTCCCTGGCCTTGGTTTGGTCGCAATATATAGCGGGAAAGGTCTTGGATTGGCCACATGCCATCCTAAGATAAGAAAAGCAATGTACTGCTCTTGACCCGTGAATAGTACTGTACATGACTGGCATTCTTGTCACTTTGTGTATGGGGGATGTAGGAAGCATAGGGTGTAATCTTGTCAAGTTGAACTGGTACAGTATAAGGTTCAAGCTTTCGGTTGACTTAAAAACTCAAAGCTCAAGATTGGTTCGAGTTTCACTGAGCTTTAAATTTTAAGCTTAAGCTTGACTCGAAGATATATATGGTAGGCTTGAGTTTAATTCAATTGGCTCTATTAAGCTTGAGTTTATTATAAATTTTTCCTAAATAATCTTAAATTTGCTTATATTTAAAAAAATAAAAATAAATGAATTATTATACTAAACTAGATTAAGCTCAATTAGGCTTTTGAGTCTAACAAACTTTGTATTCTAAAACTCGAGCTTGGCTCGATTCGTAACTTGAGTAGTTTAAGCTCGAGCGCTCTACTCAACTGATACTGAATTGAATTTTAAGTAAAACTTGAGTCGAACTCTAATAGTTTATGAATTGGCTTGGTTCACTTGCACTTCTAAGGAAGCATAAATTAATGTTGTCATGAACGATGTTCATAATTTCTTGATCTATGAGTGGTTGGGTAATGGTGATCGACAATCTTGACACTTTTAATATTGACATGTTGTTATCCCTTTCTGGTTAGGTCATCATTAGACAAGATTCTTCCTGGAGCCATGCTCCATTTTTATTTTTAAATATAAGGAGAGAGAGAGAGAGAAAGCCCTAGCGGTTAAGGCCTAAGAACTCCCAAGGCAATTTCCCTGGTGCTTCTCTGTATTGCCTATTTAGTGTGAGCTATACTTAACTAATGTGCAGGAGATGTTAGCCACCAAGGATAATTTGGTACACTTTTTAGTGGTACAACTCTATCCAAATTGTTTGGTATAATGTAATCATATCCTGTTCTCATCGAGAAACTTAAGAAGTCTCACTTACCAAAAGTTAAAAAAAAATTATCTTATTAGATGAACATCAAATGAGATTCACGGCATGCTGCATGCATCAATTTGTAGTCCTAAAAGCATTTATGAACTAAAGATTTCATTATAGAAAACATGCCTCTGGGTACTTCTCTCTCTCTCTCCCTTTTTTTACGGTTGATAAGTTACTGGTGGGTTTTTGCTGGTCACTGGTGTCCTAAAAGATCTTCTGCCATACAAGCAGTCTTCTGTCATGAATCATTTATCAATTTTCTTCTTAGAGCTAGTTGAAAGGATCTAGGTTGCAAACCTTAAACCTCTGGCTTTTGTAAACATTGTTACATTTTGGCATCTTTAGATGTTAGTTCCTTTAGTTTATAATGTTTTCTCATGGCCTAGGTCGTTGAATTTTTTTGAGCTGGATTTAATGATGATGTTGATTTTTGAATGTTTGAGGGGTGTTGATTGTGGTATTTTTACATGCCTATTTGTTACTATATCTTAATTGCTATGCCTTTGCTAATGGATAAAGTGGTTCTACACCCTTTCACATTGATTTTAGTCTTCATGTAGGACAGTTATTTGAACGTGTGTGGACTCTGTTGCAATGCATTGGTGAATTTTAGGCTTTGATTACTGTTAAATCTGTCTTTTTATTTAGGATGAAGCTTTAAATTTGATCCTGTTTAGCAATTCTTCATTGAAATTTGCTTTTGTTTCACGACATTATGAAGTTTTTGTCTTTGGAGTGGCACAAGAATTAAAGTTAAAAGGTATAATCTAGTTGAGTTGAATTGAATAGTATTAAACTTCAGCTGGAGCTGGACCTGGAGCTGGAGCCTGACTTAAAAACTTGAAGTTCGAGCTTGGCTCGAGTTTAATTAGGCTTTAAATTTTAAGTTTGAGCTTGACTAAAAAATATATGTGATGAGTTCGAGTTCGAGTTTGATTCGATTAGCTTGATTAAATTTGAATTTTTAATAAATTTTTCCCTAACTAATATTAGATTTGCTATATTTAAATATATTAAAAATTATAGAAAGTTCGATTAGGCTCACGAGTTTAGTATTTAAAGCTCGAGCTCGGCTCGTTTTATCACTCAAGTAACTTGAGTTTAAATTCGAGCTTGACTCGACTATTGCCTAATTGAATTTGAATAAAACTCGAGTAGTTTGCGAACTGGCTTGGTTCATTTACATCCCTAACTAAAACTGTCTTTCTTTAACAATATGCTTTCCTTGGCACTACATATGGGGTGCTAGCTGGAATAAACTAATGAATGCTGTTTGTAGTGTGGTTCTTGCACTTAAAGCATCAGGCTTATATGTCCCTCCATTACCCTCCCACTAAAAACAAAAGTCTCCTTTTATGGCTATCTCCTTTCCACCTTTCTCCCTTCATCGATTATGCCAGTTTGCCATGCAGGGGTTAAAGTCTCTCACTTTTATATTGCATCAACACAATTGAAAGAATCTGACTTTTATTTTTTTCTAGGCGAACTTTTGGAGGTAGGAAGCTATGGGAGTCTAAAGATGATAGAAAATGGGGCCATGACAAGTTTGAGGAGATGACTATGCAGGAAAGACGTTATGACGAGGTGGGTTCTTTTGATATGCATCTATTGTCATTATGAAAGGCAACATTCTTATGGGTAAACCAATAATTTGTTTTCATGGAATCTTTATTCAGAGGAGAACTTCTAGAGGCCGTTATCGAGGTCGTGGTAGAAGCCGCGGTGCAGATCGTGGATATGTAAGAGGGAATAAGGGTGAAAATTTTGATAATGGTGGCAATGTCAGTAGTGGCGTCACTAACAACAATAGCAATCAGACTCATGTGCCAGCAAGTGTTAGAGGGAGAGGGCCTCGAAGGTACATACCTTCTTTCAAAAGGACCAATCAGCCCATTCCCAGCCAAACTAAACAGTAAGTTATTCCTGAGATATTAATGGATAACTCTCTTTCTTATCTGTTTCTTTTTGCTTGTATGTTGATGCTTTTCTATTTGCTTGGTTTATTAGATCTGCAAAGCCTCTGGAGAAAACTAGACAGGATAATTCAGGGAAAGCCGTCAATGTTGCATTGAATGTAGAATCTGATATGGCTCCTGCCAGAAAGAATGCAACTGCGTCAAGTTTGAATTCTGCTTCTCCTCCTTTTTATCCTTCCACTTCTTCGAGTAAGGACAGTGCATTCTCCCAGAATAAGGATGCACAAGCTGGATTTTCCAATCAGAATCTACGCCCCAGTTCAGGTGAAAAATTACCCATGGCTCAAGCTAATGCTTCGCTACGAGGGCAGAATGTAGCCAACTCAATTGGGATGGAAAAGCTCCGAATTGAGGATTCTGCTGCCGCACCTGTTGGAAAATCTATACCTCCTTTGCAAGCTGGTCACTCAGGATCTCCTGTGAATACTCAACCACCTCAAGTAATTGTTCCTAGAAGTCGTCCAGCTGTTCGTTCAGGACAGACGCAGACGCATTATCAGCAAAACCCTCCTCAGGATCTGGTTAATCGACTCTCTTTGCCAATGCAGGTTCATGGCAACCATGGGAGTTTTGCTGCAAAGAAGGTTCAGTCTTCTGTACAAGGTTCTTTGCAGAAATTCAGTCAACGCCATAGCAGTGGTTCTCCAGCTTCTCCACCAAAAGCAGCTGTTTCAGTTAATTCTTATGAGGCTGCAGAGAGAGAATCTCCATCTGAATTCAGTAAATCTAAAGGTTCACTGGTTGGAAAGGGTAAAGGCAGTATGCAAGGAAGTGGAAGAAGCTCCTTTCCTTATGGCAATGCAAATGCTATGGGAGCTGGTGGGAACATGGGTATTGGTCATGGTGATCAAAACTTCCCTGCCACTCCTGCTTTCCTGCCTGGTAACCTTTGTCGTCAGTCCATAATTCTAGTGGATACGGAGATGATTAATCTGATTATTCATCTATTGCATCCACTGCTAATTTCCACTTGCGAAGCTAAGTGCATGTAACCTGAAATATATTCCTTTCAACATTAGGTTTTGAGTTATGCATTGTAGTTTGGATATGTTTTTTTACTGATGTTGTCTCTCATCTGATTATAGTCATTTAATTTAAAATCTTATGATCTAACTCTGGTGATAATATAGAAATATTTTACATTTTCTTATTCAAAACATGATATCACTTTCTCTTAGAATACAAAAATATAAGTTTTACTTATATTGCTTGTGCTGTTTCTTTGGCTTGCAGTAATGCACTTTGGTGGTCAGCATCCTGGTGGTATGGGTGTTCCCACTGTTGGTATGGCCTTTCCAGGATATGTTGCTCAGCCTCAACTTGGTGTGGGTAATTCTGAGATGACATGGTACTTTCCAAATGAAGGCTGTTCTTTTGTTATTATTGTTATTCCACCTTTTGACTCTTGTGAGTTGCAATTGCCCCATGCCTGTATGATTTGATATACTTAGTGGTTTTTGGATTTATTCCCTGCCAAGTATAATATCCTTTTTGTCACTCAAAAAAGTATAAAACCCTTTTTCTTATCCAAAAAAGTATAATAACCTTTTAATTTGAAAACTATGGGGGTGCATGGGAGGTTCATTGCCTTGTGTCTAACAACCCTGAACTTATCCTCTCGACGGACCTTATCTAAGAAGATTTCAATTTTTCATCATTTAAAAAAGGGACTGTTATAGGTTGGAATTCCAGGATTGGTTGTTCAGGGATTTCTCCTGACTTGCTTTTCTTTGTCACTGCTGTTCTTCTCTTGGGATTTAACAACTTTTATTTTTTGGGTAAATAGAATTTAACAACTTGTTTGACAAGATAGCTTGTTTTTTAGGTTACCAGTTTTGGCTAGTGCTGCAGGAGCTTTGGGGGCTTCTTATTGTTCTCCTTACATTGGGATGGAGGGTAATTATAATGCATCCCCATCAGGACAGACAGCTTCAATGGGCAGCTCAAGGTTTGTCCTAATTGCTATGATCTCTTTCTTTGCTTATGATAGTATTACTTGAGAGAGATCTAGTCTTTGTGAAAAAGATATATATGCTCATTAAATAAGCTGTTTTCTTTTCTCTAATCATCATTAACATTTTCGATATAGCCTCACAATCTTGAGAAGAATAAAAAAGATTAAGAAAAATATTTACAAATAAACAAAACTGTGTTAAATAGTGCGTTTAATAGGAAGGTTGGCATGCGAGTCATTTGAGTTGTCTTAGAATGAGTTTGATCCAAATTGGATGAGTTAGGTAGTTGGATGTCTTGGTTTGGGTTTAAGTTGCTGAGGTCCTATAATGCTTGGCAAATCTGCTTGTGAGGTTGGTCTACAGTTATCGAGCTCTAGGATTGGTTGGCACTAGATTCTTTGTGTTGTGCTATGTTGATTTTTGGATTTGGGATCTTGGCTATCTAGTCTCTTGGCTTCTCGGCAAATGATAACTCTGATGTCGAGTTGTTTCTTTTTTTCCTCTTGGCCATCCGGTATCAATTTGGCCTCGGATGGGGCAGGTTAGCCTTAGCTAAGGATGGATTAGCCTTTGGTTGGAACAAGTCGGCCTTGACTTGTAATAAGTTAGCCTTGGCCTAGGGGTCGTCGTAGGCTGATTCTGATTGTCATAAGTTGATTCCTATTATCACTACGAGGTTGAAAAGAAGTTGTCCTTGACTTTAGACAATAAGTATGGGCTAGATGCTGAATAGACGACTCTTCCATTTTTTTTTTTTTACCATGGGTGTCAGATTGCTATGAATCTACTCAACAGTTATGAGGGTCAAGTAGTAGTTCTTTTTATCCTTCTGAATTACGTAAGCGTTGAAGAAACCATTATGGATCACTTTCAGGTTATACTCCTAAAATAGCCAAGAATTAGATTAGAGGCATTCATAAGCACTACGTTAAAATCTAATTCGTCCCCATACTATTCTGCGTTGAATGCTATTCGAGTTCTCTTATATACATGGACCATAACCATACTCTTATCATTAAACGACTTTAGTTTATAAGGTTGGAGATGTCGATGGGTAGGCAGTTTTATCTTTGTAATAAACTCGGTAGAAAGGATGTTGGTGCAATTACTTCCATCAACAATCAGGAAACAGATTTTCCTATTCACCAAACATTAAATCCGGAATAAGTTCTTCGTTTGATTTATTTAGGTCTTCTTTCATGTTGGCTTGTCATGATTAAGAATTCTCTCATCTTTGAATAGATGTTTATTGTTTCCTCACTCTCAGATCATTTATCACTTTAGCTTTTTGCTTAAGCATTTGGTCCTCCATCTTTCAGAATCATGACCTTCTTGTTCGACATTGGGAAGCAATATGTCTATATCCCAAATGCTTGAAGCACCTAACTTTTGGGGCCTTGGTGTCGGGCACTTTCTTCTTTTCTACTTTCTTAGTTTTAGATTGGTCAAGTTGGCTGGACTCTTCTTTCTTCATTTTTTTCTCAGGTTTTTTCTTCTCTTCATACCTTTCAAGCTTAGGGTCGCCATGTTGAGGTAGGCTAGTCGGCTTTTGACGCCTTTTCCTCCTTTGACTCTCTACTCTCAAGGTTAGGTTGATCAGCTCGTCCAATGAATTGAACGACTGGAACTCAACTATGTTGGCAATGTTATCTCTCATGCCACTCAGGAACCTAGCAATAGCTTGGTTTTGTGGCTTGGCAATCTTGCATCCGGTTATTGTGGTTTCAAACTTTTGGAAGTACTCTTTAACAATGTTTTGACCTTGCCTTAGGTATTAGAAGACATGGAGTATCTCTTACTTGAAGTAGGTTGGCATAAAGTGTTGGTTAATTAATCTCTTCATAAATCTCCAAGTTTTAATCGACTCTTCTTATTTGGTATCTTACTTAGCAATTAATTTATCTCACTAAAGACTTGCATATTTAACAAGGGACAGTGAGACTAACTTAACTTTTGTTTAATCATCGTATTTATAACACTCAAATAACTTATCTACTCGAAAAACCCAATTAAGGAACTGTTTAAGTCGGCTACTATTATTGAAGGTTGACAGCTTAAACTTGATGATGTTAATTCCTCGGCTACATGTTCGAGGCTCATGTCTTGCATTTTGAGTTAGTTGGTTCACTTAGGATCGACTACTTTTGTTGGAGCTTTGCAAGGCCAAATCTCTTCTTGGCCTTGACTCTCTTTGTTGGGTTTCTTGGTTCACCTCGGAGTCAACACTCTTGTTATTGTTTTTCCTTAGCTTGGGTTGGTTTCTTCCTCTGTGTTGCTCGACAGCTCTTCTCAACTGTCTTTCATCATTAATAAGCTCGTTGGAGTTACTTCTATTAGTTGGTGCTCGGTCTCTCCTTCTATCTCGGCCAACATGTCGGTAGCCTTTAATTAAACCAGTAAGCTTTCGGATATAATGAGGAGATTCTGAATTTAATGTTCCAAATTATCAATGTGTCCCCTTAAGCTACCACGAGGACTAGCACTACTGATAGACACACTATCCTTTGACATTGCTGACTTGTACAATAGCTTCTACTAAGGAATTTCAACAAACATTGAGAACACTTAACCCAGCCCAACTAAAATCACCAAAACTTTGCTTTTTTATTGTTACCTACGATATCCAAATACTACTTTAGCTACTATAACACTATCAATGACAAATTAAAACAAGAAACAGTAGCTAAAATTACTACTATTAACCAAAATACAATTTGACGGCAACTCAAAAACTATCACTAGATTTTTTGCAGCTATCTATGATTGACAAACACTTACATGACGATAAGTAACTACTAAAATTATTGCTATTGCTACTGCTACTCGACTCAACAACCGAGTACAAACAACACAATATCACGAACACTACAAACATGAACAGCACATTGGACTTCAAGGACTCAAGTACCATAACCACGGTTATGTATAGTATAGTAGACCACAACTTAAATAGCAGTTCACAGAAAATAAGAACTTATGAATTGAACTTTGAAGAATATTAATACGCACGTCTCTTTAAAGCTTTGATACTAAGATTATATGATTTGGAGTATGTAATAGGCACGAATAACGAATAAGTATTCGGAGCTCAATAAAAAGTGAGAAATTAGTAAAGAGAATAGGGTTTTGAATGTGAATGTAGATGGATATTACGCACCAAGATACAAATACAATTAGTGGTTGAGCTCAAAGTGGTTTTCGATATGACTTGCGATAACCAAATTAAGGCTCGGAGCTTCAAATGAGGGTTAGATGTAATTTACTAACTTGCTCAAATGAAGTCGTTCATTGTAATCTTGAGAAGAAGATTGATAAGAATAAGAAAAATTAAAGAGTAAAATAGTACTTAGTAATCCAAAGCACAAGCTTCAACAGCTCACAAAGATGTCATGTATATTTTTTCTTAAAAGAAGGTTTGACTCCCTTATTATTTACAAATGTTGTTATTTATAGCAAGTTTTCAAGTTCTAGTGGTAAAACTATAAATAATATATAAAGCCTTTAAGTTTAAAGTAGGTTTACAACTAAAGTAAAGGAAAATATTTATAAGTAAACAAAATTGTATTAAACGGTATGTTTAACAAGAAGGTCGGCATGCGAGTCATCCGAGCTGTTTTGGAATGAGTTTAATCCGAATTGGATAAAGTCGGCAGTTGGATGTCTTGGTTCTGGTAAGAAGTGTTGAAATGCTACAATGCTTGGCCGAGTTGTCTGTGAGGTTGGTTCACAATTGTCGAGCTCTAGTATTGGTTAGCACTAGATTCTCTGTATTGTGCCATGCTAATCTTTGGGTTTGAGACCTTGGTTGTTTGGTCTCTTGGCTTTTTGGCAGATAATAGCTCTGACGATAAGTTGTTTTTCTTTTCCCTCTCAACCTTTTGGTATCAGTTTGGCCTCGGATGGGGTAGGATGGCCTCGGCTAGGGATGGATTAGCCTCTAGCTAGAACAAGTCGGCCTTGGCCTAGGGATCATCGTAGGTTGATTTCTATCATTTATAGTGCTGTGGTTCAATAAATATTTATTATTTTGCTTGGTGCCATATATATATATCATATTTATATATATTTTTTATATTAGATGTAATTAAATTTATCGTTTGTTGCTTAATCAGATATATTTACTAATTTAACTAATTATATGCAGCAAAGAGAGCCATATCGATATATCCAATAGTGAGCTCAAGCCTTCTCAAAGGCCTGGTGAGACATCTGCTCAGAAAATTCTTAATTTTTTATCTTATGTACTTGGACAACAAGCAGATTTTCTTTTGCCTGCCTCTGCAGAACTTGTGAGTGAGGAACATGGACAACGGCAGAATAAATCTCGTAGGCAAGTTACATGGTTCTTTCAAATGTAGCAATTTCATAAATATTATTGCATGCACATACCTTCTTTTCCTACATTGATATAACTGTGAATGATCATTTGAGTGCAGATATTCAGAAATGAACTTTGGCCAGTAAGGTATTAGTGCAAGCTGGAGGGTGTTCAATAAGAAGAGAAAAGGTTAAAAGTTTTAACCAATCGACTATTCTGCTGATTATTGATGGTGAGATTATGAGCTTGATTATTGTTGCAGGCCTTAGCCTTGGCCCTTTGGAGCTTTCACCGTGGAGCACATTGGGCCAGCAATACATCTCCTGATAAGTTAGGTATTCTCTGTTGGCCTATTACATTGGTTCTTTTGCTTTTCTTCTTTTGGTTGAAACTGAGTTTTTGTTTCTTTCATTGTTGGTTCAATGCTGTACTGAAAAGAATTGGCTGTTTTCGGCATTTACCATGATATGCTTTGTGACAAAATACTGAACCCAGGCTTCTGAGTTTATCAACTATCAAATGCTTGGTGTTTGTCTATTTACTATGCATGTTATGGTGCCGGCTTTATGTTTTCATCATTTGCTTGCCAGATAGCTTCACTGAGTACCAGCCTTTCTTTTTGGGTGGAACGTAAAGTGTTGTTTTCCTCAACAATTGAAGGCTTGATACGTTTGGCTAACAAAATCACGTGTGTGCGCAATTTCTTTCTACAGCAGCTATATCATTGTATTGTACCTGCTCACGCTGTGGTCAAGTTCTCAACAGATTGCAGCTTGGCGGGTAGTAGTTTCTTGTCTAATTTGCGGTAGGATGATGAATCAGATTTATTAATTTTATTTTATTTTATTACTGAGGATAAAGGAGCAAATAATGATTTTTTTTTTTTTCTTTTTTCAATCTTTTGTGTTCTCAGGATCGTTTTGGCTTTGGTTATTCGCTTATGGTAATGTAGACCAGGGTTTCCCTAAAGTCCTGAACTATGTCACTAAAAAAAACTACAAAAGAAAAAGAATTCTCGTGCAGCAGCTGTTTGAGCCGATACAGATGATGTGCAGAGATATGGTGTTTTGGTTTTCCTATGAACTGTTCTTTGATTGTTTGCAATTTTTGTCCCAGATTTTCTAATGTCAGTATTGTTTGATGTCCGATCTTGTGTAGTGGACTATAGTGGATCTCGTGTTCTGCCTAAAACGATGCCTGGTCGAATTTGTTGGTCTGCACAAGCTCAGTGTCATGGTTGTTATCGTGATGCTGGGATTTTAATTTCATCTATTGCTTCTTTTACATATCATTGAATTGTTGTTTGCGTTATATTTGCTTATTTGATAGTCGATATGCTATGTGCGAAAGCTGGTGAAGTGGCGTAACAGACGACCATTATAAGCGTCGCCTCCTGGTTAATTCATGGAATTGGATGTCCCTATTTTTTTTTTTCGAGAGCTGGATAAGAATGTAGGATATGAGAGCTTGTTGGGAAAAATAGTGACAAAAAACATGAATGAAATTCAGAATATGGATTAGCGGCACGATATGGTCGCTGTCCTTGGAGAATCTTACACTAAGAATGCGAAGGGTAATATTTTAGCGGTATTGTGCCAAGGTACAACTGAGTGTAAAAACTAAAATATCAATTTTAAAGTTTCTAAACCACAGGAAGAACTTAGAATGGAATGGTACAAATGCCAAGTTTTTATTTTTATTTTGGTTATTTTGAAAGGAAGAGAAGGATCTTGATCCTTAAAACGTTTTTTTTTCTCTCATTAGATTATATTTAGGACAAATACTAAATGTACTGGCCTAGTCATCAAGAAGAATCGTAACTTAAAAAGTAACATACTGGTTGGAGCAAAAGTTGAGTCCTCAAGTCAAACCCATTTTCACGTCTCTAGGAGCAGGATAGTACATGTCATTTCAACCTCACCCATAAGATTTAAGCAAAAGCGTTTTAACTACACTTCTAGCTTCTGGGGTTGTACAAATCTCACACATGATATTTAAATGCATTTTGATTAGATCAATTTCTAGTTTGACATTCAATCTTGGTTCCACAATTAACTAAACATTAAACTCACAAGGGATGTAAGATTCCTTTAAAGACTTAGTTTGATACCCAAAACATATAATCCACAATCTATTTAACCACTTATACATAATTTATGTTGGGTTGATGCAATTATGCACTTAATTGAAAGTTTACCTAAGTTGTAGTGGATAAGTTAATAATGATAGTAGTTGACAAGCTTAACAGATATCTCCATTTCATCGAACTCTCACACTATTACATAGCTTTGTTGGTAGCTTAGGTTTACTTAAATTATGTCTACAAAGTACATAAGCTACTTAACAACGTTATAAGTCATAGAGATCTTATCTTCATTAGCTCCTTTCGAAAGATATTTAAGAAACTCCATTGCTGCCATTCCCAAACAAAAGGTTATATTAAAATGGTGAATAAATGTTGGGAGACATATTTAGGGTGTATGACTAGTGAATAACCTAAGAAATGGAGTCAAATTTTTGCCTCTAGTTGAATAGTGTCACATTATTACACCATTTGAGGTTCTTAACAAATATTCACTACCTATTTACTTGTTCTATATATTCTACATGATCCATGAAATGAAATTGTGGACCCATCGCTTACCCATAAATTTAATTTAAATATATAATCAAACTCTTCAAGTTTCATTTGAAAAGGTCACAAAACATGATGAGAGAGCGACCTAATAAGAAAAGGTGATAGGTCTAAATTGGAGGACCAAATCCAAACACAATTGCAATGAGTAGCCTAATCAAAGCTATGCTCTAATCTCTTGAATGAATATGCTTGGGAAGGAAAATCACAAAGTCAAATGGATAATCATAGATCAAAATTGAATGACTTATGGGAATTCCGGCCACTAAAACAAATGGACCATAGTATTTCATAAAATCTCCTATCATAAAAATGTAAGGAAACTAAAATGGATAGGGACAACTCCTCCCATGGACATAAGAGAAGATCAAATGATGCATAACCTACTTGATATAATACACAAATGGTAGGAATGGTTTGCTCACCATGAATTCAAAAGACTAATAAGAAAATGTTGAATAAGAAAAGCTCAAATAATATGACAAAGGATAATATCATTTTTCAATTCCTATTCTCTTAAGGTTATATATGACTATTTATACTAGTATAGTTACAAATAAAGCTCTTAACAAGTCAAGTTGAGATGATACATAATTAGCTTAATTTGAAATTTTAAAGTTTGATCTTAACTTGAGCTCAGTTAAGCCTAGAATTTTGAGCTCGAGCTTGACTCAAAGTGATACCCAATAAGCTTAGGTTAGACTCGACTAAACTTAATTTTTCGTTTAATTTTTTTCCATTTATTGTAATATTCGTGTTAAAACTTGATTTAAACTAGACTTATATTTATACTTGACTCAAGCTCGATTAAGTCGACGAGTTAATTCAGTCAAGGATTATAAAGCTCAAGCTCGATGCTTGACTCAATTAAAGTAACTTTGAGCTTAACTCGACTTTTCTTAAATCGAATTTAAGTAACTGTTGAGTCGGATTTAAATAGTTCATCAATAGTAACTAAACAAGGAAAGAAATAACAACCAATGAGCTACTAGAATAACTCATCTCTATCCCTATATCAAAAGCCGAAGTACTTAGCTACAAATAATGTTATGAACTAATAAACCTTATAAGTGTACTTGCTGGGTATCATCACTCATCCTTTCGGAATTCTTTCCACCAAGTAACTTAATTCTTTTGTTCTAAGTTAGGTCATCAGTTTACCTTGTGTTGGAACTTAGGTTTGGACTTGATTCCCATCAAAAAGTGGATAATAGTTTTTTAACATTAGCGACATAATTGAATTTATAGCATAACTTTGCGAACAAGGGAGTATAGAACATAAGATGCAAAAAATTTAGTAAAGATAAATAAGTAATTTTATTATATAAGGTATCTATTTATACTCTACTTTATTAGATAGGTTTTAAATGAGTATCGAAGACGATATAGTAGATTTTGGATAAAAATTTCTTGGGACCTACTCTTATAAGGTAAAATTTGAGTATAATGTCTTTATACCCTGTACATCCTTAGAACTTGTACTTTAATGTATACAATATACATATTTTAAGGTATCTTATACTCCGCTATAGAATTATGTACTAAATGAAAAAAAAAATAATATTACATTTTCCAACTAACAATTATTTGCAAAAAAGAAAAGGAAAGGGCCCAAATTTATAATGAGACCTTAAAGTTAAAACTACTTTACTTTTATATCACTTTTCTTTATTTAAATGACTACACTTATGGTTTGATTTTACAAACAATCTCAGTTAAAATACTCTTCTTTTTTAGCTCATTAAAAATATGAAATTTTTTATCTAATTTAAAGAAATTACTTTTATACTGTAACAATATGGTAGTAATGTCGTGAAAATAAGTGGGGATATTTGTAATATGCATTTTAAATTATTAATCAAATTTGATCTTTTGGAATTGAAAATATATAATCAAAGTTTGCTATTAAGAAAATGACATTTGAAGCTGATATTAATAGGAAGATTAAAAATAATTATAGATTTCATAGGATAACTTGTACTTTCTAAATTCTATAAGATATTGGTTCCAAAATGATTTGAAGATATTATAAGGTAGGTACTTACTCTGAAAATTAGGAAATCAATATTTATAGGGTGGGATATGGATATAACCTTATACCCCAGCCTTTTTGAACATGTCCAACCCTAAAATTTAGCTAAGCATTATGGGTCATTGGAAATACATTGGTATTAGTTCATTTGAAGGGACTACCACCATCATAGGTTACGTATTAGACATGCGTTTATGCTATTTTAACTTACCCTTTATGGAAATGGTTTTCATATGAAAGGTAATGTAAAATATGGAAACATGGGTTAAGTTTTTAGGTTGAATTAAGAATGGGTTGAAGAAAAGTCGAGGGGACCATAAGGCTACTGTATTAGGCTTGAGCATACAGCTAATAACTTAAAAGGATAAATCTTACCCATGTAGACATGTAATTACCTTGAAATGGCTTGCGTACCTAGTAGAGGGGATATTTTATTTATATAGCAGTCCCCTTAACTATCCTATTATAACATAAATATTATACATAATATGCATACACTCATATATATATATATATATACATACATACATATATACATACATTCATACATACTAGCGAACGGTGCACATCAAATGCTTGTGTTAAAAAAATTAAATTAAAGTCCTTTAAAATTTTGTTTTCATTTTTTTTACATTAGATTATAAAATTTTTAATTTCAATAATCAATTTTTAAAAATTTTGGAATTTATTAATTATATAAAAAGTTGTCATTTAAGCTAGTTATTTTTTTAGAACACAAATGTTCCACTAGTTAAGGAAAAAATTGCATGGTCTATATTTCAGCATAACTATTGATCTAGTAGTCTTATGAATATATTTTCCTAATTTACATTAGAAAAACTAAAAGTATTTATCATATAATTTCATTTTACAAATACAATAAAATAATTAATATATGATTATATTATCAACAATATTGAGAACATTCACTTTTACATATTTCTTAAGCTAAAATATTTATCTATATTGCTTATAATAAATAATGTATTTTATGGAAAAAAATATGATTATATTATTATTTCATTGCGTATTGAAGAAATGAAATACAGAATTATTAATTGTATATTACATATAATGCATTTTAGGGAAAAGGTAAATATATGATTATGTTATTATCAACTTGAGAACATTTACTTTCATAGATTTTTTTTTTTATAAATAAAATATCAATTTACATTGCTTATAACATATGCATTTTAGGGAAAATGAAAATATATGATTATGTTATTATTACATTATGTATCTAAAAAATGAAAAGTTAACATTTATAAAATAAATTGATGTATATCGAGACCAAAAGATATATTATTTTAGAAAAGTCATTTTACTAATTCTCTCTCTTTTTTTTTTTAATAAGGCATTTATCTTAAATAGACTATGGGTAAATATTCGCTATTAAAATCATACCTTACATATAATTACATATGATGCATTTACAGAAAAGATAAATATATAATTATGTTATTATCGATATCGAAAATATTCACTTTTACAAATTTCTTAAACTAAAATTTTAATTTTCATTGCTTATAACATATAATGTATTTTCGAGAAAAAAATAAACATAACAAAGTTTTTTTTTATTGTTTTTCTTAATCTTTTTGGTATTTTATCGAGTAAGATATAAAATAAAAAATAAAGCTTGAAATCTATAAGATATATAAAAATAAAGAAAAGTTGTTAAGTTATTGAAGACAGATGTCTAATGAGATGTTTAAGTTACCATAGAGAGAGTAAGAGAGAGAGATATTGGGTACAATTAATAAGAGAAAGTGGAAAAATGGTAGAGAGTGGGAAAGTGGTAAAAAAATGGATAAGGAGAGAGCAAGAAGAATAAATGGACAAATTTACTTATTATTTATAATTTTAATAATTTATTTTGTTATTAGTTTTCTTTTTGTTAATAAATGTTAAATAAAGAGTAAATAAGTAAATATAATACTAACGGTTACTTAAGCCTAAAAAATTTTTAATAAGATAAATATATATATATATATATTCATCGTGTGTAAGCATTGAAAGAATTGAAAAAAAAAAAAAATACAAACAATCTTGCTTCCTTTCGAGCCATAGCTTTACGTTTAAATTTGGATACATTTTCATTATATTTAGAAAAGATTTCCAAAAATACATATTGCTTCCTTCTATTTTGTAAAATAACCAGAATTGCAACTTGTCTTCTCTTTTTATGCTCATGAATTGATGCATAATGACTTCACATTATAAGTGTGGAAGCTATTTTTGCTTGCAATGCATTAGATAATTGGTAAAGAGAGAAATGAAAGGCTGTTTTATCCTATTCATAGGACACTCCAAATAACATAGAGAAAAGATTTACTAAACATGATACCTTATGTGTTCATTTATATAGTATACAACTTTTAATTAAATTTCGATCATGTTGTTTATAATTTCTTAGCACGTTTATTTATTAGTCTCTATAGAAGTTACATATAGTTTATCACATCGCATGAATCTTTTCTCAATAATATCAGCTTTTACACAAAAATTTGGAGGGACATTTATTATCGAATCGATATCACAACCACTACCTAAATGTTAGATATCATTTTTCCAACAATGCACATGATGAAAATTTGGCACTTCAGAAATGAAAGAATCTTTTATTCTATTCATATTGTACATGCCCACTCCTTGGCCTATCCTCATCGCTAGGTGTTTGGAGATATTTCCAAGAGCTAAATGGGTCCATTACAATTGTGTGTGGTTCTTTAAAATTTGAGGGGTTTCCTGTGAAGAACCCTTAAAATTGTTTCTTTTTTTTTTTTTTTCTCTTTATCTCGTCCTCTAAAAAAAATGATAAAATATTTAGAGGAAAATAAAAAAAAAAGGTATGGGACACATTAGAACATTAAAATTGCTAAAAAACTCTATTAAAGGAACCTAGGAATTAGGCAAAAAATATCCTTAAGAATGAGTGTTCCTTAATGCACTGATGCAACATTTTAAGGACTTAGTTAGGAATGGTCTAATAAAAGTAATCTTTACCCAAAATATTACGAGTCTGAGAAAATTTTGGGGTCATCTTTATCATTGATTAATGTTACAATTACTATGTAAATTTGGATATC
Organism: Lumnitzera racemosa; assembly: GCA_024138005.1. NCBI lineage: Eukaryota > Viridiplantae > Streptophyta > Magnoliopsida > Myrtales > Combretaceae > Lumnitzera > Lumnitzera racemosa. The sequence goes on from JAMXBC010000012.1 coordinate 83,176,352, forward strand.
CTTTTTCCAATTTCACACATGAAAATTTGGCACTACTAATTGTGATACTCGTTTGTTTGGCTAATACCCTCATTGGCTCCCTTAATGCCGTCATCACAAGTATATTTTCATCAATCGCATGTAAAAAAAGGAAAGAAATAAAGGGCTCGTACGTGTGTACACCACATGTAGGCTAGAATTATTTTAATTTTTCAAAGTAAACTAATCAAAGCTGAAAGATATTAACGAGGTAAAGTATTTTATATCACTGGGATTGTTAAGCAATTCAAATTTAAATTTATTTTTATAATAGAGTTGGAGTTTTGGATTAAGTGAGAGTAACTTGGTGGATTAGAATGAAAAGAAGGACAAACCACCTAAAAAAATCAAATGGGTCATGACCCAACTCTACTATTGTAGATCGTCCTGTGTGCATAGCATAGTGGTAGCAATAAGCTACTTCCGATGGTAGGTCACTAATTGTGACTTGAACATAAACACAAGAAATGAAAATAGAGAAACAATGATAAAAATAGGATAGCTTTTGTAGATATTGGGGGTTTCAACTAGAGCAATTGTGTATGTACTTTATGAGTTCTATATTACACATAACTTGAGAAGTAATATGAGAATCACACTTGATAGAATAATTAGTACAAAATGAGTAAGGGAGGAAAAATAAATAATTTATAAATCTTGCAAATTTAGCTTTTTTTTGGTATCGAATTGAATTAAGTATAATAGATAATTACCCTAAGTCAATGGAGTTAATAAATTTAAAATTGATTAAAATTTTAAACTTGAATATAATGAGTAAAATTTTTTTTGAAATATTTAATTGAAACCTTAATTACTTAAAAAAAAAAAATCTAAACCCTATGTATGTGTAGATATTGGAAATTAAATTTAATTAAAACTCTAAAACTATAACTTTAAGTTTATAAAATGAATAAATTTACTCCAATATTAATAAAATCCTAATCGAATATGATTATTGATCAACATGAGTAATCATATAAAATTATTAACAAACGAATTGAAATAACTCCTAACTATTAAAAACATAACGAATAGCAATTTAATTACTAAAATTTATAAAATTATATACATTATTTCATAGTTATTAATAGATTTTACACTTAGAAAAGTCAACCTTATTTTTTTTTTATTTTTCCTTTCTCCTTCTTTTCCTTTTACTTTTTTTTTTCCTTATTTTATATTATTTTTTCACTCCAACGTTGCTCCTTCCGGACTTTTGCATTCGACCGCCACTTATGATTACTTAATTCCAACATGTGATAATTTACATGGAGTAGAATTAAAGAGACGAGGCTTTAGTCAAATCGCCCTAACTTTATATCTTATCTTTATTTTATTTTTTTACTTTTACTCTTTCTCTCCAAATTGCATCATCTGTAAATTGTGTCAATCCATCTTTCATTTTATAAACAAACATAAGTTAGATACTAATTTTCTCTTTTTGTTTTTCAACCGACCTCTTGTTACCTTCATCTCACTATTATCCTTTTGATCTTTCTTTCATTTTTCTATAAACAACTCAAGAGGAAGAAAAAAATCCCTTAATCAATCACTTTTCAAGACACCAAAAGAAGTAGTTAGGTGGTTTTTTAATGTATTTATTTTTTTAATTTATATATACTCTTGTTATATATATATATATATTTAGTAGAAATACATGTTTTTAGGGAATATGTAATATACTTGATTTTGTAATTTCTTTTCTTTGTAATAAAGTATTTGTACATATAATTAAAGTTATATATATATTGTTCATTGTATTTTTTTGTACATGTATCTATGTATGCGCCCATGTATAAATATGTATATATACAATTATATGAATATATATGATAAAGTAAAAAATATATAAATATACGGTACATATAGTTATACGTATATAGTATGTATGGTAGTTATTTTCATTTTTCTTCATATATATACATATTTATATGCGTTTTCTCTCTCTCTCTCTCTCTCTCTATATATATATATATATATATATAAGTGTGGTGTAAATTATATATGTATAGTATATAGTATATTGAGATGTATAGTGTGAATTTACATATGTATTTATATATAAAAAATAAAATTATATAAGTGTATATATAAGTATGAAAACATGTATACTAGTAGTATATTATGGTATAAGTACATATAAATACTTAAATAGTATAAATACAATATATTAAAATACCAAATTACTAAATAAAGTAAGATAATAAGTATATATATATATTTATGTCATGGGGTTTAAGAAAAGAAAGTGGATTAATTTATAAAATTTAATAAGATATAATATGTTTAAATATTAAGTAAATTTACAAAATAGGAAAAATATGAAAATTCATAAAAAAATGACATGTGGAGAATTTATAAGCTACTGCATCAGCATTCTATATTTATAATTAAAATTCGTAATTATTAATAATAATAAAATAATTAATTAATTAGGAAATTACTAAAGCAACAAAAAGTGAATTAAATAAGTACTTGACCTTAAAATAGTGAAATAAGTTAATTATCACAAAATAGAGTAAAAAATAAGAAAAATTTTAAACTATAAAATTTATAAATTAATTAAATCATAAATTTATAAAGAAAGGCTTAAAAGAATAAGTTATAAATATTTAAGTCAAAATAATAAAAGTTGTAATATTTTTAAACTATCATGAAAAATATGAATTAAAACATTCAAAACGGATACTGTTACGAGAAAGTACATCTAAAAACAATAAAAATTGATTATAAATTCATAAAAATCGGAGTTAAAATGAAAATGTTATACACGATTGACGAAAAAGCTTAAACCTGGGATTTCGTTTGAATCAATAACTAGTTTAGGTAGTTATTACTAAATATGCGAATAGTTTAGTCATTCTACATAGATACTTATGATCTTTCATATTCTCTAAATATTAGGCGATCCCGATATAGATACTGACTTACTAAGTGGATTATTACGACCATTGATAGATTTCATGACCAAGTGAATACTTCTGACGACTCTACACTTGTTTTTTATTTGTAATTAGTGCACTTAAAGTAAATATTAATAATTTGATGTATGAAGGTTTGGGTTATACATGTGCTTCAAAAGTGGTTGTGTATTGTGTAAAATGTCGTGAAACATAATAGTTATATGACTTGTTGCTTGAATTATTACTGCATACTTGAATGGTTTATTGATATTGGTCGATTATCTCATAAATTGACTTAATCATAGTCGACTAAACTAAAATTAAATAGATCATGCATAAGTACGGACATTGCATATAATGTTTTGATCGTCACCTTACGTGGTTGGTAATGAAGGGCCTTATAGGGATGAATTCCTACATGATTTGATTAGTACAGTACATGGGTATTGGTATAACAAGGTTTTACCCTTGGCTCGCAAGTTACCTAGTGCTGGAGACTTTAACCATGGATGGTTGGGAGTCGAGTCTAGAGATCACCGCTGTAACGCGTGAGCGTAGACTGCGCGGATTACCTTATTATTAGACCTGGAAATTTGTATACTACTAGACTTTTAGAATTAGAAACATATTTTGTGAAACATGGAATGTATATATATATATATAGTTAAAAACCTAGGTGTTAAAACTCGATTATGATTGGTGCTGATGTATCTCCAATCTTTATTTTGAAGGGCATTAAATCTGATGTTGTATGCAGTACCGGTCAACTGCATATACTTTTTGGCATACTGCTTATTCATGTATTCATACGTTGTTAATTAATTGTTCGATAACTCGATTATCGATATAGTATCAAGGATATCTCGTTAAGTTTATGTAGCTTACTCCCCAGCAATTTTCCTTTGCAAGTTGATAACTATTTGGGTATAGGCTAAGAACCGAGCGTTAAGTTTGAGTATCGAGATGCAATTGAAAGATAGAATCTAAAGATAGATTGCATAGCTAGTTGGAATACTAATTGTAATTACTATTTTTAAACTTAGATTTTGTAATTTTAGTAAAATTTAAATTTTAGATCTTTATTATTTGATTTTATTGTTTGGTAGGAGTTATTGATTCTCTTTGATTCTGAGGAATAGTGGAATATTGGATAACAATAATTATTTGTATTTTATGATAAATTCATAAACGAATAATCAGGAACTATAGTAATGAATTAAATAAACTCTTGTAATTTTTGACTTATAAGGCGGTTTTTGTATCATAAGTGTATACGTGATATGAAAATTTTAGACAATCTTATTAGGTCCCTCCTTAAAGTTATGGTACAACTTTCGTTTCTCGAATGCATAAGTGATAAACATGGGAGCCTTAAGGAACCCAGCCTTTTAACTTGGGTGAGTAAGATCAATTCTTTTCTTAGGCAAAGAAAATGCTCAAGACTCTTTGTCGCGACCCGAAGGGGCAAGTCGTGGCAGTCGCCGTATACCGTACAAAGGATTGTAGACTGAGTTCCCTTACAATCGACGACCCTTTTATACGATACACAAGGCTACAACTACTACTAACTACCAAGAGTGCGCAAGCTTAAGCAATAGCACATCATGACGAATAATATAGAAAACATAACACATAATTTATGTGTATAAAAGTTTACAGATATAGCGTTTGAAACATGTCTAAAGTCAGACTAATATAAAGATTACATTTTCAATTCTACATTTAGTTAAAAGTACTCTCTGTCCTCAAACAGCTCCCATATTGATCCCATAGAGAAAGCTAACCTCGGGCATATGACGGCTTGACTCTACGAATAAGTCGGCCTGCAAGAGAAGTCTACGAGGGTATAAGCTTACTAGCTTAGTGAGATATTTTCCCTCAACCATACAGCAGTCAAGTTATACCACAGTTAAATTCAGCCAAATGAATGAATGAACAAGCAGTATGCTAGACAAATACATGCAGGTGACCAGGTACTGCATGTAACTCAGATTTAACGCCCTCCGAAATCAGGGTTGGAGATTCATCGGTACAGTTAGATCCGGGTATCATATTAGAACTTATTTCATAACGAAACTCCGCGTTTCGTATTTAAAATGTAATGGTACATCCATTACCAGCTTTATCAAAACGAGTTCTACATATGATGGTGAGTAGGTTCACGCAGCCCTCACTTACCCCTAAACGAAGGCCTCTGGACTCGACCCATAGCCAGGCGGTTGGCGCCTCCAACTCCTAGTCATCCCGCGGACAAGGGTAAGGTCATATCGCACGTGTGCACCGTACGAAATCACTAACATTCAATAATCAACCCAAGTATGGCCTCTCGCTACCTTCGTGTAATGTGACTGCCCGGAATTAGTTATGCAGTGCATGATTCATGAATGATCCAAGTTAACTTTTCTAGTCGAATAAAAATTAAGTCATATTTAATCAGTGATTATTCCAAGTCACAAACAATCAATCTGTTGAATCTACTATGCATCAAACATTATCTTATTGAACTTTAAAGTAGATTCACAATTCACAACAATTATCATGCACAAGCATAACCCAACTCCATACACATTCATTTATAAATCATAATTTAGATTCACTAATTACAAGCACAAACAAGTATGGAATCATAAGGAAAAACTCACTCGGCCATAGCTAGTTCAGGGATCGTAATAATCGGTGGGCAGCTCAGGGTTGATATCGAGATCACCTGAGAATAAGGAAAATGTGTAAGATAGGGAATTTAAAACTAACTAGAGTTATAATGTGTAAGATTTATTTCACTTAGTTACGTAAAATTGTCGATTCAAGCTTTTTATCGAATCGCGTGTAACTTTTTCGTTTTAGCTCGGATCGTTATGAACTTATAGTCCATTTTGATCGTTTTCGAGCGTATTTTCTCATAACGAGGTCCGTTTTGGATGTTGTGACTCGTAATTTAAATTGTGATACAAAAATATCACAAAAAATATTATTTAAATTTAAAATTTATAAAATATTGATTTTCGCTTTTTCTTAACATATTTATAAATTAATAATTATTTAAATCATATATTTGTTATTTTTATCATTTTGGGTATATTTTCCTATTTTTCTCCTTTTCTCATTTATTATTTTTTTTTTATGTACCTTACGATTATACATATATATATTCCAATACTTATAATATATAGTTTATGGTTTATGTTATTGTAAAATCATGAATTACGGTATTATATATATATATATATGCATATATACTATATATATTACACGTATGTATTACACGTATGATATATGTATATGTATTTACGTATGATATATATATGTATGTATTTATTTAAAACATACTCTTATACACATATTCATATATTTATATATATTTTGTATTTATTTATTTATATATATACCTAGAATGACATACATATATGGTCGGCATACATACCTATAAATATATATACTATACATGTCATACATAATATACCGTATACTATTATATATTTATACATACTTATAAAAATACTACTCCACTATATACAACTACACACATATATATATATAATCATATATGTATACCCATATATATATATATATAAAGTTACGGTACACATACATATATCTTTATACTATAATTATGTAAATTACTAATTAGAGGTATTAAAAAAAAATACATAATCTATACTATATACCTCGGTACATACATGTAGACATACTTAATCTTATATTTGTACATATAAGTAAATTTAGGTATTTATACACATAAACATATGCTATTAGTATAAGATGTACAAATACCATAAAATATCATAAAAATACCATAAAAATACTATAGCTCTACACATGTATACTATCATATACATATATATTTCTTAAAATAAATTACTTACCAATTATCTTGGATTTTTTTCTTCTTCTTTTCCTTCTTCTTTTTCTCTTTTCTTTCTTTCTTTTTCTCTCTTCTTCTTCTTCTTTTTTTCCCTCTCGGTTTGCAGATTGTGTGTATGTGTTTGTGCAAAATTTTTTTTCCTTTTTTTCCATATTTATATAATCTCTCCTTTGCTCATGTGATATTAGCTTCAATTTTAAGCTAAGTTCACTTTTACTTTAATATTAATAAGACAAAACGAAATCCACACATCTTTTACTTGTTCACGTGGCTTCTTCTATTTTTTTTTTTCTTAACTTTTGCTCTTCACGTCGTGTGCACAGGGGAAGAATTTGGATTTGGAAATGAAGAGAAGAATTGAGATAAATTGAAAATAGTATAGAAGGAAAATGAAATGTATTAAAAATTATGTGTAATTTTTCGAATCATATAAATTATAATAAATTTCCTCGTAGATTAGTTTTCAAAATTCTGTGAAATTTTATCAATTTAACTGGTATCCGTTACAATTATAATTTTTACAAGTTATTATGATAATTTCATTACAATGTCGTACAAACAGGCGATTTAGTCGCAAATTACATTCGACTATAATTTTATTGCTATTGTGTAATATTTAACTATTTTATAGGTTTACGTTTATGATTTTAGGGTCTCGAGCAATTTTGAGCTCGGTTTCGATTAATGATACATAGACTAGTTTCGAGGGTTTTAGTAAGCGATTTAGGATTTCGATAAATTCCGAAGGTTTTGTTATCGGTGTTATATTAAATTTATTAAACTTTATTTTCTTTTATTATTATTAGCCTTATCGACTTATTGTACAATTTAGAACACTTGGACTCGAGTTAAGGTTCAACTACTGTTTTTTCCTAGGGTTTACACTCTTACTAGTTCCAAGATTGTTAGGGAAATCGATAATTTCTTTAGAGTTTATAATAATACTTTGATGCAATTGGTATGTTAGATGATGCATTAAGGCTAAGAGTGGCTTTTGCTTGATGATGTGGCTACCTTATGGTGGAGAAGATGGTTTGATGGTTCCATGCAGGGAATCGAGGTGATCAAAACAAAAGAAGAGTTCCAGGATGTGTTATAGGCTCAGTTATATCCAAGTAATGCTGAGGGGAACACTCAGGCGGAGTTGACGCATTTGGAGTATAAGTCATTTATCTAGGACTATGTGTGGAAATTATCAAAGCTACTGTTAAAGATTCCTAGCATTATCAACATGGATGCTATGTTTTCCTTTTGTGATGGCCTATAAGGTAGGCCTAAACAAAGCTAGAGAGGTGAAGAGTCCAGAACTTGTCCCAAGTTATGGCTACTGTAGAGAGCCTAATAGAGTTTGACTGACCTAGGAAGGGGATGATGGAGGATAGCCATGGAATAGGTGAGGAAGCACTAGAAGAGATGGACCTAAGTCCAAGTTGGGGTGACAAAAGTTCATAACAAAAAAGAAAGGCTCCTATAGAGGAGAGGAAGTAGTCTAAGAGAAAGTTGTCCTTCTTAAATTGTATAAGGGCATATGAAGATAGGGTTTGTCTAACTTAGAAGAAGCTAGTGGCCTTAATTGTAACAGAAGGGGAAGAAAAGGCTCAATCTAACCATAAGCTGGGAGTTTTTGTAGCAATTGACTTTACATAAAGTAAGGCTACTAAGGAGTTTAAAAGCCTAATGTATGTGAAGACAATTGGGATATGTCGACGGATTAATACCTTAGTGAATACTAAGGCAACTGATCTCTCCATCATTAAGGAGGCAGACAAGAAATTGGGCTTTAAGGTTTAAAGGAGCAAAGGAAGACTAAAAATTGTCAACTTAGATGAAGTTTGCAAGATACGTAAAGTCTAAGATGTTGACTTTTAGTTAGGTTAATGGAAAGATAAAGCTAGAAGTAATCCCCTAGATGACTATAAATTAGTCATTAGGATACACTCGTTGATTGAATGTATGTCCAAATTGCCCCATTAGCAAATGACATCATGAACATGGATGAAGGGTGGTAATGCATAGTTTTACTGAAGCATAACCTAAAGCAAGACCAAAAGTTTTTGTATTCTATGTAAGTTATTGGTAGATCAAAAGTGAAGAATCTCATGACCCAAAGTTTGGAGTCAATGGATTGAAAGGCATAGGAGATACCCAAGTAGAAGGGGAAAGCTTAAGCAGAGAGTCTTAAGGAGATTTCTAAGCCTAAACTACCTAGAGAGGAGGTGGGGTTGAAGAAAGAAGATCCTATGGAATAAATAAGAGTACTTTAACTTAAGGGACAAGGATCGAAACCTTGAGGAATACTATAGTTGATTAAGGAAGGCTTAGCCTAAGATCCTCAAGCTAGGTTAGTGTTGGAGCAAGGTTAATAAACTAGGGAACATTAGGCAGGGGTTAGATTGTTTTACAAAAAGGGGCAAAAGGTATACGTATCGATCTATGAGTGTATTTATAGGAAATTTATAAAACGATTTTGACCCAAGGGAACCATAGCATAAAGACATCTATCAAACACTAACCAAGGTAGAAGACAAGTTTCATCGGGCAAAAATGTTATAGGATGTAGAAATATTCATTGAAGCTTGTATGGTATGCTAGATAGAAAGGATGAAGACCCTTGCGGCTATTAGGAGGAGAATCCTTGCAGGTACAAAATGAGAAGATGGAAGGAAGGTAGAGAAAACACTTTGCACTTAACACTGTCATACTTTCATTGAAGCTTGTATGGTATGCTAGATAGAAAGGATGAAGACCCTTGCGGCTATTAGGAGGAGAATCCTTGCAGGTACAAAATGAGAAGATGGAAGGAAGGTAGAGAAAACACTTTGCACTTAACACTGTCATACTAATGACCTATCTTATGTTATTATGGGATTGGTTTAATGGTTATGATTTCGATTTGGTTTGGCATGTGGTTCTTATCATACTAAGCATTGACTTACTGCTTTTGAGGGTACTTTTCACAAGTATGACAATTATGATTTTAGACATACATTGAGATCAATGTTAGTACATTTATGAAATTTGACAAATAGGTTAACATAACTGGTGTAGATTAATAGATCTAGTTTATTAATTGTTATATTTATGAGTAGATGATATATATTGGAAATAGTGGAAACCGATGTGAGATTTAGGGGCATTAATATGTATAAATTGTAGATTTTTAATTACTTTTGAGAACGTCTTTTGGTTTCAGGGCTTGAAAATGGCATGATTACATTATTATAAAATTAATCTATTTTTTCCCCTGTTATATCAATTTGTAGTTTGCAGTGTACATTGGTGAGACTTTGTGACCAGTGGCATGTGCTATTAGATTAAACAATGGTCGAGTTTTAATCTCAGTTCGCAGAACATCTTAAGTAATATTAAGGAAAACTATTAATCGATGGGATGAGCCTCATGCACTAAAAATGGTTAATCTTCATGATTCTCAGTCCCATCCTGGTGCTTCGAATCCTTAAGCTGAAGCATCTATTTCTAATCTATTGTAAATATATCTTACTTTTTCAGTTATGTATTATCCGTATATTATGAAGAACAAGATACACAAAGGCTACAATGGATAAGATTATATCTATGAAAGATTTTAGGATGTCTAATATGAAATTCAAAGTCTAAAAGACCCAGGCAACTAACACGGAGTGAATTATCCCCTTTTGCTCACCTACAATCTACACACTTGATTGAATGGAATAAGATTATAATATAATAACTATTACTGTAGAGTGAAATGGAGCATTAATAAGGACCGAATTCATATTCAAGAGTACTTTTAAGGGTATTTTGGAGGGAAAAAAAATTTATTCATGGATCTTGGTAATTAATAGCTATTTAGTATTTTTTTGTAAAATTCAACCAAACACTCTAATAGCTCTTCGATAAGAGGAGGAAAGGGGGGTGGTTTATAGAATTGTAATAGAGTTAGAAAAACTTGCGGTTTAATCTCAAATCAAGTTGTTGCTATTATTATGTTTCTTTATCTAGAGCAAATAAATAGACTTTGGGTCAAGACTGTTATAACTTAATAGTATGAATATATTGATTTCTTAATATAACGGATTATATTCAAAACTTCTCTTTCTCAATTGTAATTTGTAATGTTGTTGGGAAAAAAGAAAAAACATAATTTCTCTCACTAATCAAATAGTACCCCATGTATGCCATCCCTATGAATAAAATTGCTTGAAAAGTATAAAATCATTGTCATTAAAATTGAATATAAGTGGATAACAAATGAATGAAAACAGAGGAAGAGGAGACGACTACATTGACTTCATTCTCCTCCTTACATACTTTTCCCTAGATTATTTGGCAACCATTGCGGCTTCTTCTTTGACGGTCATTTTCACTCAAGGACATTAACCCCATAACTAATTTACCAAAAAATTAATTCATCAGGGTCCACAATTCAATTAAAAGTTGGATACCTTGCCCTGCCGAAAAGAGATTCATTCTGCCTTTTCCAATACATTTTACTTGTTTGTTGTTCTTGTATAATAAAAAAAAAGGGAAAATAACCAAAAAAGGAAAGAAATATATTTACATAATAAATATTTAAATACAAATTATTTGGCCAAAAAATATAAATTAATATTTGTTAAGAAATAATGATTTTGAATTTTATCCTCAGGGTGGGCACGATTCAGTTCTACCATGCATTGGAAATTGTTGATTTCTCCTGTTTGTCTATCTTGTCTTGCTGGTGTTCAGTTCCTCTAGCCAAAGCACTTAGCTTGGATCCTCACCTATTTACGGCAATTTCAGCCCTAGAGCAGTTTAGGATTTGAGGATTGCATGCATATTTGTTCAGAATAAATCACCTGCAATTATATCTTGTTCTAATTGATGGACATTTTCCAAAATGGTCAAAAAGTGAGTCTTAGCAGACTCATATTTTTCTTCTCAGTTAGATAGTTTAGTTTTCCCTTAAACTTAAGCCTATAAAAAAATACCACCCATTTATTTGGAGGGAATAAAATAATTATTTGTCTTCAGCGTTTTACTACCTTATATACTTAAAAAATGAACGGGGAATTTTAATTCCTAAAGACACTTTTATTTTTACTCCACTAGGAATTGTTGTTACTTAATAATAGGAGGAAAATTTTTTTATTTCCTCTACAAGGGGAATAAAAAAAATGTGGAGTTACCATTGTGCCCTCATTAATACTGCAAATTAAATAACTTTTGATTATTTTCCAAAATAACCAAACGAGAATAAATTGATATTTTTAGTTATATTCCTAACTTAGTACTGTAATTAATGAGGAGAAATGAAAAACGGAATGAATATTCCTTACAACAAAAATTTACGGAAAGAAAACACCTTAAGAGAAATTCCTAATCTACTCATGGTAATAGTCATTCTTCATATATAACTTTTCCATTCCTTATATATTCCATTTTATAAGATAAAAATAATCTTAGTATTTTAGGAAAAAAGAAATAATTAGATGTGAAGCAAATAATTCCGTTTTGTCTTGTCCAAGATGAGATTGAATCTATAATATCTAAGATTTTAACATTAAAGTAAGTATAATGAAATCTATACCATATGTTACTCCAATCAATGAAAACAAATTGAAACCATACAATCCATAAAATCTGGAATATCTGGTCGTATTGGTACAAAGATTTTAGGACGTCCAATGTTAAAGTTATCAGATGCAGACGGTTCTTAAATCGCAGTCAATTATTGGCAAACACAAGCTGTGGCTGTTATTATGCTTCCTCATGCATGTTGACAGGTTTTGGCCTTCATTAAGCATATGCCGGACCGGAATCATGTATATATGCCGCCACTATGAATAAATATGTTTGAAAAGTCTATACTAACAGTCGACACGGGACCAAGCAAACTAACATTCTATATTATTCAATATTATCACTGTCAATGTCTGTACTAACAGTTAAAATTTACCATTAGTGGGCTAACAAATGTCTAAACTATGACTTAAACAGTATGAAACATATATATGTTCTCGCACAATCTCCTAATTCACAGTTTCCAGTGATACGGTAGCCAAATTTTCAAAAATAACATCAAATTCAATCCCTTTACGCGTTTGACCACTCGATCCTGTAAGCAAATAATTATTCAGTTTATCATCTCTTATTCGTTATAAACTCGAATATTTTTCACACATACTTTTAGGATAATTTTAGTAGTCGAGCTATTTCGACAATATATACAACAAGTTTCAAAGGAAAAGTAATAACAGTAAATTTCAATCATTCAAGAGTATTACTTAACCAAATCATTTTTTTTTTTTTTTTACAGTCATTAGTCAATAGGTATAATGTAAATTATAATTGTAACCGATCTAGTTATTCATTATAATTTTCCTAAAAATGTTTATTTATTTGTGTTATATTTCTTAATGGTCTTAATTTTGCATATATAGGATGTACTACGATTTCAGTAATAGGTATACATAGCCCCTTCGTGCTTCGGTTCTGCGTTTACCCCCTATTTGGAAGGGTTATCGGTCTTGATGCAAGTGCTTAGAAGTTGAAACATTCATCAATTATAGAGTCTATTATTGATTAAATTCATTTCTCTAATCCTACAAACACAATGAACACACCACAACATCTTTCTTGCTTGACATTTGCTCATCGAGATTCCAAAATCCAAGTCATAAATATCTATTGAACAACAATCTCCAATTCCATTTCTTTATCATATTTTTTCTTTTCATTTTCATTTATATATCAGTATATACCAAGAAGAAAGTGATTCAAAATCTATATTCATGCATTAAAAAAAAAAAAGTTGATTTCAAATCCTAATATACTCAAGAACAATTTTCATTTTCCTACATTAAATTTTTGAAAAAGTTCCACGCCAAACTGGCCCAAGGGAGAGGGAAAGACCGGTGCCAAAGAGAGAGTGATTTATCTAACTTTCAAGATTTTTCCAGAAAACACAATCAGTCCACATCATTCAATAAAGGTATAAGGGAGAAAACATTCTCTCGTGTATTACAATGTTGTATGTTTTAGACAATAAAGAGTAAGATGAAAACATTATTTAGAATGGTTTCGGTTTAAATCCCTTCTTTCTTCTTTCTAAGTTGTTAAGTAGTATAAATATTAGTTTTCTAATGAAATTAATTCTGTTCAAATCTCTTTTTCTTAAATTGTAATATATAATATAGTGAAAAAAAAGTGAATATAAAAAAAAAAACTTAGTAAAACTAATTTAAAAATTACCTGAAAGTGGTGCATTATTTTTTTCTTTTTTTTTTCGATTACTCATGCTCAATTTTGCCTATTTAAATGCATTTGAGATAAGCATTTTCACCTAAATAAACTATTTTGTTCTAAGTTGCATCTCCTTAAGGAAGCAAGTCCGACTATTAACATGTTGGTTCGACCTATGCTCGATTTCACTAACATAACCATTTAGCCGAGCGTATCCTAAACACATGTCGGACATGCGTTTTGAATTAGTTTCGCTTGAGGCCTTTTTTCTATTAAAAAAAAAAATGTTTTCCATAGGCATGTCTCCAAATAGTCATATATAGCGTTCTGTTTGTTATATAGCATACAATATAATAAATATTGTCATAATTTTAAGGGACTTAGTAGAATTGTCTAAAATTTTTATATCCTATATATAATTATGAAATGAAAATCATCTTACAAATTAGAGATTATAAGATTTTAAATAATTAGTCATTAAAGTTTTTTATTTTATTTAACTAACTTACTATAAAATATAAATAACTATAAATGTTCGACATTTTATACTCTATTAAAACCGTAGAGAATCGGTATTTCCTATTAAATACTAAAATAAGGTAAAATAACTTGATAAATTATACGAAATGCTAAATTATTCATAATTCTAATATATAAATATTATCTATATAAATTGTCTCTATACTAACTACATAATCTTCCATTAACATTAACATTGTCAAATATATCTTCCATTTGCACCCACCAGTCGAAAATCATCCCAATCCCAGTGTAAATGAACCAACAAAAGAAACTATAAAGGAATAAGCAAATTGCAGCTCGCTGAGTTTGTTCTTTATTACTATCGTTCAAGCAAGTTATCAAATATTATTAGCACATATGCAAGCCATTTATATGTAAAATAAATGCATATGCAATGAATACAAGCAATAAATGCAAGCAATAAATTTATAGGAGTTTGGAACTATGAAAAGTGTAGAATTATATTGTTTATACGTCGATTATCCTCCATACTTATTCATACGGAGCATCTCATTTTAACCGCATGAGGTTGCTTGAGGATATTATTCTACCAGACGATATTCGACTATTACCCTAACCAAGAAACAATAATTAATATAGATGAACCCCAATTAGGGACATCCACCGAACATATCCAAGGCCTATTGAATACATAAAGCGAGTCCTTTCACTATTAAAATATATCTAAGATTCTACAGGTATAAATATGTAAGTCTTCTTGCAATCAATCGGAGATATCATACTAACTTTGATTTAATAATAAAATATCATTCAAGAGCACCATGATTTCTCATAAAAGTCATACTAAAATATGTTTAGGATTGGAAAAACGCTTTCCAAAAATGCTTTTTTAAAATATTTGTAAAGTTAGCACTCTCCATTAGCATACCACTTGAACCATAAACATACAACTAATATAATAGATTATTTTGATAAGATATTTATATTTATCGATTTAAGGAAGTGAGCATACGGATGATAGTACATAAAACAATCAATCATTCAATAAATAATAAATTTCAATCAACAATTAACACACAATATTAAGCAGCAAGCAAATAGTATATTATCAGAACTCTTTTACCTGGATTAATGCTCACTTTCTAAGCTTTTGAGATTTCCAAAACTTGATAATTGGATACCTAAAAGATAATAAGACTTATAAGTACTAAAAATAGCTAGATTCCTCGATTAATTAAATATAATTTATTATTGACCTAGTTTACTACTATAATCTAAATATGGTATATATATAGTTTAACTTAAATCTTTTAGTTATTTTTCTTTATTTATCTTAAATTTTTAGTTGAGTATAATTTTTTCATTTTAACTCTGATTTTTATGAACTTATAGGTGATTTTATCATTTTCGAATATACTTTCATGTAGCGAGATCTGTTTTAGACATTATAATCCACATTTTTCATTATGGTCTAAAAATATTATGAATTTTATTATTTTGACTTAAATAATTATAAATTATTATTTTAAGCTTTGCTTTATATATATTTAATAAATATCTAAATTTTATATTTTTGTAAATTTTATCATTTTTAAGTCTATTTTATAACAATTTACTTATTATATTATTTTTAAGATTAAATACTTATTTTATACACTTTTTGTTACTTTATTAATTTTCTAATTAATTAATTATTTTATTATTATTAATAATTACGAATTTGATAATAAAAAAATATTAAGTGTTGAAGTGGCAGTTTATGAATGTTTCACGTGCCATTTTCATATTTTTTCAATTTTTCCTATCTTGTAACTTTACTTAATATTTATATATATATATATATATCTATTATTATATTTTATTAATTTTTAAAATTAAACAATTTCTTACTTAAACCTACACATATATGTATCTATACTTTTATATTATTATTAATACTTTATTTATATATACTTATATTTTAGTATATTGTACTATACTATATAACTATACAGATATATGTATTATATTTATATATATTTATTATATTATATTAATATTACTATACTTGTTTCATTGTATTTATACTTATACGTATATAGTAAATTTACAACATAGACTTAAGTATACTATATACTATATGATGTACATGTACTCTACATATATATATTTATAGACTATACATATATATATATATATATATTATTATACTAGCAAATGTGCACCAACTTGCATGTGCAAAGAATAAATATAAAAATATAATAAAATTTAGAATACAATGTAATTATTAAATCAAATTATATACATAAATGATAATTATTAAATCAAATTATATATATATCCTAAAATCCTGTAAAGCATTGGTTCTACTTAGAGGGATTCTTTACTTTTCCATATAGGATATTCCTTATCTCTTTTACTTTTTTTAGTATGTTTTATGTATCCTATTTGTAAAATACCTTTTTGTCTTTTTATATATATAAAATAACTCTAGTGGGATGAGTATATAAACCCCTACTTAATATACGTAGACAACAATTTCATTATCAGAATTTATACAAGTTTCCTTTTGAGCAACTCTAGTGTTTTTATTATCCTTTAACTCTTATTTATTCCATTTAGTAAGGAGTAGTGGAGAGTGATCCTCCAGTTTGGACCGGTGAGTCATATCTGACAAATTGTAAGCTGAGTAGGATCAATTGGTGCGTCATATCTAGTTGGTAGCTACTCGAATTTTGATAATTTTTCTTTATTTATTTTTGTTCTCTTTTCGTTGTGGTGTTTTTCATATGTCTGACCTTAAAGATGCATCAAAGCAGCAATTGAAATTTCTTTGTGTCAGGTTAGGGCTTCAAGAAGCACCAACTTGAGGGTGGGGTGGGGGACGGTTGGGTGTAATGTATTGTATTTATACATTTATACACGTATATTTGGTAGAGTTAACTCATCTATGCTAACTTATCAATTCTGTTATTTTTGTTAGTATGACAAATAGAGTTCTAAACATAGTATAAATACTCTGTTGTGTATTCATATTACAATTAAATATCATTTGTACACAATTCTTACTAGATCTCAAGAAGCTTCATTAGAAAATCTTGGATTTCTACACTATCATAATTCACTATATATATAAAATAAATATTGCGATGGATATGTAAACAATCTATTGCAACCATTAGTCCATTACCTTTATTTAGTAGAATTTTATTTTGAATTGTAATACTATTCCATGGAGTATATCAGGTCTTATTTGGTGGTGAAGAACACATTTTAGATGCATTGGAATGATTTTGCACTTAATTAGCCAAAATGGTTGCTTTTGTATGCACATTTTTATAGTTCATACTGTGGTGTAGCTACAAGCATCTTAGCAATTTATTGTATGATTCTTTTATTAAATTTTTGGTAAAAGAATTCATCAAATATTTTAATTAAAATCTTACCTATAATATGTTTCGTAGTCTTGTTCTTTACAAATATAAAGATATTCTTTCATATTGGTTAAGTTTACGGTACTCAATATTGCAATTTCATTATCAATAATTATTATGGTATGTATGAGTTTATTATTTTATTTAGGTTCGAGATAATGTAGCTTTAGTTTTAAAAGTTCAAGGCATTATCTATTTTACCTTTGTATCTATTTTCTTATTACTTAAAGTTTAAATATTAGCTTATGAATGATGCCTCACCTATCTTTTGAATGAAAACAACATTCCTTTCTCGAAAATTCTAAACTTAATTTGAGGGAAATAAACCAGGATACCATATTCGACTTTATTAGAGTTCTAAATGGTTACTTTTGTTAATATTAGTATCAAAATCTTTTTGATTCAACTTATCAATTTTTTGGGATTTTACAATTCCTCTACATCCAAATATACCCCAAAACTTTCACCACGTGCACGTGGCAATTATAACTCGATCCTTACTTATATAACGTTCATTTGTTCCTTATCCAAATAATTTTGAGAAAAAATATGTGAAGATAAGCCGAGCCGCATGTCTATAGGCATGTTAGATCCCATCGTTTGATGAATGAAAATTAATTTATCAATTACCTAACTATTAGAAAGGTGAAAAAAAAAAAATCTATATATATTTATTTTTTTTATTTTCTATAAAATTATTTTTTTTCTCAAATCATCTAATGAATCTCAAAAAGATGAAAATTTTGTTCCATTAGTATATCGATAAATAATATCCTTAAGCCATGATTAATTAAAGTCAGGAGTGTAGTGTGTTTATCTCTTTCGATTAAGCTTAGTACAACCAACCTTTCAATTAATTATAAAGTAAAGTATAAATTATACTATGTTATTTTTGTTCTCATGTGCCAATAATTGTCAGTCCCGGTCAACACGGCTTAACCTAAGCCTCTTGCACAGCACAGTATTTATATGATACTGCGTATTTTATGATATTATGTATTTTATGAGTATGCAGTTTATATCATACATTATCTATATTATTATATCTTTATTATATTATATTGCAATATATATATGTTTGTTACGTATTATTATTTTTGTTTTTTGTCTCGCCATGGTTGCTTTGAATTTGCTAAATTAAAACACTGCGGTCCCATATGCTTGACCCGATTATACGTACCAACTGTAATGAGATAACGACACGTAAGAGCCGGGATGCCATCCTGCTTTAATTGTCGATTAGAGTAGAATTTACACCATACACAAAACACACTTCCACCAGTATCTTTCTCCTTCTTACACCCTTCTCCTTGATCGTTGCCAACTATTGATGTCTTCCATGGATATTGCGGTAAACCCAACAGTTGATGTTGCCAAATGACTATGGGATTCACTGACCGAACCTATAAGCTCCATCTGCAATCCCACAAAAAATTTGAAGTCGCTTGAAGATGAACTACAGCGATTGGTGAATAGAAGTACTGATGTTGAGAGACAAGTTGAGGTTGAAGAACTTTGGCAAGATGGCACACGCACTAAATAAGTTGATGGCTGGCTGAATAAAGTGCAGCAACTTCAAAATGAATCTCTTCAACTCATTGAACAAGGAAGGTCATACCAACACAATAAGTGCTTTGTATGGTGCTGTCCTGCCAATTGTAGATCCAACTACACATTTGGAAAGAGAGTAATCCGGTTGCTCTATAACGTGAAAGACCGCCAGACTGAAGACTTAAATCCCTTAGTTATTAGATTGCTTCCTCAAGTACGTGAGATGGCTATAGAGGAGACCGTCGGACTTGACTCCATGCTTTCTCAAGTGTGGGAATGGCTTCAGGAAAGGAATATAGGAATCATTGGATTATGGGGGATGGGAGGTGTTGGGAAGACCACACTCTTGAGAAAAATCAATGAGGAGTTCCGTCGCATGAACAATGAATTTCATGTCGTACTATGGCTTGTTGTGTCAAAACAAGTCAATTTAGAGAAGACAAGAGAAAGTACAAGGAGGGATTTAAGAATTGGAGATGATGTATGGAGTAATCAATCTGAAGATGCAAGAGCTGCAAAGTTATGCAGAGTTTTGAACACAAAGAAATTTGTACTATTGATAGATGACATATGGGAGTGACTCGATGTGGCCCGAATTGGAATTCCTATTCCAAATTCACAAAATGGATCCAAAATAGTGTTTACGACTCGCTTTGAAAGAGTATGCGGGCAAATGAAAGCCAACAAGAAACTTAAAGCCCAGTGTTTGTCAGCACAGGATGCCTTACCAGTTATTTGATGAGAATGTTGGTGAGGACACTTTAAATTTGCACCTGGATATACCTCAATATGCCAAAGAAATCGTCAATGAGTGCAAAGGCTTACCTTTGGCTCTTATTACTACCGTGAGTGCCATGGCAAGCATGAAGACTCTGGATGAATGGGCAAGTGCAATAAGAGTTTTCAGAAACTATCCTCCTGAGTTTCCAAATATGGTAGATGATGTTTATAATCTACTTCGTTTCAGTTATGATAGATTGGACTCAACCCGTCAACATTGCTTTCTTTATTGTGCTCTCTTTCCAGAGGATTATAATATTGATAAAGCCCTTCTTATTGACCTGTGGATAGGGGAGGAACTTCTAGGTGATAAAGATAATATCAATAGGCCACGGGATAGAGGTCAGCTCGTTATGGGGAATTTGAAGTCAGCATGTTTGTTAGAGAGCGGCGAGTTTAAAGATATTCAGGTTAAGATGCATGATGTATTACGTGACATGGCTCTATGGTTAGCTCGTGAGCATGGGGAAAAGGAAAACAAAATCATAGTGGAAGAAGAAGACGTGAGCATCAATAGGTGGAAAGAGGCTAAAAGAGTATCGGTACAAGGTCGTAAGATCTACCGTGTCACAGAATTACCAGAATGCTCTAGTCTTAAAACGTTACTGATTAATGAAACTATGTTGGAGACATTGTCAGAGGGGTTTTTCAACTCTATGCAGGTTTTAAGAGTTCTTGACATGTCATCAAATGCAAGGTTTTACGAGTTACCTAGAGGAGTTGGAAGACTAGTCAACTTGCAATACGTTAACCTGTCAGGAGCAAGCATTAAAGTGTTACCCGATGAATTGAAGTATTTAACCTCTTTGTTATACTTGCTGCTAGATGGAACAGATAATCTAGTAAATATTTCAAAGGAAGTAATTTCAAGTCTCTTGTCTTTAAAAGTTTTTAGAAAGACTGGCATGAAACACCTCAGTGATGAAAGAGGGTTGACAGAGGGGCTACAAAGCTTGAACTGGTTGGATGAGCTATCACTCTTTGTAAGCACTGCCTTCAGTGTCCAGAAATTGCTGGAGTCTCCAAAGTTGCAATCGAGCATAATACAATTGGAAATCATTGAGTGCTCTAATTTGACTGCCGTTAGAATACCGACTTCATCTTTGAGGAAAATTCTCCATCTAAATGACCTTCAATTAATCGAATGTGATTCACTCGAAAGCATGGAAATATATGAGGATGGTGAGAGTATGATTCCAATGCATGTGAATGATCGTCTATCAAGAGGGATAGAGTTAACAAATCTACACCAAGTAGGTGTCTATGTATGTGATAAATTAAGGAACCTATCATGGCTTATATGCACCAAACCTCCAAATACTTGCAGTATATAACTGCGGTAGACTTGAGAAGATCATTGATGAAGATATTGTGCAACATGTGGATGAAGATGCAGATGCAAGGCTGTTCTCATCTCTCAGGATTCTTGACTTGTACCATTTACCAGAGCTGAGGAGCATTCACAATGGAACATTATATCTCCTTCACTAACAGATATTGAGATAGTTGCATGTCTTAAGTTGAAGAAGCTTCCCTTTGACTCTAACAGTGGAAAGAATACCTTAAAAGAAGGTCCGGGCAAAGCCTGAATGGTGGAATAGATTAGAATGGGATGATCAAACTACTAAGGATTTTTTCAACTCAAAGTTGTCTCCTTTGTAATAGTAGCTAAGATGTCTATGTTTGGTTTAATCAAACAAGAAGTTAGATGAGATGTCTATACTTCGGATGGATAGTGATCGAATTTGTGTTGAGAATGTAATGTAATGGTTATGCAAAAATACTTTAATTGGAATTTGTATTTTTATTTATTTATTTCAATTATGTTTCTTTTGAATGTAAATTGATCTTCTTTTTAATTAATGTTAAAGCTGCTGCAATTTGTTTTGTTGCAACAAAACGTGGTGCTCTTTTAAATCTCAGTCTCTCTCTCTCTCTCTCGTTTTTCTTTGGGAGGCTTATTTAGAACTATAAAAATCTGCAAAATTGATGTTTGCTCATGGTAATTTGTGTGCTTCTGATTTATTAATTAAGACGTCAATTTATGAAATGTGTGTAATGTATTGCATTATTCCTATTCGATGAAATTGCCCAATGGGATCGTTAGAAGTCAACTTAGAGATTGGACGCGTCCTTTTTACTTCTATTTGCCTTTTCCATTTCTAATGCAGTCAAGCGTAGAGCTATTAGTTTTGGCTGATTTGATTTATTGTTATCCTACCCGGAAGGGGAGAGAACTTATTTTGATTTAAGGTAATGTTACAAATCCTTTCGGTATGAGGATCTTTACTCGCAACACTACATCTTATTAGAAATTCAAGAACCTATAATGATAAACTAGATGTGGTTCTACTTCTCCGAGTGTTTCCTCTCATATATATGTTGTAAGCATAATAAATTTTAACAAATGGCTGAATAATTTGTAACTCCCATACTTCTACAATTAGGTTCTAAGCGGCTTATTTAAGATATTAGTGAAATTAACTCGATTAAGTTAAAAATTTATGAGAAAGTTAGGAACATTGGTCAATGAGAATTCGTGAACTCGGATCTTGAAAACACAATGAAAAAATAAAAATCTAGTTAAAATAATAGAATTTTACTTTACTATTTTATAATCATCATAAAAGTAGGGAATAAGCTTTGGTAGTTATATGAATAATAAAATTATTAAATAACATGAAATAAAATATAGAAAAATATATATACACCACGTGTAATTTTTTTACACAAATATATACCCATAATTATATAAAATACCCGATTAAGTACAAATTAAGTTAAAATAAACAAAGAAAAATAGTAAAAATTAATAAAAAAATAGAGGAAGTCACGAGCTCAAAACCTTGCATTGTCGGTCATGTGGCTTACAGGAATTTTTCTTTGATCTCATGGACCCTGCTATATAGTAAAGCATAATTATCAAACTGCGCATAGTGCTCAAAAAGGAAAAAATGACCTCCCTCGATAATTTTTTGTGCAAGTCGCTCATTAAGGGCAGAGTCTAAGAAAAGCATATTCAGTGTTCTTCATTAAAAAGGTCTTAAGAGAAGAGGGAGGAGAAAAAGATGTAATTAGCCTCTGGAGGAAAGAAAATAAAGCCTCTCTCATAAGCCAAAACTAAGATAATTGATGTGAAACATAATATCTTCATCGAGAAGTAGGTGAAAATTAGCCCTTAAATCATCCGTAATCAGTCATCTCAAGACGATGATACAGACAATCTGGAGCCAATCAAGCAATCGTTTCAAACCGAGCAGAACAAGAGCTTAAGGCCTTTTTTGGATTTTTGGAAGCATCAATAGCAAACTCAGGGAAATAAGTAACTTAAGGCTTTGAGTGAATGAACAAGAGCTGAGCATACTCATAGCACAACATCAGCAGCCAAGGCAACTGATAGTGCGCACACCAAGCACGATCCCAGCAGCAACAAGCTCCTAGCCCAGAACAACAGCAAGCCAAACATGTCAGAAGCAGCCAAGACATGCCAGCAGACCCGATCAATCCTTGTCCAAGCAGAACTAACCATGACAGCAGTCTTCTTCACGAGCAGCGGATGCAGAGCTTATCAAGATATCCACCCAAGCTGCAGCTGTAGTCCAAACGTAATCAGCCCCTGCCAAGCAATTTTACAACAGCAAAAACAGACCAAACTACAGTAGAGCAAAACGCTTCTGAGCTGCAATTTTCAGCAGCAGTTACAACTAAATTACAGCAAGGACCGAGTGAAGACAGCTGTAGAGCAAATGCCAAGCTTCCAATTTTCCGAACCATGTTGAGAGCAACACCACAGAGAGCAGCTATCAAGAACCGAGCTCCAGACTCAATTCAGGGACGAAAATATGCACTTCATTCTTATATTGAGTTGAGCTTGTGGAGTTCCATTTTGATTGGTTTTTTTGTAGGCCGTGAACTCCAATGCCGTGCAGCAGCTTCATTCATGAGCTGCAATATTCCAAAGCCTAACATAGCAACTTGAGATTCCCTTGACAGCCAAAAGATCCAAACCAAGCTGCAGTTGTAGTCCAAACGCAATCAGTCCCTGTCACAACATACCAAGCAGCTCACTACTCAGATTGAGCAGCAGCTCTTCCTTTTCATGACAAGACCGAGCACCCAATTGGCACTGAAATACTCCATCTGAGTAGGCCGTGGACTTTAATCATGGAACTCCAACAAGCACCAGCAGCTAGTAGTGGAGCAACCCCATATGCTGCAATCTTCAAGGACATGGCAGCAGGCCGTGAATTTCAATTAACAGCTCCTCATCCGGGCAACAACCAACCAAGCTGATGCAGAGCTCCTTGAACCGAAGGCAAGCTGCACTTGGATAGCAGCAGACCAAGCTGAGAGCTTCTTACTCATATAACAACTTTGCATGAGCATATCTACAACAACCGTGCCATCTTGAAGCTTGCTTTCAATTCGAGCTATCCACTAGGTGCCGAGCTGCCGACTCCAATCAAAGCAACCGAGGTCTTAGACCATACCAAGCTACTGTCCTGATGCCGAGCAGCTCCAATTTGCTTGACAGCAGCATGGTGCTCCAACATTTTAAAGCAGAGCATGGCCAGCAGCTACATTCCAAACTCCTTACGGACACTGAACAACAGCGAACCGAGTTGCTGATTTGTAATTGCACCAGGCCGTGGACTTGATATTTGAGCAGCCAAGTTGAGCTTTCCGTCTGAGCGGAGACAGGAACCTGCTGCAACAAGGACCGAACTACTCCAAGCAACAAGCCGAGAACCAAGAAGAGGCTGACCACCATGACTGAATTGAGATTTCCATCATGTTATGACCGAAGAGCAGCTCAGCTGAAAAAAAATTTCATATTTATCGATCTGAAGGAAATAAAGACAGCAGCCCATGGAGAGAGTCACACGCCAGCCTTGAACGGATAAGAGCAGTGCACGTGGGCTGTAACATGGATAAAATAGTAGAAATAAGACAAGCACATGGAATATTACTAGGGACATGGGAAAGCAGCTGCCACCAATCATCAGAAAAAGCCCTCGTGGGCTTCATTTTTGTAATTAAAAAAATCCACACTCATGCGATGGAGGGTTTGGCTCTTTTCATTTTCAAGAGTAGCGGCAGTTCAGGTGAGGCAGCTTAGTCGAGAACTTAGTGTTATAGAGTTGGACGGTAGCTTACGATAGAATTAGAGAAGAGATAGACAGTAGCTTAGGAGAAAATAGACGACGAAGAGAAGCTTTTCTCTTGTATTTCATAGTATGTTTTTCTTAGTTCAAGGGAACTAAAATCCTATGTTCTAGCACACTAGAACACATTCCAAGTTCCAAATGAGTCTAGACATATTGCCGATTTCATATCGAGTGGTGAATATAAAGACATTTATGAAGGTGTTATCTATTACTTGTTGTTTTATTTGAGTATCGATCGTTTTGGTTTTATTATGAGATGTTGTGTTGATTTGTTCATGGATTTTACCATAATGAATCTGATGAATTGATGTTGTTTTAGGAATAGTTTCGATATGAATTGTGAGTACTCCAAAAGTTAGTTATCATATTCATTGTCTAGTTAATTAGTGCTTGGCCATCACTCTTTAAGTAGATAAAGTTAAACAATATGCGGGAGGGACTCGATAACTCATAATGAACATAACTTGAATTTATGAAAAAACTTATTATAGGGATATATGAGTTTCAATTAAATTCATCAATTCATGCACTTAATGCGGTTGAAAATATATTTTGGGTTGTGAAGACGTTCTTGAATCATATTTCTAGCTAAAATAATGATTTTGATGTGAGTGAATTGCTATTTACCCTATAATTATAAATAAATCGCCTTGACATAACAATTTATGCTATAATTAAAACTTTACTACTCCGGAACTCTACCACTTCAAGGGATGGGTTAGTTCTTGTGAGTTTAGTTAAACTCCGCTTAGTCAATTTCGAATATTGCATTAAGATATTGTATTGATTCAAATGAGAATTGATTTGCAAATCCCAAATTAATTTTCACATCTTTTTGATCCTAGATCCTCCAAGTATAGTTAGGACATTTAGTTCGGTATTCATTTTATTAATCGGTTTTTCCTCTATTTTAATTCAATTTTTGATAGTTTAGCTTACGAATTGACTCAATTAGTTTAGTAATTAGTACTTAATATTTAGCTCTCTATAAAATACAATCTTGATTCATTATCTATACTACCTGCACTATCGGATTTACTTGTTTACTTTAATTTGAGTTAGTTGTTGTGTAATTTTCAAGTGTGAGTTAAAATAGTGAGTTAGAAGGACCATCCTTCCTTTGAACAGATTGTAATAAATACTTGGAGTTCTGAAGTGTATGGGACTTTTAAATCCCAATGGGTTGGAGGCTGATAAACTCCTATGGAAAGTCTCTCAATAAAGAAAGCATATTCTTTGGCAAAAGGCAGCACTCCAAGTTGATTGGTATCATCTGGTATGGCACAAAGGAACAGCTCTAAGGCATGCGCTAATTCTATGGCGATAGCTCAGGCAAAGCTATTAACTATAAACTGCTGCTATATGTGTGAAATAAAGAGGAAACTAATGATCATTTATTCCTTGGATTCTCTATGCCAAGAACTTACAGAGAGAAATTGAGAATGCAACAGGTTGGACTTTGTCCAGACCATCTGCTGCAAACTTGCTGGAAGATGTGATGAATCTGATTTTCATCCGAAGACTCAAACCGATCCATAGGAAGGCATTCGTTGTTGGCTGTTACAACTTACGGAAGGAAAAGAATAGGAGACGTATAGCAGAAACACCTTACTCGATAGACACAGTTTTTAGAATTATCAATTCTTGTTCTTTGTAATTTTGTCTTGAGCACTTTGGTTCCTCGTTTTTGTTTCCAATAATCCAATAAGAGAAATGTTTTGTTTCCTAGAATCATCGGAAGCTTCTAAGTTTCCTTGGAGCGAATCTTCAATAAAAGGAGTAGACTCACTAAATTCCACTGCAACACTACTAGAAAGATCTCCAAGATTACCTGAGTCCTCTGAAAAGTAATTGGCTGTGCTCTCTCGTTGAAGAAGGATCTTCACTTTATTGAGCAGGTGCAGCACCTTCACTAGCATCTTGATTTACAGGTTCCGTGATGATGACTTCAACCGTTGGGTGAATGGCTTTACCTTTACAAGGGGTAACTGGAGCAATAGGTTTAGGTCTAGAATCTGCAGCTTCCTTAGAGAGAATCGCTTTCTCTGGATGTGATGGAGGTTTGACAAGTTGAACTTCCTTAACCCGTACATATTCGCCTTTACAAGGAATCCCAGATGAAGAATCCATATAATGCTCAACTTCAACCATCGGGCAGTTCTTTTCATTATGACCAAAAACTTTGCGGTTAGAACATTTTGGAGTTGAGCTGCGATATTCCACATCTACCCTGTGCATAGAGCCATCAGAACATTGAGAAGTTTTTTCTTCGTTAATTAAGTAATTGTCAATATTACAAATGAATCACTTCAAACATCACAATAACCTATTAAGAATTACACATACGAAACATCATAGTCAACAACAACAAAAGGAAAACCAATTCACTCCAAAAAGAAAAATAAATTCATGCCCTAAAATAGAAAAAGATGCCCAATAATTCAAGCATGTTCATGCGCAACAGATATATAGCTATCAATTGTAACTTTTTCATTTTCCCATTCTTGATTCTGGTCACGAATTCACCACCTTAAGCAGCAAAAACGCTAATAATTAGGAATCTTCGAAAGCCTACACCTAGAGCCAAGCATTTTATTTAAATTTTGAGGTGAAAAAAGCCTAACAGCTTCATCATCCATTCTAATTCATCCCACCATGCAGAGTTTTCTTCTACTACAGCTTTTATCAAGCTAATCTTTCCAACATTAGAACGTTTTTAAGTAGAGTATCTCATCATCTCAATTGTTGTCAGTGAAAAAGATAATAAAGTTTAGCCGTGAATATTCCTCACTTTAATAAATGAATCAAAGTAAGAGACAAGCGAGATGAGAAAAACCTTGCACATGGATTTTCAAGTGAGTGGCAACTATACACTAAGTTTTTGGAGATTTGTCCACTCCAACCGTGTCGATATTAAGATGTTATAGATTTGTCAACTTCTCGTAGATAAAGTCCCTTTTGTATCAGATGGAAATCCTCGTTGAGTCCATGGAGTAATAAGCACACGGGCCATGGAACTAATTCAAGACCTTAGTACATTCAAGCCACTTGGTAGCACATAAAATCATAAAGCCAAAGCTAGGAGCACGATGCCCCTAATAGTAGTCAAAAGCACACAAATGAAGATTTATAATTATGTATCCTAATAGGAAGAAATCTAGTTTGATGATGCATGATATGTAAATATTTCTATTTTATCACTTTTATTAGATCATAAAGTTTGATGATGCATGATGTGTCTCCAGGGTCAAACACAAAGAAAAGCATCACAACGAAACAAAATAAAAGGAAATAAAGAAAAGCTAGCAAAGTCTGAGTAGCTATTAACTGGATATGATGCACCAATCGATCATACTGGACCTACAATCCATTAGATATGACTCACCGGTCTGAATTATAGGGTTACTCACCACTATTTTTTGCTAAAAGAAATATATAGAGTTGATAGGTAATGAGAATATTAGGTTTGCTCAAAGGAAAACTTGTATAATATTCTGGATAATGAGGTTATTGTTTGTGTATAATTAAGTGGGGGTTTATATCCTCATCTTACTAAGGTTACTTTAAATGTATGAAAAGACAAAAGGGTATTATACAAATAGTATATATAAAACATACTAAAAAAATTTAAACGAAAAAGTTTATCTTATACGAAAAAGTAAGGAATCCTTCTAGAATGTCGTATTAAAAGACATGTATCACATGGTAGCTGGATGCTTTGAATTATAGTAAAAATTAGACGAGATGAAGAAAAGAAGTAGTTTACAATCAGGGGTCGACTTGATCTGAATCAGGTCAAAGTTTAGTTAGTCATTTGTTAGAGAGTAATCAATATGGGCTAGGGTTGAACATCAACAGTCGGCTCGGATTGTCTTTAGGGTTATCTGCTCAGATGTTCTATCATGGTACAGCTGTTCAACAAGTCTATTGCATGTGATAGCTTAATAATCAGGTTGTCAGTAGAAGAAAGCATAGAGGTGGGGATAAGAATTCTCATTTAGGATAGGACTTCGAGATAGTATTCTTTGGGTAAGTCCTTAGAGTTCTCTAGCTTGCTATGCATGATCGGTCAAAGGGGTTGATTCCTATCATTTGCCTAGGGGTTGAAAAATTTGTCCTCAAATTTGAAATTGCGTTCAATTCTTATTCTTTTGGGCCACTTGCGGGGTCTTCTTCTATTAGTTGATAGGGAATTAGGTTAAACATATTGAAAGTATAAGAAACACCATAGTCATCAAGTAATTCAATTTGGTAAGCATTGGGTTAATTCTCTTCAGGACTTGAATGGATCATCAGCTCGAGGAGATAGTTTGCTTAGTCTCAAGTATGGGAATCGTTCTTAGTTGAGGCGAGTTCATACTAAGTCTCTTGGCTTGAAAGAAACAGTTCAATAGCCTCGACGACTAATCTCTTATTATCTCTAATTGAACTTGGCGATCTTCCTTATCACATTCTGGTGTAGCTCATGCAATTTTTAGGCTTGATTGACTTTGGATAAACTTTCTTTAGCAGCTACAAGGGTATTGATCAAATTTTGGGAATAGTGGGGTCGAGGCTATAGACAACTTCAAATGAGGTCTTTCCAGTGGTGGTGTAGATGAATAATTTATATGTAAACTCCACAACTAGTAGGCATAGATCCCAATCCTTCAATTTCTTTCCCCCAACACCTTTGAGTAAATTGCCTAACGAACTGTTCACCACTTTAGTATAATCATCAGTTTGAGGGTAGCCACTAGAGTTGAGCACAAGTTTAGTTTTTAGTCTTCTCTAAAGAGTCTTCCAACAATAACACAAAAATTTTGTGTCTTAATCTGAAACAATGGTTTTCGACACTTCGTGTAGTTGGACTACTTCCTGTAAAAACAAATTAATAATATATAAAGTATCATTAGTTCAATGGCATGGGATGAAGTGTGACATTTTGTTGAAGTGTGACATTTTGTTGAAGTGGTCTACTACTACGAAGATCGAATCTTTTCCTTTAGATATCTAGGGTAACCCTAGGACAAAGTCCATGCTAAGGTTGGTTTAAGGTAGTGTTGGTGTTAGCAGGGGCATATGTTCTCTGTAGGGCTCTTTTTTTCCCCTTAGCTGTCTTGTACACCTCGCAACTTCCCACTACCTTATGGATATCCTTAGTTAAACCAAGCCAATAAATGTTGTTTTTCAATAGATTGGTTGTTTTAATTTCTCTGAAATGACTAGATAATCCATTACCATAAGCTTCCCTAACCAACAGCTTATGCGTGGAATAGTTTGGTATTCACAACCATCCCTAAGATAATATCTGCTAACAACAACTCCTTTATGACATTATTCTAGAATAGGACCAAAGTGAGGATTAAGAGCATATTACTCGGTGATAAGTGAAAATCTTGGCAACTTTGTCTGCAAAGTGGTTAGTGAGGTTTGCTGATGTAATAGAGCATTAGTGACCACATTTGTGCTTCCTTTCTTGTATTGGACCATGTATGAAAATCTTTCCATGAACTCCAACCACTTGGCTTGCCTTTTCAAGAGTTTATTTTGACTCCTAAGATGCTTCAGTAATTCATAGTTACTGTAAATAACAAACTCTTATAGTGGCAAATAATGTTGCCAAACATTAAGGGCTTAAAAAAGAGATTTAAACTCCTTGTCGTACATAGAATAGTTCAAGGCAATACTACTAAGCTTCTCATTATAGTAGGTGATAGGTCGTTGTTCTTGCATCAAGATGACACCAATTCAAATGCCTAATGCATTGTACTTTAGTTCAAATGATTTGTCAAAATTTGGTAATGATAAGATAGGAACAAAGGTAAGCTTCTCTTTGATCTCCCTAAAGCTCTATTTAATTCGGTCATTCCATCGGCACCCATTACTCTTCTTTGTCAGCTCGATTAAGGGAGCTACAATGGTGTT
Source organism: Lumnitzera racemosa (assembly GCA_024138005.1). NCBI lineage: Eukaryota > Viridiplantae > Streptophyta > Magnoliopsida > Myrtales > Combretaceae > Lumnitzera > Lumnitzera racemosa. The sequence goes on from JAMXBC010000012.1 coordinate 83,207,643, forward strand.
GAAGTTTTTGATTAATTAATTATGGAAAGAAGCAAGGCTATGAAAACTTCTTACTTCAGTAACATTCTTCAGTATCGGCTACTCCAAGACAACTCAAACCTTCTCCTCATCAACTTAGATTCTTTCCCTTTATACTATATACCTAAGAAAAACTACTTCACCCTGACAGAACGTACACTTCTTTAGGTTCCCAAATAACTTCTCGGATTGTAAGATTTCAAAAAGAACTCAAAAATATTGAACATGATTTTCTAAGTTGGTACTGTATACCAATATATCATTAAAGTACATGACCATACATCTTCCGATCAAAGGCCGTATCACATAGTTCATAAGCCTCATAAATATGCTTGGTGCATTTGTAATCTGCATGGCATAACCGGTCATTTGTAGAGACCATGCTTGGTCTTGAAAGCAATCTTCCACTTATTACTTGGTCTTATGCGAATTTGGTGATAACCACTTCGTAGATCAATCTTTAAAAATACTTTGGCACTATGAAGCTCATCTAACATGTCATCGAGCCTTGGTATTAGATATCTATACTTGGCAGTAAATCAATTGATTACTCAGCTATTGATGCACATGTGCTATGAACAATCCTTCTTTAGGACGAGTAGAGCTAGTATAGCATAAGAGCTTATGCTCTCCCTCTGTAGGTAATTTAGTTTGGCAAGGTGGTACCTGGCTACATATCAATATAATGCTCTATTCCTCGGACTGGAGGTAGTCCTTTAGGTAGCTTTTCAGGAAACAAGTCAGAAAATTCATCAATCAAGCTTTGAATCTCATCAAGAACATCCTCTAAATCTTTCATCTCCAATAATCTTCTAATTAACAGGAACATGGGCTCATTGACCTTCTCAACAACTTAGAACTCTCTTCGACTCATTACTAGGGCCTTCTTCTTGCTTGCTTAAGTAAGCTAATTATGGGTCTCATTTACTTGGGTCGGTATCATGGGTTGCAGCAGGATCTTCTTTCCATCCTTAACAAAGGCATAGATGTTTTTATATCCATTATGAGCAACATGTCAGTCGAACAACTATGGTCTTCTAAGCAATAGATGGAAACTCCTATAGGGATGACATCGCACACTACTTTGTCTATGTACATGTTCTCAATACTGAATAGCATAGTTATTTATTTAGTCACATGCAAAGCACCATTATCATGAAGTCAATGTAATTTGTAAGGTCAAAGGTACTTAAAGGTTGGCAGTCCTAACCTTTGCATAAAGGATAGTGTGATAATGTTAGTAAAACTTCCTCCATCCACAATGATGGTGCACAATTATCTTTTGATGGTACATTTCGTATAAAACAGATTCTATCTTTAGTCTTCTTCGAAGTTTAATAAGGAATTCAGTACTCATCTCAACACTAAGGTCATCAACTCTCCTTAGTTGGCATAGACACAGGTCTCTTCTTCCTCCTTAGCTTCAATCCTTCAATCCTTCCTCTCCTCTTCAAGCTTGCTCTCATTGATGCTATTCACTAATCTCCTTAGAGCACCATGGCACATTGATTAGGATACTCAGTAGCCATGTGTTTGAAGCTTAAACATTTAAAGCACTTCACCTCGCTTGTCTTTCATCTAGAGGTCTATCCTCTTTCACATGTCCTCAGGGTTGACTTAGCTTCAACTTGGCTCGACTGGCCTGCTCAGTTATCGTTAGGTCAATCATTTCTCTCTTCGGCCCGAGAAATTCTCCTTAGCTCAACTTGAATAGGTTAGTGTGGAACTAGGGCTCTGAAAAATGTTGGCTCAGGTCAACTCTTAGCATTTCTCTTCTGTTTTTTGACCCTCTATACCGCTTTAATTAGTTCTTCTAAAGTATAAAACATCTACACTTCTACAATGTTGCGAACCTTGTATTTGAGCTTGGAAATGAACCTTGATACTATGCGTGCCTTTGGTTCTTCCACATCGAGTCAGATCATAAGTATTTGGAACTTTCTTACATAATCATCAATAGATTAGTCTCCTTGACGAAGTTCCTACTACTTTATGAATGTATCTTGCAAGTATGTTTTAAGCACAAATCTTCCCTTTAATAACCTCTTCATCTCTTTCCAGGTCCTTACTCCTCATCTTCCATCCCTTACTTTAGCTGCATTTAGATTTTCTACCACATAGTGTCACACCTAGAGAACTCAAGTGCAGCAAGTTAGACCTTGACAGCATTTGTATATCCATAACAGTTAAACGCTTTCTCCACCTTCTCTTCTAACTCCAAATGTTCATATACATCTCCATTTCCACTGAAAGGTGACATTTGGACCTTGACATTGTCTAGTCCTAGAAAAGCTTGGCATCTTCGCTTTTGTGCTTGGTAATAGTTAGCCTCTTATTCTTCTTCCCCATATTCCTCAACATCTATCTCTTCATTATCTTCTTCAATCTCCTCTAACACTAACTTTTACCTAGCAACTCAGTTTGCTACTCTTCTAGCTTAAGGGGTTTAAACTGGGTGATTAGCTTGGTTACTGATAGGAATCAACCTCTTGAACCAATTACATGTAGCTAAGTTAAAGAACTCCAAGGACTCACTTGTAGAACACTATCTCAAAGTTCCATCCTAAACAAGGATTCCTATCGTAACCTCTATGTTTCCTCTATTGTTGACTTAATTACTGAGTTATCACGTGCACCAGACCTACCGAATAGCTATACCATGATAGAATATCCGAACAAATAGCCTTAAGACCGACTACGTCGACCACTAACGTTCGACCTTAGCTCAAGTTGATTACTTAATAGCGAATGGCTGATTGAGCTTTAACTTGATCTAGATCAGGTCAGCGCCTGACTACAAACTCTCCTTTCTCCTTTTTAACTACTTTGTACCATATTCCTAACGTCCAACTACCGAACGAGATGTGTCTTTTGGCATAACATTCCAGAAGGATTATTTACTTTTCCATACTAAATATTCTTTATCTCTTTTATCCTTTTTAGTATGTATTATATAACCTACTTGTAAGAATACCGTTTTTATCTTTCCATACATATAAAGTAACCCTAGTGAATGGGTATATAAATCCCTACTTAATTGTACACAGAAATCAATCTTAATAATATCAGAATATTATTTAAGTTTCTCTTTGAGCATCCCTAGTGTTCTCATTACTCTTCAACTCTTATTTATTTTCTTTTGTAAGGAGTAGTAGTAAGTGAGCCTTTAGTTTGAATCGGTGAGTCATATCTGTCGAATTGTTGGCCGAATAGGATCAATTGGTGTGTCAAAACTAGCTGGTAGCTACTTGGGCTTTGTTAGTTTTTCTTTGTTTCCTTTTGTTTTGCTTCGTTGTGGTGTTTCTCCGTGTATTCGACACCGAAGACACATTAGCTTCACTAGTATCAAAGAATGGTTTCAATAGGGAGTGTGTGAAATTGCAGTGAAGTTTTGGTTCGCTTTGTTGTTAATGACTGTTATATTCCTTCCATAGTTGCTTCAGTGTGTTTGTGTAGAGTAAGTTTGAAGTTGTAAACTGTATAGTAGAGGTTCGTGTATGTTGGTAAGTGTAGTTCTTTGCTACTTTGTTCTTACTCTGTTTTTTACTAAGAAAATATAGCAAGTTCATTTCTAATTTGTTTAAAGTGATCATTGGGTGCTAAAGTCATTAGTGTATTAGTCAAAGTTTTGGGTAGTAAGGTAACATTCTTTTCATGTATATTATGTTGTTAATCTATTCGAAAAGTATTATATCATGTTGGAATCAAGTGTTCAATCACTAACCTTGTTGAGAGTTCGATCATTGTGATGCAAGTTAATAAGCAACAATCTCAGGGTATGCTGCAGTGCAACCTATTCGAAAATGTTTTAGAGGGAAGTTATGGCTAAGGTGGTAGAGCCAATCGCCTCATTCAACCCTAGTGATCTAGAGGAGTTTTAGATTGAACTACAAGACGAAGGCTAAAATTGGAAGATATAGAAGAGAATGATGAGGAAGTAAAAGTGAAGACTGATGAAGGGGAAGAAGTAGAGGTTGAATACTATTAAGCACGAGAGCTAAGATGCCAAGCTCCTTAAAGACTTGACAATGTTAAGGTCTAAATTTTACCCTTTAGTGGAAGTAGAGATGCCGATAAATATTTGGAGTAGTAAGAGAAGGTGGAGAAGGTGTTTGATTGTTATGGATATATAGAAGTCGTGAAGGTTTGACTTACTGCACTAGAGTTCTTTAGGTATGCCATTATGTGGTGAAAAAATCTGAATGTTGCTAGAGTAAGGGATGGAAGATGAGGTGTAAAAACCTGAGGTGAGATGAAGATGTTATTAAGGGCTAGATTTATGTACGAGACCTATTTGCAGGATACATTTGCAAAGTTGCAGGAACTTCGCTAAATAAGCCAATTTATTGATGATTACATGAGACAGTTCCAGATGCTTATGATGCGAGTCGACATGGAAGAATTAGAGGCTCGCATAGTATCGAGGTTCATTTCTAAACTTAAATATGAGATTCACAATATTATGGAGGTGCAAAAGTTTTATACAATGGAGGAGGCAACTAAGATAGCGTAAAGTGATAATAATTAGCTTGCGACTATCTTGAAGCCAAGGCCGAACAGTTTGTGCCAAAACCTAACGATTGCCAGACGGTCGAGAAGTAGAAAGGAAAACTCAGCATCAAGCCTATCATCTATTGAGAAGCCAAGAGATCACATTGCTGAGAATTGGAGACCCAAGAACTGCTTTGCACGGCATGGAGAAATTAGTGTCGACTAATTCTAGTACTTAGTAATTGTGGGCCGACCTTTTGGGTATCCCGGCCTAGCACTGCCAAACTTTAGAGACTCATCTTCGGACTTCGGACTTGGACATCCAGCTGCCAACCCCGTCCAGGTTAGATCTTTTCCTTTTAAAATTGTCTAAGTGATTGCATGCTAACTTCTTTTATTAAATGCACAATTTTGTATTTTTGTACGTGTTTTCTTTATTTTATTTATGGGCCCATTTTTTAGGATTCAAGGCCTTATACGTTATTTACAGTTTTACCACTAAGGTTTAAGACTTGCTATAAATAGCAGAATTTGTAATTAGTAGAGGATGATACATTATTATTAAACAGGAAAGAATACTTCTCTTTGGACCAAGGTTATGCTTGAGCTCTTAGAGCTTGCATTGTTGAATTATTGAGTGCTAAGTAACTTCTTAATCTTTCTTGTATTCTTATCAATCTTGACCCTAAGATTGTGGTGAACCCTCATTTGAGTTGGTTAGTAAGTTACATCTAACCCTCATTTGAATCTCGAGTGGCATTTAGTATTCGTGAGTTGTATTGAACCTTATTTCAAGCTCAAACCCTTAATTGTGTTTGTATCTTGGTATGTGATATCTATATACGTTCATAGTTGGACCCATCCATTTTACCTCTTAATTGTCATGCCTACTCGAACCCTGATTGCCTTGTCTTTGGTTTTCAAGACTCGTTGCCATATCAGTAAAGGGTCGAAAAACAAAGAAGAAGTACTCCAAGCTGACTTGGACTAACATTCTCACGAGCCCCTATTCTACATCGACTTGCTCTAACCAAGTCGAGGAGAGGGATGATTGAATTGACAATAGTCAAACAGGCCAGCAGGGTTGAGTAGACTAGTTGAGCCGAGTTAAGTTGAATGAACTTGAGGACATATGAAAGAGGATAGACCTTCGGATGGAGGACAAGTGAGGTGAAGTGTTTCAAATGTTTGGGTTTCGGACACATGGTTGCTAAGTGTTCGAACCGATATACCATGATGCTTAGAGGAGATGTAGTAGATAGCACCAATGAGAGCGAGCCCGAGGAGAAGAAGGACGTTGGAAAAGTTGAGGCTGGGGAGGAAGAGGAGACTTGTATCTATACTGACCAGGGAGAGGTGATGACCTTAGTGTTGTGACGAGTATTGAGTTTGTTGCCAAACTTCAAGGAGGACCAAAGAGAAAATATGTTCCATATGAAATGTATCATCAAATGACAACTATGCAGCATCATTGTGGATAGAGAAAGTTGTACTAACGTAGTTATATAGTTCTTCGTGTGAAGGTTAGGTTTGCCAACCTCCAAGCATCACCAACCTTACAAGTTATATTAGCTTCATGATAAGAATGCTTTGTATGTGACTAAATAGGTAATTGTGCCAATCAGTGTTGGGAGTATTTACAAAGACGAAGTAGTATGCGATGTCATCCCCATGGGAGCTTCACATTTGTTATTTAGGAGACCTTGGTTGTTTGATTGACGTGTTACTCACAACAGATACAAGAACACCTATGTAAATGAGAACCATAATCAGCTTACCTAAACTAGTAAGAATAAAGCCTTAGTGATTAGCTTAAAGAGCTTTGAACTGCTAAGAAGGTCAATGAGCCTATATTCTTGTTGATTAGAAGATTATTAGAGATAAGAGATTTGGAGAATGTTCTTAATGAGATTTGAAGTTTGATCGATGAGTTTTTCAACCTGTTTCTCGAGGAATTGTCTAACGGGCTATTTTCAGTCTAAGGCATAGAGTACTGTATTGATTTGTAGCCAAGCACTACCTTACCGAATCGACTTACATAAAGAATGGACCTTAAGTAAGTTGTCAAGCTAAAAAGATAAGTAGATGAGCTTATAAAGTAAGGATATGTAAGGGAGAGCATGAGCTCTTATATTGTACCAACTTTGCTAGTCCCAAAGAAGATGGTTCATGGTGTATGTGCATTGATAACCGAGCAATCAATTGTATCACTATTAAGTATAGATACCCAACATCGAAGCCCGATGACATGTTAGATGAGTTTCATAGTGCCAAAATATTTTCTAAGATTGATTTGCGAAGTGGTTATCACCAAATTCGCATGAGAACATGAGTGGAAGACTGCTTTCAAGATGAGGCATGGTCTCTATGAATAGCTGGTTATGTTGGATTTACAAATATTCTAAGCACATTTATGAGGCTTATGAACCATGTGATGCGCCTTCTAATTGGATGATGAGAGGTCATGTACTTTGATAATATACTGGTGTATAATGCTAACCTGGAAAATCATGTTCAACATCTCTAAGCTGTTTTTGAAATATTACAAGCTGAAAAGTTTTATAAGAATTTGAAGAAGTGATCTTTCTTGGGTTTATAGTGTTAAGGGAAGGAATTCGAACCGATGAGGAAAAGATCCATACTGTTTTGGAGTGGCTGATGCCAAGGAATGTTATTGAAGTCCACAGTTTTCATAACCTAGCTTCTTTTTATAGGTGATTTATTAAAAACTTTAGTACCATAACAATCCCCTTGACTAAGCTAACTAAGAAGAGTGATGGGTTCAGATGGAATGATCGAGTTGAACAGAGCTTCAAGGAGATTAAGGAGAAGCTTACCTCTTCCCCTATTTTATCATTGCTTGATTTTGAAAAGCCCTTTGAAGTAGAATATGATGTATCAGGCATTAGAATTAGTGCTATCCTAATGCAAGAACAACAACCTATCGCTTACTACAATGAGAAGCTTAGTAATGTTATCCTAAATTATTCTGTATACGAGAAAGAGTTGTACTCTATTTTTCAAGCTCTTCTTGCCTGGGGACACTATTTATTGCCATAAGAGTTTGTTATCTACACTGACCATGAATCATTGAAGCATTTAAAAAGTTAGAATAAACTCTCTAAAAGGTAAGCTAAGTAGCTAGAGTTTATGGAGAGTTTCTCTTACGTGATCTGGTACAAGAAAGGAAGCACCAACATAGTCGTCGATGCTCTGTCACATCGACATGCTTTGTTGACCACTTTACAAATAAAGTTGTTAGGATTCTCACTTGTCACTAAACAGTATGCTCATGATCCTCATTTTGTTCCTATTCTAGAGCAATGCCAAGAAGAAGTTGCTATTGGAGGATATTATCTTAGAGATGTTCCACGCATGAGCTGTTGGTTTGGGAAGCTCATAGTGGTAGATTATTTAGTCATTTTGGAGAGATCAAAATAGCCAATCTATTAAAGGAAAACTTTTATTGTCTTGGTTTAGCAAAAGATATCTATAAGGTAATGGGAAGTTGTGAGGTATGCAAGAGAGCTAAGGGGAAAAGAGAGCCTCATGGAGAGTATACGCCCTTGCCAATACTAACCTTACTTTAAACTGACCTCAACATGGACTTTGTCCTGGGGTTAACCTGGACATCTAGCAAAAAAAAAAAAAAAAACTATATTTATTATAGTGAACCGCTTCAGCAAAATGGAACGCTTCATTTTATGTCATAGAACTAATGATGCTTTATATATTGCGTATTTATTTTTGCAAGAAGTTGTCTGATTACATAGAATATGGAAGACCATTGTTTTAGATCGAGACACAAAATTCTTAAGCCATTTTTAGAAAAATTTAAGAGGAAGACTTAGAACCAAACTTGTGTTTAGCTCTAATAATCACCCTCAGACTAATGACCAAACTGAAGTGTTAAATAGGATGTTAGGCAACCTACTTGAAGCTATCGTACGAAAGAACGTGAGGGACTGGGATCTGTGTCTACTAGTTGTGGAATTCTAATACAACTAAACTATCTACGGTACCATTAGGAAGACCCCATTCAAGGTCGTTTATGGCTTCAATCTTACTATCCCCTTAGACCTGATGGGCACCCTTGTAGCTACTAAAGAGAGTCTACCTAGAGTGGATTGAGCTAAAGAATTGCAGGAGTTATACTAGATTGTGACAAGGAAGATCACCAAGTTTAATCAAAGATAATAAGAGATTGGTAGTCTGAGTTGTTAAATTTTTTTTGTAAGCCAAGAGACTTAGTATGAATTCACCTCAGTTGAGAATGATTTTTGCACTTGTGACATGACAAGTTTTCTCCATAAGCTGATGGTCTATTTAAGATTCTGAAGAAGATAATTTGCAACACCTACTAGATCAAGTTGACCAACAACTATGGTGTTTCCTCCACTTTCAATGTGTTCGACTTAATTCCCCACCGACCAGAAGAAGATCCCACAAGTGCCCTAGAAGAATAGGAACTGGAGATTATTTTGGATTTGAGGACAAATCTTTTCGACCCCTAAGCAGATGATAAGAATCAACCTCTTGAACCAATCATGCGTAACCGAGTTAGAGGACTCTAGGGATTCATTCGAAGAATACTATCTTGAAGCCCCATCTTGGACGAAAATTCCTATCCCAACCTTTATGTTTTCCTTTATTACCAACTTGATTATTAAGCTATCATGTGTACCAAACTTACTTAATAGTTGTACTATGACAGAATATCTTAATAGATAGCCCCAAGACTGTTTGAGCCAAACTCTCGAGTCGACCACTAATGTTTGACCCTAGCTTAAGTTGATTACTTTACAACAAATGGTTGATCGAGCTCTAACTTGATCCAGATCAAGTCGTCCCTTGATTACAAACTCTCCTTTCTCCTTTTTGCCCACTTTGTACCATATTCCTAATGTTTAGCCACCAAATGATATATGTCTTCTAACACAACATTTTAGAAAGATTCTTTACTTTTCTATATAGAATATTTTTTTTTCTTTTACTCTTTTTAATATGTATTATATAACCTACTTGTAAGAGTACCCTTTTTGTTTTTTCATATATATAAAGTAACCCTAGTAAATGAGTATATAAACTTTTACTTAATTATACGCAAAAATAAATCTTAATAATATTATAATATTATTCAAATTTTTCTTTAAATAACCTTAGTATGCTCATTACCTTTTAACTCTTATATATTCCCTTTAGTAAGGAGTAATAGCGAGTAACCTTTTAATTTGGACTGGTAAGTTATATTCGATGAATTATTGACCGAGTAGGATTAATTGGTGTGTCATATTTAATCGGTAGTTGCTTGGAATTTGCTAGGTTTTCTTTGTTTCCTTTTATTTCGCTTTATTGTGGTACTTCTCCATGTGCTCGACCTTGGAGACGCATTAATTACTTCGGCCATTGCATCTCTCAATAGCACTTTTTAATGGATTGTACAACCCAATAAAAAAAAAGGAAAAGGGTTATATAATAATAATAATAATATTAATAATGTTAGAAATTTAAAATAAGAGAAAGAATAAGACGATAAAATAAAAACTTAGAGACATTGGTGTGGCATGTAAATAAATATCAATTGCCAGAGGTAATATTGTTAAGGGAAAAAATTCAAATATCGGTATAGTTTGTAATTTATAAGAGATAGCAGGATAATTTGGTTGGAAAAAGATTTAAACTTCTTACTATCCCTTATTCCAAATAAACCCTATATCTTTTCCTTACCAAATTATCATGTTACTTTTTCTACAAGAATAGAAAATTTACAGTTCTCAACTCAACTCTTTTCAAATTCAAAGCCAAACTTTGGATTAAGGGCTAGGGCAAGAGAAAAACTGATAAAACTTCAAGAAAACGTAAAAATACAATAATTTTAAGTAAGTCTTTCATCTATTTTACATAGAAATTCGTTTTTCTTCAAGAAGATATCATAAAAACCATAAAGATTTCTGTTTTTGTAGCTTCACACGTTTATAATTCAAATATAGAGTGTTTTTATCATGAATTACATATAATTATTGTTCTTACTCTTTTCTTTAAAGAATTCTTAGTTTTGCAGTTTTAGTATAGGTTTAGTAAAGGCAATTGATGACGTAGATAGGGAACGAGGTTGATATGGTTACAACATAAATTGCGAATTGTTGGCGTTGCCGAGCCAGTGTAGGACTGCATGGTGGTAAGGTATGTAGTATAGTAAGGTGTATGCGTTGTGCATGAGTATGGGATTGTGTGTATGATGTACGAACCTACCTTTGTGTGTGTTAGTGTTGGGTATGGGCATGTGAGTGATCGTGAGTGTGTCAGCATGTATGCTATAGGTATGTATGGGTCAATGTCGATGTGTGTAAATTATGAGATGTCAAAAAGTAAATACGAGGTTATAGAAGGACATATAGAAGGTGGTTTGAAAGCTCAAAGAATGAGGTAGAGGGTTGAGTTTGAGGAGAAGAAGTGTTGAGTTAAATTGTGAAGAATTTAATAAATGTTAAACTCAATATTTAATATTTTTGCGCAAGTGCTAAAGGTTACGAGGAATCGGATCTTATTGAGATAGAAGTACTAGATACTAGGTACAAGGTACATGTTTGTTAGTTGTGTGTGCTAGATTAGTATACATTAACCGGATTTAAATGAAACTAAGACTTAACTATTTACTACTTATGCTTGGCTTCGACTACCTACTGATAGAGTCTACTGGTGTTGGTGAGGTACCTGGTGATCTTTGCACGACGTTGTCTTCAATAAAGTCCCATAATGAAATGACCTAGATAGATTTAGGATTGTTTTTGGCACTTTGGTGATTAGAGATGACCCAACACTAATACTTATGTAGTATTTATATATTGCGTGTATAGGGGTTATGACTAACCCCAAGTCTTAAGACGCTGAAACTATGCTATTTGCAAACTTAAGTGACAAGATTTAAAATCGATTATTTGTTGCATTTATGTTGATACTTATGTGTGTATTTAACTCATGACATGTATGATTATGCGCATGTATATGGTATCCTGTACTGACCGTTAGCTCACCTTTCAGGAAATCGTTGTTTTTCAACTGTAGGTTCAAGGTGTGAAGTTTGTGGTGGTCATTCTGTAGGGGATGCGAATTGCGATTATCTATAATGTGGTGAGAAGGGTGATCTTTGTTATTATGGTGACATAATAGGGATAGCATAATTTAGCTTTTAAGAGTGAACTATTGAGAATCATATGTTATTATATCATGTTATACATATTTGGAGATTGTTGATTATTTGGAGTTGCCTGTAACTCGTTTAAATGATGTTACTTTAGGTTGTTTGTCTTAGAGTTATATCGTATTCAAGTTCATTCACTTGTAACAACTGGATTTGTTTACTATTGCGGTATGTGGAATTTGGGTGGTCGACATTCTACTTTAATTCAAATTTGAGGTTACTAAATTATGAGTCAGCAGATTTCATATAATTAGTTTGCGGATCTTAGTTAGGTTGTAGCCTTCTAAATGCATGATATATCATTAAAAGTTAGAAACACGCGGCAGGCTGTAGCATTTCTGGTTCTAGAGCGTTACAATAATTCAATTGGGTTGCCTTCCTTTTAACAACGTAATCTAGTATAGTTTAGGAAGTGTATGAATTTAGGGTTATTATGTTGGGTAACAAGCACCTTTATTTATTTATTTTCCTTTCCTTGAAATTTATGCACCGTTGCTTGTTTGATAAGCTCCTGATACTTTTGAAATTGTATAGTTGATATAGAGATATATTCTTCTATTGCTAGCAAAGTGGCAAGCCTTGACACACCATTAGACATTTTTTATCCTAGTTTTCCGATCTAAATTTCAAATTTGCGTCAGCCTGAAGATTCATATCATTCAGGATGGCGTTCTGCCAAGATTCTCCTCTTAGCTTCTCTGACAACTGTCACATTTCTCTTTCAATTACATTTTATTCAGCTTTTTAAACTTTCTTTACCAATCCAATTGGCTCAAAGCATGCACAATATTCATTAACGTTTGCCTCACAAATTCATGGAATCGTGTCTATCACCATTACTTTCGGCTGATGCGATTTGTTATTATCCTGCCTTGGCAGAGGAGATAGCTCTCTTTGCATAATGTAATGAATTCCTTTCAGACTCATATTACAAATCTAAGAATCTCATATGATAAAACCAAATTTGATTCAGCTTTTTTGTTCAGGATGTTTCTTCTCATTCGGCTTGTAAGCATTACAAGTTTCATTACATTTTAGAAGGATTGTTGTCTATCCAGCAAGTATATGGATAACCGACATAATACTCCTTTTCTTCTCTGCACTTGGAAGAGCAATCAGCACTGGTATGAAATATAAACAAGTCATAATTATTAATAGCTTGTCAGCACTTTCACTCTTCGGGTGGTGGATTTGTGATAGATATCAAGTAACAGGAATTTGAAAGATCCACAATTGATGGTTATATATATATATGATGCCAAGAAATGCTTGAATTGGAATTTTACTGTTAAGGGCTTGAAAATTTTTCTCTTTTGATGCAAATTGGTGTTTAACTGTTGGCGGTTATTATGATGCTTTTTTATGTCAATTTGTAGTCTTACCAACTCCTTAATTACCAAAGTAGATCTTTTTTAATTTGTTTATCTTCTGGGTGCGGGTTCTTTCCTCATGCAGGAAATTGCTGTTTCAAATTGATGGAAAGGGATCCCCCCCTGTTTCAGTTCCTACAGTGTGGGTTTTGGCTTCTGCAGGATCACCATACATGAGGAATTGGATCACCAGAGAGTTGGATGAAAGGACAAGACATCGAGAGGGGGGGCTGGAACCACGGTAAGAAGAATCTAGTGACTCTTTGTAGCTGTGGATTGGTTTATCACTTCAAGTTAATGCTTTTAAAGTCTGCAATCTGATGCTTTCTGAATTGTTATCAGGGTGATATCTAGAAGCACTGGTTGCAAGTGAATCAACATGGGCAATCCATAAAATGAATTTATGTTTAGACAAAATAACAAGGATTTTATACCACATAATGCCAAATTACATTTGGAATTGTGTTTTTTCATGCCACGGGAGGGAAGAGGTGAAAAATGGTTGGAGGTTGGCTTATTCTTTTCGCAAGATTTTGAAAAAAGATAAAAAAAGGGGCAGGAGTTGACTAAATAAATAAATTTTGGAGACAATAAGTATCTACCCTTCCAGATCCAGGACACACTAAGATTATCCACAAAGAACTAAAATTGACATGTAATTTTTGCAAGTAAACAGATAAAAAAATTCAAAAAATGAAAAATAAAAACTGAATTAAAGGGCATGTAAAACATTGTTGACCCAATGCAGGTTCATGGCAATCATGGGAGTTTTGCTGCAAACAAGGTTCAGTCTTCTGTACAAGATTCTTTTCAGAAATTCAGTCAATGCCCTAGCAGTGGTTCTCAAGCTTCTCCACCAAAAGCGGCTGTTTCAGTTAATTCTTACGAGGCTGTAGAGACGGAGTCTCCATCTGAATTCAGTAAATCTAAAGGTTCACTGGCTGGAAAGGTTAAAGGCAGTATGCAAGGAAGTGGAAGAAGCTCCTTTCCTCACGGCAATGCAAATGTTATGGGAGCTGGTGGGAACATGGGTATTGGTCATGGTGATCAAAACTTCCCTGCCACTCCTGCTTTCTTTCCTGGTAACCTTCTTTGATCATTCCATAAATCTAGTGGATATGGAGATGATTAATCTGATTATGTGTCTATTCCATTCACTGTTCATTTCTACTTGCTAAGCGTGTAATGCACCTAACTTGAAATATATTCCTTTCAACATGAGGTTTGAGTTATGCATTGTAGTTTTGATATGTTTTTTAATGATGTTATCTCTCATCTGATTATAGTCAATCAATGTCAAATCTTATGATCTACTACTAGTCATAATATAGAAATATTTATGCCACGAATCGGAGACGGCAAGCACATATCCCTTTGGTATGATTCGTGGCACCCAAATGGCCCGATTGCAAATTGGAAAGGCAAAAGGAGCATTTATGCCATGAATTGGAGGAAAGAGGCAAGATTGTGTGACACTATCGATGGACTTACTTAGCGTCAGAAGGGGATACTTAGGACATCATCAGATCTACTCTACGTTCTTTGATAACACTTAGGTTAGGTATTGATGACGAGTTTATTTGGATAGCTGACCCAGTAAAAGTTTCTCCAATTATTCAGCGTACAACCTACTAAGAAGGAAATGTCCTACCACTCCTTGGCTAGCCGTTGTTTGGAACAAGAACAACACTCCTCGCTACTCTTGCATCGTATGGCTTGCTATTAGAGAATGACTTCTAACTCAAGACTAGTTATTCCACTAGGGTATAATATCATGGAATTACTGCTATCTTTGTGCAACTGAGGAAGAAAACCACCATCTTTTCATCAATTGCAACTTTATAAGGAATGTGTTGGCAAATATCCAGTGTCAACTCTTTCCCTCTTGGACTAACTATCTCCTAGCTTGCTATATTGCATCTTTTGTGGAAAACTTCAACAATCTAGGCTCTCCTATAAGTAGAAGGATTCCCTCCATTGTGTGCTATCAAATTTGGAAAGAAAGAAATTCCAAGCGTACAAGAGGCGCTCCTACTTTATTTGCTAACTTAACTACGGTTATTCTATCTTATATTGATGTATAGCTTTAAACTTTAATGCCATCTATGTCTGTCATCCACAGTCGTTTGTTTTGTAAATGTGGATCACAATTGTATATCCTTCTTGGATTCTATATTTTTTATTAATACAAATTTCTAACATTACGCCCAAAAAAAAAAATAATATGGAAATATTTTACATTTTCTTATTCTAAACAAGATGTCACTTCCTCTTAGGATATGAAAATACAAGTTTTATTCATATTGTTTGTACTGTTTCTTTGGCTTGCGGTAATGCATTTTGGTGGTCAGCATCCTGGTGGTATAGGTGTTCCCACTGTTGGGATGGCCTTTCCAGGATACGTTGCTCAACCTCAACTTGGCGTGGGTAATTCCTAGATGACATGGTACCTTCCAAATGAAGGCTGTTCTTTTGTTATTACTGTTATCCCACCTTTTGACTCTTGTGAGATGCAATTGACCCCAGCATTGCCTGTATGATTTGATGTACTTAGTGGTTTTTGGACTTATTCCATGCCAAGTATAATACCCTTTTTGTCACCCAAAAAAGTATAATACCCTTTTTCTTATCCAAAAAAGAATGATAACCTTTTAATTGGAAAAATATGGAGGTGCATGGTAATTGGAAGTCTTGAAAATGCCATGATACCCGGTAAAAATCAATGGTATACAGATCGTTACGTATGCTCTTCATTCCGTTATTGGTCCATACTTCCTCACCAACTGTTGGTTGGGTTGCAACACTGAAGCCTGGGGTTTTTGACAACATTTAAGCCCCAAGTCACCATGATAATCATTGATCAACTTGTGCGACCAGTAATCCAATCCAAATCGCTTCTTAAGATCTATAATTGCCTCTAAAGGTCCAATATATACTTATAAAGACAATTGAATCTTTTCAAACGGTTTCTTCTTGAGAACCAAAAAAGTTTGTTATATAACACATCCATTTGTTATGTATGGATGATGAAGTTTTATCAATGTAGAGCCAATTGTTTTTTTTTTTTTTTTTTCTTCTTCAACTGGATGGATTGATTTTGTGTATATTGGACATATAATAGTTTCGAATTGAATCCTCAGACTTATGAAAAAATGCAACTTCCCGTGCTCTTATACCATCAAGTATGCCTTTTCTTAGATTCCTTCATTTTTGCTTTTTCATATCACCGCCGACTATCCATTAAAATTATATTCTTTATTATTATTAGGAAAAATAGGAACGAAAAACGTGAATAAAATTCAGAATATGGATTAGAGGAATGCTAAACATGGCACAATATTCTTTGCTATTGTACCATTCTTATACTTTTTATACCAAGCTGTTCAATTTTGCTTATTTTGTTCAGCTGTAACAACCAAATGCTATTATTATATTCATTTTCTTAAGTTCCTTTATTTTTACATTTTATATCACCATTGGCCATCTATTAAAATTATATTCTTTAATATTGTTAGGAAAAATAGGAATGAAAAACATTAATGAAATTCCAAATATGGATTAGAGGCACAATATGGTCACTATCCTTAGAGAATCTCTTACGCTAAGAATGTTAAAGGGTACTAATTTAGCGTTATTGTTCTAAGAAACTACTAAGTTTAAAAACTAGAATATCAATTTTAAAGTTTCTAAACCACATGAAGAATTTAGAACTAAATGGTATAAATGCAAAGTGTTTTTTTCTTTTTTGTTTATTTTGAAAGGAAGAGAAGGATCTTGATTCTTAAAAAATTCTTTTCTTTCATTAGATTATATTTAGGACAATTACTAAATGTACTAGCCTCGTCACTATAAATTATCGTAACTTAAAAGTAATATATTGGTTCAAGAAAAAGTTGTAGTTTGTGAGCAATTACCAAATTCTATAGATTGACACTTTGTTCAAATGAAGTTAATTTCATTTGAATAAAGTGTTTCCTTAGAGATACTCTACAACTCTTGATATGATTTCGTTATTTTACATATATGATATTTAAAAGAAGTTTTTGGCTCATGGGACATAGGCAATGAACTTCAATCATTCACAAGAAAATATGGTTAAGAATTATAAATAGATCAAACAGTTTAACCTAATCTAATATATTAGGGTTAGGTTTAAACCAACTAGCTTGTTGTGGCTAATTTAATAAACGAGTAAAAAATTTTCAACTTAGCCCAACTTATTTGGGTTCTTGGATCAAATGAGTTAAGCCACAGTCCAGCACATGCAACCCACTATTTTTTTTTTCCTTTGGACAAGAATCGACAGGCTGAACGAACCCCGTCTCACATATTTGACCTTATATTAAATGAATACTTTCGTCGTAGCCCATCTAACTAGAAGGCCACACCAGGTAAATCATTTAATATATCACAACAATTTAACCAAAACATCATAACCAACACCTTTAACCCAACCCGGCATATTAACGATGATAGATAACACCACCTTAGAAGGGTTTTTGGTGTCATTTGGATTGCAGTAATAATCATAAAGCGTAAGTAGACTCTTCAAGTATGATGTTGCCTCCCTTTTTGAAGATATATCTCCACAGGAAAAAGCCTCTCCGGTAACTTCATGCACGAATCGCCGAGTGCCATGTCAGTCTATTAATTGTGGTAAGTGATAGGATACTTGGCAGCATGATTTTGGTTGCGTATTATTAGTATCCAAATAAGCCACCCTTCACCATGTCTTTGAAGAAGAAAAGAAGAAGGTTTACAAGACGTTTGCCAACTCTTTCTTTAAGCAGATTTTAATATTTTCAGTTTATTGGCCGGTCGGTGGACTAATCCGGTTTATTATGGGTTAGCTTACTTTCACCTATGGATTAAATGGATTATGCCAAGTAGTCTAATTTTTACATAATTTGTTATTTTTAATCTTAACTCACTTTCTAGGTGGACAAAACAATTTGGCTTGTTTGGCGAAACCCATTTTCACATCTCTAGAAATAAGGGAATGCATATTATTTCAATCTCACCTAGAGCTATTCAAAAACTAGTTTAGAATCGTTAATCGATCTGATTGGTCAATGAATTGGCTTGAGCTTGCCATTGGTAGGCTCATGAACCAATAGGTCAAATCGGCGATTGTCAAGCTCGCTGATTTAAACATGAAAACATAAGAAAAAAAAAACATTTGGTCTTTTTTTTCCCTACTAAAATTAAATGTATAATTACATAAATTGTGCGTTTTTTCCCTAATTTAAAATTGATCTTAAAGATTTTCTAAAAAATCATAAGGAATTACAGTAGTCTAATTCCTAATAGATATGTAGGTACCTTTAAGGTGATCTTATAAATAAGAAAAAAAAATTCCCTACTACTACTTATTTCTTCATATATGAACTAGTTCTTTTGTATTATTATGATGTTGTAATTTACTTTCCTGTTTGGTTAATCAATAAATCAAATTTTGTAATTTTAGTTACATTGTGATTTAGTTTTATCGAACCCTTACACCATTAAACATCTCTATTAATAACTTAGGTCTTCTTAAATTATGTCTACGAACTACATAGACTACTCAACAACATTATAAGTCATAAAGATCTTTATCTTCTTTAGCTCCTTTTGGAAGATATTTTAAAAACTCTGTTGCTACCATTCCTAAACAAAGGTTATACTAAAATGGTAAATGAATGCTCGAGGACATATTTAAGGCATATGACTAGCGAATAGCCTAAGAAATGGGGTCAAATTTTTGTCCCAGTTGAATGGTGTTACTTTATTAACTACCATCTAAGTACTCATACTACACCATTCGAGGTTCTCTATAAATATCCACCACTTATTTACTTTGTTCTATATATTCTAAATGATCCATGAAATGAAATTTTAGACCCATCAATCACCTATAAATTTCATTTGAAGATAAGATCGAACTCTTCAACTTTCATTTGAAAAGGTCATCGAACATGATGAGAGAGCTACCTAATAAGAAAAAGGTTATTTGTATAAATCAAAGGACCGAATCCAAACATAATCGCAATGAGTAACCTAATCAAAGCTATGCTCTAATCTCTTGAATAAATATGCTTAGGAAGGAAAATCACAAAGTCAAATGGATAATCATAGATCAAAATTGAAGGACTTATGGGAATCCCAGCCATTAAACTAAATGGACAATAGTATTTCATAAAATCACTTACTATAAAAAAGTAAGGAAACTAATAGGGATAGGGATGACTCCTCTAATGGACACAATACACCAAGAGAAGATTGAATGATGCATAACCTACTTGATATAACACATAAATAAGATGAAAGGTTTGCTTGCCACAATTTTAAAAGAGTAAGAAGAAAATTAAATAAGAAAGACTCAAATAATATGACAAAGGGTAATATCATTTTTCAAGTCCTATTCTCGTAAAGTTATATATGACTATTCAAACTAGTATAGTTATAAATAAGGTTCTAAACGAGTCAAGGTAAGATGATACATAACTAAGTTTAAGCTTGAGCTTAGCCGAGCCTAGAATTTTGAGTTCATGCTCGATTCTAAGTGATACCCAATAGGCTCAGGCTTGACTCCACTAAGCTTATTTAAGCTTGATTTATTTATTTTTTATTTGAAAATCTTTTTCCATTTATAGTAATATTAGAATCTAAACTTGACTTATATTTATACTTAATTCATGATCTATTATGTTAGCGAGCTAATCGATCCAAGTATTATGAAGCTGAAACTTGATGCTCGACTCAATTAAAGTAACTCGAGCTTAACTAGACATTTTTCAAATCAAATTCAAGTAAATATCAAGTTAAACTTAAATAGTTAATGAGTAGTTTGACTCATTTATACCCTTAGTTATAAATATGGAAATAACTAAAATGAAATCAAATATAGACTAAACAAGGAAAGAAATAACAACTAATGAGCTACTAGAATAACTCATCTCCATTCCTATATCAGATATCAAAATACTTAGGATAGAATTAGAGCTGCAAATAATGTTATGAACTAATAAACCTTACAAGTGTACTCACTTGATATCATCACTTATCCTTTTGGAATTCTTTCCACTAAGCAACTTAATTCTTCTATTCTAAGTTAGGTCTCAATTCACATTGTATCAAAACTTAGGTCTATACTTGATTCCCATCAAAAAGTAGATAATAGTTTTTTTAACATTAGCAACATAATTGAATGGAAAGCATAACCTTGCGAATAAGGGAGCATAGAACATAAGATGCAAAAAATTTAGTAAGGGTAAATAGGTAATCCTATTATATAAGGTTCCCACTGATACCTTACTCTAGTGGATAGGTTTTAAGTAAGTATTAAAGACCATATGGTAGATTTTAGATAGCAATATCTTGAGAACTACAATTAGAAGGTAGAATTTAAGTATAATATCTTCATACCTAATACCTCCTTAGAACCTATACTCTAAAGCATACAATATATATATTCTAACGTATCTTATATCACCTTATAGAATTATTTAATAAATGAAAAATAAATAATCATATTAAGTTTTAAGCTAAAAATTATTTACAAAAAGGAAAAAGAAAGGGCCCAAATTTATAATGAGAACCTAAAGTTGAATCTACTTTTCTTTTATATCACTTTCTTTATTAAAATGAGTGCACTTATAGTTTAGTTTTACAAACAATTACAGTTTATATAATCTTCTCTTTTAGCTCGTTAGAAATATGAATATTTTCATTTAATTAAAATAAATTACTTTTATATTGTGACAATATAGTAGTAATATCATAAAAAGAAGTTGGGACATTTGTAATACACATTTTAAATTATTAATCAAATTTGAAAAGTAATCTTTTAGCATCGAAAAAATATAACCAAAGTTTGTTATTAAGAAAAGAATGTATGAGCTGAAATTAATATGAAGATAAAAAAAAAAAAAGAGGAAATTTTTTAAAAATTTCATAAAGTAACTTGCACCTTATAAGTTTTATAGAGGATTGGTTCCAAAATGATTTCAAAATACTACAGTATAGGCAAGGTTATTAAACTCGCAATTTAATGTAAAATCACTAGAAAGTTAGTAGAATTAGAACATAAAATCGAAATATAGTAATGTAAGTTTCTACAACCTATATAAAATACTGTAAAAAACTATGAAGATACTTATAGTAATTATTTAAAACTTGAAATACATAATGAGAATACAAAAATGAAGAGATTAAGTTCTTTTTTCATAAAAAGTTTTTATTATTTTCTTTTTTTTAAAAAAGTAATGAACTAAAGAGACCCAAATATTTCAATTCATTTTAAATTACTGATGGTATAAATTGAATGATATAGTTTTTCTTATAATTTTTGCTATTGGAGCTGAAACGTGAATGAATGCTATGAACATAAAATAATAGACTACTAGAGAGAAAAAGATAAAAATAAAAATAAAAATAAAAAATGATAGAGAAGATTATGTAATGCTTTAATAGTTGATGGCTTGTAAAAGTTTAATTGTATTTTTTTTAATTTTTTTTTGTCCATTCAACTTAAATATATAGAATTTGTAAAGTCGGTAACTCGGTAAAAAAATATAAATTTATAACGAGTTTACATGTAAATTCAGTTAAAAATGTAAGTTTTTACATGAAAAAAAAAGTTTATACACAAGTTAACTTGAAAAAACTTCTCAAATCATAAACTTGTAGAATGGCAAGGGTAGAATCACAATTTTGACAATTATGAATATAGGTATCAAATTTGGTAATTAATATCTATAAGTAACATTTTGTTGTAAAGATTGGACTATACATAACAAGTATAAGTGAAAAACTACACTAGGAACTCAAGAGGAGGGTAGGGTGAATTGAGTTCAATGCCTAAATTTTAATTTAATATTAATTTCTTAATTTAAGCAACTAAAAGAATGTAATATTGAAACAATAAAGTAACAATGAACATAATCAAGGGAGTGATAAAATAATAATAAATGAGGAAAATAAAAAAAGATAGGAATAGAGAAAATCAAGCCCGGATTTAACGTGAAGTTTGGACCATCACCTACTCTCTTCGAATACATAATGCTTCTAACTGAGGACTTCACACCACTTTATTAATTTCTTAATCCAAGCTCCAAGAGCTACACATATACAAACTTGATTATACAAGTTTCATACTCACAACTCACCCAATCTTGATTTTACAAGATTCTCAATCACAATAACTCTCAAAATAAACTCAATCTCAAGTATAGTGCACTCTCTCAAAGTTCTTGTAAGTATAAATCATTTTGCACTATACTAGGGTTTTATAACTGATTTGGCAAATTAAGTACACAAGACAAAGGAAAAGCGAACAAAAGGAATAATTGCAAATTTCTAGCTCTATTTCTTATCCTGCAACTACCCAATAATTTGTATTTATAACCTCTTAAGAAAATCCAACCATTGATTTACCTCTCTTTATATTTAATGCTTTATGATGGCTCCTTTTTGTGTAGACTAGTTAAATGGTTCAAGTGGGATCATTCGGACGATTCATTCAAATAGGGTTACCATTCAGATGGTCTTTAAGTCATCAATCGCATGATCTAACATAGCTCACTGACCTGTAACAACCAGCCTAACAGTTCAAGGATAACTAGCCATACAGTCCATCACCTGCCACTTATTTACAATAACTAGCCGGATGGTCTAAGGATAACTAGCTGAATGGTCTAGGGATAATGAGTCGGATAATCTATATTAGAACAACTGAACAACACATACTAAGATAGAGCAAACAGTTTTATTCCCTTTTACTTCTTTCAAAATTTCAAACTCAATATAATAAAGTTATATTATAAAGATATCATGCAAAACATTGTGTTATAAAGATAATTGAAGTCCTTTATCAAATTAATCATGTTTTTATAAGATTTGTAAAGAGGTTCATAATCGATGATTAATTTAACATAACTTATATGGTTTTGTTATCACAAAATGATACACAAGAACCCACTAGTTCAACAATCTCTTCCTTTTTGATGAGGGCAAAACCTTACAAAACAAACTTCCCCTAAATATGATACTGCCCCTCAAATTAACAATCCCCCTCTAATGATTTCCTTTGAAAATGTTTGTGGAAGAGTCAATATAAGAGTAAGTTGAAAAAGCTTAATTTTAATTTTAGAAGATAGCTGATTCAACTTTATATTTCAATTTGATACTTATTAACCAACTAATCTCTTCAATTTTATGATGTCACCTTCACTAAACTTAGACAAAAAAATAGTTGAGTGACTTATGAGATTCCAAGTGATGAAAAGGAAGAGAAAAGCAAGTCAAAAATCCGACATAACCTCGACTTAAGCCTTAGGGTATACCACCTTCAAAAGAACATAATTCAATAGCCAATATAACCAAGAAATATAATGCACAATCATTCTTAAGATAGCAACCAATTTCTCATTGTAACAAGATATTCCATATAACAAAGTAACCAAAGTTCATAAGGGATAACATAAACACTGATAAGTATACTAATAGAAGGTTGATAGGTCAAAATCTTGAGTCAGTACATAATTAAAGAGAGATAAATAAAGGTGATCTTAAGGACCAATAAACAACATATACAAAGCTATACAACAGAACACAGGATGGCTAGAGTTTAAGTTCATATACAAATAGAAAACATATTGGTTGTGTCAATTCTACAGCAACCATCTGGACGGTATGATTGAATTGTTAGCATGGTTGCATATAAATTGTATTGGCCACTTGAAATTTCCACTTAGCTCATGGACTCTTCACAATATTCGAACAAATCTTATCTCAATAGGTTAAATAAGCTTAGATGAAGCATGTTTAACAATTATAATTTTGCATTTTAGGCAAGATTAAAATAGGATGTTCAAAATGTCTAGCTTTAGCTTAGTTTTGTTTTTTTTTTCTAAGGTTTAAGAGAGTAAAAAACACATCAATTCATAATGAAGTAAATATAATCATTTAAACATGACTTATAAGTTAAAATAAGCATGTAAGAGGCTTTATTCAACTTGGAATTTATCAAATGAGAAGGATGTGCATAAAAGAACTTTAACAAGTAATAATGAAATCGATTGTGTACAAAACATACCAAATGATGAAATTTATGCAAGAAGCCTAGTGAACATGTTCCTAAGACTTAATATTATGTTATAAGCCATTTCATTTAAAGGGAAAGACATTTTATCCAAAAATCACTACTTGAGATCATCAAAAACAACTGTTTTGAGGACAAATTGAGCTTAACAACAAATATACACACTAAGTTAAATTTATGACAAGTTGGTATTTCAAGTAAGTTTCAATAATATTTATAGGTGTAAAGATAGCATGACTAAAACATATAGTATACAAATGAACAAAATGATTATATGACTTCCCAACCATCAATGAGAATCTAATTTAGGTCTAAGGGAGTCAAAATCACACAAAAACAAAACTAGACTAAATCAATCATTCAACTTAAATCTATGGACAAAATTAAACATGTGGGAACCGGTTTTGAGTGCATAAATTGAGATAAGGAAAAATTCTACGCATATGATCTTAAGCATACATAAGTAACTTCAAATGTGCACAAAATGTATGACATTTGCAATTATCCATTCCAAGCAAGATTTAAATGTATATTATAATATGGTGAAAGTATAAGTAAGGCTTGGAAAGTAATTAATTGTAAAAACACTAGGTGAGTTCCCAAATGTTTATGAAAGCTCAAATGTGGTTGATGAGAAGTCAAATTTATATAGTTTCATAATATATCAAATCAACCATTTAAGCATGAGATATTCGCACATTTAAGCATGAGATATTAGTACATTTAAACATGCGTGAACACATATTTGACATGAAGATCAAGATATAGCAGCAATGTGTACATGAAAGCCTAATAAGTATATAGAATTTCAAGTATACACAAAATATATTAGTTCTCTATAAAAACTACTAGAATGAGTTTCTTAAATCAAATACCATATTTGAGGCATTCCAAATTTTCTGTGAGCATTCTTCATTTGAATTTCTTGAGTGCTTCCACTTAAAGCTCCTATAAAAATATGTAATTGCTACTTTGGTACTTATGTGAGTTTGGGTCCTTTGTGGTTAGTAGTAATGATATATCCCTGTTCTTTTGGAACTTAAATCATCTTGCCTTTATGATTTAAATTGGTATTGCAACATATTACACACGTATATGTAGTATAGCCATTTCTAATGAAATTGTTACAAGTCTTAGTTATTTCTTTTACAAAGTAACTTTTATAAGACTTGTAAATATATTTCTTATTATAGCTAATTCCAATTTTGTTCAATCCTTGCCTTTGAGAGCTAAGGAGCTTATCCAATTTTTTTTTTCCCATTTACGAACTTGACTATAGTTTGTTTTGAATCATTTAGGCTAGACTTCAAGATAGCATTTTCAATTTGAAGCTCACTTAGCCCATCTACTATAATATCTTCACTTTTTATGCTTTCAACTTTTACTTCAAGAGAATTACACTTCTCTTTTAATTGATTATTTTCCTTAGTTGAATCCTCATTCTTAAGATTCAATTCTTCATCGTTTCTAATTAATTTATTAACTTCTAACCTTAAGTACTTATTATCTTCCTCTAAACTTTCTTTGGCATCATCTACTTGACTATATTCATTTCTAAACACATTAAATTCACTTCCTATTTTAATCATCATTTGTTTTACCATCTTATTTTTCTTTTGAACCTTAATAAGTTTCTTAAGCAACTCAGCATTCATATTTTTTAGCTCATCAAATGAAGAGTCATTTGAAGTAGAGTGTACCTCATTGTCCATTGCCAAAAAGCACATGTCTCCCTCTGAGTAACTTGAATCGCTATTACTCAAAGTTGCAATCATACCCTTTTTCCTTGTTCCTTTCTAGGCTTTCTTAATATTTGAGCAATATTATTAAATGTGGCCTCATTTTTTGCAATTATAACACTTGATTATTTCCTTCTTCTTCTTTCTTAACCAAGATATGTTTTCATCCTTGTCTCTCGCTAATTTCCCATTGAATTTCATAGACTTTTTGAAATTTCTTGTGATCGTGGCTACACTCACTTTCGTTACTATTGGAGCTCTCCTCGATTGCCCTCAAAGCAATTGTTTTCTTTTTAGACCCTTATCCTTGTCTCTTAATCATCTCATGAGTCTTAAGAGTTCCGAGAAGTTGTTCCTTTGACATTGTGTTAAAATCATGAGCTTCCTCATTTATGGTTCTCTTGACTTCCCAATCCTTCAGTAAGACTTAAGGATTTTGGAATTGATTTCAAGACTAGTAAATGATTTATCGAGAACATTTAAAGGATTGATTATGTTAATGAACCTATTATGCATCTCATCAATCGCTTCTTTAGGAACCATCCTAAAATTTTCAAATTAGCCACAAAGTAAGCTTATCTTTGTGTCCTTAACACAGCTAGTTCCTTCATATATACTTTTTAATTCTTCCCAAATTTCCTTAGCACTCTTATATGTATAAACTCTATTAAAGTCATGTTCATTAATGGCATAATGCAAGATATTTATCACTATTTCATTTAAATTAAGTAATTTCCAATCATTTTCGGTATAATTCTTTTCTTCCTTACCTTTTATCTTAAATGGCCATTTATCAACAACTTACCATAATAATTTATTTTGTGTTTTTAAGAATATGATCATTCGACATTTCAAATAAAGATAATTATTCCCAATTAAGAGTGGTGGTTTATTTATAGCTTGCCCTTCTATGAAGTCCAGTATGTTCAATGTCATGATCTTTACTCTAAATGTGGTTGAGCAATAAATTTAGAGACCTTACCTTGATACCAAATGAAAAACTATACTAGGAACTCAAGAGAGAGGGGGGGAGAGGTGTGAATTGAGTTCAATGCCCAAATTTTAATTTAATTAAGCAACTAAAAGAATATAATATTGAAACAATAAAGCAATAATGAATATAATCAAGATAGTGATAAAACAATAATAAGTGTGAAAAATAAAAGAGATAAGGATAGAGAAAATTAAGCCCAGATTTAACGTGAAGTTTGGATCTCCACCTACTCTCTTCGAATACACAATGCCTTTAATCGAGGACTTCACACCACTTTATTAATTTCTTAATCTAAGCTCCAAGAGCTATATATGCACAAACTTGATTATATGAGTTTTAAACTCACAACTCACCCAATCTTGATTTTACAAGATTTTTAATCACAATAAATCTTAAAACAAACTCAATCTTAAGTATACTGTACTCTCTCAAAGTTCTTGTAAGTATAAATCACTTTGTACTATACTAGGGTTTTACAATTGATGTAGCAAATTAAGTACACAGGACAAAGGGTCAGTGAACAAAAGGAATAATTGCAAATTTGTAGATCTATTTCTTACCCTTTAACTACCTAATAATTTGTATTTATAGCCTCTTAAGAAAATCTAATCGTTAGTCCACTTCTCTCTACATTTAATGCTCTATAATGGCTCTTTTTTATGTATACCAGCCAAATGGTCCATTTAAATAGGGTCACCATTCATATGGTCTTTAAGTCACCAATCACATGGTCCAATACAGCTCACTAACCTGTAGCAACCAGCTGGATAGTTTAGGGATAACTAGCTGCATAGTCCATCACTTGCCATTAATCTGCGACAACTAATTGGAGGACCCAGAGACAACCAGTCGGATGGTCCAAGGACAATCAATCGGACGATCCATCACCTACCATTGATCTGCAACAACCAACTAGATGGTCCAGGGACAACTAGCTAAATAGCCCATACTAGAGCAGCTAAACAATACACACTAAGATACAACAAACATCTTTATTCCCTTTTACTTCTTTCAAGAATTTCAAATTTAATATAATCAAGTTATATTACAAAGATATCATGCAAAACATTATGTTATAAAGATAATTTAAGTTCTTTATCAAATTAACCATGTTTTTATAAGATTTGCAAAGAGATTCATAATCAATGATTAATTTAACATAACTTACATGGTTTTGTTCTTATTAAAATCACATACAAAAACCTATTGGTTCAACAATAAGAAGAATTGAACAGTACAAACTTATTATACCATGTTTGATTTGTATAGTATTAGACATAAATTTATATTAAAAAATTAATAATTTATATTATACAATAAATAATTTTTTATAATATTTAATAAAAACAATATTAATTAACTCAATATTATAATATAGAGGGATACTTTTAAGAATGCAAAATATATTTTGCTTTTATCTAGTAAATTTCATTTTTATACTATTGTGTAAATGGAACAAAATCTAGGTTTTTTATCCAATCCATTACCCTAATTTTTATCCAATCACTAAGTAAAGTTACAAATCAAATATAAAATAAATTTTTTTATCTAATCCCGTATTATAAAAATTATGCAACTAAACACTATCATAAGATGAGATATGGATATGATCTTATGCCTTACCACTCTAAACACATCCATCCTTAGGATTTAGCTAAGTATTATGGGTCGTTGGAAAGTTTGACAATATAGGAAAAGTCGCTTACAAATTAGACAAACTTAGTGTGTCTACTATTTGCCCTACTTTTCATTTTTCCAGTTGAAGAGATACATTAGTTCAATGATTACTCACTTGCCCTATTTTTCATTTTTCCAACTGAAGAGCTACATTGGTCTGAGGATTACTCACTTCACTGAATTATTTGAAGTAGAAGGAGAAACCTTCTTGAGCCATACGCCATCTAAGATCCAAAGCTGGTCAAGAAGGGAGAAGTTTATCATAAAATGGTATTGGTTCATTTAAAGGGACTACCATCATCATAGCATAGGCATTAGACATGCATTTATACTATTTTAACCTACCCTTATGGATAATGATTTCATGTGAAGGGGAATATGAAGTATGGAAACATGGATTATAACATAATTGTCAAATTATAACATAAATATTATACACAAATACACTTACACATATGTGCTTGTACACACCACATACGCGCATGTGCACACATACACACATATATATATTTATCGTGTGTACTCATAGAAAGAATAAAAAAATACAATATTCTCACTTCCTTTTGAGCCATAGCTTTGCATTTGAAGTTGCATATGTTTTCATTATATTTAAAAGATTTCCAAAAATATCTAGTGCTTCCTTCTATTTTGTAAATAATAACAAGAACTATAACCTGCTTTTTTCTTGATGTCATAGGCATTTCAGTTATGTTTGCCTTCTCTTTTTATACTCATGAATTAATGCATAATGACTTCACATTATTGGTATGGAAGCGATTTTGGCTTGCAATGCATTAGATAGTTGTAAAGAGAGAAATGAAAGGGTCTTTCATCCTATTTATAGGATACTCCTAATAATCTAGGAAAAAGATTCACAAGGCAAGATACAATATGTGTTTATCTATATGGATATAACTTTTAATAAAATTTTGATACATGTTTTTTATGAGTTCTCAATATGTTCATGTGCTAGAGTTCTATGTAACTTAGACAACACAAGCAAATACGTGGCATATCATGTCTTGTGAATCTTTTCTCAATAATATCAACTTTCGCATGGAATATTATGAGTTTGAGAAATTTGAAGGGACTTTATTATTGAATTGGTGTCACAACCATTAACCTAAATCTTAGATATTCTTTTGTTTTTTTTTTTTCCAATAACACACATGATGCAAATTGGGCTCTTCTAAATGTCGACAAACAAAAGAGTCTTTTATCCTAGTTCATATTATATATGCTTACTCCTTAGCCTATCCTCATCGTTTGTGTTTGAGGATATTTCCAAGAGTTAAATGGGTCAATTACTATTGTTTTGAGGGATCTCTTTTGAAAAGCCCTTAAAATTGTTTCTTTTTTCTTTTTAATCTCTTTAACTTATCATTTGAAAAAAATACTATGATAAAATATTTAGAGGAAAATTAAAAAAAAAAGTATGGGACCCATTAGAATGTAAAAATTGTTTTTTTTTTTTCTTTTCAGTGATTGCAACAAGAGGGAGGATTTGAACTTGCTCCATCATATTGGGAAACCAGTATTTATACTATTAGGCTCTAAGGCCATTGATATGTAAAAATTGTTAAAAAAAAACTCTATTAAAGGAATTTAGGAATTAAAAGAAAAAAACTTTAAGAACGAGTATTCCTTAATTTATTGATGTCAAATTTTAAGGAATTTGAGGAGGCTCTTAGGATTGAGAATGGTCTAGTTAAAGTAATCTTTACACAAAATATTATGAGTTTGAGAAAATTTAGGATCATCTTTATTATTGAGTTAATTACTATCTAAATTTAGATATCCTTTTTCCAATTTCACACATGAAAATTTGGCATTACTAATTGTGACACTCATTTGTCTAGTTAATACCCTCATTGGCTCCCTTACATTGTGTTTGGGATAGAGGAAAAAAAAATAGAAAGGAAAGAAAACAAGAGGAAAGAATTAGGAGGGACTGAAAATGGAACGAAAGTATTTAATTGGATAAGAGAGGAATGATTACAGAA
This sequence comes from Lumnitzera racemosa, assembly GCA_024138005.1. Taxonomy (NCBI): domain Eukaryota; kingdom Viridiplantae; phylum Streptophyta; class Magnoliopsida; order Myrtales; family Combretaceae; genus Lumnitzera; species Lumnitzera racemosa. Next base: position 83,238,219 of record JAMXBC010000012.1, read on the forward strand.
GGAAGTTGATTCGGTGTTTTTTAAAATATGCTAAAATACCAAAATACCCTTGAAAGTTTAAAGTGTGTTTTTATTTGAAGGATATTTACATCATTTCATCAATTTTCCTTCCTACTCTTCACGTATTGAAGGAAAGGTTTTTGTAGGACTCAAGGGAAATTTTTCCCTCTCAAATCCCTTCCTTCCCTGTTTCTACTCTTTATCAAACAAAGGGAAGGAATCTTTTCCTTCCTAATTCACCCCCTTTACCTTTCTTTCCTCCATCTCAAACAGAGAGTTAATGTCATCATGGCAAGTATATTTTAATCAATAGCATGTATAAAAGGAAAGGAAGAAAGGGCTTGTAGGTACGTACACTACATATAGGCTAGAATAATTTTGATTATCTAAAATAAACTAATCAAAATTGAAAGATATCAATGAGGTAATTTTTTCAATATCGCTAGGATTGTTAAGCCATTCAAAATTTAAATTTATTCTTAGACTAGAGTCAAAGTTTTGGATTGAATAGAGGTAACTTCATGGACTAGAGTGAAACGAAGGACAAGGCCCCTTAAAAAATCAGATGGGTCATGACTCAACTCTATTATTGTAGATCATCTTATATGCATCACATAGTAGTAGCAACAAATTACTTAGGGTAATGGGTCACTAATCGTGACTTGAACATAAACACAAGAAATGAAAATAAAGAAAAAAATAATAAAAAAGGATAGCTTTTGTAGGTGTTAAGGGTTTCAACTAGAGTCATCACGTGCGTATTGTGTAAGTTCTGCGTTATACGTGACTTCAGAGAAGTAATGTGAGATTTAATAAGAAATGAATAAAATATTATGAAACCCAATATGTAATATATGAAATTCATATAAATATGAATGGAGGAGAATAAATGCGGAAGGACGACACCTAATGGAAGGACCGGTACAGAATGAGGACAGGAGGAAGAATAGGAAATCTTCACATCTCGAATGCAAACAAGTGACAAAAATGGAAGTCTTAAGGAACCTTAGGCATTAACCTTTTAACTTAGGCAAGTAATATTGACTTTTTACCTAGATAAAGATTAGATGTGCCTAAGCTCAAAGCTCTTATTGGTTCTAAGAATGCTAAGGAAATCAATAGTTTCTTTAAAGTCTAAAATAATACTTTGATTCAATTGGTATGCTAAATGATGCATCAAGGTTAAGAGTGGCTTTTCCTCGACGATATGGCTACCCTATGATGGAAAAGATGTTTTGATTGTACCAAGCAGGGAATCAGGGTGATGAAAACGTAAGAAGACTTCAAAGTTGAGTTATAGGCTCAATTGTACCCAAATAATGCTAAGGGAAAACTCGAGCAAAGTTAAGGTGTTTGGAATACAAGGCGTCCATTTGAGACTATGTGTGGGAGTTCTTAGAGCTACTGTTAGAGATTCTCCACATGAGCAATAGAGATACCATGTTTGCCTTTTGTGATGGCCTATAAAGGTAAGCCTGAATAAAGTTGGAGGAGTGTGGGTTTAGAACTTGGCCCAAGCTATGGCTACCGTAAAGAGCCTAACAGAGTCCAATCAACCTAGGAAGGGGATGATGGATGAGGAAGCATAAAAAGAGATGGACCTAAGCTTAAGTCAGAGTGACAAAAGTCCATCCCAAAAAAGAAAGGCTCCTATCGAGGAGAAGGAGCAGTTTAAGAGACGGTCGTCATACTTCAATTGTATAAGGGTACATGAACATAAGGATTGTGTAACCTAGAATAACATAGTGCCCTTAGTTGCAACAAAAAGGGAAGAAGAGGCTCAATCCAACAATAAGTTGGTAGTTTTTGTAACAGTCGACTCCACATAAAGTAAGTATGCTAAGGAGTCCGAAAGCTTAATGTATGCATAAGCAATTGGGGTATGTCGTTGGATTAATACCTTAATGAATACTAAGGCAACCAATCTCTTCAACTTTAACAAGATGGACGAGAAACTGGGCTTTAAGGTTTAAAGGGGTAGAGGAAGACTAAAAATTGTCAACATATGAAGTTTGCATAGCATGTATGGTATAGGATGTTGACTTCTAGCTAAGCTAATGGAGAGTAAAGATAAAGATAAAAGTAATTCCCTTAGATGACTATGAACTAGTCATCATGATAGCCTTGTCGATTGAATGTGCATCCAAATCGCAAGCTATTGGTAGATCAAAAGTGAAGAATGCCATGACCCAAAGTTTAGAGGTAATGAATTGAAAGGCATAAGATGGCTAAGGTGAAGGGGAGATAGAGAGTTCCAAGGAGATTTTCAAGCCTAAACCACCTAAAGAGGAGGTGGAGTTGAAGAAAGGAGAGCCTATGGGGTAAATGAGAGTACTTCGACTAAAGGGACCAAGACCTAGAGCTTAAGGAATACCAGAGTTGATCAAGGAAGGTTTAACCTAAGATCTTCAAGCTAGTTTAATGTTAGAGCAAGGTTGACAAACTACGAAGTATAGGGTAGCGGATGGACTGCTTTAAAGGGGCAAAAGGTACATATCTCAATCCATGAGGGTATTTAGAGAATATTTATTAAATGGTTCCATGACCCAAGCAAACCATGGCATAAAGACTTCTTCCAAACGTTAACTAAGGTAGAAGACAAGTTTCATTGGTTGAAAATATTAGAGGATATAGAAATACTCGTTGAAGCTTGTGTGGCATGCCGGATAGAGAGAGTGAAGACCTTTGCAGTGTCAAGAGGAGAATCCTTGTAGGTACAAAATGAGAAGTTGGAAGGAAGGTAGAGAAACACTCTATGCGTACCACTATCATACTAATAATTGATCTTACATTGTTATGGGACAATGTAATTTCCAATATTGGTTTTAGTTATGGTTACGGTTTCATTTTGGTTTGGCATGTGGTTCTTAATGTAATAGGCATTCACTCTCCTCTCTTGGGAGTACTTTTCACACATATCACAATTATGATTTCAAACTTAGATCGAGATTAAGGCTAGTACATCCGTGAAATTTGACAAATAGATTAACCTAACCAGTGTAGATTAATAGATCTAGTTTATTAATTGTTTAATTTATGAGTAGCAGATATATATTGGAAATAGTGGAGACTGATGTGATATCTGGAGGTATGCTGTAATATGTATGAATTGTGGATTTTTAGTCCGTCTTGAGCACCTCTTTTGTTTTCAAGGTGTGATAACGACGTCATTACATTATTATACAATTAATAATTTTTTTTACCAGTTATATTGGTTTGAAGTGTAAACTAGTGAGACTTTGTGACTAGTGGCACGTGCTATTAGATTAAATGATGGTTGTGTTGTAATCCAATTTGCGGAACATTTATCTTAAGTAATATTAGAGAAAACTAGTAACTAATGGGATGAGCCTCCCGCACTATGTTCATGATTCTTCGTCCCATCCTGGTGTTTTGAATCCTCAAGCTAAAGTATCTATTCCTAATCTACTATAAATATATCATGTTCAGTTATGTATTACTCATATATCACAAAGAATAAGATACGTAAAGGCTATTCTGGATAAAATTATATTTATGAAAGATTTTAGGACGTTTAATATGAAATTCAAAGTCTAAAGACCCAAGTAGCTAATATGAAGTGAATTATCTGCTTTGCTTAGTCATGAGCTGCTTATTTGTTGAATGAAATAAGATTATAATATAATAAATATTACCGATGAATGAAATAAAACAACAATAAAAATTGAATACATATTCAATATTTCTTTTAAGGGTATCCGATGATAAAAAATCTATTCAAGGGTCTTGGTAATTAATAACTATTCCGTATTTTTTGTAATAGGAATTCATTATAGAATTGTTATTATAGGTTTAAAATGCAATAAAATGTTGTAATATCTCTTTAATGAGAAATGTTGGGAGGGTAGGGGGATAGAATTGTGATAGAGTTAGAAACAAGTTGTGGCTTAATGGCAAATCAAGTTGTTGCTGTTTTTATGCTTTTTCATGCATCTTTATTAAGAGAAAATAGATAAATTTTTGTTCTAACTTCATTATAATTTAATGACATGAATACTACTTTTTTAACGGAATAAACTAGGTTTAAAATCCTTCCTTTCCCTAGTTGTAATTTATAACTTTGGAAAAAAAAAATGAAAAAGATAGAATCTAGCTTCCATTAAATAAATATTATCCCATGTATCCCTTGAAAAGTCTAAACCCACCGTCAATTAAACTGAATACAAGTGGATAAAAAAAAAAATGAAAAGAGAGGAAGAGGAAACGACTGCATTAACTCCATTCTCCTCCTTACATCCATTTTCCCTCGGTTGTTTGGCATCTATTGCGGTCTCTTCTCGGATAGTTATTTTGACTCAAGGACACTGACCCCTTACCTAATCCAAGAAAAAATTAATTCACATTGAAATAAGAGTCCACAATTCAATTAAAAGTTGGACACCTTACCTTGCCAAAGGAGTTTGACTAAAATAAATAAATAAATTTTGGAGACAATAAATATTTACCCTTCAATATTCAGGATACACTACGAGTGTTCAGATAGAACTCAAATTCAAAATATAAAAGATTAAAACTAAAACTAAAAACCGAACAAAACGGCATGTAAAACATTGCGGATGCATACACTTAACAAATTTTCAGTTAAACCAGATTTTACACTAAGCACTCCTGGCTTATTCGCTTCGATGAATGTAATAATAAGGTAAAACGAAATTCCAATTTATTAAAAATAGAATAAACCGTAATAGCAAATTACATTGTTCTGTTGGATAAAAAAACAACTAAAAATAGACTGAAATAATACAAAAATGACTAAACACGTTTCGAGAGAGAGAGAGAGAGACAGACAGACATACACACACTTAGGTGTCAGAATCAGTGCAATGGACTTGGTGAGTGACGATACGATCAGCTCGATGCAGCGACGAGTTGGAATTATACACTGATGAGAGAATGTGTAAGCACCGTACACCTGATTGTGAACCCCATCCTGAATGCGCTAATCGCATCAAACCTATATGGACAAGCTTCAAACTGCTGGCATTACGTAGGGTTGAAGCTTTTCATTTGCTTTTTTATACGTTTTGTATATGTTATGTGCTTGGATGAATTAAATTTCAATTCTTTTGGTTTTAATTTTGTGTCTTGATGTGATTGTAGAAGTTTTCAGGATTGATTTTTGTGATTTGGATCATGAAGAAAGCAAATTTAGGTTAAAACTGTGATTTTTGTGTGTCTGCTTTATGTTTTGGTCCGTGAAAGCAGTGAATTCTGTAGACGTGGTGGCTTTTCTATAATGAAACAGGAATTATTTTGGTTTGAATTGGACTCTAATCGGATGTTTCGATAAAAAAGTTAATTAGTGCTCAGCTACTTTTCATCGTAGACTATATACAAACATTTTGTTTAGACAGTGAAAGAACTTTAGTTTGGGTCCGATGGGTCTGGGTGGGTGGGTAGGTGGGTTGCATGGTGGCAGTGTGTTGGTGGTTTATGGTAGTGGTCGCTAATGGTAGTAGTTGCCGATGGTGTTCGGTGGTGGCAGTGGTTGTTGGTGTTGTTCGATTGAAGATGATAGGAAGAAGAAGGATAGGGTAGTCGGGTAATTTTTATGCTGAATTGCAATTAGTTTGTAAAATGTGTTCAACTGTTGTAAGATCGTGCTCGCAATTTTATCTAAGTTTGTAAAAATACTCAACTAAAGTGAATGCACTTAAATGTTCCTATTGAGCAATTTTACGAACTTAAATTATCGTAGAATCACTTGATGTTTATGCTTTTATTTAAAAATACTGATGTAAAGTGACTTCACTCTAATGCTCATAACACTGAATTTGTTATGAACATTTGAGCAATTTTAAGAACTTAAATGTTCGCAAACTCACTATATATTTCATAGAATTGCTTAATGCTTATGATTTATTTAAATTTATGAAGGTATTTAGAATTTTGTAATTCGTTAATTTACTGTAATTCTAAATGTTGGTTGTTTCGCTCTAACGAATTTCCCGTGAATGAACTTAGAAAAAAGCCCCCACATGTATGAATTCCTTGTGGACCTATGCATCAAATTGTTTGAAAAGTCAAAAGCAACAGCTTCTGCATTATAATTTGTCTTGACAAATAACAGTTAATGGGACCAAAAAAACTAAGAGTCAAGTTGATAACCAATGTAGGAGAGGAAGAGAAGACACGGCATTGACCTTTGTTCAGATTTCTATAATACAACTAGAGACTTACTATATTCACCTCCTTGCATCCTTGTCCCAAATTTATTAGCATTTTTCTTTTATATGAATCACTGCCCAGCAAATTTCAATATTTCCAGATTAGCTCACCTAGATTTGTTCTATACCCTCAATTCCTCCTGGTTACATCCTTAACTTTAATTGTTGTTAAGCTTTTCTATCTTTTCCAACAATTTTCAGCTTCCATGGTTACTCCATTCTTTCTCTCGTAAATTGTGTACTCCATTCCCTTTCTTACATCTTTCTCTTCAATTCTTGGCAAGCTTTTCTTATTTTCTTCCTTTGCTCCCATGGATGCTATAGGATATGGTGTCGTAGAAATTGCCAAATGCTTATGGGGTTCACTAGCTAACCCTATAAGCTATATCTCTAATCCAACAAAAAAAATGAAGTTGTTAGAGCGTGAAGTAAGACGGTTGATGAGCAAAAGTGTTGATATTGATAGAAGAGCTGAGGCCGAAGAGGTGATGCAACTGAGCAAACGCACAAACCAAGTGGTTAACTGGTTGAAGGAAGTGCAAGACCTCAAAACAGAATGTGACCAAGTACTTGAAGAAGGAAACTCATACCAACAGAACAAGTGCCTTTTGTGGTGTTGGTCTTGTACCTGTCGGTCGAACTACAAACTTGGAAGAAAAATAAGCCAACTGCAAAAGGATGTGAGAGAATGCCAAGCCGCAGGTGAATTTCCTGTTTTAGTTACTCTATTACCTACTCCTCGAGTACGAGAGATGCCTATGGAAAAGACTATAGGCCTGGACCCCATGCTTTCTAAAGTTTGGGAACACCTTCAGGAAACTCAGGTAGGAAACATTGGAATTTATGGGATGGGAGGTGTCGGAAAAACCACCCTCTTGAAAAGAGTTAATGAGGAGTTCCATCGCACGAGCCATGAGTTTCATGTCGTCCTGTGGATTGTTGTGTCAAAGCAATTCAGTTTGGATAAAATAAGAGATAGTATAAGGAAGGATTTGGGAATCGGAGGCTCTATATGGAGCGATCAATCTGAAGAAGCAAGAGCAGCAGTTATGTATGGAGTCTTAAATAAAAAGAAATTTGTATTATTGATGGATGACATATGGGAACGACTAGATCTTATTAGAATTGGGATTCCCATTCCTAGTCCAGAAAATGGGTCCAAAATAGTGTTTACGACTCGGTCAGAAAGAGTATGTGGGCAAATGAAAGCTAATAAGAAAGTTAAAATCCAGTGTTTGTCACCACAAGAAGCCTTAGAGTTATTTCAAGAGTACGTTGGTGAAGAGACTTTAAATTTGCACCCAGATATACCCATTTATGCTGCCAATATTGCTGATCAGTGCAAAGGTTTGCCCTTGGCTCTTGTTACCATTGGGCGAGCCATGTCGAGCATGAGCACTCATGATGAATGGTCAACGGCATCAAGAGTTTTGACGAACTATCCTAGTGAATTTTCAGAAATGGTGGATGTTTATAAGTTATTGAGTTTCAGTTATGACAGACTGGACTCAACCCAACAGCAATGCTTTCTTTATTGTGCCCTCTTTCCTGAGGACTATGAAATTAGGGTGGAAGATCTCATCGATCTCTGGATAGGGGAGGGATTTCTGGGTGATACAAATAGTATATATAGAACACGAGATAGAGGTGAGCTCGTACTTGGGAGTTTGAAGTCAGCATGTTTGTTGGAGAATGGCCAGAGGGATATTTGGAAGGTTAAGATGCATGATGTGATTCGCGATATGGCCTTGTGGCTGGTTTGTGTGCGGGGGGAAAGGAATAACAAAATCCTTGTAGAAGAAGATGATAAGCAGATTGCGACAAACATCTCTAGGTGGCAGGAGGCCAAGAGAGTATCTTTGCAATCCTTGAGGGCTTCTGGTCAAATGAATAATCTTACAGAACTATCAGTATGTTCGAATCTTGTAACATTACTGATGAATGACACTGACCTGGAGGCTCTACCAGAGGGTTTTTTTATGCTTTTGCAAGCTTTAAGAGTGCTTGAAATTCATTCAAAGCCAAAGAAAGATGGCCTCGGAAGTTTATTACCTTCAGGAATCGGTGCACTAGTTAACTTGCGTTATCTTAATCTTTCAAATACAAATATTGAAGTGTTGCCTGATGAAATCACGAAGTTGACTTCTTTGCTATACTTGCTGCTGAATAAGACCAACAAGCTTAAAAATATTCGAAAAGAAGTAATTTCAAGTCTAAGGTCATTGAAAGTTTTTAGTAAGACCCACATCATGTCTGACTGCACCTACAACGATGAAGAAGGCTTCATAGGGGGAGTAGAGTGCTTAAAGCAGCTGGATGAACTATCACTCACAGTACATAGAGCCTTCAGTGTCCAGAAAATTTTGGAATCTCCAGGTTTACAAGGAAGCATAAGAAACTTGGAAATAGTGAGTTGCTTTGGTCTAAGTAAGATTAATGACAATCTATTAAGGCGATCAGAGTTGAAAAATCTGTGCCGTGTGCATATCAAAGGCTGCGATGCCAGGAACCTATCATGGCTTATATATGCACCAAATCTTCGAAAGCTTGAGGTAAGTAATTGCATCTCACTGGAGAAAATCATTGATGAAGATATTATGCAACATGTAGATGGAGATACCAGTGCAAGGCTCTTCTCATCTCTTATTTTTCTTAATTTGGTTAATCTACCAAAGTTGAGGAGCATTCACATCCGGACCTTGTCATCTCCTTCACTGACATGGATTCAGATAGAGAGATGTCCTAGTTTGAAGAAGCTTCCGTTTGATTCTAACAGTGGAAAGAATACCTTAAGACTAGTCGAGGCAGACCCCGTTTGGTGGAGTAGATTGAATTGGGATGATAATGTTGTTGAGGATTTTTTCACCTCAAAGCTTAAGCCGATCTAATCCTCAAAATTTATGTTTCCTTATTGTATTTTTTAATGCTTACAATTTATTAATGTAAAATATTTGTCTATGAAATATTGAATATGTGTAGTGCAGTGCATTATTCTTGCTTGATATAATGGCCCAACATCCACTTCCACTGTAATTGACAAACCTAGCCCTACCAACTACGATCCACAATGACTAAGCTAATTGGTTAGTCATGTTTGCTGTCAAACTACGTTACTTTTTTTTTTTTTTTCTTTCACTTTTGCTTTGTCTTGGGGCGCTTAATCGGTTTGTACTTTGAAAGGTTGATGTTTAAATTGAAAGGGAGTGACTGATTGTAGTGTTGATGTTAAGGCAGATGTCGAATCCAGATTGGCTGGTGGAAACATAAAAATAATCTTTTTCCTCTATATCTTGTAATTCTTGTTTCCAGAGATCCCTCCCAGGTTATTCGCAAATGAATAAATTCTCGAGGAAAGAATCAAATCATTTATTTGGAGTTGTTAGCAAGTTATTAGTATTTCACTAAGAATAGTCTGAAATGTCATTTTATGGATTTGAACTTGTTTAAAGACATAGGGCCATTAATCTTTAACCTCCAGCTACAAATGTTTTCACTTCTTATCCTATTTAGCATGCCCACATGTAGATATGTTCCGTGTGTTCTGTCTAAGCATTGTTTGTATAAATTCATATATGCATCCTTTCACATGTTACACATGCAACAAAATGAATTTGAATTTTTCCTTGAAAACAGCAGGTCCTTGCTATAACAATACTGACAATGGCACTTTAGATTACTATGATGGAAATGAGATTGTATTTGTGGTTTGAGGCAGAAAATGGTTCGCGGTTCACTCTGTGAAATACAAAAGTCCATTGAAAGAAAATGTATTATTTTGGTTTCAAAGGTTAATCGGTGAATTACAGGTTCTTTCATCCCGTAATCTTGATATGGTGATTCCTTCAAGATGATGATTTTGGGAATTTTTTGAAATAAACAGAACCTTATTCAGGATGGTGTAGGGGCCAATGCTTTTTCTCGAATATAATTTGTAAGTATTGATTTTTCCCTGGTTAATATGCTGATTTGATGTGCTTCTGCAGTGTTATATTCTTTTATCTCCTTTTGTTATTGTGACATTTAACTCATCTACTTTAATTTTAAATGGTATACACGCAGATGATGATTTTTGCTTATAGCTGACCAAGGGCAGAGTCTGCGCAAGCATTTTTGATGAATGTTCATCAAAGAGCTCTTATGAAAAGATGTACCTCCTATTACTCTGCTGTGAGAAAACCTCATTTTTGCCATCCTCAGAATTCTTTTCTTATTAGGCTAAGTTTTAAAAAAATAATAATAAAAATTAAAAAATAAAGAAAAATTAAAAAAATAATAATAATAAAAGTGTCAAGTTGAGTTTAGTCGAATCGTATAAAGTCGGATCTGACGATGGTTGAAAATGTATATTCAATTTAATAAATTCCAACTCTTTAAATAGTTAGGTTTTATTAAAAAAATATTTTTTTAGTCCAATGTAAAGCGAATTTTTATTTAATTTATATTGAACTAAATAGATTTAGGATTTATTAAATGAATTAGCATACTTTTTAGGTTAAATTAAGATGAACTAAATCAGGTTCAAGATAAAAAGTCCAATAGGATTTCTAAAAGCTGGATTAAATCTTCAATGAATCTGATAAATCCAAAATAAGTAGTATTGTATTTTATGAATATTAAATTTATTAAGATTGAATTTTTATCGAAAAGGATCTAAAAAAATTCAAATTTATGGATTATAAATAGTAGGCATTGGCCGTAAAAAATACACATTTTACAATAGCAAAAAATTCCCAAACTCTACACAACAATACTTCTCGTCCATAATCTACTATTCACGTTTGCCCTCATTATACTGTCCAATCACTACATGTCCACACCTACGGCAACAACCGTATAATCTACCGCCAGCACATACACAAAAGCATCTTCACATCCAACACACAACACGGCTTGCATACATTGACCTTACCGCTCACATTTGCTCATGTCAGCACTCCACTATCCATTGTTTAGCAGCCTTCACACATTTCACTCATGTATAGGACAAAACTCTATCATTGTATGATTAAGGTCAATAGTTAATTTAGGATATTCGAGAAAATAAATCGATTAGGTAAGAAACTTATGAAAAATATGATAACCTTAATCAAGAGATTTCCATACATTAGAAAATCCATAATATAATAAGAATATCAAAAATAGAATCATAATATTGAAATTTTACTTTATATAAGATCTTAAAATCAAATTTAGAGTAACCATATTTAAATTTAGAGCTTTCGAAAAAAAGTTATTTAATTGAGTCTAAACTTTATGATTAAGATAAAAAAATTATTCAAAATGACTTAGTAAAGTTAGATTTTAAAAATAATGATCCAAAATCTTAATTTTACTCTTAAAAGTATGATTATTTAATATAGTATCAAATTACTTAGACTTTTAAAATCGAGCTCAGAATGCGATAATAACTTAAAGATAAGTTAAGTAATTTATAAAATAAAATAATATGATATAATTTACTATAAGAATATACTTGTATTTTTATGAGTATATTCGATATAAACAATAATTATACTTGTAAATTAATTCTAAATTACTTAATTATATATATTATGTGTTGAATTCATAAAAATAACTAAGAAATATATTTTAAAAATAAAAGATATGTTAAGGATAAAATTGTATGTATCGGAATACATTATATGTAATATATACATGAGATATATACTTGTATATTAATAAATAACTAAGTATTAATAAAATATACTCAAAATATCTAAATAATTGCAAATCTTATAAAAAAAATCAATTACGGTTAGGGATTGTTGGAATTCATTGTGGCTTGCTATAGAGGGTTCAATTATGCTGAATCAAAGGCAATCCACTATTAGAAGCCACCTCTTACTAACAATTAATAAGGAAAAACAAGGAAAAATAAAAATATATATATAACGAAGACAACAACCAACCCAAATAGCCATAAAAAGGATTGAGGACATCAATTTGATTCTTTAGAAACTGGACATACTCAAAGGAAAATTAAAAAAAAAATCGTAGGAAAATAAAAAAAAAATTAGAAAAATACAGAGCAATTACCATGGTAGATCAATTCCTAGGATACTTTTTGATCTGCTGTTGAGCCATTTCACCACCAAGGAAGCTCCCTAGCATCTAGGTGTTCCCACACACCCCTACCACCCTACAGCCACTGGAGTACCCAAGAACAGTCAAATCAAAATTCTGCTTTGTTTTTAATTAATTTCTAAAAATAGCAAATCCACTTAGAAGATTATGAAAAAAAAATTGGTTAGGTTATTTTAAACATACTTGATACTTTTATTTTTAAAAAATTTGTGATATTTGGTATACTTGCTTATGAAAACTATTGTTCATCCAAAGTTTGATTTGTCAAATAAATGTATTAAATGATATTATTTCTAGATCAAAATTTTTGCGCAAAATGTGTATAATATATAGATAATTGTTATGTAACCCAAATTTTTATTTGAATATTTTTAATATTTATTGCATTTCTTGATCTAAAAATAGCTTGAAAGTAGGTTGAAATTATGAAATAAATAGGAATTATGAAATTAAATGATGAAAAGGACGTGTAATAATTTCTAGCAAATACTAATAATGTTGGTATAGGTTGAAATCAATTTGGTGCAAAAAGGATCATAATTAGGTAATTTAGGATAATTCAAGGATAAAATCGTAAATACAAATATATAGGTATAGATCGAAAACTTGAAACCAAGTAATAGCTAAGTTCTCCATATTTTTTGGAGTGTATAGAAATTTTTGAAGAATTATTTAGTGATCCAAACTATTTATTACAAATTTACTTAGTAAAATGGCTTAAATTACAAATCGAGACGTATTTTCAATAATAATAGATTAAAATGTAATAATAGTGGAATAAAAACTATGAATGGGTATACTGATCAGATTAGATAAAAGTTTACTTTTAATATAATTAATGATATTTTACTGACCAAGATATGTTATATGTGTATTAGGTTAGATAATACTTATGTCATGGCATTATAATGACAAATCAGGTAAAATACAGTTTAATAATATAAATTATATATAATATGATAATATTTATATAGATACGTATAACTATATTAAAAGTTTGAACTACTCGCTAAAAGTTATTTCTAAAAATAGGACCCGTAAACATGTCGTTAGGTCTATATGAACTCAACGACACTAATTTTATTAAAATCAGACAATCTTAGGTAATATAACCTATAACTCTAAAATATTCTAGAATGTACATATTATAGTAACCCTACCAAAATTGAAACTTAATTAAATCAATTAAAAATAAGTTTCGATACAATCAAAATAATATATAATATGTAATAGTATAAATTACATATATTATCAATAATTAATAACTTAACTCGATATATATATAATAAAAAACTATATATTATTGTGATAATATATTTATATATATAACTATTTTAAATACAACCCTAATATTTTTATAACTATTACAAAAATTGAATTTGGGTTTTGTTTATATAGGATTCTCTAGTGGTCAGACTATTGACAACCTAGGTCTTCCGTAGCGAACTTCTGAACAAGTAAGTGAGATCAATGCTTTACGGTATTTTGGGGTATTATTTCGGAATATCTAGAGATCTCGATATGTATTAGCTTGTGATTATAAATAGCTTTTTATGTATATGCAATGCTTATGATTAGGTTTTGATTTGCTATGATAGGAGTTGAGCTCCATGTTATTATTATTCCATGAATATTATATTTGAATTATTTGAGTTTTATTAGTCACCCTAACAATAAACTAATTTAAATTAGACTTAACATCTAACCTGATATGCATCACAACCCACTAGGAGTAACGATTAGGATTCCTAGGTTAAACACGGACTCCCATCTGTAAAGATAGCTGAAATAGTTTTTTCCCCACTCTTAACTGAACTAAGTGACAAGAGAAGAGATCGCGGCAAGATTGAGCATTGTGGTTCGAAGGTGGTTACAAAAGAAAGGTATTCTCCATTGCACAAGTCCCAGTAAGCCCTGGTTTGATTTCAATTTGTAAGTATGTAACATCAATTTCCTCAACACGGATTGGAGTAGGCACAATTTCTCTTATCTCACAACGGACTAGATAACGTCATGTTATAGCATTTGCTTATAAATGCATTACATCTAATCAATTTGGTTAAAAACCTTACTTGTGATGTGCTGAGTGCATACTTCTGTTTTTGCCCACTTACTAAGCAAGTTATCATTTATTTTCCTATAGTTTGTTTTATAAGTTTCAATTGAATTACAAGTACTTACCTAACACCAGAACATTAATAAATTAGGACAAAGAATGAGATACAACAAAAGATAGTTGGTTATTATCCTTAATATTAACTTTTTATCTTTTAAGAAAAAATACACAATACTCCTCAAAGGACTCAGTAGTTTTCAATATTTTGATCTATATGTAAAATGATAGGTATCTATGAGATTCACTGCTGCTCTTTTATAAGGTTAAATTATAAATATATTTTTAACAAATTATTTCAAAGGATTGCTCCGTTGGTTTATATCAAACAAGTATCGAATTTGATACTTTAAAGAGATAGAGTCGAGTACAGTTGGTGTGAATTAGGTTTAAAACAGGATAGTTTTTATCTTAGGATGACTCACATGGCAAGACTGTTACAATTTCATCTTTTCGGGGCATAGCAGTCACAATACGCCATACACACATACACACCGATCAACACACGCTTACTTACAAGCATATCATAACACTCATGCATATCCTGTACTGTCACATCACAACACAACACACGCACACGTTCTATACGTCCATCAACACATACGAGTGCACCTTAATGTCTGGTCTAAGTTCATGCATACGATACGATCCATTTAAGTAAGTGAGTAAATTATTTTAGTTAGTTGTTTATTTTGTTTTTTAATTAATCACTTTATTTTACTAACTTGTTTTTATTTTTATTATAGATTTTTTAATAAATTTTAACATAAACCATATGTCATGCACTTTCATGAGATAAATTGAATTTTTTTTTAAGATAAATTACATTGTTTTTAGTTAAAATGCTTTTTTTTTAAAATCAAAATTGTATTTTTTTAGATATTGTTATATATCTTTTTCGAGATTCATATCTTTGGTGAAGATATGTATCAAAATTGTATTTTATGTCTTTTTCATAAAATTGCAATTTTTTTTTGTTGCATTTTTTTTAGTTAAATTGTATTTTTTTAATCAAAATTGCATTTTTTTAGATATAATTATATATCTTCTTCAAGATTCATATCTTTAGTGAAGATATATATCAAAATTGCATTTTACATTTTTTTCATAAAATTGAATTTTTTTTAGATATAGTTACATATCTTCTTCGAGATTCATATCTTTAGTGAATATATATATATCTAAATTACATCTTATGTCTTTCTCATAAAATTACATTTTTTAAAATATAGTTACATATCTTTTTCAAGACATCTTGAAGAAGATATGTATCTAAATTGTATATCTTAATAGATTTATATAAATATAGCATTTACGGTTTAGAAAAATAAATTTTTGACATATAGTGATTTAAAAAAAATAATAAAAAATCTTAACTAGAATCTTTTCAAAAGATTTAGTTAGTTAAGTTTGTTTTTTTACAGATTCATGTAGTTAGATTTTTTTAGGTGTTTTTTAAAAAATAATAAGTTGATAACTAATGTAAATCTAGCTAGATTTTTTTTTTAAAAAAGAATTACGTTGGTTTGATCTCAATTAACAAGTAAGTAGGCATCTTTGGGGCAATCATAAAATATATATATATATTTTTTTTTTTTGAAAATTCGTAATAAAAAATTTATTTTTGTTACATTTTTATATATTTTTACATAGTTTAGTATTTTTAGAAAAATCATAAAAAAAACCATTAATTTTTTTATTTTTATATAGTGACTTAATCTTAATAGGTTAGCCTCTGAATTTAAATTTTTTTGTTTAATTTTTTAAAAAAGTAATTTTTTTAAGAATATTTACAGACTAGTGACTAAATTAGGATTTTTCCATACAAAAATTTCAGTTTTATTTTTTACCAATTTAACAAATTGGTGACTCCAATTCTTTTTTTAAATATTTAAAATTTTTTTTTTAATTTATATCGAGTAACTTATATAAAGCGTATATAGAGCGGGCTATATTTAGTATAAGTTAAATTAAGAAAAACCGAAATAAAGCTCCACAATCATCGTTTCAAAATTACTTATCACAATCGATTTACAGGCTAGTCTTCTCTTATTTGGCAGTGCTTGATATATGTTGATCGAGTTTATGTAAGTGAAGAATCTTGATTATAGCAGCTGATATACTTGAATAACAGCAGCAACGTAAAAATAACAGTAGAGCTTCAGTAAGTAGCGGGTTAAGAGTAGGATTTCCATCAAGAAATAGCAGCATGGAGCATGAAAGAAGAAAGGAACAAAGCAGTAGAAGATTTGAATGTTCAATGTAGCGTCTAACGAGCTGCAGTAGTATTCTCAATCTCGTCTCAACCATGCAACAACGTTCAAATGACAAGGTTGAAACAAAGCAACAACGTCAGAAGAGCATGCAAAAATGTGTTCTTCTCAAGTAGAAAGTTTTGTTTTATGTCCGTTTTGTATCAAATGAAGCAATGCTGAAGACTAGTAAAATTTAGAAAAAAAAAAAACATAAATCTAATCTAATCATCTTTCTACAGAGATTCTTCTTACGTCCAGTATGGAATTTAGGGTCTAGGACCCAGACAGTTTATATGTGGTGAATTATCCCTTGTGCTTACTTAAAAGTTGTGAGAGTTTGACATATGTTGTGGTTTTCTCTTTAATGGCAAATACAACTTACTGTTATATTTCCTTGTGCATCTTTAGCTAGTGAGCCTCGTAAGAACAAACAGGTTTTGACTCTCATTAAACAAATTCCAAGCCCATGTATGACATCCCTGTGGATAAAATATTTGAAAAATCTAAACTAACAGCTTCTGCAGTAAAATTTACTCTGTCCAATCAAAATATAAACGAAAAAGTCAATGGGACCAAACAATCTAATAGTCTATTTTAGTCAGCATTCTCACAATGCAGTTGCAGACTTTTGCCCAGTTGATTTCTAAAAATTGCAGCCCAAATTTAGTACAAGTATTTACTTCATTCTCCACCTTGCATCCTTTCTCCCTTGATTGGTGGCAACTATTACAGTCTCTCTTCCAACAATTATTAACTGACATGGATGCTGTAGGATATGTTATAGCAGAATTTTCCAAATGCTTATGGGGTTCATTGTCTAGACCTATAAGCGACATCCATAACCCAACAAAAATTTCAAGTTGCTAGAGGATGAAATAGAATGATTGGTGAATAGATATCAAACTGCGTATAATGCTCAAAAAGGAAAAAATGACCTCCCTCGATAATTTTTTGTGCAAGTAGCTGATTAAGGGCAGAGTCTAGGAAAAGCATATTCAGTGTTCTTCATTAAAAAGGTCTTAAGAGAAGAGGGAGGAGAAAAAGATGTAATTAGCATTTAGAGGAAAGCAAATAAAGCCTCTCATATGCCAAAACTAAGCTAATTGATGTGAACGTAATATTTTCACCGAGAAGTAGGTGAAAATTAGCCCTTAAATCATCTGTAATCAGTCATCTCAAGGTGATGATACAGTAAACAACAATCTGGATCCAATCAACCAATCGTTTCAAACCGAGCAGACCAAGAGGAGCATTCCTTTAATAATCAATAATAATATGTTGCCCACTTTCAGTGTCATGTTCTGTTGTCCAACTCTTTAACGATCCAATTCTTGGAATTACATTCACTCCATCTCCTTAGATGATCATGTATGAAATAAATTGTGCAGAAACCAATACATAATACATGTAGCAGTAATGGAACCAGCAAGCATGTATGGATCCCTTAGCATCAATTTGAGTGAGTAATTTTGTGCATAACATCTATTCCTTCCTAATGCTATAATCTAACAGACAAACTCTCATCAAGAAAATGAAGAAATTGAGAAGTTTTTTTGGGCAAGGTGAGAAAAATATATTACTTTACCAAAAATTTACAAGGAGATACACGGCATGGAGCACACAGGGAAACCAAAAAAATCGAGCTAGAAATCAATGACAAAAAAGATTTTCTAGATCAATTCTTATGGCCATTAAGTACTAAGGTGCCCAAGACAAAATTACAAAAAACAAGAATTGATAATTCTAAAAACCGTGTCTATCATGTAAGGTGTTTCTCCTATACGTCTCCGTTTCTTTTCCTTCCATAAGTTGTAACAGCCAACAATGAATGCCTTCCTATGGATCGGTTTGATTCTTCGGATAAAAATCAGATTCATCGCATCTTCTAGCAAGTCTGCAACAGATGGTTTGGACAATGTCCAACCTGTTGCATTCGCAATATCTCTCCATTAAGTCCTCGGTATAAGAGCATCCAAGGAATAAATGATCATGAGTTTCCTCTTCGTTTCCACACATAAAGCTGCAGTTGATAGTGACAACTCCCCAAGAAACCAATTTGTCCATGGTTAACAACTTTGCCTGAGCTATCATCCATAGAATTAGCGCATGCCTTGGACTTGTTCCTTTGTGCCATATTAGATGATACCAATCAACTTTAGGAGTGCTGTCTTTTGCCAAAGAATAAGCATTCTTTATGAGAGACTCTTAGACTCTACAACTTTCCATATGAGTTTATCAGCCTCCAACCCATTGGGATTTAAAATTCCCATTCCAACTGTGATAGTCATCCATCGTTCTCCTCTCGACCATCTTCAACTCTCAACACCTATATAAGCTTTTCCAGTCTTCCATTTCAGCATGGGTGTCTTTACTTGGCAAAAACTTGTCAATTTCATTCTTAATCCAACAAGGCCAAAGAGTATCTCCTTGATCCGTGCAAAGGATCCAAATATGTTTTAATTGTGCAACCCTATTCCACAACTTAATGTCAATAGCCCCAAGCCCACCTTCCACTTCAGGTTTATAGATATCCATCCATTTTACCTTGACTTTGGCTCTAGAATCGTCACTGCTGTTCCAGAAAAATCTCTTTTCACTTGGTTTGAATCTGATTCAAAATGCTTACTGGTAGGAGAAAAATTGTGAACCGATAGACTTGAAGAGAGAAAAGTATGCTCTTGATAAGTTGAAGGTGTCCAGCATAGGAAAGAGACTTGCTTGTCCAATGATTGATTCTAGTTGTAAATTTAGCCACCAAATTGGCACAGTCAGATTTTGAAATACTAGAAGATGAGAGTGGAACACCAAGATAGAGAATCGGTAAAGAACCAACACCAAAGCCTAAGATATTAATAATCCATTCCTTAACTTCAAATGAAACTCCAATAAAGAAGATGTGACTCTTCTATGGATTAGATTTCAAACCTAAAAGGAAGTGGAATTCTTCTAATCCCTCGACTATAAGCTCCACCATGCATGTATTTCCTTTGACAAAAATCATGATGTCATCCGCAAAACAAAGGTGAGTTAATCTTTCTCTTTTACAACTCTACTGATATTGGAAATCATCCTTATCTTCCTTCTCTTTCATGATGCAAGAAAAAACTTTCATCACTAATACAAAAGATAAGGCAAAATGGGATCGCCTTGATGTAGTCCCTTAGAGGCAGCAAAGTGACATGCAAGTCTCCCATTTGTATTGTTTTGATCAGAGAATCCAGCCTTAAGAAAACATCATCAGCTGCAGAGTTATCCTTAAGGAGATTCTGGAAGTGTTGAACTGCCAAGGCCTTGATTTCCTTAAGGGAGGATACTCTCCCACCATTCTCATTTACAATAGAGCTGAAGTTGTTCTTGTATTGTCTTTGCGTTAACAGATTGAAGAGGATTTTATTATTCCAGTCACCAAGTTTGAGCCAAGTTGCTCTAGCTTTTTGCCTAAGGAGTGATTCCTCTACTAAGCTTATGTAATAGTAAGAAGCAAATAAGGATTTCTTCTGATTACAAGCAGCAGCAAAGGAATGCAACCTATTTGCCTCTTGAATAGCCGAAAGGTCTTCTTTTTCTTTCTTCACTCTATCTGTAATGTTTGAAAAGTGGGAAGTGTTAAGACTTTTCAATCGCTGTTTAAGAAACTTCAATTTCTTTGTGACCATGAACATAGCAGAACCATACACTTCAGAACTCTAAGAATTTATTACAATCTGTTCAAAGGAAGGATGGTCCTTCTAACTCACTATTTTTAACTCACACTTGAAAATTACATGGCAATTAACTCAAATTAAAACTAGTGAAAACTGACAAGTGAATCGGGCAGTACAAGTAGTATAGACAGTAAGGCAAGGTCGTATTTCACGAAGAGCTAAGTATTAATTACTAAGCCAATTGCGTCAATTCCTAAGCTAAGTTATCAAAAATTGAATTAAATAGAGTAAAAACCAATTAATAAAATGAACGCCAAACTGAATGTCCTAATTACACTTCGAAGATCCTAGGATAAAAAAGATGCGAAAATTAATTTAGAATTTGCAAATCTATTCTCGTTTGAATCAATGCAATGCTTTGATGCGATATTCAAAATTGACTAAACAGTGAAGTTTTGAAGTGGCAAAGTTTCGGAGTGGCGGAGTTCTAATTGTAGCATAAATTGTCATGTCAAGGTGATTTATCTATAATTATTGAATAAATAATAATCCACTCATATTAGAATCACTATTTTAGCTACAAATCTGGTTTGAGCATATCTTCATGACCTGAACCATATTTCCAATCGTCTTAAGTGTATGAGTTTATGAATTTAATTGAAACCTGCATATCCCTATAATAAGCTCTTTCATAAATTCAAGTTATACTCATCATGAGTTACCGAGTCCTTCCTGTATATCGTTTAACTCTATCGACTTAAAGAGTGATGGATAAACATTAATTAACTAGACGATGAACACAATAATTAACTTTCGGAGTACTCACAATTGATATCGAAAAATTCATAAAACAACATCAATTTATCGAATTCATTAATGTAAAATCCATAAACAAATAAACACAACATCTCATAATAAAACCCAAATGATCAACACTAAAATAAAATAACAAGGAATAGAGAATGCCTTCATAAGTGTCCTCACATTCACCATTCGATGTGAAATCGGTAATGTCTTGATTCATTTGAAACCTAGAATGTCCTCTAGTGTGTTAGAACATGGGGCTTTAGTTCCCCTAAGCTAAGAAAACATACTATGAAATACAAAAGAAAAGCTTATCTTCTTCGTCTATTTTCTCCCAAGCTACTATTTATTTATCTTCTCTAATTCTATCATGAGTTACTATCTAACTCTATTACACTAAGCTCTTGATCAAGCTACCTTACCTAAACTGCTGCTACTCTTGAAAAAATGAAAAGGAGCCAAACCTTCTATTGCATGGCTTGATGTGGATTTTTTTAATTACAAAAATGGAGTTTTATACTATTATGGGGTCTTTTTTAAAAAATATTATGAAAAAGGGCTAGTTTTTTTTTTAGAAAATATAAATATGATATACTAAAGGCGCATCAAGTGAATACACCTTCAAACTACATGTGCCTTCAGTATGCCAGCCATATATACCCTAATCCATGCGGCCACAACTCATTCTTACCTATATCAATTTTTGAAATTTCCAAAGTATAGAAAAAACTCAAGGAAACCCATAGTTAAGGTACTAGACCATTTCTTTATGCAAGTGTACATCTGAAACAAATAACAATCTATAACTTATAAGCATGTTATTTATTTATTTATTCAATTTATTTTATTAATAATCAAGATTATGAAATTTTTATTTTTAGAAAAAAAATTATTACGTTATTACATAAATTTTGTAATCGTAGATGTATCGTAAGTTGTATAAATTATTAATATTTCATAAAAAATTATTGTATGTTGTATAAATTTAGGATTGTTTTGTATTGTAGTAGATAAGTTATATCAATATGGGTATGAATAACGTTGAAATGTTAGTAGAAATTATTGTGTATGTATGTGTGTGTATATATATATATATATATATTGGTGTTTTTTATTGTGTTAAGTTGAATTAGAAAGTTAAAGCTAGGTAATTATGTTGATGACGAAACCTATCGAGATGATTAAGTGTATTTTGTAAAGTTGTCACTTGGTGTTTAGATGAAGTTTATAATATCATCTAAATATTCAGTTCATTATGGCATTATTAGGATGAAAATGACAGATTACGTGAAAGTTATTGTTTATGTGAACGGAAATATAGTGATGGGTAGCTAGGGAGCTGGGGGCCAGAGTATGATAGGGAGCTTGTTAAGAAGTTGAAAATTAGGAAGAATTCAAACTTCTCTCATTTTAGTTGGAGAATTTGTGGATGTATTGGAATTGACCCAAGTGGTGTTAAACTCATGAATAGGCATCCCTTTTTTCCATAATGCTAGAGTTGTCTACAAGTTGATGGCCATTAGAGATGATAAGGATGTTGAGAATTTTATTAAGATAGTAGAGTTTTTTTGGGAACGAAGTATTCAGGAAGTGTATATAAATTACATTAGGGAATCAAGTGCTCAAAATGAGCATGAAGTACATGAGCCAAACAATTCAAACCTTCCAAATCTTAGTGTGCATTCAATAATGACTGGTATAGAATAAACAAATATGGATAAGTCAAATGAACCGTACATGAATTACTCTGAATATGAGCATGTGAATATCATAGAAGAGCAGCTTAACAAAGCATTGGGTCCCATTATCGAACATGAAGAGTCTTATAATCCGTATGTAGAGAGAATGCACATGGATATAAATGTTGATGATGGGGAGAATGCGGTAGATGTGGATGGTGATGATGATGATGGGGATGCTAATGAAGATGATGTTGGCCTTGAAGATGACCACACTGAGGATTTGGGAGAGGCCTAGGTAAGATCACATGTTGGCGGGAGCAGTGTGTCGGTCCGGACACTTCACGACAATGGCCCTAATGGGCCATATCATCAAATTGGTGAAGTATTGTTAAGTAGACAATTTAAAAACTTTCCGCAAATAAACCAACCTGTTGACAAGTTTATCAGAGATCATGTCCCATTTTACAACAGCCAGTATGACGATAGCGGTTATGCAACGTTTGAGAGAGATGTGAATGAAATTTATAGTAACATTATCAACTCTTACGACTTAAGTGTCGGTATGCATTTCAACATAAAGAAGAATCTCATAAATGCAGTTAAGCCATTCTACCTAAGGAACCATTGTGATTTTCATGTGGACATTTCGAATCTAAATATATATGCTGTCTATTGTAAAAAGAAAAAACAAAGTTGTAAGTAGAGGCTACGGGCTTGTTTGAAGAAAGTAGAGGATCTTTTCAAAATAACAATTCTAGAAGGTCCGCACACTTGTGTAAACCCAATGATGAACCAAGATCATCCTTAGCTCGATAGTAACATAATGGCTATACTATTCATCAATAGTATATAGAACAACACTGATGGTAAGATACCTGATCTTGTAGTTAATATGCAAACTATGTGTGGGTACACAGTAAGCAATAGAAGGGTTTTTGAGGCCAAGCAAAAGGTTGTTGAAATTATATACAGTAACTGGGAGAAGTCATATAACGAGTTACGGAGACTATTAAATGCAATGAAGTTAAGCAACCCGGGGACATAAGTGGATTGGGCCTAGAGTAGTTCACCAAAGCAAGGTTAGTCCTAATTCAAGTAGGTTTTCTAGACATTTAGGCCATGTGTTGAAGCCTTCAAATACTGTCAACCTATTGTATGTATCAATGACACATTCTTATATGGAAATTACAGGCATAAGTTGTTGGTAGTTTGTAGGATGGATGGGGACAATTTAATTGTTCCATTAGTATTTGCTTTTGTTGACACAGAATCAGTAGAAACTTAGGGATGGTTCCTATGGAAGCTTAAAGTGCATGTAGTCGGCTAAAAAGGGGAAACCTTATGTCTTGTATTTGACAAGGCATCCAATATTGACTCCGCGTATAAGGAACCATTAGTAAGCTGGCAGCCACCGTTTACAATTTGGAGATATTATTTGCGGCACGTTGCTAGTAACTTCAACACGGTCTACAAAAACTAGTTATGCAAAAAACTTATATAATTAGCAAGTGTTCGGGCACAACAAAGGAAATTCGAATGTTTCATGTAGAAATTGGCCTAAGCTAAGGAAGATGCTCTCATGTGGTTCGACAATGTTGATTTGGATAGGTGGACTCTCGCATATAATGGATATTACTGTTTTAGATACATGACATCAAATATTATCTAGAGTTATGACTCTATTTTTAAATTATTTATGGATTACCCGTCACTACATCAATAAAAAAGATATTTTACAACTATCACTTATTGGGATGAGAGGCATAAGGACGACAAGGAAGTAATCGATTTTGGTAAGACCTACACTGATTACGTTGTAAAGATATATGAAACTTGAAGGGGGCGGCCAAGTGCACATAGAGTCATTTCATTTAGCTTGTAGAATGGTATTTTTGAGGTTTTAACCAGTAGTCGAATGACGACGACAGGATTGAAGGGAGGAGGAAAGACACATACGGTTGACTTCAGGAGCTACACTTGGACATGTCAGAAGTGGCAAATATATAGAATCTCTTGCTTCTATGTGTATGCTGCTATAGCGAGTATAAGAGTGGACAATAAATCAATAATAGGGCCATGGTATAAGTAAGCAAACTAAATAGATTGTTACCGAGCTCATTTCTACCTTATTAGTAACGAGCTGAACTGGCTACAAGTTAGCTTCATTTATCTTCACTTGAATATTGAATCACTATGAAAAGAAAGGTAAACCTAGGCGTAAGTGATGTCACATCATGAGCGGTCCAATAAAACTAGATGCAATGCATGTGGACCGAAAGGACATAATCGGAGGAGGTGTCCGGATATTAATAGGGCTGGTACATATTCCCTTTTTATCTAAGCATTATAATGTAATCTATGCATAAATATAATGATTGACAATTTTTATTTTTTATTTTTGTCTACTAAACACATTTGTATGTGTTTGCAAGATAGATGAAGCCAGGACCGATTGATCCATGCGTACTTGCGAGACAAGCTAGTCACCGTTCACAGGCTGTCTGAGAGGGTAAGATGAGTAATATAATTATCATTTCCAATTAATTCCGTTATAAAAGAGGTGTTATTTGCTAACTTAATGAATGTTTCATTAGGAGGCGACCTATGTACTATAAATGCGGTACAGTAAGATGTCATTACATGAGGATGAGCGAGATATCCCTATATATCCTAGGGTAAAGCTTTACATACAGGAGGCTAGATTTTGGAGCTTTGCATAGCTCCCATTTATTATGTTGGATTGATATTTGATTATGACACTTGTTGAGAGATGGAGGCCCGAGACACATATGTTCTACCTACCCATTAGAGAGGCGATCTTCCATTATAAGATGTTGAGGTCCAGCTTAGACTTCCAGTTGAGGGGTTTGCGGTGGCAGGCCAAATAGAGACTAATGATGAGGATAGCTGGGGTAATGTAGGAGAGAGACTGCTAGGTGTGAGGTTTATGTCACGCCTCGAAGCGGCAGAGTTGTAATAGCCCTGCCGTGTAAACCATTCTTAGATAGAAGTTGGCCTTACAATTGCTATCTTAGACCTGATCTACACAAGGTGTCCACGACTAACCCCCTTTGAAGTAAACAGTTTATAATTTAAATAAATCATTTACCTAAGAAAGCGAAGAAATATATATGTTCACTATAATTTAATTATTACAATTAAAGTTTATAATATTTCTCTGTAATATATTTCCTAGTTATTACATTATTCAAAAATGAAAAGTTTTAAGTAAAAGCTTAGGCCTTAAAAATATATGTTTATTCTTCAAATGTTTTTCCTTACTCCTCAAGATCCAGCAGATGCTAGTTTCAGAGTAGTTATATACCGCTTCTTAGCCAATACCTGTACAACGTCTATAAGGATGTGAGCAACCACAGCTCAATAAGTTAGGATGGAGGACTTAAAATTATATTATAAACATAACAAAGTTATCAACCAACTTATTAAGTGCAATGCATGTTCAAGCAAATACCATCGCATGATGTTATCTGACCTATCGTGAGATTAGAGAAATTACGCCCGCTCTAATCCGGGTTGAGGAGTTACCATTAATGCAATAACTCACAACCAAACTCAAGCTTATGTAATGGAGACCTTGCTTCTCCTGTGACTACTTTCTAACCATTGACTTTACCCTTGCCACAACCTCCTCATATGTCACTTAATTTGACTGAGGATGAAGAAAGGGCCCTTTACAATCCTGCGCTATCCCTTTCGAAGGGGTTGATATTTGGCTAGAGAATCCTAGGTTTCCTCTAATGGGTTGCTATGCATGTCTAATTATGATTATTGGTCGTATATTTGATTAAGTCCAGTTTAGGGTGATAAATCATTTCATACAAATCATATAATACAAGCCAAAACAACAAACAGAATCATAGCATCATCCATAATCAAGCACATTCACACATTTAACTATCTAAGAAGTATAACTAAGCATAATCTTAAGCCTCCAAAATACAGCATCGTATTAATCCCAACTTACCTCGACTCTTCGCTCACTCACTCAAGGTCCGACTTGCTCAGACCATCGTCGATCATCCCTATAATATAAACGTGCTTTTAGTTTTTCATATAACTATTATAAGTTCATTTTATCCTATAACGCTTATTATTATGTTTTGTTTAGGGTTTAATATGCCTAATTATCTAGGTTTTAAGTCTTTTACAATTATTCTAGGTTTGGGGTTAGATTCGGATTCGGTTTTCGCATCGATTTGTAAATTAGGTTCTAATTCGATTTCTAAGTATTGTTTTATACTCGAACCCTAGAAATTCGTTTCAACTCATAATGTGAAATTAATCACATTACTTTTCGATCTCCTAAATACTATCATTACCTCTAATTAGTATTTTATTCCATCCGGTACACTTAAATCCTTATTAGTGTACCGAATTTACTCCTGATGTGAGAAATTTTTACATCTTTCATATAATTATATAAATTTAAGTTTTCTATCAATTTTATTGTATATTTTTATTATTATCATAATATCAATTTTTATTCTAATATTTTTTATTTATTATATTTCTAATAATTGTGTATTATGTACTATTACTTATTGTCTACATAATACACATCTAATATTTTTATCACTTTAATTACTATCTCCTAACATTAATTATCATTTCAAAATTTTTAAATTCATCCTAAATCAGATTTTACTACTAATTACCCTAATTTACAAAATTAACTTAAAATTTATTATTTTTCCCTATTACTTATTTACTATAAAATTAACCTAATAATTACATCTAACACCTTAAATGCTACAAGTATCATACCTCATCAGATTTCAATATCCTAAAACATATAATTATTCACTAAATCAGTAATTAACCATTTATTTACTTAATTAACCCTAAATTACCCATTTTATGCCTCATTTTAAGGCCTAAAATTATCTAAAATTTTTTAAAATTAATTTTTGAAAACGGGCTTCATAGCACTGTTCTATATCATCTAAGTAGTCTACAAAAAAATTTTGGGTTCAAAACGACACTCCTAAGGTCATTTATTGCTAAACCGAAACATACTCGGTTTTGCACAATTTTTTAAGGACCATATATTACGGGACATATTTTCATCAAAATAATATTTTTCCTAAAAAATAAATATAAAAATATTTTAGAATAACCAAAATCATAATTTTCTAAAAATATTTACTATTTTTTATAAAATTACACAAAATCGGGCTAGAAATCGGACTCACCGGTCTAGATCTGACTACTGACGGCTACCGTGGCATTGTCGGCCGGTCTGGGCGCTACCATCACCGTGTGGTGGTAGTGGCCGTCCACTCCCAGGTGCCCGTCTGGTGTAGGTTCCCTTTTAAGGCCCTAATTGTATAATTTTTCCTATTTTTTTTTCTAGCCCAATTTTTCTCTCAATTTCAATGCTCCTAATTTTTCTATGATTTCTAACTGTCCAAATGAGCTCTATGATTTTTTTTCCTATTTATAGAGCTTTGTGGCAATTAATGTGCATTAAATTGGACATGACACTGCCCAAATCCCTTAATTTTTGGCTTTTGTGTTGCTCCATTTAATTGGCTGATTTTTTCCTTATTTTCCCCAGCTACCATGACCCAATTCTGGATCAATCCTTATTTTTTCTGATTTTTTTTAATTTTTCATTAATTAATTATTTAGTATTATTTTAGCACATACGTATTTTAAATAATTACACGTATTTCTACCTACATGTAAATTCATATATAGTACAAATTAATATTCATAAATATTATTTAGGTCATTTTATGATTTTTTATATACATGTAATATATTTCTAGCGATTCGTTAAATATCGGAATACATTTTACGTATTTTCAATAAATAACAAGTTATATATTTAAAATTTGAATTTTTATATTCTTTTATTTTATTACTTATTTCCTTAAATTCAAACTTACTGGATTATTTTTACTAATATTTCTAGCTTTACTTATAATTTAAGCTTGATCGGATCTTTCAACCGATTGAAACCTTGAGTGACTAGTTGTGAGGCTTACATTTCTACCTCCTTTTAAAATAATTTTGTCCTCGAAACTACTGTATATCTATGTATTTCTTACTTACTAGGATTGATAGTTTATATATTATTATTACTCCAAAAATCGAAGAAATCATAGGTAATGCTTTGTCTTCACTACATTAAGTTCTACTTTAGTTTCTAAGTTTAGACCTTCGTTCGGTTGTATTTTTACCTACTCCGTATCTCAACTCTTGAATTTTTTAACCTAATTATTCAGTATTTTTAAGGGTTACTTCATAACCTTAAAACTCATCTTCCATTCTACTGAGCTATCATCAAATGAAACTTCTGTGTAATCTACTAATTAAGTTCCTGAATTGTTTTCTAATTAACATTGTATTTCTTCTATACTTGGACCTTTGTTCGATCTCTTAATTTTCCTTCCTTTGCATTCCTTACCTTAGTATCAATAAGGGCTTATTTCATCACCATAGTCCTCTAGTCTTCTACATAAAATGATAATACTATTGTCATAGCTTCTCATTTGTTCTTCATACAGCTTAGCATAGGATCAACAGAAGTAAATTTGGCAAATCTTGATGCCTTTCCATCTCGAATTCAAATGAGATGGTTAACAACTCAATTTGACTCAACTTGACTCGACTTGAATATAACTTTTGATTGGCAAACTCAGCAAAAGAGACAGTATTAAGAATGACTGATTACTTGACAAAACATGACATAACAGAATACACTGATTAGATCAACATGACACGAGACTCAACAACAACAATTTTATAATTTCAGATTTGCCATGTATCTATTGGATTACCTATTGCAATTGCTAATATAAAGTATGTTGCAGCTTCATAGCTTCTTCGTGTATTGGATTACCTCAATGGATTTTTCCTCTAATCACCAATTCAACATTTTTAATATCTATCAAAATCTCTTTTTCAAATATAACAAGCTTAATGAAAACGTATTATCTCCTCTGAAAATCACATGTCTTCCATTTTAATGTACTACTTATGA
Source organism: Lumnitzera racemosa (assembly GCA_024138005.1). Taxonomy (NCBI): domain Eukaryota; kingdom Viridiplantae; phylum Streptophyta; class Magnoliopsida; order Myrtales; family Combretaceae; genus Lumnitzera; species Lumnitzera racemosa. The sequence continues at coordinate 83,267,998 of JAMXBC010000012.1, forward strand.
TCATTCAACTTCAATAATGCTATCCACAGATACTTTGTATATCAAAATACTATTGACGGATACCACCACAAGCGTTTTCATATATAGTTGGCATGCATTTCTTTCTCCTAATTTTGTGAATGTAATTTATGCACTAATCCTATCTTGATATCATTCTAATCTAATATTATTCTAGAAATTGACAGTCATTCCTTTAGCTCTTAAGGCCTCATTTACAATATCCAATACAAAGTTTCGACCATAGGTTTGATTCTTAATTAACTTAATCATGAAATTCAAATATCCACAAAATAATCTTCAGAAATACATTTAAACCCTTATATGTTACTAGTAGATTCAATACTTATTGATATTTTCTTCAATCTCTTCTTTATAGATATGAACAAACTTCTCAAAATCTACTATCAGTAACTTCCCTTTTAGATTTCATTTCTATCATATCCTATGGTTCTATGGGTTAATATCCTTCCTCCAATCTAAATTCTAACTAATAGGTAATGATAATCTCAATCATCTTAAATCCTTTTCCGATCACTAGTTTCTAACTTGTAGGGAAGGAATATCTTAATATCATCTTTGTACTTGCATTTAATCCATTTATATATTCTATGGTGAGGGTACTCATCGACCAATCTTTTTTTCATATTTATTATTATTCAACTAAAATCAAATGAAAGTCCTTTGCTAAAATCACCACTTATCGCCTAATTTCTTTAAGCCCGAATCCTTAAATACTATCTGTGATTAACATTCCTTATCATCCTATCATAATTAATTTACTAATAGATAACTGTCTTATAGAATTCACTTTCTGAAGGATTATATCTTTCTAGCTTAAGGACAACTAAGTAACTTTTGATTAAAAATCCTAATCATCTCTAACTTGTTGCTTTAATTCTATCTCCATTGTCTATAACTAATTATAAATACCATATAATGATATAATTTCACCTGCCTCAACACTACATAAGGATCTCATTATCCATTTCATATTCATTTGGCTTCACTCATACTTAATTATCACTCCAAACTATAATTCTTCAATTCATGATTCATTAAAGGCCTAAGAATTCTTAATTTGATTGTAGCCTCATAGCACTATTTCTTCTACTGTTCTTACACATATAAAGGATTTCCAAGATTAATCACCAAAATACATTTTATCTTTTTACACTCCTAGCTACAAATATGTCAATCATCGTTATATTTGTACATGTCCAAAAGAATACACTTTCGTCAAAAAGCACAATTATATCCATTAAGAGATCGTTAAGAAATCCACATATTTGAATAACTAATGCATGATCAATTCTAATTCTCAGGAAGACATGATCAGCTATCATACCATATCCATAATTCAATTTACCTATAACAACTATTCATTTAAAAGAATTCCACTACATTTGTCTTCTAATTAATTAAGTATCTTTTCCACTTGTTGATTTAATACTTTATACTTTTATAAAAAAATAAAAAATAACGATCACTTCATATACCTTATCATTACCAGACTTCTTATTATTGTCATCATTTGTCATCTCCTAAACCGCATTCTCATTCTATACAAGATTTATTTCTGAATTAAGTTTTGATTATACCTCTAGTATAGGTTCTGATTCATTTCTGAATCAGTTTCTAACTTTTCCCTCTCAATGTTTTGTCTTCTTAGAATCCGCTTTTATACCATGCTTTATTTCACTTTAGATTATACTACCTCGTATTTATACTAAGCACCAAAGTTGAGATCGTCTCAGAAATCCTATAAGTTTTGGATTCACCTTAATTTTCAGTGCATATCACCATATCTCTCTTATTCCAAAACTCTAATTGATTTCCACTATTGTTCATGAATCTTGTCACTTCATCACATCTCGCCAATTACAACACAAATTCATCAACAAACTTCTTAGGAATTTCATCCACAATGTTAACATATCCTAATAATCAGTTCTATCAATGTTCTTCACATCTCAACTCTATATTAACTCAAAGATTCTTCTTCATTCAATCTAAATCACTTCAACAAACTACCAATTCTTGCACATACAAAGCACTTTCAAAATCGGTTACCTAAGACACATCATCATCATCCGACTCGGCTACATCACCAGCTCCTACTCCAGCTACCTCAGTATCTATAATCACTTGCATAACTACAGCATGTATATCTACACCAGGTTCATCCTCATTCTCTTGCTCCTCCTTAGGATCTTTTTCTGGATCTTCTTCTTCTGGGTCTTCTTCAACATGAACTCCATCCTCTTAGGGTTCAACTGGAGGTAGGTTTTCTAGTAGTGGTTCTGGTATCTCAGGCTTAGGTTCAAGGTTAGGGTCCAATGATATCTCTATACCTTCCCCAACAGGTTTTGGAAATTGAGAAAACCAATCAATAATCCCTAGTGGGTACTGTCTGGGAATGTATGGAATGTTAGTAGGGATGTGTGCAATACTAGCTGGGTATGGTCTCCCATCCTCCAACCTAGTGGGAAAATGCCATAAGGGCATCATCAAAGTTACAATTCCCTCTGTCTCCAATTATCTCTGCTCAAAAGCTGCTATAGCAGTATATCTATTATACTGAGGTTCTAGACTTATCTCCATTCATGTTCACTCTCATCTTTCCAACTATAGTACATCTTTTCGTGAAACTTGTCAATAATCTCATCAATTGTCCTAAAGATATTCTGATAAGCTAATTCCATCAATAACTGCTGAAATCTAACCCTATAGTCAATAAGGGATACTTCTCCATTCCACCCGAACCGTATCAAACGATGTATTAGTTCTCCCCTTTGACCCTATAATTACAGTTAAACCAATTAACATTTACTATGTTAAACATTATGGTTACTTATGTTTTCATATGCTTAATACAATCTTTTATCGCCCACTTAATATTACCCACTCTCAATATTCCTATAATATCTATTTCTTTTAAAGTATGACGTTTCAAAGCGAATCTACCAAAACTACGCTCTGATACCAACCGAGAACTGTTATGCCTTGAAGTCCCAGAGTCGTAACAGTCCCGTCATGTAAACCATTCTATGATAGTAACCAGCCTCACGATGCCTACTATAGACATAATCTACACAAGACGTCAACGACTCTTTGCTTTGAAGTAAATAGTCTGCTTAAAAGTTTAACTACAATTATGATAAATATTACAAATTTTGAATAAACATATATAATTATATGTAAAGTCCACAGGACTTCCCAAGAAATTTTACATAAACACAATAGTTCACTAAATTACATAATAACTATTAGTATTTCATCCTTAACTATAAAAGACACTCTAGCTACACAACACTACTAAGTAAAATTATCTTCACACCCCCAGCTTCAAAAGAACTAACCTCTGGATAATTGTACGGCGGCATAATACTTGAAGTGTTCAGAAATCAGGACCTACAAAAGGATCTATAAGGGTATGAGTAACTATAGCTCAGTAAGTTGAATTGGAGACTCATGAATGCATATAAGCACAAATAAGATTATCAAGCAATTATTTTCATGCAATGCAACAATCAAGTGTCATCGCACAATGTAGTCCGGTCTGTTATGAAATTAGAAAAATTTCACCCACTCTTATCCAGGTTGAGGAGTTTCCATGTTATGCAGCAGCTTACAACCAAACCTAGGTTTGTGCAATGGAGACCTTACTCCTCCCGTAACTACATTCGAACCATTGACTTCACCTTCGCTGCAATCTCATCTCCTATCACTTAGTTCCATTGAGGATGAAAAATGGATTATTATGCAATCCTGCGCTATCCCTTTCGAAGGGGTCGGTATTTGGTTGGAGAATCCTAATGACCCCCTAAAAGGTTACAATGCGTAACATTTTAGGTTATTAAAGTTAAATAAGATTAAATTTCGTTTAGGGTTTTCAAATAATTCACACCAATTCAATCATAACACAAAGTCAATCATACCACAATTTCAGCATGAATTCGGATACATCAAACACATACGTAATCTATTTACAATCATAACCATATACAATCCTAAATCTCCAAGTACCATACAAATAGTACTCTATTACAATAAGTAATAACCCAACTTATTTGGAATTTCTTAATCGTCTGATCACTTAGTTGCAAGCTGACTCGTTTCTAGGTATCCTATAATACAAATAAGTTTTTTTAGTACATATACTTTAAGGATTCATATTCTAAGTTATAATTTAACTCATTTTTCCATGTATACCTATTATGTACTAATAATTCTTTCTATTCTATTTCGGGGTTCGGATCCTAAATTATATTCTAGTTTTGATTCCAAAGTTTTAACTATGCTCAAATTCTAATGTGAAATTAATCACATTAAGCTCAAGTATTTTAATATCTTATTGGGTCTTAATTTAGTATTCTAAACTTTCGGTACACGTTAATTCTAATTGAGTTATCGGATTTATTCCCAATGTGAGGAAATTTTACATTTTTTTATACAATTAAATTTTTGTTTTAGATTTAGTATATTCTGATTTTTTTATTGTCCTACCTTTATAATAGTAAGCAAGCCTAACCTGCATATAATGCTAGCCAACAAACCCTAAATCTATAAGCAACATAACCAAGAAAGAAAGACAACAGAATATAAGGGATACAGGTACGAATAGAAAAAAGAATAAATTGCAATGTGTATGCACAGAGGTATAGTGTATGTAATAAGTATGTCGTGATCAAAGAACTTCAATCCAGAAGAGTACCCACACTCCCGTAAAAAGCTTTACGAATATTTTTGGTCCTGGCAGGAAGAGATATTAAAACTAGTGAAATGACACCATTTTCTAAAAGTAAAAATTTCTAATAATAATAAGGTTCCTAACTATACAAAAAAGGCCCCCCTTATAATACAATATGTATAAAAGAATGACCTCTTATTAGTACAAGTATGTTACAAAAAAGGGATTCTGACACTTTACGTGTTTGACGGGAGTGGTATGCCTTAGGTCTAATAGTGGAGACAAAAAAAAAAAAAAAAAAACGAAAAGAAAGAAACATAAGATTTTCAAAAAGCTGACACGTGATTGGACATGCCTTCTAGAACAAATCAGTTTTACCATGCATTAACGCAAATGAAATTGTGATAGGCTTAGAGTTCTAAGGTGTTTGTATTATGTGACTCATTTAGTTGATAAATTTGATAAATTGAAACCTAGAAGTACACCTTGTGTTTTTACAGGATATGTTGTAGATCAAAAAGGTTGTAAAGTGTATACCCTGCATACTAAACAAGTTATAGTGTCTAGAGATGTATTTTTTTTTTTTTTTGAAGAAAGGTTTCCATTCAAAGGTAATTCAAGACATACTTGTGACCAAGCTCTTGTCTCCAGTCATCCCAATAGTACCTTTACACCCGAAACTCCTTGCACATTACAATCTTCTCCTATTTTTGTGGATCAACATTTTGTTCCTACACTCATTTCTATGCATATACATCTTGTTTTTTGACAGTATCCGAGGAATAGGCATGCACCATCTTGGCTTGAAGATTATGTTAATCTAATTCACACTTTTGCTGCTAATGTGGTTGATTCACTATCAATCAGTCCTGTTCCTCATCTAACATCACATCCTTCATTTACAACTGCCATCATCACTAAATATCCTATTGACTTTTCCATCTCTTTAGCAAATGTATTAGCTATTCAAGAGCCTAAAACTTACTCTCAAGCAATTAAAGATAAAACTGTTGTTGCAATGTCTTGGCCTATTCATCAAGTGAATGTTAATAATGCATTTCTCAATGGTTATCTTTGATGAGGAGATCTATATGATTCCACCTCAAGGATATTCCACTTCAAATTCAGGTCAACTTTGTTGGTTGAAGCGCTCTCCTTATGAATTGAGGCAAAAGTCAAGGCAATGGAACATTGAGAGTACAAATTTTTTACTTTCTCTTGGTTTCATCCAGTCCATTCATGATACTTCATTGTTGAGTCTATCTGATGCAACTGGTTTCATGGCATGTCTTGTTTACATTGATGATATCTTGATTACTGGTTCTAGTAGCTCTTTGATTCAGAATTTTAAACAACAACTGCATTGCAAATTCACCATAAAGGATCTTGGATTAGCTAGATATTTGTTGGGCATTGAGTTGTGTAGAACTTCTGAGGGCTGTTTTGTGAGCCAAAAGAAGTTTATCATTGACCTGTTAGAAGAGACAGGCTTGACTGCAGCAAGGCCAATGCAGACGCCTTTGCCTTATCATTTTAAGATTGATGATTCTGGAACAGCTTTGGCTGATGCTTCGTCATTTCATAGACTTATTGGTAGGTTGTCTTACATAAATCTTACTAGTCGTGACATCAGTTTTGCAGTCCACGCCTCAAGTAGATTTCTTTCCAAGCCCTGTGACATTCACATGCAAGTCGCATTATTATCCTCTTGTCTCTTTTATTCAGCAACAATTAATTTGTCCTTAAGGGCTTTTTCCAACTCTGATTGGTCAGCCGATTGCTTGTATATCTCTTGGAAGACAAAAAAAGCAAAATACTGTTTCAACCTCGTCTACAGAGACTGAATATCGTAGTCTTGTGGCTACTGCTCGAGAAATAATGTGTACATCCTACGTTTTGAGAGATTTGCAAGTTGTTGAACTTCCGATTCCTATTTGCTGTGATAACCTTATTGCCAGTAATCCTTGTTTACCCGCGAGGACCAAACATATAGATATAATAGATGTTTATTTTATTCAACATCATATCTCTTCTGGCCTTCTTTGCACTCAGTTCGTTTCATCCAAGACTCAATTGGCTGACCTCTGCACTAAAGCCTTGCCTGAAGCTTAGACTCTGTTCTTAGAGTTATTACTGTGGACAAATGGGAGCACATGTCATCGGCATTCAAGTACAACTGGTTTATATACGTGTATTATTCTACAGCTGGACGACTACTGGATTAGTTGGAAAACCGTTAGGAAGTTAGTTCGTTATTCGTACACAATTGTATTTATATAGATTGAAGACTTGTAATATGGACAGATTCATTTTTGGCAATAGATCACCGTATTCTTTTACAAAAACTCTCTCTCGAAGTTATATTCTGTAGAACCTCCTTGGTATCCATTGCACCAAAGTGGACGCTATCAAATGCAGAAAAGACATTAGCAAAAGAATTGGACAATTTTTAAAATCAAATATGATATCAAACAATTAAAAAGAAGATTCCTATACTCATAGACTATACATATACATGTACTTCTAATCCATTTCATAAGCATGGTATATAAAACCAAATGATTAAAAAACAAGCTTCTCTTTATTATGCTTTTCTTCCGAAATTTTCTCTCTCTCACTTTTCTTCTTTGTCTTTTGCTGTTTGAATTACTGATGCATGCCTTTAACATTTTAAGGAGCTCTTTAATCCTTACATTTCCCAATCATGCATCTTTTTTTTTTTTTTTTTTTAATTTAGAGTGCTTTTTATTTGATTGATAAGTATTTTTCACCCCAACTTTATCTCTCTCTCTCTCTCTCTTTTTTAACTTAAGAAACTTTAAAGGTTAGCTAATTTTGTAAAATTTGCATGGACATACCAAATAGTTATAACTTCAAAGAATGTAGATACATGCTAGTCAACTTAAAATTGCAAAAATTTAATCCTTAATTAAGTACATTGCATTAAGCATGAGTCTTCAAATCCAAATCTAAATAAAATATAACTAAACAAAAAAAAATTATTTCATTATTTAATTTCAGAAAATCTATTACATGACAAAGTTAAAATGTGCAAATAATGCAAAATCTATATCAAATTCGCCTCAATTTGTAAGAAATGCAATTAGCTTTGCAAATTTCCATTGCGAAGAAATAAATTGCTGAAATGTGGTGCAAATATTTTCGGTGCACGCAGTAAGAGTGGATATATAATAACCAAAAAAAAAAAAAGGAAAAACTCTTGAACTTATAAATTCTTAAAAAGCTAAAATAGGAAAATAAGAAAATCCCTAAATAATGAAAAAATCTTAAAAAAGATAAATAAAGAGAAATTAAAAAGATTTTATTGGAAACAAAATGAACTTTTGAGTCATAATATATATATATATACACACACAATTTAATATAAAATAAGTTCTTGGTCTTAAGAGGCTTTATTTTACTATTACAAATAAAATTTTCAAGTCAAGTCCAATTAATCTTAGGAATATGAAAGACTATAATTTAAGATAAACATAAAGTTTAAATAGAGTCTTATTCAGATTAAATTGGTCAAACTAAGCAAAAATAAAAGTTTGGACTAATTGGACTTATAATGAACTATAGCTTGGCAAAGGATTATGTTTCGCATCGAGCTCGATTTTGTGAATTAATGGGCTTTGACCAATTGTTTGCCTAAAATGTAAGTCAAGCCCAAATAATTGCATAAACAAATTAGAATGAGCCTTCTATGGTAGTGGTTAAAGGGTTGATGTTATTAAAGAAAGGTTAAGGGTTTAAAGCCTCTCCATTGCAAAGATTTATTCTATTTTGCTTTTTGTCTGATCAAATTAAAGAAAAAAGGAAATATGAAGAAAAGAAGGAAATAAAAAAAAAAAAAGAGAGAACAAAACAAGGGCTCAAGTCTCACCTTATTTTAAACAAGATATGTTATCTTCCTCATTGTATCCATCCGTCATCGATGAAGAAAGAAAGCTGAATTTGAGCTTGTTCTCTCTATTTTGCTTCAAAATCAAGTATTTGTAAGGCAAACAACTTGTTCTAGAAGCTAAATCAAATCAATTGAAATGTTTTAGAATCAAAAGTAATGGTAAACATGTAGAAATTTTATACAAACTTTAGAGCTTCAATCAATCACATTCTAGCTTCCTCATTGCATTGAAGTTACAAATCTTTATTATAGGGACCTCCATATCTCATTTAGATAATAATTTCACTCGACAATCTCTTAAACAAATTAACTATGTTCTTTCTCTCTTAGGTTAGGGTTTTTGAATCTCATCCACCTTCCTTATAAATTTCAACCCAATTCAAGAAAGCTTACTCAAATATGTTACTTCTATGAGTTTGTCCACCTCCTAAGCACCCTGGAAGCACTACAATTTGCCCATGAATCACTGTAAGGAGCCTTAAATCAATAGACCTAAGATCAACTACCAACAACCATAGGCAAAATCACCCCTCACACAAAGTTGTGTTATTATGCCACTACATGCATTTGAAAGAGCATTTTGAGAAAGACTTATCCGATGCTCTCCCTATAGTCATAATCGTCATATTTATTCAAAGAGGCTTTGCTAAGTGATCTGTCAACCCAAGAACCAAATCAACATTAATCTAAATTTTGCATGATTGACTTGCAACTTGAATCGACTTAGCCATGATTTGGAGCTTGCTAATACATATAGGTTCCATCCATTTCCTTTGTGATTTATGGTTTTTTCCTGAGTGCATAGACACTTTTCCAAATTTGGGTATCGGAATTTACAAGCCTTTCAAAAAATGTTTTTAAACTACTATATACTATTTTGCTATGGAAAAAATAAAAAAAAATATTATGAATAAAAGAAATCTAAAAATAGAAGCAAGATTACCCACTCTTTGTTTCTAATTTTCTCTAATTATTTTTTATTTATGTTTTTATTATTTGATTAGGAAGCAAATATTAAACTAGGATAAAAAAACAATTTAAAGATTTGAATTATAGCCTATTTGATGGATAATGGATTAAAGATAGAAACAATGGGTGTGTGTCTTATATTTTTATCTTTTATCATTATTTTAATATACCATTTTTAATTTGGTACATTTTTTTTGGGCCAAAACAGTTAAAAAAAAACTGGTGCATGTATTTTAAATCTACCCAGACTAGAGAAAATAAAAGTAGAAAAAAAAGTTGCATAAAACAATCCTTTAATGATTCAGTAAGAAGTATCTCCACTCCCGCTCTTCATCGTCCTTTCGAAATCCCAAAACCCTCCACGAGATATACACACTCTCTCTCTTTCTCTCCCTCTCTCTCACGGAGGCACACTCGATGGCTACAGCAGCATTGGAGAGGTAGGGTGCGGTGGACCCATTACCAGAATACTCTCTAATCTCTCTCTTCCTTTCTTCATTTCGCTTTTATTTCTCCAGTTATCGTGTGTTTCTTCTCTGTTGAGTACATTTTTTACTCCTGGTTAGGGTTATGTGATCATGCTCGAGATTGTGTTGGAATTGGGTAGAGTAATTTTCTAAAATGGGTTAAAGTTTCTTGTCAGCTTCCTTCTTTGTGTCTCTTCCAATCACATACAATATGTTCCTCTAAAAAAGGAAAAAGTGTGACTAGATGCTCTTCATATGCCGTTGCAGCGTGTAATTGGAGGGAATGCAAAATGCGATACCCTAAGCCAGAAAGTAGTCAAAATTTAATGAAGATATATGATTTATGCTTAGAAGTGAATATTATTATTATGATTATTATTATCAGTAGTAGTAGTTAACATTATGTGAAAACTGACTCTATTTGCTAATGTAGGTTCATGGCAATTAAGGGTGTTTTTGCTGTGAATGAGGGTCGATTTTCATTTCAAAAAATTTCATTGGCTCCAGCTCTGTAGCAGTGGTTCTGAAGCGTTTCCCTGAAAAATGATTGATCAAGATAATTCTTATGAGGTTAGGTTCGAGTAAACGCATTTTAACTTTATATATTCTCCTTCACTGGGGTTCCTGCATTGTTATCATCTCATTTTAGTCAATTGAATTATTCCCCCATCTTAGTGGATTGAATGTACTTAGGTCCTGGATTCATTTCATACAAGGATAATAACTTTTTAATCAGAAAAACGTTGGGGGCACAGCAGGTCTATTACCTCATTGGTGAGAATTTCCATCATATAGAAAAGGGACTCTTGTCTATGAGGAGTTGACAAATCTACACCATGTTAATATTGAGATTGCTGGAATGGATAATTCTCCAAAAACTTGAATTATATATTTGCCCCTCTCTTAAGAAAATCTTCAATGATAATATAATGCAAGATCAAGATGAAAATGCAAGTACAAGGCTCTTCTTATCTTCCACGTCTCTTGTTTTGATTTATAGAGTGAAGATGAGGAATATTTACAACTGAACCTTATTATCACCTTTACTAACAACAATTGAGTTGATGAGATATCCTATTTTGAAGAAGCTTCATTTTGATCCTAACAGTGGCAAGAGTAGCTTAATAAGAGTTGTAGTAGAACAAAACTCGGCACGGTAGGATGAATTAGAATAGAATGACGAAGCTACTAAGGCTTTTTTCACCTCAAAGCTTACATACTTTACTTATGCATATGTTTGGCCCTTGGCATAGGCTTTCAGTGGTTACTTACTGCCTCTTTACTGCTTAAGGTGGTGAGGTTTTTTATCAAAATCAAGTACAGGAATATGTAAAATTCTCAGTTGATAATTGTGTATCTGGTTTATATGAAAATGCTTGAATTATTGGCATTGTACATTATTTTAAGACATGGATTATTTTTCATTTTCATGTGAATTGGTTTTAATTTTGTTGCTGTTGATTAGGTTTATAATTCCTAATGGATTAGCATGATGTTTGATGTGATTCATTTGTAATATTTCCAACTCCTTAATTATTGAAAAGAAAAAAGAAATTGTTCATTCCATATTTTCTCGATTAGGGTTTGCATTATTAGATAGTGGTCGTAGGAATAGATGCTCCTCAAACTCATCCACAAAATCGCTCATTCAAATTGATGGTAAGGGATCCATGCATGACTGCTGTTTCTGTTTCTACTACAGGGTTCTCTATTGGTTTTTATACAAGCATCTCTATACATGATCATCTAAGGAGATTGACAAAAGTAGTTCTAAGCAATGGATTGCCATAGAGTTGGACAAAAGGACAACACTTACAGAGTAGGCAACAAATCATATGTTGGTTAGGTCCAGATTGTAGTTTGTTGCATCATCATCAAGATGACTGGCTACGAATGGTTTACAAACCAATTTTCACTTGTTAGTGTTTGAAACTGCTTATACTTGTCTTAGTTTCTTTCTTATAGAAGCTTTGGATGATGTTTATAACTTACTAAAGTTCAACTATGATGGGATAAACTCAACCCTTTGACATTGCTTTCTTCATAGCGCTCCCTTTCTTGAGGATCACATATCAATGAAGACCATCTCAGTGACCTCTAGATTGGGGATGGATTTCTAGATGATACAAATGCTGTATATGAAGCGCATAATAAAGTTAGTTGGTCGTTGGGAGTTTGAAGTCAGGATGTCTGTTAGAGAGTAGTTGTCATAATGATGCCAAGGTTAAGTTGCATGATGTGATTTATGACATGGCTCTTTAGTTAGTTTGTGAGTATAGACCAACAAAAAATAAGATCATTATGGAAGATTAAGATGTGGGTATCTAGGTGGAAGATGATTCAAAGGATATCCTTTGATCTTGGAATCAACCATATAATGGAATCATTAGTATGCTTCAATGTAATAAAATTATTGACTGATGAATTTGGCTTAGAAATTTTGCTAAAGGGGTTTCTCAACCCTTATTAATTTTAAAGATTCTCAATATGTTTATAATTATACAGTTTACGAAGTTACCCAGAAGAGTTAAGGGATCAAAACTAGTTGAGTTGTGGTGTCTTAATTTGTCAATAACAAGAGCTGAAGTGTTACTTGGGAAAATGAAGTATTTGACCTCTTGCTGTATTACTGCTAGATGTTGCTAATCATCTTATAAATATTCCAAAGGAAAAGTAATGTCAAGTCTCTTGTCATTAGTGATTCTCAGGACAAGTGGATATCAATCCTACATTGTTGAAAGAGATTTGGTGTAGGCATCAGAGGGCTTGGACAAGTATTACTCATAGTTGGATGTAATTCATTCAAAAGCATAATGCGGATTGTGAAGGGTACGATTCCAAGGATGTAAATGGTTGTGTGTCAAGATAATTAGAGATGACAAATCGGCACCATGTGTATATTAAAGGAAGTATATAAAGGGAAAAATCATGACTTGTTTATGCACCATACTGCCAAAAACTTGTAGTAGGATGCTTTATGTTGAGATTTATCCGTATGTTTTGTAACTCCATTAGATACATGAATTATCAATATGTTTGCTCTTTCAAGTAATGAATTTGTTTACGGAATCGAGCATGCGAATATTAAAGACTCACAGTTTATAGCAATAAATCAGTGTGCATGTAAATGCTTGAAATGGAATTTGTATTTTGTTTTGGGGCTTGAATTATTTATTTGTTTGGTGTGCATTGGTGTTCGTCTGTTGCTGGTGATTATGTTGTTTCATGTTGATGTGGTCATCTGTAACCTTATCAACTCCTCAACTGCTAGAAAAGGAACTTATTGTTTCTTTGTTTCCTAGGTTAGGGATTGGTTTGTCAGATTATGACATTAGGAGTAGATGTTCCTCCAACTCATGCAAGAAATTGTTCGTTCAAATTGATGGTAAAGGATTCACACATGCCTACTATTTGTGCTCTTGCTGTACAGTTTCAGTATTGGCTTCTGCACAAGAATCTCAATGCATGATTAGCTAAGAAGATGGATTTGAAGGAAGTTTCAAGAATTGGATCGCCAGAAAGTTGGAAGTAAGGACAAGACATGGAGAGGGGGCTGGAACTAAGTTAAGGAGAAGATAGTATCTATTATAACTGTGAACTAATAAGTGTGTTTATGTTAATGCTTCCTTATGTACTAATGTGAAGATTGTTATTTGGATATTGATAGCTGTTGTAATTTCTTTGCTAGTATGCATATAATGCATTGTTCACCACAACCAATTGTTTTTGGCTGATGAAATTATAATGATCATTGTTAATAGTACTGGAAGTAGTGTAATTATACAAGTTGTTTGAAAGCTCTGGAACTCATTTTTGTAAGGGTTGGTCATAAAGAAAATAGGGCAAATGCTCATTCATATCTTGTACATTATCCATAGAGCCTTCAAGGAGTTAACCCAATATGAAAGCTACCCGTTTTGCTTTAATCAAATAATTAGGCATTTCAGGTAATCACTGTGATGAGAGGAGTATATTCATTTGCTGTCATTCAATCTGGGCTGATTTTGCTGAAAAAATTTTGCATTTTATTCTTGTTTTATTCTCTTTTATAGAACTCTTGGAAACATCAATCGTTTCTATTAGTAGGCAACAGATTATTAATTATTGGAGAATGCATCTCTGCTCTGCTCTATTTGAGAGAATTGGTTGATTGTTGCCAGATTGCATATTGCTGCATCAATTTGAGTTAGCTGATTATGTATGACTAAGTAGCTAATTTTCACCTAGTTGGTGGTGTTTGAAACAGCTCAACATTGCCTTAGTTGCTCTATTAATATTCTCCTATCCTTACTGAAGTTGCATTAGTAAAATAATTGTGATTTCAATTGTTGTTTTCTCTGTCTTTATTTACTAGCAGATACATTGAAAATATCAATTTAAAAATGTCTTTGCTCTACATCAATCAACCTATTTGAAAGATTAGACTTATTAATATACTTCATAATTCCTTATGTTTGGACCTCTGCGTTTACTAAGACTAGCTATGAAGCAAATAGATTGGAGGATAAATGATGGTTTGTCTCATAAAATAGGTTCTGCTCTTAGTTGGCAGAACATTTATCTGAATTAGGAATGGAGCCAACTGTTAACTGATCAGATGAGGCTCTTGCTATTGGAAATCGGTTTATCCTCATGATTTTTCTGTCCCATCTTGCTGGCGTTTTAGATGCTAAAGTTGAAGCGGTTTCTGGCTTGGATCCTCAATCGTTCACAAATGTTTTGGTTTTTTAGAAACTACGACCATTCCCATTATGGCAAACTAACTTCCTTTTTGCTTTTCAGTTTCTTTATAGCTTTGTATCTTGTAAAGGGAAACTCTTTGTTCGAAATATATTACCCGCAATTATATCTTACTTTTTTTTTTTTTAAGTTGGACGTATTCTGAAATGGTTAAAAAGTGAGTCTACATGGTTAACGAATGGTAGTCCTTTTGCTCTACCAGGTAATTATCTCACATTTGAGCAAATGAATAAGTCCTATTCTTGATTAGATAGTTACCTTTTGTGTTCCCGTTATTTCAACTGGAGCTATGCTAAAATACTATTGTGACTATCAATTAGGGTCTCTTGGTGAACTATGTCCACCAACAGGTCATTTGGATGCTGTCAGAGAAAATTATATTCCATTAAATGTATGTTATAAAGATGTGCTGTAAGAGCAAGATGATGCTTCGGTTTATGCAGATGGATGATTAAGAACCAAGGCATGTTATTGAGGATCCATCTTAGCGGTTGTGGCATTGGCATGGCATGGGCTGGATAGGAGAAGTCCTCCTCTTGAGAATACTCTATACGAGGTTGGAGTCCTAAATTGTTGTTTGAGATAATTGTAAATGTGTAAAACTACACATTTATCTCTACCAAAACGGCATACATTCATGCATGTATTAGTACTTTTGTTGCAAAATTATGCTTAAAAATTGATAAATACATGTTTTGGATCAATTATTCAAAAATCTCAGCTAAAGGATAAAAAATAGAGCCTAAGCAGTGTAGATGTGCTTACTGATTTTGATCTCAAGCATACACCAACTTCAAGCACAAAAGTTGCACTAAAATTTCATGTTCACAATTTCTTGGACTGTCATGATTTCAAGGAAACTGGGAGCTGGATGTGAAGTTGCGATATCTTTTAACAGCAGGCCTTCTTGTGCAGTTCATGCTAAGGGCAACAAGAAACATCACATTTGCATGAGGAACTAACACAAAGCCTGAACCAAGAGCAACTCAACTTGATAGTCTGGAGTGAAGAGACAGCATTCACGGGAGGTGATAGAGGCTGAGTATCATATCAAGACATTGCAGCATAGAATGCAACAGGAACTGTCACAGTGAAATTCCAGCTCTGGAAGACTTCATTTTATGGATGACAGTACAATTGGAGGAATTAAAGAAAGGAGGCCAAGACACAAACACAGACAACAGTCTTCAACTCCTTGAGCTGCAAATTTCAATCCAACCCAGAGCACAGCCACCTGAACACCAAAACGGCAAAAAAAAATGGCCCTCCAACTCACAGCAGACCGTGCTCAAACCAAATAGAACAACCGAAGCCGAGCAACTCAAGTGCAAAGTCCAAAATAGAGCAAACAATAGCAGCAACTTCTAGTCTGACTTGCCAAACATGACAACAGCTTATCTGGAAAAATTTAGCAGCAGCTTCTGGTCTTAATTATTCAACACGAGCACCAGCCATCAACTGAAAGTTGGGCAGCCCAAAACGTTAAAACTAGACAGCAGCTAGTTGGACTAATGTCTGGGAAAAGAGATCACATTTGCTTTGCTTTTGAGATGAAATACAACAATAGGCGCCTACAATTATAACTTCAGACTCAACTCAGGGAAGAAAACAAGCATCTTATTATCATTATTATTATTATTATTGATTTGAGCTTCTAGAACTCAATTGTAATTAGTTTTATTGCAGGGCGTGGACTTCAACTGCAGCAACCGACGCAACTTTATGCAACAGCTGATCCCAACCAGAAAATTGCAGCAGCTCCGAGCTCAATTGTGACAGCTTTTTGAGAGAAGGACAGCAGCTCAGTTCTGACCTTTCATCACCGAACAGCAGCAGATGTAACCAGGCTGTGGGCTTCAATTTTTGACAGCACACCATGCCGTGCAAATGAAAGCTCCACAGCAGCAACTGCAGCAGCCCATGTACTATCCAACACCAAGCCGAGAGCCCCACTTCATGATGCCGAGCTTTCTACACTTCCTGCGCACTCCAATGCCGAGCTAAGACCAACCGAGCAGAGCAGCACATAGCAGCTGCAATTTTTAGATCAAAAACGAGCAGCTGCAGCAAACCACAAGAGCAGCTGACTGAGCCTCTTCAAGCAACAGAGTTGAAATAAAAGCAACTACAGGCAGCAGCAGATTTTGCGTGACAGCTACAACCAAGCAAAGCAGCATCTGATCCTAGCACACGTGACGGCAAAGAGTTTCAAGCCACGGGCAGCAGCATTTTGAGCTCATCCATGCACCCAAGTCAAGCTCCGAACGACCATGTTGCGCAATCAACTCTGAGCAAACTTCCTGAGATATCGTACGAGCACACAAGATGGCAGTCAAGAGTCCAAGCGAGAATCCAAGCAACACCATTGCCCATAGACTATTCAAGCTCTACAAGAGACGAGCACCAGGCCGAAACAGAGCAAATAATAACAGCCACTCTGAGCTCATGCTTTGTGAAGCAGATCCAAGCCATACAACAGCAGCTCCATATGAACGCATTGTGTGGACTTCTTGCACACTCTGAGACCGAACTAATTAGGGTTGAAAGTGGGTAAATTTTAGGAGAGATATCATCAAGTTTGGAAGAAATATTGTATTTGTGTGCTATATTTGGAAAAGTGGCAGCCCAACTCCAAAGAGTGAAGCCCACACGTGGAAACACATGTCGGGGGTTCAAAGTTATTTTCATTGCTCCACTTTCGAGGGAGAATAGACATTAGCTGAACTGAGTTTTTATAAAGAGTATCCCAAGAGGAGACAGCAGCTGAGTTTTTCTTTTTACGAGAGGAGGATTGTCGAATAGAATATAGACAGTAGCTTAGGGCATTGAATAAAAGCTTTTCTTTGGGTTTTTTAATTGTGTTTTCTTTAGTTTTAGAGCACTAAAAACTTATGTTTTAGCATAATAAGAAGTCATTTCGGGTTTATTTTAGGAGTCGGATGTCAAGATACCGATTAAGGTGTTTTCAATTCTGTACTATTTCATTGCATTATTTCTTGATTCATTTATATATTAATTGAGTTTGTGTTTATTAAATGTAGGGTTTTGTAATGATGAATTCGATGAGTTAATATTATTTTATAAATTGTTTTGATGACAATATTAAGTACTAAAAAATTTAGCTATTATGTTTATTGTTTATTTAATTAGTATTTGGTCAACACTTTGTAAATAGATAGAGTTAAAGATATAAAGAGGGATTCAATAATTTTTTATAAATATAACTTGAATTTTTTAAAAAGCTCATTATAAAAATATATAGGTTTTAATTAAATTTATGAAATCATACTTTTAATGTGGTTGGAAAAATATTTTGGGTCATGAGAATGTACTTGATCTATATTTTTAACTAGAATAATAATTATAATATGAGCTGATATTTTTTACTCGATAATTATAGATAAATTATCTTGATGAGTTGGTTTTTACTATAATTAGAACTTTACTTTTTTGAGAGGTGGGTGGGTTTTTTTAAATATAATTAAATCATGTTTAGTCAATCTCAATTATCGATTCAATGTATTGTATTAATTCAAATGAGAATAAATTTGTAAATCCCAAATTAATCCTTACATCTCCTTCACCTTAGTACACTCAAAGTGTAGTTAGAGCATTCAGTTTGGTGTTATTTTGTTTATCAATTTTTACTCTCTGTTAATTTAATTTTGATAGCTTAGTTTAGGAATTAACTCAATTAATCTACTAATTAATACTTAGCTCTTTGTGAAATATGAGTTTAACTTATTAACTATATTGTTCACATTACTCAATACACTTATTCATTTTAACTTGCTTTAATTTGATTTTACAAAACCATTCGGCCGTTAATTTTCAAGAGTAAATTAAAGACAAGTTAGATCACATGTTAGTATTGTAAACAACAAATAAGAGTCTTTTCTTATTTTAAACATAAGATTGTGAATATAGTGTGTAATGAAGACAACCCAAGCTCTCTGGAATATCGAGAAGAGATTGATATTACTCACTTTTCACTTGCAACTCTCAAATGAACTATAGAGTTGAATCGCTAACTCTTAATAATATCCAACATCACGGTAACATATCCTTTTACAGCTAACTTGATTGAGCATTGTACCGAACTCATGTATTACGAATTTAAAACACAGCCATGTAGCTAGCATGATACGCGAAAAGTTACATAAGGTTTAAGGATAATTTTATAAAATTGAAAGTATTTTTATAGATTTACCGTAAAGAGACCAACAACTTTAATAACATAGATACAACGTTTTAGCGCTAATTTTTCTAAGTTTACATCACATGACCGAGGTCGCATAATAATCCATATATATATGTGGTTAAAAATTAACACAAGGACTGAACAAGGCTTAGTAGACGAAAGTAAAATTGCATCTAAGGGCCAAAACATACCCTCCCAACTGACCTAGCCCCGCATATAATTATAATTGTAAATACTAATTACAACAACATTGGACCCTCGTTGTGTACAAATCATCAAATCAAACACAAATTCCGGTTCCCTCTTTCTTAGCCTATCTCTTATGTGGATCTTTTTCTCCTATGCCGACCAAAGCTCGGTGAGCTGAAATCACGCGAAACCGGACTAGTGTGCTTCAGGTTTCTTTCCAAAAAAATTCCCAAATTTTACATGTCCTACATATTTGCATATATATACACGTGTGAACAATGTATATTTAGTACAACTATATAAATTATATTCCATATTATATTATAGATAAACAGTGTTTCAATATTCCAAATACACCACATATTCTTATGTATTAATGGAAACAATTAGCTTAATTAAGACTTCTTAAATAACCCTAATGCAGAAATAGGTAAGTTTGCTCTTTTGGGGCAAATTATTTCTTAAAAAATGGTAGTATTGAAAATAATTTGTCAAATACCATAGTTAAACTGCATCTTATAAATGTGAACTTTTTATATATCATGGCAACGTGGCAATATTTTATATGTAAATCCCATTATGAGAATGTACTTTTAAAATCATATTACAAAATTGCGATCATAAATTGTACTATGAAGAGAACTCTAAAAGTAAACACAGTCTGCATTCTCTCTCTATCTACCTTCATTTGCCCATGATTTCTCAAGTGTTATTGCATCAAAATTCACACATTATGAGTTAAAGTTATGCTTTTGGCGAATATCTATAAGGTAAGTTTCAACTATCACTTAGATTTGCAAAGTACATTATCTCCCTATTCTAGAAACCTTAGTTACTTTGTCTCTCTAAATAGTTTTCAATTTATTCATATTTACAAGCAATAGTAGAATTGGTTTAGAGTCTTACTCCTATTTCGGTGTTTCAATTATTAAGAGAGGTAATCATCTAGCTTTGTAGTATTGTATTATATTTGCATTTGTGAGAAGAGAAATCACGTGAGGCTCTCGATTTATACCTAAGTGAATATATTGGATGGTATAGATGGGATTTATTACAAAAGGCTAACAATAAAATAAAAAATTTAAAGTAAAGGTGAATGCAAGCTATGTGGAGCTGTTATAAAAATACTTCTACACTCATTGGAGTTGATGTCAATACACATATGGTTAAGGTGTTTCACAAGCAACTTGCCATTATTTCGAGCTAAAGTATTTACTTGGCCAACAAAAACATTTAAAGATGGCGATACGTGGCTTCTCAGCATCATGTAGTAACAACATTCAATCAACTTAATGGATTATTCAATATTGAGACAAGTAGGAGAAGGGCAATATGTGGGTGGCGGGTGGCAACAAACATATGGTCAATTTAGCAATGGATGTATGTACCTACGGCAAATAGCAAATTTATAGGATATCTTATTCTCACGCCTTTGCAACCATGTTGCATATTAGAATGGATTAGATAGACAAGGGTTGCTAAGTTGTATTACTAAGATCTACAACAAGTTGTTTATCATACTAATTTCTACGCTGTAGGAGATAGCAATAGATGGCCTCAAATCTGGACACTATTCATTCATCCAAACTATTAGTCAGCTCGAAGGACTATTATAGGTTTTATAAGAAGGAGGGGCATGATAGAAGAAGCTGCCTTGAGCGAAGGAAGACGGGAGGTCTGATGAACTATTCCTTTCAATCATATAATACTTATTTGTGCTATTTATGTGAATTATTGTACTATACATTACCTGAACATCTTAATTATTAATTATTCCTTATGCAGATGGATTCGTGCCTATTCAATAGATCATTGTTTAGATTGTAGTGCAGTCATTGATTGACTACAGTATGGGTTAAATAGGTGTAGGATAATTTTCCAACCTAAAATTTACAAATCCTACGTTACATGTTCGATATTATTTCACTAACTCGAAGTTTTTGTATGTTATTTCAGGATTTGGCCATGGTAGCATGCCGTCAATGAAAACTCTCCTTATGTTAGCATGAGTACAGGATTTGATTGAACCTATACATCATCTAATTTACAAATCACATCCAATAAATATGATTTCTTCATTATTTTTTCTTCAAGCAAGCATAATTAAATGAAAACCAAAATCATAGTTTCGAAATGCAAACTTGAAATGGTAAATCTGTAATTAGTTTTGTCTACACCATTTTTTAGAAAATAGTTTGCATCGAAAGGGAAAACATACCTATTTCACAATCCTAGTGCCTATCTTTCTTTTTAAAACTTCTTTTCATCCTTTACTACTATAAATCTATAGTTACATATTGTCGAGCCTGTCTTTTTTGTTTTCTATTTAAAATTAATTTCTCATTTCCTAATTAATACTAAACCCTAACTCAAAATCATAGAAAATATATCTAAATTATGAAAAAGATATTTAAATTATGGAAAACAAGCCTAAACTATAGAAAAGATATCTCGCCATAAAAAAGAAGTCAATTAAAGATTTTTTTTTTATTTTATGAACATCAAAATGATTTTTTTATCTAGAAAACCCTAACATGCCTAATGTAATTTTTCTAAATTAATACAATATGCAAAGAACTAGATTTTGTAAAATATGAGATTTTATAAAAATATCATTTTGAAAATATGAAATCTAAAAAAAAAAACTAAAAGAAAAAACTAAATTTAAATTAACACATGCTCACTAGACATTAATGCTATAACTAATTACTAGCAATTAAAGACATGATAAAAATAAAAAAAAATTAGTACAAGTCTTAAAAATAACTGTGCGTATACAAAGAGTGATAAAAATAAATAAATAAGACAAGCTATAGACAATAATTAAAAACCACTATTATGTACCTACAAAGCAAAGCACGTAAAGCTGATGAAAGAGAACAAATTGGATCCCCAGTCCTATCACGAGCAAAGCAAAGCACGTAAAGCTGATGAAAGAGAACAAATTGGATTCCCAGTCCTATCAAAAGCATAACTATGGAATTGATCTAAGGATTGGGTTCGAGCGTATTTTTAACAAATATGTAATTGTTCTTTTTGGCTTGCACCATATAACCCATATTTATAAAACTGGAAAACAAATCTTTTGAATTAAATCAAACCAAATCTAATCCAATCCAATCGAATTCAATTGATAAAGATCCAAAATAGATTCGAATCTTACAAATCTTGATTTTGTTAGATTTAATATCATCGTATCAGATTTTTTTTTTTCAACAACTATTTAGTCAAGATTCCATCAAATTAATTTTTTCAATTTTTTTTTTTTTTTAGTTTTTTTTTTCCAACAATTTTTTGTTTTTTTGTCTTTTTTATCATTTTTCAATTTTTTTATTATTTTCTAAATTACAACCCTAAAAACAAAAATTATAACTATTATGAGTAAAAATCGAGTGTCTATACATATGTATCAATCTCAATATGCATGATTATATCTATCTTAGATTTGTTATTTTTCCATCATTCCCACCACTATCAATCTATTAGTTTTGATTCCCACCATTATAAGTCTATTTATGTAAATCTAATTAGTCTAAAGATTGTGTACATTAGTTTATCATTATTATTTAGAATTTGTTTTTTTTTTACCTATTATTCTTTTTTTTTTTCTTTTTGTTCCTTCTCTTATAAGTTGAATGGCTTTTTTCTTTTAGGAGAAATGATGGTATTTCATGTATGATACAATTTTAATCTCAAAAAGATGTGCACATATATTTGGTTAACTCTAAAGTTTTTTTTTTTCCCCCAATTGAGTGAAATTCATCTTTACTAATAAAAAGAGTACAAAGCTACTCACCATCATTTCTTGCTATTAGATTATAATTAGAAACTACCTGTTGTTCTTTAATATACATGGCACAAAATAAGTAATTTTTATGTGATATATAAAGTTGTAAATAAGTTAAGTTAAGATGAAATAATACTAAGCTCGAATTTGACTCAAATTTAAGAGCTCGATGTGAGCTTGATTGAGCCTTAGATTTCAAACTTGACTTAAAATTATACTCAATGAGCTTGAACGCTACTGAATTAAGCTCATTTAGGCTTAGTTTGAATAATAATTTATATTTTTTAAATTAAATAATATTGAAATCTAAACTTGACTAATATATAAGCTTAATTTGAACTCAATTAATCTAGTGAGTTATTCATGTAACTTATCATAAAATTTTCGCTCTACTAAATAAACTATTCAAATAACTCGAACTTGAACTTGAGCTTAATTAAATTGTTATCAAATTAAGTTGAACTATATTTTTAGCTTATTAAAGTGTAGTTGGCAAATGAATTTGACTCCTTTATACTTTTAAGAGTGGATACTATGAAGGAGTGTGAAGTTTTAATTTATATTGCTTATTTCAAGAGCATTAATGGTTTTGTTGAGTTTAAGACTTGAATTTACATGATAGTGGAAGAGCATTGATGATGAAGTTAAGTTTAGGACTTGGATTTACGCAAGTAAGTATTGATAGGTTATTTTGGGCATGAGCCTCTAAGACCAAACAACCTCCTTCGAGCATAGCTGAGCCTAGAATTTTGTGGCTAACCTCTTAAGAGCTTGGTAGCCAACCACTTTTACATTCTAGATATGTTGCTCACATCAAATTTACCTTCTCTAGATCCTTGATCAACTTCCTAAGAGCTCAGTCAACCTCACTAAAGGATGTTTGCTGAGTTCTCAACTCACTTTATCCTATTCGAAAGCTTGAATTTTCAAGCCTACCATTCACAAGCCAAATACATATATTCAAACAAAGTTTAAATGATAATAGTTCGACTAGATAAGGTAGCTCACAACTATGAGAGCTTGTCTCGAGATCCTCTTTGTAGATCTTGAACGCATGATCCACTTCCTTAAAATAGCTTGTTAGACCTACTTGTAAATACTAGGTTATGACATAGGTAAATGGATTAGCCACTATTCATCTTAAGCTTTTATTCTCTCTCTTTCTCTCTCTCCTCTCGAATCTTATATTAACTTAAGAATTGAAGTGACTATGTTAAAACCACTTCTGATGCCATCTAATAACTTACATGTATTCCAGGTTTGTAGGTTATTTCCAGCCTTGGCCTCTTCACCAAATTTTAGCATCAACAATATTTATTAGGGTTTGCTTCTTTTAATATTATATATGTCTATAATATATATATATATATATATATTAGATAAAGTAAGTATTAGAAAGTAGAATAACTTAGTGTTTATGGTTAAATTTGTTGAGTGTGTCAAGGTTAGAAACAACTTACAAAATGGAATACACTAAGCTATAAGATGACACCTAAATTTTTTCAATGTAACTACTTCAATACTTAATTTAGTAGGATACTCAAGAAAATAAATAGAGAAAGATAGAGTATAGGTTTAAGATGAAAGGCCCTTTCTTGTACCATTTTAGGAAGTAGATTACACATTCGAGATTCATGGAGTAGATCTTAAGATAGACAAGAATCAGTGGTGGGTTTCCTTATTTGGTCCAACTATTCTCACCTAAATTATTTTTGAATCTACAGGTCGAGCTTAGGTATTATGGGCTAGAAGGCCTAAGTTCTTAAGGGGATATAGTTAAGAAAGAACTTGGCTTAAATGCCCTAACGCGGTTACCCGAGCTCTTACGGAACTCGACTTGAGGTTTGGCAAGGCCATCATTGATGTTAACATTTCTTGAGGCACAAAGAGGTTGGCCAAGCTCTAAGAGCTTCATTAGGCTTTAAGGAGGTTGATTTGTAGCCTTAAAACCTCAGCTTATGCTTAGAGAAAGTTGATTTAGGTTTGGAGTCCAACATTTGAAGTAATCTATCAACACTTAGGAACATATTGGAGGAATTAAGTGCTTTAAGATTGTAAGAAAATCACTATAATATTGCAATCACATTATAATGGATTATATTTAACTTGTTAATGATTTTTTAAAGGGTTTTCGACATAAATTATCTTTCTTCTTTCTTCCATCACTTGTTAGTATCTCCTACGGTTATGTATACCTACAATAAATAAATTAACACTAATAACACTTTACTACTTTTGCACGGTAGTGGTTTTACACCACCTCTAAAAATCTCAATGACCACTAAAAGTGCCACTAATTATATTAAAAAAAGCTACTAAAAATTGAAACTCAGGTAGTGGTTCAAATCAATGAAAAAAAAAAGGAAAAAAAATCCAAATTCAGTTCTATCATATGGAAAACCCCCTTGGTTGATGCTTTCGTTTTCTTTTCCCTCATTTAAGTAACGAGATCTCGCATTAGCGGGCCCAGAATATGCATGTTCTGGTGACGAGATTGGTTGATTGCGGTAAAGGAATAAGATAACAAATCGTTGGGTCGACAAGAAACTGATATTGGGATATTCGATGGTCATTCCATATTTTAATCTGAATAGAAAAAAAAAAAAAAAGGGTACATTTACCATGTCAAAATTGCCTAAAATATTTCCTCTAAGCTGTTTCGTTTGATCTAGAACTAGAGAACTAGTATTTGAATATTTCAAAGTCGTATACATTGAAGAAGAAATCTAATAAAATTAATGAGATCACACCAATTTGCAAAATCATAAGATAATGTTTATTGAAGAAAAAGACAAAATTATCTTTTTCATGTAGCTGAATTTATTTTATGCAAATTGATTTTTGAATATTCTAATTGAATGCGCATGCTGACATTAGTAATTAGTATCAAAATATCCCAAATGCTATACTTATTTAAAATGTATAATAGAAAACTAATTTATGAAATTTTTGCATCGTGACTTTATAGAGGGTTGAAATTTAATTTTGAGCTTCTCTGAAGAGTCAGACTCATATAGTTTGGATGACTTACAGAAATATAATACGGAAGGTTTGAAAACAGCTTATTAAGTTTTCCTTTATTTTTTTTCTAAAAAAAAGGAATCTTTTCTAAGTGAGAAAACGTTTTTAGATGATTGCTAATTGCTTAATCACTTTCACCTCGTGTGGCCTTGGGAGTTCAGCCAATTATGTTTTCACCTGATGCGTCGATGTTGCGGACGTATTCATCTTCTTCATTGGACATGCCACTTTGGCCCAATATTCCATGTAAGCGAGCACTTCAACGTTTACGTGCAATAGCGAGGCCTCCAGTTATCTAATACAAGTTTAGTCGTGTTAGTGCTTGTTCTACACCGACCATTGAAGCTGGATCTTTGGGAATTTATCGAGCCACGTGAGAGAGGGTCAGAAAAGTTTTCGTATACCTGTATCGAAGTTGTAGATTCCAACGGTATCATCAAACTTAAAATTGGTAGTTAAGTGGTTGTAAACTTCCATGGAAGACCCACACCCTCACTTCTTACTTCTTATATTCCTTAAATAACTTTAATAATTGAGGTACCTTTTAGCGCAATAACTTGGAGTTTACCAAAATTCCAACATTGAGCATATTCAAAGGGAAGTAATGGATGTAAACAAATGGCACGTCCTTCCATTAAAATGGGTTGGAATGCCCGTATGCCTAATCTATACATGGTAGGTGCTCTATTCAGCAATACGAGATGTCCTTACATAACTTTTTGCAGTATGTCCCATACAACTGGCTCTTTTTCCTGAATTTTACACTTACCAACTCTTTGCTCAAAGCAAGATGTTGTCTAATAGGAGCATATGGGTTAATCAATATGGAATTATTATTTCATGCTCATTCTATATTTTCTCATCGGCCGATTATAATAAGCATAATAAAAATAATCTATGCAACTTCAACATCTCTTAGTCAACGTACTTTAAAAAAAAAAAAAAGAATAGCTTATCCATCTATATCTCATATGGGTTTCATTAAGAAGTAGCTACATTAATTGACAAAACCATACAATTCTAATCAAGTTGTTACAAATAGTATCAAAGTAATTCACTAGTTGGAAAAGACAGAGTAAGCATAATTTTGGACCTGTGTAATAAAATCGATGAGGATGTTAGTTCTGTAAGAGAGATGGATTAAAATATCTTTTAAATAGAAGGTAATGAAACTCTAATTATTGAAACGTGTTTTTAATGTAATAGCTTGAAGTTCATTAAAACTCTAAGTAAGGTTAAGCATGCTCAAAGGAGAAAGAAGGGTGATCTCGAAAAGTAACTGAACTAAGAGATAAAACTATACAACATTTGGTATTGGAGTGGACAATACCTCGATAATAGAAGTATTAGTCGAGTCATTACACTACCACCCCTATGTTTTTTCAACCTTTGCATTAGTAGTAGGTTTGCAACAAAGGAACTGTCAATGATGCCCATTTGTGAGTTTGGGGGAATTTCTTAAAACTTGACTATTGTAATTGTACGAAAACTACGAAAATAACTAATTAGTTACTAGGTTTACCTATTAAAAATAACTAATTAGTTACTGGGTTTACTTATTAAAGTACTCATGGTACACTAATCATATAAGCATCTTATATGTTTGAGAACCTATCATAATAATAATTTAAATAGTCAACAAGACTTTTATTGTGACAGTCCGAAACAATAATAATAAGATAAATGTATGGAATTTCTTTGTAATAATTTAACCACTTGCTTTATATATCATCAATAGACATTTATAGATTCAAGTCATTAGCAACTCATATAGTGCACCAATAATGTTAATAACTTCCACAACAAATAAATGCACACTAGGTCGGTATGAAAATGTTTTTTTACAATTATGAAAAATTTTAAGTATCACCAACAATCGGTTATAGATGTCCCAATCATTTGGGTATAATAGAATATAAGGGACATGAGTCATTGCAAAATGACACAATGTTTCCTTGTATGGAATAATACTTTGCAAAAGTTCATAAATTGAATTCAACCCTTGCTAAACATCCCTTTTAAATTTAATTGGTCTTAGTCTATTATCCATACAAATTTTTTCCAAGGCTTATTTTTATATGGATGATCAAGCATATAATCAATTACCTTTTAGTGAAGGATATTTTGAATTCTAATGCCATTATGCCATCCTCAACACACAGGTTTAATATGTAATGTACGCAACATATATGGAAAATGGTACCTCGAAGCATAGGTTAGTAAAGTGCTTTCAAGTCATCAATAAATATAATGTTGGCCATAGAAACCTTTTTGCTAAATCCATAATATTCCAAAATAATGCTTATGATCTTGAAAATATGTTGTGCTGCGTAGCATTCGTCAAATTACTTAGGAGGTAGTATTCTTTTATGCAAAAGTCATTTTTCATTGATCTAGTGGTAAGTTATTCTTGTTGATACTCAAAATTGGTACTAGAAAAAGGACACTTATCTAGGGATTGTTCTACAAAATGAAAAAGAAGGTTAAGCTATGGAGGAAGGGGAGGAGGGGGGGTGGCGGCAGCAACACTATTCTAGCGTAACTACTTTAATACCTAAGTTAGAGTTAGGAATTTCGTATAAGGAAAAGGGTAATGTAGAGTGTCCAAAAGAAGCTGATCGTCTCATTCTAAGCTTTAAGGGCTTGCTCCTATCTATTAACTGTTGCCTCCAAAATCTCGCACATGCATCAAATTTGAATTTAGGACCATTTCCTAATTTTAAGGGACATGGCTAACGTAATGGCAACTAATGGGCAATTATTTAGATAAGAGGACTAATTGTTTGTTCCATGTGCCTAAATTTAAATCTTCTGAGGCTAACTGAGTTAAGAATAGAGTTATAGGCAGTTACCCAAGTTAAACAAGATCGATCTGACCAACTCTTGGTTAGGTTATTCTATTCTACCTGAGCACATTTAGCTCATTAACTTTCTTGAGCTAGTTGATTGGTCAAGAGTAGCTTAAGGGAGGTTGGAAATAGTGTAAAAGGAGGGAGAGAACAGATAGATAGGTTAAACACCACGTAGTTCAGGTCAGTTTTGACCTTTAAGAGAAATTACTATTAACATTTCTATTATAAAAGTTTTTATTCTATCCGTCCGTTCATATATCTATATAGATGGAAACTTATGTGTCTAACATGTTATGCAGGCATTTTTTAGGGAAAAAAAAATGTGAATATATTAGGTGACAACATGTATATAGACATTTTAGATCTCTTTGTTAGATTAATGATATTAATATATAGAACACAAACATTTCATTTTCTATAAAATTGTTTTTCTTAAATAATCTAATGAATCTTAAAAAGATAAGACATTTTATTTTATTAACTACATACTAATAAATAACATGCTTAAGCAATCACTAACCATATCTATGTATATTAAGTCAATAATTTTTTATTAAACTCTATATTTATATATTATTTTTTATAATTTCTTTTATGTTGATTGCATTTTTGCATACTGAAAATATAAATCCAAGTATTGTAATCTTTTTTTTTTTTTTTTATAATTTTAAGGCATGAAGTCTCCATTCTCTCTCCCGAAATCTCTCATTTCTCTCTGCCATGTTTCTCTGATTTCATAACCACTTTCTTCTTCGTCTTCTTTTCCATCCCCATCTCACAATCAAATTTTAATATCTAATAACTTCCATAACTCTCATTCCTCCATGTCTTTAGTAAAAGTAAGTTCTCTTTCAAGCATGTTCTTTCAATCGAACAGTTTTTTTTATTACTCTTTGTTTATTCTTTCTTTTTTCAATCAGGTACTCCTCTCTTTCTCTAAGCCTTAACTTGATGCCTCAGTCAGCATTAAGTTAGATTTGCAAGTTGAAGCTACGTTTTATGCAAAACAAGAAGAGGCAATTTTCACCATTTTCATGAGAAAGAGATGGGAAAGAAAGAAAGAATATGGTGGAAGAGTATAAGTGGAATATGGGTTTTTAGCAGGCATGTATATATTTGTCTATGGGTTAGAAAATTGTAACCTTTCAATTACTACGATGGTCTATATAGGTGCTGAGAAAATGAGATGCTGTATTTCAAAACCATGAAATTTAAGGAAGATTGTTGTTAATATGTACAAAAGTTGTGAGCTTTTGAATGTTATAAAGGATTGAATTCGTTTTGGATAATGATGTACAAGTGTTGCAGTTTAAGACCCATGAAAAACTTTAACATACCATGCAAAGGTGATCTGTAGTTGGAAAAGTTTGACATTTAGATGTTTTCTCTTCATTTTTTGATTTGGGGTTTTATTATTTGCAAATTTTTTTTCACTGCTGCAATTTTTGTTACTACATCTCTATGTATCAACTGTATTTTAATTAATTTTCATGATGTTAATATTGTCTATTTTTCCCCCCTTATTGCCTAATTTCTCTCTTGATTTATCATGTATGGTTCTACTATTTTCATTTCCTTGAATTTGCTCCAATTTTAGATTACCTTTTTATTTTCTTTCCTAAATAAAGATATGATTATCAACTATCAGTAACACTAGGAGAAGAAAATGAAACTTTAAAAAAAGGAAAGAAACTTTCTGTGTATCATTCAATGTTGGTACTCTCTAACAGGAGAGGCACAACGCCATGAGAAAAAAAAAGAGGGGGGGGGGGGGGGGGGGGGGGGGGGGGGGGGGTGTGGTGGGGGCATAGACAAGATTACGGACAAGCTTCCGAGTCATCATCACCATTACATCGCTTTATTACTATATACAACACATACATTAGATTTGCGTAGGTCTATTTCGTTGTGTAATTATATTAATAGTCACAAACATGACCCTTTAGATCTTTCGAGTCTTTTAGATGGTTTGTATAGGGATATCCTCCCGTATTAAGGAGACCTTATGTGCTAAAGATCTATTATTATCATTGTGAAGCTTATTCCCTTATGTTGAAATATTTCAATTTGCGAGAACTATGCTCACTATAAAGATCTATTGTTACTGTTGCGAAGCCCATTCCCTTACACATAAATGTTTCAATCTTTTAGAACTATCTTCACTTTTTAGGAACCATTGAGTCACATCGAAAAGGGAATGGATCTCTCAAATCCTTGAAGACTGCGAGCGAAGAAGGGGAATGGATCCTTTCAAATTATTACAACCAATCCACTTAGATTTAAAATAATCATGAAAATATATGTTGATTAGGGGAAAAAAAAAGTTATTTGATTCCCTCAATTTCATTGCTTTTTCCTTCATCCCAATCAATTAAAATCCTTAAATATCCGACTGAAAATTACTTATTTGCAAACCATCACAATGTTGCTCATTGTATTGTTTTTATTTAATTTTTGTATCAAATTTTGTGATACGTTACAATAGACAATGATGCTTGACTTATTTATGCAATTTGAATAATATGTATAATAATTTGGTGTTCTATATGCTAAATAGGACAGAAAAATTGAACTTAATTTGCGTGTGGCTACCTCTATTTCATATATATGTATATATATATATATATATTGTTATATGTGCAAAATCTATGTACAGTTTTATCTCTCTCTTTTTTTTTTAATTAAGAGTAATAGGATTAAAAATTTTTCACAGTTCTATTGATCTATAAATAGTTTAACGACTTAATAATTAGGTAATATCATTTCATTCAAGCACATCTTACATTCCTATGTACAAAGTTCCTCAATTATATATTTTTTTATTAATTTTTTAGGCAAAAGGTATAATCTTCAATGCGGTAAATTTGTTTTGATTAACATATTTAGAGTATTATTTTGTTTATTCATTCTTTTTTTTAACAACTATTTTAATTGATTATTTACCTAATTAATTTTCCTTTTTAAATTTCCTATCGTGTATATAGTTTGATTCGAATATTTGATATTACCATAGATTATATTGATCTACTTTATATGATTTTTGCACATGTATCATGGGTGTACATTTGCTTACATTGAACCCTAAACCTTCTTAAAAATTATTAAAATAATTTAATTACAACTAAATCCTTCAATTTCATTAATATTATCATTTATATCCACCAACATAAATTACACAACTACATTTTATGGTGACAATCGAAACCATCCAATATATTTTTCAAATTCAATCCCCTCTCTACAAGCCCGAGGTTTCTTAGTCTCTAAAATTCTAAACTCAATAATTTATTTTTATATACGCATTGTGGGTATATTATCTACGAGTTTTTATATAAACATAAAAAAAGTTTATCTCTTCAATTAAGCTTAGTACGACCATCCATTTCATTGATAAAATAAGGTTTGAATTAAACTAGATTATTATATCACTATGTGCTGATAAGCAAATGAATTTGTCATTCCTGTGGTTCAAAATTACGGCCGCTTCCACTAAACCATTTGGACAGAAGTTGACTACCACCAACTTGCCTTATGTGACGATAGCTTGCCTCGTCATGTTGAAGGCAACATGATAATCCCCGCCATCAGAACAAAATCGCGAATTGTTTTTATTTCCAGGATGCAGAACTATTCCAATGTAACTTTTATAGTGAAATAATATTATAACATTGAACAAATTAAAATATAATAACGATATCTAGATACTATGCAGATAGAAGAAAACAATAAAAGCAAACATGTGTTCTTAACTTATACAAAAGCTATATGTATATGTCGCATGAGATTTTTCTCTTATTGACACTAATGCATTTGCCATTATGTATACTAAAGTAAAAAAGGGTTCGTAAAATCCATAGAGTGTGAAATAAGTCTTACTAAACTTTTAAATCCTTCTTAACGGGAAATGGATTCTGTAAAATTACTTTTTTCCTAATATAAAATAAATTTCTTAATCATTCATTAACCAGTCCCTTCATTTTCAGGTTGTCTAGCTGTTTCTTAACCACAGTTTTAATGACAATAAGACAGCTTTAATAACTGAGGAGTTGTCGCATTGAAAAATTTAGTCAATATGCTCACGCAATAGACTTAGGAGATTCAGTAATCTCTACAAATGATCTTGTCCTACTTTTTCTTCTTCTCGGAGTTGGCTTTTATATAACGGGTAACTTTATATTCATAAGCATCACTACCTGGTGAATCTCAATATTTTCAAATTAGTTTTCTCTCTTTCCTTCCTTCCATGGACGCTGCAGCGCATTTTATAGTGGTAAACGGAATACGCTTATGGGATTCACTTTCTGAACCTATAAGCTACATCTATAATCCCACAAAAAATTTGAAATTGCTAGAGGATGAACTGCAACGATTGGTGAACAGAAGTGTTTTTGTTAAGAATCAAGTTGAGGTCGAAGAAATTAGGCAAGGTGGCAAACGGACACAGCAAGTGGATGGTTGGTTGAAGGAAGTGCAACAACTTCAAGATGAATCTTTACGAGTCATTCAAGGAGGAAAGTCACACGAAGACAGAAAGTGCCTTTTACGGTGCTGTCCTACCATCTGTCAATCCAGCTTCAAACTTGGAAAGAGAGTAACCCAGTTGCTTGGTGATGTGAAGGAACGCCAAGCTGAAGACTTACATCCCTTCGTTATTAGATTGCCTCCTCAAGTATGTGAGATGCCTATAGAGGACACAATCGGCCCTTAGTAAATGCTTCTAGTTTACTGATGTAAAACATCACCGTAAGAAACGTATGTCATGTAGTGCATTAGTCCTGTTCATTGAAATGGCCCGATGAGATTGTTTGCCTATAGATATTGCTCTATATGGTTCATACTCAATCTTCTATTGTTTTCCTGCATTTAGGCCACAACACTATTATTTCCCTATTGGACATGAATTTTCCTAAGTGTACCCTCTATTCTTAAAGTAGCACTGTCCTATTTGCATCTCTTAGAGCCTTAAGAATCCTTAGTAAGAGCTAAATGGCAGAAACTCAAATACAATAGATATTCGGATTGCAATATTGCTCATACGCAAACTGATTAAGCAAACTGAGTATAGGCCATCTCATGGTATAACTTTCATTTCCACAATACTCCAACCCCCTATGGCAATTCCATCCTGCAGCATATTTTCTATCAAGTAATGGGCGACATGCTTTGCCACAATGGAAGCTTAGAAATATCAATAATATTTTGAGAACGATTAAAGAGAACTTAGGACTTGATATTAACCTTATTTACTTGGTGGTTGCAATCTTTATGAGGTCTTGGGTTCTAAATATGTTAACAACATTGAGTGCAAAGATCACTTCAATTATTGTCCACCTAATAAGGTAAACTCACGTAGTTTTAGCAAACGTATAAATTTAGGGTTATTCTCCTAAAAAACTAACACCATTTAGTTAGTTATTTATTTTTTTATTTTTTTGCTCTCTTTGAACTTTATGCACCATGCTGGTTTAATAAGTTACTTCGGTGATGTATAGCCTTGGCACATCAATAGACATTTTTTTTTTTATAATCATCCTATAAACAATTGGTACCTCAAAGCAACATCAACCTAGAGATTCATGTCTCTATGGGTTATGGTTTGCCAAGATCCTTTTAGTTTCTTTGACATCTATTGCATTTCCCTTTCTGTCAAACTTTAATTAGCTCTACAATTAGTTTCTTTACTTTCTTTACCAATCTAATGCGCTATAAGTATGCACATTTTTTTTGAACATTTGCTGCATAAATTCATGCAATCATATGTATAGCCATTAGTTTTGCTTGATCCGATTTGCTGTTATCCTATACTAGCAGGGGAGGGAACTTGTTTTGGTGCAAGGTAATGTTACAAATTGCTTCAATCTAATACTTCTCTCTTCACAACACTGCATCATATTAGAAATTCAAGAACTTTCAGTGATAAAACTAGATGTGGTTAACTTCTTTATTTAAGATTTTTCCTCTCCTACAGTTTGTAAACATAATAAAGTTCAATAAATGGTTAAATGATTGTCCTCATTTTGATAAGTGTATAAATAAATGAAAAAGTTCTCTTTGTCCTCTTTGCATTTGGTAGAGCAATTTGTGCTCACATGAAACATAAACAGGTCATGGTTATTAAAACTTACTAAGGTAATCTAGTAGGTTGAGGCCATCAAACTCTTCATGCTCATCTATGGAAGATTTCTTTTCTCGAGTAAATCGAATATCTACCGATGGTCATACGGTTGATGTCGTGGTTGCTTTTTTTCTTAGTAGGTGTCATAAAAGTAAGACCCAAATTGCATTTAATCTTGATAAGGATGATGTTGTGGTCTAGTAGGATTAAAAATAAAAAATAGATGATAGAGATTTAAGTTTGTCATTTGATTAGGACTTATGTCTTAGTGGGTAATGGAGCAAAAGAGTGAGAGGTGCTTTTTGAGAAGAATTAGATCAATAGTGATATATATAATTTGATCAACTTTGCAATTATTAGATCTCTATAATAGTAATTGCTATTTATGTCTAGGCATTTTGCTTAGTTGAATTTGGAATGCCAATGGGCCGAGAATATGACAACAACTTGTTAAGTAAGTAGGACAGATAACTTCAATTGGTAGCTCAAGGTTTGTCCTATTTGCTACGATTTCATTATATGCTTATGTTAGTATAAAGTAAAAGAGACCTAGCCTTTGTGAAAAAGATATATATATATTCATTCAATACGTTGCTTGCTTTTAAGTCCAGTGTTTGTTGCTACATATGATTTATTGACTACCTTTAGTTATCACATACAGCAAAGAAAGCCATGTTAGTGTACACAATAGCGAGAGCTTAAGCCTTCTGAATGACGTAGTAAGACATTTGCTCAAAAAATTTCATTATTTTCTAGTTTATGCACTTGGACAATAAGCAGATTCATTTTTGGCTTACCACTATAAAACTTATAAGTGAGTAACAAAGAAAACAACAAAATAGATCTCACCGGCAAGTTACACAATTTTTTCAAATGTAGCATTTTCATGAAAAACTATACCATGCACGTTGCTTCATTTCCCTTCTTTGTTATTACTTCAAAAAATCATTTAATTGCAAGAGGTAAGAAATGAACTTTGCTTAGTAAAGTATTGACATAAGCTGGAGGTTGTCCATAAGAAGAGAAAACATTAATAGTTTCAACCAACCAATTTGATTAGCAATAACAAGCTTATGAGCACGATTAGTGCTGTAAGCATTAACCTCGACACTTTAGAGCTTTTGTTATTAAGCACATTGGGCCAACAATGCATGTCCTAATAGGTCAGTAAAATATTTTGGTCCTTTTTTCTTTTGGTTGATGTAATCTAGAGATAGACAACATATGCTTCTATTGATTCTGAACTATAGGATTTAAATGATGCCTTTGGACTGTAGATTGTTTGGGTACAAAAAGAATCTTCTGCGTGAGCATAAAATGCTTTATATATATTTGATTTAAACAAACAACACTAATCTTTTGTGGACCATATACTAAACTCAGCTAATGACAATGAAATATTAAGAGAACAAGATGGAAAAATTAAAAGACAGCCATATGCCTTGAAGTACGATTCACAATCTCTTATTGTTTGCTTGTATTTAGGCTACAACTCTAAAATTCCCCCAGTAATTATCCTAAGTGTACTCTTTATCCTCAGAGAGGTCCTGTCTTATATGAAACTATTAGATTCACAGAGTTTTTAGTAAGATGTTATTGTAGGAAACTTCAATGAAACTAATATTCAAATATGAGTATGGATCATGCGCAAATTAACTAAGCATAGTGAGTAAGGGCTATCTCATAATAGAAGTTTTAACATATTCAGTATCCTTCAATTGCCTATGGAAGTTCCATCTCGCAGAAGTATTTAAATATTTCGTCATGGGTAACGTGCTTTGCTACAGCTCATTGCTTCGAAATAGCAAAAACATTTTGAGAGCAACTCTTAAGAACATTTTGCTCATTGACATGAAGTTCATTGGGTCGTCTTGATGGAAATTGAACTTTTGTCTTGTCACATCATGCAACTAATGTATCTAACTAAAGCTATCCACAGAATCTAATTATATGGGTTATTTCAAAATTATTTTTCCTAAAAATTGAAGATTCCTACTTTGCAGATTCTAGGTACACGAAAGTGATTTGTAGTGCTCAGTGTGAAGAATGCTAATGATAGAGATGTAGAGAGTTGTGCAATTAAGGGATGTAGTATGATATTCAATAAAGGTTATTGGTTAAATCAACTTTGCAATGGCTCCAATCTTAAATGGTGAAACATGTATATGGTGTGATGTTTCTGGTCTTACATTTTGTGACCTGGGTTGCATGGGATTATGACTATGGTGCTTTAAAAGAGATGGATATAAGAAAGCTACCTTTTCTTTTATAGTAGTTTAACTAGAATAATATATATAGTTTAGAAAGGGATGATGCAACTATACAGGCTTTCTTCACCTCAAAGCTATCTTGTTGGTATCCCTAAATTCTCCTATAAGGGCCAAATGAAGGGGTGAAGATGGTAAGTAAAAGCTGATGTCTACATTACTTTCAATCAAATAAGAATTAGATAATTACATATCTTTCCTGAAATAAAACTACATCCATATGTGTGGGCTTTTGGTGGTTACTTGAATTGTCAATATCATTGCTCCTTTAAGTGGTGAATTTGTGATCAGAATCTAGCATAGGAATATGAAAGATTCATCGTCCATAGCAATAAATCAATGTGTATGTAAATGCTTGAACTAGAATTTGTATTTCATTTCAGGAGTTGAATTATTTATCTATTCGATGCAAATTGGTGTCTTTTTTTTGCTAGTGATTATGTTATTGCATGTTTGATGTGGTCATTTGTATCTTATCAACTCCTCAATTGCCAAAAAAAAAAACTTGTTGGTTTCTATATTTTCTCAGTTAAGGATTGCTTTGTTAGATATTGACATTAGGAATAAATGTTTCTCTAACTCATCCAATAACTTACTCATTCAAATCTATGATAAAGGATTCATATATGCCAGCTATCCGTGTTCCTATTCCACAGTTTATGTATTGGCATCTATACAAGCATCTTCTTATGTGATTAGATAAGTAGATAGATTGGAGGTAGCTTTAAGAATTGAATTTTTAGAAAATTGGAAGGAAGGACAATACATGGAGTAAGGGCTAAACTAAAGTAAGGAGAATATAGTAAATGTAATGACTATGAACTAATACTTATGTTCAAGTTAAGGCTTTTTACATTACTAATGTGAAGATTGTTATCAACAAGATTGTTAATCTTGGTTGTCATTGATCTTGTTGGGATTTGGGAAAGGTGAGCAATAATTAACTAATTAGTTATTGTAAGGGTTTTTCCAAAAGAAAATGGGTCAACTACTCATTCATAACTCATACTGTATCTATAAAGACTTCAATTAGTTAACCTAATGTGAAAAGTGCCTGTTTTGCTTTAATTCAATAGTTAATCATTTCAACTAACTACCATAATGAAACAAGAATATATCCATTTGTGTTATCATTTGACTTGAGACCATTTTGCTAACAAAGTTTGGATTTGGTTATATCTCTTTTATAGAATTCATAGAAACACCAGTGGTTTCGATTAGTAGGCAATTTATTGGAGGAGTGCACCTTTGTTCTACTCTATTTGAAATGGTTGATTGATTATTTCTAGAATTGCATTTTGCTGCTCTAACTTTTCAAGTTGGCTACTAACAAATAATGTATTGGCTAATTTTCACCTAGACAATGGTGTTTGAAATAGCTCAACCTTACCTCAATTTCGCTATTAATATTCTTTTATCCATACTTAAGTTGTATAATTGAAATAACTGAGATTTTAATCTTTGTTTTGTCTTGATCTGCATTTACTAGTAGATACATTGAAAATGTTAAATTAAAATTGTCTATCTCAATTTAAAAACGTCTACGCTGTACATCAATCAACTTCCTTAAAAGATAAGACTTGTTTATATACTTCATTATCCCTCATGTTTGGACCCATGCATTTATTAAGACTAATTATGAAATGAATGGATTGAAAGATGGATGATGGTTTATTCCTAAAAAATGTTGAAAAGAAACAAAATCTAAAAACTAAACTAACAAAAAGAGTATGTGTTTAATGGATTAATGTGTAGTAGAAGAGAATGAGAGAGACGAAGAAGTTTCTGGAAACAATAGAGTGCTGATTCTTTTATTGAAGTGTGTAAAAATTACAAAAGCAAGACTTGGAAAAGATATATATATATATACACATCTTGTTGTTAACTAATAAAACTAAATGTGTAACTACTTTCGAACTAACATGTACATATGTAATAAATAACTATTTACAACTAATAATTATATTTATCACTCCCACCTCAAGATGGAGTGTAAATGTTAAGAACACCTATCTTGCACAAAAGAAATTGAAATTGTGAATCAAGAAGACCCTTAGTGAGAATGTCAATAGTTTGTTGTTTACTTGAAACAAGGATTGGTAGAAGAAGACCTTTAAGCACCTTATCTCATACAAAATAAAGATCCATTTCCAAATGTTTTGTGTACTCATGGAAAACAAGATTTCTAGCTATGTGAATGGTTGAATTGTTATCATAGAAAAGTTGAACAGGTTTAGGATAGTTGACATGGAACTCTTGCTGCAAAGTAAGAAGCCAAAGAAGTTCACATGTGGTAAAAACAAGAGCTCAATATTCAATTACCAGAGCTCATGGAAACAGTCGTTTGCTTCTTAGATTTTCAACTAACTATGGAATTACCAAGAAAAACACAATATCCATAAACAAATCTTCTAGAATCGGGCAACTACCCCATTCACTATCACTGTATGCATGCAACTTGAGATCAAAATCCTTGGAAAAGAAGATGCCTTGCCCAACAATGCTTTTAAGATAACCGAGTATACATTTAGTGCAATCTGATGTGTAACACGAGGACTATCCATAAACTAGCTCAAAACATGAATGGAATAAACAATGTCGGGTCTAGTAATAGATCAAGTAAAGTAATTTGCCTACAATCTATCTATAACGTATTGCATTTGCCAAATCAAAATCATCCTCAACCACTTACCAGGTACCTATCCCTTAAGGTTCTACAAGATGAGCAAATAGACTAAGTCTATAATGCTTGACCTCCCAAAACCTAGTCTTTACTAGCCCAAAGCTCCTAATCAAAAGTTACTCGAACTAGGGTCCCCAAGCCCATGTCTATAATCGTTAGCCTCAACAATGGTCAAGTACATACCAATATCTAGGAACAAGAACATAAAAGGGGAAGAAGAGATATGGATGTAATAAAGGAGCAAAAGCCAGACAGGGAGCAATGAATAGCAATTGGGAATTTCTCATTCACACCTTTTAGGTTCATAACTTTAAGGGTCAGCATCCTGACCCATTTACATCATAAAATATTCAATACTAGCACAAAACGAAATCAGACCTACTCATCTATTACAACAACACAAAAATAAACAAAGCAAAAGGCCCCTAAGCCTCCTCGAGGTCACCTCCTCCAACGGCTATAGCTCCATCATCTTCATTGTTAGATTTACCTTCATCATATTCATTGACACCCTCTTAGACCAGGTGCTTGATATCAGGCAAGTGCACCTATTAGTTTTAATATAGCGGATGTGAGTCCGAGTCGATCCTTTAGAGACTTCGAGTACTAATATTAACCTTAGCTTTATTATCTAACTGGAAAATTATGAAAGTTTGAATTAATTAAAAATACTAAAATTAACAAACTAACTTATTTATAAGACTTGATTAAGCAATTGAAAAAGCGATAAAATTAAGAACGACTTCAAGAAAGTAATAACGTATTTAGGAATTATTTCCCCTAGAGTTAATCATGTAATCGCTTAAAATATATTCAATTCGGTTTCTATTTTTCTTGACCGGAGGGATTCACAACTAAAGTTAATACCTTTCTCAAGCATATTAACCCTAATCCTAAATTATTCACCGGAATCTCTTCACTTAGTAATATAATTTAGAATTGCATTAATGTATAATGAATTCCCATACAAATAATTAAATTTCCGAAAGAAACATGTATTTTATCTCTAAGTATATATGTAATTCTCTCCAATTATGTAAAGATCTAATTATAC
Source organism: Lumnitzera racemosa (assembly GCA_024138005.1). Classification (NCBI taxonomy): domain Eukaryota; kingdom Viridiplantae; phylum Streptophyta; class Magnoliopsida; order Myrtales; family Combretaceae; genus Lumnitzera; species Lumnitzera racemosa. The sequence goes on from JAMXBC010000012.1 coordinate 83,308,943, forward strand.
ATGCAATTTCTCGATCAACATGCATAATATCATATATTGATATTCTAGAAATATCAATCAATAATTAAACGACATAATTGAATCAAGCAAAGATAGAAACTTCATTGAGAATTCTAAATCAATTCAAGAATCACATGAAACCCCAGGTTTCATAATCTTAAATACACGAATTCTAAGCTATCATAATGAATCTAAAAACGAGTTCCATAAAAAATGTAAAATAAAACATGGAAAACTCCTTTGATTGATGAACAATCTCTCTAATCTTGAAGTCGGTGTTGTTCTCGCCTTTTCCTTCTCCTTCTCCTCAAGTCTCTTGTCTTCTCTAATATCTCTTCTCCCTTTTGAAACCCTAATATGTCCTTTTATAGTGTATCAAAAGGTTTTCGTTTTTTTTACTAGACACGACCTAGGACATGACCGTGTCCCCGGGTCGTGTAACTTTCTGCCCCTGGTCAATTTTTTCTACATGGATTGTGTAACTTCAAATCTTTATAACTTTTTCGTTTGAACTCCGAATTGAGTGAAATTTGATTCCTTTTCTTCGTTTTCAATCCTAGAATGCGTTCAAACCTAAAAATCAAAATTTTACTCAATTAAGTATCAATTTCTTTAAAGAAAACCAAAAATGTGATGAAAATACTATAAAATCACCATATAAAATATGTTTAAAATTAGAGTTATCAAATTTTCCCACACTTGAGCATTTGCTTATCCTCAAGCAAATAAATCAAAACAAAACTTTTGGGACAAGAAACGCTAAACAAAATTTATCACTATTTAGGAAACCGGTGAATGAATACACTTGACTCGTAGAAAAGTAAGAAAATCATTCTCAACTAACTTGCAATAATAAAGTCAACCAATTTCATCTAACCATATTCGAATGCTCCAACAATACTTAATACTAGAGTTCACTAGTTAATTTATGAAAATCAAAGTTTATCTAAGACATTTAACCAAGGATTCTTAAACTAAAAATTGGATTTAACATCTCGCCAACCGAGAAAGAGTCATAAAAATTTTGTCCATTTGACTAAAGTGTATACAATTCTCTTTTTCATCTCACTAAGTACCATAATATAAAACAAACACATTTTACATCCACTCATCCTCTGATCATCCCCCTAGTTCATGCTTTTGTTGAGAGGTCTTTTTAAATTTACCTTATTTAAGCACAATTATGTTGGTAGCGGGAAAGAATCTCGCTCTTCTGACGGACCAAGACCGATTCATACTAACTTATTCCTTATATTGATAGCAGGAAAGAACCTTGCCCTTCTGATGGACCAAGGCCGATCCATATCAATTTTTTTTCTTTTTTCTTTTTCTCTTTTTTTTTATTAGAATTGGCATTGGGACTCAATCTCACTCTTTTGACGGACCAAGACGAATCCTTACCAATTTTTTCTATTCATACACTTGTTATTACTTTTGATCTCCAATCATTGTGATTTTTCAAGGGTTTCTCAAAAGAAGAATTTCATTTGTTTGTTTGCTAAAAATTATAGGACTCTTAAAAATTTCTAAGAGAAAGGTATACATAAAAGTAAATTTTAAAAAAAACCATGATTAACTCTCAACTAGTGATGTTGCTTCCAATCTCAAGTCTTAAAGTCCTAAGTTAAATAACCCGTAACTTTGCCTTCCAAAAATTTAACTAATCAATTCTAGTAAAGTATAATAAGATCAATAATAATCAAGATGACACAGTTAATTTGGTTCGACACTTGTTAATCACCTATTGCAAGTTAACTTAAAAATTAATTGGGTCAAATGTGAATAATTGGTCTCCTAAACAGTAACAAATTCATATATATCCCTTCCCCACACTTAATAACGTACATTGTCCTCAATGTACGACTAAGAAAGCACAATAGCAAGATATCAAACAAGAAAAAAGACATTATAGGGAAAAAGGAAAACTTGTATTGAAAAAGAAACTAATACTTTCCTGCCTTGAAGCATAGAATACTCTAGTAGAGAAAGAGTGGCTAGTAGCTCAATAATAGTTCCTTCATGATTAGAACATGATGTAATAGATTTGGACCTCCTTCAAACAATCTACTGTTCACGATTTTCCATTGACGACCTGAGAAGAAACATTGGATCGGGTTGGATTTGATAAAGAAATGTGTTGATGAAAAATAAATCGTGAGGACAAGAAGAAGAGAAGAGAAAAGAAATATGTGTTGATGTGTGGAAGTATGTAAGAGAGTGTGTGTGTTGAAATAAATAGGGTGTGTGCTGAATCATGTGGGGTTTGGGCAGACACAGGCTGGGACACGACCGTGTCCCATGCCCGTGTAACTCTCTGTATTCGTGCGTAAATTCTGGATGCACACGGGCTGGGATACGACCGTATCCTACGCTAGTGTAACTTTCTGTAGGTGCGTGTTAAACTTGGATGGACACGGGCTGGGACACGACCGTGTCTCACGCCCGTGTAACTTTCTGTAGGCATTCGGGAAAACTAGAAGCACACGGGCTAGGACACGATCGTATCCTATGCCCGTGTAACTTTCTGATGTCAGGCGTGAATACTGGGCACACATAGGCTGGGACACGACCGTGTCCCATACTCGTGTAACTTTCTGTTCTATTTTTTTTAAAAAAAAAAAAAGAAAAATTCATGAATTTAATTAAAAAATAAAGGAAACTTAAAGAAATAAAAGTAATTAAACTAGAAAAATAAGAAAAAGAAAACTAAAGAGAAGAATCAACAATAAAACTAAAAGCGAAAAGCCTATGACGAAAATTGAAAAAAAAATAAAAGAAGCAAAGAAAAGTTAGATAAAAGGAAGATAAAATGAAATAAACTTAAAGAACTAAAGTATAAGGAAAGTTAGACATCGGTTGCCTCCCAAGAAGCTCTATAGTTAATGTCAATAGCTCGACGGGATACGTCTTGTAATTCATGATTCTTCATCCAGGTGGAGATAGGACTCCTCCTGTATCTCGCTTTCGAACTCTCCATACGAATGTAGATTTACCTTTCGACCATCGACCTTTCCAATCCCATTTCATTGGTGCATAACTTCCATAGTTTCTCTTCTTATCATGTCACTTATCAAATTCATATAGCCTAAACTTCTCCATTTTGTCTACTTTTAGCTTAGATGTTGTTGTCATTGGGAGTTTTGAACTTTTCACCACAAAGACATGTTTTAAATGATTTCTTGACAGTTTTGGTTCCAAAAGTGGTGTCTTCTCTTTGAAAGATTTTAACCTACGATCATTTGGCTTGTGGAGTGGATCAATCCCCTTTTTGTCTATAATGGATTCATGAACTTTTATTTGAGCTACCACTTCTATTTGAGCAACCACTTCTATACAATTGGGGTTAATCACCAAATTTTCATCTCCCTTTTGCAAGTAATAGCTTGAAGAATCCTTAGCAAGAGTTTTCTACACACATGTAGATATAACGATATTATTGGCATTAACATTGTGACTTATGTCCTTTGAGTCGAGAAATTTGTTCATTGCCTCTGGAGTTTTAAAAACTATTTCATCACCCCCAACCCGTAATATCAACTTATGCTCACTAACATCAAAAACAGCCTTAGCAGTGGCTAGGAAGGGTCAACCTAAAATGATTGGCACCTCAATATCTTAATCTATATCAAGTATAACAAAATCCACGGGAAAGATGAATTTGTCTACTTGCACTAAAACATCCTCTATGATGCCTCTAAGGTATGTGATAGACCTATCGGCTAAGTGAAGGCTCATGCGCGTTAATTTAGGTTCTCCTAACCTTAGCTTTTTGAACAATTTATACGGCATCAAATTTATATTAGCTCCTAAGTCTGCCAAAGCATTATCTACTAACAAATTGCCAAGCATACAAGGAATAGTGAAACTCCCTGGATCTTTTAATTTTTGTGGCAGCTTTTTCTGGAGAAGTGCCGAACATTCCTTGTTTAATGTGGCGGTTATAAACTCTTCCAACTTCCTCTTATTCATTAGAAGATCTTTTAGAAATTCCGCATACTTCGGCATCTGCAAGATGACATCAACAAGAGGTAAGTTAATATGTAATTGTTTGAAAACATCAAGCAATTTACCGAATTCTTTATTCTTATGAGTGTAACTTTGCTTAAGGCGCTGCAGGTAAGGGATGGGAGGCTTGTACTCCGTCACTTTCGGTGATTGCATACTTTCTTTTGATTTTAGTGGCTTTGCATCTTCCTTACAGTTGATTTCCACTTCTTTCTTAACTACTTCCTCACCATCTTTCTTCTCCACTTACAGTTTTCTACCACTTCTCAAGGTCACTGCATTAACATGTTTCCTAGGATTGACCTCGATATTCCTTGGGAGTGTCCCTTGTTGCCTCTCAGAGATCATTTTTGCAAGTTGACCAATTTGATTCTCAAGATTGCGATTGGAAGCCTCTTGATTTCTCAACGATAATTCAATGTTGGATAGCCGAGCCTCATTGCCTTGAATATATTTGGTGAGAAGTTCTTCCACACTGGACTTCTTTTCTTAAGGAAGAGGAGGTAGGAATGGTCTTTGAAATCCAGGTGGGCCAAAGTTGGTCTTCTGCTGGCCTTGGTTTTGATTTCCCCATGAGAAATTGGGGCGATTCTTCCATCCTGAATTGTAAGTGTTGCTGTAGGGGTTATTTTGTTACTTAGGTGGATTTCCTAGATAATCTACCTGTTCCAGTTGTTCTTGTGCTCCATACCCCTAAATACCAAAATCACTTACTTCCGATTGCACTTGTTGAGGGCCAATTGAGAGTGCATTAATCTTCTTACTCAATAAGTTTACCTTGGCTGCCAAAGCAGTGGTCAAGTCCACTTCATAAACTCCTATGGCCTTTTGCTTGGCTCTAGTGGTTTCCCACTGATAATTGTTCATTGCTATTCCTTCAATCAGGTTTTGTGCTTGCTCAGGTGTCTTTGTGTTCAAAGTACCTCCTACGGATGCATTAATCATCTATCTAGTAGATAAATTGAGACCATTGTAGAAAGTATGAATCTGCATCCATAGTGGGAGGCCATGATGTGGGCACCTCCTGAGCAAGTCCTTAAACCGCTCTCAAGTATCATATAGCGTCTCCGCTTCTAATTGAGCAAAACAAGAAATATCACTCTGAAATTTAGCGGTCTTTGCAGGTGGGAAATACTTCTCCAAAATATTTCTCTACCAATTCATTCCAAGTTGTGATTGAATTTCTTGGTAGGGAGTTCAACCACTGTTTTGCTCTACCCCTCAAAGAGAAAGGAAATAACCGCAGTTAGATGGCATCATCCGTGGCTCCGTTGATTTTAAATGTATCATAAATCTCTAGAAAGCTAGAGATGTGGGCATTAGGATCTTTATCTTGGAGACCATCAAACTGAACATATTGTTGCACCATTTGTACGATGTTAGGTGCAATTTGGAAGTTATTAGCCGTGACGGTTGGCCTTGCAATACTAGAGTCAGCTCCAATAAGTGTAGGCCTTGAATAATCGGACATGGTCCAATTTGCTTCATTCCTGTTGTTAGCCATGTGTAGTGGATCTTCCTACTCGATGAATTGAGTGTTGGGCTCTTCACCTTCTTCCTTGATTTCAACGATTGACTCATCGTCAATGGTTGCCACAATTTATCTAGGTCGCGATCTCAAATTTTGAAGGGCAGTTCTCTTAATTTCATGATCAAGTTCTACCAAATCTTCCGGGTTACTTCGAGTCATGCACTGCAAGGGTAAGAAATATAGAATCAATTGCAGCTCTAACTAATGAAAATAAACAATGAAAACAAAAGAAAAAAAATGGTTAAAGTAATAAAGCAACTAGTGTTCTTAATATTGAAAATCCCCAGCAGCGGCGCCAAAAACTTGATATCAGGCAAGTACAACTATCGGTTTTAATATAGTGGATGTGAGTCCGAGTCGATCCCTCATAGACTTCGAGTACTAATATTAACCTTAGCTTTATTATCTAACCGGAAAATTATGAAAGTTTGAATTAATTAAAAATACTAAAATTAACAAACTAACTTATTTTTAAGACTTGATTAAGCAATTGAAAAAGCGATAAAATTAAGAACGACTTCAAGAAAGTAATAACGTATTTAGGAATTATTTCCCCTAGAGTTAATCATGTGATCGCTTAAAATATATTCAATTCGGTTTCTATTTTTCTTGACCGGAGGGATTCACAACTAAAGTTAATACCTTTCTCAAGCATATTAACCCTAATCCTAAATTATTCACCGGAATCTCTTCACTTAGTAATATAATTTAGAATTGCATTAATGTATAATGAATTCCCATACAAATAATTAAATTTCTGAAAGAAACATGTATCTTATCTCTAAGTATATATGTAATTCTCTCCAATTATGTAAAGATCTAATTATACATGCAATTTCTCGATCAACATGCATAATATCATATATTGATATTCTAGAAATATCAATCAATAATTAAACGACATAATTGAATCAAGCAAAGATAGAAACTTCATTGAGAATTCTAAATCAATTCAAGAATCACATGAAACCCCAGGTTTTATAATCTTAAATACACGAATTCTAAGCTATCATAATGAATCTAAAAACGAGTTCCATAAAAAATGTAAAATAAAACATGGAAAACTTCTTTGATTGATAAACAATCTCTCTAATCTTGAAGTCGGTGTTGTTCTCGCCTTTTCCTTCTCCTTCTCTTCAAGTCTCTTGTCTTCTTAAATGTCTCTTCTCCCTTTTGAAAACCTAATATATCCTTTCATAGTGTATCAAAAGGTTTTCATTTTCTTTACCAGACATGACCGTGTCCCCAAGTCATGTAACTTTCTGCTCCTGGCTAATTTTTTCTGCATGAATTGTGTAACTTCAAATCTTCATAACTTCTTCGTTTGAACTTCGAATTGAGTGAAATTTGATTCATTTTCTTCGTTTTCAATCCTAGAATGCATTCAAACCTAGAAATCAAAATTTTACTCAATTAAGTATCAATTTCTTTAAAGAAAACAAAAAAATGTGATGAAAATACTATAAAATCATCATATGAAATATGTTTAAAATCAGAGTTATCAGTGCTCCTCCATCAACCAATTCATCAATTTGAAGTCAAGGCTAGGATAGACCTCTTTAGCCTTTATTTTTCCCATCTTAGCACCATCCCGGCCAACACCCATCATTGTATCCTTGAAATTTTTGCCTAATGAGAACTCGTTAAACACCTTTTCTATAGTTGTTGGAGTTAAGTCATATCCATTACTCAACTCCTCTTCCTTCCTCTGAAAACTAGCCCAAAATTCATTGAACTCCTTCCTCAGATGGTTAACCTCGCTGCTGATCGCCTCTTCCCCTTTCCTTACAGCATTATCCCCTACCTTGGCAGCCCTCGCCTCCTTTTGGGCAGCCTTTACCTCTTGTTTAGCTAATGTTGCCTCTCCTTTCAATATAGTGAGCTCTTCGTCTCATGTAACAAGTTTGCTTCTAAGTCCTTAGTCTGTTTCTCATAATTTTTTAGGTTAGACCTAGCATTGGCAACTTCCTACACTAATCATATTCTTTCCATTATACGCTCGTCACACTCCCCTTATAACTCAAAATTCTATTCCTTTAGCCTGGCCAGTTCTTACCTTAACCTTATACTCTCTTCACCTCCCTCTTGCCCATGCTGCAAAGCCTATAATAATAGATAGACAAATCACATTTACGAAGAGGAAGACCTATATAAAGCATGAAGAGAAACAAGGAGAGATAAGATGGTACCTATTAAAGTCTAATAGGTTAACCCTTGGATCCAAAACTTTGGTTTTCAAAATTTGTTTTTCCATAGACTAGTGGCTAAGTTATAACTAACCCACCGAATTAGTTATAACTTAACCTTTTCCTAACTATAGTCAAGTGGCAACTCCAAAATCCTTTTAAAATTAAAAGAAAACCAAGTTTTTCTTAACTCTTAATTGAAGGTTAGTATTAAATGGATTAGGATATAATATAATCGGGTTAAAGAAAATAAAACCAAAAAATTCAAGTCGAGAAAATGCCTATGCAAAATTGCATTATTATGTCAAGTTGATGAACATGCCAATTTATAATAGAAGCAATTACTAGCAAGACCCTCACCATAGCTAATTTAGTTACCTAGGAAACGTATGAGAATAATCAATCCCTTCAAGTTGATTATGCCCCTTGCTTACTAGATGATGTCATGCCCCGAAGCGGCAGAGTCGTAACAGCCCCGCCGTGTAAACCATCCTAAGGTAGAAGTTGGCCTTACAACCGCTATCTTAGACCTAATCTATACAAAGCGTCCACAACTAACCCGCTTTCAAGTAGACAGTTTGTAATTTAAATAAATCATTTACCTATAAAAGTGAGGAATTATATATATATGTTATAATTCAGTTGTTGCAGTTAAAGTTTACAATATTTTTCTATAGTATTTTTCTATATCATTACATCATTCGGAAATGAAAAATAATAAAAACTTAGACCTTAAAAATATGTGTTTATTCTTCAATATTTTTTCTCACTCCCCAGGATCCAGCAGTTGCTAGCTTCAGAGTAGTTGTTTACCGCTTCTTAGCCAGCACCTGTATGACGTCTATAGGGATGTGAGCAACCACAGCTCAGTAAGTAGGGACGGAGGACTTAAAACTATACCAGAAACATAACAAGGTTTTCAATCACTTATTAGATGCAATGCATGTACAAGCAAATGCCATCGCACAACGTTGTCTGGCCCGTCGTAAGATTAGAGAAATTGCGCCCACTCTAATCCGGGTTGAGGAGTTACCGTTAATGCAACAGCTCACGACCAAACCCAGGCTTGTGTAATGGAGACCTTGCTCCTCCCGCGACTACCTTCGAACCACTATCTTCACTCTCGCCGCGACCTCCTCTCTTGTCACTTAGTTCGATTGAGGATGAAGAAGGGACCATTTTGCAATCCTGCGCTATCCCTTCCGAAGGGGTCAGTATTTGGCCGGAGAGTCCTAAGTTTCCCCTAACGGGTTGCCATGCATGTCCGATTATGATTACTGGTTGGATACTTGATTAAATCCAGTTTGGGGTGATCAATCCTTTCATACAATTCATACAATAAATGCCAAAACAAGAAACATAATCATAACATCACCCATAATCAAGCACATGCACACATTCAACTATCTAATAAGCACAACTAAGCATAATCTTAAGCCTCCAAAATACAACATCGTATTAATCCCAACTTACCTCGACTCCTCGCTCATTCACTCGAGGTCCGAATTGATCAGGTCACCGCCGATCATCCCTATAACACAAACGTGGTTTCAGCTTTTCATATAACTATTATAGGTTCATTTTTTCCTATAACACTTATTGTTACGTTTTGCTTAGGGTTTAATATGCCTAATTATCTAGGTCTTACGTCTTTTACAATTATTTAGGTTTAGGGTTAGGTTCGGATTCGGTTTTCGCATCGATTTCTAAATTAGGTTCTAGTTCGATTTCTAAGTAGTGTTTTATACTCTAACCCTAGAAATTCGTTTCAACCCATAATGTGAAATTAATCACATTATTTCCCGATCTTCTAAATACCATCATTATCCCTAGTCAGTATTTTATTTCACTCGGTATACTTATATCCTTATTAGTGTACCGAATTCACTCCTAATGTGAGAAATTTTTACATTTTTCATATAATTACATAAATTCAAATTTCCTATCAGATTTATTGTACATTTTTATTATTATCACAATATCTATTTTTATTATAATATTTTCTATTTATTGTATTTCTAATAATTACCTATTATGTATTATTACCTTTTATGTATATATTACACTTCTAATATTTATATCACTCTAATTATCATCTCTAAACATCAATTATCATTTTAAAATTTCTAAATTCATCCTAAATCAGATTTTACTCCTAATTACCCTAATTTACAAAATTAACTTAAAATGTACTATTTTTCCATATTACTTATTTACTACATAATTAATCTAATAATTACATCTAACACCCTAAATGCTATAAGTATCATTCTCCATCAGATTTCAACATCCCTAAACATCTACTTATTCACTAAGTCAGTAATTAATTAACTCCAACTTACCTAATTTTTCCATCAATTTAGGGCTAAAAATTAACTTAAAAATTTCAAAAATTAATTTTAAAAAAATGGCTTCATAGCACTATTCTATATTACATGAACATCCTACAAAAAAAATTGAGCTCCAAACTACACTCTTAAGGTCATTTATTTCTAAACCGAAATGTGCTCGGTTTTGCATGATTTCTTAAGGACCATATATTACGGGACATATTTTCATCAAAATAATATTTTTACTACAAACTACATATAAAAATATCCCAGAATAACAAAATTCATAATTTTATAATAATATTTACTATTTTTACAAAATTACACAAAATGCTGGAAATCGGACTCACCAATCTGGGTGGCTTTGGCCACCACCGGCCGCCGTGGCCTTGTCGTCCGGCCTGAGCGCTGCCACCACAATATGGTGGCGGTGTTCATCCACTCCCAACTTCCCGTCGGATCTGGGTTCTCTTTTGTGGCCCTAACTACACAGTTTTTCTAATTTTTTTTCTAAACCAAATTTTTCTCTCAATTTTTGTCTCTCCCTAATTTTTTATGATTTTTAACTGTCCAAATGAGTTCCTAAATTTTTCTTGCTATTTATAGGGCTTTAGAGGATTTATTGTGCATTAAATGGGACAAGACAATTGCCTTATCCCTTGATTTTTGGCTTTTATGTTGGCTTATTCTAATTGGCCGAATTTTTTATTATTTTTCCCAGCTGCCACGACCCAATTCTGGATCATTCATGATTTTTCTTGATTTTTCCTTATTTAATTATAAATTTTCTTTAAGTATTTTGTATTATTTTAGCACATTTCGCGTATTTTAAGAAATTACGCGTATTTATACTTACATGTAAATTCATATATAGTACAAATAAATATTCCTAAATATTATTTAGGTTATTTTATAATTTTTAGTATGCATATAATTTATCTCTAGCGATTCGTTAAGTACCGGAATGCCTTTTATGCATTTTCAATAAATAACGAGTTGTACACTTAAAATTTGAAAATTTTGTAGTCTCCTATTTTATTATTTATTTTCTTAAATTCAAACTTACGGGATCGATTTACTAATATTTCTAGCTTTACTTTATAATTTAGGCTCGATCGGATCATTCAACCAATCGAAACCTCGGATTGCTTAGTTGTAGGGCTTACAAATGAGCTTTATACCTTTCTATTAAACCATTAGCTATCGAGTTTTTATTTAACTTTGTAAACTTATTTACACCCAATTGCCTTTTTTCTCAGTGGTAAATGAGTTGATTCCTAAGTCTAATTACCTTTTAGAGTCATTAATTCTTTGTGCAAAGCCTTGACCCAATTAACATTATTTTTGGCTTCTTTATAATTTCTTGGTTCATAAGTAGCCATCACATTAGCCAAAGAGACCACATAATCTTGAGGATAATGGTGGATGATATTTTTATCAATAATTTAAAATAGGGACTGTTAAGTAACAATAGAAGAATTTGTTGCATGAGCTAAAGAATCTAATTGAACTAGATGAATAAAATTAGTAAGCAAATTAGGAACACATCTAGTATGCATGGATCTTCTAAGCACTCCAACAATAGGGTTTGTTTATGGAGAATGAGCTAAAGTATGTTTAAGTATAGCAATAACAATGGAAATATCCTCAATTGAAGATTGAGGAAACAATGGGTAGTGTTTGGATGAAAGAATGGGGGTTGCTCAAATTGCAAACTAGAATAATTCTTGTAAGGAAATATAGTTTCATAAAAAACTATAGCCCAATTAAGAACAATTTGATGAGTGGTGATATTAAAAAGCTATAACAGTCCCGCTATGTAAACCAATATATGCTAGAAACTAAGGGTCTTAGCTGTTAACATAATTATAGCCTATACAAGGCATTCACTACTTTACTGCTTAGAAGTGTCCATTCAGTACCTGGTAGGAATCAACCTGTGGTGTAATCTTTAAAAATAGATTCGAAAAAATAATTTTTACAACTAAAATTTCACTAAAATCATAGGCTTATAGAGCGTAAAATAAATTTCATTGACTGAAAACTAGGAGCACTTGAAAAGACTCTATTAGTTTTCTTACAAGTTAATACAACCAGCAAATCGAATAGAAATCCAATCAAGTAAATCTTAAATCTCACCCCCCAATCCCATTCTCTGGCATTTGGTAAGTCTATTAGGGAAACCTATAAAACAACTATAGGGAAATGAGTAAGTGAGACGGAGACAATAGCACATATTTGACAATAAGTAACTAGGGCTTTCAAGCAATTTTAGTTAAATGCAATGCATAATCAAGTAAATGCCATTGCACGACGTTAATCAGTCGTCGTAAGATTTGAGAAATTACGCTTACTCTAATCTAGGTTCCGAGGAGTTTAACACTACGTACTTGCTAATTTGGTCACTAAACTGAGGCTTATGCAATAGAGAACACACTTCTCCTAAGATTACCTTTAAACCATTGATCCAAACCTAGCTACGACCTCCTCTCCTATTAGTTAGTTCAACTCAAGGTAGGAAGAGGACCATTTGTGCTATCCTCAACGAAGGCGTCTGTATTTGGCTTACACTTCCTAGTCGTTACTCCTAGTAGGTTGCGATGTTAGTCTGTTTAATGGTTAAGCCAAGTTTGTATCAGATTACTTTTTGGGGTAATCAAGCAAATTCAAACAATCTAAAGCATATAATATCATAAAGCAATCAACATATCAATCCAGCACTCAAATAGCATAACAGTATTTAAGCACATACGCTGCATGCGTACAAGCAACTAAGTTACAACCACAAACAAGACATATACTAAGATCTCTAAGTATTCTTAACAATATTTCAAAGTGTGATGAAACACTGATCCTACTTACCTAGATATTGATGCTCATTCTTCTTGTGTGTTGTTATCGTCTCGTCTTTCTTTATTATCCCTAAAATTTAACATAACATCTTTAGTTCATATCCATTATATAACATATGTGCTCATTGTGGACATTTAAGTATATTTTCAATTGTGTTAGGTAAGTTTTTCTATGGTGTTTATTAAATATTAATTAAATTAAGAAACCTTTTGACAAAGGTTCTAACTTGATACAAATTGCTGCATAGTAATTTTTTATTCAGATTCTTAGAAAGTATAATCAAGCATATTTCTAATCTATTCTCCAACTCCCAACGATCTAATATTCAATACCAACTATCTTTAAACTTCTAGTTGCTCTTATATTTTACATTATCCGTCGAACCACTTTTTGACTTAGGTTCTAATCTAGTCTTGTAGTACAGTATATTATCTAAGTGGCTTCTGACATATGTTTTGACTTTAATAAAGGTGTGAAAATCATATATAAATTACTAGCTAATCTACTATCGTGTGGTCAAGGATATCTAATACTAAACAACATTCTAACTTAGTTTCTAACGAAGTTTCTAACCTTCAATCCAATGTTGGATTTCTTATTTAAGAATTTCCCGACTTACAACTTGTCTCAAGAAATAGGAAAGAGTCTAAATATAGGCCACTTTTTGATACAAATTCCATCTTCCTAGTGTATTCAACATTTTTACACCGGATTACATTCTGACTTACTTTCTAACACGGTTTCTGACCCTGCTGCTACTATTACATCTAATTAGTTCACATATACTCCACTTGCCTTACATTTCCAAAAGTGTACACCCTGCATAACCAGTAAGTATCACGTAAGACTTCAATCATCCACTTCCTATCTCCATCATATCATCCATTAGTTTACAAGTTACTAAATATTTGAAAAATCTAACCTTAAATCACCAAATACTCACTTTTACTTATAAATTATCCTTTTTAAATTCATATTAAACCACTTTTAGCTACTGTTTATGGAGAAATTTAGGATATACCATGGTTTTAGAAAATTCCATCAATCTTTTTTGACAAAATACCATGTCTAGCACACTATTTACACAAAAATGGAATTTTCTCAAAAATCTAACAACTTAATTTTAAAAATCCAACCACTCAACATTAAAATATAACATCTTAGGAGTTTTTTAATAAAATTTTAAGTCGAAATTACATGGATTGGTCTTTCAAAAACCCAATCGAAAATTGTTGCATGAGACATTTTTCTTAAGGATCCCATATCTATGCTCAAAATTTTGAAAATCTAATTGAATATTTGAATTCCTCATGCAAAAATCGTGGGGAAACCAAATTTCAAAATTTTTAGAGTTTTTTGCTATTTTTCCCAATTTTTTGTTAAAATCGAGGAAACCGAGCACTTATCAAGAATACAAAGCTTCGACCACCAATGGAAGAATGTGGTTTGTCGACCAATCTATTCGCTTGTCACTCCTTCAAGCCCCTATCTTATTTCACTTACACTTAGTCATCTTCTTTAAGATCTCGCAAATCCCCTCCTTTGCGCACTATTTTTTTCCAATTCCGTTTCCTTATTTTCTCTCTCTAATTTCTCACTTTAAAAATATTTTCGACCTTTCAGTGAATAAAACCCTTAAGTGAAGACTAGATCATCATTTTTTAAAGGTAGTATAGAGGTTTTTCTGATTTCTATTCCATGCTACACTTGCTAAATTACTTTAGTTAAGTGTCAATTTAATATTGTTGGTGTCCATAGCTCATCTAACATTGGTTTCGAAGCTACCATGACTTCAATAGATGTTTGGATAATTTTTTTATAATTTTCATATATTTTTCTTCATTTATTTGGTAATATTCTCATATTTTTTGGTATTTTCGACAATCATGAGTACATATACTTATATAATAATTACACCCAATGTATATACATATCATTTATATATTATTTTATGTACAATATTAATTGTATTACTCCTATAATCTATTTATAAGTCTTCATTATTTTTCAAAACCTAACTGCGCATTACCGATAATAATAATATAGTAAATTTATATGATTTTGGTTATATTTTTAAATTCCGAGTCTACGATAATTCCTCGACTAATTTCGCAAAGCCCTACGTAAACTTCTAACTTAATCGGATTACTTTCCCAAATACCCTAAATTTATTACTGAATCTAGTGGCACCGATACAAGTCTCACAATTATCAAGATTAGTCGCATAACAAATACATCCAAATGTTCTAAGATGAGTAAAAGAAGAGGTTTGCCAAACAAAAGTTCATAAGGGGTTTTCCAATGAAGCTATGAAGTAGGGATTTTCTTAATGAGTGAAGTAGCTATAAGGACACAATCTCCCTAAAATCTCTTAAAAGATTAACATGAAGTCTAAGAGCATGAGTGGTTTCGGTCATGGATTTTTTATAAACAATGCCATTAGTCTTAAAGAATTCTTGATATTGTGAGAAAGTAAATTCACTTATGTTATCACTACGAATGAATCTCAGTATAGTATGAAAATGGTTTTTCACGAGTGAAATGAAGTTAGATAAGTTTTGAAAGGCTTGATATTTATGATGAAACAAATATGTCCAAGTATAACAATTCATACCATCAACAATTATAAGAAAAATTTTAGCTTTCAAGAGAGAATGTACGTTATAAGGATTCAAGAGATCACTATGAAGAAGCTTAAAAGCATTTGAAGAACATGAAGAATTAGAATGAAAAAAGTAATCATGGACTTAGCAAGATTACATGTGTCATAAAGAAATTCATTAGGTATATCAACTTTACAGCCAACAATATGTTGTAATCGAAGAAAAGAAATATTACCTAACTTGTTACACAAGACATCAAAAGGAAGAGGTTTATCAACATGTGTATTATCATAAAAACACTAGAAATAGTACTAAAGATCTTGACTGGGTTGATTTTTATCACATAAAGTGCATCACAAACTTCAACTTGAGTACAATCCTTCTGAGTTGTTGGGTCCTAGAAATGATACTGATGTGGGTGAAAAAAAACAAACAACTCTATCCTCTTAAGTAAATGATTAACTGGCAAGAGGTTACAATAAAATTTTAGGACATATAAGACATTTTCAAGAATGATATTTTCAATCAATTGAATGGTTTTAACTACATGAATAGTTTGAACATAATCGTTTGGGAGTCAAGCAAAAATCATTTTAGATAAAGTTTGTAAATTAATCAAGATTTCATGAAAAAGGTGTCATGTGATCAAATGCACCCATATCAACTATCCATTCATTCAAGAAGTTATCTTTTCTGTCAAAAGAAGCCACAAAAGATGCATCTTGGAATAAAGACTGACCTGCATAATCTACAAAGATCATCCGATCATTCTTTGCTAGCTACTTGTTCTTGAGCATTCACAACACTTCATGACAAACTTTGTTTGCTAGGTCCATCTCATTTGCGCTGTTAACTTTGATATTACTGCTAAAAGGAGTATTAAATGAAGTATTTCTACGAATGATAGGAATTAACCTACGACAATCTCTAAGTTGAGGTCAACCTAGCTTACCTAAGATTAAACAATACTAGAAGGACAAGAAGGGAACAAAAAACAACTTAGTAGCAGCTCTACTAGTAGCTGAGAATACGAGGGACTAAATAGCCAAGGTCCTAAGTCCAAATACCAGTTCAGCACATCGTAAGGAATATATCACCAATAGATTTTAGAGCTCAGCAACTATAGGTCGACCTCATAGGTAGCTCAGCCAAACATTGCAGGACCTCAACAACCCCAACCCGAAACTAGACATCCAACTATCGACCTTAACTAGTTCAAATCTAATTCATTCTACGACAACTCGGATGACCCATGTGCCAACCTGATTGTTAAACGCACCGCTTAACACAGTTTTGTTTACTTGTAAATATTTTCCTTACTTTTAAGTAGTGGGCTTGTTTTTTAAGGTTTAAGGCCTTATATATTATTTACAATTTTGCCAATAGGGTTTTAGACTTACTATAAATAGTAACACTTGTAATTAACAATGGGAGAACCATTTTTTTTTTTTTGAAGCAAGAATATACTTGATATCATCATAAGTTGTTTAAGCTTATGTATCTTGGATTATTGAGTATGTTTTACTCTTTGATGTTTCTTGCATTCTTATCAATCTTCTTCTTAAGATTGTAGTGAACTTTCATTTAAGCGAGTTAGTTAGTAACATCTGACCCTCATTTGAAACCCTCGAGCCTTGGTTTGGTTTTCGTGAGTTGTATTGAAACCCATTTCAAGCTCAACCCCTAATTATGTTTGTGACTTGATGCATGAAATCTATCCACATTTACATTGAAACCCTCATATCGCTTACTATTTCCTCATTTTCATTTGAACTTCAAATACTTATTCTTGGTTCGTATCCATCGCTTGCTCAAATTTGTATCATCTTGGTATCAAAGCTTCAAAGAGATACGCATGTTAGTGCTTTTCTAAGTTTGATTCATGAGTTCTTATTTTCTGTAAACTGCTGTTTAAGTTGTAGTCTATTGTACTATACGTAATAGTTGTCAACATGCTTGAGTCCTCAAAGTCCATTGTATTGTTTGTATTAGGTTATTGATATAGGTAACAACAATTTTAGTAATGCTTTTGGTTTCAATCTGTTTTAGTAGTAATGTAATTGTTGTTGCAATGTTTGCCAGTCGTAGGTAGCTACAGAAATGGAATAGTAGTGATTTCTAGGTCACTATTAGTTGTAATTTATTCGTTGTACTTTAAGTTGAGTGATCCTAGTGTTTGTTGAAATTTCTTAGTAGAAGTTGTAAGCCCCAAAGCTAAGCTAATTGACCGTAGGATTGAACTTAGAACATAAGTTTTAGACGATCGGTTAAAGGATCCGATCAAACCCAAATTATAAACTATTGAGAGGAATATTAGTAAAACTGACCCTGTAAACTTGAATTTAAGAAAATAAGTAATAAAATAAAAGACTATAAAAATTTCAAATTTTAAGTATATAACGCGTCAATTATCGAAAATGTGTAAAATGCATTTCGATAATTGACGATTCGCTAGGGATAAATTATATGTATACTAAAAATCATAAAATGACGTAAATAATATTTAAGAATATTTATTTATATTATATATGAATTTACATGTAAGTATAAATACGCGTAATTACTTAAAATACGCAAAATGTGCTAAAATAATACTAAATAATTAAAGAAAATTATAAATTAATTGTGGAAAAATCAGGAAAAAATCAGAAGAGTGTGGAATGATGCAAATTTGGTCGTGGCAAGTCAGAACCTAAAAAAGAAAAATCAACCAATTAAATTAAGACAACATAAAAGCAAAAAATCAAGGGATAAGGCAATTGTCTTATCCCATTTAATGCACAATAAACCCCCTAAAGCCCTATAAATAGTAAGAAAAAATTCAGAAGCTTATTTGGACAGACACAAATCAAAGAAAATTAGGGAGAGGTGAAAATTGAGAGAAAAATTCAGTTTAGAAAAAAATTAGAAAAAACTGTACAATTAGGGCTTTCAAAGGGAACCCAGATCCGACGGGTAGCTAGGGGTGGACGGCCACCACCACCACACAGTGGTGGCAACACCCAGGTGGGCCGACACACCCATGGCCACCGGCGGTGGCCGGAGCCACCCAAATTGGTGAGTCCGATTTCCAGCCCGATTCTTGTATAATTTTGTAAAAATAGTAAATATCATTATAAAATTATGAATTTTGTTATTCTGAGATATTTTTCTATGTAGTTTGTAGGAAAAATATTAGTTTGATGAAAACATGCCCTGTAATATATGGTCCTTAAGAAATTATGCAAAACCGAGCACATTTCGGTTTAGAAATAAATGACCTTAGGAGTGTAGTTTGGAGCTCAATTTTTTTCTGTAGGATTCTCATGTGATATAGAATAGTTCTACGAAGCCATTTTTTTAAAATTAATTTTTGAAATTTTTAAGTTAATTTTTAGCCCTAAAATGATGGAAAAATTGGGTAATTTGGAGTTAATTAGGTGATTAGGATATTAATTACTGATTTAGATAGTAATTAGATGTTTAGGGATGTTAATCTTTGATGTGGAAACCTAATCCTAGTCTATGGAGTGTTAAGTGTAAGTAATGAAGGTGTTATGTGGTAAATGTAGAAAATTAGGAATATGTAGAATTGAAAATTAATGAATATGGAAAAATTAGGTTTAATTAGATAATAAAATAATGAAAATAAAAACATAACAAATCTGAAACAAAATTCAATTTTAGGTAATTATATGAAAAATATAAAAATTTCTCACAACATGAGTAAATTCGATACACTAATACGGATTTAAGTGTACCGGATGGAATAAAATGCTGACTAGGGGTAGTGATCGTATTTAGGGTATCTGGAAATAATGTGGTTAGTTTCACATTATGAATTGAAACAAATTTCTAGGGTCTGGGTACAAAATAGTACCTAGAAATCGAACTATAATCTAATTTAGAAATCAATGCGAAACTCGAACCTAAACCCAAACCTAGAATAATTATAAAAGATTTAAGATCTAGATAATTAAGTATATTAAAACCTAAACAACACATAACAATAAGTGTTATAGGATAAAACAAACTTATAATAGTTATATGAAAAGCTGAAACCACGTTTGTGTTATAGGGATGATCGGCGATGGCCTGAGCAAATCGGACCTCGAGTGAGTAAGCGAAGAGTCGAGGTAAGTTGGAATTAATACAATGCTATATTTTGGGAGGCTTGAGATTATGCTTGGTTGTGCTTGTTAGATAGTTGGATGTGTGCATGTGCTTGATTATGAGTGATGCTATGATTCTGTTTGTTGCTCTAGCATGTATTGTATGATTTGCATGAAATGATTGATCACCCTAAACTAGAAATAATCAAATATATGACTAGTAATCATAATCGGACATGCATGGCAACCCGTTAGAGGAACTTAGGACTCTCCGGCCAAATACCGACCCCTTCGAAAGGGATAGCGCAGGATTGCAAAATGGCCCCTTCTTTATCCTCAGTCGAACTAAGTGACAGGAGAGGAGGTCACGGCGAGGGTGAAGACAGTGGTTCGAAGGTAGTCGCGGGAGGAGCAAGGTCTCCATTACACAAGCCTGGGTTTGGTCGTGAGCTGTTGCATTAACGGTAACTCCTCAACCCAGATTAGAGCGGGCGTAATTTCTCTAATCTTACGACGGGCCAGACAACGTCATACGATGGCATTTGCTTGCACATGCATTGCACTTAATAAGTGATTGAAAACCTTGTTGTGTGTATGGTATAGTTTTAAGTCCTTCGTCCCTACTTACTAAGCCGTGGTTGCTCACATCCCTATAGACGTCGTGCAGGTGCTGGCTAAGAAGCGGCAAACAACTACTCTGAAGCTAGCAACTGCTGGATCCTGGGGAGTGAGGAAAAACATTGAAGAATCAACACATATGTTATTACTTTTCATTTCTGAATTATAGATAACTTTTCTCACTTTCTTAGGTAAATGAATTATTTAAATTACAAACTGTCTACTCAAAGCGGGTTAGTTGTGGACGCCTTGTGTAGATCAGGTCTAAGATAGCGGTTGTAAGGCCAACTTCTATCTTAGGATGGTTTACACGGTGCGGCTGTTACGACTCTGCCGCTTCGGGGCATGACAGAAGTTGTTATACATGTCAACAATGTCAGAAGATAGTGTGAATATCAGTGGTGCTAATCCTCGTGGTATCTTGAGGAGACGTGTTGATAACCTGGAATATCATATTCAAAATCTTACCAATTCTATCTAAGAGCTCACGAGATTAGTTAGAGGCTATCAACATGTTGGCCAAGATGAAAAGAGAGATCGAGTGCCCACTAGTGAAGGTGACTTTGATGAGCCTATTAATGTCGAAAGATAGCTAGAAAGAGCCGTCGAGCAACGTAGAAGAAGAGACAGACCTAAGCTAAGGAGAAGCAATGATAGGGGTATTGACTCTAAGGTGAACCAAAGAGCCTGAAGAAGAGAGTTGGAGCCGAGAAGAAATGTAGCTAAGCAAAGCTCCAACAGAAGTAACTAAACCAAAGTGAACCAACCAGTTCAAAATACTAGAGATAAGCCTCGAACACATAGTCGAAGACTTGACAACATCAAGCTTAAGCTGCTGACCTTTAGTGAGAGCAGCTAACCTAAAGAGTTCCTTGACTGGGTTCCCCGAGTAGAGAAGTTATTTGAATGTTATGAATGTAATGATCAGCCAAAGGTTAAATTAACTTCACTATCTCTTATTGAATATGCATGTCTTTGGTAGGACAAATTAATTGCTAAATGAGACACCAAAAGAGAAGAGTCGATCAAAACTTGAAGGCTTATGAAGAGGTTGATGAACCAGCGTTTTGTGCTAACCTGATTCAAATAAGAAATGCTCCATGCATTCTAACACTTAAGACAAGGTCGAAATACTGTTGAAGAATATTTACAAGAGTTTAAGACCTTAATGACAAGATGTGAGATTGCCGAGCCCTAAGACCGTATTATTACTAAGTTCCTGAGTGGACTCTAAGACGATATAACCAATGTAATCGAGCTATAGTTGTTCAACTCATTAGATGAGCTGATCAACTTAGCGCTAAGGGTAAAACATTGAGGAGAAGAAAGCACCAGAGGCTAACTAGCAGATCTCAACAAGGCAGCCTTGAGCTTGAAGGCCTGTGAAGAAAATGGAGAAAGGAGAGTCTAACCAACCTGATCAAGTTAAGGAAAAGAAAGTAAAGAAGGAGAAAGTACCTGGATCCAAGGCTTGAGAAGTGAAATGCTTCAAGTGTTTGGGATGTAGACACATTGCCTCCCAATGTCCGAATAAGATGGTCATGATTATGAAAGGCGAAGGATCGAACACTCGAGTAGAGAGCAAAAGTGATAAGAGCTTAGAGAGTGAGGGAGAAATTAACATCTATCTTAAAGTAGGAGAATTCTTAGCTATGACATACAAAGGAGTTGACCTAAAGGAAGACCCAGGTTAAATGGAGAACTTATTTTAGATCCAATGTTTAGTGAATGGAAAGACCCGTTCCCTGGTTGTTGATGAAGGTAGTTGTAGCAACATTGTTTCTACTAAACTGATTACAAGGATGAAATTATCAACCTACTTACATCCCTAGCCTTATGGATTGAAGTGGTTTAATGACAAAGGTATGTCCATATGCAAAAGAGAGCTCGGATAGCATTCAAGGCATGACGGGATGAGCATGAGCTTGACTTTAACATAGTGCCCATGAACGCAACAAATTTAATTCTTGGCTAACTTTGGGAATCCGATTGATGAGTGATCTATGATGTCTTCTTTAGCACTTATGTAGTTTGGAAGGATGTGAAGAGCTATTGTTTGACCCCTATGAGTGTTAAGGAGATTTATAGTAGCTTGGTACCCATGGTAAAAAGGAAGGGCAAAAGAAGCCCGTTCGACATTCAAGCTCGTGCTCATTGGCTAAAGTCGAGGATGACTTCTTCTCAGCCCAGTAATGATGATAGGAATCGGCCTGTAGCAATCTCCAAGTCAAGGCCGACTTGGCTCACTTAAGATTGAGCAGATACCAGAAGGATGAAAAGGGAATGAAAAACAACTCGGTAGAAGCTCTACCAATAATTGAGAATATGAGGGACCAAACAGCCAAGGTCTTAAGTCCGAAGACTAGTTTGGTACATCGTAAGGAATCTAGTGCCAATAGATTCTAGAGCTCAGCAACTATAGGCTGACCTCATAGGCATCTCAGCCAAAAATTGTAGGAGCCCAACAACTCCGACTCAAAACAGGACATCCAACTGTCGACCTCAACTAGTTTAGTTCCAACTCATTCCAAGATAGCTTAAATGACCCGTGTACCAATCTCCTTGTTAAACGTGTTGTTTAACACAATTTTATTTACTGATAAATATTTTCTTTACTTTTAAGTTGTAAGCTTATTCTTTAAGGTTTAAGGCCTTATATATTATTTACAATTTTGCTACTAGAGTTTTAGGACTTACGATAAATAACAACACTTGTAATTAAAAATGGGAGAACATTTTTTTTTTTTGAAGTAAGAATATACTTGATATCCTCGTGAGCTGTTTAAGCTTATGTGTCTTAGATTGTTGAGTGTGTTTCACTCTTTAATCTTTCTTGCATTCTTATTAATCTTCTTCTTGAGATTATGGTGAACCTTCATTTGAGCAAGTTAGTTAATAGCATCTGACCCTCATTTGAAACCCCAAGCTTTGGTTCAATTTTCATGAGTTGCATTGAAACTCATTTCGAGCTCAACCCTTAATTGTGTTTGTGACTTAGTGTGTATAATTCATTCACATTTACATTCAAACCCTCATATCGTTGGCTATTTCCTCATTTTCATTTGAACTTCGAAAACCTATTCGTGGTTCATGTCTATTGCATACTTAGATTTGTATCAGTAAGTGTCTACATGAGCAGTAAATCAGTTCACTTTCTTATGCTTTGACCCTTTACACCAGTTTAGGTAATAGCGACTCTTCAAAACACTAAATGAACTAATTTCTTCTAATTTAAGCATAAACTTTTTTGCTCCAAATCTATTTCTTTTATCCCTTCTATCACCAGCATTGACTCTTTACATAAACTTAATAGCTTAAGCCAATCCTTCTTCTAATCCACTCAAAAACCATGAAAATTACATTTGTTTTTCAACTTGTGACACCAAATAATATGCCCTGTTAATAGAGGGCCTATAAAGTAAAAATATGATTCTTAACAATTTCATAAGTATCATTTAATCCCATGAGGAATCGCCTGAGCTTATTTCTACTCTCAATTTCAACAAACTTCCCAATTATATCACATGTACAACCATTAAGTGCTTTACAAACACACTCAGGAACATATGTCAAAGAACTCAACTCATCCCATAGCTTCTTATGACAATTGTAATACACTGTTACAAAACTATTTCCTTGCTGCACATTCATTAATTCGTGTTGTAATTGATATATTACTTGTCCATTATTTGACTCAAATGATCACAAACATCTTTCTAAAGCTCTCTCACTCTCTCGCAGATTTAACATGCATAAAACCTTTAGCAAGTTCTTTAGACATGCAATCAAGGAATTAACATTAGATGATATAGTCACATCTAAACCATTCCTATCCATCAACAATGTTTTCCTCTGATTTTTGACAAGTTCCTTCAGTAAACCCTAACTTGCATTTAGTATATAATGCTAGTTTAATAAAATGACTCCATCCTAAGAAATTTGATCCATTAAAAATTAAATTGGATATGATAAATCCTTAGTTATCTTATCCTAACAAGAACAGATGACACTATACCCTAGATCGAATCAACATTTGACATCACAATGTAATAGTAATAAGTTGAGCAAAAGAAGGAACATAAAAGATGAGAAATTGAGTACCAGATTTGTAGATCTACTGCTTTGCTACCATGTCAAAATCAACTGTATTGATTGCCACACAATCTCCACTAATACATCAAAGAAGCCTTTGATCACCATGGGTCACAACCCATATTTATGTAGGTTGTACCTGTAAGCCCCACAACTAGTCCCTCAAGGTTTCGATCGGCTGAAAGATCTAATCAAACCTAAATTATAAAATAAAGCTAGAAATATTAGTAAAATGATTCCGTAAATTTGAATTTACGAAAATAAGCAATAAAATAAAAGACTATAAAAATTCCAAATTTTAAATATATAACTCGTTATTTATCGAAAATGCGTAAAATGCATTCCGATAATTAACGAATACTAGAGATAAATTATATATACACTAAAAATCATAAAATAACCTAAATAATATTTAGAAATATGTATTTGTACTATATATGAATTTACATGTAGGTAGAAATACGTGTAATTACTTAAAATACGGAAAATGTGCTAAAATAATACAAAATACTTAAAGAAAAATCATAATTAATTAAGGAAAAATCAAGAAAAATTAGGAATGATCCAGAATTGGGTCGTGGCAGCTGGGAAAAATAAGAAAAAAATTAACCAATTAAATTAAGACAACACAAAATCCAAAAATTAAGGGATAAGACAATTGTCTTGTCCAATTTAATGCACAATAAATTCCCTAAAACTCTATAAATAGGAAAAAAAACCAGAAGCTCATTTGGATAGTTAGAAATCAAAGAAAATTAGGGAGAGGCAAAAATTAAGAGAAAAATTCGGGTTAGAAAAAAATTAGAAAAAATTGTGCAATCAGAGTCTTTAAAGGGAACCCACACCAGACGAGCAGCTGGGAGTAGACAGCCACCACCACCACATGGTGGTGGCAGCACCCAGACCAGCGAACAAGGCCACGGCGACCGGCGGTGGCTAGAGCCACCCAGACCGGTGAGTCCGATTTCCAGCCCTATTCTTGTGTAATTTTGTAAAAATAGTAAATATTATTAGAAAATTATGAATTTTGTTATTATAGAATATTTTTGTCTGTCATTTTTAAGAAAAATATTATTTTGAAGAAAATATGTCTCGTGATATAAGGTCCTTAAGAAATTGTGCAAAATTGAGCATGTTTCGGTTTAGAAATAAATGACTTTAAGAGTGTAGTTTTGGACCCAAAATTTTTGTGTAGACTACTTAGATGATATAGAACATTGCCATTAAGCCCATTTTCGAAAATTAATTTTTGAAAATTTTAGATAATTTTTAGGTCTTAAAATGAGGCATAAAATTGGTAATTTAGGGTTAATTAAGTAATTAAATGATTAATTATTGATTTAGTGAATAATTATATGTTTTAGGATATTGAAATTTGATGGAGTATGATACTTGTAGCATTTAGGGTGTTAGATATAATTATTAGGTTAATTATGTAGTAAATGAGTAATAGGGAAAAATAGTAAATTTTAAGTTAATTTTGTAAATTAGGGTAAAAAGTAGTAAAATCTGATTTAGAATAAATTTAGACATTTTGAAATGATAATTGATGTTGGGAGATAATAATTAGAGTGATAAAAATATTAGATGTGTATTATGTACATAATAAGTAATAGTATATAATACACAATTATTAGAAATATAATACATAGAAAATATTTGAATAAAAATTGATATTATGATAATAATAAAAATATACAATAAATCTGATAGGAAACTTGAATTTATGTAATTATATGAAAAATGTAAAAATTTTTCACATTAGGAGTAAATTTGGTACACTAATAAGGATTTAAGTATACCGGGTGGAATAAAATACTAATTAGAGGTAATGATGGTATTTAGGAGACAAAAAAGTAATGTGATTAATTTCACATTATGAGTTGAAATGAATTTCTAGGGTTGGAGTATAAAACACTACTTAGAAAATCGAACTAGAACTTAATTTAGAAATCCATGCGGAAACCAAATCCGAACCTAACCCCAAACCTAGAATAATTGTAAAAAACATAAGACCTAGATAATTAGGCATATTAAACCCTAAACAAAACATAACAATAAGCGTTATAGAATAAAGTGAACCTATAATAGTTATATGAAAAACCGAAACCACGTTTGTCTTATAGGGATGATCGACGATGACCTGAGCAAGTCGAACCTCGAGTGAGAAAGCGAGGAGCCGAGGTAAGTTGGGATTAATATGTTGTTGTATTTTGGAGGCTTAAGATTATGCTTGGTTGTGCTTATTAGAAAGTTGGATATGTGCATGTGTGCATGTGCTTGATTATGAGTGATGCTATGATTCTGTTTGTTGTTCTGGCTTGTATGATATGATTTGTATGAAATAATTTATCACCCTAAATTGGACCTAATCAAATATACGGCCTATAATCATAATCGGACCTACATGGTAACCCATTAGGAGAACATAGGACTCTCCGGCCAAATACCGACCCCTTCGAAAGGGATAGCGTAGGATTGCAATTGGTTCCTTCTTCATCCTCAATCGAACTAAGTAATAGGAGAGGAGGTTGCGGCGAAGGTGAAGTCAATGGTTTAAAGGTAGTCACGAGAGGAGCGAGTTCTCCATTGCACAAGCCTGGGTTTGGTCGTGAGCTGTTGCATTAATGGCAACTCCTCAACCCGGATTAAAGCAGGCGCAATTTCTCTAATCTCACGATGGACCGGACAACGTCGTGCGATGGAATTTGCTTGCACATGCATTGTACCTAATAAGTTGATTGAAAACCTTGTTGTGTTTATGGTATAATTTTAAGTCCCTCATCCTAACTTACTAAGTTGTGGTTGCTCACATCCCTATAGACGTCGTGCAAGTGCTGGCTAAGAAGCGGCAAACAACTACTCTGAAGCTAGCAACTGCTGGATCCTAGAGAGTGAGGAAAAATATTTGAAGAACAAACATATATTTTAAAGGTTTAAGTTTTGTTTTATTTAGAATTTTTCATTTTTGAATAATGTAATAACTGAATTATAGTATATATATATAAATTTTCTCACTTTCTTAGGTAAATGATTTATTTAAATTACAAACAGTTTACTTCAAAGCGGGTTAGTCGTGGACGCCTTGTGTAGATCAGGTATAAAATAGCGGTTGTAAGGCCAACTTCTATCTTAGAATGGTTTATACGACGAGACTGTTACAACTCTGCCGCTTTGGGGCATGACAGAACCCCCTTTTCTTATGCATGCTGCCACTTATATGTTCCCATAGGACTTGTCTATACATTATTATGTTATGATTATAGTTATAGATGAGTAAAAACATAAGTTACTTAAGTGAAATCACCTTGAAAACAATTGTTACGTGAAAATGGAAGAAATGGCCTTAAGAACACAAAATGGTTGCCACTTCCATGAACCCATCGAATCTGTAAATTTTAGTTTATTAACTTAATAACATGATTATTTAGTATTAAGTATAATTTTGGACATAATTAACCAAGTTAAATAGGCTAAAGTGGATCTAAAGCCCTAAATTAGTTTAGTTAGTTATTAGAGGCTTAAAAATGGTGTTAATAACCATTTTAAATTTAATGTATAGATTTGTAAACTTAATAAAAGTGGGTTAAACTTTAGGCCAATGTTAAGCTTAAGCCCAAAATGAAAAGTAGCTTTAGGCCCAAAAAAGCCTAAAGGAACAAAGTTTAAAGTTCATTTAGACTAGTGACTAAATTTGAACCCTAGGTTGAAAGACTTTAAATAAGTTAACTAAGAGGCCCATCTGAGACACCCACCACAAGCTTCTTAGAATTTAGAGCCTTAAACTTAGGGGAAAAAGGGTCATTTAGGCTCATAAGAATATCACCAAGGCCCACATTAAAATTTTAAAGTGTTGGTAGAAAAAACCCAATTAAAATACTTAATAGGAAGTCCAAATTAGTAATTATAAGGCTTAAGATCAAAAACCAAGCCCAATGCCCAAACCTTAAAGTAACCTAACTCAATATTTTAGGCCCACGACCATGTAACGCCTAAATCGATGACTTGTTGATCCAAGTACTCAAAAATAACTCACCAAATGAAAGAACTTTTGAAAACAAAAATATTGAGTTGGACATAATTGAGGACTACTTGGACTGCTAAGTGTCATAGCTGAGTGAGAATACTGCCCTCTATTTTACTTATTGTGTACTTGTAGCTAATGCATTATCTAAATATATCTGAAATTGAATCTATTGCATGTCGGGGTATATGGGATATTATTGATTGCAAAACGTCTTAAGATGATTCAAATACTTATGCTCGCTACATTAGAATTCAGGATATTGGAGTGTCTGAGTGTAATTGTTTGGCCACCGATGAATCAAAGTTAATAAATATTTGAGCTTTAATTAAACCGGGCATACTTTCCATCTTATAACGTGAATCTAAGGGCATCAGCACCACTTAGTAAAATGGGAGATCATGCGTAGTTTGATTCGTATTTCATATTGTGCATTGTGATTGTTATCATATGACGTATTTCGTACAACATGTTCTTACCTCGACCTTTGGGAACTATTGGACTCCGGGGAATGCCGCCTTTTGCTTGAAGTTGTGCCATGTTTACTATTGAGGGTGATGATATTGTTAAAGGAACTTCATATTAGACATAGATACTTAAGTTTTGATGTGCTAAAATACTTCCCAACCTAGGCAACGATAGGTATGAAAACCATACTATATATAATTACCAAATAACTGTATATGCTATTGCATTGTATATACTTGTTCGTGCATCCATACACTTGATTAATAACTTGTTTGATATTGTTTGTTAGTAAGGTAAGAAAGTTACTCACTAAGTAGTTGAGCTTATCTCCTTATAGTTTGTTATTGTAATAGGATCTTTGGTTGGAGCTAGGTCGTAAGATGCTCGAGGCTAGTTGCACCAGCATGAGGTTGATTGGTGTAATGAAGATGAGAGCTCAAGAGAGCACTATACTTATATTTGAACTCTCTGTTATTGATTAAGCACCTTTAATACAATAAGTAGCATGGACTACTAGTACGTTCTTATCTCAGTTCTATATGACTTATGCTAAGGGAAACTTTATACCCCACTTTATTTATGTTTATGTTGAGTTTAGATATTATTGCTTAATTATACAATGCATGCTCTACTATTACTTCATACTAGTTCTTAGGAGGAAGTCGAAGTTGTGAGACGCCTTGTATAGTACGTCGAAGGTCCTTGATCAAATAGAGTATTTGATCTCGGATCTTCTCATATTTTATGGCATTACTGTCATGACTCGACCCTCCCTTCGGGTTGTAATAGGGGTAGCCGGTAAGTGAAGTAGCAATAGTTGCTTCTCTTTTTTTGTATTGTTCATTTTTTTATATTTAATTAATACATTTTTAATTATATTTATTTCTTTAATTTATTTAATTATTAAAGCAACTGATAAAAGTGTGCCACATGTATCTTAAATATCATTAATAAAAAACATTATGTCTAGTATTAATATTAACCCTATTAGAAATAAAGGAAGAGAGTACTATCTTTCTTTGTTTTCCTTTTTTTTATATAATTATTTTAATATTTGGATTTTCCTCTTTGCTTCAATATTTTTTGTGATGGAAAAATACAAAAGAAAAAGAGGATTTAAAGAATTTTTCTTTTTAAATCTAAGGGTCTAAGTTCTCAAAAAAACTGAAAACACATGGACAAAAATTAACAAATTTATTACAATTTATCCATATTGACATTTTAACAAAAAAAAAAGAACAAACCTTGCATCTTCTATCAAACATTTCAACTCCTTGCAAGACTACTATAACATAGGTCACATATTTATAATTAACCCTATTAGAAATAAAAGAAGATTACATTATCTTTCTTTATTTTCCTAATTTTTATATAATTCTTTTAATTTTTATATTTTGCTTTTTGCTTCAAATTTTTTTATGATGGAAAAATAGAAAGAAAATAGGGATTTAAAGAAACTTTCTTTTCAAATTTAAGGGTCTAAGTTGTTAAAACACTTGAAATACATCGTAGAAATTTAAACAAATATATTACAATTTATCCATATTGACATTTTAAAGATAAAAGAACAAACCTTACATCTTTTATCCAACATTCCACCTCATTTGTTCGAGGTATAATATTTCTTATTTTTTATAACTAATGTGACTTGGCAATTACTTCACTATTTTCATTTGAAACTTATGACCTATAAAAAATCATAAACCTAAATTGAGAATTCAACCAAATCACTCGATTTGATTATTTTATTTGTTCAGCCTACATGTACTTAAGAGAAAGTCTAAATGGCTCATCAATCAATTTAGTAGTATGGGTTAAATTGATCAAACAATTTAAACTAAACCAAACTACTTCCTCTTTTTTCTTAATCAGCTTTTATATGATCTTTTATATAATTACATATTTAGATAACATATAATATATGTATTGAATTGTTTTTTATTCTTCAATATGAAGCATTTGAATATTTTAACAAAAGTAGAGAGCATACTTAAAGTTATACACTTGAAGATAAAAGAAGGGCTTATGGGATATTAAAAGGTTTTTCATCAATTACTAACTATACCTTTTATTTGTGGACTTGGAACTCCAAATGTGATGTAGTGTTCAACTGACTATGGGTCAACCCAAGCCCATACTCTCTTTGTCTTTTCCAGTTTGCTCAATTGCAGCATTTAAGACTCAATTAAACAAAAGCCAAACAAAATCTCACTCTCCGGATTCTTCTCTTAGATCTGACTAATACAACTCTCTCACTTGCTCTCTTTTTCATGTCTCGTACTATTTATGTTCTTGCTATATTAAAAAAAAAAACTAGGGTCTAAAAAATTTCTTACTCTACAATGATGATCCTAAAGAAAGAATTATAAATTTGAACAGTTACGTTCTCAATCTATCTTGTGACATTAATTTTGTTTCTAGAAAATGAACTTTCTAAGATCTCTAATCTATTTCTTTGTTTTGCAAGGTATGGAAAAATGAATAAAGGAAAAGAAAGAAAGGAAATGACTTTCAAATGAATATTTTAGACCTTGAGTGCTAGAAAACTCCTCATACAAAAAGGTTCACTTGTTAGGGTTTTTGGATGCCTAATTGTTTGTTTCTTTTCTCTATTTATATGTATCCCAATATCGATAATTGATTTACAATTGTGAACATGCAATCTATTCGTTTCTACCACTAATGGTTTTACAATCTCTAACTATTTGTAAAACTACTTGTAAATTGGTTGTATGTATGACTCCTACTATTATCTTTACGATATGCTTAAGTCTTCAAATGTATTTTTCTAAATACCTTGGACATCTTGTGTTTCTCCTCAGCTGTCTTTTATTTTCTATCATAACATGTTGCTTGGTTCGGCCCTCAACAAGACCAAACAAAACATGGACACTCCCCAATTGAATCCTTCCAAAAATTGCAATAACATACATTTACCTTTGGTAAATGTAGATTTTTTTTTTTTTTTTTGGACAACTACAGGGGAGAAAGGTTTCAAATCTTGGTTTATCCCAATAAGAGACCAAGGGGTGATGTCATTAGACTAGAATAAATTTAATTGACTTAACCTCTACCATAAATGTTGACAATATAATATAATGTAATATATGTATGCGTTTTTAAATCTCCAACTAATAGCTTGTTTGCTTCATTATAACGGCAATTTGATTCCCCCTTATTCATTATATACGGAAGAGCTATTACAAAATTTAGTTAAATTTTGGAGTCATAATAGTAACTCCATAAAAGATTCTTATTACCTAGAAAAGAAAATTGTATAGTTGTTCATTACTCAAACTTATAAATAGCTATTTAGTGCTTAAATTGATTTTTTCCCCTCCAAAATACCTCAATAAAATTTAAAAATGACAACATAGTATTCATTATAGCTCTATTTCATTCTTTCGCAATAGCTACAACCTTATAGTCCTTATGAGTTATACTTGTTTAGTTTGGAACATTGATCAAATGGAATCTTAAGTTCACATTTTGTATCTTGTGAAAAATGACACTTAGTTTAGGTCTGATTATGTAAGATTTAGATAGACTCTTGCCTAATAAAAGAGAGAAATAAAATATGTTGCAAGTGGTAACAATTTATAGCAACTTGTTAACAAGTCGTTATGACTTATTGAACAAGTCTGAATTAAGTCTCTAAATACAAAAGATGTTTATAAGCAGCAACTACTTCTAAGACTTGTATTAGTAGAGATCCATGAAACATTGTTTTGGGTGAATGATGCCTTTTTAGCTTAAGTAAGTGTATTTTTTCAATTATTCAAGGCATCTTCTTTCTTTCTATACAATTTAGATCTATCTGTAACTTGTTTAGTGACAACTTAATGCTTCAGATTCATTTTTCTAAGGATGATTACTCTTATGATTGTTTTGAAGTAATGCAACAGTAAATTCTTATAATTAATAATTATTAAATAAGTTTTTTATATAAGCAGATTTTACAAAAATTTTATAAGTTCTCTTATTTTTTTCTCTCTCAAAATCTCTGTAAAATCATCATCTCCTTTTATATCCCTTGTATGGTTTAGAAATATGAAAAATTGCTATCTATGTTTCTAGACTTAGTAGTACACAAAGGAGAATTTCACATTATGTAAAGCCCTTAAGCATCTCCACATGAGAGTATTAAGTAAAGTGATTAATTGTAAGTTTAAATTATCATTTCAGCTTTCATGTTCATCTATTCCAAACCTGCTTTTCAAACATGGCACAATATTTGTTGGAAAAAAAAATAATGTTGATATGAAAGTATAGATTGCACTTGATAACAAAACTGATTTATTCGAACAAACCTATTTATCTATGATTCACAGGTGTCTAACTAGTAAGATAATGTTAGCATAAATTGCTAGCTTGCTTTGGTAATGATAATAAGAAAGACAAATAGTGTTAGAGTTGAGAAGTGAAAATGCGTGTTTTTTTTTTATCCTTCAAATTTGATTTTTATATCATCAAACATATAGTATAGTGTTATCGAGTAAAGATTAGGCAAGTTATCGAGTTTCACCTCAAAAAGTTAATGTTATTAGAATGCTAGAAAAGAAAAATTCTTAACTTTTGTAAGGACTCTATATCTTGCAAGTAGTATATACTCTAAGATAGTTCTTGCACATTATAAGGTAGGTTTTGATTTTAAAATTTAGGAATAGATACCTTTAAGGTAGGGTACGTTAAGGCCTATAACTTACATACTTCATAGCAATTCACCCTTAGTTATATCATATTTCTATGCGTGGTAAGAACATGTAATACTCTGAGTCTTACTTGTAAGTAAGCCTCATAAGTACATGACACAATTATCTGTTCAAATAATTGTTAAATTTGAGAACTTCATGATTTTCATATAAATATGATTAGATAGAATTATATGCCCTTATCCATTGTAATAATGTTCTTCTTACAAGATCTCTTATCCCTCTATGTAGTTTGATTTCTCTCTCTTAATAGGTTTAAGGAGAGATTTGACTAAATTAAGCTGGTAAATTCGGCTTTACGAAGACTTTAATGTGAAATTTTACATTGTTTTATTAGGACTATATAATTGATTATAAATACGTTGTAATATAATGTTAACTAAATTTTAGTTTTGAAATTTTAGGACAAGTAGAATTTAACTATATAAAACTCAAGTTTATAGGTAAAAACCTAAGCAAATTATCCTATATTTAAATGAAATTTCACGTGGTGTTTCATTTACCTTAGCAGTCATAAAGCTTAGTATTGATTGGTGAAAATTCTTTTCAACCTTGAATTTGAAGATGACCATGTCACGGGCGATTTCCCCAAACCCATTTTTCACTTTTATACTTTATATAAAGAGGTTCATCATATGTAAAGCCTACAACTAAAGCTCGGTTCACTCTTAGGAATGATCTAGAAGTGTTTGAATACATTGAATCTTAATAGGTGGGGATAGGTTGAGTATACGGTATTTGAGATTATATATTAGCCGTTAGATCGAGTAGATCTTAGCTGCCCAATGATAGAAGCCTCTTGTATATAAGAAGGTAACACCTTTATTTGTGAATCACCCCAATATACAAACTCGTATTCTTAATTGAGCATTTCTCTCTTCTTTCTAAGTGTGTTCTAGTGAAGAAGGTTGACTTAGTCTCATAAGAGAGTATCCAGAGAGTCTAAATGCCATATGCAATAGATAATAAAACACTCATCACGTGACATTTGATATCAGAGCCATAATCTTGGAAAAGGTGGCATGAACAGGTGCTTTTGATGTCCCTTCAAAGAATGTTGGAAGTCTCTTAACTCCAATAACTAATCAAGAACTCACCATTGAAGGGAAAATCCTAAGAAGCAAAGACTCAATTGAAGTAAGGGTAACTAAAGTAGAGATAGCTACGACCAATATACTGGATTGAGTTTTAGACATTAAGAAAGGCTTAGAGGAGCTGGTGAAGGAGCTCCCAAGTGAGATGTTGACAGCCCTAAATCAAGTTGCAGGTGATCTACAAAGGAAGGATATTGCCTTCGAATAAATGGTAAAGTTCTTAAGGAAGGAGTTAGGAGATTTAAGGGCCTGAGTCCAACAATGCTTTGAAATTGGCTTTAGACCTAATCATGGTAAGGCTATGGCAAGGGTAGATATGCCTAGGCCTAAGGTTTTCAATGGCTCTTGGAATGCTGGGGAGATAGATAACTTCATTTGGAGCTTAAAACAATGCTTTAATACAATCGGTGTCTTAGACAATGCATCAAGGTTAAGGATAGCTCCCATGTTCCTTAATGATGTGGCCACCCTTTGGTAAAAAAGATAAGTTGATGGAGTTAGGTGGAGAGCCGACAAAATTAGAACTTGGGAAGAATTCAAGATAGAGTTACAAGCCCAGTTCTACCTCCAGCAATGCCAAAAAAGATGTTCAGCCTTGATTGAAGTGGTTATTACATAATACATATATCAAGGAGTATGTACAGGAATTCTCAAAGTTACTATTGAAGATTCTTGACATGAGTGATAAGGACGTTATGCTTGCTTTTCGTAGTAGCCCATAGGGATGGGCTTAAATAGAATTGGAAAGGCTAAGAGTCTAGACTCTAGCCCAAGCTATGGTTACAGCTAAAAACCCTATAGAGATCAAGTTGACTAAACGACCCCAGAGGGAAGTAATGGAGGGTAGCCATG
Source organism: Lumnitzera racemosa (assembly GCA_024138005.1). NCBI lineage: Eukaryota > Viridiplantae > Streptophyta > Magnoliopsida > Myrtales > Combretaceae > Lumnitzera > Lumnitzera racemosa. Next base: position 83,344,402 of record JAMXBC010000012.1, read on the forward strand.
GAAGAGGTGGGAGAGCTCGAGAAGAAAGAGATTCAAGCCCTAAAAGGAGAGATGGAAACCCAACCCAAAAGGATAAGCCTCTTATGGAAAAAAGGGAATATCCTAAGAAGAAACCCTCTTACTCCATGTATGGAGGACCACATAAATCAAAGGACTACCCCATTCGAAATAAATTGGCAGCTTTAGTTGCAATGAAAGAAGAAGAGGATCCCCAACCTAACCATAAGTTAGAAGTCTTGAAGAGGTTGGGCTCCATATAAAGTAAGCCTGTTAAGGAAGCCTAGAGCCTAATGTACTCAGAGGTGGTGGTGGCAAGCCAAAGGATGAGTGCCCTAGTGGATACTAGGGCAATCGACATATTCATTTCTCAAAAGGCGACTAACAAGTTAGGTCTTAAGGTTCAATAGGGGAATGGGAGATTAAAGATAATCAACTAGGAGGAAGTCCCCATAAGCAGAGTTGTCCAAGATGTTGATTTTCAATTGGGGCAATAGTTCGTGATCCCATTGGACAACTATGACTAGTCATTGGGATGAATTTCTTTGAGAGAGTACAGAGCGTCATTTCAGTAATTGGGCTTTTGGCTCAATTTAATGCCATGAACTAGTTTAATCGACTAATGACAAAGCCTAGGAATCAAACTAAAACAGAGATGTTTAGGAAGACACAGCTTGAAAGGCTTGGAATAAGGACAGTTAGACTAGTTATTCTGCTCTTAACCTTACTCAATTGACTTATGCATAAAAAGTGCGCTCAAAAGAGTCTTTCTAAGCCCGTTTAGACTTTGTTCAGCCTAAAAAAAAAGATATTTGGACTTAAATAAGAGCTATGGGCCTGTTTTATTATTAATGAGCTTATATTCTTTTACTATAAGTCATTGGGTCTATCTAGAGCCCATGGTCCAAGCTAATGGTTGATATGAAGAGAAGGAGTGAATTCTAACACTAGATCATCTAAGACTATTTAACGGTCACCAGAAATACTAAATCTTAAACCATCCATTTCAAAGTAATCCAACAGCTGAAGCTTGCTCTTAAAATCTATAAATAAGAGATTCCTCCTCTCATTTAGGTTATTCGGAACGTTGGCTAGCTTGAGACAAATGTAAAAGCTCTACTAAAGTTACTCCATAAAAGATCAAATAACCTACTTAATAAAAAATGAATCAAAAGCAATGAGAAAGACAAGACTTCATATTCTAGCACATGCGTGATCAAGTCTACCTGTTCCTCCCCCCATGCATCTCTCCATTACATTCGTACATGTATCATTAGACTAAGTGAGCTCTAAGATTGACTATTACGTGTATAGTATGTGATTAATCATCAACAGCAGTCCCATTTACAAAATATGTGCCTAGATCACTCTATTGGTGAATTACATCTTGATTATGAATGATGAGCACCAATGCGTAATTTCAATCAATCGTAACACTTGTCGAAGATGTCAAAAGAGATAGAAGCTTTTGTAGAAACTTGTGGGGCATACTAGATTGAGAGGAAGGAGATCTTAGCAGCAATATAGAGGAAACTCACCTAGGATACAAGACAAAAAGGTAGAAGAGAAGTAAAGAAGATCCTACAATGGTGCTTAACACGAGGTTAAGGCTAGCAATCTTACTTAGAATACTTAGTAAAGTGGAAAGGTTTATCCTAAAGTGAAGCCACTTAGGAGAACAACATGGACTATGTTTGGTTTGGACATTTAGTAGAAAGTTCCCTGGGAAGCGGAAGATGATTGAGACAACACCAATTTAGGTAGGGGAGAATATTACAGGATATTTTCCTAAATCCATTTTTCACTTTTATACATTATATAATAGGTTCTTCATATGTAAAGCCAACAATCAAGGCTCGATCCACTCTTAAGAATATTCTAAAAGTATCTTAATATATTGAACCTTAGTAAATGGGGATAGATAGAGTAGGGTAGTTGAGATTGTATATTAGCCGTTAAAACAAGTGGATCTTAGCCGTCCAATGATGGAGACCTATTGTATATGAAGAAGTGACCTCTTGATTTGTCAATCATCTAAAAATACAAGGTCTATTCTTACTTGAGTATTTCTCTCTTTTCTTAATAACACATGAGAGTTAATAAAGCATTCGTTACGTAACAATATGCAAATTTTTTTAAGTTCATGATTCAACCATCAATATGTGATAAATACCCAAATTTACCACATTAATTTTGCTAAGACTTTTTTTTTCCTTAAAAATATGTTTTTAATAGATATTTTCATCAAATTCTCATAAACAGTATGTAAGACCCTATGGTTAAGTGAAGTCACATATGGATTGTAGGAGGGATTGGTATTAGTTTATAAGATTATTATAATGAGTATTTTGTCAATATAAGGTTGTAACTATTACACTAAGTGGTTATAGTGAGCCCATTTTATTAACCTGGTTATTCATACCACAAGAAGACAATTCGGGTCTTCCTCGAGGAGAATGGAAAGTGCCATTAAGGTAATGATTTCTAGCATGCTTATAGGATGACCTCACTACCATAGTAGTAAGTATCTTATTAATACCAATTTTTGGGTCAAATAGTTGAAATAAACCTACTAATATTTGTCAGTTTAGTTATTCGCCACTTTTGATAAGACGTTATATAGTATTATATTATATAATATAAAATACAATACATATTATATGTTACTTTACATTTTATATATTACGCATGCTATCCGGTTACTATAACTTATACAATGCAAAGGAATAGACCATATATATTGTATTTTTAACATATCGTATGCTAAAGTTTCAAATACATTTATATTAGTATATACATATCTGAAATATAACATATGGTATATATTATAATGTATTGTAAACATGATCTAGTATTATGTACTTTATGAATATGCAATTCGTATCATATGTTGTCTATTTTATATGTTGATTATATCATATTGCGATATATATGTTTACGTATTATTATTTTTATTATGTGTCTTACCATGATATCTTTCAATGCGATTATTGTAATACACCAGAACCTAGAATGCTATAGCCCACCACGTGTCCCTAGTTTCTACTAACACTTCAGACGTTTAAGAACTTATAACTTGATTTAAATCCACAAACTAATGACATGAAATCTGCTGACTCATAATTTAATAACCTTAAATTTAAATTAATTTAATTGGAATGTTAACTATCCAATTTTTACATACCGCAATAATAAACAAACCCAATTGTTACAAGTGAATGAACTTGAATACGATATATCCCTAAGAAAAATAACTTAAAGTAATATCATCTAAAGGAGTCATAAGCAACTCTAAACGATTAACAGTCTCAAAAAATGTATAATATGAAACAATAACATATGATCCTCAGTAGTTCACTCCTAAAAGCTAAGCTACGCTTTCTCCATTGGATCACCATAATAACTAAGATCACCCTCCCCATCATAATATAAATAATCACAACTTGCATCATAAACTTTACACCTTAAACCTGTAGTTGAAAAACAACAATTACCCAAAGGGTGAGCTAATGCCCATTATAAGATACCATACACATGCATATGAATATGTACATAATTAGTCAAACAAACATATGAGTATCAACATAAATGCAACAAACAACTAGTTTTAAATCTTATCATCTAAGTCTACAAACAGCATAGTCTCAGCGTCTTAAGACTTATGATTACTCATAACCCCTATACACACAATATATAAATACTACATAAGTATTGGTGTTAAGTCCTCCCCAATCACTTGAGTGCCAAAAGCCATCTTAGATTTACCTGGGTCATTTCAATATGGGACTCTACCGGGACCAGCATCACATAAAGATCACTAAGTGCCTCACCATACCATTGGACCCTACTAGTGGGTGGTCCAATCCAAGCAAAAGCAACAAATAGTGAAATCCAAGTTTCATTTAAGTCCAGTTAATGTAACTGATATAGCTCACGTAACTGACAAATATGTACCTTGTACCTAGTACCTAGTACTCCTATCTTAATAAGATTCAATTCCTTATAACCTCTAGCACCTGTGCAAAAATATTAAATATCGAGTATAGCATTTATTAAATTTTTCACAATTCAACTTAACACTTCTTCCCCTTTAACTCGACCTCTGCCTCATCCTTTAAGCTTTCAATCTACCTTCTATACGTCATTCTATAACCTCTTATTTACTTTTCGATATTTCATAATCTATACACATTAACATTGACCCACACATACCTATAGCATACACGCTGGCACACCCATGATCACTTATACGCTCATACCAAACATTAACACACATACTCGCACAATAAATACAAAGGCATGATCGTACATCATATACACAATCCCATACTCATATACGATGCATACACCCCACTATACCGCATACCCTAACACTAGGTACTCCTACTTTGGCTCGACAATGCCAACAATATGCAATTTATGTTGTAACCATATCACTATTGTTCCCCATCCACCTCATCAACCGCTTTTGCTAAACCTACACCAAAACCACAAAACTAAGAATTCTGTAAAGAAAAGAGCTAGAACAATACTTATATGTAATTCATGATAAGAAACACTCTAGACTTAAAATATAGACACATGAAGCTATAAAAATGGAAATTTTTATGGTTTTTACGATATATTTTTGAAAAAAAAACTAATTTCTATATTAAATAGATGAAGGACTTACTTAAAATCGTTGTATCTTTATGTTTTCTTGGAATTTCATCAATTTTTTCTCTTACCCTAGCCCTTAGATCCAAATTTTGACTTTGAATTTGACAAGGATTGAGTTAAGAACCGTAAGTTTTCCTATTTTTGTAGAAAAGTAACGTGATAATTTAGTAGTGAAAAAATATGAGGTTTATTTGGGATAAAAAATAATAGAAAGTCTGAATCTTTTCTCACAACCAAATTACCTATGTTATCCTTTATAAATTACAAGACATACCATGTTTTCAAATCTTTATTATTATTATATTCATTCTATTATTTTATATTTCTAAAATTTATTATTATTATATAATATCTTTTTTTTTTACCCGGTTTTACAATATGTCATGAGCAAACAGCAAATTACCACTCTTTCAACGTCTATGTACCCTTTTATAAGCAAAAGATACTTTTTAATATGCATATAATATGAGAAATTTTATAATCTCGTCCTCCATTTTAATATATCGTGTATTCTTTAATCTTATCACTTATTTATATTTCTTTAAATTTAAATTATTATATTAATAATTTATTTAATGGATCGGATTTTATGTAAATTAAAGATAAGAATTCCATAAAAAATAACTCTACTATTATAGAAATATCCTATCTCCTTCGAGGGAGGGATGAAAATTAAAAAATATAATTTTTTAATTATTTTATTATTATTTTTTATGAGATTGATATCATCATCATTTTATTTTTAATTTATATTTTTATAAATTTAAATTATCAAATAAATTTTTAATTTAATAACTTAAAAATAAAACATGTAAATGAATAATGGGGCGAATTAGGTCAATTATAGTTGTTCCTTTATTCCTTTTTAAGGGTAAATTAAATGTGAATTGTGTTTTCCGGTGCTCGGTGAGTACACTTCCAAATGACCTGGGTTGGTTCTGAAAACCTAACAGCGAGAATGGGAATCAATATTCTTGGGGCCCTCAAACACCTCGGGCACATTTTGATCATTTCAAGGCCTTGTCGAGTATTTGGGAACTTCGAAAAGCAAAAGTAAAGACGGTCTAGGAAACTCGAAGTTCTCGAGAGGGGGAGGCGTTTCTTCAAGTATCATGGGAGTTACTTCTTCCGTTAAAGACGAGGGTGATGATGCTGTTGGAGCAAGTAATAGGGAAGAATCTTCACCTGGTAATCTACCACAGAAGATAGCCAGGGGAATTCTTAGCATTCCTTTGTCTAATGTGGAGCGTCTGAGATCTACTTTATCGATAGTATTCTTATGGAACTTGTACCGCAGTTGGGTCGGCCTTCTAAAGAGCATCCAGATAAAGAAGAAGCTGTTCTCAGCCCAGGGCTAGTTTAGATACAGAGAATTTGAAGGTATGTTCATGAAAAAGTTCATCTAACATCTTGGGGTTTCAATCCAATGGGATTAGAAGGGTTTGATTTTGCAGTGGACGAATTGGGATTAAGGTTCAGGAATTGATTTTCTCTGCTGTTATGTTTTTACAGCCTAAACGGCGTCATTTGGGAGTGTGTTTACCATAACTGTGACTGACATGTGACCATACTAACGTGAAAGTGCACGGGACAAGACGGAGTTAAACAAAAGTGAAGAATCCGCCAAAAAAAAAGAAAAAGAAAAGAAAGAAACCAGGTCAGATATTTGTAAAAGCACGAAATCATACGTTAGGTATTCGTAATTTATCTCTCTTTTTTCTTTTTGTAATTAGGGCGAGTAATATAAAGAAAGTTTTGATTTTTGAATTAGCTAAATTAAATTTTACGATTAGGAGAGAGATACGTGATATGTGGTAAAAGGGAAGAAACCATTGCGGTCCCATACACTTGACCTAAATTTACATAACAGCTGTAATGGGACAAAGTAAACGTACGAGCACAAACTTGCTTTGATTGTCAGTTAGAATAGAACTTACACCATACACAAGACACGCTGCCACCATTATCGATGGTGATATGGTTGATGACAAGTTTTTCCTTTTTGGCGCAGTAGGTGTAATGAGCATATCCCTGCCCTTCCCCCCCCCCCCCCCCCCCCCAAATTGTATTTGACCTTGAATAGGATGGTGGTGTAGTTTACTAGGATTAAAACTACATAAATGGGAAGAGAGATTAGGATCATGATTTGATTGGATAACAGAATAAAAGAGTGAAAGGTATATATAGAGTCTAATTGACTTTGCCATTATAAGATTGCTATTACAGTTATTGCTAGTTATATCTAGGTATTGTGCTTAGTTGAATTGGAATGCTAGTGGATCGAGAAAATGATAGCAGTTTGTTAAGCACGCAGGACAAGCAACTTCAATTGGTAGCTCAAGGTTTGTCCTAATTGCTATGATTTCATTGTTTGCTTAGGATAATATAAAAGCAAGAAAGATCTGGTCTTCGAGAAAAAGATACATACAATCATTCAAGATGTTGCCTTTTTTAAGCAATCATTCGTTGCTCCATGGGATTTACTAACTGGTCTCAATTATTACATACAACCAAGAAAACTATATTAACTAATTGTGAGTTTAAACCTTCTCAAAGACTTGGTAAGACATTCACTCCGAAAATTTGGTTATTTTTTAATTTATTCACTAGGACAACAAGAAAATTCATCTTTGAACTGCCACTGCTGAACTTGCAGGCGAGGAATGTGGAAAATGACAAAACATGAAAGCTATTGCATGCACATTCCTTCATTTCCCTAGCTTGTTATAATTTTAAAAAATCATTTAGTTGTAATTTTCAGAAATGAACTTCAGTCGGTAATGTATTAGAACAAGTTAGAGGTTGTTCAATAAGAAGAGAAATGCTTAAAAGTTTCAGCCAATTGACTTTTCTGTTGAATAGCAATGGTGAGATCATGAGCATGACTACTGTTATGGCCCTTAGCCTTGGAATTTTGGAGCTTTTGTTATGGAGCACATTTGGCCAGCAACACACATCCTAATAGGTTAGTAATCTCTTTTAGCCCCCTAGCAGATTGGTTCTTCTACTTTTCTTCTTTTTGTTGAAATAGATAATTTGTTTCTTCTATTGTTGGCTCAATGCTATTCACTTGTTTTGTTCATTATTCTCTTTTCTTTCTTGTTTTCCTTGTACTATAAAAGATATATTGGAAGATTGGTGTTTTTGTCATTCTACCCTGATATGCTTGTGATAAAATACTAAAATCAGCTTCTAAATCTATCGAGTGTCAAATGCTTGATGTTCCTCCATTTACTATGCCTCTTATGTTGCTACCTTTATCTTTCTATCGACACACAATTTAGTTTTTCCTCATATGCTCACACAATGGAGACCTATCAAACTCATACATTTACAGCTTGTCAAGTATAAATTTTTGGGGCACTTCCGATGATATGGACTTGGCATTTTTAGCAATTTCTCTTCAAATATCAATGATATGGACGTAGCTTAGTTTGCAAGTTTGGGTTGGACTAATGTGGGCAAGTCATCCCTTATCAATGCTTTAGTTTGGAAGAAGGGAGTTGCCCTAGCATCTTAGGAACCAAATTATCTACTATATTACTCTCTTTCTAACTGCCATAAGTTTTTAGAGTTTTTACTGGCACTTTGCTGATATCATGAGTTAGTATGTCCTGTTTTGCAGGTAAAACTCATCTTATAAATTGTTTTTTGTTGAATAAAAACTGGCTTATGATTGATTTGCCTGGTTATGGGTAAGCATCTTGGTGAGACCATGAATGGTTTAGCCATTTGTATTTGCCTTAGCCAGAAGATGAGAAAAATTACTTTCAGTTTTTCATTCATTATAAAAGAACTATGTCCAGCAATTAGCTTAAACTTGAAGCTTATTTCAAAGATACAAGTTTTGGGATGGGTCTATTTTGTGCTGCACCTTCAGTTGCTTTACTTGAATCTATACTTGGTTATACATCAAACATGTCGAGCCTACAAATCCTTTTGTCTAAAGCTGCAATGTTTTGGATGGAGCTAATTGTGCATCGCTCATCTAGGAAAATGCTGTACCTTTTTTGCTGTGACTATAACAAAATATGGGATAGTGCAATTTTACAAAAGATATTGGAGTGTCATATGTTGCTTCCTCATTCAAACTGAGTGAAGAATTTTTGAAGGGATGCCCTGATTTTTCATTGTTTTTCTTCTTTACTTGATTCCAAGAGTATTTATTGGACGATAATGGGTGACAGGAAGAGTTTCCAATATAAAGTATAGTGCATGTAAATTTTGAATAGCTGGACAAATTAAGTAAAAGAATTGGGATAAATTCAAGAACTATCAGAGAACTATTGAAGCCATCCTCCATGGAATATGATGAGTAGCATCACGAGGTTAGGAAGGGATTGAAACTTGCCTCCAAAGTTCGTGACATATGAGGTTTATATAATAATGTTTCATGAAATGAAAATGAAATTTACTTGTTTACCTTGAAAGTTGATGACTTTTTCTCGATTGATATTACCTTTAATCTTTTGGATATGGCCTCAAGGTTCTAAAATAATAAGAAATTCATACCTTTTTCTTGATTTTCTCATAACAAAACTTATAATTGATAGTTCTCCTTTTATGCTATAATTTCCCTAAGGAGAACAATATTTTCCTATTGATTCATGTAATTCTTTTACATGATAATAGAAATCTATTATCGGGGGTATTTTACAAACTTTAAAAAAAAATTGCAGACGTTGAAACATATTACGAAGAGCTTACACCTATTAAAGGTTGTAGCTTGTTTTTACCATATGTATTTTGTTCTTTTCTCGCTTTAATAGGTGTGAACTCTTCGTAAAATGTTTCAGTGTTTGTAATTTTCTTTTAAAGTTTGTAAAATACCCCTGATAATAGTAATCTATGGTTCTTACATGTTTCTTTTTTTCTATTTTTTTTTTTCCCCCACAAAACATCATGTTTGATAGTTTGTATAATGCCTGGAGATCATAGTTTGCCGAAGTGTTCATAACAATTAGAAAAAGTTTGTAATAAACGTAAAGGTTCATCACTTATCATAAATGCTTGTAGCATATTTTTAAGTTTGTAACTTAAAAGGTTCATAATATGTCGGGTACTTTTTGACTTCCCTACAACCCCCTGCAAAATTCGTAAAGAATTGACTGGGCCTCCCCTCAATTGGATGATAAAAGCTCTCCCTTAGGTTGTTAATGTTGTTCGATGATAGCACGTTGTTGCTGTTATTTGATTAAATGCTCCAATAGAAAACAAAAATATCACAATAACAAGTGGTTCATATGATTGATTTCAGTCCGTGGAATAAATTTTTGATGCTTCATATAGATGTAAAAGATCCCGCAATGGAAGAACTGATCACAAAGCAGTCTTCTTTGTGGGCACCAATTTTTCACTGGTTTTTTGCTGTATTCAATTCGATATGCTTCTGTAGTTTTATTGTGGCATTCAACATTATCTACTTGAATTTCAGACTATATGCAGGCTTTTGCTAACTTCAGAAAAGGAAGAATGGTCTCTCTTGATAATTTCTTGTGCCAGTAGTTGATTACTGGCAGAGTCTCGTTAAGCATATTCGATGTTTTTCATGAAAAATGTATTGAGAAGAGGGGGCAGAGGAAGATGTAATTAGCATCTGGAGGAAAAGCAATAAAGCCTCTCACAATCGAAATAAGCTGATTGATGTGAACATAATATTTTCATCGCCAAGGAGGTGGAAACGAGCTCGTAAATCATGTGGAATCAAGTAGGATCAGTTCCGTTGAGAAGTCAATCCCTCCTCAAAATGGGTTTCCCGAGATCGTTTAAGAGCAGGAGTGAGGTGGAAGGGCTTAGCGACCAGACAATAAATATTTCCACAAATATACAGATGAAAATTCACAAGAATGACTGGACATACAAAGAACATGTAAATGACTTAGCTAAAGTAATTTAATTTTTTTTTTATTTCTTAATCAGCTAAAGTTGAAATAAAAAATCAATATTTCATTAAATAATTTAATCAAAGATGCAATTAACTTGATGTTATAATAACTTCTTTAGTTCCATCCAATGTAATAACTATCTGCTATGAGGTATTGATTGATGTGGCATTAATATAGCACTAATGCGGCTGTATTGTTGCAGATAAAAAAAAGAAAAAGAAAAGAAGAAGCATATAAAATTATTTTAAAAAATAAAAAATATTTGAAAAATAAGAAAAGGGAAAAGGAGAACAAGCAAAAACTAAAAATTAAATTATATAATTACGTGTATATATTAATTTAATTAATTAAAAAATAAAAAATAAAATCAGCCATCCCAAGATTGTGGATAACTATTGGCCACTCGTGAGCATGAGTGGTTGCCCACAATCAAAGAAGGGTCACACAAGTACCCTTCCATACTATAGATGAGCACCTACGGCTATTATAAAAAAATAAATAAATAAATAAAAAAGAAGAAAGAAATAAAGAAATATGAGTGGAAATTTGATCAGGTTGTTTGACTTGATTGTAACATAATGGATTTTTATGCATATGTCGGTTTTACTTTCTTTAAAAAATGTGATAATAGGTGATTAGCTACGATCGCTTTGTGGGTTATACAAAGTTTGATTAATTAAATTGGAGTAACTTACAAATAAATTGAATTTATTTATATATCCAATAACAATATGTAAAATATTATATATAATATAATTACCTAATATATATAATTATGCATATATAGGATGTATACTATAATTAGCATGTCATATGTACAGAGTACATGTTATATATAATAGTATATTATTTATTATAAATAATAAGGAATTGGATAAAAATATGCATAGAAAAGAAGAAGAAAAAATATGAGACCGCATTTTATTTTATTTTATTACTTTAATAATCGATTGCTTCTTGACGTTTTTATCACTCGCCATGCACCGTTGTGCTTTGGTGGGACTCGCGGACAATTTCACTGGTTTGCACCTGCTGTTGATTGCATGGTGAAAATTTTTTTTAATGCTCAAAAGTTTAATATAAAATGATTTTGTTGAAATATGGAGAGTTGAATTCATGGAAAATGAAATTCAATCAGGAAGATTGATAGAAAATTAAACTAACTTTTTTTACATAAAAAAAAAACCTTTTCGTGTATAAATCTACTAAAAAAAACACTAAAAGCATCTATCAAGTCCCAACAACTACTAATAGAAGTCATGAAAAAAATTTTAAATTTAAGCAATAAAATTTATCAAATTATCATATCGTCCTTTATGCATTCGTTCTAATTAACAAAAAGAAACGTAAAAAGTTGAGTAGAAATAATAAAATTTACCTTATTCTCTCTCTCCACGTGCGACTTCCTACTTTTGGAGCCCATCATCTTTCATTTCCTGATTTTACGGTGACTTCTCCGTGCAAGTTCATATGAGTTAGAACAATATAATCACCAATTTCATAATTAATAGATAACTGTTTTAATATTTTTGAATTATTGAATAAAGATATAAAATGTTAAGCTCTCGATATGTATATATTATAGGTATAAATATTTTTTCATCCTTATTTATTACATGTTAATTTTTATCATTTGATTAATCTTTTCTTAAGTCATCACAAAATTTTAGGTTAATTAATTCTTTAATTACTTTAGTTGATTTACTATAAACCCAATATATCTTACCATTTGAGGATATCCTAAGAAGATAGCCTCATCAACATTTTCATTAAAATTTTGTAAGTTTGTATTATTTCTCTTTATAAAAAATTTATCATAAAAAAAATAAAATATAAAGCCGTTGATTTCTTTCCCTTATTGAGTTTATACGAGGTTTTGTTAGTTAAAAGCCTTATGTAAACTCTTTTGATGATGTAGTAAGCTTCAAAGAATTTAGCTACTCTACTATTATTTGACAAGATACGAGTCTATCTCTTGAATGATGTGGTTTTTATGTTTAACTATTCCATTTTGTTGTGGAGTGTAAGTATTGAAAAATTATAAGCGACACTATGATTTTCACCAAACTTGAGGAAATCATAATTTTTAAACTTACCTCCATAACCAATTCTCAAACCGACAATGAAAGCACCTTCCTCATTTTAAACATGCTTTACAAAAAAATCAAAATTTTTACAAGCATCACTCTTATTTTGTAAGTACAACACCGATGTGTACCATGAAAATCATCTATAATCACAAAACTATTTGTTTCCTCCAAAACTAGTTATCCTAATAGGACTAAATAAATCCATATGAAAAAGTTCCAATGCCTTTTTTTTTAGAAACCATCTTTTTACTTTATGAAAAACTAATACAATCTTATTCTTTGAACATGAAACACAATGAATATCTTCTTTTACAACCAATTTGTTTTTAGACCAATTTTCTAATTGTTAGAAATGAACATGTTTTAAATTTTTATGCCAAAGAAAGCATTTTTCTATTAGAACTTCTGATGGATTTACTTTATACACATTTCCTTTCCTAAACCCTTTAAACAACAAGGATTCGCCGTTTTTTATTATAAGTAAAACATTTATCCTAAATAAATACTTCATTGTTTTTGTCATAAGAAAAACATTTATCCTAAATAAATACTATCTTATGACTTTTGCCACAAAGTTGACTAATATTTAAAAGATTATATTGAAGGCCTTTTACAAGATAAACATTATCTATAGAAAAAGGAGAGAGTCAAATAGAACCATAGTCGATCATCCTTCATTTACCATCATCTCCAAATGTAACACAACCTTCATCTTTCCATGTTAAGTTTGTGAATAATGAAGCATTGCTCATCCTATGGTTTGTACAACCACTATTAAGTTACCATGTTCCATAAGAATTTGTTTCGTGTCCATGTATTCATCAAAACAAATTAAACTTATTTATGAACATTGTGAAGATTGGGTCCATTAAAAATTAACCTCATATTTTGATTATTTACTTAGAACCTATGAAGGTTGAGATTTTGATAAAAATAATGTTTTTCTATATGCCCAACCTTACTATAAAAGAAACATGTATAAGGAAAAGTATAACTATACTTGTTACCTTTTACCTAATTGTTTTTATATTAGAGAGGGTACCTTCTCTTGTACCTTCTACTCACACCTTGAACAAGCGCTTTTCCTTTTATATGATGGTTGAGCCATAGGCTCCTTTTGTAATACTTTCTTATCTTTTATAAACATAATGTTAGATGAAGCATTGGATCATTGACATGTTCAAAACCTTAGCCAATTTTTTATTGATGCATTCTTTGATCAAATAATAATATTTTAAGCTTCTTATCCCTTTCATCAAATTTGATGAAAGTTGATATTATCGACTAAGATACTTTCTCAACTCTAGTTTTTAAATCCTTAATTTCTTCTTTTAAAACTAGAGTTTTGTTAGAAAATTCTTTATCAATCAACAAAGCTTCATTTTCTTTTCACAAAAACTCATTCCCAGATTTAAGGAAATCTATCTCATTCTTTAAAATCTCATGTGTTTGACTTAAAGCCTCTTTTTTTTCTTATTTTTCAAAACACGAATCTCATTATCCAATTTAGAAATTTTGGTATTGAATTTGGATAGTACATTCAATGCTCTTTCAATTTTAACATAGACTTCATTAGGAAGCAATTCAATTTTAGATTTTGAATTTCTCTCTAAAAACACCATTAGACATAAATTTGCTTCCTTATCTTCGTAGGATTCTTTATTTTCCACTTTAGAATAATCCAACTCACTCCTAATAGCCATTATGGCTTTACACTTCTTATATTTCTCTATTTTCTTCATAAGAACAGAATACTCGTATTTAATATATCCTAGCTTTTTGCATTCATAGTAGATGAGTTCCTTCTCCTGCTTTTTTTTTTCTTCCTTGTATCCTTTTTCTTGCATCATCCATCAACTTGTTAGATTTATATATTTTAAAACTAGAACCTTTTTTACCTCTTAACCTAACAATTTTGTTCAAACATTTAACTAGTAGAGTAAAATCACTTTCTGCATCACCTGATTGTTCATTATCAGTGTCAAGATGAACTTTTTTTGCCTTGAACACCAAAGTTTTCCATTTTTAATCTTGTTCCTCTTCCTTATTAAGGGAGTTTGACTCATAAACCATCAATTTACTACTCGATTGTAACAGAGTCAACTCTCTGATGTCATAAGCCTCTTTAACGTGGTTTTCTTTGCATCCCAAACCTTTGGTAATATTCACAACATTTTTCAAACAATGTTAGCATCATCAATCTTTTTCTCGAGTAGTGATAGTTGTAAGCCTACTAAATGAATCATTAATTCTCTTCCTAGGATATATCCTGAAACACTCATAATCTTGCAAAAGTGAGTTAATACGAGTTTCTGCAAAAGTGCTAGTTCCTTCATATGTATCACAAAGAGTACCCCATATATCCTTAGCAATTTTGCATGAAGATATTAAATAAAATATAAAAGGCACTATTGCAAATAATAAAAGATTCTTAACTTTACCGTTTATTGCAGTCTTTTTCTTATCATCTTCAATTATAGCTTTACCTCTAATCTCTATATCTCTGGATCCAATTATGTTCCATGATTCATAATCAATGGCTTGGATTTACGTATCCATCTTGTATTTCTAATAAGCAAAATTATTGCTATCAAAGTATGGAATCTTGTTAGCTTGAATTGTTAAATTATTTTCTATCATTAAATCTTGCACTTAATATGATAAAAGAGCTTAAGCTCTAACATCAATTGTTGGTCCTGTTTAACAATCAAGACAGATGAATTAATTGTTACAAAATTAAAACTTTTCTAAAACTTTGAAAACTTTAGAAATTTTAATCCCCTCTAAACGATTGTAAATGGCATTAAATTATTTGACAAGAAATAACAATGGAAAAGTAAAAAGTGTAGGGAGAAGAAGATTAGACGGATATTTTTATAAAGGTTCTACCTTGTGCATCAATCCTTCTTCTAGCTCCACTACTGAGAATTCGATCTACTTCACTAATTGTTTCATTATATCAATAAAATAAATTTTGAAAAAGTACACCCACTTAGTCACCAAGATCTCAGTTATACTATCCCGTCTCACTAGTTTCTAGATGACTTAATCACAGGCTATAGCTAATAATTACTCTCTCAAAGTTATAACAAATTCTCAGTTAAATAAAATAGTAAAACAATGAGGAAAGAACATTAAATTCACTAAATTTTAGCATAAGCAATCAAAACAATAAAGAATGGAATTTTTTGTACACGGTTGAGTAAATTCTCTCTTTTTCTTTTCACTTTTTTTTTTCCCTTCTAGTCTCTTCTTTGTTTCAATGCTTCTCCATATATAGATTCTTGTTCAACGATTATGATTTGATTTTTTACTAAATTTTTTATGATGTCGAAGATTATTGTTGCATAGAATCCTCTGGATACTACAAAACCTTATCACAATATGTTGTTTCATATTGGAATGAATCTTTAATTAAAATATCTCCCACGATCTTGTTGATGCTGAATTGTCTTTATCATCTTTAAATTCACATAAGCTCAGATCAATACAAACGATTTTATGATTTTTGAACTAAAGAAATTTATGATCTGATATTAAGTCCTTGAGAAAAAAATATTTTAAATTAATCCCTAACAATATTAATCTAACTTTAGTGAAACGAGGCAATTACATTACTCAAGTATGTTCGATTAGTAGAGCTAGATCTTTATTTGTCCAAGAATTTCTTTTAATACACTAGAAACAAGATTCTGTTCATGCTGGATCCAAGCTAAGTTCAACCTTCCAGTAAAACTTCTATTACAACTTATTATAACACTTTAGGTTAAAAGTAGCAAACGAATTAAGCCAGCAAACATAAATGAGTTTATTAACCACTTGACCCAAAAGTTATAATCTTATGTTGATAAGATATTCACTACCGTGGTCTTATAAACTACTACCATTACTTCCTACAATGCATGTGTGATACTTAACAATGACGTATCAAAAATTTTCCCCTTAAACACATGACATTCTCATAATAAGACCCTATAATTGAGCTTAAATCATCCCCCCCTTTTTCAATATACAATTTAGGTCACCTTTACCTACATGTTATCTTAGAAGCATGTTATGAATTACACCCTAGTGACACTTCCTACACTTCTTAAACCTCTTGTCTAAACTGGAGCTAGAATCGAATTGTCCACCTAATGGTAAAGGATTGACTTTGTTACTATTTGTAACGTTTCAGGCCAAAAGCAATAAATAAACCAAGTGAACAAATACAAATAAGCTTACTAACAACTTGATCTAAAAATTGCAACCTTATGTTGATAATATACTCATCATTATAACCTTATAAAGTAGTACTATAATATTTTACAATTCACGTAAGACACTTAATCATGAGGTATCATACTTATGATGTTCTCTATTAGCTCAACCTTTTACAAAAGCTTCTACTATTGTTTTGTGTTTCTAACACAAACTTTATACTCAAGTTTCGATAGATATTTTTCGGATATCAGTTCTATTGAAACTTCTATAAGTATTCTTCAATTCCTTTAGCGATCTTGAATTATCTATTAAAGCTTATATAATTTCAATGTCTTACAGAATATCATATTTTCAACTCTACTAAATGTTCTACAAATCTAAATTCTTTCAAATGCCATATTATCAAATCTTCTAATATAACCTCTACAACTTTATTAAAATGATTGTTCCTAGACTTAACCTTTTATAGGTTATGTGAAACTAAATAAGGACGCATCCATTTTAAATGGAATAGCAATGGGAGGAAGCGTAGTATGAGATGAAATGGGATGCATCCTTTTGGCATTCGGCTGCTTACTTACCACGAAAAACATATCACGAGCAGAACTATTGACAGTACAACATGGACTAATTTTATGTCAAAGATTTAACATCGGAAACTTGAAGATTGAAGTGGATTTAACGACATCAGTTAAGTGGTCATGAAACATCTATTATAATCTTTGAAGAATAAAGGAGCCTATGCAACGGCTTGATGCTTCAATCACAAATATATACAAAGAAGCAAATAAAGTTGCAGACTATGTGATGAATACAGCAAGAAGAATTAACTCAAGTTTTATTACCACAAACCTTTTTCCAATTAGATGCTTATTATAGAGGTCTGATTTTGTTAAATCAAAATGGTGTGCCTTGTATAAGAAATTGACGTACGTTTCTCTCTTCTAATAATAGTTTCTTTTTGGTGGCTAAAAGGGAAAAAAAAAAGAAAAGAAATTGCAAACCTTAGCAATCTTTGTGCCCCTTAATTATCATCAAAACTAAAGTGAGGGAGAACTTAATAAATTCCTTAATTTTTTCAAAAGTTTGATTCATTATTTAAATTTAACCTCAAACTTAATACCCTTTATTATAATTTTTTCAATTACTATTATTATCTTTCGCCTATGAATTTTCAATACTCGAAATGTGTACATTCTAAGCTGCTCTTATGAAAGCGTGTTGACAAAAACTAAAGAAAATCGAATTGAAAACTGACGAAAACTAATAAGACAAAACATTGCGGACCCATAGATTTTCATGTTTTGATATTCTAGCTGTAAATATACAAATAAAGCATGACCAAAAAGCTACTTTAATTGTCAATAGATTAGATATGTCACTGACTCACTATACTTCCATCATGCTCTTCCTCCTACGCTTTTTCATTTTCATGGTTCCTACTCAAAAATAAAAAATATAAATAAATCAATTTAAAATAATATATGATATTACTTTACGTTGAAATTTTTAAAATTTTAAATTCATTTTTAATCTGATCACATTAAATTAAGTTTGATTAATTAAATTGGAGTAGCTTACAAATAGAATGGAGTTATTTATATATCCAACAATAATATAAAATATTATATATAATATAATTATCTAATATATATAGTTACGCATATATAGGATGTATACTATAATTAGCATGTCATATATACTGAGTACATGTTATATATCAGAGTATATTATTTGTTATAAATAACAAGGAATTGGATAAAAATATGCATAGAAAAGAAGAAGGAAAAAAAAAAAAAAAAGGTCTTGGAAGAAATTAATTCGAAAAAGGATTGCTTCTTCTTTTCATCCCTCGGCATGTGCCTTTGTTCTATGGTAGGACCCCAAGGTAAATTTTAGTGGTCTTTTGTTTTCTTAATGACCAACAGATCATGCACCCTTATAGAATTCATGGTAAAATATTTTTTACATGCTAAAAAGTTTGATATAAATTGATTTTGTTGAAATATTAAAGCTTGAATTGATAGAAAAATAAATTCAACTAAGAAGATTGATAGAAAATTAAACTAACCTTTCATACATAAAAGAAAAACCTTTTTCATGTATACATCTATTAAAGAACACTAAAAACATCTCCAACAACCCATAATAGAAGTCATAAAAAAATTTTTAAATTTACACAACAAAATTTATCAAATCATCATATCATCCTATAACAGAAATTGTAATGGGTAACTACACGTTCTACCATGAGATGGCATTGCAAATTTATTCCAATTAACAAAAAGAATGTAAAAAGAAAAGAAAAAGAAAAAGCTGAACAGAAATAATAAAACAAGTTATTTAGTTTTTCCAGGATTATGATAAATTTACTAAAACAATTCTTTGCAAGCATCTGCCAATGGCTAAAAGTAAAAGTAAAGAAAAAATTTAATAATATAAGTATAATAATAATAATAATATCCATAGTTTAAACTTATTGTTTCATCGTTTTACTTAATGTCATAAGAAAAGAATTTTTTTTTTATTTTACGTCAACTATGGTGGGCAACAACGGGTAGTTGCGGAGGAGAATTCAAATTTCAATCTATCTAAATAGAAACCAGTAAATGCTACTAGATTATAATAGTTTTAATAAAAAAAGATATTCTCAAGAGGTAAAAATAATAATATTTACCTTTCTCTTTCTTTTCATGTGCAACTTCCTACTATAAGCTGTTTTAAAATAATATGATCATTAATTTTATATTTAATGTATAACTATTTTAATATTTTTATATTATTTAATAAAGATATGATAAGCTCTTCAAATTTAAATATTATAGATAGAAACTCGACTGTTTATTATCAAGTAAAGTGCAACTTAAGGTTGTGTTTTCACTTAATTTGCACTTTAGACATAAATACACGTCTGAGTTGCATATTATTTAGAAAGATGAATCTTGTTCTGACCAGATGAAATGTTTATGCTAAAGTATAACCGTTTTCCGAAGAATTTTTTTTCAAAGGATATTCTTACGCCATTCTCATAGGTAATATGATATAATACTGACTCAACCCTTTTTATGTTTATTTGCTTATCCTAAACTAATTAACTCCTTGTCTAGACTGTTATAGTAATTAACATCAATAAAACCAACTTAATCTATCAAATGCAAAAATGTATACTTATCAGTTAGATAGACTTGTTTTATGTCCGTTTTGTATCAAATGGAGCATTTTAAGGACTTTTATATATGTCATCGTATTTGAATTCTTTGATAAGAATCACCAACAGGTCATTTGGAGGTAAGAGGAAAAAAAATCTCTGCATGGTTTGTCTCCATTGCAAAATTTTAGTAAAAAAGCAAATTAGATGTGAAGTAAATACTTTCAGTCTTTTGTATCATTAGTAAACGAAAAAACATAAATCTAATCTAATCATAGTAAAAGAAGATGTGTATGCATCTCTTAGTGGAAGGAAGCTAAGAGTATATCCTCACCATAGCTGAAGAGAATTCACAATCGAACATTTTATCATTTCCTTTAGTAATTAGATGATGTAATCTTCTGTATTGTATAGTTATAAAGATTGAGTCTATACTAAATTATATAGGTAATGATGTAATCGAGTTGTAAATTTCATGTACATATTCAAAAGCTATCGAGTTATACCTTTTTATCTTTGAAGTTGTAATGATGTAAAGGTTGAATGAAGTTAATAGTAGAAATCAGAGCTACTAAGTATTTTGATTATAATGGTATTGTTATTACTATTTTATACGAGTATATATTGCAAGTGTGTATTAGTTTTACGAAAAGTCTCTAAAATAAAGGCATGGATAACCTATAAATAGATATTAATGTAGGATTATAAGTTATAATTATTAAGCAATTATGGCTGAAGCTGGAAATGGGAATAGTTACGGAGGAACTGAAGGAAATCAAAACCCTTCACCACGAGCACCATCACCCTCGAAAGAACAAGATTTACCCCCACCGCCTCCACAAGAGAATATACCTATTAGACAAATACTTGCTAGTATGCATACGATAATGATACAGCAAAGAATATTGATTCAACACTTTATGACTAGTGGTAATGCGAGAAACAAGAGACCCCAAGAGGTTAAACAACGAATAGAGCGACCTCAAGAGGTAAATAAACTTCTTGAGTTTATAAAGGCCAATTGTTATTTTGAAGGGGAGATGGGTAGGCCAGATGTAGCTGATGGTTGGTTGGCCCAAATTGAATAGAGTTTTAAAGCTTTTAGAGTCCTTAAATCTCAAAAGTTATCTTATGGCACGTTCATGTTAAAGTTAGATGCTAGAGTATGGTGGGACTCGAGAGCAAGGCAACTCGAGAATAATATTGATTGGAAACAATTTAAGTGGGAATTCAGGAAGAAGTATTTTCCTCATAGTATCCAAAACAAAATGGTGCGAGATTTGTTCGAACTGAAGAAGAAAGGTATGAGTGTAACCTAGTATAAAACTAAGTTTAATATATTGTTATAATATGTACCTAGCTCATACCAAGATAATGTTGAGTTAAAGAAAGATTTGTTTCTTATCGGATTTGACCCCATAATGTGTTGCAAGCTGTTAGATTATGGTTCCACCACTTACAATGAAGTGATAGATAAGGTAAGGCAACTGGAAGACAATCATGTAAGAATGCAAGCAATGTGGAGTTAAAAGATCAACAAAGGATATCAACCCAGTCCATCATTTAAGAGATCATATCTTGGTACCGCTAGTAGCAGTTCTGGACAGAAGGGAAGGAAAATAACAACTCTAACTAGTAGCCCAGTACGGTCAGTGTTCGATTTGAGTTTCTATGACAAGGATGGTAATGTCAAGTGCTGAAAGTGTGGTGCAAATCATTTTCCGAGAAATTATGCTCAGCTCAAGGGAAAGTGTTTTATATGTGAAGATCCGAACCATATGCAAAAGACATGCCTTAGGATGAAATTGGTGAAGTGTAACTAATGTGGTTAAAAGGAGCATTTCTCCAAGTATTGTCCATAGTTTGGATAAGGAGCTAAGCAGATAGAAGGTTTTGATAACACTACTACACCTACTCGTATCTTTGCCTTAGAGGATATAGGAGTTAAGGAGAATGAGAATTTCTCATATTTGATGGAGGAGTACTACCATGATGATGTTAGAGAGATTATGGGAGTTGAAGAAGAAAATGATGAAGAATTTGTGATAGATACGTACTCAGACTATCTATTTTAATGATATTTTTAAGTGTAAATTAAATTAAAGTGTTTGCATTTTAAGATTTATGAACGCTAGTGTAGTTAGTAATCATAGTATTAGTACATTCCAGGACATGTGCTGATAAATGGACAACTTACTTTTGTGTTATTTGATACTGGTGTATATCATTCCTTTGCAAGTCAGAAATTTATAAATGAACAAGAGATTAATGTAGTTACTGTTAATACAACTTATAAAGTTAGAACTCCAACTGGGGAGAAAGTAACGACCCGAGAAGGGGTAGCTGATGGTAGAATAAAAATTTAGGAGAAACAGTATCCTATAAGTCTTGTAATATTACCTTTATAGGGTTATGATGTAATAGTGGGAATAGATTGGTTGTCTAAGAATAAAGTAATTATGGAGTGTAGAAATAAAATTATCAATCTTAATGAGGGAGAAATGATATTTCAAGGAAAGGCTAGTGGAAGTAAGTTAAATTTATTTGTGATGGAGATATGTAATGAACTGTATGAGACAAAAGGTAAAAGAGAATGATTGGAAATTTTGTTAGGTGTTTGCTATAGATGTAAAGAAAGAGATACCCAAGGTAGTAGACATACGAGTAGTGAGTGAATTTCTAGATGTATTTCGAAGGATTTACCAGGTTTAGTCCTATCTTGAGACTTGGATTCACTGTAGAGTTAGTTCTTAGAACTAAGCCTATTTCTAAAGCTCCATATCGGATGTCACTTATGGAACTTCAGGAACTAAAGAAGCAACTTCAAGAGTTATTAGATAAGAGGTTTATTCGTCTAGGTGTTTTACAATGGGGAGTACTGGTACTGTTTGTGAAGAAGAAAGATGGTACTATGAGATTGTGTATAAACTATCAGGAGTTAAATAAGGTTAACATTAAGAATAGGTATCCGTTACCTCATATTGATGATTTGTTTGACCAACTATAAGGTGCAACTGTGTTTTCTAGAATTGATTTGAAATCAGGATATCATCAATTATGAGTTAAGCCAGAAGATGTACATAAGACTACATTTAGAACTCAATATGGTCATATGAATTTTTGGTAATGCCATTTGGTTTAACGAATGCCTTGGTTATGTTCATGAATCTAATAAATTGCATATATCAACCATATTTGGATAAGTCTGTCGTAGTGTTTATTGATGATATTTTGATTTATTCAAAAACCAAGAAGGAGCGTATAGAGCATTTACGATTGGCATTACAAAAGTTGAGAGAGAATAAATTGTATGCTAAGTTAAGTAAATGTGATTTTTAGTTGGATAGAATTTCTTTTCTAGGTCATATTATATCTAGTGAAGGAATCTCTGTAGACCTAGATAAAGTGAAAGCAGTAATGGATTGGAAGCAACCAACCACTATGATCGAGATAAGGAGTTTTCTAAGTATAGCTGGATACTATCAACTGTTCATAAAGAATTTTTCCAAAATTACCAAGTCATTGACTTGATTAACCCAAAAGGATGTAAAATTTGAATGGAGTGAAGATTGTGAATTGAGTTTTTAGGAGTTGAAGAAACAACTGGTTACAACACCAGTATTAACATTACTTGATTTGGAAAAGCCTTATAATGTATACAATGATGCTTCTCGGAATGGATTGGGTTGTGTATTAATTCATGATAGAAAAGTTGTTATAATGCATCAAGACAATTAAGGCCACACGAGAGGAATTATCTAACCCATGATTTAGAATTAACAACTGTAGTGTTTGCTTTAAAGATTTGGAGACATTATCTCTATGGACAACGTGCGGGATGTATACTAATCATAAAAGTTTAAAGTATTTCTTTACTTAGAAGGTGGTGAATTTAAGATAAAGGAGATGGTTAGAATTGATTAAAAATTATGATCTGAATATAAATTATCACCTTAGAAAGGCTAATTTGGTGGCGGATGCATTGAGTTGAAAGAATTATGAACAGGTTGCATTACTGTTAATACCGCAACGTAAATTAATGCATGAGTTTGAAAGGATGCGAATTAAGTTTAATTGGTGTGAACCTAATAGTTAGCTAATGAATTTGGAACCGTAACTTACTTTATTAGAGAGAATAAAGTAGAAGCAAGAGGAAGATAAGGATCTGATGGAGATAAAAGAGAAATTAAGTAACAGACATAACTCTCACTTTAAGGTGGATGGAAGAGGTGTAATAAAGTTTAGAGGAAGAATATGTATATCACAAAATCTCGACATAAGGAAGCAAATTTTGGATGAAGCGCACATTCAGGTTATACTGTGCACCCAGGAGGAAATAAAATGTATAAAGATTTGAAGCTCATGTATTGGTGGAATGAAATGAAGAGAGATGTGGTACAGTATGTATTAGAATGCATTACGTGCCAACAAGTTAAAGCAAAACACCAAAAACCGGGGGGACCATTATAACCTTTAGAAGTACTGAGATAGAAATGGGATCATATTACTATGAATTTTATAATAGCACTCCTAAGAACTCAAGTTGGATATGATTCCAACTAGGTAGTCATGGATAGGCTAACAAAGAGTACGCGTTTCTTACCTTATCGGACTAGTAACTCGATGGAAAAGATGGCTAGATTGTATGTCTGAGAAATAGTAAGATTACATGGTGTACCTAAAAATATTTTTTCTGATCGGGATAGTCGATTTGTATCTAAATTTTGGGAAAGCTTACATAAAGCTTTAGGTACAAAGTTGCAATTTGGTACAGCTTATCACCTGCAAACAGATAAGCAGTTTGAGCAAACAATTCAAACTCTAGAAGAAATGTTGCAAGCTTATGTGTTAGATTTTAAAGGTGATTAGGATAAATATTTGTCGTTGATAGAATTTTCCTATAATAATAGTTATCATGCGACCATACAGATGATACCTTATGAAGCATTATATGGGAGAAAATGTAGATCACCACTGTATTGGGATCACAAAGAGTATGCTATGATCAAACCAGACATGATCAATCAAACAAGTGAGAAAATTAAGATTGTTCAATAGCGAATGAAAGAAGCTCAAGACCTTTATAAGAGTTGGGCATATTTGAAAAGAAGGTCATTGGAGTTTGAAGTTGGTGATCACGTTTATATTAAGATAAGCTCATTCAAAGGACTTAAATGGTTTGGCTCAAAGGGAAAACTGAGTCCACTATATATTGATCCATTTGAAGTTCTGGAAAAAGTTGGTAATGTATCCTATGGAGTAGCTCTACCTTTAAGTTTATCGGGCTATCATAATGTATTTCATATTTCCATGTTAAGAAAATTCATTAAGAACCCAAATACGATAGTGGAAATAGAGCCAATGGAGTTAGCAAGGAATTTTCAATTTGTGAGGTAGGCCATAAAAATACTAAATAGTTGGGTTCAGAAATTAAGAAATAGAAATACGAAGTACATGAAGATTCAATGGAACGAAGGTCCGGACTTGGAGATGACTTGGGAGCCAAAAGTAGTGATGATGAAGCACTATCCATGGTTTTTCTAACTTTCAGGCTAATAAAAGTATGTGATTAACATATTTAGTTATTTAAGTGCAATTTAGATATACAAAAGTTTTGAGGACAAAAGTTTTGAGGAGGGTGGAAATATAAGCCTCAAAGATAAACTAAGTAACCATAGGATTGAATTTAGTATACAAAGTTTAAGGCGATCAGTTAAAGAATCCAATCAAACCTAAATTATAAACTATAATTAGAAATATTAGTAAAAAGAGCCCCGCAAGTTTTAATTTTAGGAAATAAGTAATAAAATAAAATACTATAAAATTTTCAAATTTTAAGTATATTACTTGTTAATTATTGGAAAGATGAAAAGTACAATTTAATAACTAATAAATTATTAAAGATAGATTATATATATACTAAAAATCATAAAATGACCTAAATAATAATTAGGAATGTTTACTTATACCATACATGTATTTACATATAAATAAAAATACACGAAATTACCTAAATTGCCCTAAATTAACTAAAAATTTACTAAATAATTAAATAAAATTATAAAAAAATTAAGGAAAAATCAGAAAAAAAAATCAAGGAAAGGGGAAAAGAACTAGATCAAGTCGTGGTAGCAAGAGAAGTAAGAAACAAAAATTAACTAATAAAAAATAAGTGACACAAAAGGTAAATTGAAACAGATTTGAGCATTGTCTTGTCCTTAATGTATAATAATTCCTATAAGACTTTATAAATAGCAAGAAAATCTACAGAGCTCATTTGGTCGATTGGGAATTGGGAAAAATTGAGAGCACCGAAATTGAGAGAAAAAAATTAGGGTTTTAGAAATTTGTCCCAAATCTGTATAAAGGAAGCAAGAAGGCCAAATCCACACACCACTACCGCCTGAAACTAAACGACCAACACTACCCCACTCTAAACCCACCACGTGAACTAGCTGACACACTTGAACCAATGTTAGAGGCTAAAAACCCATCGAACCTAATGAGTCTTACATCTTCCTCGATTTTGTAAAATTTCTTAAAATTATTTATCTTACCTAGAAAATTATGAAATTTACTATTTTGAGGTTTTATTGTATGTAGATTTAGAGAAAAATAGTGATTAAATATAATCACATCTGTAAATATAGGGTTCTTAAGAAATAAATAATAGTGAAAAGTCATTTGTGAGTTAATGAGTAAATGTTGGTTTACCTAAAAAAAAAAACTTTGTAAATGTTGATTTGTGATTTGTGTTTAGATTAGGTTTGATTTCTGTTATATTTGGCTTATTGTGATTTTATTAATATTCTTTATGCAATAGGTGTTTTCACAATTAAAATCATAGTCGATTTGGTGAAGTTCTTTAACCTTAAAAGAGTACTTCTATGATTTTGCATGTATATATCAATAGTTGTCATCCAATGAACTTATATGCACAAAACCTCCAAAGATTTTATGTATGTGATTTTGACACACTTAAGAAGATCTTTTATGAAGATATTTTGCAACACGTAGATGGAAATGCAACTGTAAGGCTCTTATCATCTCTCACCACATCTTACTTTAATTAATTCACCAAAGCTGACAAGCATTCAAAATCGAACCTTAGCATCTCCTTTGGATAATAGAATGTTATAGTTTGAAGTAGCTTCCATTTGATTTCAATAGTGGAAAGAGGATCTTAATATAAGCCATAATAGAGCCTAAATGATGGAGAAGATTAGAATAAGATGATGAGTCTGCTAAGGCACTTTATGCTAAAGTTTCGACCCTTTATGTACGATATGGTGTTGTTCTTATACTTAGTCAAACAAGATTTTGCTTCCCTAGTGGCATAAGGATTGCACAGCAGTTGCACATGTTTGTCCACTGGTGTGGGATTTCAATGGTGACTCAAATCGTTAATATGTTTGCTCCTTCAAGTGGTGAATTTTTTTATAGAATCAAGCATGGGAATATGAAAGACTCATAGTTTAGGGCAATAAATCAATGTGTATGTAAATGCTTAACTTAGAATTTGTAATCCTTTTAAGGGCTTAAATTATTTATCTATTTGGTGTGAATTAGCATTCGTTTGTTGCTAGTGATTGTGTTATTACATGCTTGATGTGTTCATTTGTAATCTTATCAATTCCTTAGTTGCCAAAATTAAAACTTCTCGGATCCTTTATTTTCTTGGTTAAGGATTGTCGTTAGATTACGATGTTATGATTAGATGTTTCTCCAAGTCATCCAACAGATTGCTCATTCAAAAGATGGTACACTTCGGGCCCTGTTCTAAGATTAAGGATGCTTTAACTATTGCTTCTCTTTTTTTGCAAGAGATTGTATAGTTACATGGTGTACCAAGAAATGTAATCTTCGACAGAGATCCTAAGTTCTTGAGTCATTTTTAGAGGACCTTGTAACGTTAGATGGGGATTAAACTGCTATTCAATACTTCCTGTTACCCTCAAACTAAAAGCCAAATAGAGGTAGTTAATCGCACTTTGGGATCATTGCTTTAAGTTGCAATAGGTAAAAACTTAGTTGATTGGGACATTTGTTTACCAATAGTCGAATTTGCTTATAAGCAAACAGTACATGACACCACTAAGCAAACCTCCTCGATCATACCCTTATACCTATACTCACGTAAGAGGACCTTAATGCAAAAGGTAAGGTACAATCCCTTCAGTACATCTACGACAAAGTCACTTAGTACATCGACTAAGTCGCCAGACACATGTAAGAGAAGGCCAAGGGTAGAACAACTAAACAATTCCAATCAGGAGACTTAGTGTAGCCACACCTTAGCAAGGAAAGGCTTTTGAGTAAGAAGAGGAACAAACTATCTACCAAAGCCAAAGGACCTTTTAGAATTCTCTAGAAAATCAATGATAACACCTACAGATTAGAGCTACCTGAGGATTATAAGGTTTCTGACACCTTCAACATTGCTAACCTTAGTCTATACCATCCTGACAGAGAACTGAACGAGAACCATTTGGATTTGATCCTAAATCCAAATTAACCCAAAAGGAATGATAAGAATCGGGCTACTAAGCCTTTGACCTGCAGCTGAGTCTAAGGATTAGAGGGACTGTCAAGGCATATCCTCCTACTTCAGCTGATTCCTTCTGAAGTTGAGTACCTTTTTGCCGATCCATTCTGTACGTTGAGCTAAATAACTAGCTATCTCTTGAAGAATGCATGCCTAATAGTAGAATGCCAAGACAACAGCCAACCTTCGCTCTCTCACTCGCTCATGCCCAAGCCGACCATTTGCTCAGCCTTACTCTTACTAAGATGCCAAGAGAATGACACCGTACTAGTCTTCAATCACCCTTATCCAAACAAGCAATTTGTTCATACTCTTTTGTTTACATCCTCCAATGGCATTGCCAATACAACTCTACCATATGTACAGGACCACATGAAGAATCTATTACACTAATAATTGTTTTCTTAAATACTTACTTTTAACCTTTTGTATTTTTGTACATTACTTTTTTAGGAAAATACCCCTTTTTGTCTTTTCCCTTTCAAGCAAGTTTCCCTTAAATTCTTAAGTATAAATACCTCTTACACTTGTAGCCGCAATAGTTTATCATTAGTACACACTAAATATTCTTTCTTGTGTAAATAGTGCCTTGTTTACTCTTCTTTCACTCTTATCCTAACCCATAAGTAAGGTTATATGACGAGTAATCTCATTGAACTAATTCATGCATTATATCGAGCTATACCGTGAGTTCTTGAAAGTTCCACTGGTGTATCGTATCCTTTAGAGCTGTCCGTGAGTTTACTTACTTTCTTTTCACTTTCTGTTCTCCCACACGTTTCTCTATTACTCTTTCAAGCTTTCGGCAAGCTTAGACTCATCTCTGCAAGTAACTTTATCTGTTCTTGGTTGCAATCCGCATCAACACATGTGCTTAGATATCTTAAAGGGACCCTTTCTTATAGTTTTTCCTATTCCTCATCCAATGATTTACGTCTTCATGCCTTTTGTTTATTCTGATTGGGCTACAAATCTTATTGATCGCAAGTCAGTCAGTAGTCTTTATATTTTCCTTGGTTCAACTTTAGTGTCCTAGAAAACAAAGAAATAATCCACAATTTCGATTGCTTTAAATCCTTGTCATCGTGCTAGGACTAAGCATATTAACATAGACATACACTTCATGCATGACCATATCAATTTTGGTTTCCTACAACTTACATTCCAACCTAATTGCAACTTGCTGATATTTGTACCAAAGCTCTACTGAAGCCACGGTTACTATTTCTTAAATCCAAGTTGGGTATTTGTTCAATGCTAATTTAAGCAGGGGATGATAGATTATCATAACTAACTACTAATTTATATTTGTTTACTAACTTTTGCAAGTCAAGAAGTCTACATCAAATGCCAAGTCATTTATCTACGTCAATGGTTTGTAACAGCTTTGCTCAGTTGTAGTTTGTTAGATTAGTTAGTTAGGTTAAGAATGTATATATACCGATATTTCTTTGTGTAGACAATGTTTTTCGTTTTGATAAACACTTAATCCTTAAGACTTCCAATTCATCTTCTATCATTCTCTCTCTCTATTTTCTTATTGAATATCCTATTTTTGCTCAAATTAAACAGTTACTTAATGAAAGGTGAAATTTTTTTTATTTCCTCTGTAAGGAGAATAAAGAATATGGTGATACTATTGTGCCCTCACTAATACTATAAATTAAATTAATTCTAATTACTTTTCAAAATGACCAAATAGATGTAAGTTGGTATTTTTAGTTATATTTTCAACTTAGTATTACAATTAATGGGGTAAAATAAATGATGGAACCCCTATAATAAAAATTTACATGATGTAAACATCTTAAGAGAGATTCTTAATCTATTCGTGATAGTAAGCATTCTCAAGATATGACTTTTTCATTCTCTATATATTTCATTCTAAAAAATAAACAAGCCTTAAATTAAATATCTATGCTATAGATTGTCATAACATTAGTATTTTAGAGAAAAAAGAACAAGTTGGACGTGGAGTAAACGATTCGGTTTTGTCTTATTCAAGATAGGATTGAATCTATAATATCTAACATTCTAATGTTAAGGTAAGTATAATGAAATCTAGTCCTACTCTACTCTATGAATACAAATCGAAACCATACGATCTATAAAATCTGCAACATCTAGTCATGTTTGTACAAAGATTTTAGGACGTCCAATATTAAAGTTCTCAGATGCAAACAGTTAATGCGCAATCAATTATTGGCCGGTACAAGCTGTTGCTGTCTTTATGCTTGCTTATGCATGCAGACAAGTTTTGGCCCTCATTAAACAATTGCCGGACCCATGCATGTATGCCATCCCTAAGAATAAAAATGTTTGAAAAGTCTAAACTAACATTCTATATTATTTATTGTTCTCACTATCTGCTTGCGAATTTTTGTCCAATCAATGTCTAAACTGACAGTCAAAATTTAACATGAGTGAATAACAAATGTTTAAATTTAACATGAAATATATGTTCTTTAACAAGCTCCTAATTCAAAATTTCCGATGATGACATCAAATTCAATATCTTTAGGCTTTTGATCATTGGATCCTGTAAGCAAATAATCATTCGGTTTGTCATCTCTCAAATCGTTATTAATTTGAATATTTTTCACCCCTACATTTGAGATTATTCTAGTACTAGAACTATTTTAGTAGTATATACAAAAAGTTCTAAAAGAAAAGTAATAATAATAAATTTCAATCACTCGAACGTATCACTTGATCAAATCAATTTTTTATATATATATATATTAATAAAGAATAATAACTTAAATTATAATTATAATCGATCTAGTTACTCATTATAATTTTTCTAAAAAAAAAAATTGATTTGTTTCTGTTATATATTCAACATTGTACATTCCTTTTTTTTTTTTAATTATGTCGATTTTGTATATATAGGATGTACTATAATTTCAACGTTAAGTAAACATTTTCTTATAAATAATTCTATATTGACTTGCATAAAGTACACTTGCCCCCAGTTCTTCGATTCTGCATTTACCCTTATTTGAAAGGGTTATCCATCTTGATGCAAGTGCTTACTTGAGATTTGCTCGAGATTCTAGAATCCAATTCATAAATATCCATCAAACAATAATCTCTAGTTCCATTTCCTTGTTATATTTTTTTCTTTTGTATTTCCATTTCTATATTAGTATATATAAAGAAGAAAGTGATTCAAAATCTATATTCATACATGAGAAAAAGGTTCATTTCAAATCCTCCAGAACAATATTCAGTTTCTTACATTAAATATTTGAAAAAATTCAACGCCAAACCGACCCAAGGGAGAGGGAAAGACCGGTGCCAAAGAGAGAGAGATTTATCCAACTTTCAAGATTCTTGTGGAAAACACAATCAGTCCACATCATTCAATAAAGATACGAAGGACAAAACATTCCTACCCTTGTGTATTGCGATGTTGTATGTTTTAGACAATAAAGAATGGGGTAAAAACATCACTGAGAGAGCAAATATTGACTCAACACGTTCTAATTAAGTGACTTGAATTGGTTTTTTAATAGAGTGAATCCGGTTTGGATTCTTCTTTCTCTAAGTTATAATATATAATATATTTGAAAAAAAAAAAAAAACAAGCTCATCTTAAAGTGTTTATGAGTAAAAATTAAGCTTTATATATTGGATAAGCCTACAAGATAGGACACTATGAAGAAATATCGAGATATTATCTGATATAACCATTTTGATATGTAAATTAGTATAGTGCTATGGAGAGTAGGAAATACTTGAGAGTAAATAGATAAACTTTAATACGTAAAGTATAGAGAGTTTTACAGTTAGGTGGTAATCTAATATTTATAATTGAGTGGAGCTAACAATGAGAGAGCCGTTAGTGGGTAAGCTTCCTTTGCAAGTGTTGGAGAGCGAGCTCATGATGTCTAACGTGCTCCAAATATGCCGAAGGTAAGTGTTGATTTGGTCTCTTATTCTTATCTAATACCTTTTAACCATTAAAAAATCTCTTGAGTCCAGTTAAGCCGGGTAGGCTTGAGTCCAGTCAAGCCAAGTGGGCTCAGGACTCAAGCCCACGGCGACACACCCTAAATAGTGAGGTACATTAGATCAATACAAGCGAATTTTAAAAAAAAAAAAAAAAACTTAGTAAAACGAATTTGAAAATTACCTTACCAAAAGTGCACAATTTTTTTTTTTTGTTTTTTTATAGCCATGCTAAATTTTGCCGATACCAATGCATTTAACATATGCATTTTCTCTTAAATAAACTATTTTGTTTTAAGTTGTTTTCCTTGAGGAAGCAAGTTCGATTATTAACATGTGGACTTCTGCTTTCGTTTGTCCTACGCTCAATTTCACTAACAAAAATAATTAGTCAAGCTTGTCCTAAACAAATGTTCGACATGCGTTTTGCTACAATATTTATTAAATTAGTTTCGTTTAATACCCCTTTTTTTAAAAAAAAAATGTTTTCAATAGGTATAATGTAAAGGAACAAGTCATATGTATTTTATTTTTATCTATAACATATAACATATCAAAGTTTCAAATACATGGCACGTATATCTACGTATCATATCTAAAATATGACATATGGTATATTATAATATATAATAGACAGTAATTATATGATATTACGTATTTTATGAGTATGCAGTTTATCTCATATATTATCCATATTATGTCTTTATTATATTATATTGCAATGCATATGTTGTGTATAATTGTTTTTGTTTTGTGTCTCGCCACGATTGCTTTGAATTAGCTAAATTAAATTTCATGATTAGGTAAAAGGACATAAAACACTGCAGGCGTGGTCCCGTACACTTGACCCGATTATACATGCCAGCTGTAATGGGATAACGACACGTAAGAGCAAGAACACAAACCTGCTTTAATAATTGTTATTACGGTGGAATTTAATTACTTCCTATAAATAGGCATAAAAAAATTCAAATAATGTAACCATTGTGTCTTTATTAATACTAAAATTAAATGTCATTCTTTAAAATGATTATAATTTTAATTTAATACTGCAATTAATAAGATAAAGTACACAATAAAATGAATATTCTCTTTAACAAAAACCTGTATAAAGTTCACAAAGTAATAGAAATTTTTATTCCTAGTAGAAGTCATTCTCAAAGTAAAATCTTTTCCTTCTATATCTATTTCGTTTCGTATCTATACCATCTCAAAAAATAAAAAAATCTTAATTAAATATCTATGCTATAGATTGTCATAATCTTAGCCTTTTAGAAAAAAAGCGCAAATTAGATGTGAAGTAAATAATTCAGTTTTATCTTATTTAAGAAAGAATTGAATCTATACCTTCAACAAAAGGGTACCTGTACCCGAAACCGACACAGGTGGGTAGGTAGAGAATACCTAGGGGCGCGAGACAACTCTCTCTAAGGAACTCGGCAAAATAACCCCGTAACTTCGGGAGAAGGGGTGCCTCCTCACAAAGGGGGTCGCAGTGACCAGGCCCGGGCGACTATCTAAGATTCTAATATTAAAGTACATGTAACTAAATCTAGACCATATATTACTCTAATCTGTGAAAACAAATTGAAACCATGCAATCCGTAAAACCTGCGATATCTGGTGATATTTTCCCAAAGATTTTAGGACGTCCCATATTGAAGTTATCAGATCCATCCAGTAAATACGCAGCCAATTAATACAAGCTATTGCTGTCGTTGTGCTTCCTCATGCATGCAGACAGGCTTCGGCCCTCATTAAAATACAAGAAATGCGGGGCCCACGTGGATCCCATCCCTCTGAATAAAAATATTTGAAAAGTCTAAACTAACAGTCGATGCGGGACCAAGCAAACTAACATTCTATATTATTCAATGTTCTCAGTGTCCACTTGCCAATTTTTGTCCAATCAATGTCTAAACAAACAGTCAAATTTTAACATAAGTTGGTAAGAAATGTCTAAACTATCGACTTAAAAAGTATATATATATATATATATATATATATATTCTTGCACAAGGTCCTAATTCAAAGTTTCCAATAGTAGCTAAATTTCCAATAATAACATCAAATTCAATCCCTTCAAGCGTTTGATCATTTGATTTTGAAAGTAAATAATCTTTCAGTTTATTATCTCTTAAGTCGTTATTATTTTAAATATTTTTCATGCATACTTATAAGATTATTTTAGTAATAAAACTGTTTCGATAATATATAAGATAAGTCCTAAAGGGAAATTAATCACTAATAAATTTCAATCACTCCAAAGTATTGCTTAACCAAATTTTTTTTTTGACATATTTATTAGCCATTAGCTATAATGTAAATTGTAATTATAATAAATCTAATTACTTGTTATAATTTTTCTAAAAACGCTGATTTATTTTTGTTATACATTCAAAAATATCACATTGCTTTTTTGAATGGTGTCAATTTTGTATATATATAAGATGAACTATGATCTCAAGGTAAGTGGACATTTTCTTATGAATTATTTTACATTGACTTCAATAAGGTATACTTAGCCCTCAATATTTCTATTCTACATTTAACCCTGTTTGGAAGGGTTATTTTTCTTGATGCAAGTCTTCAGCACATTCATCAATTATAGAAGTCTAATATCGATGAAATCCATTTCTCTATTCCTACAAGCAAAATGAACACACCACAACAATGTTCTTATTTAGGATGGTATGAGGGGCAATGCTTTTACTTGAATGTAATTTGTGGACATCAATTTTTCCCCGATTACTATACAATTTGATGTGCTTCTGTAGTGTTATATTCTTTAATCTCCTTTTATTATTGTGACATTTAACCTTATCTATTTTAATTTTAAATAGTGTGCACGCCGATGTTGATATTTGTGTATAACTGATCAAGAGTAGAGTCCGAGAAAGCATATTTAATTAATGTTCATCGAAGAGCTCTTATAAGAAGATGTAATTGGCATTTGGAGGAAAGCAAATAAAACCATAAAAAAGTTTTGAATACCAAAACAAAAATGTCAAACAATGAGTATAATGTAGCATCATATCTATAAGCCTAATCTTTTTCATCATTGTTTCAAAATTAATGATCACAAATGATTTATAAGCCACTCTTCTCTTGCTTGGTTGTGCTTGATATATGTTAATCGAGTTGATTTAAGTAAAGAATCTTGATTATAGCAATTGAGTACTTGAACAACAGTAGCTCGACAATAACAACATACAAACAACAACAAAGCTCCAATAAGTAGCAGCTTATGAGTAGGAGCAAAGAGCATGAAAGAAGAAAGGAACAAAGTATTAGAAGATTTAAATGTTCAATGTAGCATCCAACAAGCTACGCTAGTGTTCTAAATCTCTTATCAATCATGCCACAAGGCTCAAATTGTAGCAGGCATCTTGGTACTGTCGTAAAATAATATCATTCATGGCAACTCCAATTGTAGCGTACATCTTGATGCAACTAAAAAGTTAAGGGACATGATGATTAATTGCAAATAAAATAATAAATAGATAATTTTCTTTGTGACTTAGTATTGAGTATACGTTGATTTGTGGTTTGGTTTGGTATATTTTAACATATGCATTTACACTGTATTACTACAGTTTCTTATAAAAAAAATTATTACTATAGTTGTATATATATTTTCTTTATTTTCAGACAATTTTCAAATTGTTTATACATTATTTTTTCATTCCTAAATCATATGCCATATATAAAGTTTAATTTAATAATTATGTTACATTTTAAATTTCATTCTATTGCTTTATTTAGTTTTTACATATTCATTGTGGATACACTCTGATAGATATTATTTTAGTTACATTAGAATGTCTCAAGAGATCAAGCAAACAACATTTAAGTTTTATCATTACATTACATACTCATTAGAAACTTGAAGATTGAAGTGGATTCAACAACAATAGTTAAATGGTCATGAAACATCTATTATAATGTTCGAAGAACAAAGGAACTTATACAGCGACTAGGTGCTTTAATCACAAATATACACAGAGAAGCAAATAAAGTTGCAGACTACTTGGTGAATAAAGTAAGAAAAATTGACTCAAGTTTTATTATCACAAACCTTTTTCCAATTAGATGCTTATTATATAGGTATGATTTTGTTAGATCAAAATGGTATACCTTGTATAAGAACTTGACATACCTTTCTTTCTTTGACTAACAGTTTCTTTTTGGTGGCTAAAAGAGAAAAAAAAAAATTTGCAAACCTTAGCAATCTTTAAGTCCTTTAATTATCATCAAAACTAAAGTAAAAAAAAAAATTAATAAATTCTTTAAAATTTTCAAAAGTTTGATTCATTATTTAAATTTAACACCAAACATTAATACCCTTCTTTATAATTTTTTCAATTATTATTATTATCTTTCTTTGCCCATGAATTTTCAATGCTTCAAATGCATAGATTCTAAGCTGGTCTTATGAAAGCATGTTAACAAAAACTAAAGAAAATCGGATAGAAAATGGACGAAAACTAATAGGACAAAACATTGCGGACCCATTGACTTTTCATAATTTGATATTCCAACTATAAAGGTACAGATAAAGCATGATCAAAAAGTTGCTTTAATTGTCACTAGACCGGATGTGTTACTGACTCACTATATTTCTATCATACTCTTCCTTAGTACGCTTTTCCATTTTCATAGTTCCTGCTCAAAAATTAAAATTATAAATAAATCAATTTGAAAATAATATATGATATTACTTTATGCCGAAATTTTTATAACTTTAGGTTCATTTTTAACCCGATCACGTTAAATTAAGTTTGATTAGTTATCGAGACGAATTGAAGTAGCTTACAAATAGAATGAAGTTATTTATATATCCAACAATAATATAAAATATTATATATAATATAATTATCTAATATATTTAATTATGCATATATAGGATGTATATTATAATTAGCATGTCATATATACTGAGTACATGTTATATATCGGAGTTTATTATTTGTTATAAATAACAAGGAATTGGATAAAAATATGCTTCAAAAAGAAGGAGGAAAAAAAAAAAGGGGGGCTTGGAAAAAATTAATTCGAAAAAGGATTGCTTATACATTTCATCCTTCGGCATGTGCCTTCGTTCTATGGTGGGACCTACGGTCAATTCACTAGTTTTTTGTTTTTCTAATGACCAACGGATTATGCACCCATTATAGAATTCATGGTAAAATTTGTTAAATGCTTAAAAGTTTGAGATAAATTGATTTTGTTGAAATATCAAAGGTTGAATTGATGGAAAAAGAAATTCAACTAAGAAGATTGATAGAAAATTAAACTAACCTTTAATACATAAGAGAAATGTGTATATCATTGGCCGATTTAGAAGAGCCTAAATTTATGAGGCTCATTTAAGTCCGTAATGGATAATTCAAAATGTTTTAGAAAATTTAGAAGATTCTAAAGTAAGCGATAGATAGGATAGGTGGATGCATTTAATATAAAAGTAGGTAGAATTCAGTTATAACCGTTAGATCGAATTGATCTTAATCATCTATCTTGAAAGGCCTCTTGTATATATAAGAGAGATCATCTCAATTATAATCATTCAGGATTTTGAGGGAACATTATTTGCACCAGAGTTTCTCTCTGTAAACTGTTTGAGTGTGTTACAAGCGATTTAGTTTTCCTTAATATAATTAGGAACACTAAATATTGCACGAATTCAAATGAGAGAATCCACCCATGACAAATGGTATTGAAGCCAGAAAAAGAGACTACGTATGAAGAAAATGCCATCTGGAGTAGACAACAATGCTTCAATGATCAAAGAGTTAAACTAAGAAAACCGCCATGTCACCAAGCAGAGAGCTAAGTTCCGGGACTCACTGAACTCCTTCTTTAATAGAATGGATAGAGCGGAACTGAGTATTGCTAAAGCAAATGAATAATTCAATGAGTCACAAAGCGGTCTTGAAGGGATGGAAGAAGAACTTTGAAACGAGTTATAAGGAACATTGAATCAAGCAATTAAAGAGCTAAAGCAGCATGATGAGGCGATTGAAGGAAAGAATGAAGTACTCTAAGCTCGAGTTACAGTTTTGGAAATTAAGGAAAAAGCTTGTGCAGCTAAGATAGATGCTGCAATGGTAGCTATGTGCTAAGAAATTGAGGAGCTTAAAAACCAACTAACGCATGACAAGCAATAGCAACAAATGGAGTGATCATCCAACCTACTCATAAGGTTGATATGCCTAAGCCCGAACCTTTCAATGGGACACAATTTGCGTGAGAGGTAGAGAACTTCCTCTGGGGGATAGAACAATATTTCAATACTGTAAGAATCTTTGATGATCTCGGAAAGGTACGTATTGTTGTTATATATTTAAAGGATTCTACTATGGTATAGTAGCGTAGGAAGGCAAATGAAATCAATACTTGAGCTAGTTTTGTACAAGAAATCAAGAGGCAATTCTCTCCCTAAAATACTGCTAAAGAAGTAAAGGTGAAGTTACGTTACCTAACTTATAAGGGTGACATCAAGCAATATGTAAAGAAATTCTCAAAGCTGATGCTAGAGATCCCAAACCTTAATCAGGATGACACTTTAGTGATGTTTTTAGATGGTTCAAAACTTTAGGCAAAGTTGGAGCCAAAGCAAAAAGGAGTAAAAGACATCTCTAAGGCCATAGCAGTTGCGGAAGGCCTAATGAAGTTCAAGAAAACAAAACACCAGACCTTGACAGGAAGGTAGAAAGGGGGAGTTGAGAAGGAAAATAATGGGAGTTCCTTAAGAAGGCAAGTTAAGATGGAAAAGAAAAACAATGATCAAGGAAGGACTTGTGAAGGCAAAGATGGGGAATGATTGAAGCCTCGAGAATTGAAGTGCTATTTCTATAGAGGACCCCATTATTCCAGGGAATGCTCAAAGAAAGATTAGTTGGTGGCAATTATGGTATATGAGAGCTCCGATGAAGAGGACGAGACTAAACTGGGTTTTGTATGACTACTTAGTGTTATGAAGACACAGAAGAAGCAAAAGGGGTTGATGTACACTAAGGTAATAAAAGCTAGCAAAAGATTAAATGCCCTTATTGACACTAAGACATCTCATTTTTTCATCTTATTGACACCATTGGAATTTGAAATTGGTGATCACGTTTACATTAAAATAAACCCATTCAAAGGACTTCGACGATTTGGTTCAAGGGGAAAACTAAGCCTACGATACATTGGTCCATTTGAAGTGTTGGAGAAAGTTGGCAATGTATCGTACCGAGTAGCTTTACCTCCAAGTCTATCAGGCTATCATAATGTATTCCATGTATCTATGTTGAGAAAATTCGTTAAAAACCCGAATGCAATAGTGGAAATAGAGCCAGTAAAGTTAACGAGAAATTTCCAACTGGTGAGACAACCCATAAAAATATTGGATAGTCGGGTTCAGAAGTTAAGGAATAGAGATATGGAGTACGTGAAGATTCAATGGAATGAAGGTCCAGACTTGGAGATGACTTGGGAATCAAAAGCTGCGATGATGGAGCAGTATCCATGGCTTTTCTAATTTCCAGGTTAGTAAAAGTATACAAGTTATTGTATTTAGTCATTTAAGTGTAAATTAGATATACAGAGGTTTTGAGGACAAAACTTTTTTGAAGGGGGGTGGAATTGTAAGCCCTAAAGCCAAGCCAAGTAACCGTATGTTTGAGCTTAAAACCCAAAATTTAGGGCGATCGGCTAAAGGATCCGATCAAACCCAAATTATAAACTATTGAG
Source organism: Lumnitzera racemosa (assembly GCA_024138005.1). Lineage (NCBI taxonomy): Eukaryota > Viridiplantae > Streptophyta > Magnoliopsida > Myrtales > Combretaceae > Lumnitzera > Lumnitzera racemosa. Next base: position 83,384,617 of record JAMXBC010000012.1, read on the forward strand.
AAAAATATTAGTAAAAATGACCCCGTAAACTTAAATTTAAGAAAATAAGTAGTAAAATAGGAGACTATAAAATTTTCAAATTTTAAGCATAATAATTGCTAATTACCGAAAGGGCAAAAAGTGTAATATAATAACTAATAAATTACTAGAGATAAATTATATGTATACTAAAAATTTTAGAATGACCAAAATAATAATTAGGAATGTTCACATGTACCCCACATGTATTTACGTGTAGATAAAAATACGTGTAATTACCTAAATTGGTTGAAAACTAAGCAAATAATTAAGAAAAATATAAAATAATTATGGAAAAATTAGAAAAAATCAGAAGATGATAAGCTGAACCAAGATCAGGTCGTGGCAGGTTCAAATCAGAAAAAGAAAAATTAGCCAATGAGAATTAGATAACTTAAAAGCCAAAAATCAAGGAATTAGGGCAAAGACTTATCAAATTAATGCATGTTAATTACTACAATTGTCTATAAATAAGGGAAAAATTTTCAGAAGTCATTTGGTCAGTTTAGGATCTGAGAAAAATTGAAACACTGAAAAAATAGAGAGAAAATCTAGAAAAAAAAAAGAAAAAGAAAACTGTGCAGATTAGGCAAATGAACTAAACCCTCCACTCACCACCACTTGGGACCGAACCACCACCACCACCCTACACTAGAACCACCGCCTGGACCGGCTGATAACCTTGGACCGGGTTTGGATGGCCAAAAAGTTTCGAACCGATTAGTCATTTATTCACCCCGATTTTTGTATAATTGTGTAAAATTAGTTATTTTGCCCAGAAAATTATGAAACTTGTTATTCAGACGTTTTATTGTATGTAGATTTAGGGAAAAATATTTATTTGGTTTAATTATGTTTGGAAATATAGGGTCCTTAACAAATTGTTCAAAATTGAGCATGATTAAATTGAAAAATAAATAGGCTTAGGAGTGTAGTTTAGAGCTCAAATTTTTTCTGTAGCATTCTCATATGATGTAGAACAGTGCTATGAAGTCATTTTTTTTAAAATTAATTTTCAAAATTTTTAAGTTAATTTTTAGCCCTAAAATGATGGTAAAATTGGGTGATTTAGGGTTAATTAGGTGATTAGGATGTTAATTACTGATTAAGATATTAATTATATGTTTAGGGATGTTAATCTCTAAAGTGGAACCCTAATCCTAGCCTTTGGGTACTAAGTATGGTTAATTAGGGAAACTAAGTAAGTAATATAAGAAATTAGTAATATGTGAAAGTGTAAATTAATAAATATAAAAAAATAAGGTTATTTAGATAATATTATAATAGAAATCAAAAAAATAATAAATCTGAAATAACATTTAATTTTAAGTAAATATCTCAAAATGTAAGATTTTTACACATCGAGCAGAAATCCGATGTCTCAATTAGGATTAGCGTGTACCGAATAGTTTATAATACTAAATTACGACCCAATAGGATATTTGAGTACCCGAGCGTAATGTGATTAATGTCACATTGGGATTCGAGCCTAATTAAGACTTAGGAATTAAAACTAGAATCTAGTTTAGGAGTCGGACCCCAAAATAGAGTATAACGAATCATTAGAGCGTTATAGGTATACATGGGGAAAATGAGTTACATTATGAATTAGAATAAGAATCCATAAAATATGAGTACTAAAAAGAGCTATTTGTATTATAGGATATCCAGAGACAAATTAGCTCGTGACTAAGGGATCGAGCGATCGAGCGATCAAGCAAATTCAAGTAAGTTGGGTTATTGCTTATTGTAATAGAGTACTAATTTTGTAGTACTCGGAGACTTAAGCTTGTATATGATTGTGATTGTAAGTAGCTTGCGCATGTGTTTGATGTATCTGAATTCGTGCTGAAATTTGTATTGTGAATGGTTTTGTGACTGATTGAATTGGTATAAACTTGTTTGAACACCCTAAATAGAATTTAATCTTAGTCAACCCTAATAACCAAAAATATCATGCATTGCAACCCGTTAGGGGATTATAGGATTCTCCAACAAAATACCGACCCCTTCGAAAGGGATAGAGCAGGATTACAAAATGGTCCCTTCTTCATCCTCAGTCGAACTAAGTGACAGGAGAGGAGGTTGCGACGGGGGTGAAGTCAATGGTTCGAAGGTAGTCGCGGGAGGAGCGAGGTCTCCATTGCACAAGCCTGGGTTTGGTTGTGACCTGCTGCCTAACATGGAATTTCTCTGATTTCACAACGGACCGGACTACGTTGTGCGATGACACTTGATTGTTGCATTGCATGAAGATAATTATTTGATAACCTTGTTTGTGCTTGTATGCATTCATGAGTCTTTAATTCAACTTACTGAGCTGTAGTTGCTCATACTCTTATGGATCCTTTTGCAGGTTCTGATTTGTGATTACTACAAGTATTATGCCACCCTACAATTACCTAGAGGTTAGTCCTTTTGAAGCCAGGGGTATGAGGATCAAGTTACTTAGTATAATGTGTAACTAGACTGACCTTGTAGTTAAGTGTTAAAGACTGATAGTTATTCTGTAAATTAGTAAACTGTTGATTATGTAAAACTTCCTGGGAAGCTCTGTGGACTTATTTATAATTATCTATGTTTAATAGAAATTTGTGATAATTATCGTAATTGTAGTATAATTATTAATTGAACTATTTACTTCAAAGCGAGGAGTCGTCGACGCCTTGTGTAGATTATATCTATGGTAAGCACTACGAGGCCAGTTACTATCATAGAATGGTTTACACGGCGGGACTGTTGCGATTCTGCGACTTCGAGGCGTAATAGAGGAAACCATCAAAGTAGTTGTAAGCCTCACAACCAATCACTCAAGGTTTCGATCGGTTGAAAGATCCAATCAAGCCTAAATTATAAACTATTGAGAAAAATATTAGTAAAACTAACCCCGTAAACTTGAATTTAAGAAAATAAGTAATAAAATAAGAGACTATAAAATTTTTAAATTTTAAGCATAATAATTGCTAATTACCGAAAAGATAAAAAGTGTAATCTAATAACTAATAAATTACTAGAGATAGATTATATGTATACTAAAAATGTTAGAATGACCAAAATAATAATTAGGAATATTTATTTGTGCTATATATGAATTTACATGTAGATATAAATACACGTAATTACTTACAATACGCGAAATGTGCTAAAATAATACAAAATACTTAAATAAAATTCATAATTAATTAAGAAAAAAATAAAGAAAAATAATAAAAAATCAGGAATGATCCAGAATTAGGTCGTGGCAGCTGGCAAAAATAAGAAAAAATTCAGCCAATTAAATTAAGACAACATAAAAGCCAAAAACTAAGGGATAAGGTAATTATCTTGTCCAATTTAATGCACAATAATTACACTAAAGCTCTATAAATAGCAAGAAAAATCCAGGAACTCATTTGGACAGTTAGAAATCAGAAAAAATTAAGGAGAGGCAAAAATTGAGAGAAAAATTCAAGTTAGAAAAAAAATAAGAAAAGCTGTGCAATTAGGACCTTTAAAGGAAACCCCCACCAGACGAGCAGCTGGAAGTGGATGGCCACCACCACCATACGATGGTGGCAGCGCCCAGGCCAGCCAACAAGGCCACGGCGGCCCGCGGTAGCCGGAGCTACCTAGATCGGTGAGTCCGATTTCTAGCCTGATTCTTGTGTAATTTTGTAAAAATAGTAAATATTATTATAAAATTATGAATTTTTTTATTCTAAAATATTTTTGTATGTAGTTTGTAGGAAAAATATTATTTTGATGAAAAAATGTCTCGTGATATAGAGTCCTTAAGAAATCCTACAAAACCGAGCATATTTCGGTTTATAAATAAATGACCTTAGGAGTGTAGTTTTGAGCCCAAAATTTTTGTGTAGATTACTTAGATGATATAAAATAGTGCTATGAAGCCCGTTTTCAAATATTAATTTTTGAAATTTTTAGATAATTTTTAGGCCCTAAAATGAGGCATAAAATGGGTAATTTAGGGTTAATTAAGTAATTAAATGATTAATTACTGATTTAGTGAATAATTATATGTTATAGGATGTTGAAATCTGATGGAATATGATACTTGTAGCATTTAGGGTGTTAGATGTAATTATTAGGTTAATTATGTAGTAAATGATTAATAGGGAAAAATAGTTAATTTTGTAAATTAGGATAATTAGGAGTAAAATCTGATTTAGGATGAATTTAGACATTTTGAAATGATACTTGATGTTTAGAGATGGTAATTAAAGTGATAAAAATATTAGAAGTGTATGATATACATAATAGATAATAATACATAATATGTAATTATTAAAAATATAATAAATAGAAAATATTATAATAAAAAAGTTGATATTTTGATAATAATAAAAATTTACAATAAATTTGATAGGAAACTTGAATTTATTGAATTAGATGAAAAATGTAAAAATTTCTCACATTAGGAGTAAATTCGGTACACTAATAAGGATTTAAGTATATCGGGTAGAATAAAATACCAATTAGAGGTAACGATGGTATTTAAGATATCAGGAAGTAATGTAATTAATTTCACATTATGGGTTGAAACGAATTTCTAGGGTTGGAATATAAAACACTATTTAGAAATCGAACTAAAACCTAAACCTAATCTAGAAATCGATACGGAAACCGAACCCGAACCTAATCCCAAACCTAGAATAATTATAAAAGACTTAAGACCTAGATAATTAGGTATATTAAACCCTAAACAAAATCTAACAATAAGCGTTATAGGATAAAATAAACCTATAATAATTATATGAAAAACTGAAACCACATTTGTGTTATAGGGATGATTGGCAATGGCCTGAGCAAGTTGGACCTCGAGTGAGTGAGCGAGGAGTCGAGGTAAGTTAGGATTAATACGATGCTGTATTTTGGAGGCTTAAGATTATGCTTGGTCGTGTTTGTTAGATAGTTGGATGTGTGTATATGCTTGATTATGGGTGATGCTATGATTCTGTTTGTTGCTCTGTCATATATTGTATGATTTGTATGAAATGATTAATCACCCTAAACTAGACTTAATCAAATATATGACCAATAATCATAATCAGACATGCATGGCAACCCGTTAGGAGAATTTAGGACTCTCCGGCCAAATACCGACCACTTCGAAAGGGATAGCGCAGGATTGCAAAATGATCCCTTCTTCATCCTTAGCTAAACTAAGTGACAGGAGAGGAGGTCGTGGTGAGGGTGAAGTTATTGGTTCGAAGGTAGTCGCGGGAGGAGCGAGGTCTCCATTGCACAAGCTTGGGTTTGGTCGTGAGCTGTTGCATTAATGGCAATTCCTCAACCTGGATTAGAGCGGACGCAATTTCTCTAATCTCACGACGGGCCGGACAACGTCGTGCGATGGCATTTGCTTGCACATGTATTGCACCTAATAAGTGATTGAAAACCTTGTTATGTGTATGGTATAGTTTTAAGTCCTCCGTCCTAACTTACTAAGCTGTGGTTGCTCACATCCCTATAGACATCGTGCAGGTGCTGGCTAAGAAGCGGCAAACAACTACTCTGAAGCTAGCAACTGCTAGATCCTGGTGAGTGAGGAAAAATATTGAAGAATAAACACATATTTTAAGGTCTAAGTTTTTATTTTAGAATTATTTTTCATTTCTGAATAATGTAATAACTAGGAAATATATTATAGAGAAATATTGTAAATTTTAACTACATAGTGTATATACATATTTTCTCACTTTCTTAGGTAAATGATTTATTTAAATTACAAACTGTTTACTTCAAAGCGGGTTAGTCATAGAAGCCTTGTGTAGATCAAGTCTAAGATAGCGATTGTAAGGCCAACTTCTATTTTAGGATGGTTTACACGGCGGGACTGTTACGATTCTGCCGCTTCGTGGCGTGACAGTAGTACCCATGGATGACTTTGAATTTGTGATTGAGATGGAATCCCTAGATTGTATTGATGCATTTATTGTTCCCCGTACTAACTGTATATGTGTACTCGAGACCAACTCTTAATGTGTGATACTTGTCAAAAGGAAAACCGGTCAGGCCACAAAATTCCTTTCCATCATGCAACTAGCTAAAGGCTTAAAAAAAAAAAATGAAGTTACGTATGTAGCTACTCTAAAGGGGGAGGAAGAGACGGGAAGTTAAGAGACAATTCTACATCGAGTGGGAGAGTTATTATAAGAATTTAAAGACATCATACCTAAAAAGTTTCCAAAGAAGTGACCTCCAAGAAAGGAAGTGGATCATGCGATTAAGCTAGAACCAGGTATAAAGGCTCTTGCTACAATTTCTTACCGCATGTCCCTACAAAAGTTAGAAGAATTAAGGTGACAATTGAAGGAGTTGTTGGAAGTAAGATCCATCCAACCATCGAAGGTACCTTTTAGAGCTGTAGTTCTCTTCCAAAAGAAACATGACGGGTCTCTTCGAATGTATATTGACTATAAGGCCTTGAATAAGGTCACTGTGAAAAATAAGTACCTTATTCCTTTGATAACAACAGGAGATACGTGGTTTAGTCCTTAGGCATATAAATTTGCAAGAGAATGGCAAAAAAGCCAAGACTTAGCTCAAACTTACTTAAACAAGGCTATCAAGAGAATGAAGAAGATTGTAGATAAAAAGTGTCAGCTAATGGAGTATCAAGTAAGAGATTAAGTACTTGTGAAGTTACATCTAATCCAGCGGACCAAGAGCTAATTGCACAAAGGACTAATGAGGCGTTATAAAAGACCATTTGCTATCATGAAATGGGTAGGATGGGTATCTTATAAGTTGGAATTACGCCCAAGATTAAAATTCCACTAAGTATTTCATGTTAGTATGCTTAAGCCATATTATAAGGATGAGAACGACTTAAGTAAAACAATATCAGAGAAGGCTCCAGTCGGGGTTCGGGAATCATATAATAAAGAAGTTGGAGAAATTATCGCGGATAAATATGTAAGAAGATGGGGCTATTCCTTTAGGCATGAGTATATGATTATTTAGAAAGGAAAGCCAGAAAGTAAGGCCAATTAGGAATCTATTGAAGATCTATGGCAGTTTTCAAATAAGATTGAAAAGTTCTACAAAGAAAATGCGATGAGGACGTCATTGAAATAAGTAGACGAGAATATTACGAGCCAATTTAGAAAGACCCAAACTAATGAGGTTAGTTCAAGCCTAAAGTGGATAATCTAGAATGTTTTAGAAAATCTAAAAGGTTCCAAAGTATGTGATAAATAAGGTAAGTGGATGGATTTAATGTAAAGGTAGGTAGGATTCAATTGTAATTGCTAGATCGAATTAATCTTACACATCTATCTCGAGAGATCTCTAATATATATAGAGGAGATCCTCCTAGTTGTAATTATCCAATGATTTTGCTGAAATATTATTTGCATAAGAATTTCTCTCTTTACTTTCTTTCTCTAAACTGTTTGAGTGTGCTATAGGCTAACTTAACCTTTTTTAATGTGGTCAGAAATACTAAGTGTCACACGGGTTTGATTAAGAGAATTCGCCCGTGACATGTACATCTATTAAATAACACTAAAAGCATCTTCCAACAACGCGTAATAGAAGTGATGAATTTTTTTTTTAAATTTACACGAAAAAATTATCAAATCATCATATCATCCTATAATAGAAATTGTAATTGCTAACTACACATTCTACCATGAGATGGCATTACACATTTATTTCAATTGACAAAAAAGAATGTAAAAAGAAAAGAAAAAGCTAAGTAGAGATAATAAAACATGTAATTTAGTTTTTCCAGGATTATCATAAATTTACTAAAACAGTTATTTGCAAGCATTTACCAATGGCTAAAAGTAAAAGTAAAGAAAAAATTTAATAATATAAGAAAAATAATAATAATATTAATAATATCCATAGTTTAAACTTCTTATTTTATAATTTTACTTTATGTTATAAGAAAAGAATTTTTTTTTTTAAGGTCAACTACGAAGGTAGGACGAATAATTCAAATTTTAATATATCGTGATGAGAAACCAGTATTAATATTACTAGATTATAATAGTTTTGACTAAAAAAGTTTTTCTCAAGTGGTAAAAATAATAATATTTACCTTTCTCTCTCTCTCTCCATGTGTGACTTCCCACAATAAGCTATTTTAGAATAATATGATCATTAATTTTATATCAATGTATAATTATTTTAATATTTTTAAATTATTTAATAAAAATGTGGTAAGCTCTCCAAATTTATAAATAAATGAAGGAAAGGACATATAAATTAGCTATAAAGTGATATGGAGAAAAGTTTTGATTTTGGAATTAGGTAAAGCAAATTTTGCGATCAGGAGGGAGACACGTGTGTGTAAAAAGATTTAAATAATTGGTTTCTGATTTTTTTTGCATACAAAACTGCTTTTCAGCATAGATTTAACACTATTACACAAAACATGCTGCCACCGTTATCATTCTCCTACTTACATCCTTCTCCTTCTCCTTGATTGTTGCCAACTATTACTGTCTTCCATGGATATAGCAGCAAACGCTATAGCGGAAGTTGCCAAACGTTCATGGGAATCACTGGCAGAACCTATAAGCTACATCTATAATCCCACCAAAAAATTGCAGTCCCTAGAGGATGAGTTACAACGATTGGCGAGTAGTAGTGCTGATGTTAAGAAGAAGGTTGAGGATGAAGAAGTTACGAAAGGTGGCACACGCACACAGCAAGTTGGTGGCTGGCTCAACAACGTCCAACAGCTTGAAGTTGAATCTCATCAACTCATTCCAGAAGGAAAGTCATACCAACAAAAGAGCCTCGTATGGTTTTCTCCTACTAACTATCGATCCAGCTACAAACTCGGAAAGAGAGTAAACCAGTTACTTGGTGATGTGAAAGAACGCCAGACTGAAGGAGGTAAGTTTGATGCCTTAGTTATTCGATTGCCTCCTCAAGTACGTGAGATGCCTATGGAGGACACAGTCGGCCTTGACTCCATGCTTTCTCAAGTGTGGAACTGGCTTAATGAAAGGAATATAGGAATCATTGGATTATGGGGCATGGGAGGTGTTGGGAAAACCACCCTCTTGAGAAAAATCAATGAGGAGTTCCGTCGCACCAGCCTTGAATTTAAAGTCGTGTGGATTACCGTGTCAAAGCAAGTCAATTACGAAAAAATAAGAGAACGTATATGGGAGGATTTGGAAATTGGAGGCGGCGTGTGGAGTAATCGATCTGAAGATGCAAAAACTTCACAGCTATATAGCGCATTGAATAGGAAGAAATTTGTATTATTGATAGATGATACATGGGAGCGACTGGATTTGGTCAAAATCGGAATTCCTATTCCTAATCCTATAAATGGATCCAAAATAGTGCTTACGACTCGGTCGGAAAGTGTATGTGGACAAATGAAAGTTGACAAAAGATTGAAAGTCCAATGTTTGTCGCCAGAGCAAGCCCTACAGTTATTTGAAGCAAATGTTGGTGAGGACGCTCTAAATTCGCACCCAAGCATACCTAAATATGCTAAAGAAATTGCTGAAGAGTGCAAAGGCTTGCCTTTGGCTCTTATTACCATTGGGCGAGCCATGTCTAGCATGAAGACTCTTGATGACTGGTCAAGGGCATTAAGAGTTTTGAGGAACTATCCTATTGAGTTCTCAGAAATAGTGGATGTTTATAATTTGCTAAGTTTCAGTTATGATAGACTGGACTCACTTCACAAGAAATGCTTTCTTTATTGTGCCCTCTTCCCCGAGGACCATTTAATTGAAAAAGACGATCTCATTGAACTTTGGATGGGGGAAGGATTTCTGGGTGAAACCAATGATACATATAGAACAAGGGATAAAGGTGAGTTCACAATCCGGAAATTGAAGTCAGCATGTTTGTTAGAGGAAGGTTGGAACAGTGAAAAGGCTAAGATGCACGATCTGATTCGTGATATGGCACTATGGTTAGCTCGTGATGAAGGGGAAAACGAAAACGAAATCATAGTGGCAGAACAAGACGTAAGCATCACTAGCTGGAAGGAGGCTGAAAGAGTATCTTTGAGTGGTTCTAGAATCAAGCATGTCACGGAGTCACCAGTGTGCTCCAATCTCATAACATTACTGATTAATGAAACTGAGGTGGAGACATTGCCAGAAGGGTTTTTCAACTCTATGCAGGTTTTAAGAGTTCTTGATATGTCACGGAATTATAAGTTTAGCAAGTTACCTACAGGAGTCGGAAGGCTAGTCAACTTGCAGTACCTTAACCTGTCAAAAACAAGCATTGAAGTACTGCCTGATGAATTGAAGTACCTAACCTCTTTGGCATACTTGCTGCTAGATAGAACAGACGATCTCGTAAATATTCCTAAGGAAGTAATTTCAAGTCTCTTGTCTTTAAAAGTTTTTAGAAAGACTGGAATTAGGAGACTTCTCAGTGATGAAAGAGGGTTGATAGAGGGGCTAGTGGGGTTGAACCAATTGGATGAACTATCACTCACCGTAAGTACTGCCTTTAGTGTCCAGAAATTGTTGTTGCAGTCTTCAAAATTGCAATCGATCATTACACTATTGGAAATGCAAAATTGCTCTGATTTGACAGCCATTAAAATACCGACTTCATCTTTGAGGAAAATATTGCATCTAAATAAACTTTGTTTATTTGAATGTGAATCACTCGAGAGCATGGAAATATATGAGGACGGTCATAGTATGATTGCAATGCATGTTAATGACAGTCTATCAAGAGGGTCAGAGTTGACAAATCTGCATGTTGTGTTCATCGAGAGATGTGGTAAATTAAGAAACCTATCATGGCTTATATATGCACCAAACCTCCAAAAACTTTGTGTAGATAATTGCAGCACACTTGAGAGGATCATTGATGAAAATGCAAGTGTAAGTCTCTTCTCATCTCTCAGGTTTCTTTATTTGTCCTATTTACCAGAGCTGAGGAGCATTTACAACAAAACATTATCATCTCCTTTACTAACAAAAATTACGATAGTTGAATGTCCTAGATTGAAGAAGCTTCCCTTTGACTCTAATAGTGGAAAGAATAACTTAAGGGAAGTCAATGCAAGGCATGAATGGTGGGGTGAATTAGAATGGGATGATGAAGCTGCTAAGGTTTTTTTCACCTCAAAGTTGTCTGCTTCTCGTGTTCAGTTCAATCAAACCGAGATGTCTATCCTTCGGATGGATGGTGATAAAATTTTATGGAGAATGTAATGTAATGGTTATGTGAAAATGCTTTAATTGAAATTTCTATTATTTATTTATTTCAATTATTTTTCTTTTAGGTGTAAGCTGATATTTTTCTTTTTCGCCCCTAAACGTTAAATAAAGCTGCAGTAGTTTGTTTGTTGAAACCAAATGTGGTGAATAGGCTTTTAGTAGTGTTCCAGTGTGTCATGGAAATGCTTTTATAGTTTATTTCATGTAAGAATTAAGAAACGTGTGTAGTGTAGTGGGGGTGTTTGGCGCATATTGTGCTATGCTTTCTTCATTGTCGGCATAAATATATAATGCATTCGGCTTGATGTCCGTTTCCATGGGTTAATTTTAAATTTTCTTTATTTTTTTTAAATTCTTCTTGTATGTTTGGGAAACTTTTTGAAAATAAGAAAGATAAAAATATATAAAAAAACTGAAAAATATGAAACTTAAATCCTCTCTCTCTCTCTGTTGGACTCCCACTGTAAGCTAAAGTCCTTACCCGACCAGTTGTTTTCGTTAGGAGGCTTGTTTGGAATAATAAAATCTGCAAAATCTATGTTTGTTCATGGTAAATATAGATTTGGTTCAACTTCTTTATTCGGGTTGTTTCTTTTCATGCAACTTGCAAGTATAATGGGTTTCAGTAAATGGCTGAATGATTGTTGTTAGTCCAGCAAGTAACAATTAAACGGCAAGGCTCTCCATTTCTTCTCTGCACTGGGTAGAGGAATCCATATTGGTATGATATAAATGTGATGGTTGTTAAAACTTACTTGAAGGTAATCCAGAAGGTTAAGGCTCTCAAACTTTGTATGCTCATTTATGGAAGATTTCTCTTTTTGTAAATAACATATCTATCTATGGTGATATGGTTTATGACAATTTTTCCATTTTGGCTCCGTAGGTGTTATAAGTATATCACCCTCCCCCAAAATTGCATTTGACCTTGATAAGGATGGTAGTGTAGTTTGCTAGGATTAAACCTACAAAAATGGGAAACAGAGATTAAGTTTGTCGTTTTATTTGGAATGATATTTTAGTGGACAATAGAGTAAAAGAGTGAGAGGTATCTTTCGAGAAGAACCAAATCAATAGTGATAAATATACTCTGATGGACTTTGCAATTATTAGATTGCTATAACAGTTATTGCTATTTATATCTATGCGTCATGCTTAATTGAATTTGAAATGCTGTGGATCTAGAAAATGATAGCAGATTGTTATGTAGGCAGGACAGATGGCTTTTAATGGGCTGCTCAAGGTTTGTCCTAATTGCTATGCTTCATTATTTGCTTAGGATAATATAAAGTAAGAGAGATTTGGACTTTGAGAAAAAAATATATATAGTCATTCAATATGCTGCTCTCTTTTTAAGTCCATAGTTTGTTGCTTCATGCAATTTACTAAGTAGTCTCAATTATTATATGCAGCAAAAAATGCCATATTAACCAATTGTGAGTTTTAGCCTTCTCAAAAACTTGGTAAGACATTTGCTCCAAAAATTTGATTATTTTCTAATATATTGACTAGGACAACAAGAAAATTCATCTTTGGCCTGCCACTGCAGAACTTACAAGCGAGGAACATGGAAAATAAGAAAATAAATCTTGCAAGCAAGTTAATTGATTCTTTTATATGTAACAATTTCATGAAAACTATTATAAGCACATGCCTTCATTTCCTTGCGTTGTTATAACTTCAAAAAATCATTTAGGTGTAAGTATTCAGAAATGAACTTCAGCTAGTAATGTATTAGAATTTAAAACAAGTTAGAGGTTGTTCAGTAAGAAGATAAAAGGATAAAAGTTTTAACCAATTGACTTTTCTGCTGATTAGGAGTGGTGAGATAATGAGCATGGTTAATATTATAGTCCTTAGCTTTGGCACTTTGGAGCTTTTGTTATGGAGCACATTGGGCCAGCAATTACTGCGTTCCTTGTACTGTAAAAGGTTTACAAGGTAATTCTTTTGGTTGCTCTTCTTCTTTTGGTTGAAACAGATGATTTTTTTCTTTTTTTATTGGTCCAATGCTATTCACTTGTCTTGTTCATTCTTCTCTCTTCTTTCTTGTGTTCCTTGTTCTTTAAAAGATATCTTGGAAGATTGACTGTTTTTGGCATTCTACCTTTTACAAAGTTGAATTCTACTTAGAAAATAAGCTCAATTATATTGGAGGCAAAAAATCTAGGAATCCAAACAAATGAAGTGCAATTATTTGCAAGAATGCAGCTGGCTTCATATTTCAGACCCAAAATGTCACCCCTCCTAAACCCTGAGCAAAATCTTCCATCTTGAGGTGGTAATCCCCAAGGAAGATCACCTCCATCATAAGCACCTTCAGAGACCAAACTATACTGATATTTTAGTTGAGGAAAGATTATCAATGATACCGTATCAGAGTAGTTCTTATAATCAACAAGACTCAGGCTCTCTATAGTTCCAGTAATCACAGTACTGATGTTGGCACTCTCACTACTTTATTCCTCTTGAGCACGATGCTGAGGTCAAGAGAATCGCCTTGATCTCAATAAGTTGAACCAGTCATACAGAGCTTCCCTGAGGATTCTGACCAGAAACCTTCAAGCTTGCTTATTGAACCTCGATATATATTGGAATTAGTTTTGGCTCCAGAGTAACCCCGATAATATGTGATGTTGTCATAGTAGTCATAATCAGTAATTCGAAGCTGCAAGTTTACTTCAACTTTAACAACCCCTTCATGATCAGTTTTGCTGATTTCTTGGGGTTGGAATGTCAAGGCATTCAAGTACATAGATAAAGGCAGAGAGCAGCTCTTTGTAATGCTATTGCCACCATTGTAATAACCTTGGTGATAGCTGGCAAATGGTATGGAAGCTACTAAGTATGGGTCTGGAATTGCTTCTGGAACAACTGAAGAGCAATGTTTAGTGTATAATTTCTTGTGTTTGGCCTAAGCTTAGTATAGTGACAGACTCAGGAAGAGAATGATCTTCCTACGTTTTGTATACAATGATATAGTCAGGCTTCTAAATCTAACAACCGTCAAATGCTTGATGTTCCTCTATTTACGATGCATGTTTTGGTGCTGCCTTTATGTTTCTATTGACACATAATGTAATTTTTTTCTCATATGTTCGCGAAATGGAAATCTATCAAACTCGTACGTTGATAGCATGTAAGGTACAGATTTTTGGGGTGCCTCCAATGATATCAACTTGGCTTTTTGAGCAATTTCTCTTCCAATTTCATTGTCATGGACATGGTTTTTACAGTTTGCAATTTAGGTCAAACTAATGTGGGCAAGTCAACCCATATCAATGCTTTAGTTTGAAAGAAGGAAGTTGCCCTAATCTGCTATATTATTCCCTTTTTAACTGCCGTAAGTTTTAGAGTCTTTTACCGATACTTTGCTGGTGTCATGAGCTAGTATGTCCTGTTTTCAGGTAAATAGTGAATAAAAGCTGGTTTGTGATTGATTTGTGTGGTTATGGGTAAGCATTTTGGTGAGGAAGATCACTCTCATTTTTCTTCATGTTATACTAGAACTATGTGCTGCAATTAGCATAAACCTTAAGTTTATTTCAAAGATGCAAGCTTCAGGATGGTCTACCTCGTGTTGCACCTTCCTGCAGTTTCTTTGTTTGAATTCACAATTGGTTATACACCAAACATGTCAAGCTAACAAAACCATTTGTCTAAAGTTATGCATCACTCATCTGGGAAAATGCTGTTCCTCTTTCCTTGTGACTAACATAACGTGGGAGAGTACAATTTTTATCAAAGACATTGGAGTGTTATTTGTTGCTTCCTCATTCATACTGAGTAGTTAAAGTTTATGAATGGATGCCTTGATTTTCATTGTTTTTCTTCCTTTTTACTCAATTCCAAGAGTACCTATTGGAGTATAATGGTTGACATGAAGAGTTTCCTATACAAACTCTAGTGCTTGTAAATTTAGAAAAGCCGGACAAAGCAAATAAAAGAATTGGGATGAATGAATTCCTTAAGGCGAGATTCTTCGTGATGCTGGAACAGCATGTACTTCCAATTTGTTCATCTGGTCTTCATATTGCTGCTACTAGTAAGGGAGTTTTAATTATGGCATGTGGAATATGGCTGTTAATGTGACATGCATATACACGTGCATTTTAGTTGTCAGTACATGAGCAGAGGACTTGTATATGAAGACTTATTGAGGTTAACAGAATTAATTAACACACACACACACACATTTACATTATACTGTGATGTCTTACATTCTCTCTGAGTTTTTTCCTGTCGAAGCCTTCATCAATGGCTATCGATGTCGGTGTGTTCAACAAAGGATGAGTTCTTGCTGCCTATGGGATTAAGCTGATGGAGAGAGATAGATGGGGAGACAAATTTTGTTGCCATTATATGACCTGAAACGAGATGGATCATGGAGTTGAAGATGATATGCTGTTCCTTTAGCATCTTCTATCTTTGATTCATTGTAGACACCAGAAACTATAGCACGTTTGACTTGACATTTGATAAACGACAGACACGTGCACGTGATTTGATTTTTTTTTGTCTTTCACATGTATGTTCATGAAAAATATCTTTCTACAAATTGTTCTTAACAATAAACAAAAATATTAGAAAATTATCAAAACTAGGTTTTTTATATCCAAAAAAAGAAAAAGAAAAAAAAAAACTTATTATAATGAACCTTATTGGTTCATACAACACTTGTGAATTTGTAATGTGTGATGAATTTAAAATACCATAAAAAGGTTTAAATAATGTTTAATAAAAGTCAATAAATTTCCTTTAAAGTAGATAAAATACATCCAATGATCGTAATCAATGGTTTTTACATGGATTTTTTTTTTTCAAAAAAAAAAAATGAAAAATGGGATATACGTTGTAATATGTTCGATAATTTGTATAATGCCTAAAGCTCATAGTTTGCTCAAATGTTCATCATAATTGCAAAAAGTTCATCATAAACGCAAAAGGTTCATCACTTATCATAGAAGTCTGTAACATATTCTCAGGCTCATAGCTTAAAAGTTCATGATGTGTCAACTGGACGAGAAAAGCTCTCTTTAGTTTGTTGATGCCGTTCGATGATAGCATGTTGTTGCTGTCATTTGATTAAGCTACTGTCCATGTCTCTTCTCGAATTCTACCGTAAGCTACTGTCCAACTCTATTGCACTAAGCTCTCGACTAAGCTGCCTCACTCGAAACCCTCCGTCGCATGGGCCTGACGTGGATTTTTTTAATTACAAAAATGAAGCCCACGAGGGCTTTTTCTAAGTGAATGGGCCATGATCTTTTTAAACATGTGTCATAAAGTGATTAAATTAAGCAACTTCAACACCATTGCCTGTACTAATTTCTCAGCAAGGGTATTTTGTCCATGTTACAGCCCACGTGTACTGCTCTGACTCTCTCCATGGGCTGCTGTCTTTATTTCCTTCAGCTCGATAAATATGATTTTTTTTTTCAACTGAACTACTGTTCGGTCATAACATGATGGAAAGCTCAATTCAGTCATGGCGGTCAGCCTCTTCTTGGTTCTTGGCTTCTTGTTTGGAGAAGTTTGGTCCTTGTGGGAGCAGGTTGTCACGTGGTGATTTAGTACATTAATATGGTATTTGATAAAAAATAATATGAAAATAAGTTTCGAGTAAAAGTAATTATAAAATTATAGTAGTGAGCATATAATTTCACTATCTAAAAATTTTTACACTAAAGTCCCATGAGGGCATGCAACTTTAGTGTAAAAAATTTTACATTGAATTTGTATGTCCTCCATGTGACTTCAATATAAAAAAATATAGCTTTAGGGTAATTTTTTTTTTTTTAATTCTTACTTCAATGTAGTTTTTTATCATATTCATAAGAATATGTGACAAAAATCGCATGGCTCAATGTGACTTCAATATAATTTTGTTATATGTATACATTGGTTGTAGGCATATGATTGTATTACAAAATTAGTTAAACACAAATTTTCAAAATATAAGGATTGTGCGGGTGTTTTTTTCATTCTAATAAGAATATGAAACATTTATATTTTAGATAAAAGATGTATTCATATGTCAATAGCATATGTATGTATAATAACAATGTAATAAAAAATAAAATATAATCACTATCTAAATACATCAATTATTATTACAATCAAAATATAAAAAAATAAAAGAAATTAAAATCTCCTTACGCCGACTAAAAAATGCCCTATATATAGATAATAGTGATAGTCGTCTCTTAAAAGAACTTATAGAAGGCTCAGCCAATAAGTCTGAGAAATCTTTAGGCGAGACATGGCTAATATGTAGAGGTAGACAGTGTTAGGTGACTCCTTCACCTATGGTAGAGCTCTGCAAGTGCATAATACGTCTTTTATGAGGTGTAGTCGACGTATCATGGAATAGCTAACAAAAGGGAGGTATAACATGCGAAGCTCTTAAGCTTGAACCAATCTGACCTAAGTTAATGAAATGTCACCCTGCAAATGGAACATCCGGATCCCCTAAACCCTTTTCTCGTCTGACCCCAATTTGAGGTGCAACTGGCTCTAGCAGCTTAGGCTAGGCGCCTTCATTAGGTGGTGAATTTTGTGGAAATAGATGATGCAAGACAATACCACCACAATCCTGTAAGAATTGTAAGCCATTTTCAATGATTTGATGGGCTAACTGTATGTCATCAGTCAATTAAACTGACTATAGAGTGTTGACCTACATGAAAAAAAAAATAATTAACAATCATACTATACAATAAATGAGGTTATATATAGGTTGTTATATTGATTGTACTTATTAATTGACCCATCACCGTACCTGAGTTTGTTACTATAAATCAACTGCTGCAGCCCGTGTACTATCCAACACCAGGCCAAAAGCCCCACTTCATGATGCCGAGCTTTCCACACTTCCTGCAGACTACAATGCCAAGCTAAGACCAACCGAGCAGCAGCTACAGAACAGCACATAGCAGCTGCAATTTTTAGATAAAAACGAGCGACTGCAGCAGGCCACAACAGCAGCTAACCGACCCCTTCCAAGCAACAGAGTTGAAATAAAAGCAACTGCAGGCAGCAGCGGATTTTGCCTGACGGCTACAACCAAGCAAAGCAGCATCTGATCCTAGCACACGTGACGGCAAAGAGTTTCAAGCCACGGGCCGCAGCATGTTGAGCTCATCCATGCGCCCGAGTCAAGCTCCGAACAACCATGGTGCGCGCTCAACTCTGACCAAACTTCCTGAGATATCGTACGAGCACACAAGATGGCAGTCAAGAGTCCAAGCGAGAACCCAAGCAACTCCATTGCCCATAGACTATTCAAGCTCTACAAGAGACGAGCACCAGGCCGAAACAGAGCAAATAATAACAGCCACTCCGAGCTCATGCTTTGTGCAGCAGATCCGAGCCATACAACAGCAGCTGCATATGAACGCATTGAGTGGACTTCTTGCACTCTCCAAGACCGAACTGAGCTGCTGATTTTTAATTGCAGCAGGTGCAATGCAATCAAGCTGTGGACTTCACTTGCGAAGCACAATCAAACCGAGCATGATGCAGCAGAAGACTAGACTAGCAGCTGGCCGAACTAAAATATCAAGCTGTGACGGGAAAAAGCTTCAACAGCAAGCAGCAGCCGAGAGCTCCACTTCGGGATCCGAGCACCATGTGTCCATTGAAGTTTCAACCTGCAACCAAGCTGACATGTGAGATTTGAGTAAGAGTGGCACACGTGGGCTGTAATGTGAACAAAATAGCAGATGTTGGCCCATTGTCACTCTATTTACCCAACACCGTCCAGTACTAACAGTGGGGCCTGGAACTCATTAACGTTGAAAGTGGGTAAATTTTAGGAGTGATATCATCAAGTTTGGAAGAAATATTGAATTGAGAGTGCTATACTCGGAAAAGTGGCAGCCCAGCTCCAAAGAGTGAAGCCCGCGCGTGGAAACACATGTCGGGGGTTCAAAGCTACTTTCATTGCTCCACTTTCGAGGGAGAATAGACATTAGCTGAACTGAGTTTTTATAAAGAGTGGCTTAAGAGGAGACAACAACTGAGTTTTCTTTACGAGAGGATAATAATCGAATAGAATATAGACAGTAGCTTAGGGCATTGAACAAAAGCTTTTCTTTCGGTTTGTTCACGATGTTTTCTTTAGTTTTAGGGTATTAAAACACTATGTTCTAGCACACTAAGAGATCATCTCCAGTTTCAAATATATCAAGATATGTCGATATATTCTGGGAGTTAGATTTGAAGATACTTATTTAGATGTTTTCTCTTCCTTGCTATTTTATTGTATTATGTCTTAATTCTATTAGGTATTAATTGAGATTGTGTTTATTACATATTAGGTTTTACAATGATGAATTAGATGAGTTGATTTTGTATTATAAATTGTTTCGATATCGATATTGAGTATTATGGAATTTAGTTATTGTGTTTATTGTCTATTTAATTAGTATTTGATCAACAATTTTTCGATAGATAGAGTTAAAGATACTTAAGAGGGGTTCAATAACTCGTAATAAACATAACTTGAAAATTTGAAAAAACTCCTCATATGGATATATAAGTTTTAATTAAATTCGTGAACTTATACTCTTCCTATTTGGAAAAATGGTTTAAATCATGGTGATGTGCTTAGTTCATATTTCCAATTGGAATAGCCATTTTGGCATAAGTAGATTATAATTTACCCAATAATTATGGATTTTACCTTAGCAGGTTGATTTATACTATAATTAGAATTTGCCCCCTTAAAGAGGTAGGTGAGTTTTTATAAGTTAGGTCCCATTTAGTTAATCTCAATTATTGATCCAAGGCATTGCATGGATTAAAATGAGAGAAGATTTACAAATCCCAAATTAATTTTTACATCTCCTTGACCTCGAGACCCTCGAAATATAGTTAAGATAATTGGTTTGGTATTCATTTTGTTAATTAGTTTTTACTCTCTTTTAATTTAATTTTTGATAGCTTAGCTTAAGAATTAACTCAATTAGCCTAGCAACTAATACTTAACTCTCTATAGAATACAACCTTAATTCACTAACTATATTGCTTGCATGACCTAATACATTTGTTAGTTTTCACTTGCTTTAATTTAATTTTATAAAATTATGCAATCGTTGTTAATTTTCAAGTATAAATTAAAGGCGAGTTAGATAACATGTTAGGATTGTAAATGGCAAATAAGAGTCTTTCCTTATTTTAAACATAAGATTGTGAATATTTTATGTAATGAAGACAACCTTATCTCTCCTGAAATATTAAGAACAGATTGATCTAATATTATTCTCTCTTTTCACTTACAATTATGAAATGAATTGTTGAATTGAACCACCAACCCTTAATAATATACAACATCACGATAATATACCCTAAAGTGATTATATGGTGGAATTTGCAATATTAAGGTATAACATGTTGATACCTTTAGTTAAGTTAGCAACTGTAACATAACTTTACAATGTAAGTTATGACAGTTGCTATATTAGCGTACAAGTTAACATAACCAAAGAAAGCAGTACATCAAATGTTGCAATATGCCTCCTGTTATAAAATACATAACCTTTTGTTATGACACCTCCTGTTAACACAACTAATATAATTGTTGTTGGTGTTAATAACAGTGAAAATGGAAGAATATGTCAGGCTCTCAGTTTTTACAAATGGCAAGATTCTATCAGGTCTAGAAGGACCATATTATGACATAAGGCCAAGTAGGAACATGAGTAAAGGTGGATGTCAATTACTCAAAGCTCCTATATGAGATATTTAAGTTACTACAAGTAGATCCAAATACAAGAACTACAACTGTATCACCAATAAACATTTGTATATGGAAATGCATCAAAAGAATTCTCGTTGAAAGACATTAGTAATGATAAAGATATCGAGGCCTTTATAGATATGGATAAGGCATTCGAAATTACATGCCTTCAGCATCTCTATGTTGAAGTAAAAAATGAAGCCACCATGCCTCAATAACAACTAATAATAGCTCGATAAATACACATCAAATACATAAGTACAAGCACTTATGACTGTTTCAGAATGAAGATAATTTACTTATCAGTGACAATCTTGATAGGGAGTTGGAGGAGGTACTTGAAAATAGTGATACAAAAGATGAATTAATACATAAAACGGATTCAAATAATGATTAAGAGATGAGCATTGAGATGGACACATATGAAGAAAAAGATAAGTGTCTAGATTCACCACAAAATATCTAAGTACAGATAATAGTACCTAGTAGTCCAACAAAATAATAAACTAGTAGATTATCATTCTAGGGTTACATTTCATTCCTTAATAAGATGGATGTGGGCAACAATTACATATCGTATGAGAAAGATTTCCTTCATGATGAAGACCTTTAGGTAGGAAATGAGCTGAATAAAGGGATGATGTATAAGAACAACTTAAAATTGATACATATGCTAAAAATATAACACATAAAGAGTTACTACAACTTCTTAGTGATTGAATTAGATAAAAAGGTGTGGAACATTGTTTGTAAAGAGAGAAATACATGCAATTGTAGATGACAACTTCGTGAAATCCAAAAAAGCTAGGATACAAAATTTGTAATTACAATTGCAAAAGGCATATAAACTTATACTTGAAGGATATTTAGAAATGATCATCTATAGCTCGACTAAACATTCATGAGTCAGTGTTTTTTGGGGTAAATTAGGAATGATCTAGATATAAATATCACCACACTTAGATAACAAATAGAAGCTAGATGCGATTATGTAATTTCAAAAAGAAAAGTTAAGGGACAAAAAGAATAACAATTGAGAAAGTGCATGGAGATTAGAATGAATCATACAACAAATTGCCAAAACTAACGAATGCAATTTAGATAATAAATCCAAGAACATGTTTTGCAAGGAAATTTCTATCAACCGAGAAGGAAACTGAGGTGGTCTTTGAAAGATTGTTTTGGACATTTAGGCTAAGTATAGAAGCTTTTAAATACTGCAGGCCAACGATCGGTATAAATGGAATATTTTTGTGTGGAAAACATCCACATAGCTTGCTGATCTCGTGTAGCATAGATGGTGAAAATCACATAATCTCCTTAGCATTCGCATTAGTTGATAAGGAATCAAGTAAAAGGTAGAAATAGTTCATGAAAAAGTTGAAGCAATGCCTTTATGGATCGTGTGATAATGATCTCACCCTATCTGTTATGTTAGACCAACACAAAGGTATAACAAAAGCAATAAAAGATAACAGTATTAGATGGTAGCCCCCATATGTAAAATAGAGAGTGTGTATAAGACATGTTGCCAGTAACTTCAACATAAAGTACAAAAGCCACTACCAGAAGAAGTTGGTAACTGTAGCAACTTTCCAATTATAGGAAAGCAAATTTCAATTTTACATGGAAGAGATAAGGAAAAGGAACGTAGCTACTCTAAATTATTTTATAGATATCCTTAGTGAGTTATGGACATGATCATGCAATGAGGGATTCAAATACAGTCAAATAATAACAAATCTCAATGAAAGCTACAATGCAGTATCTGAAAGGTACAAAGTTATTACCCATATTGTTGCTGGTTTTGAAAATTTTCTACAATTATGTAGGATACTTCCAAGAAAGGCGTGATAAGACAGTTGAGGCTATACATAAAGGAAAAGTTTACTCTAAATGGGTTCTTAAAAAGATAGAAAGATGAAGAAGGTTAACTATTTGCCGCTAAGTAAAAACATTTAACATGAGAACATGAATATTTGAGGTGCAGACAAGAACATACATGAGTAAATATGGAAGAAAAGGTGGTCATTATCATAAAGTTGACGTCAAATATAAAAACAGATATAGTTGTAACAAATGGCAAACATACAAGATATCTTACTTATATGCATTAGTAATCATGACTCATTTAAAAATAAATCCCATACATAAGATTGAGAGATGGTATCATTAGGAAAATCAAATCGCTTGTTACCAAACTGCCTTTCAATCTTTAGGAGATAGACAGATATGGACAAATTTAGAAGGAATACCAAAAATACACCCACTATATGAAAAAGCTATAAAACTAGGAAAACTGAGAACAAGTAAATACTATAATGAGATGAATCTGATAGAACAACCAACAAGAAGCTATTTTAGAAGGTGTAGAAAGTAAGGGCACGATATAAAAACATGCCCAGAACAAGGTTAATAAAACCTATAGCATATTTGTCACATTAATATATATTACGTTATTACTTTATAATTAACTTGATACGTTTAACCTAAATTATAAAAAATCTAATATATATTTAGCCTTTTTCTTATGTAGATTAATTTGGGATAAGTAAATAAATTGGTATTGACATGATAGGATACACATGAATTAGAGGCTATATGAAGAGTGAAGGTATAAAGTATATAACTATCTATTCAATTAAATTATATAATTTATTAAAATCTCATGTAATTAAATTTTACAGAAACATAACCTAGTTAAATAATGTCGAAAAGAGACATCACTGAAGAATCCTCAGGAGATGAGGGATGTGTACGATAAGAGAATAGACACTTACTTAGAGTAGGCTAGATTCTATGGAGTCATACACTTTCCATTCATATAATTTGACTAGGGTTGATCATAGTATTAGTAGAAAGATAGCGACCAATGACTCATACATTCCATATGACTCATAAGGAGGTTAGATTGATATTGTAGGATGTTGCAGTACAGCTAAATTTTCCCATAGATAGGCAACCAACAATGAGTACCACAATATAATACTAGTTAGGATTTTATGGGTGCCTACTAGGACTGAGATAAGGTGAAGATCAAATAATTGAGCAGAGAGTCAGGATGTCTTAAGTTAGGAGTTTTCTATTAAGACATCCACTAACAGATGCAGACGACATAGCGATCCAACACCATGCAAAAATCTATATTTTACATTTGATTGGAGGTCTTTTGTTCTCAAACACATCATCTAGCTATATGTACTTGATGTTCTTACCATTATTAAAGGATTTACAACTTGCACTTAGCTATAGCTAAGGATTGCCATACCTTATGCAGTTGTATGATACTTATGGCAAGTTACAAAGGACGGGGCAGCAAAGATGGGTGGCATAATTGTATTAACTTAAGTATGGGCATGACATAACTTTCCTCATTTGGCGCCATAGAGGACACTTACGTGTATAGCTCGCCTAGGCCCATTAGCATACTAACAGGATGATACGTTTGATATTAGATAAACTCCAACTCATATCTTATCTTAGTATTACAAGGCTATGTCTTATCTTTTATAGATTTGTTGAATTCCATATACCCAAAAGATATTGGATATACTACTTAAGATATGTTGAGAAGGAAGAGATATATGGTTAACCTGTGTCCCTATTATTTGCTTATACATCATGGAGATGCACTAATTAGATAGAGTGATGAGGCGGTTTGGTGGGGTACAACGAATCTTAGAAAATTGCAACATAGATTCAAATAACATATACATGATAGATCTACAAGGAAAATCAAAAGAAGATTGGGCCAAAAAAGAATGCGAGATATATCGCTTAGTAGCGAGATAGGAGGCAAAGATTGGTTCATATTATATACGATGATATTCTACCTGATATGGTCTATGCCGACTATTTTGACTGGTACTCAAGAGTAACACGGAGATACATCAGTAGACTTAAAGTACTTTTACCTCCATTAGTAAGTCTTTTACTTTGAATAATCAAATATAAGTAAAATTTCATATTATATTAATATAAACTAACACAATTACATTATAAAAATTTAGTCTAATACATTCACGCAAATAGAGCAAAGCATAGATATGCAGGGCATCAACTCCTTAGCTGTTGTAGGAAGACACACATTAGAGGGATATGCAACCGGATAGAGCGGAGTACAGATATACAGGACATCTACACTTTAGCTGTTGCAGGCAGATACATATTAGAGGGATACGAAGGCATCAAGATGGGTGATCCAGCTCAGTAGGAGGACTAACCAGCCAGACAAAGAAGATAAGGACAAGGTCAATGTTAAGCTTGAGATCAATAGTTACGTTTATAGGATAAATCTTTATGTCCTGTAGCAGATGTGGATATATAGGCTCCAACTGATGATGTTGCAGATCCACTGGCTATTAACGCTTCTGTTACTGATCCTCCTACAATTGATCATCCTACAAACGATCATCCTATAGTAAATCCAACTATTACTAATGCTCCTATTGTCGATTCCTCAGTAATTGATCCTCCCATAGTAGATCCACCAATACATGCTTTAGCAGATCATATTATAGATAACACACCATCATTTGTGCTATTGATACCAAACATGACTGTATCATCATCATCTGTTATCACCCTGCTTGCCGCCTATTAGATCGATATGTCCAATACCATTAGAAATAGGAAAAGTAATCACATATGTAATTATTAATTAATAAAATGTTTCCTTAAAATAAAAAAAATGTAATTAGTATAATTTTATGATTACTAGTTCCATTCATTAATATATTGCAAATCAAGCCCCGACAAATGTTGATGGATGTGTAGGAATCAATAAATACAACATAAGTTGAAGAAATTAAAAAAAAAATTCAGGAGAAAATGTATATAAACTTAGGATATATAAATTTGTATGTGGTTAGATTAAAAAAATCTGTAAAATGAATACTTGTTACTCATAATTACTTATGATATGTATATATTTTTTCTTCATATCATATATTATGTTTAATAAATAATAAGAATGACAAATGCAATAACAATAGTAAAAAATACAAAGTTAAAAATGATATGTCTAATAAATAAATAATTATGAAAAATCTAATATAAATCCATTCAAATTATAAAAGGACTTTCATAAGAAAATTTTGATCAAAGATATACAAATAAAGTTAAAAAAATCTTAGCACGATAATATACTAAAAAAAAGTAATAAAGTACTAAAGTCGCAACTAAAAAATGCGACACGATTAAAGCATGATAATATACTAAAAAAAAAAAGTAAGAACATATTAAAATCATATCTAAAAATGCGATACTAGTATTATTGTACTAGTGTCGTATTTTGAATAAGCGACACAAATATAATTACTTATGTTGTATATGCAATATAGGCTTTGTATTTAAATTTTTTAAAATATTATAATCATTATTTAAATTTTCATTCACACACTGAGTAGGCTTTTAACTAGTTAATAACAATAGTTAGAGATAAAATGCAGATATATAATATGTCAAAAATGAAAGTATAAGTAAATATACTGTTAAAATACAAAAATATAGGTATATAAATGAAAAATTTCCAAGATTTTAGGAATAATTATTTTATTTATTACCTATTATCCTCTAAGAAATGCAAAGTAAGAATTTCAATCCGCCTTACGTTGGTTACACAAGAAAATGCATGGTGAAGTGAATCGATCTGTTTACCCTAGCAGAGGAATAAATTAATTGATAATTTTTTTGGTTCAGTTTCCCAATTATGCTGTATCTAGGTTCCAATAGGAAAAGGGCATCTTGGGTCCACTATGGGCCTTGATTATTACATTTGCGCATTTTTCTAAGGTAAGTCATTTGGATGTGAAATCGTCCAAGGGTTTCCTCAATTTGATTCCTCAACCATACAAAAAAGTCGGTTGAGGAAAAATATACCAAATTATCTTTTCATGCAGTATAATCATTCTATCTAAGCGCCAATTTTAAAATATTTTAATTGTACTTTACTTTGACCTCATAATATTATTAGTGATCACCAAAATCACTGTCCCAACCATTATGATTATTTATAATAATTAATATAAAATCAATTTATTAAATTATTTGATAATTGTTAAGGTAAAGTGATATGGATATTAATTTTTTAATGGAACAAATCAGGTTAATATCCCATTCTCTCATATTACAATATAGTTAGAAGAAGAAAAAAGAAATTGTTCAATCATCACCTCCTCTTATTGATTATCTAAACAAGTTTGAGAAATAAGTGAAAATACGATATGATATTATTTATATACACATATTATATTTCATTGTTTTACAAATGAAAATTACAATGAATACCTAGATATCAAAAGAAAAAAAAATTATTTATTTCTTCTTTTCTATAGACTTCTTAGGTTTTCTAATAAATCTTAAAAACATAAAAATTTTATTTTATTAGCATCTTGAAAAATAATATCTTTAACCACTTATTAACTATATCCTTGTATAAAAGTTAGAGTAGTGTGTTCCTTTGGATTAAGTGCATCCATCCTCTCCGTATAAGCAACCTTTTAATTAATAAATATAGGATACCATAAACTACATTATTACTATTATCATTTTTATTGTTATTGATATCAAAGGTAAATATGGTCTATGAATCCTCCAAATCAAATTGAACTGTATTTTATAATTCGATTTTTTGAGGTTTTATTAGATTCATATAATTCTATTATCAGTTTTCTCAAGTAAGAAAAATCGGTTCATGCTAGTTCGATTAACATTTAGTATTTTCTTGATTACATTATAATACCAACTTAATTAAAACGAGTAACGATGAAGAACGAGCTTCCTCGGGCAAAGGAACGTCCCTCGAAGAAAGATGGGAGCTCTTTTGATACAGTGCATCCAATTGTGTGTGCTACTTGGTTGGGCTTATTTATTCAGTATTTTTTTAGGTACAGGGGCGTTGGTGATAAAAGAATATTTTAGATATATGTATCTTCACCGAAATGGTCATCTAAAATATTTTAACTAATGTTACAATTTTAATAATTAAGATTATTTATATTTTTTAAATATTTTATAATATATATGACGTCAATATATTTATTCTAATTTCGATCGTCGATTATGCCTATTCACATTTTAAAAAGATAAGTTTATGAATCTTTTAAAATAACTTAGGAACCAAATCCTCGATTTCAACAAGACTAAACCTCGTTATACACAAATCAGCATGTAGAAAACCCACTCTGACGTGGATCTTCGTCTCCTGTGCCGACGAAAGCTCGGGGAGCTAAATTCACGTGAAACCGGACCAGTAGACTTCAGGATTCTCGATTCTCGACTGGTCCTAATTGTGTATACGCGCATGCCAGTATAACTGTATAAAATATTCTATATTAAATTATCAATATTTATAAAAACTTAAATAAAGTTTTCTATAAAATTATCATTTAAACCTCTAATTTAAAATTATATAAAAAAACCATTATTAAAAATATCGTAAATATTTTATAATATAAATAAATTTGACATTTTACATATCTTCTCATTTCATTTTTTTTTTTGTCTATTTTCATAATAACCTTAATTAGAGTTGACCTTACCCTTTCACATATAACTATAATCTCACTCTCACATCTTGCAAATATCCTATATAACTTTTAACTTTTATATAAATTTAAAATCATACACATTCATAATTATTTAAAACTTCTTTATCTATTTATTATTTATTATATAAAACAAAAAAATTATTTATAATATTTTTTCTTATAAATTTTATATAATAATTGATGCTTAATACAATTAAATCATCAATTAATATATATTTCCATTCTTCATTCAAAAAAAAAGAAAAATTATATTTTTAAGTATTTATATACATGGTTAATTTTATTTATATTTTTTTAATAATTTATTTATTAATTTTTTAGCACCCATAATATGAATGCTGGGTTCAATAGTATATATAAACAAAGTCAAGTTCTATATCTATACTATGTATTAAAGGAAATGGTTAGCCTAGTTGTAAATATCATATTACTATTTATGAGTTTTACAGTAGGATGTTACCCTACTCTAATCATTCCGTACAATTAGAGATATAAAACAAATCTGAGTGTTTTCTTGATTTACTAGAGTAGAGTACCGATTTTCCTAAATTACCCCTGGCTTTATTACATATTTGTTTAATTGCCACCCACAATACACTTTTGTTGTTCCATTTTAATATTAGTATTTGTGGGTTTATTAAGCGAGAAACTAAAATACGTATGGAATTGAGGGAGGAATTAAATGCTCGGAGATCTCAGGGAATCGCTGTAAAAGTTTTAACGTAAATTCTATATGTTTTTGTTTCTCTCATTATTTATAATATTATATCTTTTAGACATATGTTCTGTGATCAATGTGACAAAAAAAAAAAAGAAAAAAGGAAAAAAAAAAAAAACAAATGTGATTCTAACGTATGGAAAAACGACATCGTTGATACTTAGTTTTTTCTTTCTTTCTTTTTCTTTTTTTTTTTCTTCTTCTCTTGATTTTCGGGCTATTAGATCCATTGAATGCGGCGAGGGAATAAAATAGCTAATTATTGGGTCAGCAAGAAACCGATATTGGGTAATGCCTTTTTGGTTCACATGCATATTTAAATCACAAAGATAGCCGATTGATAATCTCCACCACCCGAGCCAATCCCAAATAATAGTTTTGATTTATAAGGTGTAAAACTATCCTAATGTAATATTTAATATGAAACTATAGTGTATAAAATTAAAATATTAAGAAGAAAATTATAGCATCAAGATAATAATAGGATAGAAGAAAACAATAAAAGTTGGTAGACATTATTTCATGACTTAATTTAGATAAGCAACATATGCATTTGTTATATGAGATTTTCCTCTTATTGACATTATTTACCATTCTAGATACGAATGGTAAACAAGAATTTGTAAAATTTATATGGTTAGTGAAATAAATTTACCAAACTTTTAAAGTTTTTTTTTTTACTCATTAACATTTCTAGCAAGATTCATTATTATAAATGCAAAATTAACAAAGTAAATATAATTTATGCAAAAACAAACCCCCTTCTTCTGATACGACATAGAAGACAGTTTGATTATAAACCTTGGTAAGCCTACTTAAGTTTAAATAAAATGAAAGAATTAAAAAAAAATGTTTGTTTAAAAAGATTGATAATTTACACAAAATAATTTTTATCATAAGTTGTTCGTAGAGTAATGTGTACTATAATACAAAGATAATCAAGACCAAATCGTCAATAGTCAATTGTGAGCATGACTATGCAACAACTGAACCAGTCCATGATAATGATGATAAATTGAAAGAACTAAGTCATGATAAAGCTTTGGATGTAGAAAGTGTAAAGTATTGTATTTATATTGCATACGTATATTTATCAGTGTTGAGTCATCGCTGTCAATTCTGTTATTTTTGCTAGTTTAGCAGTTAGAGTCCTAGATATAGTATAAATATTCAATTATGTACTCCTATTAAGATTAAATATCATTTCTATACAATTCTTACTGGATCATGAGCCATTTCTCAAAGATTCTTGGATTTCTACACTTTGTCATGGTATCAGAGCGCATTCAAATCGGGTACTCCGAAGATTTCATCTGTTGTGCTAATTGATTTACCATGTTATGTCATTTGTATTGTGATTAATTCAATGTAAACAATCCAAATGAGTTAAGGTTTAACGATCCATTCTACTTATCCAGATTAGATGGTCCAGGAATGATCATAGGAAATCTTATTTTCAATGGCACGAATTATATCTACATCATTTGTATTGTGATTGATTCAAGGTAAACAATCTACACAAGTTAAGTTTTAACGATCCATTCTACTTATCCAAATTAGATGGTACGAATTATATCTACGTCGTTTGTATTGTGATTGATTCAAGGTAAACAATCTACACAAGTTAAGTTTTAACGATCCATTCTACTTATCTAGATTAGATGGTTCGAGAATGATCATAGGAAATCTTATTTTCAATGGTACGAATTATACCTCTTAGAGTAAATCAATTAAGTTAGGTCTAGGCACTAATGTCATGCCCTGAAGCGGCAAAATCGTAACAGCCCCGCCGTGTAAACCACCCTAAGATAGAAGTTGGCCTTACAACCGCTATCTTAGACCTAATCTACACAAGGCGTCAACGACTAACCCGCTTTGAAATAAACAGTTTGTAATTTAAATAAATCATTCCTCTAAGAAAGTGAGGAAATGCATATATTCACTATAATTTAGTGATTACAATTATCGTTTGCAATGTTTCTCCGAAATATATTTCCTAGTTATTACATTATTAAAAAAAAATGAGAAGTTCTAAAGTAAAAGCTTAAACCTTAAAAATATATGTTCGTTCTTCAATATTTTTCCTCACTCCCCAGGATCCAGCAGTTGCTAGCTTCAGAGTAGTTGTGGCCGCTTTTTAGCCAGCACCTACACGATGTCTATAGGGATATGAGCAACCACAGCTCAGTAAGTTAGGACGGAGGACTTAAAACTATACCATACACACAACAAGGTTTTCAATCACTTATTAAGTGCAATGCATGTGCAAGAAAATGCCATCGCACGACGTTGTCTGGCCCGTCGTGAGATTAGAGAAATTGCGCCCGCTCTAGTCCGGGTTGAAGAGTTGCCGTTAATGCAATAGCTCACCACTAATCCCAGGCTTGTGCAATGGAGACCTTGCTCCTCCCGCGACTACTTTCGAACCACTGTCTTCACCCTCGCCGCGACCTCCTCTTCTGTCACTTAGTTCGACTGAGGATAAAGAAGGGATCATTTTGCAATCCTGCGCTATCCCTTTCGAAGGGGTCGGTATTTGGTCGGAGAGTCTTAAGTTCCCCTAACGGGTTGCCATGCATGTCCGATTATGATTACTGATCATATATTTGATTAAGTCCAATTTAGGGTGACCAATCATTTCATGCAAATCATACAATACATGCTAGAGTAACAAACAGAATCATAGCATCACCCATAATCAAGCACATGCGCACATCTAACTATCTAACAAACACAACCAAGCATAATCTCAAGCCTCCCAAAATACAGCATTGTATTAATCCCAACTTACCTCGACTCCTCGCTCATTCACTCGAGGTTCGATTTGATCAGGCCATCGCCGATCATCCCTATAACACAAACGTGGTTTCAGCTTTTCATATAACTATTATAGGTTCATTTTATCCTATAACACTTATTGTTACGTTTTGTTTAGAGTTTAATATACCTAATTATCTAGGTCTTACGTCTTTTATAATTATTTAGGTTTGAGGTTAGGTTCGGGTTTGGTTTTCGCATTGATTTCTAAATTAGGTTCTAGTTCGATTTCTAAGTAATGTTTTATATTCTAACCCTAAAAATTCGTTTCAACCCATAATGTGAAATTAATCACATTATTTCCCGATCTCCTAAATACCATCATTACCCCTAATCAGTATTTTATTTCACCCGGTACACTTATATCTTTATTAGTGTACCAAATTCACTCCTAATGTAAGAAATTTTTACATTTTTCATATAATTACATAAATTCAAATTTCCTATCAGATTTATTGTACATTTTTATTATTATCACAATATCAATTTTTATTATAATATTTCCTATTTATTGTATTTCTAATAATTACCTATTATGTATTATTACCTTCTATGTATATATTACACTTCTAATATTTATATCACTCTAATTATCATCTCTAAACATCAATTATCATTTCAAAATGTCTAAATTTATCCTAAATCAGATTTTACTCCTAATTACCTTAATTTACAAAATTAACTTAAAATGTACTATTTTTCCATATTACTTATTTACTACATAATTAACCTAATAATTACATCTAACACCCTAAATACTACAAGTATCATTCTCCATCAGATTTCAACATCCCTAAACATCTACTTATTCACTAAGTCAGTAATTAATAATTTAATTACTTAATTAACCTTAAATTACCCATTTTATGCCTCATTTTAATGCCTAAAAATTATCTAAAAATTTTGACAATTAATTTTTGAAAACGGGTTTCGTAGCACTGTTCTATATCACATGAGCATCCTACAGAAAAAAGTTTAGCTCCAAACTACACTCCTAAGGTAATTTATTTCTAAACCTAAATGTGCTCGGTTTTGCATGATTTCTTAAGGACCCTATATTAAGGGATATTTTTTCATCAAAATAATATTTTTTCTACAAAATACATACAAAAATATTTCAGAATAACAAAATTCATAATTTTCTAATGATATTTACTATTTTTACAAAATTACACAAAATTGGGCTGGAAATCGGACTCACCGATTTGGGTGGCTCCGGCCACCGCCGGCCGCAGTGGCCTTGTCGTTCGGACTGGGCGCTGCCACCACCGTGTGGTGGTGGTGGCCGTCCACTCCCAGCTACTCGTCTAGTGGGGGTTTCCCGTTAAAGGCCCTAATTGCACAGTTTTTTCTAAACCGAATTTTTCTCTCAATTTTTGCCTCTCTCTAATTTTCTCTGATTTGTATCTGGCCAAATGAGTTCCTGGATTTTTCTTGCTATTTATAGGCATTTTCTGTAATTAATATGTATTAATTTGACAAGACTTTACCCATTTTCCTTAATTTTTGGCTTTTAGGTTGTCAAATTTTTATTGGCTAATTTTTCTTTTGCAACTTTGGACTTGCCACGACCTGATTTTGATTAATATTATCCTCTTCTGATTTTTTTCTGATTTTTCCATAATTATTTTATATTTTTCTTTAATTATTTACTTAGTTTTTGGCCAATTTAGGTAATTTCGCGTATTTTTATTTACACGTAAATAAATGTAGGGTATACGTGAATATTCTTAATTATTATTTTGGTTATTCTAAAATTTTTAGTATACATATAATCTATTTCTACTAATTTACTAGTTATTAGATTACACTTTTCGCATTTTCAGTAATTAGTACTTATTATGTTTAAAATTTGAAAATTTTATAGTCTCCTATTTTATTACATATTTTATTACGTATTTTCTTAAATTCAAGTTTACGGGGTCAGTTTTACTAATATTTCTCTCGTTAGTTTATAATTTGGGGTTTGATCGGATTCTTTAACTGATTATCCAAAACCTTATGTTCTAAGTTCAATCCTATAGTCAATTGACTTAACTTTGGGGCTTACAACTAAGATAAAAATTGGTTTTGTTGATGGATTTATACTTAAGCCTAAGGATAATTTGCCAGACCTAATAAAATGGAATCATTGCGATTACATGGTTCATTGTTGGTTACTTAATTCTATGACCAATGATCTTACGCAAAACTTTTTATACATTAAGTCAGTGTATCAACTTTACGAAGAAGTAAAGTAACAATATAAGACTGCTAATGGTCCTTTGATCTTTCAATTTAGCATGAAATTGTTAATTTGAGGTAGAACAATCAATTAGTTAGCGTGTATTATAACAAACTTCAATGATGCTGGGATGAGTTGCACTCATTTCAAACTTGTGATTGTAGTAGATTGGAGTTTTATACCTACTTGTTTAAGGAAAGGGTAATTGAGTTTGATTCACATAATAAGCTGCTTTAGTTTTTGATGGGATTGAATGAGTCTTTTGAAGGCATTAAAAGTTTAGCGTCGCCTATTACTTAGTTCAACAAATAGAAAAACAAAGATTGGTAGCAAACTCCATGAGTTCTGACGTAGAAACTTCTGTTTTTATTTCCAATAGGTTACTGAACAACAACGAGAGTACCGGTGATAGGAGAAGGTCTAAGAAGGGAATATTTCGTAAGCATTGTCAGTTTGAATGTTATAAGGTTGAGTCTTGCTTTCAACTTGTGGGTTATCCTAACTGGTATAAGGGTAAGAGATTGGTTAAAGATAAAGCTGGTAAACCTACAAGGTTTGCTCATAATATCGTACTGGAAACACCATTTGATGAATAACCTCTATTTGGTTCTGTTAACTTGAAGACAAAAGTTGTTGGATAGAAATGAAAGGGTTATGATAAAGAGCTAATTCAAACCCTTTTCCAAGAAATGATTAAAACGACGACAAGTAATGAGGATTAAATCAATGCCCAAGTGAATGTTACTTAAGCAGGTATGGCTAATATCCTTTCTTTAGCATTCACTGCTGTTAGTAAATAGTTAGCCTTCTAGATAGTTGATACAAAGAGATCAAACTACATAACTGCTTTCTTTCATTTACTCATTGATCCTATCCGACTTAAGCAGCTAGTGAGCATAAAATTATCTAATGGAAAAACTTTGCAAGCTAATATAGTTGGCAAAGCGCAGCATAATGACCAATTGATTATTTTCAATGTTCTTTTTGTTCATAAAATCACTCATAACCTTATTTTTGTTTACAAATTTGTGACCACATACACTATACAAGCAGTTTTTTATGCAAATGTTTGTAAATTTTAGGACCTAAATAATTATATGGTGGTGGCTTTAGCAAAGGCACAAAATGGACTATATGTGCTTAGTACTAAAACTAGTCATGTCATTTCTGATTGTCTTGTTTCTTTAATCTTTTATACACAAAGTAAAGATACTCTTAACTTGTTACATAGCAAATTTGGTCATAAGTTTGTTTACAAGATGAGACACTTACATGTTTGTGAAGACTTAGACCTTAATAAGTTCATTTGTGATAAATGTTAAGAAGTAAAGTTTTATAGATTATCTTTCCCAAATAATAGTGGTGTTACAAATTTTGCATTTGAGTTAATACGTATTGATGTATGGGGACCTTATCATATTGTTTCAATAACTGGTGCGAAATATTTCTTGACTGTTGTTGATGATTTTCCCAAAGTTACTTGGACCTTCTTGATGAGTAGTAAATCTCAAACTTGTTCCATTCTTGATCGTTTCATTCATTGTGTGCAAAACCAATTTTCTATTACTCCTAAATCAATTCATAGTGATAATAGAGAGGAGTTTATCCTTAAGAAGTGTTAAGACATATTCTATAACCAAGGAATAATACACCAACTTACTATACTTTATACACCTCAACAAAATAAGAGAGTAGAGTGTAAATACAGACATTTAATTGAAACAACTAGAGCTATAAGACTCCATTCCAACTTACCCAAATCATTTTGGAGCGAATGTGTTCTCACTACCACCTTTCTCATAAACAAGATGCTAGCTGCAGTACTTGATTAGAAATCACCTTGTGAAATATTATTCCACAAACCACCCACTTACAATGATCTCAAGCGATGGGATTTCTTTATTTTGTCACTTACCTATCTTCTAAACTAGAGAAGTTTGATCCTAAAGGCTTAAAGTATGTATTCCTTAGCTATGCTAGTGTTCATAAAGGTTATAAGGCGTATGACATTACTGCTAAAAAGGTTCTCATTAGTAGAGATGTGGTGTTTTT
This sequence comes from Lumnitzera racemosa, assembly GCA_024138005.1. Taxonomy (NCBI): domain Eukaryota; kingdom Viridiplantae; phylum Streptophyta; class Magnoliopsida; order Myrtales; family Combretaceae; genus Lumnitzera; species Lumnitzera racemosa. Next base: position 83,420,906 of record JAMXBC010000012.1, read on the forward strand.
TGAGAATATATTTCCTTTCAAGGATTGTTTGCACTTGGAAGTTGTTTTTGGTCAAGCTCCATGTGTCCTTTGAAATAGATGTTGATGGCTTTGTTCATGATTAGTCTCCTACATCATCTTCTTATTCTACACTTGCGGAGTTTTTAATTCATGTTGATTGTTCAAATGTTGATCAATCTGTTTGTCATTTTAGTCTTCGCTATTCAAATCGAAACAAGAAACCACCTTATTGGCTTTAGGACTTTGTACATTTAGTCCATACAAATTTTCTTGCTGCTATTACTTGCATACCTTCATCTAGTTCCCCATCTTTATTTGTTAAATACCCTTTGTTTAATAATCATTCATTTGACCATTACCTTAATGACTTTGTGGTTTCCTTTGCTAATGTCTTAACTTTTAAAGAGCCCACTTCTTACTCTCAAGCTGTTAGGCAAAGAGAGTGGATAGATGTAATAGGTAAGGAGTTGGATGCTCTTGAGTCCAATGAGACTTGAAGTCTTACCTATCTACCTAAGAATAAGAAAGTAATTAGGTATAAATACGTATACAAAGTTAAATATAGGTCGGATGGCAATATAGAGCTCTATAAAGCTCTGTTAGTAACAAAAGGGTTTATACAAATTGAAGAGAGGATTTTCATGATACCTTTTCCCCAATTGCTAAGTTAAATACGGTTCGAATCTTGATTGCTATGGTTATATCATTCTTGGCCTCTTCATCAAATAGATGTGAACAATGCATTCTTGCATGCGTACATAGATGAAGAAATTTACATGATGCCACTTGAAAGATATACTAAAGCCTTATTAAATCAAGTTCACCGATTAAATAAATCATTATACGACCTTAAACAAGCTTCTAGGCAGTAGAAGCTAAATGTCAGAACTTGAAAAAGGAAACCCAACAGCATGAATCTAAAAGAAACAAATAGCATGTTATCCTTTAATCATTCTAAAGCTAAGTCCTATTAGGAATTATTTAAGAGCTTATAATATTTTCAATTAAGGTCCCGAAAGAAATTGTTAATAACATCATAATATGATTAAACTAAAAAAAAGAAGAAGATATAACTATATATATATATATCTATATATATATATATATATAAAAGATCACTTTTTATAAAAGTTTGTCAGATACGTAATATATATATATATAATATATCTATATATATAAGAAAGTATAAAAATAAAACATAATTAAAGTATCGGATAATATAGATCATTGAATCGATATGGTAATTAAATACTCAACTAAAAAATAGTATAATTTATAACAACTAGTAAGAAAATACATAATAATAGGTGATACATAAAACGAACGTTCTATGCGTAATATGATATACTATATAAGTAAACATCCAATATATATATCTATAATAAATATACCGAATACGATAAAATATAGTATATATTCATAATACTAAGGTGAAGAAAATATTTAGACCGAAATACCGCTAATATCCAAAATAAAACATGCTAACAATAATATAGAATAATAATACACCAAATCGATATTTAAGATTACCATAAAGTATGATTATTAACAAAATCTATAAATAAATAGAAGCTAGCGACTCAAATTGAAAACGATAAAAACAGAAATTAGCCTCAAGATATATAACTATAACTAACTATCCAAAATACAATAAGATACCTTTAATAATAACTCTTACATAAGTAAGACTATATAGCATAATAAGTAAATAATTTAAAAGCGATAATTGAAATATTAATAATATTTAATCAAAATCAATAACGGAAATAATAAATAAAGTAATAGTAAAATATATGCTAATAAAATTATGTCAAATATAAAATCGGAAAGAAATCGTGAATTTAATTCGAGATGAGAATCACCGAATGATATAAATGGGAGCTTAAAATTAACAACAATATAAAATAAATAATTTATAAAATAATATATGTAAATATTTAATTAATAGCATTTATCGTTTTGATCGGAATATGTAAAAAATAGAAATACCCAAATTAGAAGAGAGGTCGAGCTCATCTGTCTGAGAAATAAAACAAATGATGTACGCATTAGATAATACCGGGCTTCATAGAAATTGTTTCGAATGCTGTCGAGGAATTGGAATTGAACAAAAGGAAATGTGGCTTCCGACCGAGACAAGTGTATTGAAGAAAGGGTGGCGTCGGTCGGATTTGACTTGGGGGGTGGGTGGAAATGTCGAGGTGAGAAGGAGGGAGGATGTAAGGGTCAGGTGTAATTCTGAGGGGGAGAGGTCCTGCTACGAAAGAAAGGGACAGAGAATGGGGTTGGGGTGAAAATCGAGACGAGGGAGAGGGGTGATGACGAGAGGGAGACAAGTGCGAGGGAGAGGGGTGATGACGAGAGGGAGACAAGTGCGAGGAGAGAGGAAGGGGTGAGACGGAGAGAGGAAGGGGTGAGACGGAGAGAGAGAAGGCGAGACGAGAGAGAAAAGAATGAAAAGAATTGGCGAGATGAGAGAGAGCGAAAGCCGAGAATTGCGGCGGAGAATTGATGGGGCTGAGCGTAGGGTTTTAGAGTAGGACGTAGAATATAGAATAGTATTTGTATTTAAAAAAAGAAAAAGAAGGAATTATTTATAATAAGGATATATGAATATTGTGTATAAAAATAAATTTTTATATAAATATTGTAAGATACAGTATTAATAAAAAAAATATTATCATATCTTATAGTAAAATAAAATCTAATGTACTCAAAATATATGTAAAATAAAATTTATTATATTTAATGTATAAATAAAAATAAAAATTTTAAAAATAATCAAATCAAAATCTTAATTTTGATTTTCAATGGCTAATCTAAATAAATTTATGATTTAAAACACTAATATAACTAAGGTGTTTCACTGAACCTCTATGTAATTATGGTTGTTACAATATGGCTGACGATGCGGTTGATTATTGTTCGAATTCTTGTTGTTAGCTTGGCAACTACTGTAGTGACATCGATTAGAATTATACTTATTTCTCGTATCCTTCTAGAAGTTAAAAGATGGACTCTTTGGCTAATTTATGGTCGGCGAGAAACTGGTATTGGGGATATTTGGCAATTGTGCCACATTAAATCTCGATAGAAAAAGGACATATAACATATCAAATTGCCTATAAAATTTCCTCTAAGCTGTGCGGTTCGATGCAGAACTAGTATTTGAATATTTTTGAAGTCGTTTAATTTGACAAAGGAATCTAATAAAATTATAACTGTGAGGAAATTATAATATAGTGTTGGCTTTGAAGAAACAAGAACAATTTATTTCTCTCTTTTAATTAGCTGAAATTTACTTTATTCAAATTGACTTTAGAATATTCTAATTGTTCATGTATCCTGACATTAGTATCAAACTACCCCAAATACTATACTTATTTGAAATATCCAACATGAAGCTAATTTATGATTTTCTTTTTTCGGTCACAACCTTTATATAGGGGGAAAAAATGGGCTTTGGACTCACACCCACTAACACAAAAACCTGATTTTTTTTGTTTAAATGATAAAAGCACAGGGAGTTTGGTCGATGGAGTTGGGATAACTTAGGAAATATGCCATGGAGTACATGGAGCTGGACTAATGAACCGATCTGTATGCTTTTGTATTTTTTCTACGAGAAACTCGTGCACATAGAAATGTTTTTATGAATCTAGACTCATGAAAAGCTGGTGCAAGGATTTACAAAAATGATAACTCGTTTTAGTCGTTGATTGTGACGTGACATTCTCGATGTTCAGATTTTATAAATACTCAGCAACTCCTCATTTGACACAATTTAAATATTTAGACTATTAAATTTTCAGTATAAAAAGATCAAATAAAATGCAAAACAAGGAATATACATCTCTATTAATACTCCACAACTGCTCTACTTGTCATACATATGTTCAAGCTTGCTAAGATCAGCTCCTTCAATACTTGTGTAGATGAGGAAATTTATAGATATAATTTCACTAGCCAAACTTAAAATTAACTAATCATATTTATGCTAATTATTTGGATTAATAACAAGATCCAAATTGTTAAACTTGATTTTGGAAAGAGTTAAGAAAGTTTTGGGTTGATGGACTATTGGGCTTTATTATTCTCTTTTTAGCCAATTAGGGTTACTAAACCCTAATTAATCTTATCCATTAACAGTAAATAAAATCCAAGGTCGATAACTACTTACTACTCATTATAGAATGTACATAGTATCAATGAGAGGAGGTTGAAAAATAGTCCTACAATCTCCACTATTATCCATCACTTGTATCCTTGGTTTATTAAGATTACCTATTTCATCTCTTTAATCCCTCTCTACATTATTTTTCTTTTTTAATCTACTAGTCCCTTCCTATTCATGTGAAACGCGTAGATAGATACTATACACATGTAATAGTAATGACAAACTCATACATCTACAACTTATATCTCTTTCTAAGTCATATTACGTGTTACTCTACCTTATTTCTTTAATGTCAAGTTTACCACACAAATCATGGCATACGCATGTGACCATTACACCACTTTAGTTGTTACTTAGGTTGTTTTTTTTTTTTTCTTTTTTTCTTTTTTCCCCTCCCCATCCTGATTTAAGTAACGAGATCTCCCGTTGGTGAAGCAACAATATGCATGTTCCAGTGAATAGATTGGTTGATGCTGCAAAGGAATGAAAATATTAATAATTGGGTTGACAAGAAACTGATATTGGGAATATTTGACAATTTAGCTAGATTTAAATCTCAATTAAAAAAGGACATTCGGCATTTCGAAACTGCCTAAAAAATTTCCTCCAAGCTGTTCGGTTCAATGAAGAGCTGGAATTTGAACACCGGAGCCGTTTACTTTGAATAAGCTATAAAATAATAAAAATACAATATAACACCAATCTGCAAAATCATAAAATCATGTTAGTTGAAGGAGAAAACCGAATTATATTTTCATGTAGCTGAAATTATTTTATCCAAATTAATTTTGTTTCTTTTTTTAGGCCACATTTTCAAATTGATTCTAGAATATTCTATTTATGTGTATAGCCGAACATTAGTAATTGAGCTATTCCAAATCTTGTATATTTAAAATATCCAACATAAAACTAATCAAATTTTTCTGTTATGATCCTTGTAGAGCGCTTCAAATGGATTTTAGGTTAAATCCAGTAATAATATGGGTCTAACTCTTTAAATTAATAGATAAAATTTGAAAAGTCGTATCCACACATTGATGATAATTTAGGATGGTATGATATGGTAAGTTAGAAGTAGAAATTGTTGGATTAGCCTATCTATCACCAACCCTTTCTAGGAAAACCATGCACTTAATAAAGAAGTGTTCCAAGAGCCTAGATTGAGGAGGAGCCCGTATAGATATACATCAAGAGGATGATTATCTTAGTTATTGACTGTCAATCTAATCTGTTAGACATTATTAACAATCAAACTCAATAAAAACTCAATAGCTTCATCTTATCTGGCAAAAATTTGGATATTAAGAAAAATGACGTCTTGTTAATACGAAAGACCATAAAAACAATGGAATTGATACTCTATAACTGCAACACTGGTCACACATGCCTTTAAATTCCTTGAGACTACATGCTCTTACTCTTTATCTTTTTCTTTTCTCTCTTTTAATCATGTTCACTCTGTTACTCCACCTCACTCCTCTAAATCCAAATATACCCCGAAACTTTCACATGTACGTGGCAATTATGACCAAATCTCTGCATATATAACCTCGACACGCTCATTATCCATGTAATTTTGAGAAAAAAATTTGTAAAGATAAGGCGAGAGCATGTATATAGGCATGTCAGATCCCATTGTTTGATGAATGAAAAATTAATATATTGAATACCTAACTATTAGAAAGGTTAATATATATATATATTTATTTATTTTTCATTTTCTATAAACTTGTTTTTTCTCAAATCATCTAATGAATCTCAAAAAGATGAAAATTTTATTCTATTAGTATATTGATAAATAATATTCTTAAGCAATCATATCTCTTTTGATTAAGCTTAGTACAACGAACCTTTTTAATTAATTATAAAGAAAGGTATAAATTACACTAGATTACTTTTGTTATCTTGTGGCAATAATTGTTACTCTCGGTTAACACGGCTTTGTTCAAATCACTAATTCCTAAGGATTGAGGGTGGCATGAGTTTTACCAGAAGTATAGTTGGAATACTTGATACAGAGGAAGGAGAAAACTAAGCGAAAAACTTTCTCTTACTGACTTCTTACTGCAAACCTTGAGGAATAAACTATGTATATAGAAAAGAAACAAATGAACTCTTCACATGTATATAAATAAGTTAACAAGACTATAACTAACAGTAACTACTATAACTAACAATAACCATTTTAACATCCTCCCCTCAAGTTGGTCATGGTAGCATGCCAAATTTGGATAGGAAGAAAGATAAGTGATCTGTTGCAATTGGTTTTGTCGTTGAGTCAGCTAACTGCAAATGTGAAGGAACAAATTGTAGTTGAAGAAAACCAGAACTAATGTAATCTCTAATAAAATGTACATCCACTTCAATATGTTTTGTTCGGCCATGAAAACACGGATTTTCAGCAATCATAATGGTTGACTTGCTATCGGAAAACAACTTCACTGGTAAAGGAAAAAAAATTCCAAGATCAACTAGTAAATAGGAAACCCATAAAAGCTCCTTGGTAATAGTAGCAACACTACGGTATTCAGCTTCAGCAAAAAATGTTGAAACTGTCACTTGCTTTTTAGATTTCCAAGAAACTAAAGAATTCCCAATGAAGATACAAAAGCTTGACAAGGGTTTTCTATTAAGCGTATGTGTAGCCTAATTTGCATCACAATATCCTAATAAGGATAAGGAACTTGCAGAGGAAAAATGCAAACCATTATCAATCATGCACTTAACGTATTTAAGTACATGTAGTACAACATTGAAATGTGAAGTTCATGGTTGTGAAACAAATTGGGATAATTATTGTACAAAAAAGCATAAATCTGGTCAAGATATTGTTAAGTAAAGAAGGCGTCAAACAATTCTTCTATAAACAGAAGGATCATCAAGAAAACTACCAGTTATATTATCAAGCTTCAAACCTTATGGAAAAGGAGTTGATTTAGCCTTTGCACCAATAAGACCAACATTAAGCAACATGCCTAACACAAACTTCCTCTGGTTAATAAGAAATCTATTACTTTAACGACAAACCTCAAGACCAAGAAAGAATCTAACCAGTCCAAGATCTTTTACGGTAAACGCTTTATTAAGATACCTTTTTAGCTGATTTATGTCATCAAGAGACTCACCAGCGACCAGAACATCATCAACATAAACGAAGATGGCCATAAAACCAGAAGAATTCTATCTAGTAAAGAGTGAGTAGTCTGATTGAGATTGTGTGAATCCAAGTGAAACAATAAATTTTGTGAACTCCTTGTTCCATTGGCATGAAGCTTGTTTAAATCCATAAAGAAACCTAGCAAGTTTGCACACCTGACCATTCTTTCCATCCATATAACCATCAGGAGGAACCATATAAATTTCCTCATCTATAAACCCATATAAAAAAGCATTGTTCAGACCCAACTGATGCACATGCCATGATTTAATAGATGCAATGGCTAATAGAAGACGAATAGAGGTTAATTTTGCTACTGGAGAAAATGTATGAGTATAGTCCACTCCTTTAATTTGTGTATATCCTTTAGCAACCAGCCTTTTCTTATATCTTTCTATGGTCCCATCTGGTTTAAACTTAATTTTGTAAACCCATTTAGATCCTATAGCTTGTTTTCCCAGTGGTAATGAAGTTAACTCCCAAGTTTAATTAGACTCAAGAGCCAATATTTCTTTGTTCATGGCCTCTACCTATAATGGATCATTCTTTGCTTCTAAGAAATTCCATGGTTCTTTGATTGTAAATACATTGGCTAAAGAAATCACAAAGTCTTGAGGTAAATTGTTGAAAGATTCATCTTGAAAAATAAGGTATAAATGAGAGGAATTCGAGGAATTAGCAGCTAGAAATTTATCATGAACATCAAACGCAAAATCTTGAAGCCAAGAAGGCGGGTGTTTAGGTCTCTGTTGTCTATGGAGAACAGGTTGTATACTGTTGGTATCTGACTGCTAACCAGAAACATCATTGTATATAGTAGAAGGAATAACATGTTCTAAAGATATGTTTATATGTTCAACAGGACTAGAATGTATAGGGGATGAAGGAAACAGTATAAGATCAGTAAGTTAAGGAACATCAAGTGTATTATCACATGAAGGTTGAAATGGAAAAGTGTTTTCAACAAAAAATACATCTCTACTAACAAAGGTTTTATGAGATTCTAAATCATAAACTTTGTATCCTTTTTTACCAATGGGGTTACCAATAAACATACAATGCTTACTTCTAGAGTCAAATTTCTCCCTAGATTTTGGAATAACAGCAACATAATAAAGACAACCAAGGACTCTTAAATGATCATATGGGGGTAGTTTTTGATATAGCATTTCATAAGGTGTTTTACAATGGAGTGATTGCATTGGCATGAGATTAATGAGGTGAGTAGCCATAAGAAGGTATTCTCCCAAAAAAATCTTAAGAAGATTAGCATGAATACGAAGTGATCTTGCTATGTCTAATAGGTGTCGATGTATTCTTTCCACAACTCTAATTTATTGTGGAGTATATGGAATAGTCCTTTGATGAAATATGCCTAGCTTATCAAATAAGTCTCGACATTGGTGTGATATGAATTCACCACCATTGTCTGAACAAATTGCTTTTAGTATAACATTGAATTGTGTTTGGATATATGTAAGGTATTTAGATAGAATAGCAAAGGCATGAGAATTATGTGACATGAGAAATGTCCATGTACATTTGGTCAAATCATCCACAATACTAAGTATTTAGCACTAGAAATAGAGCATGTGTTATATGGACCCTAAATATCAACGTGTAAAAGATCAAAAGGATGTAAAGATGCAAAATGACTATTTAGAAAGGAAAAACGATGAAATTTAGTAAACAAACAAGTTTCACAAAGAAATTTTAATAAAGTGATATCCTTAAACAGAAGCAAATGTTGCAATTTTGATAAAGACGCATGTCCTAATCTATTATGTAGCAGTTGTAAGGACATATTATTATCAGTAGGGAATACACTTTTATTAAGAAAACATCCTACAATAGTGTTTGAAGATGAAGAACACCATTGAGACTCCATAATGTAAAGTCCATGACAGCTCCTAGCTGCTGCAATTATTTCAGAATTTTGGTCTTGGAACAGGCATTCACGTGACTAAAAAATGGCTTTTAGGTTTCTATTTGATACAAGCTTATTTACGGATAAAAGATTGTATCAAAAGTTAGGTACAAAGAAAACATTTGTCAAAATTGTGTTATCATTTATGTGAACATTACCAACAGATGTTTCCATCAGGTAGAACAATATGAATGGGTTTGTGAAGTGTTTTGGTAGAAAACAATAGATGAGAGTATGGTGTCATGTGATTTGATGCTCCTGTATTAACAATCCAAGAATCAATAGAATTACTAAAAGAAAACAAAACATGACAATTACCTACAAAACTTAGCATGGAAGCATGCTAATCCTCAACAAATCCTTGCTCACCAATTTTGAGCATCTTTAGTACTTCATGACAAACTTTACTTACAAGTTGTGGTTCCATTGCACCTTCATATCCTATATTTAAAAAAGTATGATCGAGTGGATTATCACTCACAGAAGGAATGTTAGAACCAACATTAGCAACCAGTCATGGATTGTTCTTGTCTCTAACCCCTTTGTTATACCAATTGGAAAAACCAACCAGTTCAAAACAATTATCAATATTATGACCTGTTTTCCTATAATGAGTACATGTAACTTGAACCGAACCTCTTCTTTTTTTGTCCTTTTTATTCTCCACAAATGAATGTCGTTGTCCCCTTACTAGAAAAGCAAAAACATCCTCATGTATACCAACATTTGATGTAAATTCCTTTTGTTTCTCAATTTGAAAAACTAAGTAATATGCTTTACTGACAATTGGCAAAGGCTCCATCGACAAAATCTGATTCCTAACATTCTCATAAGTATCATTCAATCCCATCAAGAAATATAACAGCTTATTCCTATTATCAAGTTCCATAAACTTGCTATTCAAACTACAAGTACAAGCTTCCATTGTTCCGCATTCACAAATAGGAATATGCAACGTACTATCCATCTCATCCCAAAGTTTCTTCAATTTGTTATAATACATAGTTATACTAAGGGATCTTTGTTTTGAATTCACGATTTCATATTGAATTTGAAATATCAAAGGTCCATTCAATAATCCAAATCATTCTAATAAATCATCCTAAAGGACTTTCATAGATTTAGCATAAATGAAACTCTCCAAAAGTTCTTTAACCATAGAATTCAATATCTAACAGCAAATCATAAAATCGCAACAAATCCATTTTTGTTCATCAATAGAATTAGATTCTACTTTCGAATAAGTCCTGTAAAAAAAACCTATTTTCGATTTAACTCCAAGTGCGAGCTTAATCGATCTGCTCCAACTCACAAAATTATCACCATTGAAAATGATATTTGTAATTTGTGTGCTAGGGTTATCGAAGCTAGAAGAAAAACAAAGGATCATTGCAATCGGAATTTACATTCATCATCGAATTTTAGAATATTTTGAGAAATTGAATGCAGAACAGTGAGAGAAACTAGCTAACCTTGCTCTGATGCTATGTTCAAATCAGTAATTACTAAGGATTGAGGGTGGTGTGAGTCTTACTAGAAGTGTAGTTGGAATACTTGATATAAAGGAAGGAGAAAACTAAGCAAAAAAACTTTCTCTTACTGACTTTTTACTACATACCTTGAGGAATAAACTATTTATATAGAAAAGAAACAAATGAACTCTTAACATGTGTATAAATAAGTTAACAAAACTATAACTAATAGTAACCATCTTAACAAGCATAACCTATGCCACTTGCATGGGAGCTATCTACCTAGACCTGGGGTTAAGTCAAACTCAGCTTGGAACTAGCCCGGACTTGTTGGGTTAAAGGCCTGGTCCCCCTTGAATCGGGACCGACTAGGTTTAGGCCAATTCCGAGTTGGTTCACTTAACCTGATGGTTCAACTTGTTGGTTTTCGGCATGTGAATAGTCTAATTTTTTTTTTATTGGGAAAAAATATTATTTTATCTTTATTTTTTATTTGAAAAAAAAACTACTAATAAATTACAAGAATTTAAAATTTTGACTATTTTACTCTATTAATTGTTGGTCACTAAGATTAATGATTTATACCCTATTAATTGTTGAGCACGTTATTAATAATTTGCATTTTTAATAATGTATAATTATTACTTTATACCTACAATTAGTAAATTAAGTAGATAAATCTCTTTTTATAAGCAACATCTCAAGGAAAGCTTACCAATAAAATCAATGTAGGACTTGATTTATGACAAGCAATCCTCTCTGTGCTCTTTTATTACTTTAAAGGAAATTTCAGAAAATAATATAATCTATATGAGAGTTGGACTGATATTGTATAGGAATAATATTTATCTAATATTTATAATACACTTGCTATTTTATATATAAATAAATATATTCTTTATGACTTTTAATGGTATTAAATTATAAATACACTTGTATTTTTATAAATTATTAAAATATATTATTTACAAAAGTAGTTGTTCTTTCAAAAATTAAATAAGATCTTATAAAACTTATGATATTTTATGCCACGAACTCTTTTGGTGATTAAAGTAATGTATTTTACACCATAATTATCTACTTTTATCAATATTAAGATACATAGATTTTAATAATTTTTTTTATATACTCATATATATCATTTAATCTCAATATCAAATTTCAAATATAAGTAATAATATATATTTAATTTTATTTTATATTTTAATTAGAGAGAATATTTAAATTTAATTTATAAAAGACTTTTTTTTTATTTTTTATTTTTTAATTTCTGGATCGAAACCAATGGGTTAAACCGCTAGTTTCTTTAACTTGAGCTTGGACTCATCAGTCCAATGAGTCCAACATATTGGACCGCACTAACCCATCAAGTTCGATAGGTTAAACTATGATTTAAGCCCATGACTCACGAGTTCAAATCGGTTCAATAAACCGTTGGGTGATTCGGATTTAATTCATAAATTAGACTCAATCCTTCCTTAGGTTGATGCCTAACATCAACTTACCTAGCACCGTTCACGTTGAAGGCAATAATGCATCTTTGGTCCTCCTGGATATTAAAATCATATAGGCTGCCAATTGATAATCCCCGCCAGCGGAACAAAATCACAGGTAATTTTTATTTCTAGAGTGCAAAACCATCCATTTTAATATCTATTATGCAATAAAATTATAATATTAAATTAGTAAAAACGAGTTTTATAGTATCGAGATAATATGCAGATAGAAGTTAGTAGACTATGTGCTTCTTGATTTTTTTTTTTCCGAAGTTTCTCCACTTAAGCACAAGCTATCTGTTTATGTCACGTGATATTTTTCTCTTATTGACATCATAGTATTTGCCATTATGTATACGAAACGCAAAAATGAACTTATAAAATTAAATCCATAAGGGGTGATATAAATTTTACCAAACTTTTAAAATTTTTTTACTTGTTAAAATTTCTTGCAAGGTTCATTATTATAAATGCAGAATTAACAAAGTAAATGTAAATTCCGCAAAAATAAAGCCCTTCTTCATACCATATTCCTAGAAGACATACCTCGGCACGACTATTTAAGTTTAAATAAAATATAAGCCTATTTAAGTTTAAAGATGTTATTTGTAATCTGTGAAAATTATTTATTGAGTTTATAAAGATTATTTACAGTAGAGTCAAAATTTAAGAAAGTATTTACATTTTTCCCAAAATCCAAATTCGATTCCAACCTATTGAAAACCCATACTTCGTTGTTACTTAGGCTTTTTGCCCCCACTTGATTTAAGTAACGAGATCTCACGTTAGTTAAACAACAATATGCATGCTCCAGTGTACAGATTGGTTAAATGGGTCAAAGGCATAAAATAACTAAGTATTGGGAATATTTGACAGTTATGCCAGATATAAATCTCGATAGAAAAAGGTCATTTGGCATTTCAAGATTGCCTAAATAAATCTCCTCTGAGCTGTTCGATTTGATGAAGAACTAGTATTTCAAAATTTCAGAGTCGTTTACTTTGAATTAGCTATAAAAATATAAGATAATGCCGATCCACATAATCATAAAATAATGTTAGTTGATGGAAAAACCATATTATTCTTTCATGGAGCTGAATTTATTTTATTCAAATTAATTCTTCTTCTTCATTTTCTTAAGCTACATATTCAAGTTGATTCTAGAATATTCTAATTGTGTGTATACCTTAAAATTAGTAATTAGTATCAAACTATCCCAAATACTTTATATTTACGATGTCCGATGTAAACTAATCTATTGAATTTTTTGATTATAATCCTTGTAGAGGGCTTGCAAATGGATTTTAGGGTGAAACTCGGTAATGACTTGGGTTTAACTCTTTAATCTAAGTGATAAAATCCGAAAGGTCATGTCCATGGATTTAAAATAATTTAGAAAGATATGACATGGGGAGCTAAAAGTAAGGATTGTTACACTGATTTATCCATTATTAACCTTTTTTTTTAAGGAAAAAAAAGGTATGCCATGAGCTTAGATTGAAGAGGAGCTTGCATAAGTATCCATTAAGAGGAGGGTTGTCCTAGCCATTGGCAATCAATCCACTCATTTGGACATTGTGGAGAGCTAAACTTTATAAATACTCAAGAATTCTTCCTTATTTGGCATAAATTAGATATTTAGAAAAATGATATTCAGAAAAATGATATCATGTTGCGAGGTTGTTAATACAAAAGATGAATCGAAACATAGAATTAAAAACAATGGAATTGATACTCTACAGTAACGTTTAGACATAAGGATTGGACAGGATAAAAAAAATTGGACATGATAAGTATAATGAAAATTGGATAGTACAAGCTTATTGTATTATATTTGGCTTGTACGGTATTAGATAAAAAATTTATATTAAAAAATAAATAATTTTTTTGTAATATTTAATAAAAATAATATTTATTAACTTAATATTATAATATTGAAGAATATTTTTGGAAATATAAAATATTAATTATTTTTATCTAATAAATTTAATTTTTATACCATGATATAGATATAATAAAATTTAAACATTTTATTAAGTTTATTAATTTGATTTTTATCTAATTACTAAATAAATTTATAAATCAAATATAAGATAAATTTTTTTATTCAATCTAATAATATAAAAATTATACAACTAAACACTGCTATAACTCCAACACTGATCACACGTACCTTTAGATACCTTAAGATTACCTCCTAACCTTTTCTTTTTTTCATCTTCTCTGTGTTACTCCGTATCGTTCTTCTACATCCAAATATACGCAAAAACTTCCACCACATGTACGTGGCAATTATAACCGGATCGCTGGAGGTATAACCTTTACTTGTTCATTATCCAAGTAATTTTGAGAAGATAAGGCGAGAGCACGTACATAGGCATGTTAGATCCCATCGTTTGATGAATGAAAATTAATACATCGAACACCTAACTATTAGAAAGGTGAAAAAAAAAAAACGTATATATTCATTTTACATTTTCTATAAGCTTGTTTTTTTCTCAAATCATCTAATGAATCTCGAAAAGATGAAAATTTTCTCCTATTAATATATTGATAAATAATATCCTGAAGCCATCATTAACTGAAGTCAGAAGTGTACCGTGTTTATCTCTTTCATTAAGCTTAGTACAACCAACCTTTTAATTCATTATAAAGTAAGGTAAAAATAATACTAGATTATTTTTGTTACCATGTGCCAATAATTGTCCCTCCCGGTCAATACGGCTTAACCTGAGCCACTTGCACAGCACAGGAGCTGACTACCATCAACTTGCCCAGCTCCGTCACGTTGAAGGCAACGATCGTGCCTCTTTGGTCAACACGTATATTAAAATCATAAAGGTAGCCGATTAGTAATCCCCGCCATCCGAACCAAATCGCAAATAATAGCTTTGATTTATGGGGTGCAAAACTGTCCCAATGTAATATATATTATGAAACAATATCATAAAATTAAAATGGAAAGAAAAAAAAAATTATAGCATTCAAGATAACGTACGGATAGAAGAAATCAATAAAAGTTAGGAGACCGTGTGCTTCTTGGCTTAATATACACAAGCTATATATGCATATGTCACATGAAATTTTTCTCTTATTGACATTATTGCATTTGCCATTCTGGATACAGAAGGTAGAAAAGATTTTTTTTAAATCTATAAAGGGTGAAATAAATTCACCTAACTTTTAAGTCCTTTTGTTAAGATTTCTTGTTAAGAGCTCCTCCCCATTCTTTTTCCATTTTCCTCTTTAATTTTATGTTTTCCATTCTTTTTCTTTGTTTTTTCTTGTTTACTATGTAGTAACATCACATAAATTTGACATAATAAAGATAGTAAAATTACTTTCTTTTTAAGTTTCACAGATTTTGCTGCAAGTTACGTAGGTTTTACATATACAAAATTTATAATATGATGTAAGATTACTTTATTAAATTTATAGTAACAAATACTAAATTTATGTGTGCCTTGCAATATCTTATATCATGTAGGTTTTATAGGATATATATACTAAGATGGTTCCAAGACGATAAAGGATGGTTTTTAGTTTCAAAATTTGAAAATCTATATGTTACTGGAGAAAATATGAGTAAGGTCTCATATTTTACTTATTTATACCAACTCACATTTGTTGTAATGTATTATGAACAGCATATGATATATATGTTATGAGTATGCAATTTATACCATATGCTGTTTATATTGTATGTTTATTATGTTATACTGCAATATATATGCTACGTATAATTATTTCAGTTGTGTTTCGCAATTAGGAACGGACCTAGGTAGAGGCTGAAAGGGGCCCTCACCCTAGCTCAAAAAAGGTTTAATTATGTAGAAAAGAATCTACATATTATATGTAGATTTTATAAAATAAATCTTAATATCGTTTTTAAATTTGGTATACGAACCGTGTGGTTTTATATCTCTGCCTATGATTTCTTTTGAAGCAATTATGATATATGGAGACAACAAATAATATATACCCCTTCAACATCTATCGCACACTTTCATCCAACTGGCTGACTAATTAATCAACCTAGCATTTTTAATTTTTTCTGTTTCCTCAGAAAAAAAAGGGAAAAAAGAAAATTAAACAGCTCCACGAACTCAAGTACACATACAATTTCCGCAAATGAACATACGAAAATTAAAAAAATAACTGAGCAAAAGGACATGTGAATGGCAGTTGTTCAGTAGTTGAAGTAATATAAAGAAAAGTTTTGATTTTTGAATTAGCTAAAATAAATTTTACGATTAGGAGAGATTTACGTGTGGAAAACCGGATATACTATGGCGGACCATTGCACTTACCTAACCATACGTACCAACCATAAAGAGACAAAAGAACAGGCAGGAATGCAGGCCTGTTTCAATTGTCACTTAGAATAGATTTCGCACTACACACAAAACACTACCATCATTCTCCTTCTTACATTCTTCTCCTTCTCCTTGATTGTTGCCAACTAGTACTGTGTTTTCCAACAGCTATATATTAGCTATTCCATGGATATAGCAGCTAACGCTATAGTGGAAGTTGCCGAATGTTCATGGGCTTCACTAGCTGAACCTATAAGCTACATCTATAATCCCACAAAAAATTTGAAAGCGCTAGAAGATGAGCTACAACGATTGGTGAATAGAAGTGTTGATGTTGAGAATGAAGTTGAGCGCGAAGAAGTTAGGCAAGGGGGTAAAGGTACACAACAAGTGGATGGCTGGCTGAAGAAAGTGCAGCAACTTCAAGTTGAATCTCTTCAACTCATTCAAGAAGGAAAGTCATACCAACAAAGCAACTGCCTTGTATGGTGCAACTGTCGATCCAGCTACAAACTTGGAAAGAGAGTGACCCAGTTGCTCGGTGACGTGAATGAATACCGAGTTGAAATCTTAAATCCCTTAGTTATTACATTGCCTCCTCAAGTACGTGAGATGCCTATAGAGGACACCGTCGGCCTTGACTCCATGGCTTCTCAAGTGTGGAAATGGCTTCATGCAAAGGATGTAGGAATCATTGGATTATACGGGATGGGAGGTGTTGGGAAAACCACCCTCTTGAGAAAAATCAATGAGGAGTTCCGTCGCACGAGCCATGAATTTCATGTTGTGCTACGGCTTGTGGTGTCGAAACAAGTCGATTTTGATAAAATAAGAGAAAGCATAAGGAAGGATTTAGGAATTGGAGATAATTTATGGAATAATCTACCTGAAGATGCAAGAGCCACAGAGTTATGCAAAGTCTTGAATACAAAGAAATTCGTACTATTAATAGATGACGTATGGGGGCAACTCGATGTGGCCGAAATTGGAATTCCTATTCCTAATTCACAAAATGGATCCAAAATAGTGGTTACGACTCGGTATGAAAGAGTATGCGGGCAAATAAAAGCTGACAAGAAACTTAAAGTCCAGTGTTTGTCAGCACAGGATGCCCTACTGTTATTTAATAAGTATGTCGGTGATGACACTTTAAGTTTGCACCCAGATATACCTAAACATGCCAAAGATGTCGTCGATGAGTGCAAAGGCTTACCTTTGGCTCTTATTACCACCGGAAGAGCCATGGCAAGCATGAAAACTCGTGATGAATGGGCAAGTGCAATAAGTATTTTGAGAAACTATCCTCTTGAGTTTCCAGATTTGGTGGATGTTGTTTATAATCTACTTCGTTTCAGTTATGATAGATTGGACTCCACCCATCAGCACTGCTTTCTTTATTGTGCTCTCTTCCCTGAGGATTATACTATTAATAAAGCCCATCTTATTGACCTCTGGATAGGGGAGGGATTTCTGGGTGATACCGATAACATCCATAGAGCAAGGGATAGAGGTCAGCTCGTTATGGGGAGTTTGAAGTCAGCATGTTTGTTGGAGAGCCGCAAGGATGAAGATGATAAGGTTAATATGCATGATGTATTACGTGACATGGTTCTATGGTTAGCTCGCGAGCATGGGAAAAACGAAAACAAAATCATAGTAGAAGAAGGAGACGAGAGAATCATCAGGTGGAAGGATGCTAAAAGAGTATCATTACAAGGTTATCGGATCAACCATGTCACTGAGATACTGGTACACTCCAGTCTTGAGACATTACTGATTAATTATGCTTTGCTGGAGACATTACCAGAGGGATTTTTCAACTCTATGCAGGTTTTAAGAGTTCTTGATATGTCACAGAATAATAAGTTTAACAAGTTACCTTCAGGAGTTGGAAGACTAGTCAAATTACAGTACCTTAACCTGTCAAGAACAAGAATTAAAGTGCTGCCCGATGAATTGAAGTACTTAACCTCTTTGGTATACTTACTGCTAGATGAAACAGATTTTCTTGTAAATATTCCAAAGAAAGTAATTTCAAGTCTCGTGTCTTTAAAAGTTTTTAGAAAGACTGGATTTAAGAGACCTCTCAATGATGAAAGAGGGTTGATAGAGGGGCTAGAGGGCTTGAACCGGTTGGATGAACTATCAATTCATGTAAGTACTGCCTTTAGCGTCCACAAATTGTTGCAGTCTGCAAGATTCCAATCGATCATTACACAATTGGAATTATGTGTGCCCTCTGATTTGACTGCCATTAGAATACCGACCTCATCTTTGAGAAAAATATTGCGGCTAAATACACTTCGTTTAAGTGGATGTCATTCATTGGAGAGCATGGAAATATATGAGGACGGTGAGAGTATGATTCCAATGCATGTGAATGACCGTCTATCAAGAGGGTCAGAGTTGACAAATCTACACCAAGTGAGTATCGTTACATGTCATAAATTAAGGAACCTATCATGGCTTATATATGCACCAAACATCCAAATACTCGAAGTCTATACTTGCAACATGCTTGAGAAGATCATTGATGAAGATATTCTGCAACATGTAAATGAAAATGCAAGTGCAAGGTTCTTCTCATCTCTCAAGTCTCTTGGTTTGAAATATTTACCAAATTTGAGGAGCATTCACAGTAGAACCTTATCATCTCC
This sequence comes from Lumnitzera racemosa, assembly GCA_024138005.1. Lineage (NCBI taxonomy): Eukaryota > Viridiplantae > Streptophyta > Magnoliopsida > Myrtales > Combretaceae > Lumnitzera > Lumnitzera racemosa. Next base: position 83,440,108 of record JAMXBC010000012.1, read on the forward strand.
TTCACTAACAAACATTACGATTGACAAATGTCCTGATCTGGAGAAGCTTCCCTTTGACTCTAACAGTGGAAAGGATAGCCTAGAAATAGTCGTGGCAGAGTATAAATGGTGGAGGGGATTGCAATGGGATGATGAAGAAGCTAAGGCTTTTTTCACCTCAAAGCTGACTTGTTGGATTTAGTAGCTGAGATGCCTGTGTTTGGTTCAATCAAAATAGGAAGTTAGTGGAGATGTCTATGCTTCAGATGGATAGTGATGAAATTTGTGTGGAGAATATAATGTAATGGTTATGTGAAAATGCTTTAATTGGAATTTGCATTATTTATTTATTTCAATTATTTTTCTTTTAGTGTAAACTAATATTTTCTTTCTTTTTTTTTTTTTTTTTTAAATGTTAAAGCCACAGCAGTTTGTGGTGGTGGGCTTTTAGCAGTGTTCTGGGTGTGCGTGGAAGAATTGTGTGCTGTGTACTATGCGATTCTTGTTTAATGAAATGGCTTATATAATATTATACCTTCGGCTTGCTGTCCATGTCCAAATTGTCCATGGGCTGATCTTTAATTTCCCTTTTTTTTACGTTTAGTTTCTTTTTGTATTTTTGGAAATTTCAGGAAAATGGGATATGTTCTGCATGCTCTGACCATCTTAGCAATATCTGTGTAAAATCTTGAGGTGGCTATGCTCCCTTTCACACGTTACAATTACAAATGCAGCAAAATGAGTTCGTAATAGCCAACTGATGGGATTGCATTTTCTTTTCAGGAGTGAATCAAGATGGAAAGAATTTGGATTTTGCCTTGGTTGAGTATGAAACTTGAAAGCCCTCTCTCTCTTTATTTCATTTTATAAGCCATAACCCTTCCCCGACCAAGCTAACATTTATAGCAGTTGTCTTAAGAGGCTTATTTGGAATAATAAAATCTGGAAAATCTGTGTTTGTTCCCGGTAATTTGCAATGTTTCTAATTTATTAATGTCAAACGTTAATGTAAGAAATTTGTGTAGTGTAGTGAATTATTCCTGTTCGATGATGTAATTTTGTGTCAATTGTGAGGAATGTGTATAGTGTAGTTTTCTCTCTCTCTCTCTCTCTCTTCCTAAATGCATCGACATTTCGAATCCAACCCCACTAGGCCCTACCTCACTCTCTCTGTTCGTCTTCCATTGTAAAGCCACAATCCGTCCCTGACCAAGTGGGACGGGCGACGACCTAGCTAACAGGCCAGTGTGATGACGATTTCACAAAGGTTTTTGTGTTGGAGGTCAATCCTGAGGCACTTTCTCTCTCTCTCTCTCTTCTTTACTGTTTGGGCGCTTCTTTTTCTATATTTATAGTTTCGAATGTAGAATTTCTAAAGCCAAACGAAATGAGGACATTGATAATAGTAATCTTTTTCCTTTAGAGTGTTCATCTTGTTTGGGATAAAGACGACGTACATGCGACAACATTCCTAATTGGATTAGTCCGTTGTTGCTGGTAATCAGCACGCATTGAGACGATGTGCTGTCTTGCTTAAATTACTTGAAACCCTAAAGAGAAGGTAATTGATTAGGGACCTAGATTGTTTCCAGCATCAATCTATTAATAGAAATCTTTCAATTAAAATTGAGGTAGATGTTCACCTTTTTACTGTCCATAGGCATGCCTAGATATCAGAACATTGGTAAACAAACATGTTGGAAACCCGCGAGGGATTTATCTAGTGTGTTATTCAGTAAGTCTTCCTGCAATAGTTTTTATGAGTTAATTTTGCTCACAGACCTAACATTTATAGGAACTTATTTGTAATAATAAAATCTGCAAAGTAGATACTTGCTTATGGTAATTTGTATTGCTTCTAATTTATTAGTGTAAAACGATAATGTAAAAAACGTGTATAGTCTAGTACATTATTCTTGTTCGATGAAATGGCCCAACGAGGTTGTTTGAAGTCAACCTGGCATACTTTTGTTTGCCTTTGGCCGCTTAATCAATTTCATGTTTTCAAATGTAGATGTTTAAAGCTGAAGGAGGCAAATGATTTACCGAACCTTCAAGTGGAAGTATTGAAAGTACCCCAGCAACATGCTTTCTTTTGGAAACTTCTCTTACTTTTTCTTATTTTGATTAGTGTTCCATTAACGGAGTTCTTTGCGGAACTCGTTAACAAGTCTAGAAATAAAACCTTTTCCCATTTCTAAAGCTGATTGGACACTTCAAATGAGCTTAGGATGCTCTCTATCGTCTCAATTTGAACAAGCATTACTAGTTTGGATATTTTCTAGAGCCTATATTGAACTTAGCCAATGAGAAACGAAATATTGGAGGAGAAAGATGGAAAAATTAAAAGATAACAATACCTTGTCTTGGAGGGTAAATCAAAATCTTGGAGATATTGCTCTGGCATTATTGTATCCGCTATACTTGAAAAGTGACCCTGCCTTGTTTATATCTCTTAGAGCCTTAGAATCGTTAATTAGAGCGAATTGCAAGAAACTCAAATGCAGCAAATATTCAGATTGCAATATGGCTTGTGCATAAACTGACTAAGCATGGCAAGCATGGGCTATCTATTAGATCTCACAAAAAGGAAATCAAATTCAAATGTACATAAAGCATAGAAATGCAGCCGAGACGAGAGAAAAAGGGTATTACCAAATCTGAAGTGATATTACTTGGATAAGCAACCATGAGCTACTGTAAAATGTATGGGTTTGTATATGTATGTATGGGTAAGAGGTAACTGTATGACTATGGGTATGGAGGGTGAAGTGTGAATGGCTGTGTCTAAGATATATTTGTATGGGTAGTTATGAGAGCAAGAGTATGAGTATGTATAGGTATGTATGTAAATATAGGTGTGGCTATGTACGAAATAATGGGTTTGGGAATGGGAGTGAGTACAGGAAGGTACTTAAGGATGTGAGTTCAGTATGAGTATGTGAATGGAGTGGGTCATAGTGAAGAAGATGAAAAAAAGGGTGGTTGGGGATGATGATGGATGTTAGTGGATGGAACGTGACATGAGCAGTTGCTCATCAGGCTCTACCCTGGCTCTCTCTCCCCATTAGTGCTCGGCTAATGAATTATGTGAGTATCGGAAGGTGTTTGGCCTCTTAGCGGATTGTTCTTTTGCTTTTTCCCTTTTGGTTGAAACTGATAATTGTTCATTTGTTAGTGTTATTCACTTCTTCATTATTCTCTTTTCCTTCGTGTGCTCCTTGTGTGGAATAAGGTGTATATGTATTGGAAGGATTGTAGGTTTCTGGTGTTCTACTTTGATATGCTTTCTGATAAAACGCTAAACTTAAGACTTCTGAATCTATCAACCATCAAATGTTTGATGTTTATGTATTTATTTAGTGTGTTGTAATGCTGGCTTTGTGTCTTTATTGACACATAATTTTAAATTTTTTGTAATATGCTCACATAATGGAAATACATCACGAAAGTGTAGCATCTTTGAGCATTAGCCTTTTGGAGTAATGTAAAGCTTGTTCATTTCAACCAATATAAAGTGTTCTTTTCTCTACTATTGTAGAGTTGATACGTATAATGACGTTACGTGTTTGCAGTTATTTCATGCAGCAGCTATAGTGCCATACCTGCAGTGCTGCAATCAATTCTCAACCATATTGCAGCTTCTTGTGTAGCAATTCATGGGATGATGAATCAGAATGTATTCTTTCATTTCATTTGATTTTTTTTTTTTTTTTTAGGAGATCGAAGGAAATAATGATTTTTTCTTTTCCAAATCCTTTGTATTCTCAGGTTTGTTTTGGTTTTGGTTATTCTACCGAAGCTTATGGTAATGTAAACTGGGTCCTCTTGAGTCCTGAACTATATTCGTTAAAAAATTTAAGAAAAAAGAGGAAGAAAAGAAAAAAGAATCATCATGCAGCAGCTGTTGAGACGTTTGATTCGTTAATGTGCATTGACTATGGTGCTCTGCTTTTTCGTTTGAAATGGTGTTTGAGACACATTTGGGTATCATCTGGTCACTTCGCAGGATACGATTTCCCTCGAAGTTTTTCTTGAGAGCTTCATGAGAACGTAAAATGTGATCACAAATTTCTAGAGGATTGTATTAAAAAGGATAATCATAATCCTAAAAGTTTCAAGAGCAATTAAATAAATACACTTGAGAAAGTAAACACTAGCAGAATATGCTAGTTTGGTAACAGATTAAAAAATATGAGCATAAATGAGTTTTGTAAGTCCTTGGTAGAATATGCAGGTGCTTTTAAGTCGAATCTAAGGGCATCATCAGCCCGTGGTTGATCTAGCCCTTAGGTGCTTCATGTTAAATATCATACTTAATCAAATCATTTCGATTAATACATGGTTGAGATTCAATTTTAATGTAATTAATTTACAATACAATAAATGTAAACGACAAAGATAGTGCATCATAGAGCATTTATTATGACATATGTAATGAATGTATGAGCTAAATGTCAAATTCTGTTTCCAATTTTTAATTTTTTTCATTATCAACTACAACATGCGAAAATGTACTAGTTTCTTGGAAAAGCGTTTTTGGATGGGAGGAAGTTTTGCATGAAACAAACCCGTTAATTTGAAGGAAAGTATTCTTTTAACTGCTGGGAAGGAATGGAGGAATAGAAAAAGAACAAGGTTTGATAACGATGATAATATTAGGTTCGATTCCATTTAAAAGAGTGAATCATACTGAATCAAATCATGTCTATCTGTAGTTAAGATAGGGGATAACAACCGAGTGTTGGATAGTTACTTCAGTAAATAAAAAGATTACTCTCTCATTAAGATCTTGAGAGGGATGAATGTGCACATTTCTCTTCAAACAAGGATTCAAAAGCCTTAAAGAATTATGCTATATATATATATATATAGTGTATTATTTTAATACGAGCCTTCAAAGGAAAAAGACATGGCAAATATTGAGACCAAAAAAAGAATCTATCATATTCTTTACCTAAATCTGAAGCCTAGATAGGTCCTTGGATATAATACTTTTGCATTGAATATTATATATATATGTATATATTAAGCAATCACCATAAGCATATGGGGAAAAAAGTTTTCCATCAATATTTTTTTCACTTCTAGCTCTTTTGGTTCCAATGAATTTTAAAAGGAAAAATGTGGAAAAAACTTTTCCATCAAACAAATGCCACATCATCAGGAAAAGAATATTTGGACAAAGATATAATTTTATTTTGTCAAAGAACTCTCAACATAAATATGTCCCGCACCTTTCGGTAAACAAAAGATTACTCTCTAATTGAGGCCTCCAAAGGAAGGAATATGCTCATTACTCGTTAAACAAGTATTACTAGCCATAAAGACTTTTTTCATTCTGTATAAAATATCGTGTATATATATATATAGTGTATTATTTTAATATAAGGTATAAAAAAAAGGTAAATCTACCCCCATTCTAATGGTCAAGCACCTATTCCTCAATCATTTCAACATAAAAGACAGGGCAACCTTGAGACCAAGAAAAGAATCCATCCTATTCTTTACCTAAATCAAAAGCCCAAGCAGTTTTTTTTTTCCTTTAATAATGCTTTTGCATTGAAGAGCTATATATATAAACCAATCACCATAAGCATTGGAAATACCACATTGCCCTCATATACCACATTTCCAAATTTTATGCTCGCCTAAATTGGTTCTCTATACACCATTCATCTCGTTACAACAACCTTTACTTGTTGATAAATAGGTACATTTTTATTCATTAAATTTTGTATTTTTTTTTAGTGGGTGATTTATGAACAATTTTTCATTTCCTTAGATAGCTACAACAGTAGAAAAAAATAAAAGGTGAAAAGTCTGTACGTAAAATTATAAATCAATAAACAAATTTGAGTTTAGATAAAAAATTTCGTAAAACAATAAAGGTCTTCATTTTTGTTTTTTTTTCCATAATAGAGGTCTTCTTCAAATTATAGTCTACTTAAACATGATGTATTTCATTTTAATTTTACCATGTTAAAAATGAGTTCATGAGTTTATAAACGTATTGGTACACTAAAGTGTAATCTAAGTATGACCATTTAAAAAGTTCTAGAACCTAAAGTTTTGGGTCGGATTGCCAAAATTCTAAAAGTTTTAGAAGTTGATAGGTAAAAATGAAAGATTTAGGGCTTGATCGCAAAGAAATAGTTACAACAGTTTTATTGTATTTTTCTTGAACTTTAAGTGTGTGCCCATGTGTATTATGTATCAATTATTTTTAACAATCTTTCAAACTGTATTGTTCTGCAATAATACATACAAAAATACTACCATCTAATAATTTTATGAGGTTACCAACTTCAAATCGGATTCAAAACCACATTTCACTTATAATTCACTAAGCTTTAAGGAGGTAGTCCTTCAAATAAAAGCTTTTCTTTTACCGTGAAAAGCCATATAATCAATAACTCCACTATTATTATTACCTCATGATCTACAAATCTAATAATTAAAGCTCCTAAAATTCACACAGCTTATTGTAATTATTCTACAGTAATGCTTACTGTTTGTATAAGCTGGAGGTTAATGCCCTTTGGCTTTAAACAGCACCAGTTTAAAATATTGACTCTTAAATGTTATAAATTAGAAAAAAATGAATAAAGAATTATAAGAAAATTTAAAAATTATGGTAAAGTAATAACTTCGATTATATGTTGTACAAGCTTTTTATTTAAAAATTTGTAACTCTTGCTTTGCGTTTAAAGTTCATTAACATGCTTTGTAAATTAGTACTTTTCCTAAAATTTTATCGCATTCTCTGTAATTGGTTATTCACGTGACACTTTATCTTTCAGTAATTTCTCTTAGTTTGCACAAACAGTTGTGCTTAAATCTCATAAATTTGTTATTTTTTTGATAAACTTCTTTTTATAAAATAATTCCAATTGTAATCAAAGGCTAGCTTTTATATCTTTATCTTCAAAATTTCATAAATCTTGAGTAATTCATAACTGTGCTCCATATTTTGCAAATTTCTTAACATTTCACAACGTTGACCACCTATTGTTTTCATCAGTTTTTCTTCAAAAAAAGTTAACATTGCTCAATTAGTGCATTTCTCCCTTTTTTTTTCATGACTTTAGTGTTTTTCGTTACTTCATATTAAAAAAATTACCCTTATAAAAAGTTTGTAAATGCACTTAAATTTTTCTAATATTGTTTTATTTTATGATTTTGCTTTGTTTTAGTAATATAGACCCTCAAATTTTTATTAATATCCTTTATATTTATACAACTGTTTGAAAAATTAATTTTCCTAAAATTAAGGGATTTATGTTTGAAGTTTGCATTACACATAGATGTTACTGAGGAAAGGTTATGTTAAATGCATCTTTTGCGATTCCATATACCAATTGGATATTAACCGACACATTATATACTATATTATATGTCATATATTGCTTATATTATATAAGTTACTATAACTCATGTATAATAATAAAAAATATTTCACATACAAAGTATATTATCATATAATGTGTTGCATATGACTTTGTGAACCCATACAACTACCTTATTTTACCACCAGCTGTAAAGAGAGTAAATGAAAGCAGCAACACAAAACTTGTTGAAATTGTCAACTAGACTCAATTTTAGAATATACATAAAGCACTCCATCATCCTCCTTCTCCCATCCTTCTCCTTGATTGTGGCCGAATATTTATTGTCTTTTCCAACAGTTATTAGCTCTCTTGGATATCGCTGCAAATGCTATAGCAAGCGTTATAGCGGAAGTTGCCAAATGTTTATGGGGTTCACTAGCTGAAGCTGTAAGCCACATGTATAATCCCACAAAAAATTTGAAGTTGCTAAAGGACGAATTAGATCGTTTGGAGAATAAAAGTGTCGACGCTAAGAATGAAGTTGAGGTTGAAGAAACTAGGCAAGGAGGCAAACGTACAGAGCAAGTGGCTGCCTGGCTGGAAAAAGTGCAACAACTTCAAAATGAATCCCGTCAACTCATTGAAGAAGGAAGGTCATACCAACACAACAAGTGCCTCGTATGGTGTTCTCCTACCAACTGTCGATCCACCTACAAACTTGGAAAGAGAGTAATGTGGTTGCTTGGTGATGTGAATGGATGTCAAGCTGAAGGAGATAAGTTTGATGCCTTAGTCATTAGATTGCCTCATCAAGTACGTGAGATGCCTACAGAGGACACCGTCAGCCTTGACTCCATGCTTTCTCAAGTGTAGGAATGGCTTCAAGAAAGGAATATAGGAATCATTGGATTATGGGGGATGGGAGGTGTTGGGAAAACCACCCTATTGAGAAAAATCAATGAGAAGTTCCGTTGCACGAGCCATGAATTTAAAGTCGTGTGGATTACTGTATCAAAGCAAGTCAATTATGAAAAAATAAGAGAAAGTATGAGGAAGGATTTAGGAATTGGAGAAGATGTGTGGTGTAATCTATCTGAAGATGCAAGACTTGTAGAGCTATATAGTGCACTGAATAGAAAGAAATTTGTACTATTGATGGATGACATATGGGATCCACTGGATTTGGACAGCATTGGAATTCCTATTCCTAATCCTATAAATGGATCCAAAATAGTGCTTACGACTCGGTCGAGAATTGTGTGCAAACAAATGAAAGTTGACAAAAGAATGAAAGTCCAATGTTTGTCACCAGAGCAAGCCCAACAATTATTTGAAGCAAATGTTGGTGAGGACGCTCTAAATTTGCTCCCAAGTATACCTAAATATGCTAAAGAAATTGCCGAAGAGTGCAAAGGCTTGCCTTTGGCTCTTATTACCATTGGGCGAGCCATGTCTAGCATGAAGACTCTTAATGACTGGTCATGGGCAATAAGAGTTTTGAGGAACTATCCTATTGAGTTCTCAGAAATGGTGGATGTTTATAAGTTACTGCGTTTCAGTTATGATAGACTGGACTCACTTCATAAGAAATGCTTTCTTTACTGTGCCCTCTTCCCTGAGGACCATGAAATTAGAAAAGACCATCTCATTGATCTCTGGATGGGGGAAGGATATCTGGGTGAAACAAATGATATATATAGAGCACGGGATAAAGGTGAGTTCACAATCCGGAAATTGAAGTTGGCATGTTTGTTAGAGGAAGGCTGGGATAGTCTAGTGGTTAAGATGCACAATGTGATTCGTGATATGGCACTATGGTTAGCTCGTGATCAAGGGAAAAATGAAAACAAAATCATAGCGCTAGAAGAAGACGTAAGCATCTCTAGCTGGAAAGAAGCCGAAAGAGTATCTTTGAGTGGTCCTAGAATCACTCATGTCACGAAATCACCGGTATGCTCCAATCTTGTAACATTACGGATTAATGGAACTAAGTTGGAGACATTGCCAGAGGAGTTTTTCGATTCTATGAAGGTTTTAAGAGTTCTTGATATGTCACGGAATAGAAAGTTTAAGAAGTTACCTACAGGAGTTGGAAGACTAGTCAACTTGCAGTACCTAACCTATCAGGAGCAAGCATTGAAGTGCTGCCCAATGAATTGAAGTACTTAACCTCTTTGGTATACTTTCCGCTAGACGATACAGAACATCTTGTAAATATTCCAAAGGAAGGAATTTCAAGTCTTTCATCTTTAAAAGTTTTTAGAAAGACTGGATATGGCATGCTTCTCAATGATGAAAGAGGGTTGATAGAGGGGCTAGAGGGCTTAAACCAGTTGGATGAACTATCACTTGCTGTAAGGACTTCCTTAAGCATCCAGAAATTATTGTTGCAGTCTCCAAAATTGCAATTGATCATTGCACGATTGGAAATCTATGAGTGCTCTGAGTTGACTGCCATTAAAATACCGACTTTATCTTTGAGAAAAATATTGCGTTTAAATGCACTTATATTGGTGGATTGTGATTCACTGGAGAGCATGGAAATATATGAGGACGGTGAGAGTATGATTCCAATGCATGTGAATGACCGTCTATCAAGAGGGTCAGAGTTGACAAATCTGCACCAAGTGAGTATCATTAGATGTCATAAATTAAGGAACCTATCATGGCTTATATATGCACAAAACCTCCTAACACTTGAGGTATATGAGTGCAACAAACTTGAGAAGATCATTGGTAAAGATATTCTGCAACATGTAGATGAAAATGCAAGTGCAAGGCTCTTCTCATCTCTCAGGATTCTTTATTTGTCCGATTTACCAGAGCTGAGGAGCATTCACAATGGGACATTATCATCTCCTTCACTAACGTAAATTCAGATAGATGGATGTCCTAGATTGAAGAAGCTTCCATTTGACTCTAACAGTGGAAAGAATAATTTAGATATTGTCATGACAGAGCATGAATGGTGGAGTGGATTAAAATGGGATGATGAAGCTCTAAGGATTTTTTCACCTCAAAGCTCTCTCCTTTCTAATAATAGCTAGGATGTCTATGTTTGGTTTAATCAAATAAAAAACTAACTGAGATGTTTATGCTTCGAATAGATAGTGATGAAATTTATGTTGAGAATGTAATGGTTATGTGGAAATGTTTTAATTGGAATTTGTATTATTTATTTATTTTAATTATCTTTCTTTTGAGTGGAAATTGATTTTTTTTAATTAAAGCTATAGCAATTTGTTGTAACCAAATATGGTAGGCTTTTAGTACTATTCTAGGTGTGCAAGGAAATGCTTTTTATATTTCATTTCGTAAAACAGTTCAAAAATATATGCCGTGTAGTGTAATGTATTATATACTATGCATTATCCTTGATTCAACGAAATGACTTGTATTATACATTTAGGATAGTGTCCATTTCCATGGGTTTTTTTTTCCCCTTCGATTCTCTCTCTCTTTAATTTGGAATATAAATAAAACTGAAAAATGCTTTGAATTGAGCTGAGAAAGAAGTAGTTACATGGAAAAGCTACTGCAATGGGCTTTTAATAGTATTCTTGTATTTTGGAAATTTTTAAGAACATATAAAACTCAAAACCCCTCTCTCTCTCTCTCTATTGGATTCCCACTATAAGCTACAAACCTTCCCTATCTAAGCATTTTTCTGCAAAATCGATGTTTGCTTATGGTAATTTGTGATGCTTCTAATTTATTAATGTAAAACGCTATCGTAAGAAACATGTGTAGAGTAGTGCATTATTCTTATTTGGTGAAATAGCCCAATTAGATTGTTTGCTTGTAGATATTACTCAACATGGTTCATCTTTAGATAGTATTTGATTGTATAATTTTTATAGTATTAGATTGGATAAAAAAGGTTTGTCTCATGTTTAGTTATAATTTTGCTTGATGATTGGATAAAAATTGAGTTTATGGACTGAACAAAAAGTCTAAATTTTATCCTATCTATATCATAATTCAAAAATAAAAATCACTTGATAAAAATAAAAAATATTTTACATTTTCAAAAATACCTACTTATGTTATAATATTGAGTTAATTAACATTATTTTTTATTAAATATTAAAAATTTATTTATTTTATAATATAAATAATTAATTTTTTAATATAAATTTTTTGTTCAATATTATACAAATTAAACATAGTATAATAAGTTTATATTGTCTACTACTCCTTATACTTATCATATCCAATTCTTTTTATCCAATTTAACTCTTATAATCAAACACTATTTTTATCTTTTATTGTTTACTTGCACTTAGGCCATAGCACTATTATTTTCCTATTGGACATGAATTTACCTAAATGTACGCCATATGCTTGAAGTAGCCCTATCATATTTGCATCTCTTAGATTAGACTCAAAATCCTTAGTAAGAGCTAAATGGAAAAAACTCGAATACAATAGATACTATGATTACAGTATTACTCATGCACAAATTGATTAAGCAAATTAAGTATGAGATATTGATTAAGCAAATTAAGTATGGGTTATCTCATAGTATAACTTTTATTATTTCCACAATACTCCAACTCCCTATGGCAATTCCATCATTTAGTATATTTACTATCAAGTAATGTGCAAACTCGTGTAGTCTTAGCAAATGTATAAATTTAAGGTAATTCTCATGGATAATGTGCCCCTTTAGTTTTATTTTTTTTTTAATAAGTTGTTGTAGTGATGCATTCTATATTTGCTAACAAAGTGGCAAACCTTAGTACATCAATAGACATTTTATTATTATAGTCATCCTAAAAATAGTTAGTATTTCAAAGCAGCATCAACCTAAAGGTTAGAGATTCATGTCATTCTAGGTTGTGGTTTACCAAGATCCCCTTAGTTTCTTTGAAAGTTATCACATTTCTCTTTCGGTCAAACTTTAGTCAACTCTACAATTACTTTGTTTACTTTCTTTACCAATCTAATAGACTCGTAATAGGCACATAATTTTGAACATTTGCTACAGAAATTCATGCAATCATGTGCATAGCCATTAGTTTTGGTTGATCTAATTTGTTGTTCTCTTGCACTGGCAGGGGACGAAACTTATTATGGTGCAAGGTAATGTTACAAATTGCTTCAATCTAACAGTTCTCTTTTCATAACATTGCATAATATTAGAAATTCAAGAACTCCTAGTGATAAAACTAGATGTGGTTCAACTTCTTTGTTCAGAGTATTTCTTCTTCTACAACTTGTAAGCATAATAAATATCAATATGGAAAGGTTCTCTTTTTCCTCTTTGCATTTGGTAGAGTAATCTGTGCTCACATGAAATATAAACAAGTCATGATTATTGAAACTTACTAAGGTAATCTAGTAGGTTAAGGCAATCAAACTCTTTATTCTAATCTATGGAAGATTTCCTTTTTTTTTTTTTTTGAGTAAACTGAATATCTATCGATGGTGATATGGTGATGTGCCTAGTAAGGCATTGATACAACTTGGAGGTTGTTCATAAGAAGAGAAAATGTTAATAGTTTTAACCAGCCAACTTTTCTACTAATTAGCAATAGCAAGATTGTGAGCACGATTACTGTTGCAAGCTTTCTTTATTGTGCCCTCTTCCCCGAGGACGGTGAAATTGAAAAAGACGGTCTCATCGACCTTTGGATAGGCGAAGGATTTCTGTGTGAAACAATCCGAAAATTGAAGTTAGCATGTTTGTTAAAGGAAGGCTGGGATAGTCCAGTAGTTGAGATGCCCGATGTGATTCGTGATATGGCACTATGGTTAGCTCGTGATCAAGGGAAAAACGAAAACAAAATCATAGCGCCAGAACAAGACGTAAGCATCTCTAGCTGGAAAGAGGCTGAAAGAGTATGTTTGAGTGGTCCTAGTATCACTCATGTTACGAAATCACCGGTATGCTCCAATCTCGTCACATTACTGATTAATGAAACTAAGTTGGAGACATTGCCAGAGGAGTTTTTCGATTCTATGAAGGTTTTAAGAGTTATTGATATGTCATTGAATGAATGGTTTCACAAGTTACCTACAGGAGTTAGAAGACTAGTCAACTTGCAGTACCTTAACCTGTCAGGAACAAGCATTGAAGTGCTGCCCGATGAATTGAAGCGCTTAGCCTCTTTGGTATATTTGCTACTAGATGAAACACATGAGCTTGTAAGTATTCCAAAGGAAGTAATTTCAAGTCTCTCATCTTTAAAAGTTTTCAGAAAGACTAGTAAGGTCATTGTACGGAGACACCTAAATGATGAAACAGGGTTGATAAAGGGTCTAGAGGGCTTGAACCAATTGGATGAACTATCACTCAATGTAAGGACTTCCTTTAGCGTCCAGAAATTATTGTTGCAGTCTCCAAAACTCCAATCGATCATTGCACAATTGGAAATCGATAAGTGCTCTGAGTTGACTGCCATTAAAATACCGACATCATCTTTGAGGAAAATATTGCGTCCAAATACACTTTGTTTAGCTGAATGTGACTCATTGGAGAGCATGGAAATATATGTGGACGGTGAGAGTATGATTCCAATGCATGTAAATGACCGTCTATCAAGAGGGTCAGAGTTGACAAATCTGCACCAAGTGAGTATCATTACATGTCATAAATTAAGGAACCTATCATGGCTTATATATGCACCAAACCTCCAAGGACTTTACGTGGAAAGTTGCGACACACTTGAGAAGATCATTGATGAAGATATTCTGCAACATGTAGATGAAAATGTAAGTGCAAGGCTCTTCTCATCTCTTAGGATTCTTAGGTTAGGATCTTTGCTAGAGCTGAAGAGCATTCACAATAGAACATTATCATCTCCTTCACTAACAGAGATTCGTATGTCTTTCTGTTTTAAATTGAAGAAGCTTCCCTTTGACTCTAATAGTGGAAAGAACAGCTTAAAGATAGTTATGGCAGCGCTTGATTGGTGGAATGGATTAGAATGGGATGACGAAGCTGCTAAGGATTTTTTCACCTCAGAGTTGTTTCCTTGATAATTGTAGCTGTGATGTCTATGCTTGGTTGAATAAAATAAGAAACTAGCTGAAATGTTTATGCTTCAGATGAATAGTGATGAAATTTATGTTGAGAATGTAATGTAATGGTTCTGTGAAAATGCTTTAATTGGAATTTGTATTATTTATTTATTTATTTCAATTATTTTTCTTTTAGGTGTAAACTAATATTTTTCCCTTAAACGTTAAATAAAGCTACAGCTCTTTGGTTGTTGTAACCAAACGTGGTTGGTGGGGATTTAGTAGTGTTCCAGGTGTGCTGTGAAAATGCTTTTATAGTTTGTTTCATGTGAGAATTAAGAAAAATATTTCGTCTAGTTTTGTATACTATGCATTATTCTTGTTCAATGAAATGGCTTATATATATTATACCCCTCACTCTTTTTTTTTTTTTTTAATTTCGTCTTGTATATTTGGAAATTTTAGGAAAACGAGAAATATAAAAAATATATAAGAAAATAAAAATATAAAACTTGAATTAAAATGGGACGATGAAGATGCTAGCAAAGCTGTCTCGTTAGTAATAGTAGTTGATGTATACATTTGGTTTAGTCAAACAAGAAAAAGCTGATGTCCATGCTTCGGATTGTGTTGAGAAAGTGGTGGTTATGTGGTAAAGCTGTTGCGCTAGGCTTTCAGCGGTATGTGGTAAAGCTGTTGCACTAGGCTTTCAGTGGTATTTTGTGCATCGAAATGGATTTTATAACTTATTCCAGAAATGTGGGTCTAACGTATGTCTATCATTTTTCTTAAAAATATTACATGAATACAAATAAAAAAAATTAATTATCTAATTACCAGTACTAACTTACATCTTGAAAACACAACATCGTAATTTATAAATATCTCATATTTATAAGTTATAATTTAATAAACTAAGTATCATTATTAAATTGCATTTAATAAATACGATTTTATTATATATAATAGATATAACACTATTGTTTAGTAATAAAGGTACACATATAAATATACGAGAACGTTAGTTTAAATCTCTAGAGCGCGATGCCTGTGCATTTTTGTATAATGAGATTTTTCCACTATATTTATCAATGTTGTCCCCTTAATTTTTGACCCCTTCTCATGTTCAAATTAACTACCTAATCTACGTTGACAACAATGATATTTATGTAATTAATTTAATATTTGATATTTTTATAATTTTATTTAATTTTCATTGTAAAAATGCAATTTTCTCAAGATGTGCCTAATATTCATTTTGGCTTTACATTATACATTTGGCTTGATGTCCATGTTCCTGTACTTATATCATCATTTTCTTTTTCTTCAAATTTCTGATTGTATTTTCAAAAATTTCAGGAAAATATAAATCTCTCTCTCTCTCTCTCTGTTGGACTCCCACCATAGGCTACAATCCTTCCCCATTTAAGTATTTTTCTGCAAAATCGATGTTTGCTCATGGTAATTTGTAATGCTTCTAATTTACTAATGTAGAACGTCGACATAAGAAACGTGTATAGTGTAGTGCATTATTCTTGTCCGATGAAGTGGCTTAATGGGATTGTTTGCCTTTAGATATTGCTCTATATGGTTCATACTCAATCTTTTATTGTTTTCCAGCACTATTATTTCCCTATTGGACATGAATTTTCCTAGGAGTACCTTCTATGCTTGAAGTAGTCTGTCCTACTTGCATCTCTTAGATACTCAAAATCCTCGGTAAGAGCTAAATGGAAGAAACTCAAATACAACATATAGTTGAATTGCGGTATTGAAACTGATTAAGCAAGTTGAATATAGGCTATCTCATCGTATAACTTTAATCATTTCCACAATATTCCAACTCCTTATGGGAGTTCCATCGTGCAGTATATTTACTATCAAGTAATGGGCGACTTGCTTTGCCTCAATGGAAGCTTCAAAATATCAAGATCATTTTGAGAATGATTAAAGAGAACTTAGGACCTGATATTGACCTTATTTACTTTGTGGCTGCAATCTTGATGAGGGTCTAGGGTTCCAAATAAGCTAACAACATTAAGTGCAAAGATCACTTCAATTGTAGTCCACTTAACAAGGTGAACTCTTGTAGTTTCAGCAAATGTATAAATTTAGGGTTATTCTCATAGACAACGAATGCCTTTTAGTTATTTATTTATTATTTTTTTCTTTCTTTGAACTTTATGCACCATGCCACTTTGATAAGTTGCTGCAGTGATGTATTCTATATCTGCTAACAAAGAGACAAGCCTCGGCACATCAATAGACATTTTTCTTTTTAATTATAATTGTCCTATAAATAGTTGGTACTTGAAAGCAGCATCAACCTAGAGATTTGTGGCATTCAGCGTTGTGGTTTGCCAAGATCCTTTTAGTTTCTTTGAGAGTTATCACATTTCTTTTTCCATCAAACTTTAGTCAACTCTACAATTAGTTTGTTTACTTTCTTTACCAATCCAATGTGCTCATGGTATGCACATTTTTTTTTTTTATCATTTGGTGCAGAAATTCATGCGATCACGTGTATAGCCATTAGTTTTGGCTAATTTCATTTGTCGTTATCATACACTGGTAGGGGAGGGAACTTGTTATGGTGCAAGGTAATGTTACAAATTGCTTCAATGTAATAGTTCTCTCTTCACAATACTACATCATATTAAAAATTCAAGAACTTCGGATGATAAAACTAGAAGCAGTTCAACTTCTTTGTTCAAGGTGTTTCCTCTCCTACAACTTGTAAGCATAATAAATTTCACTATGGGAAGGTTCTCTTTTTCCTCTTTGCACTTAGTAGGGCAATCTGTGATCACATGAAATATAAACAAGTCATGTTTATTGAAACTTACTTAGATAATCTAGCAGGTTGAGGCTGTTAAACTCTTTATGCTTATATATGGAAGATATATTTTTTTCAAGTAAATTGAATATCTATCAATAGTGATATGGCAGATGTTGTGTTTTCCTTTTTTCTTAGTAGGTGTGATAAGTGTAAGACCCTTCCCCCAAATTGCATTTAAGCTTGATAAGGATGATGTTGTAGTTTACTAGGATTAAAACTACAAAAATAGAGAACAGAGATTACGTTTATCATTCGATTAGGACTTATGTTTCAAAGTTTCTCAGAGCAAAAGAGTGAGAGGTACTTTTTAAGAAAAATTAGATCAATAGTGATATATATAGTTTGATCGACTTTGCAATTATCAGATATCTATAACAGTAATGCTATTTATATATAGGCATTTTGCTTAGTTGAATTTAGAATGCCAGTGGACCAATAATATGACAGCGGCTTATTAAGCAGGCAGGACAAACTATTTCGATTGGTAGCTTTAGGTTTGTCCTAATTGCTATGATTTCATTATTTGCTTTTGGTAGTGTAAAGTGGGAGAGACCTAGCCTTTGTTAAAAAAATATATTACACTGCTTGCTTTTAAGTCCTTTGTTTGTTGCTACATGGGATTTACCGACTACCCTTAGTTATCATATACAGCAAAGAAAGCCATATTAGTATACCCAATAGTGAGAGCTTAAGCCTTCTCAAGGACTTAGTAAGACATTTTCTTAGAAAATTTGATAATTTTCTAGTTTATACACTTGGACAACAAACAGATTCATTTTTGAGCTGCCACTACAAAACTTGTAAGTGAGTAACATAGAAAACAACAAAATAAATCTCGCCGGCAAGTTACGCAACTTTTTTAAATGTAACATTTTCATGAAAAACTATGCTATGCATGTTGCTTCATTTCCCTTCTTTGTTATAACTTTGAAAAATCATTTAATTGCAAGTATTTAGGTATTGATACAAGGTGGAGGTTGTTCATAAGAAGAGAAAATGTTAATAGTTTTAACCAGCCAACTTTTCTGCTGATTTGCAATAGCAAGATTATGAGCATGATTACTATTGCAGGCATTAGCCTTGACACTTTGGAGCATTTGTTATTGAGCACATTGGGCCAACAATGCACGTCATAATAGGTTAGGTAATATCTTTTGATCCTTCCTTCTTTTGGTTGAAACTAATAATTTGTTTCTTTTATTTCTCGGTTCAATGCTATTAGTTGTCTTGTTCATTCTCTTATTTTCTTTTCTTTCTTGTGTTCCGTGAGCTGTAAAAGATATATTGGAAGATTGGCAGTTTTAGTTTGATGTTAAGCTTGTTGCCAAACCCGGAGGAACTACTTTGACACAAGAAAGATTTATTTAGTGTAATTTTACAGTTTCCAATATGAAGAATATTGAAGACAGGGATGTCAAGAGTTTCGCAAATGAAGGTTCTGCTTTAGTCAATTATGTGATGGCACCAATCCTTGGATGGCGAGATATGAACATGGCTTGATGTTTCTGGTCTCAAATCTCCTGTCCTGGGCTATGTAGAATAGGTATGGCCCCTTAAAAGAGATGGAACATAAGATTGCTTACCTTTTATAAGTAGTTTAATAGGCATAATATATATAATGCACCCCTATTACCTAGTAATATTGTCCACGTTGTAGGATCTATAATTGAAGTTTACGATTAAGTATTGTTTATTGGTTGAGATTTATGGTATACCATAAAATATTGGCTACATCTAGAGACAGACAACATATGCTTCTGTTGATTCTAGACTCTATGATTTAAATGATGCCTTCGGACTACAGATTGTTTGGGTACAGGTGGAATCCTCTGTATGAGCATAGAATGCTCTGTATATATTTAATTTAAACAAAAAATACTAATTAATCTTTTGTGGACCTTATGCTGAACTTAGCCGATGATAATGAAATACTGAGAGAGCAAGATGGAAAAGCTAAAAGATAGCCATATGCCTTCAAGTACTATTCACAATCTCTTACTGTTTGCCTATATAGGCCACAGCACTGGAATTCCCCCAGTAATTGTCCTAAGTGTACCCTTTATCCTCGAAGAGGTCCTGTCTTATTTGAATCTATTGGATTCTCAAAGTTCTTAGTAACAGTTGATTGCAGGAAACTTAAATGCAACCGATTTTCAAATTTGTGTGTGGATGATGCAAAAACTGACTAAGCACAGTGAGTAAGGGCTATCTCATAATAGGAATTTCAGCATATCTAGTATATTTCAATTACCTATGGAAGTTCCATCTTGCATTAGTATTTAATATTTAGGCATGTGTAGCGTGCTTCACCACAACTTATGCTTCAAAATATCAAGATCATTTTAAGAACAACTCTTAAGAACATTTTGCTCATTGACATGAAATTCATTGGGTTGTCCTGGTGGAAATTGAACTTCTCTCTTGTCATGTCATGCAACTGGTGTATCTGACTAAAACTATCCATGGAATCTAAATATATAGGTCATTTCAAAATTGTTTTTCTCAAAAATTAAGGGTGCCTGCTTTGCAGATTCGAGGTACAAGAATGCGATTTGCTGTGCTCAGTATGAAGAATGCTAATGACAGAGATGTCGAGAATTGAGCAATTAAAGGATTTAGTATGATGTTCAATAAAGGTTGTTGGTTTAATCAACTCTGTGATGGCTCCAATTCTTGGATGGTGAAACATGTATATGGCTTGATGTTTTTGGTCTCACATCTCGTGACCTGGGTTGCATGGGATTATGGGCATGATGAAGCAGCTCAGGCTTTCTTCACTTCAAAGCTGTTTGTTGGTATCCTTGAACTCTCCCACAAGGGCTAAATGCAGGGGTGAAGACAACAGGTAGGAGCTGATGTCTACACTACTTTCAGTCAAATAAGAATTAGACCATTGCATGTCTTTGATAAAACAAAAACATGAGTCTAGATAGTTGAGACTATTAGTTCGCAAAATCATAGAAATTCCTTATTTCTCTTTTCCTGCTTTTTATAACCACAATGTTCGTACTTATTATTGTAGTATTGAAGTAAGTATTATAATTCAAGTGTGAAGGGACAGTATAACAAATTTCTGAAAGGGTTTCCTAAATAAAAATAATATATTCGGTTGCTTTAATACTTTTCCTCCACGTGATTCAGGTCCTAATTCGCCAATGATTATTTCATTACATCCTGGCACTTTTGTAAAGTAATATCATTAATGGCTGCTATTCATGCTCCTGCTGTACAGCTTCTGTATTGGCTTCTGCACAAGCATCTCCATGCATCATTAGCTAAGGAGATGGATTTGAAGGTAGTTTCAAGAATTGGATCGCCAGAAAGTTGGAAATAAGGACAAGACATTGAGAGGGGGCTGGAACTAAGTTAGTTTCAAGAATTGGATCGCCAGAAAGGAGAAGATAGTATCTGTTATAACTGTGAGCTGATTAGTGTGTTTGCGTTAATGCTTCCTAAGGTACTAATGTGAAGATTGTTGTCAAGATATCGATAGCCATGCAATTTCTTTGGTAGTATGCATATAATGGATACGAGATTGTCAATCTTGGTTGTTTTTGATCTTGTTGAGTAAGGCTGGCAACAAATAAATAATTACCACAACCATCCACTTTGGCCTGATGAAATTATAATGATTTGTTAATAGTACTGGAAGTAGTATAATTATACCAGAAGAAAATAGGCCAAGTGCTCATTCATATCCTGTGCAGTATCCATAAAGCCCTCAATTAGTTAACCTAATATGAAAAATACCTGTTTTGCTTTAATCAAATAGTTAGGCATTTCAGGTAATTGCTATGATGAGACAAGAATATATTCATTTGCTATCATTTGATCTGGGCCCATTTTGCTAAAAAATTTGGATTTTATTTTTGTTTTGTTCTCTTTTATAAAATTCATAGAGACATCAGTGGTTTCTATTAATAGGTAGCAGATTGTTGATTATCGGAGGAATATAGCTCTGTTCTGCTTTATTTGAGTCAATTGGTTGATTGCTTCCACATTGCATTTTGCTATGCTAACTACTCGAGTCGGCTGATTACGTACGATTAACCAGCTAATTTTCACCTAGCTGGTGGTGTTTGAAAGCGCTCAACCTTGCCTCAGTTGCTTTGTTAATATTTTCCTATCCATACTGTCGTAGTATCACTTTATGAAATTGCTGTAAGAGCAAGATCATGATGCTTTATGTGAGATGGATGACTAAGAACTATGATATATTCATGAGGATATACTTGGTGAATCTCTTAGACGAGCGTGGACTTGTTGCCTTTTACCTATATAAACAAAAATTAAGAAATGGTGTAGCAATAACCGAGACTTTCTTTTTGTCTTTTCTTTTTTCACCCTTCTGCAAATTAGGATATGCTCGTTTGAGTACTTGACTTGAGAGAGAAACAAAGTTGGCAATAAAGGCCAGAAGATTTTTCTTCATGGAGAAATTTTGCACTCGAACAATGATGTACCGGCTAATTTTCACCTAGTTGATGTTGTTTGAAACAGCTCAACCTTACCTCAATTGCTCTGTTAATATTCCCCTATCCATACTGAAGTTGTATTACTAAAATAACCGTGATTTTAATCATTGTTTCCTCTCGGTCTGCATTTACTAGCAGATTAATTGAATGTCAATTTAAAAATTGTCTTTTCATCAATCAACCTACTTGAAAGATTAGACTTGTTTATATACTTCATAATCCCTTATGTTTGGAGCCACACGTTTAGTAAGTCTAACTGTGAAATGGATCGGAAGATAAATGATGGTTTGTTCCATGCAACAGATTCTGCTCTCAGTTGGCAGGACATTTATCTAAATTAGCAATGGAACCAACTGTTAACTGATCAGATGAAGCTCTTGCCGCTAGGAATGGTTGATCCTCATGATTTTCTGTCCCATCTTGCTGGTGTTTTTGGAAGCTCAAGCTGAATCAGCTACTGGCTTCAATCCTGAACTTGTCCACAAAAATTATTGGTAGTTTAGAAACCATGACTATCTTATTGACTTTATACTTTGCAAAGGGGAGGGTTTTGTGGATTGCACTCACCCTTGTTCAAATTATATCGCTTGCAGCGTTTTCTTGCTTGCTTTTAAAGATGGACATATTCGAAAGTGGTTCGAAGTTCAGTCTACAATGAATAATGGAAAGATTTACAATTTGCGATTGCCCTGATCTACCAAAATACAGTTGTTGTCTTTAAGAGGGTTGGCTCTGAGGGGTCTTATATTGCTTTACTATACATCACTCCCGAGTATAGAAATATACGAGGACAGTAAGAGTAACGATTCCGAGGCATGTAAATGATCCTCTAGCAGGAAAATTATGTCTATCAAAGATGTTAATTGAGGAATCTCATGGCTTATACATACACCAAAACTCTATACACTTCTTATACGTGTTTCCAACACACTAGAGAAGATCTTTGATGAAGATATTCTGCAACTTATAGATGATAGTGTAAGTGCAAGGCTCTTCTCATCTCTCACGTTTCTTGATTTGTATGATTTACCAATTCTAAGGAGCATTCCCAGCCAAACCTTATCATTTCTTACATTGAGTTTGACAACAACTAACACAGTGAAATGCCCCAGTTGAAGGATGCTACCATTCATTTCTAACAGCACAAAGAATAACTTAAGAAGAGTCAAAGCAAGCCCTGAATAGTTGGAGTGGATTAGAATGGGATGATGAACCTACTAAGGCTTCTTTCACCTCAAAGCTCTTTGATTGGTAGCTCTAAATTCTCCCCAAAGGGCTGAATGCAGGGGTGAAGGTGACAATGTAGGAGCTGATGTAAACACCATCATTCAGTCAAATAAGAATTAGCTCCTGCAGTCATACAAGGCTTTCATGGCAGTTGCCACTGTTTGTTGCTCGATGTTGGCTTTCACAGTTTCAGGTGGTAATGCTTGAATTGGAATTTTTGTTTTATTTTAAGGCTTCAATCATTTTTCCTTTAGGTATGAATAGATGTTACTAATTGGAATTTGTAAGTTCAATGTTTGCTGTCAGAAAATTTTTCTTTGGGTGGAGGATGGAAGTGAGAGAAAGTGGTTTGTTTGTTAAGATAAATGAGGAAAACTTTTCCTTTCTGAAGCCAAAATTTAACATTAGCATGATGAAAGAAAATGTAAGGGAAGAAATTGTTGAAAATGGTGGAACTCTCAATCGGCCGAACACTAATCTGAAAGTAGGAACGGAGCCAGCTATGAACTGATGGGATAAGCCTCTTGCTATTAGGAATAGTCGATCCTCATGATTTTCCGTCCCATCGTGCTGGTCTTTCGGATGCTAATGTTGAAGCGGTTACTCCCTGGATCCTCAACTATTCACAAATTTTTTGGTATTTTAGAAACTATGGCTATTACATTATAGCAAACCGGTTTTCTTTTTTCCTTTTCACTTTTGCTTTCCAGAAAAAATGATCCTATGAATCCTGCAGCGAGTAGTCCATGAATTCATTTCCTTCTTCTACCAATTGAAGCGGTTGTTGGATAAATTTTGAGTTCATATCTCTTTGCTTTTTGGTGTTATTGTAACTTTTGCATTCAACCTTCTCCTTGATATGATGGCATGATGAAATCCAAACGCACTGCTGACTGTAAAATACAAAGATAGGAGTCTTTTTTTTTTTTAATTTGAATCGACAAGATTGTGAATATTCTATATAATGCAGATGACTCAAATCTCCTGCAATGAGTAGGTTGATCCATGTATATTGGTTTAGCCATAATACTGAACTCTAGTGTCAAAGTGATGGATAATATGATTTGCACTTTTGAAGTTTTTAACCTTCCTCCTTTTTTACTTGGAACTGCTAAATGATAAAGTTTAGATCTACTCGAAATAAAAGTTTAAGCCCGTTTAATTTAATATAGTCTTAAATTTATTGTTTAATATCTCATCCTTATGAGATATTATTTATCCTGGTAATATCTTAAAATTACCAGGATAAATAATAGATATGTCAATTTATATAATCTTTCTATGTAATGGATTTATTCATTAATTTTACAGTAGAATAGAAGTTACTGCCAGATAATTACTGATTACTTTACTATAATAATGATTTTGCATGTGAGTGTAAGTTTCAGAATTGCAATGATTCGTAAGTAAACGTGAAAAGGACATTTTCACAACATTAAGAGTGTTTAGTTCATATTTGTGGCTATTACCACAAATTACCTAAAACAATACCATGTTTAAGAGAGTCTACCATAATTATGGGAATTACATTGCGAAATACTCAATCTCCTATTGAAGGTATAGTTTTATATATAAACATGTTCATATTACTTTGGTAAGGTAAGGTTTGGACAACCTATTAAATGAAATCTACTTTCGACACCAAAATTAAGCCAAACTAAAATCTTAAACCAAACTTAAATCTTTAAAATTTTTAGTCAGATTCTGCTTGATTTCGATTAACACCAAACACAAAAGGCAACACGTTATGTTATTATTTGAAAAATTCACATCACCACGTGTAATTGTTTCTTACTAATAAAAAATTTAGCTATATCACTCCACACCTTATATATTATTAGTAGACATTGTATCATAATCGTGTGCAAATTTAAAAACATCATAATGCCTAAAATATTATTGATGAAATAATTATGTAGTTTGGTACATAAATCATAAACCATAAACTCAAAATTTGTAAAACCACCAAGTTTTTATACATCATTTTCAGGAGATTGAATATACAAAATGTACGAGACACTATTGGAAAAAATGTAAAACCATTGAGACCTTGAAAACCGTTTCTAGAAGGAATTGCACAAAAAGTACGGATACGATGAGGGAAAGAACTAAACCAATAATTAGACAACTGAATTGGAAAAATAATTATAATATTAGTTATTTGCACTAATTAAATAACCAAACTATTTAGCTTTCTTGAATGTGCATAACAACATATGGGGTTTTTATTTTGTTTTGTTTTAAGGTTATACAGCTTTTTCTCCCTTGAAGTTTTGAAATTTAGGTTGAATCAAATTTTCATAGTTGCTCATTTTAAATGTCTCATCATTTAAATTTTGATGGTTTAGATTATGTAAGTTGTCTTCGATTGTATCATTTAAGTAAAGTTTTAAACTTTGGGTTAGTCTATTACTTGTGTGGTGTGGGGGGATGGGGTGGGGTGATGTGGTGTGGTGGTGTTAGGGCCTAGAAAATTTTGAAGAGGGCTAAGTGTAATATGTAATATCTAATAGCCTTTGATTTTTTTATTCAAATAACTTATCTCACATTAATTAAATAAGAGAGTGCATGTGCAGATGACTAGATTCATTAGAGAATGACAAAATAGAATCGATACATTTTTCTCAGCTTAATTATTAGATTGGGAACAAACTAGTAATGGAGATCTTTGATGAATAAACTAGATTTAAATTTCAATAGGAAAAAAAGGCAATCAAGTCCCTCAAGGGCTTGATTGTTACATTTGTGGGATTATGTTTTTAAGAGTGAGTTACTAAAAATGATGTCAGATTGCCTATAGCTTTTGGTGACAACTATGCTTATTTAAAATAACCAACATACAATTAATTTATGTTGTCATGGATTTTACTCCTTGATATCTAGGTAAGTTCGAGAAAATAAATGGAGATACCGAATTGCAATTCAACCAACTTATTTATAAAATATGAAAAAAAAAATATTAACATCTTAATAAATAATTTTTTTAGGACCTAGTAAATAGTATTAAATTGTTATTGTTCATTATAATTACTCTCCTCTCATGATATTATCCTATATACAAATTAACATTAACAATGGGCAACATTGATCTGTTATAATATGTATGAGAGGTGTGTAAATAGTTTAAATGGACAAACTTGGCTCGACTCACTTTGGCATGTAAGTTAAACAGATTAGGTTCATTTGGCCCTCTTTTTAAACGGTCATAAAATCTAGATTCTAACTCGTTTGAAAAGTAAGTCAAACAAGCTTACTTGTGGGCCAAAGGTATAAATGTTGTAAACGGGCCAACTTAAACCAGTCTACTTTAGTTAGTAGGTTAAGCGAGTCAAGTTCATTTGGTTCGCTATTTTAATATGTCAAAAAAACCTCAACCTAAACTTGTTTAAAAAGTGGATCAAACTAGTTGTCTTACAGATCAAAACCTATTTATACACCTTTATACATAACTCTTACTTTGATGGATTTATACATGCTGATTATGCTAGATATGATTCTATAATTATGTCATAGTAATAAATTTGGATTGAAAGCATCAATGTGAAAATTATTAGCTCCTTCAATTTAGTAGCATAGTAGAATTTACTATTGTTGGATCAAAGAGTAAATTACACGACTGGAAACTAGAAAATTGTTGACCAATTTAGTGGCGATGATAATGATTTAGTGCTTCCTATAGTACAATTACTCAAAGTGACTATATGATATTATTGCTTTTGAGTTTATTAAATAGCCCATTAGTATTAAAATGGGAACTTTCGACACATTTTTATAGAAATTGTCAATAACTTTCATAAGAAAATCAATAGTTTTTCTTATTGTTAATATGCATTATTACTGTAAATCAAAACGATTTACTGAAATTAAAAGTGATTGCATCGTATGATCACTACCTTTAATTTTTTCCAATAATTTTTGTGTGACCCGTATAATCGAGGTCTCTCTAAGCTAGCATTTGGTCTGAGAGCAATATGGTAATCAGGTTGCCGTAGGATGAGTTGCTACGAGAGTATGTTGCTATGGGTTTGTTATGGTGGGGAGGGTACAATTTGGTAAGTAAAGTTTGAACAATTTGTCAAATGAAACAAAGTTCTCTCCATCCAGATGAATTTTAAACAAAAAAAAAAGAGTAAGTAAATTTTTATTTTTTAAAGTTTTAGTTTCAATTTACATCGAAAATAAGAGATTACACATGATTTTAATATGTTATTACCTAAAAAATTCACATCATCTCATATAGAAGGTTATTACTATTCTATGCACATTTTATAATATAGTATAAATGGAATTATATCTTAGTGTGGCCCAACTTTGATTACATATGTTTTTAGTGTATTTTCTTTCTTTTTTTTTCTATTTTTTCTTTCCCAAAGGAAGATTGGTCGATGGCAAGAGCCACTGCTTAGACAAGGCCTAAAGTTAGGGTAGTTAGCCATTATTGGGGCCTTAAGATCACCAACTAAGCTCCTAACAATCTGAACCTAATGTTTTTCATTTTAACTTTTTTTATATAATTATTGTTTTGTATTATATTATTTAATTAAATATAGTTATAACATTATTTTATTAGATTAATTACTAAGAGTCACTTAAAGTTGACACATATTAAGAATGTATACAATATTTAACCAACTTGATAAAAGTCCTCTTTTATAAAATTAAGAAAATATCGAGTATTCAAATAAAAAAGTAAATAAATGTTTTAAAAAAGTAATTAAATATGAAGAATTTTGTGTACTTATCCGATCAAAGTGAGAATGACTACTAAATTTGACTAACATTTAAACACAACTCCAACTTAATTTTATTTGCAAACTAATCAAGTTAAATATCATAAGTCTTTTTAACATGACTTGATAAACTTTTCAAGTAGGTAAAATTCAAATTTAACTGCTGATTTTCATCAAAACAAGTTTAATTATAGATTCAAACAAGTTTGTGAATAAATTTAATTCATTTACATATAAGTGGTGATATTACAAAGGGTATGAAATTTTTCTATTTATAGGGTTTATTTCAAGACAATCAACCATAGAGAAACCACTTAGTTGATGGTTAGTATCCAATTTTCTAATTTAAGAAATGGATTTCACATTAGCTTAAAGTAAATCTGAGTAGATCTTGAATGGTAAAAGTGATTAGGATGGGATGATGGATGCTAAGCATTTTTTCACCTCAAAGTTGGTGCTTAGGCTTCAGGCAGAGGTGAATTTGTGTTGGCAATGAGATGTTGAGGGTTGCTAATAAATTGAATGTGATAGTTATTTGGAAAATATTTTAGTTGGAATTTGTATTTTTTTTTCAATATTTTTCCTTTTTTGGTATAAAATTTATAGTCTTGAATTTAAAAATTATGAACTGGTGTAATGTTTTTTCTTTTCTTTTTTTTTTTCATTTATTATACTAAAGGGAAATTCCTTTTTTAACTATCTATAATTAACCATATAGTAGTTATAAAAAAAATTTAATATATTCTACAAACTTCTTAACTATTATCATTTATTCATAAATCTTTTCAACTATATAATTATTTTAATTGTTTAATATTCTAACATTTGAAAAATTAATTATACTTTTTATTTGATCAATATTTACTATTTCTTCTAAAAAAATTTATTATAATTATAATTTTATAAATATATATTATTAACATTTTTCCCTGAATAAAGTGGAAACTTTTTTATATATAAGGAATGTGTACGGTACATCTCTCTCTCTCTCCTTAAATGCATGAAGGATCGACTTTCCAACCCGTCTAGGCCCTGTCTCACTTTCTCTTGCTGTCTTCCACTGTAAAGCCGCAATCCTTCCCCGACCAAGTGGGACGGACGGCGACGGCGTCGACCTAGCTAACAGGTCAGTTTGATGGCGACTTCTCAAAGGTTTCGTGTTGGAGGTCAACCCTGAGGCACTTTCTCTTTTCTCTTTTCTCTTTTCTCTTTTCTCTGTCCTTTTTTTTTTTTTTTTTTTTGAACTTTTCTTTGTTGTTTGGGTGCTTTTTCCATATTTATTAGTTTCAGACGTAGAATCTCTAAAGCCAAATGAAACGAAGACACTGATATTAGTAATCTTTTTCCTTTAGAGTGACTACGCTGTTTAGGATAAGAAGATGTACATGCGACAACATTCCTAATTGGATACGTCCATTGTTGCTGGTAATCAGCAAGCACTGAGACCGTGTGTTGTCTTGCTCAAATTACTTGAAGTAATTGATTAGGGACCTGGCTATTTTCCATGCATCAATCTATTAATAGAAATCTTTCATTTAAAAATGTGGCGGATGTTCGCCTTTTTACTGTCCATAGGCATGCCTAGATATCAGAACATCGGTCAACGTGGTGGAAAAACTGCATGGGATTTTATCTAGTGTGTTATTCAGAATGCCCGCTGCATTAGTTTTTATGAGTTGATAGATTATTTTCATTAAGAAGCTTACTTGGAATAATAAAATCTGCAAATTGATTTTTTTTTTCTTACTGCAATTCGTAATGCTTTTAATTTATAAGAAATGTGCATAGTTTAGCGCATTATTCTTGTTAGATGAAATGGCCCAATGAGGTTGTTTGAAGTCAACCTAGCATACTTTCTGTTTACCTTTGGCCGCTTAATCAATTTCATGTTTTCAAATGTAGGTGTTTAAAGCCAAAGGAGGCGAATGATTTACCAAACCTTCAAGTGGAAGTATTGAAAGTACCCCAGCAAGATGCCTTCTTTTGGAAAATCCTCTTGCTCTTTCTTATTTTGGTTAGTGTTCCATTAACAAATGTTTTTGCTGCACTTGTTAACAAGTCTAAAAATTAAAGCCCCTTTCATTTCTAAAGCTATTTGGACACTTCACATGTGCTTAGGATGCTCTCTATCGTTTCATTTTGAACAAGCATTACTGGTTTGGATATTTTCTAGAGGCTATATTGAACTTAGCCAATGAGAAACGAAATATTAGAGGAGAAAGATGGAAAAATCAAAAGATAACACTACATTGGCTTGAAGGATAAACCAAAATGTTGGAGATATTGCTCTGTGCGATTCACAATCAATCTTTTATCATATGCCGATATGTAGGCCACAACACTAGAATTCCCCCAGTGGACATGACTTGTCCTTATTGTACTCTCCATACTTTAAGTGACACTGTCATATTTGCATCTCTTGCACTATCCTTGGGAAGGGGGAAAGAATTAGGGGGATAAAAATTGGAAGGGAAGAATTAGGGAGAAAAGTAAAACGGAAGGAAAAAATGCAATATATATTCAGTTTGCAATATGGCTCGTGCATAAACTAACTAAGCATGACGACTATAGGCTATTTGCGAACAGGAAATCAAATTCAAATGCACAGAAAGCATAGAAATATGGCCGAAATGAGAGAGAGAGAGGACATTATCAAATCTGGAGTGATATTTACAATCTACTTAAGTAAGCAACTATGAGCTTGTGTAGTCTGTATGGGTATGCCTATGGCTGTGAGGGTGAAGTGTGAATTGGTATGTGTAGGCTATTTTTGTATGGGTATTTATGAGAGTAAGAGTATGCGTATGTAATGTAAGTATGTAAATATGGGCACAAGTATGTACGAAAAAATGTGTTTGGGAATGCGAGTGAGTATGGGAAGGTGCTTAAAGACGTGGGTTCATCTGTATACAAGTGTGTGAATGGAGTGGGTCATAGTGAAGATGATGATGGATATTAGTGGATACAACATGATATGAGCAATTGCTCGTTAGGCTTTACTCTCGCTCTCTCTCCCCGTTAATGCTTGGCTAATGAACTATGTAAGTCCGAGATCGTTCTTTTGCTTTTCTTCTTTTTGTTGAAACTAATAATTTGTTCATTTATTACCTATTTAATGCTATAAACATGTCTTGTTCATTCTTCTCGTTTCCTTGCTGTGAAAGGTATATGTATTGGAAGAATTACGGTTTTTGACATTCTACTTTGATATGCTTTCTATTAATAGAAACATAATGGTTTCTATTAATAGGCAACTGATTTTTGATTATTGGAGAATGCAACCCTACTCTGCTCTATTTAAGACAATTTGTTGATTGTTTCCGGATTGCATTTTGCTGCATTAATTTGAGTTAGCTAATTATATATGATTAACCAACTAATTTTCACCTAATTGGTGGTGTTTAAAATAGCTCAACGTTGCCTCGGTTGCTCTATTAATATTCTCCTATCCATACAAAAGTTGCATAAGTAAAATAATTGTGATTTCAATCGTTGTTTCCTCTTGGCCTGTATTTACTAGCGAACACATTGAAAATGTCAATTTAAAAATGTCTTTGCTCTACATCAATCAACCAATTTGAAAGATTAAACTTGTTTATATACTTCATAATCCCTTATGTTTGGACCTATGCGTTTACTAAGATTAGTTATGAAGTAAACAGATCGGAAGATAAATGATGGTTTATTCCATAAAATAGGTTTTGCTCTGAGTTGGCGGAACATTTATCTAAATTAAGAATGGACCCAACTGTTAACTGATTAGATGAGGCTCTTGCTACTGGAAATTGGTTTATCCTCATGATTTTTCTATCCCATCTTGCTGGTGTTTCGAATGTTAAAGCTGAAGCAGCTATTGGTTGGATCCTCAACTGTCCTGGATCCTCAACTGTCCTCAAATGTTTTGGTATTTTAGAAACCATGACTATTCCCATTACGGTAAAACAATTTCATTTTCTCTTTTCGGTTTCTTTTTTAGCTTTGTATTTTGTAAAGGGAAGAAATTTGAGGATTGCGTTCACTCTTTGTTAGAAATTTATCACCTGCAATTATATCCATACCTTTTTTTTTTTAAGTTGGTCATATTCCCAAATGGTTAAAAAGTAAGTCTACATGGTTAACGAATGGCAGTCCTTTTACTCTATTAGATAATTATCTCACATTTGAGCAAATGATAATTATCTATTCTCGATTAGATAGTTACCTTTTATGTTCCTTTTATTTCAAATGGAGTCATACTAAAATATGTCTATGACTATCACTTAGGTCTATTGGTGAACTATGTCTATCAACGGGTCATTTGGATGCAATTAGAGAAAATTGGATTCCATTCGATGTACTTTATATAGATGTGCTATAAGAGAAACATGATGCTCCGGTTTTATGTAGATGGATGATTTAAGAACCAAGACACATTAGTGAAGATCCATCTTGGCGGTTGTGGCATTAGTTTGGCTTGGGCCTAGATGGGAGAAGTCCTCTTCCCTTGTGAATCCCCTATATGATAGCTGAGACTTATTTTTTTTAATTATGTAAATCAAGATTAGCTTATTTAAGTGGTTGATTTGAGAGAGAAACGAAGTCATTAATAAAGGCCAAGAGATTTTTCTTCATGGAGAAATTTTACATTTGAACAAATAAAAAGCTTCAAGTGCTTTGTTAAGAGTTTTCTTTTGATGGCATATACAAGAACAATCTATGGATCTCACTTTGCCTGTATCCTAGGGCATATTATTGATCTAACAGCTTATATGCATCTGGTAATCCAATGCAACTCCCTATATTCCATCCTTACACATAAAAAGAAAGGACAAGCCAGCCTTAATAGTCATGGAGCTTGATCATCTAGTTATTTGCCATCTCTATGCATTAAAAATTACTCATAATTCTACATTGTACTCTAGTTAAATGGTTCAAGTGATGAAGGTTTAACTTTGGTATAACATGCTACAGCTTCTAGAACATTTCCTTCAAGCACTACTTCCTCCCCTTTTTGAGAATTATCATCAAATCTCATCGGAAATTTATCCATGTACTGATGTGTCGATTGCGTTGGCTATATAATGTAAATAGAATGTTTTTTGAAAAAAAAAAAAAACTTATGAATTCTCCATTAAAGAATTCTCTTGCTTCTCTACACGTGGAAGTGGTCTTTGGATAAAGTAGAACTCCTTTGGAGCATCTAATGAGTCTAACCTAGAGTAGGTTGGACAAGACCTTAGATATGATTTAGGATTTAGTTGGGTCAATTTAAGTGAGAGGTGAAGCCCGTGGCAAAATGAGCCTTCTTAAATCGCTTAAAAGCAAGAGTGAGATCAGATTGAGCTTAAGAGGTATAAATCCAAAATTGCTAATATGGCTCCTAAATTGTTGTTTGGGATGACATGTTGGGATTATAAACAATAAACATGAGTCTTTCCTTATTTCAAGCATAAGATTGTGAATATTTTGTGTAATGAAGATAACCCTAGCTCTCTTGAAATATCAAGAAGAGATCAATCCAATATTATTACTCACTTTTCCCATGCAACTATGAAAGGAATTATAGAATCGAACCACTACCCTTAATAACACCACCATAATATACCTTAAAATACATTAATTAGGCTAACATAATCATAGTACCAAACTCATGTATTATGAATTTAGAACACAACCAACACATGAATTATGGGAGTGTAACTAGCATGATACGTGTAATCTTCTTATAATAAAGCGTTTAAGTGCCAATTTTTCTAAAATTACTTAATATGACTAAGGTCACATAATCGTCAATATATATATGCTTAAAAATTAACACAAGAATTGAACAAGGGCTTAGTAAACAAAAGTAAAATTGCATTCGATGGTACCAAGCTATGTATATAATTATAATTATAAACACTAATTACAACATTCAACCCTATATATCATCATATTAAACATACTTTTCAATTCTTAAATGAAAATTAATAAGATAGACAAATTATATCATTATAATAAATTTAGATTAGAAACATGAATGTGAAATCACTAGATCCTTAGTTTTAGTTATAGAATAGAATTTACGGTGATTTGATCAAATTGAATAAATTTATAAGATTCAAAACTGGATAATTGCTAATTAATATGCTATGATAATGATTTTGCATCCAAGGGTAAGTTTCTAGATTGCAATAATTCACAAGTAAATGTGAAAAAAGATATTCCACAACATGAGTGTTTAGTTTACGTTTGGAGCTATTACCACAAATAACCCAAAATATTACCATATTTGAGGGAGTTTACCATAAATATAGAAATACATTGCAATACACTTATTCTCTTATAGAAGGTAAACTTTTGCAATTAGCTTTCGAATATTTAGGGTATTTGCAAAAGTACCTTAATTAAGTTAGGAATTTAGAATGGATTAGGAATATTAGTCAAAGAGGCCCCATAGGCATGGATCTCGAAAATATAATAAAATATAGCTAAAATATTTAATTTTAATATACTATTATATAAATATCGAAAAAGTTTGGAATAGGCAATGATAGTTAATAAACTCTTTAAGATAAATAATAAAATTATTAAATGATATGGAATAATATGTATGAAAGATATATATAGATTATGTATAATTGTTTAAGTGTGCATGTAGAGCTTGCAACTTTAGGCTTAGGCATGTGATAAACGTTAAAATATTGAAGGATTGAGATGTTTATTATTCATGTGTAAATTATGGATTTTTGTCGTTCTGAGTCTTAATGTGTCATTGTAGTGGCAAGTTGTGATACCTTGGATTTTAAGTTATTACATCAAGACGATGAAAATGCATGCCTAAGATTGCAAGAAGAAGTTCGTTTAGCTTTTTGTCACTTGATTTACAATAAGGTGGCATGGCTTATTATTTGGCAATCAAGTTTAGGAATTGAACTCTTCATTATGAACCTTATATTAGGTAAGAAGTGTAAATAACCTCTTTAAACTTTTACATAATTGTAGATTGACCCATTAAAATTTCAATGTGTGCTTTAAAACCCTGTAAACTTTAATAAATTGATCAATAATTCCATAGGTTAAAAACAACCTTTCTAAACTTTAATTTTTATGTAGTAGTGCCTCATGAACTTATTAAATGTAGGGTAATATTACGATTTATATCTTAACTTTACCATTTTTGGTAATTATATATATGAAGTTTTGACTTATCTAGTTATAAACCTAATTGAAGATTCAATCGTTACTATTGATATCTTAGTTAACTTTTATTTACATCGTTAATTTAGTTGACATGATTAGTCAATAGGATGGTTACCCATAACTTTAGGGAGATTACATGACTCCCTTACAATAGTGGCAGCCACCCATGTCTACCATTGGGCCTTTTAAGCCACATCTTTTAAGGAGGTTACAACCTACTATTTTGTAAGGAGTGGTTGATAGACACTTATTGGGGATTACATGACCCTCCCTCTTCTAAGGTTATGAGCATTGACCACATTATTTAATCGTGCTAATTAGATTAATAGTGTGAATTAGTTTTAATTTATGTGTAGACGGTAATAACTAAATCTTCAGTTGAATATATAATTAGATAAATTGAAACTTCAAGTGTACAATTACTAAAAATGATAAAATTGAAGTGTAAATTATGACATTGATTCTCCTAAACTTTGATCATGGTGTGACTTCTTTAACTAAAAAAAAAAAATCCTTTATAATATTAATTTATCAAAGTTTAGAAAGTTTTAGAGTATACGTTGAAAGTTTAGTAGGTCTATCCATAACTAAGTCAAAATTTAAATAGTCATTATTTGAAATTTCCTCTTATATTTGCTTTTAAGGTTGTGTTTGAAGAAAATAAAGCGATTACAAAATGTGTAAGGAATGATTCAAAAGTAGTTAAATAAATAGGTATTGCATGCATTAGTTTTGTGCATTGTTTTATGGACTAAGGGATTTTTGTTTACAAAATCACAAAGTGTTTCACATAACATAAGTTATGGTCACAAGACATGTTTTTGGAGTATTTCCGGTAGATATCATGTCGGGGCTAGACTTGGATGTGGTACGGAATATTGCTTTGTCGCGCCACTCGAGACATATTTAACGAAGAAGATAAAAAGGAAAGAAATTTTTGCATTTTTTATCAAATTATATAGTTCAATATTTTTAATAATATTATATTATTAAATTAATAATTATAGGCAAATAAGAAATTAACATATATTTCCTAATTAATAATAACAGCCAATCACAAAAAACGGGTATATAATATGTTAAAAATGAAAACGGTGGTATACAGACTATAAAAAATGAAAACACAACTTTACAAAGTGGAATTGACCCAATATTTTATGAATAATTATTTTATTTGATCGATCGTCACGAAGTAATAGCCAATAAGTTAATCAATACCTTTTTTAATATAATTTCACGATTATGCTATAATGTATCTAGATTCCATTAGGAAAAGAGCATCTGGGGTCCACTTAGGGGCTTGATTATTGCATTGCGCATTTTTTTAAGGCAAGTGGTTTGGATGAGAAATTTCCTGGAGGTTTTCTCCCTTTGATTCCCCAGATAGCGCTAATCTACAACCATACAAAAAGGTTGGTTGAGAAAAAATACACAAGATTATTTTTTCATGTAGCTGAAATTATTCTATCTAACTTGATTTTAAAATGTTTTTATTGTACATTTACTCTGACGCCAGTAACATTGTTCCAACCATTATACTTGTTTATAATAACCAATATAAAACCAATTTATTATATTGTTTGGTTACCACTTCACTGGTTGATTATCTAAGCAAGTTTGAGAAAATAAGTAAAGATACTATGAAACAACATTTTATATATACATGGTGGCTCTTATTGTTTTATAGATGAAAATTACAACGAATACATAGCTATTAAAAAGATTTTTTTTTTTAATGTTTCCTTAGACTTCTTTTTTTTTTTTCCTTATGTTTTCTAATAAATCTTAAAAAGATAAAATTTTTATTTTATTAGATGTTAATAAATAACATCTTTAAGCACTCATTAACTATGCCAGTATATCAAAGTTTGAATAGTGCGTTTCTTTGGATTGCAGCCTTTCAATTGATATATAAGGTATACATTAAACTATATTATTATTATTATTATCATCAATTTTTTTTGGGTAAACTTATAACCTTTATCTATTATATTAAAGTAAAAACACTTTTTTAATTATCTATAACTAAAAATCTTATAATTTTAACCATTAAATATATTAAAATGGTAGTTATTAAAAGAATTCAAACTAATTCCATAAATTTCTCAACTATTATCTTACTAACAAATTTTTACAACTATAAAAGTTACTATTTTCTATTAAACGCCACTATGCAGTCGAATAAGAATTAGCTCCTACAGTTTACTGGGCTTTCATGGCAATTGCCATTGTCTGTTGCTTGACGTTGGCTTTCACAGTTTTAGGTGGTGAATATGCGTAGAGAATTGAAAGTAGGATTGTTAATAATTGAATGTAATGGATATGTGGAAATGCTTACATTGGAATTTTTATTTTATTTTAAGGCTTCAGTTATTTTTCCTTTAAGTGTGAATAGATGCTATTAATTGGAATTTGTAAGCTTAATGTTTGTTACCAACAAATTTTTCTTTGGGTAAAGGATGAAAGTGAGAGAAAGTGTTTGTTTGTTAAGATAATGAGGAAAACTTTTCCTTTCTAAAGCCAAAACTTAACCCTAGCATATAGGTGAAATGAATGAAAATACAGGGGAAATTGTTGAAAATGGTGGAACTTTTAGCCGGCTAAACACTTATTAGAAGTAGGAATGAAGTCAGTTATTTACTGATGGGATGAGCCTCTTGCTCCTAGGAATAGTCAATCCTCATGATTTTCTGTCTCTTCTTGCCGGTGTTTTGGATGCTCAAGCTAAAGCAACTACTCCTTGGATCCTTAACCATTCACAATTTTTTTGGTATTTTAGAAACTATGACTATTACATTACAGCAAATCAATTTTCTTTTGTCCTTTCAACTTTTGGTTTGTTGAAAAAATAATCATATGAATCCTTGCATCGAGTAGCCCGTAAATTCTTTTCCTTCTACTACCAATTGAAGCGATTGCTAGATAAACTTTGAGATCGTATCTCTTTGCTTTTTGGTGTTTTTCTAGCTTTTGCATTCAACCGTCTCCTTAATACAATGGCATGATGAAATTAAAATACCCTATTAACTGTAAAATATAAAAATAGGAGTCCTTCTTTTTATTTGAACCGATAAGATTGTGAATATTCTACATAATATAGATAACATAGGTCTTCCGAAACGAATAGGTTGATTCATGTATATTGGTTCACTTGTAATACTGAAATCAAATATAACATTTACGGAAACTGAAGGATGATACAATTAGCACTTTTCAAGTTTTTGACCGTACTCTCTTTTCACTTGGAATTGCTAAATGATAAATTTTAGATCCCTTCGATACAGGAATTGAGAAAATAAGTGTTGGAATAGGAGATTAAAGAAATAATTTAGAAAAATTATACGCAATTAAAGTGCAATTTGATCATTAGAGGGTATGGAAAGTTGAGGCGTTGCCGGAGCTTGACTACCACCACCACCAGAAGGCATACCAACATTCTAGAGTTGCTGACAAAGGAGGAGCAGTTGTGAGTAACCGAAGCTTCAAACTACGATAAGGTCTAATTCTTACCTAATTTGAGGAAAATTATTAAAAATTCCTAGAAACTTATGAAAAAAAAAATTATTCTTACATATTTTTGTGTAATGAATATAGAAAAAAATATCAATATGTATAAATTTAGTAGCTAATATATACATTTTTAAGAAATCGACGAAATCAAATAAATTTCGAAACTGAAATAAATTGGGTAAATGATGTAGTTTTTATCTCAATTTTTTTTTACAAACTATCCTAAGTTAATATTAATTTTCTATATCAAATTTTTTCACGATATTATTTTCTATATTTTTATTTGATTTTTTAGCTTAAAATGGTGTATTTAGTAACAATTAACATAATTCTTTGTATAATCTTACTTAGCTACTGAGTTTGAATCATATTTAGAGCATGTATATTGTTCTGGAGTGATTAAGATTGATTGACACAATGAGGAGTTAAGGGAAGTTGATAGTTGGCCTTAAATATGGAAGTTAGTATTTAACTAATTTAGTGTGTTTAAAACAATTGATGAATTATGATGTGAATTGAGAAGAAATGAAGCTAAGGAAGGTTTGTTCAAGTGTTACTTGTTGTTTAAAAACTGATTTCATATCTATAAGTTGGAAGTAAGTTAGTAAATGAACTAATTATAGGACATTGATAAAAGGCAAAGAATGATTCAGAGGATTTTAGTAATAAATAATATACTAAATTGATGCTCAAAGAGTAAGTCAAAGGCAAAATTATGAAGTACATGTGAAAGCAAGGGAAGAAGAGGATTAGTTAGAGGATGATATTATAAAACTTCTATGGATAACAAGATCAAATGATAACTTCAAGGATTTTCGAATAAAGAGTTTAACTTAGAGAAGCTTAGGAGCTATCTTAGAGGATAGAACTAGTGTAATAAATAACCCTGTATAACTCAGAATAAAACTTAAAAGATTTTTGGACTAAAGGAAAAGTTCTATAAAACTACTTGGAATGAAACTCAAAGGATTTGAGACTAAAGAAAACCACTATAAATCTACTCAGATGATAACTTAGAGAATTTGGCTGATTAGGGTAATTTGTAAAATTCATTAATTGGTCAAGAAATCAGAATTTTTAAGCGAAATTAACTTATGAAACTTACGACTAAATGACAAAAAACATACAAAACAAACTAATGGTTAATGAATTATGACTTGAAAACTAATCTATTATATATTTCTAAGGACAATTGAATATCAAGGAGGCAACGATCAAGAGTAAGATATTCATGAGCACAGATAAGTTAAGATCTATGCGTAGTAGCATATTGAAGTGTCATGTCAGGATACTTAGAAGAATAAGAATACTTATCTGGGGTTGTAATTAGTTTACATGTGCATGTACTATGTATGTGCTTGAGATATTGATTAATGAATTGGGAGTTGAACTCCGAATGCTACTTTCTGCTTAAATATATATATATCACAACCCCCTCGTGAGGCCATGAGTTTGCACCTATGAAGATGAGAGCCAATGGCAAGTTTACCCCCCACATCGCCACATGCCTGATGAACCAAATGACGAATGTCCGAGCAGGTCACCTCTCGACCATTAAGTTAGCATCCATCAACTGTCTGGCGTAAGCTTAGGGTTCAATTCGCCCCTATCGAGCATCAATCGACCCCTTCCTCAGCATCTCAACTCAATTTTCTCTTTAGCGCCTACGCTCTATCATAGCTCACTAATGAACGTTTGACATCCGTTGTACAGTTACCACACCCGGTAACCTCTACAACTATTAATTCTCTAAGCTGCAAATTTGGTAACCTAGCCAACCACGGCATACTACCTATAGTGAAGCTTAGTCTTTACCGCGGAGTATACTGTTTGCCAATAGCCAGTACAAACGAACTAGTAATAGCCACGTACCCAAGTGATTCATATAATAAGTGCTAAGTGCGAACAAGTAAAAGGAAGGAAAAGAAGGAGACGAAGTTTAAAAAAGGTTCTCACTTCATTATCTTCGAAGGTTTTTTCCTTCTCACCCCCTCTTCCAATTGGAGCTTAACTCATCACACACATACTAGGCAAGTGCAGTTCTTTAGGTCCTTAGTGCTCATCTCTCCTTTCCTTGATCTTCCTTGTTAACTTGAGTGTTAGAGGACTCTTATAGCTACAACCATAAGGGGCTTTTTGCATGTATCAAAGAATGAAAGTACAAGTGCATGTATCAAAGAACGAAAGTACAAGCTCAATGCGAGCCTGTGCATCCTAGTTGGTTCAACCATGGTGAATAGCTGTAATACACTTATTCTCCTGTCAAAGGTATAGTTTTTCTGTAAAAAAGTTTATAATACTTTTTCGTAAGGTAAGATTTAGACAGTCTATCATATGAAATCAACTTCTTAGTTTACAAGAACTCTAGACCATAATTAAGCCAAAGTAAAATCTTGAACCAAACTTAAATCTTTAAAATTTTTAGTTTGGTTCGCTTGGTTTTAGTTAACACCAAACATAAGAGCCAACTCATTACGTTATTATCTAAAAAAATTGCATCATCACATGTAGTTAGTTCTTATATATAACATTATCAAGCACTACGTTGTGATGCGTGTACAAATTTAAGAATATTGGATGCCAAAAATATTAATTATGAAACAATAATATAGCTTGGTACATGAACCATAAACCATAAGCTCAAAATTTATAAAACCACTAAGTTCTTAAACATTATTTGGAAGAGGTCAAATTATATAAAAAGAATTAGATACTCTTAGAGAAAATGTAAAACCACTAAATTCTTCAAAACCATTTGTAAGAGGAATTGCACAAAAAGTATGGATACCATGAAGGAAAGAATTAAACTAGTAATTAGACAATTGAATTGGAAAAATGATTATAATATTAGTTATTTGTACTTACTAAACAACCAAACTATGTAGCTTTGTTGAATATGCATAACAACATATTTGAGAAAAGGATGTCTATATACCATCAACTAAATTAAAGCTATTTAGATATAAAGCACTTAAATCATCACATGTAGTTGATTCTTACTAATCAAAATCTAGCTAAATTCCACACATTTTATAATAATTTAAGCGAGGTTATGCATTAATAAAGCACAATTATAATCCAACATATTTTTAGCGTATTTTCTTTTATATATATATATATATATATATATATATATCTTCAAGAAAGGAGGTGACAAGATATATAGTGATAGGTCATGGCCACTGCAACTTTCTCGACCATATTGGCCTCCTCATAACTTTTTGTGGTCAGTGATCACTTGATCTTAAGATGGCTAACTAAACCTTTAGCAATTGGAATCTAATTTTTTTCATTTTAAATTTGCGTGCTTTTTATTATTTTACATTATATTATTTAATTAGGTGTATTTTATAGCATTATCTTATTATATTAACCATTAGGGGTTAAGTAAGGTATCTCCCATTAGCTAAACAAGAAAATGCTTGTGCAGATGACTTGATTGATTACAAAACAAGAAGGGAACAAAATAATTCATACATTTTTTCTAACTTAATTATTGGATGAGAAAGAAACTGATAATGGGGATAGCTGACAATTATGCTATATTTAAATTTCAATACGGAAAATGATGGTAAGGTCCTCTAATGCGGCTTGATTACTACATTTGCAAAATTATTTTTTTAAGGATAAGTTAGTGGAAATGATGTTAGATTGCCTGTAACATTAGGTGACAACTATGCTTATTTAAAATAACCAACATAAAATTAATTTATTTTGTCCTGACGTTACTCCTTGAATATCCAGGCAAGTTGGAGAAAATAAATGGAGATATGTAATTGCAATTTTCACTCAACTTGTTTACAAAATATGAAAAGTTTGGTTTATTAGCATCTTAATAAATAATTTTTTGAGGACTCAATAAACAATATTAAATTGTTATTGTTCATTATAAGTGCTCTCCGCTCATGATATTATCCTATATAAAAATTAACATTAACATAATTGGCAATATAGATCTATTACAATTTGCGTATATAATTCTTCTTTGGTGGATTTATCCTTGCTAATTGTGCTAGGTATGTTTATAAAATTATATTATCATAATAAATTTGTATTGGAAGCACTTATCTTGCTAATTGTGCTAGGTATGTTTATAAAATTATATCATCATAATAAATTTGGATTGGAAGCATCAATGTGAAAATTATTAGCTCTTTCAATATAGTAGAATTTATTGTTATTGGATCAAACATGAATAATTTAAACAATTGGAAATGAGATAATTGTTGAACAATTCAATGGCAATAACAATAATTTGACTTTTGAGCTTATTAAATCGCCCATTAACATTAAAAATGGATCTATTGATGGTAAAAATAAAATCGTTGACAATTTTTAATAGAAATTATCAATTGTTTTTATGAGATATTTTGATAACTTATTTTTACTATAAATGCATATTATTGTACTATAAATTGAGATGATTTACTAAAATTAAAAGTAATAATATAATATGGTCACTTCGTAAAATTTCCGTAATAGTTTTAGTGCAACCAAATTTGAGCATGATCAAGGTTTCATTAAGTTGAGAAAGATTTTAATAATACTAACATGTCACGTAGATTCATGAGAGGTATATAAATATCGAAAAAATTTTGATACGTGAAAATATAATTAGTATATTTTTAAAAAGTCAATTCTTTTATTATTATATATCAAAATTTTGTTAATATTTACATACACTTTATTTATTCTAAGTAAGGTATTAATATTATTGATATTTTTTTTTTCCACTAAACTATGGCACAAGGGCAACCCACTGGAAGCTGCTGTTGGAGGAGCTGATGTGGGAGTAAGTTGCTGTGGCATTGCCAATGGTGGGAGCGGGCCAGCGGGGTATCATCTTGTAAGTTAAGGCTTCAATCAATTTGTCAAATGAAACCAACTTTTCCATACGGTAGAATTCAAACCAAAAATAAATCAAATTTAATTCTTTAAAAGTTTGAGTTTTGACTTCCGCCAAAAACAAGAGGCTATACATGATTTTAATATGTTATTACCTAGAAAATTCACATCATCACACGTAGCAGGCTTTTACTAATCAAATCTTGCTATCCTATTTCATAATATAGTTTAAATAGAGTTATATCTTAATGCTCTCCAACTTTTATTAGTTTTTTGAGCATATTTTTCCCTCTTTTCTAATTTTCTTTTCCAATGAAGGTGGCCGATAGCAAGAATTATTACTTGGCTAGCCAACCATTGCTTGACCAGGAGATAGCTCCTACTTGTTTGAACCTGATTTTTTCATTTTAATCTTTTATATTTTTGTTATTTTATAATATAATATTTAATTAAATATAGTTTATAACCTTATTATGTTAGATTAATTACTAAGAGTAAGTCAAAAGTTGACACATGTTAAGAATTAACAAAAATATTAAATGAACTTGATAAAAGTCATCTTTTATAAAATTAAATAAAATGGAAGATTCAAATAAAAGAATGATTAAAAACTTAGATAAAAAGAAAATAAATATTAAGGATTTTGTGTACTTTTCCTGTGGAAATAATA
Organism: Lumnitzera racemosa; assembly: GCA_024138005.1. Lineage (NCBI taxonomy): Eukaryota > Viridiplantae > Streptophyta > Magnoliopsida > Myrtales > Combretaceae > Lumnitzera > Lumnitzera racemosa. The sequence goes on from JAMXBC010000012.1 coordinate 83,483,841, forward strand.
ATGACTATCAAACATGATCAATATTTGAAAATAAATTCAACTCGATTAAATTTGTAAGTTAATCAAGTTAAATATCATGAATATTTTAATTCAACTTGATTAACATTTTGGTCTCAAAATGAAACTTACTCTCCATTTTCATCAAATCAAATTTGAGTATGGATTTGAATATGAATGATATGTGAATAGATTTAGTTTATTTTCACCTAAGTGATGAATATTATAAAGGAATGAAATTTTCTTTTTATATTGTTTATTTCAAGACCATTGGTGATGGAGAAACCATTTGGTTGATACTTAGCCTCTAATTTTCTAATTAAAGTAACGGATATCACGTTACTTAGGAAGCCAAACAAGAAAATGTATGTTTAGATGATAAAATTGATTACGTAATGATAAATAAACAAAATAATTGATATATTTTTTTAATCTTAATCATTGTATCGGGAATAAATTGACAATGGGGATATTTGACAATTATGTTGTATTTAAATTTCAATAGAAGAAAAGGACCTTTAACAAACACAAAATTAATTTATTCTACCATGACTTTACTCGTAGAATGTCTACGCAAGTTCGAGAAAATAAATAAAGATATTGAATGTCAATTTTTTGTAAACTTCTTTTTGTTTATAAAATACAAAAAGTTTATTTTATTAGCATCTTAATAAATAATACTATATTCTTATATATAAAATCACTTGGTTATACTTAAAGCTAAACCATAACATAGATCAAATCCAGCCCGTATCTGTCCCATCAGGTTTGGAACCAGACCCAGACTCGGCAGCATAGATTGACCCATGGATGGCACTCGCCGGGGTACAAGGTTCAAGTTGGGTCGACGGGTGGGACTTGTAAGCTCCGTGGGTCCCAATTTGTTTACATTAAAAGAAAAGGAAAACCAAAAAGCTATCACGCATGCAATAAGCACAAATTTTCAAAAAATATAAGAAAAAGAACGAACGAAAGTAGTACAAAATAAAATTGAAAATTGAACAATTAAATAATATTAAAAGTTTAAACTAATTCTATATTAATAGGAAAATAATTACTTCCCATTTACAACATTCAACGTGGTGCTATTAACAATATAAAAAATAAATATACTTCAAAAAAAATCTAATTCTTAATAATATGAAACTAGATTTTGTTTTTTTGAACTTCTTGATAGCTTGGGAAATAATGTCACTAATATTTCCTAAACATTAGTAGAATATTTAATATACTACCTTAATTTTTAGTTTATCAAATTGGCTACCTAGTTGAATCTTTTTATATCTCTATTATTACCTACTTAGTCTAATCATTAACAAAAGTAAGACACATGTTTCATACACCTATTGCAAGTTGTAACAATGATAAAAAAAAAAAGAGAGTAAAGATTTAATTAGATATTAAACTTGATAAATTGAAAATTCGGATTTAAAATTTAGGTAATGTTAATAATATTATTACTTTTTTTTTATCTCACATAACTAATGTTAATATATAGTAAATAGTTATCCTCAACAACTACTCCATATGATGGACTAAAAGTCACATGATCTTTAGACTCAATTTTTTAGATAAAAAACTATTCTTTTAGTTTAAAAATTAACTTTTAAAAAAATGAGAGATGCCATGGTTCACGTCTAAGAACTAAACCAGTAAACTGACAGGTCCAAAATCCGACATGTATCCAAGACCAAACCGGCCTGTCCTGATTCTTCATCTGGAAAACCGTTACCAGGCAAGCTGGTCTCCATTTGGAGAACCATCACTTGGCGAGCCAGTCCAGGTTCCAGGTCAGCTTAGTCCTGATTCTCAGATTCAAGTAACGTATATCACATTAGTAAAACCAGATCACACATGTTCTGCTGACTGGATTGATTACAAAACGACAAAAGAACAATAGATAATTTTTTTCAGCTTAATTATTGGATCAGGAAGAAACTGACAATGGGGATCCATGATCACTATCCTTTGTTTTTTTTAGCGTCCCCTTGTGGGACTCAATTATTACATTTGTGGAATTATTTTTTCTATGGGTGAGTTACTGGAAATGATGTCTGATTGCCTGTATTGTTTCGCGACAATGATGCTTATTTAAAATAACTAAAACAAAATTAATTCATTTTATCATGACCTTTCCTCCTTGATATCCAGGCAAGTTCCACGAAATAAACGAAGATACCGGATTGCACTTGTTGTTTATAAAATATGAAAAGTTTGTTTCATTAGCATCTTAATAAATAATTTTTTCAGGATCCAAAGAACAATATTAGATTGTTATTGTTTATTATAAGCGCTCCTCTCTGATGATATTATTTTATACAAAAATTAACATGATAGGCAATATAGATCTATTACAATTTTCATAATTTTTCTTTTAATGGATTTATTCATGCTAATTGTGCTAGGTATGCTTCTAATTATATCATCGTGATAAATTTAGATTGCAAACATCAATGTGAAAATTATTAGCTCTTTCACTTTAACAATACAGTAAACCATATTTTGAGCTTATTTAATAGGAAACCAGATAATTGTTAACAAATTCAGTGGTGATAATAATAATTTGGGCTTTATACAGTACAATCATGAAAAAATGACCTTATTTTGAACTTATTAAATTGCCTCAATTATAGTAAATTGTGTCCAATATCATTAAAAACGAAAACTATCGACAATAAAAATAAAATTATTAAAAGTTTCTTTTCATTGTTAATGCATATTGTTTTACTGTAAATTAAGGTGATTTACTGAAGTCATAAATGACTATACTATAAAATTTCCCTAATAATATTAGTTTAACTTAGTTCGGGCACCCTCAAGGCCTCATTGAGCTATTTTATAGCCTAAGGGCAACCCACCAATCAAGTTTCAATGAGAGTAAGGTGTTGTGAGGTTGTGTGGGGCGGAAACAAATTTGATAAGGTAGGATTTGAACTATATTTATCGAATGAAACCATTTGTACATAAGAATTTCAAAGAAAAAACAAACCAACTTTAAATCTTTAAAAGTTTTAGTCTCGATTTTTGCCAAAAAAATTGGAGATTACACACAATTTTAATATGTTATTACCTAAAACATCATCACATATAATTGGTTTTAATTCAAATAATATAGTTTAAATGGTGTTATATCTTAATGTTGCCCAACATTGATTATGTGTTTTAAGTATATTTTGTTCCCTTTCTAATTTTCTTTTACAAGGAAGGTATCAAGAGTTACTACTTGAACAAGGCAGGGGTTAGCTAGCCATTACTTAGCCTTGATGATCAACCATGCTCCTAACAATTTAAACCTCATGTTTTTTGTTTTAATTTTTTCGTATGTTTATTATTTTATATTATACCATTTAATTAAATATAGTTTATAACATTATGTTAGATTAATTACTAAGAGTCAATCAAAAGTTCTCAAAGGTTAAGAGTAGGTAAAATAGATCAACTTGATAAAAGTCCTCTTTTATAAAATTAAGAAAATATGGAGGATTCAAATAAAAAAATTGATTAAAAACTTCAATAAAAAGTATATAAACATTAAGGATTTTATGTAATTTTTCGCATCAAAATATCAATGACTACTAAGCTTGACCAACACTTTAAGTGAAACTGAAACTCGATTATATTTGCAGTCTAATCATGTTAAATAGCATCAACGTTTTAACTTGACTCGATAGCCTATTTAGCTAGGTTAAATTCTAACTTAACCCTTGATTTTCATCAAAGCAAGTCTCAGTATGAATTCAAATATGAATGTTTTGTGAATGGATTTAATTCTTTTACACGTAAATGGTGGATACTACAAAGGAATATGGAATTTTTCTATATATTCTGTTTATTTTCTTGACAATTGAGGGTAGAGAAACCACTTGGTTCTCCAATTTTTTTTATTTAAAATGGGGATCTCACGTTAGTTAGGCTGTTAGATAAGAAAATGCATGTTTAGATGATAATTAGATTGATTAGGCCAAACAGATGAAGAACATAATAAATACACTTTTTTAACCTTAATCATTGTATCCGGGAGAAACTGACAATGTGGATATTTGACAGTTATGCTGTATTTAAATTTCAATAGGAGAAAAGGACATTTAAACAACCAACACAAAATTAATTTATTCAGCCACGATCTTTACTCACTGAATGTCTAAGCAAGTTGGAGAAAATAAATGAAAATATTGAATAGCAACTTTCTATCAACTTGTTGTTTATAAAATATGAAAAGTTTGTTTTATTAGCATCTTAATAAATAATTTTCTTGAAAACTCATTGACCGCGTCCTTATATAGAAAATGGAATAGTCATTTTTCAGGTTGTCTAGTTTTTCTTTTTGTTTTTTGTTTCCCTTTTTATTAGCATTCATGTTAACTGAGTCATTCTAGGTTAAATTTACATTTTCTCGCAGTTCTTGTTCGTTTGTTCTCCAGTGTAGAGCATAATCAACTCTGAAGTTCCCGGATGCTTTCCATTTTTTTGTCTGTTCTCTAGTCTACTTACATGCGGATATGGAGATTGATTGTCTTGTGGAGAAAGACAAAAACCGAGACTAATTAAAATGCGTTTAATAGGGAAAAAAAGAAGAAGAAAGAACTCCATGCATATGCATATGTACATTTAGAGGTTGTTGAGCATAATTTTTTATAAATGAAGGTGAAATGGATTTCTCATAAGCGGAGTTGATTTCTTTTTTACAATTGGAATCATTGATTCCAAAAAATCTTCATTCGGATTTTCAAAAAGGCTTTCAAACATAGGAAAGAATGAAATTATCATATTTTCCAAATCCATTGGTGTGCAATTCGCGGTTGTCTAGTTTTTCCCTACTCACCATTTGGTTTCACAAAAATGAGAGAGTCAAATAAAGTTGCAATATGAATGATGTAGCATAAATAACCAGATCCGCTACATGTATGACCATTTTGCTATTGATAAATATAAAAGATATATAAATAACGTTTAGTATAAGGTAATATTAAAAATAAAAGAAGAGAGCATGTAAATCCTTATAAATTTTTTATTTAAATTAGATTCGAATACTTTAGATAACTTTATAAGTCTATGAGTTGAATAAATTAAAACTTAATTAAATCACAAACTTGAATATAATACAATTAAAAAAAATCTTAAAATTTTTTATCGAAGTCTTAATCACATGTAAAAATTCTAAATCTTATGTATGCATAAATATTAGAAATTAAACCCGAACTTGACAAAAACCCTAAAACTATAATCTTATGTTTATAAAACGAATAAATTTACCTTAAAAGTATTAAAACCCTAATCGAATACGATTACTAACTAACACGCATAATTACGTAAATTTGTTAATGAATGAATAGAAATAACTTTCAAATATTATAAATATAACAACTAACAACTTAATTAATAAAATTTATAAAATTATAATGTTATTTTGTAATTATTGATGGTTCTATAATTTCATATTTAGAAAAGTTAACATAATTTTTTTAACTTCCTTTTTCTTTCTTTTCTTTTCTTTTTTTTCCCTATCTTCAACGTTTCTTCTACTGGAGTGCATTCGACTGCCACTTGTGTTTATTCAATTCCAACATTTGATAATTTACTTGGATAAGATTAAAGGAGATAAGACTTAGTCAAATCAAATCATCTTTACATGTTATCCTTCTTTTTCTTTTGTTTTCCTTTTTTTTTTTTTTTTTTACTTTTACCCTTTCTTTTTCCAGTTTGGCCGGCTGGAACCATGTACTTGGTGGTTTTTTTTTTTTAAACACTTCAAGGAAACAACTCAAAAAATGATATACACCTATTTCCTTTTCCAAAACCGAAAGCCCCTTAATTTCTTCCTACTTTCATCCTTTTGAATTTTTTTTTTCTTTTACTTACTTTCAACAAATTTCAAGAAGAAAAAGAAAAACCTCTTGATCCAATTACTCGTCAAGATACAAAGGAGTAATAAATTAATGTGTATATGATATTATTATACAATACCCATTTGTTATATACTCATTTTATTGTATATGTATTTTGTAGTATTGCTTATTTTAAGGATTTGTAAAGGAAATTATATCTATTGTAATAATCTTGTAAAAGTACTCTTTGTACACGTTTGGAAGTTATATGTATAGTATTTATCATCATCATCATTATTATTATTATTATTATTATTATTATTATTATTATTATTATTATTATTATTATTATTATTATTATTATATACATATACATAGGTATGGGTTCGAATATGTGTGTGTGTGTACATATACTCTATTTATTAATTGGTACATATGTATGGTGTATAAAGAAGTATATGTATATAAATATAATACATGTACACGTATATTATGAATAACTATGTTTATGTATAGTACATATCAATATATAGGTATATAGTATGTATGTATTTATATATAGTATTTAGTATACTTAAGTTATCATACATATATGCTAGATATATTATGAATTTACATATGTACATGTGCATAAATAAGGTAAAAGAAAATAAGTATAAAGGTGTATGTATAAATATAAAAATATGTATACTAATAATATAGTATAAGTACATGTACATGTATATGCCTAAATAGTATATGTACAATATACTAAAATACTAAATTATTAAATAAAGTAAAATAATATATTTATATTATTAAAGGTTTCGAAGACTTAAGTAACCACTATAGTTGAAATTACTATTTAAGTCATCAATCAAATATTATTTAATAGAAAAACCCATACTAAAATAGCGTTATGAAATTATATATAACTTATATTGTAGGCAAATTTGTTTTTCCTTATAATGCTCTCTCTATTCCTTTAATTTATCTCTCTACCTATATCTATCCCTTAATCCTATGAATCTCTCCCTCTTAACCCATGTTTATCAATGGAAGCTACTTTCGTAAGTGTTATCTACTCTTTTTCTTTCTTTATGTTGAATGACACTAATAATTGAAATTTATCAAGTTTTTCTATCAATCTTGTAATCTATTCTTAAGGTTGATAAAGCTTATTTTGTCTATTGACATACATGTTAACAATTCATTCTTAGTTTTATTTTTTTCCCTAACTAATACAGATAATTGGATTGGCACTTTGTCTTATAATTTAATTGAATTTGTATAATCTTTTTGTTACGGTCAATATTGTGTTTACATGAAATTATTAAAGTGAGAAAAATAACCTCTTTTCTTGAAGTTGATGAATTTTATTTCACACTTCACCAATTATATAAATAGATTGGATGAATTTTGATGTTACTTTTTTTTTTAAATATCATTTATTAAATCAAATAATTAATTCATGTTTTAATTTATTTACAGTTTGCTAAGTATTGATCTATTTGTCTTTTTCTTTTGCTTTTGCTATGAACTTTGATGTCGTTTTTTTTTTCTAAATATCATCTATTAAATCAAACGATTAATTCATTTTTTTTCAATTTATCTATCTAATTGTCTGTTTCGTTTGCATTTAATAACGTCATATATAAGTAGAAAAGAAGGTAATTACGAGTTATTTCTATTATTTTACTTTTAAAAAAGACCATTTTGCAATTTCATGCATGTAGGAATGTTATCTATTGGTTAATTTTACACATAAAAGTTTTAGAGACATTCATTTACCTATAATATTTAAATGAGCAACAATGTTCAATAACTCAATAACTATTTATTTATTTATATATATATTTTTTCAATTTTAGAAGATTTTTTTTTTCTTGAGATCTCTTCTTAGGTAATGGTTATATTTCTTTTTTATTATTCTACATTATCTATATTGTTTGTGCATTAATTTTTTTTATTTTCTACATTATCAATTATATAGTTTGATTTAATAATTATATTGTATTCTAAATGTTATTATATTTTTATATTTATTCTTTGCACACACAACCCGAGTGCACATTCACTAGCGTGTGTGTATATATATATACACACACACACACATGCCGTAAACATTAGAGAAGGAAAATGGATTAATTTATAAAATTTAGTAAACTATAATAATAGATATATATATAAATATTAAGTAAAGTTACAAAATAGGAAAAATTAAAAAAATATGAAAAAAAATCCATAAAAGGACATGTGGAATACCAAGGAGCTACAATGTCAACACTTTGTATTTATAATTAAATTCATAATTAATAATAATAAAATTCGTAATATTTTTAGATCGTCATAAAAAATGCCATTATAATATCTAAAATGGATCCCATTAGGTGAAAGTATGATTAAAATAGACTATAAGTTCATAAAAATCGGAACTAAAATAAAAAAGTTACATACAATTTACAAAAAAGTTAAAACCAAGGATTTTATATAAATGGATAGCTAATTTACGTAGTTAATATTAAATATATAATTAGTTTAGTTATTTTACTCAAATACTTATTACTTTTCATATTCCTTAAATGTTAGGTGATCCAAATACGGATATTGACTTATCAATGAACTATTACGATCTCTAACTACAATTATGGCCAAGTGAATACTCCTAATAATTTTATACATGTTTGTGTTTATAATTAATAAATTTTCCTATCGATAAATGACTTGATGTGTAGAGTTTAGGTTATGCATATGATTGATGATTTTATATTGTGTAAAAATACTGTAATTTATAAAATTGAATTGGTTGCCGCATTATAGTTACCTGTAGAGAACTGGTTATTTGTGATATTGGCTGATCGTATAATAATTGGACTTAAGTATACCTAGCCTGATCAAATTACACCGAGTCATGCATAATTATACATCACATTTTAAAAGTGTTTTAGTATAATGCATTCATACAATATGACCTTATCTTGACTCGTAAGATTACTAGGTGTTGAAGACACCAATCGCCTATTTAAAAGTTGAGTTCAAAGACCTTCATTTAGAAGTGAGTGTAGATTATGAGAGCCACTCACAATTATACTTGGAACTTAGTTTTACTTAAAACTAAAAATAAATATACCATTTTATTTTTAAATATGAAACGTAGAGTTTTGTAGTTATATAAGTTCAGGTAAGATACTCAGATTTGATTGGTGCCATGTATACTTCAATCTTGACTTCGAAGAGTATTAAATTTGAGTTGTATGTAGTACTTGGTCACTTGTATGTATTTGTATAACATTCTGTATGTTCATACATTCATATGTTTGAAAATTAACTATTGAATAACTTGTTTGTTGTATGTATAAAGGATAACTCATTAAGCTTTTTGGCTTATATCCTTATAAGTATTTGCATGACATTATGTGTGTTCATGTATTCATATATTTGAAAATTAACTGTTGAATAACTTGTTTATTATATGAATAAAGGATATCTCACTAAGTTTTCTAGCTTATACCTTTATAAATTGCTTTTGTAAGAGGATCTATTTGTTACACCTGAACAAAATTTGCTCGAGGTTAGTGAAAAGCTCTTGGGATTGTGTGAGTTGAGAAAGTATTACTATTACTATAGCAAACTCTCAAGTATAGACTTATTATCAAATATTATGTGTTATCCAATTTATATATTAGTCTGTACAATAGTACATTAAACACTTAGTGTATTTGTTATTATGTATTGTAGTTATATTATGAAATTTCATGTTAATATAATTATGTTATGATATTATCTGCACTTATATACTTTTGGATAGCTAGTTATAATAGTATCCTTATATGTCGTATGAAAGGTTGTCGATTGAAAAAGTAATTCTTTATATGATATACGGCGCTTGCCACAACTATACCACTATTTAATCGTGATCAAGCATTATTTTTCTCTTTTCCCCCTAATTTTTATATAATTCTTTTAATTTTTGTATTTTCCTTTTTCTTTAATATGTTTTGCAATAAAAAATAGAAAGAAAAAGGGCATCTGAAGCATTTTTTTTTTTAAATTTAAGGTCTAAGTCCTCCAAAAACTGAAAACACATGGTACAAATTAATATACTACAATCTATCCATATTGACATTTTAAAGAAAAAAGAGCAAACTTTACATTTTCTATCGAGCATTTCACCTGATTTGTTTATGGATATAATTTTTCTAATTCTGGAAAACTTTTTTCCTTTCCATGTGGATATGACTCGGCAATTCTTCACTATTTTCATTTGAAACATGTGACCTTGTAACTCTTGATTAAACTACTATCCCAATCTCTTTGCGGGTCTTTTTTTTTTTTAATAAAAAAATTGAATACAATTATCATGTTTAGTATATTTTAACATAAGCATTTATAATATATTACTATAGTTTTCTTACTCCAAAAAACGTATTACTGCAGTTGTACATATATTTTTCTTTTCTTTCAAACAATTTTCAAATTGTTTATATATTATTTTTCGTTCCAAAATCATAGGTCATATATATAGTTTAATTTAATAATCAGATCATGTTCTAAATTTTATACTACTATAGTTAATTTTTATACATACATCGTGAATATATCCTTATTGATACATAATATTATGTAATTTATGAATATACGTAATATGACATGCATCGTCTATGTTACGTACTTATTATATCATACGCCAATAAGTACGCCGTGCATTATTTTGGTTCCATGTCTCAGTATGGTTGCTGTATCGATGTCATCATTATAACATCAAAGTGGAAACAGCAAATTCTATGCTTCATTTGCGTAAATATTAAGGTGGCTTATAAAAGCATTTGACAAAAACTAAAAGTAATTTGAACGATGTAAGACGAATGATAGAAAATAACGAAAATTAAAAGAATAAAAAATTAGGGACCATAGAGATTTTTCATGATTTTACATATCAACTGTAAGCACATAAAGTAAATTGGGAGACTTTACTCTCTCTCTCTGTCTCTTACATCCTTTTTCCAACTACTATCATATGATATGACACTGCACAAGCACAATAATATGCAAAATATTATATTTAATATGTGTATGTTTAGGCAACATATATTAAGTATGCGTCTTCGTTATGGCATTTATGAAATTAGTTTCGATTTAATGGATACTTTTATTCAATTTCAACATTATGGTTATTATAGAATGTAACACACACATAACATGATATACGTCAAACGAATAGATAAAAATTCAAAAAATAAACGTAAAGTGATATGGAGAAAAGTTTTGATTTTGGAATTAGGTAAAGCAAATTTTGCGACCAGGAGAGAGACACGTGTGTGTAAAAAGATTTAAATAATTGGGTTCCTGAGTTTTTTGCATACCAGCCCTAAGGAGATAAAAATAAAAACAGGAACACAAACCTGCTTTTCAGCATTGATTTAACACTATTACACAAAACACGCTGCCCCCGTTATCATTCTCCTACTTACATCCTTCTCCTTCTCCTCGATTGTTGCCAACTATTACTGTCTTCCATGGATATAGCAGCAAACGCTATAGTGGAAGTTGCCAAACGTTCATGGGATTCACTGGCAGAACCTATAAGCTACATCTATAATCCCACCAAAAAATTGAAGTCCCTAGAGGATGAGTTACAACGATTGGCGAGTAGTAATGCTGATGTTAAGAAGAAGGTTGAGGATGAAGAAGTTACGAAAGGTGGCACACGCACACAGCAAGTTGGTGGCTGGCTCAACAACGTCCAACAACTTGAAGTTGAATCTCATCAACTCATTCAAGAAGGAAAGTCATACCAACAAAAGAGCCTCGTATGGTTTTCTCCTACTAACTATCGATCCAGCTACAAACTCGGAAAGAGAGTAAACCAGTTACTCGGTGATGTGAAAGAACGCCAGACTGAAGGAGGTAAGTTTGATGCCTTAGTTATTCGATTGCCTCCTCAAGTACGTGAGATGCCTATGGAGGACACAGTCGGCCTTGACTCCATGCTTTCTCAAGTGTGGAACTGGCTTAATGAAAGGAATATAGGAATCATTGGATTATGGGGCATGGGAGGTGTTGGGAAAACCACCCTCTTGAGAAAAATCAATGAGAAGTTCCGTCGCACCAGCCTTGAATTTAAAGTCGTGTGGATTACTGTGTCAAAGGAAGTCAATTACGAAAAAATAAGAGAACGTATATGGGAGGATTTGGAAATTGGAGGCGACGTGTGGAGTAATCAATCTGAAGAAGCAAAAGCTGCACGGCTATATAGCGCATTGAATAGGAAGAAATTTGTATTATTGATAGATGATATATGGGCGCAACTGGATTTGGTCAAAATCGGAATTCCTAATCCTAATCCTATAAACGGATCCAAAATAGTGCTTACGACTCGGTCGGAAAGCGTATGTGGACAAATGAAAGTTGACAAAAGATTGAAAGTCCAATGTTTGTCGCTAGAGCAAGCCCTACAGTTATTTGAAGCAAATGTTGGTGAGGACGCTCTAAATTCGCACCCAAGCGTACCTAAATATGCTAAAGAAATTGCTGAAGAGTGCCAAGGCTTGCCTTTGGCTCTCATTACCATTGAGCGAGCCATGTCTAGCATGAAGACTCTTGATGACTGGTCAAGGGCATTAAGAGTTTTGAGGAACTATCCTATTGAGTTCTCAGAAATAGTGGATGTTTATAAGTTGCTACGTTTCAGTTATGATATACTGGACTCACTTCACAAGAAATGCTTTCTTTATTGTGCCCTCTTCCCCGAGGACCATGAAATTGTAATAAACGATCTCATTGAACATTGGATGGGGGAAGGATTTCTGGGTGAAACAAATGATATACATAGAACACGGGATAAAGGTGAGTTTACAATCCGCAAGTTGAAGTCCGCATGTTTGTTAGAGGAAGGCCGGCATGGTCGAGTGGTTAAGATGCACGATGTGATTCGTGATATGGCACTATGGTTAGCTCGTGATATAGGGAAAAACGAAGACAAAATCATAGCGCCAGCGCCAGAACAAGACGTAAGGATCTCCAACTGGAAAGAAGCTGAAAGAGTATCTTTGAGTGGTCCTAGAATCACTCATCTCACGAAATCACCGGTATGCTCCAATCTCGTAACATTACGGATTAATGGAACTATGTTGGAGACATTGCCAGAGGGGTTTTTTGATTCTATGCAGATTTTGAGAGTTCTTGATATGTCACAGAATATAAAGTTTAAGAAGTTACCTACGGGAGTTGGAAGACTAGTCAACTTGCAGTACCTTAACCTGTCAGGAACAAGGATTGAAGTGCTGCCCGATGAATTGAAGTACTTAACTTCTTTGGTATATTTGCTGCTAAGCATTACAGGACATGTTGTAAATATTCCAAAGGAAGTAACTTCAAGTCTCTCGTCTTTAAAAGTTTTTAGAAAGACAGGATGTGGCATGCTTCTCAATGATGAAAGAGGGTTGATAGAGGGGCTAGAGGGCTTGAACCAGTTGGATGAACTATCGCTTCAGGTAAGTACTGCCTTTAACGTCCAGAAATTATTGTTGCAGTCTCCAAAATTGCAATCGATCATTACACGGTTGGAACTCTTTCAGTGCTATGATTTGATTGACATTAGAATACCGACTTCATCTTTGAGGAAAATATTGCGTCTAAATACACTTTGGTTAGCTGGATGTGATTCATTGGAGAGCATGGAAATATATGAGGACGGTGAGAGTATGATTCCAATGCATGTGAATGACCGTCTCTCAAGAGGGTCAGAGTTGACAAATCTGCACCAAGTGATTATCATGAGATGTCATAAATTAAGGAACCTATCATGGCTTATATATGCACCAAACCTCCAAAGCCTTTATGTAGTTACTTGCTCCACACTTGAGAAGATCGTTGATGAAGATATTCTGCAACATGTAGATGAAAATGCAAGTGCAAGGCTCTTCTCATCTCTCAGGTTTCTTGACTTGGGAGGTTTACCAGAGTTGAGGAGCATTCACAACAGAACATTATCATCTCCTTCACTAACAGAAATTGCGATAGATAGATGTCCTAGATTGAAGAAGCTTCCCTTTGACTCTAACAGTGGAAAGAATAATTTAGAAAGAGTCCAAGGAAATCATGAATGGTGGAGTGGATTAGAATGGGATGATGAAGCTGCAAGGGATTTTTTCACCTCAAAGTTGATTCCTTAGTCATACTAGTTTGGGATGTTTATGCTTAGTTTAATCAAATAAAAAACTAGTTGAGATGTTTATGCTTTGGATGGATAGTGATGAAATTTGTGTTGAGAATGTAATGGTGATGAGGAAATGCTTTAATTGGAATTTGTATTATTTATTTATTTCAGTTATTTTTCTTTTAAGTGTAAACTAATATATCTTTTTCCCTTGTAAACGTTAAATACGGTCGCGATAGTTTGTTTGTAACCAAACATAGTGGGTGGGCTTTTAGTTGTGTTCCAATTTCCAAGCGTGCCGTGGAAATGCTTTTATGGTTTATTTCGTGTAAGAAATATGACACGTTTGTAGTGGAGTAGAGTGTCTGGTGTGTAGTGTAATATACTATATGTATATTATGCCTTCGGCTTGACATCGGTTTAGATGGGTTTATTTAAAATTTTTTTATTAAAAAAATTATTCTTAAATATTTCGGAAATTTTGGGAAAATAAGAAATATAAAAATATATAAATAAACTAAAAATAGAAAACTTAAAACAACCCCAAATCCTCTACCCCCACCCCCAACCAGTTGTTTGGAATAATAAAATCTGCAAAATTGATGTTTGTTCATGGTAATTTGTAATGCTATTAATTTGTTAATCTGAAATGTTAATGTATGAAATGTGTATAGTGTAGCGTAGTGCATTATTCCCGTTCCACGAAATGGCTCGATTGGATTGTTCAACGTCAACGTGTGAACTGGGTACTTCCTTTTTATTTCTCTTTAACCTTGGACGCTTAATCATTATCACATTTTCAAATGTGGATGTTTAAAGCCAAAGGAAGAGACTGATTTACCATTCCTCCAACTACAAGCAAATAATATCCCTGCAACATGCTTTCTTTTGGAAACTTCTCTTGCTTTTGCTTGTTTTGATAAATGTCCCTTCAACAAATGCCTCGAAGGTACCTTTTAACAATTCCAAAAATTGAACCTTTTCCATATCTAAGGTTGATTGGATACTTCACATGAGCTTAGGATGCTCTATATCCTTTCCATTTGAATAAACATATTTGGTCTGGATTTTTTTTTTTTTTGTGCCTATATTGAACTTAGCCAATGAGAAATGAAATATTAGGGTGCAAAAGCTAGAAGAAGTAAAAGATAGACAATACCTTGAAGTGTAAATTAAAGTTTAGGAGATTGCTCCATATAATTCATACTCAAAATCTTTTATTGTTTGCACATATTTAGAATTCAGCAGTGGAGTTCTGCCAGTGGAAATGAATTTTCTTAGGTGCACCCTCTAAACTTAAAGTAGCCCTATCCTATTTGCACCTCCTAGAACCTCATAATCCTTAGTAAGAGCTTATTACAAGAAACTCAAATACATCAGAAAATAGGTTGTAGTATGGCACATTTGTAAACTGACTAAGCATAATGAGTGTAAGCCATCTTAAGTAGAACTTTCATCATATCCACAACATTCTAACTCTTTATGGAAGTCCATTGTGCAATAGTATTTACTATCAAATTATGGGTGACATGCCTCGCCAAAATGGGAGCATTGAATTATCAAGAACAATCTGAAAATGATTCAAAGAGAAGTTATGACCTAATATTGAGCTTATTTACTTTGTGGCTGTAACCTTGATGGGGTCTTAGGTTCAAAATAGATTTACAAAATTGAGTACAAAATTCACTAGGATTGTTGTCTACCTAACAAGGCAAACTCATGTTAGATTTAGGGTTATTGTCATAGAAAATGAGTGCCTTTAGTTATTTATTTTTTTATTATTTCTTTCTTTGAACTTTATGGAGCATTCCAATTTCATATGTTGCTATGTTGATGCATAATATCTGCTTAAAAAAAAGGCAAGCCTTAGCACATTACTAGACAATCTTTACTATAATCGTCCTATAAATAGTTGGTACTTCAAAGTTGCATTAACCTAAAGATTCATGAGATCCGAGGTTGTGGTTAGCCAATATCCCCTTGGTTTTTTTTGACAATTATCGCATTTCTCTTTCCATCAAAATTTATTCAACTCTATGGTTAGTTTGTTTACTTTCTTTACCAATCCAATGTGCTCAAGGTATGCACATTTTTGAACATTTGTTGCACAAATTCATGGAATCACGTGTGTACCCGTTAGCTTTAGCTGATTTGATTTGTTGTTACTGGGGTGGGAACTTGTTTTGGCACAAGGTAATGTTACAAATGGCTTCAAGCTGATTGTTCTCTCTTCACAACACTGCATCATTTTAGAAATTCAAGAACTTCTAGTGACAAAACCAGACGTGTTCCAACCTCTTTGTTCAGGGTGTTTCCTCTCATACAGCTTGTAATCATAATTAATTTCAATAAATAAATGGAAAAGTTCTCTTTTTCCTCTTTGCACTTGATAGAGCAATCTATGCTTGTATGAAACACAAACAAGTCATGTTTATTGAAGCTTACTTGAAGGTAATCTAGTAGGTTGAGGCTGTCAAACTCTTTACGTTCATCTATGGAAGATTTCTTTTTTTGAGTAATCGGGTATCTATCGATTGTGATATGATTGATGACTTTGTTTTCTTTTTTTGGCTCAGTAGGTGTTGTAAATGTATGCACCCCAAATTGCATTTAACCTTGATAAGATGATGATGTAGTTTGTTAGTATTAAAACTACAAAAATAGATAACAGAGATTAAGTTCAACATTTGATTTGGACTTATATTATAGTGGATAATGGAGTAAAAGAGTGAGAGATGCTTTCTGCTCCATAAATAGCAACTATTGTTGTAGTCTCTTAGGATTAAAACTACAAAAATAAAGAGCAGAGATTAAGTTTATCATTTGATTAAGACTTATATTTTAGTGGATGATGGAGCAAAAGAGTGAGAGGTACATTTTATGAAGAATCATGTTAATGGTGATATATATGGTTTGATCAACTTTGCAATTATTACATTGCTATAAGAGTAATTGCTATTTATGTTTAGGCATTTTGCTCAGTTGAATTGGGAATGCCAGTGGGCCAAGAATATGACAGCGGCTTGCTTAGCAAGCAGGATAGTCAACTTCAATTGGTAGCTTAAGGTTTGTCCTAATTGCAACAATTTCTTTTTTTGCTTGTGATAGTATAAAGTAAGAGAAACCTAGCCTTTATGAGAAAGTTATAAATAATCATTCAATACTCTATTTGCTTTTTAAGTCCATTGTTTGTTGCTATATGGGATTTACTGACTATCCTCAGTTATCATGTACAGCGAAGAAAACCATATTAATATACCCGATAGCAAAGCCTTCTCAAAGACATAGGAAGATACTTGCTCAGAAAATTTAATTATTTTCTAGTTTATGCACTTGGACAACAAGCAGATTCATTTTTGGCATGCCACTACAGAACTTGTGAGTAAGGAACACAGACAATAGCAAAATAAATCTTGCTGGCAAGTTACACAATTTTTTAAAAGTAACAATTTCTTGAAAACCGCTCTATGCCCATTGCTTCGTTTCCCTATCTTGTTACAACTTTGAAAAATCATTTAATCGCAAGTATTTAGAAATGAACTTTGGCCAGTGAGGTATTGGTACGAGCTGGAGTTTGTTCAATAAGAAGAGACAAGTTTGAAAGTTTTAATCAGCCAACTTTTCTGCTGATTAGCAATGGCCAGATTATGAGTATAATTGCTGTTGTAGGCATTAGCCTTGACACTTTGGAGCTTTTGTTATAGAGCACACACTCGGCCAATATTCTTCTGTTATTTTCTTTGACAAATGAAACATTCCTCTTTCTACCAGAACTTTAATTTATTTACTTTCTTTACCAATCCAATGTGTTCAAAGAAAGCAAATTTTCATGAACAATTGCCGCACAAATTTATGCAATCACGTGTATAGCCATTACCTTTCTTTCCCTATCCTTTGTGTACTTGGGTTAGATTTGGCTTTGGTTGTTCTATTGAAGCTTATGGTAATGTAAACTGGGTCCTCTTGAAGTCTTGAACTATATTAGCTGAAAAAAGAAAAGGAAAGGGATATGGTGCTTTGGTTTTTCTATGACGTTGTTCTTCAATTGTTTGCATTCTTATTCTAGTTTGATATTCAATCTCCGATGTAGTGGACTAGAGTGGATTCCCCATTCTGCCTAAAAGAATGTACAGTGTGCGGTTGAGTATGTTGGCCTGTCTCCTCAGTACATTTTAGTTACATCTGGTGATTCTTTTACATACCGTTCAATGGTTGTTTGCTATATATTTGCTTATTTGATAGTCAATATGTTTGTGCATGAAAGCTGCTGAAATGGTGTTTGAAGCACACACTGGATAGGATTTCCCTGTAGTTTTTGTTCAAAGCTTCATGAGAACGTCTTTATTCGGGGTATTTCTTATCATACAGCTTGCGAGTATAATGAGTTTCAGTAAACAGTTGAATGATTGTTGTCAGTCCACCACGTCTAAAATTAAATGGCAAGGTTCTCCATTTCTTCTCTGCACTTGGTAGAGCAACCGTATTGGTATTATGTAAACACGATGGTTATTAAAACTTACTTGAAGGTAATCTAATAGGTTAAAGCTGTCAAACTTTTTATGCTCATTTATGGAAGATTTCTTTTTAGGCAAATAACATATCTATCAAGGGTGATATGGTTGATGACAAGTTTTTCCTTTTTGGCTTAGCGGGTGTCATTAAGTATATCCCCCTCCCACCCAATTGCATTTGACCTTCATAAGGATGGTGGTATAGTTTGCTAGGATTAAATCTACAAAAATAGGAAACAGAGATTAAGTTTATCATTTGATTTGGAATGATATTTTAGTGGATAATAGAGTAAAAGAGTGAGAGGTACTTTTTGAGAAAAATCAGATCAATAGTGATAAATATAGTCAGATTGGCTTTGCAATTATGAGATAGCTATAGCAGTTATTGCTATATTTATCTAGGCATCATGCTTAGTTGAATTTGTAATGCTGTGGATCAAGAAAATGACAGCAGATTGTTAAGCAGGCAGGACACACAACTTTAATGGACCGATTAAGGTTTGTCCTAATTGCTATGTTTCATTATTTGCTTAGGATAATATAAAGAGAGATTTGGTCTTTGAGAAAAAAATATATAGAGTCATTCAATATACTGCTATCTTTTTAAGTCCATTGTTCATTGATCCAAGGGATTTACTGACTAGTGTCGGTTATTACGTGCAGCAAAAAAAAGCCATATTAACCAATTGTGAGTTTGGCCTGCCACTGCAGAACTTGCAAGCAAGTCAATCGATTCTTTTAAATGTAACGATTTCATGAAAACTATTGCATGCACATTCCTTCATTTCCCTGCCTTGTCATAACGTTAAAAAATAATTTAATTGCAAGTATTTAGAGGTGGACTTTGGCCAGTATTGCATTAGAACAAGTTAGAGGTTGCTCAGTAAGAAGATAAAAGGTTAAAAGTTTTAACCAATTGACTTCTCTATTGATTAGCATTTAGCAGTGGTGAGATAATAAGCATGATTACTGTTATAGTCCTCAGCCTTGGCACTTTGGAGCTTCTGTTATGGAGCATATTGGGCCGGAATTATTGTGACATGCTTCAAACACAATATCGAGGTATGGTACAGAGTGTTGGACACCTTGGCGACAGAGGTGTAGTTTTGTCTTCATAGTATTTCAGCCCAATTTCAGACTGCAACTCACTTAGGATGACAATTAGAAGACTTAAACTCACCTACTCATATCATGTCTCCACTACTTCTTATTTTCTCTCCATCGTCCATCTATGAAGTAATCGATCAACCGGTCAATCTCTGCCTATTGCCTTTTCACCTGTACTTAAATGCTCTGAAAATAGGATATTTAAATTAATTCTATACTTCTATAGTCCTATTCTGTTGGTCTTCGGTTGTTTGGTTTTCTTTTGCCATGCTCTCCATTTCTCTAATTGCAGTTCTTTTATCTTTCAAATTACATTAATTTAATCTAATACTCAAGTTTGTTTTCGTGTCAATTCATATAGTTTTCGATTAATATTCTTCAACATGTGATAATAATGGATCTATTCAAATACAACAAGTATTAGCCATTTGTCATAATGGCCAGCATTTTTTTTATTTTTTGAAATATGCATGTTATCTTGAAATATTTTCAGTGGTTAGTTTAAAAATTTTAATTCTTTGGTTAAAAAAATGTTTTATGCAGTTATTTTAATAATATTTCTGTAAAGTATAAAATATTTTTTCAAAAAAATGTCATATTACAACTCAATCTCCCATCATATTAGTATCGACATGTAAGTTTTGATGTATCGTAAGTGATCATTTTTCTCTTTTTCTAAGCTTTTAACAATTGAATTGTTTTAGATGGTGATATTAAAATCGGCCGACGACTATGGTTTAATTTGATTTAATTATATTTCAGACTCAAACCGGCACCCCTCCTAAACTCCGAACAAAATCTCCCATCCGGAGGTGGTAATCCCTGAGGTCAAGAGAATCGCCTTGTTCTCGATAAGTTGAACCAATCATACAGAGTTTCCCTGAGGATTCTGACCAGAAACCTTCAAGCCTGAAGCTTATTGAGCCTCGATGCATATTGGAACTAGTTTTGGCTCCAGAGTAACCCCAATAATATGTGATCTTGTCATAGTAGTCATAATCAGTAATTCGAAGCTGCAAGTTTGCTTCAACCTTAGCAACCCCTTCGTGATCAGTTTTGTTGATTTGTTGGGGTTGGAATGCCAAGGCATTCGAGTACATGGATGAAGGCAGAGAACAGCTGTTTGTAATGTTATTGCTACCGTTGTAATAACCTCGGTGATAGCTGGCAAATGGTATGGAAGCTACCAAGTATGGATCTGGAATTGCTTTTGGAACAACTGAAGTGCAGTGTTCAGTGTATAAGTTCTTGCGTTTCGCTTCAGCTTAGTATAAAGATAGACTCAGGAAGACAGTGGAGTAGAATGCTTTTCTTGTGTTTTGTATAAAATAATATACTCAGTCTTCTAAATCCAACAGCCGCCAAATGCTTGATGTTCCTCTTTTTACTATGCATGTTTTGGTGCTGCCTTTATGTTTCCATTGACACATAATGTAATTTTTTTTTCCTCACATGTTCACAAAATGGAAATCTATCAAACTCATACACCGATAGCATGTAAGTTACAGATTTTCATTGTTTTTCTTCCTTTAACTCAGTTCCCAGAGTACCTATTGGAGGACAATGGTTGGCAGGAAGAGTTTCCGATACAAACAATAGCGCATAGAAATTTAGAAAAGCTTGACAAAGCAAATAAAAGAATTGGGATGAATGAATTCCTGAAGGCGAGATTCTTTGTGATGCTGGAACAGCATGTACTTCCAATTTGTTCATCTGGTCTTCATATTGCTGCTACTAGTAAGGGAGTTTTATCTGGTTGAGGGGCAATGTGACATTCATTAGCACATGAGCGGAGGACTTGTATATGAAGACTTATTGAGGTTAACAGAATTAATTAACACACACACACACACACATTTACATTATTCTGTGATGTCTTACATTCTCTCTGAGTTTTTTCCTGTTGAAGCCTTCATCAACGGCCATCAATGTCGGTGTGTTCAACAAAGGATGAGTTTTTACTGCCTATGGGATTAAGCTGATGGAGAGAGATAGATGGGGATACAAAATTTGTTGCCATTATATGACTTGAAACGAGATGGATCATGGAGTTAAAGATGTTATACAGTTCCTTTAGCATCTTCTATCTTTGATTCATTGTAGACACCAGAGACAATAACATGTTTGATTTCACATTTGATAAATGATAGACACGTGCACGTGATTTGATTTTTTTTTGTCTTTCACATGTATGTTCGTGAAAAATATTTTTCTACAAATTGTTCGTAACAATTAACAAAAATATTGGAAAATTGTCAAAACTAGGTTTTTTATATCCAAGAAAAGAGTAAAAAAAAAAAAAAAACTTATTATAATGAACCTCATTGGTTCGTACAATACCTGTGGATTTGTAATGTATGATGAATTTAAAATATTATGGAGAGGTTTAAATAATGTTTAATAAAAGTCGATAAATTTCCTTTAAAGTTAATAAAATGCCTCTGATGATAGTAATCGTTCTTACATGGATTTTTTTTCCAAAAAAAAAATTGGATTTACGTTGTAACATGTTTGATAATTTGTATAATGCCTAAAGCTCATAGTTTGCCCAAATGTTCATCACAAATGCAAAAAGTTCATCCAAAAGATTCATCACTTATCATAGAAGTCTAGCATATTTTTAGGTTTGTATAAAATTTTAAGAAGAAAATTTTTGTGTGTGTATATTCATGTCACAGGCCAAAGAGGGTCAATATATATACAACATAGACGCACTAACCAAACTTCTAAACATAGAAAACAAATATCCTAAATATGCTTTTTACATAATTGACAGATATTCCTAAAATATTCTAATACCTTCTAAACATAGAAAATATCCTAAACACAGAAAATATCCTAAATATACTCTTTACATAATTGACAGATATTCCTAAAATATTCTAATAGCCCCCCTCAAGTTGGTGCGTAAAGATTGCAAACCCCCAACTTGCATAGAAGATACCTAAACTGCTGTATTCCCAATACCTTAGTAAAAATATTAGCGAGTTGCTCAGAGCTACCTACATAAGCAATCTGAACATGTCTATGTTGAATCTCATCACGAATAAAATGACAATCAATTTCAATGTGCTTTGTGCGCTCATGAAACACGAGATTTGCACTAATGTGTAAAGCTGCTTGACTATCACAATACAACAGTATAAGATGAGAGTGTACAACACCGAGAGACAGCAAAAGACCCTTTAACCATTTCAGTTCACACACAGTAGTAGCCATGGAACGATATTCTGCTTCAGCAGAGGATCTCGACACTGTATGTTGCTTTTTAGTCTTCCAAGAATGAGAGAAGTCCCTAACATAACAAAATATCCAGTAAGAGATCGTTGAGTTAAAGGGCAACTCCCCCAATCAAAATCACAATAAGCATACAACCGAAGATCACTATCAGCTCGTAAAAGTATTCCTTGTCTAGGACTGCCCTTCAAATAACAAACTATGCGCAAAGCTGCTTCCCAATGAGCTTCCCTTGGTTGATGCATAAATTGTGCCAAAATATGAACACTGTAGGAAAACTCAGGTCGAGTAAGAGTCAAATAAATCAGTCTTCCTACCGATCTCCGATACTTCTCTGAATCTGCCAACAATGCATTTTTTACTAAGGCTAAATGATGATTTTGTTCAATGGGAAAACCAGATGGTTTAGCACCCAATAATCCAGCTTCATTGATAATATCCAAAGCATATTTACATTGGCAAAGAAAAATTCCTTCTTGATTCCGAGCCACCTCTACGCCTTAAAAATACTTCAATGTTCCTAAATCTTTCATGTAGAAGTAGTGGCATAAATAATCTTTAAACTTCTGAATGGCAACTCCATTATTCCCCGCAATAACAAGATCATCGACATACACCAGTATACTCAAATGTATCTTGTCTCGATTTAAAGTAAACAATGAATAATCAGATTGAGATTGAAGAAATCCATACCGCTTTAATGTAGTTGTCAATTTGGAAAACCAACATTGGGGGGGGGGGCTGTCGTAACCCATAAAGTGATTTACGTAATCGACAAACTTTGCCAAGCTGTTGAGTAGAGAACCCAGGTAGCATCTTCATGTACACCTCTTCTTCTAAATCTCCATGCAAGAATGTATTATGAACATCCATTTGATGGAGTTCACATCCCTTTATTGCTGCCACTGAAAGAAAAGTACGTACAATAACCATTTTTGCAACAGGAGCGAAGGTCTCATTGTAGTCAATTCCTTCAATCTGATTATTGCCAAGAATCACCAATCGAGCTTTATAACGTTCAACCGAACCATCTGAGTTATATTTGATCTTGTAAACCTATTTACTGCATATAGCTTGCTTTCCCTATGGCAAATCTTCCACAATCCATGTCCCATTAGCCTCAAGTGCCTCAATTTCTTTCATCATGGCTTCTTTCCATTGAATGTCTTTGATGGCCTGAATATAAGAAACAGGCTCCTTTTCGGATGTCATAGCTGCTAAGAAAGAACGATGTTGTAGAGAAAATTTGTCACAATTTACATAATGTACTATAGGATAGGAGGTACCTGTGGACGGAATTAGATTGGAGGAACATGCAAAGGGACTTATTTGTTGTGCAGTATATGTCACAAAATCTCGCAGTCGAGTAGAAGCTTTTTTTGTTCTATGACCCCGTCTAAGTTGTTTTGGAACAGATTCACCCAAGATTTCAATGACACCCCCCCTGTCATTATTATCACTTTTAGTCACAGTCGAATTCTCAGGTACCTCACTTTTGTCTTCCTCATTCAATTCACCATTAAAATGATTGGTGATATCGAAAGAAGTATCTTGTACAAGATCTGGCTGCACACCTTCCTTATCAGCATATGGAAATTCAGATTCAGAGAACACAACATCCCTGGATACAAAATATTTTCCTGTATCAAGATCATAAACTTTCCATCCTTTTTTTCTGAAAGGATATCCTACAAATAAACAACGTTGACTCCTGCTAGCAAACTTGTCTTTTTCCCTATTTAAGTTCCGAGCATAACATAGGCACGCAAAAGTTCGAATATGATTATAACTAGAAGGTTTACCAAACAATATCTCATAAGGAGTCTTTCCTCCTAATAACTTAGAAGGAGTCCAATTGATCAAATATGCAGCCGTTAGAGCACATTCTCTCCAAAATTTGATGGGAAGATTGGCCTGAAATCTTAAAGCTTTAGCCACATTTAAAATATGACGATGTTTCCTCTCAACACGTCCATTCTATTGAGGTGTTCCTATACATGAGGTCTGATGTAAAATTCCATTTTCAGAAAAATAGTTATCCAAGCCAGCAAATTCAGTCCCATTATCACTTCTAACTATCTTCACATCTTTTTGAAATTGTCTTTTAGTCATGGCAAATAAATTACGCATGACAAGTTCCATTTCTGTTTTTTCAGTTAACAAATATATCCATACACCCCTAGAAAAATCATCAACAATGGTAAAGAAATACGAGGCCCCACAAGAAGCATTAACACGATAAGGTCCCCACAAATTACAATGAATTAATTCCAAAATTTCATTTGCTTTAGTGTCACTAGAAACAAAAACTTCTCTTGTTTGCTTAGCTCTCAAACAAATGTCACATGGTTTATTTTTTACTGAACTATTACTAAATTCAACTTGAGGAAAAGATTCCACAATTTTTGCAGACGGATGCCCCATCCTCTTATGCCATAATTCAAAAGAATCTACATGGCTTGTCTTACATGCTTGGACTGATACTGCTGACTTCAAATAATAAAGTCCCTTGCACTGTTCACCCGTTCCAATCACCATCCTCAAGGTACGGTCCTATATAATACAAATTTTATCAGTAAATTGGACATTACAATTAGAGCCATCAAGCAATTGCGACATAGATATCAAATTACAATTCAAATTTGGAACATAGAGAACATTATCTAGTTTGATATGTTTTCCCAAGCAAACTGATCCCTCCTTCAATGCCATTACCTGCTCTCTATTAAGTAATCCAATTGACTATTAGGTAATCCAATTGAACATGCCACAATTTCTTTCAAATTTGTTAAACATTCTAAAGTACCTGTCATATGTTGTGAAACACCAGAATCAATAATCCAATTCAGATTATCCTTACCATTCATTTTCTCACTAGTACCCGGTTTGCACGTGTTCAACAAATTGAGAAAGAATGACCATTGTTCTGCTGTCAAGGTCCTAGAAGCTGTATTTTCTTCCGTTGCTGCCATTGATGATGATGGCTGCCCAATTACATGGGCTGTATTCACCTTTGGCATATTACTTTGCCTACGCCCTGCACTCTGTTCCTCGTTAGTCATAACGTTTTTTTTTTTTTTTAACCAAGCTCTGATACCATCTAAAATTTTGAGAAGAAAATTTCTGTGTGTGTATATTCATGTCACAGGCCAAAGAGGGTCAATATATATACATCATAGACGCACTAACCAAACTTCTAAACATAAAAAACAAATATCCTAAATATATTCTTTACATAATTGACAGATATTCCTAAAATATTTTAATACCTTCTAAACATAAAAAATATCCTAGATATACTCTTTACATAATTAACAAATATTCCTAAAATATTCTAATAGTTTGTAGTTTAAAAGTTCATAATGTGTTAGATACTTTACAACTTTCTTACAACCCCGTTCAAAGTTCGGAAATTAAGCAACTTCAACACCGTTTTGCCCGTACTAATTTCTCAGCAAGGGTGCGTGTTGTGTGACTGAATCGAAAATGGGCCACATCTGCTATTTTGTCCATGTTACAGCCCACGTCTACTGCTCTTATCCTTTCAAGGCTGGCGTGTGACTCTCTCCATGGGCTCCTGTCTTTATTTCCTTCAGCTCGATAAATATGATTTTTTTTTTATCAACTGAGCTGCTCTTCGGTCATAAAATGACGGAAATCTCAATTCAGTCATGGTGGTCAGCCTCTTCTTGGTTCTCGGCTTGTTGCTTGGAGCAGTTCGGTCCTTGTTGCAGCAGGTTGCTGTCATTTGGTTGCCGCTCCGACAGAAAGCTCAGCTCGGCTGCCGAAATACCAAGTCCACGGCATGCTGCAATTACGAATCAGCAACTCGGTTTGCTGCCGTTCAGTGTCCGTAAGGAGTTTGGAATGTCGCTGCTGGCCGTGCTCTGCTTTGAAATGTTGGAGCACCGTGCTGCTGTCATGCAAATTGGAGCTGCTTGTCATCAGGACAGTAGTTTCGCGTGGTTTAAGTCCTTGGTTGCTTTGATTGGAGTGCTGCAGCTGCTTTCTTCGGTGTGCTTGAAAGTCTGCGGCTTGACACTTAGTGGATAGCTCGAACTGAAAACAAGCTTCAAGATGGCACGGTTGTTGCAGATTTGCTTGTGCCAAGTTGTTGTTCGAGTAATGAGCTCTCGGCTTGGTCTGCTGATATTCAAGTGCAGCTTGTCTTCAGTTCAAGGAGCTCTGCATCAGCTTGGTTGGTTGTTGCAAGTTCAGCTGCTGCCCGGATGACGAGCTGTTAATTGAAATCCACAGCCTGCCGTCATGTCCTTGAAGATTGCAGCATATGAGGTTGCTCAACCACTAGCTGCTGGTGCTTGTTGGAGTTCCATGATTAAAGTACACGGCCTGCTCAGATGGAGTATTTCAGTGCCAATTGTGTGCTCGGTCTTGTCATGAGAAGGAAGAGCTGCTGCTTGATCCGAGTAGTAAGCTGCTCGGTTTCTTGTGACAGGGACTGATTGCGTTTGGACTGCAACTGCAGCTCGGTTTGGATCTCTCGGCTGTCAAGGGAAGCTCAAGCAAGGTGCTCTGTTCGGCTTGTTGCAGCTCATGAATGAAGCTGCTGCATGGCATTGGAGTTCACGGCCTACTATAAAACCAATCAAAATGGAACTCCACAAGCACAACTCAATATAAGAATGAAGTGCATATTTTCCTCCTGAATTGTGTCTGGAGGTCGGTTCTTGATAGCTGCTGTCTGTGGCGTTGCTCTTGACGTGTTTCAGCAAATTGGAAGCTCGGCATTGGCTCTGCAGCTGTCTTCGCTCTGTCCTTGCTGCAATATAGTCAAAATTGCTGCTGAAAATTGCAGCTCAGAAGTGTTTTGCTCTACCGTAGTTTGGTTTGTTTTTGCTATTGTAAAATTGCTTGGCAGGGCCAGATCACGTTTAGACTACAGCTGCAGCTTGGGTGGAAATCTTGATAAGCTCTGCATCAGCTGCTCGTGAAGAGGACCGTTGTCATGGTTAGTTCTGCTTGGATAAGGATTGATTGGGTCTGCTTTGGAGTGCTTGGCATGTGTTGGCTGCTTCTGACATGTTTAGCTTGCTGTTGTTCTCGGCTAGGAGCTTGTTGCTGCTAGGATCATGCTTGGTGTGCTATTATTTGCCTTGGCTGCTCCTGTTGTGCTTTGACTATGCTTAGCTCTTGTGCATTCACTCAAAGCCTTAAGTTCACTTATTTCACTGAGTCTGCTGTTGATGCTTCCAAAAATCCAACTGCAACCCTTCGTAAGAGATTGAAGCTTTTGTGTTTGAGTTGCTCGATTTGTGACATGTTGAAATCCTCAACTGCTGCTATTTTTGCAGTGACTTGCCCTGGTGCTTGATTTGGATATGAAATTCCCAAGTCACAGCTGCTATCAACAAGTGCAATTCACATCAGTTGCTTGGATAGGTCTTCTGCGGTCACCAATCGGATAGACTGCTGCATTTACAACTTCCAACTACAACATTCAGCCAAGTCTAACTCCAAAATAATATAAAGAACAAATGAAACGATGAATTCCAAGCATGTTTGTTCACTCAATCTGCAAGATTAGGATATGAGTATCTAATAAACATGACACAATAAGAAACTCAACATTTCAATGAACATGCGGGCAAAAAATGTGTTATTGATGCATTAACCATTTAAAACCTAAATTATCGATCCTTTTTCTCAATATAAACACAATTGATCCAAAAGCCAATTTTTAAAGCAAAATTTACTATAAAGGTGCATCTATAAATTTTAAATTATAATTCCAATTGAAATCCACAACAGCTAGCTTTTGTTATCTTAGATTCATCTATAAATTTCATAAATCTCTTATAATTCATAACTTTGCTCAATATTTCCTAAAATTTGACAATATTCCTAAGGTCTTTTACAACTTACAAACTTGCATACTTTTTTGTTAAAGGTAACTATAGCTGAATCCATGCATTTCTCCCAATTTTTTATATGACTGCTTTTTTCTTTTTTTCTCCCAATCACTTCATATTAAAAAAAAAAATGACTTTATCAAAAGTTCATAAATGTACTTAAGTTGTGCTAATATTGTTTCATTATGTCATTCTGTTGTATTTTAGTTACGCAACTTTTGAATTTCATTACTATGCTTGAAAATTGTAAATATGTTAAAAAATGTAACTTTCCTTAATTTAAGGGATTTAAAGAAGTTTGTAATACCATAGATGTTATAAATATTGAGGAAAGTTAGGTCAGATATATATTTTTGCTGTAACATAAACCAAATCGTTAAGACTTGTTTTTTTTTTCTTTTTAGTTTGTTTTCTAAATGGATATTTTCACTAACACGTTATATACTATAATATATATCATAAATTGCATATGTTATATGGAGTTATTATAACTCATGTATAATAATAAAAAATATATCATATGCAACATATATTTTATCTATAGTATAGCATTATTTTAAATTATATTACAAACATATTACTATATAATGTTTCACATATGAATTTTCGAACTCATAAACTTGCCTTTATTTTATAACCAGCTGTAAAAAGATAAACTAAAGCAGGATAAAGCTTGTCTAAATGGTCAACTAAACTAGATTTTACAATATACATAAAACACTCCATCATCCTCCTTCTTACGTCCTCCTCCTTGATTGTAGCCGACTATTTACTGTCTTTTCCAACAGTTATTAGCTTTCACGGATACCGCAGCAAATGCTATAATAGAAGTTGCCCAATGTTTATGGGGTTCACTAGCTGAACCTGCAAGCTACATTTATAATCCCACAAAAAATTTGAAGTTGCTAGAGGATGAATTAGATCGTTTGGAGAATAGAAGTATCGATGTTAAGAATGAAGTTGAGGTTGAAGAAACTAGGCAAGGAGGCAAACGTAAAGAGCAAGTGGCTGGCTGGCTGGAAAAAGTGCAACAACTTCAAAATGAATCCCGTCAACTCATTGAAGAAGGAAGGTCATACCAACACTGCAAGTGCTTTGGATGGTGCAGTCCCATCAACTGTCCATCTAGCTACAAATATGGAAAGAGAGTAACCCAGTTGCTCCGTAATGTGAAAGAACGCCAAGCTGAAGACTTATATCCCTTAGTTATTAGATTGCTTCCTCAAGTACTCGAGAAGCCTGTAGAGGACACAGTCGGCCTTGACTTCATTGTAACCAAATGTGGTAGGCTTTAAGTACTGTTCTAGGTGTGTAAGGAAATGCTTTTTATATTTCATTTCATGAAAGAGTTCAGAAACATATGTCGTGTAGTGAAAGGTATTATATACTATGCATTATCCTTGATTCAACGAAATGACTTGTATTATACATTTAGGTTAGTGTCCATTTCCATGGTTTTTTTTTTTTTTCCGCTTCGATTCTCTCTCTCTCTCTCTCTAATTTCTTCTTGTATATTTGGAAATTTTGGAATATAAATAAAACTGAAAAATGCTTTGGGCTGAGAAAGAAGTAGTTACATGGAAAAGCTACTGCGGTGGGCTTTTAGTAGTATTTTTGTATTTTGGAAAATTTTTAGAAAATATAAAACTCAAAACCTCTCTCTCTCTCTATTAGATTTCCATTGTAAGCTACGATCCTTCCCCATTTAAGCATTTTTCTACAAAATTGATGTTTCCAAGGAAATCGTGAATGGTGGAGTGGATTAGAATGGGATGATGAAACTGCTAAGGATTTTTTTACCTCAAAGTTGTTTTCTTATTAATATTAGTTGTGATGTTTATGTTTGGTTTAATCAAATGAGTAATTAGCTGAGATGTTTATGCTTTGGATGGATAGTGATGAAATTTATGTTGAGAATATAATGGCTATGTGAAAATGCTTTAATTGGAATTTGTATTATTTATTTTCATTATTTTTATTTTAGGTGTAAACTAATATTTTTTTCCTTTTTCCCCTTAATTAAAACAAACTGCAGCAGTTTGTTTATTGTAACCAAACGTGGTGTGTGGGCTTTTAGTAGTATTCCAAGTGTGCCGTGAAAATGCTTTTATAGTTTGTTTCATGTAAGAATTAAGAAATATATGTCGTGTAGCTTTGTATGCTATGCATTATTCCTGTTCAATGAAATGATGTATATATGATACCTTTCACTCATTTTTTTTTTTTTTAAATTTCTTCTTGTATATTTGGAAATTTCAGGAAAACGAGAAATATAAAAAAATGAAAAATATAAAACTTGAATTAGAATGGAACGATGAAGATGCTAGCAAAGCTGTCTCGTTGGTAATAGTAGCTGATGTGTGTACATTCGGTTTAGTCAAACAAGAAAAACCTGATGTCCATGCCTTAGGTTGTGTTGAGAAAGCAGTGGTTATACGGTAAAGCTGTTGCGTTGGGTTTTCAGTGGTATTCCGTGCGTCAAAATAGATTTTATAACTTATTTCAGAAATGTGGGTCCAACGTATGTCTATCATTTTTTAAAAAAATATTACATGAATAAAAATAAAATAAAATAAATTATCTAATTATTAGTACTAACTTGCATCTTGCATCTTGAAAACACGACATCATAATTTATAAATATCTGATATTTACAAGTTATGATTTAATAAACTAATTATCATTATTAAATTGTATTTAATAAATATAATTTTATTATATATAATACATATAACATCATTGTTTAGTGATAAAAGCAAATATATAAATATGTGAGAACGTTGGTTTAAATCTCTAGAGCATAATACTTGTGCATTTTTTGTATAATGCGATTTTTCTATTATATTTATCAATGTTGTCCCTTCATTTTGATCCCTTCACATATTCGAATTAACTCCCCGATCTAGATGTGACAACATTGATATTTATATAATTAATTTAATGTTTGATATTTATGTAATTTTATTTTATTTTCATTATAAAAATGCAATTTTCTCAAGATGTGTGTAATATTTATTTTGGCTTGACATTATACATTTGGCCTAATGCCCATGTTCCAGTACTTATATTATAATTTTCTTTTCCTTCAAATTACTTATTGTATTTTTGAAAATTTTAGGAAAATATGAAATTCTCTATCTCTCTCTTTGTTGGACTCCCACCATAAGCTGCAATACTTTCCCATCCAAGCATTTTTCTGCAAAATTTATGTTTACTCATGGTAATTTGTAATGCTTCTAATTTACTAATGTAAAACATCAACATAAGAAAAGTGTGTTGTGTAGTGCATTATTCTTGTTCGATGAAGTGGCTTAATGGGATTGTTTGCCTTTAGATATTGCTTTATCTAGTTCACACTCAATCTTTTATTGTTTGCTTGCATTTAGGCCACAACACTATTTATTGACATGAATTTTCCTAGTACCTTCTATGCTTGAAGTAGCCTGTCCTATTTGCATCCCTTAGATACTCAGAATTCTTAGTAAGAGCTAAATGGAAGAAACTCAAATACAACATAGAGTTGATTGCAGTATTGAAATTGATTAAGCAAATTGAATATAGGATATCTCATTGTATAACTTTCATCATTTCCACAATATTCCGGCTCTTTATCGAAGTTCCATTGTGCAGTATATTTACTATCAAGTAATAAGCAACATGCTTTGCCACAATGGAAGCTTCGAAATATCAAGAACATTTTGAGAATGATTAAAGAGAACATAGGACCCGATATTGACCTTATTTACTTTGTGGCTACAATCTTGATGAGGGTCTTGGGTTTCAATAAGCTAACAACGTTAAGCGCAAAGATCACTTCAATTGTTGTCCACCTAACAAGGTGAACTCGTGTAGTTTCAACAAATGTATAAATTTAGGGTTATTCTCATTGACAATGAGTGCCTTTTAGTTATTTATTTATTATTTTTTTCTTTCTTCGAACTTTATGCACCATGCCATTTTGATAAGTTGCTGCAGTGATGTATTCTATATCTACTAACAAAGAGACAAGCCTTAGCACATCAATAGACTTTTTTTTTTAATTATAATTGCCCAAAAACAGTTGGTACCTGAAAGCAGCATCAACCTAGAGATTTATGGCATTCTGGTTTGTGGTTTGTCAAGATCCTCTTAGTTTCTTTGAGAGCTATCACATTTCTCTTTCCATCAAACTTTAGTCAACTCTACAATTAGTTTGTTTACTTTCTTTACCAATCCAATGTGCTCATGGTATGCACATTTTTTATTTTTTTATCATTTGCTGTAGAAATTCACGCAATCATGTGTATAGCTATTAGTTTTGGCTAATTTCATTTGCCGTTATCCTGTATTGGCAGGGGAGGGAACTTTTTATGGTGCAATGTAATGTTACAAATCGCTTCAATCTGATAGTTCTCTCTTCACAACACTACATCGTATTAGAAATTCAAGAACTTCCAATGATAAAATTAGAAGTGGTTCAACTTCTTTGTTTAAGGTGTTTCCTCTCCTACAACTTGTAAGCATAATAAATTTCAGTATGGGAAGGTTCTCTTTTTCCTCTTTGCACTTGGTAGAGCAATTTGTGATCACATGAAATATAAACAAGTCATGTTTATTGAAACTTACTTAGATAATCTAGTAGGTTGAGGCTGTCAAACTCTTCATGCTCATCTATAGAAGATTTTTTTTTTTTTTCAAGTAAATCAAATATCTATCAATAGCAATAGCAAGATTATGAGCATGATTACTATTGCAGGCATTAGCCTTGACACTTTGGAGCATTTGTTTTTTAGCACATTAGGCCAATGATGCACGTCATAAAAGGTTAGGTAATTTTTTAAATTCTTCGTTCTTTTGGTTGAAACTAATAATTTGTTTCTTTTATTTCTCGGTTCAATGCTATTAGTTTTCTTGTTCATTCTTTTCTTTTCTTTTCTTTTCTTTCTTGAGTTCCTTGAGCTGTAACAGATATATTGGAAGATTGGCAGTTTTAGTTTGATGTTAAGCCTGTTGCCAAACCTGAAGGAACTACTTTGACACAAGAAAGATTTATTTTGTGTAATTTGACAGTTTCCAATATGAAGAATATTGAAGACAGGGATGTCAAGGGTTATGCAAATGAAGGTTCTTGCTTTATTCAATTCTGTGATGGCACTGATCCTTGGATGGCGAGATATGAACATGTCTTGATGTTTCTGGTCTCAAATCTCCTGTCCTGGGCTATGTAGGATAGGTATGGCCACTTAAAATAGATGGAACATAAGATTGCTTACCCTTTGTAAGTAGTTTAATAGGCATAATATATATATAATGCACCCCTATTACCTAATAATATTGTCCACGTTGTAGGATCTATCATTGAAGTTTACGATTAAGTATTGTTTATTGGTTGAGATTTACGGTATACCATAAAATGTTGGCTACAATCTAGAGATAGACGACATATGCCTCTGTTGATTCTAGACTATAGGATTTAAATGACCCCTTCGGACTACAGATTGTTTGGGTACAGATGGAATCCTCTGTATGAGCATAGAATATTCTGTATATGTTTAATTTAAACAAACAACACTAATTAATCTTTTGTGGACCTTGTGCTGAACTTAGCCGATGACAATGAAATACTGAGAGAGCAAGGTGGAAAAACTAAAAGATAGCTGTATGCCTTCAAGTACTATGCACAATCTCTTACTCTTTGACTGTATCTAGGCCACAGCACTGGAATTCCCCCAGTAATTGTCCTAAGTGTACCCTCTATCCTCGAAGAGGTCCTGTCTTATTTGAATCTGTTGGATTCTAAAAGTTCTTAGTAACAGTTGATTGCAGGAAACTTAAATGCAACTGATATTCAAATATGTGTGTGGATGATGCAAAAACTGACTAAGCACAGTAAGTAAAGGCTATCTCATAATAGGAATTTCAGCATACCTAATATATTTCAATCACCTATGGAAGTTCCATCTTGCATTAGTATTTAATATTTAGGCATGTGTAGCATGCTTTGCCACAACTTATGCTTCAAAATATCAAGATCATTTTGAGAACAACTCTTAAGAACATTTTGCTCATTGACATGAAATTCATTGGGTTGTCTTGATGGAAATCGAACTTTTCTCTTGTCATGTCATGCGACTGGTGTATTTGACTAAAACTATCCATGGAATCTAAATATATAGGTTATTTCAAAATTATTTTTCTCAAAAATTGAAGGTGCCTGCTTTTGCAGATTCGAGGTACATGAATGCGATTTGTTGTGCTTAGTATGAAGAATGCTAATGACAGAGATGTCGAGAATTGTGCAATTAAAGGATTTAGTATGATGTTCAATAAAGGTTGTTGGTTTAATCAACTCTGTGATGGCTCCAATTCTTAGATGGTCAAACATGTATATGGCTTGATGTTTTTGGTCTCACATCTCGTGACCTGGTCTACATGGGATTATGGGCATGATGAAGCTGCACAGGGTTTCTTCACTTCAAAGCTGTTAGTTGGTATCCCTAAACTCTCCCACAAGGGCTAAATGCAGGGGTGAAGACGACGGGTAGGAGCTGATGTTTACACTGCTTTCAATCAAATAAGAATTAGATCATTACATATCTTTGATAAAACAAAAACATATCATATAAGTATAGATAGTTTAGACAATTAGTTTGCAAAATCATAAAAGTTCCTTATTTCTCTTTTCCTGCTTTTTACAACCACAATGTTCATACTTATTATTGTAGTATTGAAGTAAGTATTATAATTCAAGTGCGAAGGGACAGTATAACAAATTTCTGAAAGGGTTTCTTAAATAAAATTAATACATTTGGTTGCTTTAGTACTTTTCCTCCACGTAATTCAAGTCCTAATTCGCCATTGGTTATTTCATTACATCCTGACACTTTTTTAAAGTAATATCATTAATGGATGCTATTCGTGCTCTTGCTACACAGTTTCTGTATTGGCTTCTGCACAAGCATCTCCATGCATGATTAGCGAAGGAGATGGATCTGAAGGTAGTTTCAAGAATTGGATCGGCAGAAAGTTGGAAATAGGGACAAGACATCGAGAGGGGGCTGGAACCAAGGTAGTCTCAAGAATAGGATCGCCAGAAAGGAGAAGATAGTATCTGTTATAACTGTAAGCTGATTAGTAGTTTGTGTTAATGCTTCCTAAGGTACTAATGTGAAGATTGTTGTCGGGATATCGATACCCATTGTAATTTCTTTGGTAGTATGCATATAATGCATACGAGATTGTCAATCTTGGTTGTTTTTTATCTTGTTGAGTAAGGCTGGCAATAAATAACTAATTACCACAACTAACTACTTTGGCCTGATGAAATTATAATGATTTGTTTAGAGTACCGGAAGTAGTTAATTAGACAAGTTGTTTAACAGCTCGGGTACTCATTTTTGTAAGGGTTTGTCTAGAAGAAAATAGGCCTAAGTGCTCATTCATATCTTGTGCGATATCCATAAAACCTTCAATTAGTTAACCCAATATAAAAAGTACCTGTTTCGCTTTAATCAAATATTCAGGCATTTCAAGTAATTGCTGTGATGAGATGAGAATATATTCATTTGATATCATTTGATTTGGGCCCATTTTGCTAAAAAAATTGGATTTTATTTTTGTTTTGTTCTCTTTTATATTATTCATAGAGACATCAATGATTTCTATTAGTAGGTAGCAGATTATTTATTATTGGAGAAATACAGCTTAGTTCTGCTTTATTCCAATCAATTGGTTGATTGTTTTCACATTGCATTTTGCTACACTAACTATTTGAGTTGGCTGATTACGTATGATTAACCAACTAATTTTCACCTCAAAGTTGGTGTTTAGGCTTTGATAGAGGTGAATTTGTGTTGGAAAATCCTTTAATTGGAATTTATATTTTTTTTTATTTTAATTTTTTTTTTTGGTATAAAATTTGTAGGATAGGGGTGAAATTTTTTTAAAATATATATAATGGAGTAGTATAATTTTTTTTTTATTTCAATTATTTCGTATATAACATATTTACATGAATCGTAATTCCCTACTAATTCTTTATTTGCATTTAAGTGCTGTAATCACGGCTACTCCGAATCTTACCTCCTCCTAATTGATTCAGAGCATTTATTTTCTCTTTTTCCGAAAACAACCCCTGCTTTTCTTTCCTACTCTTTTCTTTACTGTCAATACTTTCTCTCTCTTCTCCTACTTCCGTCCGACAGTACCCCCAACGACATCAAGCCACTACCCTTCGCCGCCTCACTTCGAGTTGTTCTCTCTAAGTAAACTTTCTTATTCTCTCTCTCTCTCTCTCTCTCTGTCCAATCTGTTCTCTCTCTCTCTCTCTAATCTTTCGTCTTCTCTCTCTTCAAGCACAATAAACTGGTCTTTTGACACGCAGTACATGTCGTGCGGTTTGGTGAGCAAACGCCTGCTTCCTCCTTGCAGTCAATGGTCGTCGGCACGCGGTTCACGTCGATCATGCCAAGCAATCGGTGTGTCGTCGTCTCATTTTGAGATGACTCTATGCAGCGGCCATAGTGGGAAGAATCTGTGTTGATTATATTGTTTGCGTAATTATTGTCTTGCTATGTAACTTGGAATGATAGATCTGTATTGTTTTCTGTGAACAGAGGAGGGAGGAAGATGACGATGGGTTAGAGTTAGGGTTAGAGAGAATTTAAAATAAGGGTAAAATGGTTATTTTGATTTTATCCTATGTTTATTACTTATGTGTCTGTTTTTTCAAGAGAACAATGTAATATGAAATACAGACTTATTCAATTATTGATGAATTCCAATTCCGTGTTTATTCAATACGGTGAAGTGAACGGGCTGGTAATGTTTGTGTCAATGTGAGGAATGTGTACGGTACAACTCTCTCTCTCTCTCTCTCTCTCTCTCTCTCTCTCTCTCTCTCTCTCTCTCTCTCTCTCTCTCCTTAATGCATCGAATGTCGACTTTCCAACCCCTCTAGGCCCTCTCTCGCTCTCTCTTGCCGTCTTCCACTGCAAAGCTGCAATGCTTCCCCGACCAAGTGGGATGGACAGTGACGGCGACGACCTAGCTAACAGGTCAGTGTGATGATGACTTCTCAAAGGTTTTGTGTTGGAGGTCAACCCTGAGGCACTTGCTCTCTCTCTCTCTTTTTTTTTTTTTTTATTAACTTTTCTTTGTTGTTTGGGCACTTTTCCATATTTATTCGTTTCGGATGTAGAATCTCTAAAGCCAAACGAAACGAAGACACTGGTATTAGTAATATTTTTCCTTTAGAGTGACTACGTTGTTTAGGATAAGAAGATGTACATGCGACAACATTCCTAATTGGATACGTCCATTGCTGCTGGGAATCAGCTAGCACTGAGACCATGTGTCGTCTTGCTCAAATTACTTAAAACCCTAAAGAGAAGGTAATTGACAAGGGACCTGGCTATTTTCCATGCATGAATCTATTAATAGAAATCTTTCAATTAAAATTTAGGCAGATGTTCACCTTTTTACTGTCCATAGGCATGCCTAGATATCAGAACATTGGTCAACGTGGTGGAAAAACTGCAAGGGATTTATCTAGTGTGTTATTCAGAATGCCTCCTGCATTAGTTTTTTTGAGTTGATTCTGCTCACTGACCTGAAATTTGTGGGAATTGTTTTCATTAAGAGGCTTATTTGAAATAATAAAATCTGCAAAGTGGATTTTTTTCTTCTTGTAGTTTGTAATGCTTTTAATTTATAAGAAATGTGAATAGTCTAGCGCATTATTGTTGTTAGATGAAATGGCCCAATGAGGTTGTTTGAAGTCAACCTGGCATTCTTTCTGTTTACTTTTGTTTGCCTTTGGCTGCTTAATCAATTTCATGTTTTCAAATGTAGATGTTTAAAGCCAAAGGAGGCAAATGATTTACCAAACCTTCAAGTGGAAGTATTGAAAGTACCCCAGCAACATGTTTCTTTTGGAAACTTCTCTTGCCCTTTCTTATTTTGATTAGTGTTCCATTAACAGATGTTTTCACTGCACTTGTTAACAAGTCTAAAAATTAAAACCTTTTTCATTTCTAAAGCTGATTGGACACTCCACATGAGCTTAGGATGCTCTCTCGTTTCAATTTGTACAAGCATTACTGTTTGGATATGTTCTAGAGGCTATATTGAACTTAGCCAAAGAGAAACGAAATGTTAGAGGAGAAAGATGGAAAAATTAAAAGATAACACTACATTGTCTTGAAGGATGAACCAAAATCTTGGAGATGTTGCTCCGTGCGATTCACAATCAATCTTTTATCATATGCCTGTATTTAGGCCACAACACTAGAGTCCTCTTGGTGGACATGACTTGTCCTTGTTGTACTCTCCATACTTTAAGTAACACTGTCATATTTGCATCTCTTACACTATGTTTGGGAAGAGGGAAAGAATTAGGAGGGATAAAAAGTGGAAGGGAAGAATTAGGGAGAAAAGGAACATGAAAGGACAGAATTAATAGATGTTTTTATTTGAATTGAAGGAAAAAATGTGGAAGGGATTTTTTTTTTAAATAATATTTAAAATTACTTTAGACTACCAAATTATTATATTGTCTCAAAAAAGATAACAAGACTTTAAAAAGCAAGGGTAAAATTGGAATTTCAATAACTTTTCATCTCAAATCATTTCAATTTGAAGGGGGAAAAAACATGGGCCTTAGGTCATTTCAAGTGAAGCGTTCTTTTCTCTATAATTGAAGACTTGATAAATGTTACTTACAAAGTTGCATGCATGCAATTTCTTCATGCAGCAGCTATATATATAGTGCCATACCTGCAATGCTGCGATCAATTTTTAACCATATTGCAGCTTGATGTGTTGCAGTTTCATGGGATGATGAATTGGAGCGTACTCTTTTATTTCATTTGATTTTTATTTTTTTTGGAGAATGAAGAAAATAATGATTTTTCTTTTCCAAATCCTCTATATTCTCAGGTTTGTTTTGGCTTTGGTTTCTCTACTGAAGCTCGTGGTAATGTAAACAGGTCCTATTGAAGTCCTGAACCGTGTTAGTTAAAAAATTAATTAAAAAAAAAAGGGAAAAGAATCATCATGCAGCAACTGTTGAGACGTTTGATTTGTTAATGTGCATAGATATTGTGCTTTGCTTTTTCCTTCGAAATGGTGTTTGAAACACCTATAGGCATGATCTGGTTACTTCGTGGGATAGGATTTCCCTGAAGAAGGTTTTTTTTTTTTTTTTTTCAAGGCTTCATGAGAACATAGAATGCAGTGAGAAATCTAGAAAATTGTATGAGAAAGGATAATCATAATCCTAAAAGTTTCAAGAGAAAATAAATAAATACGCTTAAGAAAAATAAACACTAGCAGAATGTACTAATTTGTCAAAATAAATGAGTTTTAAGTCAAATCTAGGGGCATCAACCGCTCCATAGTTCCTTGTTGCTCCAACCATTCTTAAGAAAGAGCTCATCCTTGATTGATAAAGATTTGTCACATTAAGAATCAGGCAAATCAGTAATAGACGTTTACTAGGTCCATACTTCCTTACTTGTGATTTGTTGTATTATTCGGTTCCAAACACCCAAACGTGGGGGTTCTGGACATCCTTGGAGTGTTGAGGCATCTAATATAAGAGAAAACAGGGACCTCCTTGTAGGGTTGTACATGGCAACAGCAAGCAATGCTGCAACTTGTAAGTGAAATCAGCCCATTGTTTTAGGTTTATCACCACAAATACACGTATGGTCAAATTTCCTCAACACTTTGTTCACCACCTCCTCCTAAAAATCTATCTGTGGATGCATTATATCACTAAATTTTAGAAAAGAACCAAAGACATTCTTTGGGGTGTGCTAAAAATGGATGGATGTTTGTTGTCTCCAAAAATGTTGTTCCAATAGTGTTTCCACCAATTACAATATAACACTTAAGCACATGAGATAAATTGTACGTTTATTATTTCTATGGAAGATTTCTTATTAGCATATCTATCGATGTTGACATTGTTGATGACTTGATACCATTTGTTTCTTTTTTGGCTCAGTAGGTGTCATAAGTGTGTCCACTCCCTCCTAATTGAAGTAGGTGCTGGCATTGCATTTGACCTTGATAAGGATGGTGATGTAGTCCGCTCGGATTAAAACTACAAAAGACGCGAACAAGATTAAGTTTATCTTCTAATTCGGACCGATATTTTAGTGAATAATAGAGTAAAAGATTGAGATGTATCTTTTGAGAAGAATTAAGATCAATAATGATAGATAGAGTCTAGTCGACTTTGCAATTATTAAACATTTGTTGCTATTTATATCTAGGGCATTGTGCTTGGTCAAATTTGCAATGCCGCTGGATCAAGAAAATGACAGCAGCTTATTAAGCAGGCAGTACAGTCGACTTCAATGGGTAGATCAAGGTTTGTCCTAATTGCTATAATTTCATTATTTGCTCATGATTGTATGAAGAAAGCGAGATCCAGTCCTCATGAAAAAGATATATATGCTAATTCAGTAATGCCACTTTCTTTTCTCTAACCATTAGTAACTTTTTCTATATACCTTTCCTGTTACTGTGGTTCAACAAATATTGATTATTTTGCTCAAAGCCTTTTTTTTTTTTTAATTTAAATGCTTTAAATACATTGTTCGTTGCTCTACTAGATTTACTGACTGATCTCAGTTATCACATACAGCAAAGTAAGCCATATTGATACACTTAATAGCAAGTTAAGCCTTCTCAAAGAACCGGTTAGACATTTGCTCGTGAAACAGGCAGATTCATTTTTTGCCTGCCACTGCAAAACTTGTGAGACGGGAACATGAACAACTACAAAATAAATCTTGCAAGCAAGTTACTATGGCTCTTTGAAATGTAATGATTTCATAAAAATTAGTGCATGCACAGTACTTCATTTTTCAACCATGTTATATCTTTGAATAATCATTCAAGTGCAGATATGCAGAAAGGAACTTTGTCCAGTATGTTATTAGTACAAACTTGAGATTGTTCAATATGAAGGAAAAAGTATAAATTTTTAACCAATTTACTATTCTGCTTATTAGCGGTGGTGAGATCATGAGCATGATTACTTTTGCAGGTCTTAGCTTGGCTCTTCTTCGATTTGTCATAAAGCCCATTGGGCAAGCAATACATTAACTGATGGGTCATCTCGTTTGGCCTCTTAGCATACTGGGTCTTTTGCTTTTCTTCTTTTGGTCGAAACTGATTATTTGTTTCTTTTTATTGCCAGTTCAATGCTCTTTGCTTTTCTTGTTCATTCTTCTCTTTTCTTTCTCATGCTCCTTGTGCTTTGAATGATATATTGGAAGAATTGGCGGTTTTTGGCATCCACTTCGTGATAAAATACCAAACTTAGGCTTCTAAATCTATCAACCATCAAATGCTTGATGTTTCTCCATTTATGATGCCTGACTATGGTCCTGGCTCTATGTTTTCACACATATATCGTCATATGCGCACACAATGGGAACCTATCATACTCATACATTGATTGCTTGTTTGATATAGATTTTTTATGTGCTTGTGATCATATCGACATAGCTTTTTGAGTAACTTCTCTTCAAATATCGATGTTATGGACATAGCTTTTGGAGTCTGCAATTTTGGGTCAATCTATTGTGGGCAATTCATTCCTTATCAATTCTTAGTTTCACAATAAGGAAGTTGCCCTAACATCTAAGAAACCAGGTTGTCTACCATTTGATTCCCTTTATAACTGCCGTAAGTTTCTGAGCTAGCATTTTGCTAAAATCATGAGCTTGTATGTCCTGTTTGCAGGAAAAACTCATCTTATCAATTATTTCTTGGTGAATAAAAGCTGGCATATGGTTGATTTGCCTTGTTATGGGCAAGCATATGGTGAATAAAAATGTCAAATACTGCTACGATGCATATTACCCTATAAATGAATTAATCTGCGTACAGGTCATTGCGTTGTATTAGAGGAAGGGGAAAAAAGGATTCTTTCTTCAGAATGGAGCAAATGTAGGAAACCGTATGCTATTCCTCCATTCGGTTGTTATTACCGATACTCAAAATAAATTTCCTCGGGATTCAGAAATCATAAGATATTCATAACTTTGGTTTTCTCGTAACAAAAACTTATAATTGTCGTTCTCCTTTCATGCTCATAATTACCTTGAGTAAAAAGCATTCCTCCATTGATTCGTTGGATTCCTTTATACTTTGTAACTTTAGTGTAAAATTCATAATTTTGCTCTAGTCTGTGGCTCGTTTATACATTAGACATTTTGTTCCTTTTTTTCCCTTTTAAGGTGTGAATATTTCGTGAAATGCTTGTTGTTTCTAATTTTCATTTAGAGTTCATAAAACATCTCCAATAAAAGTAATGTATCTCAACAGATGTTAACACAGGATTTTTTTTCTCTTTTTTAATTCTTTTATGAAACAGCAAGTAATATTTTTTATATGCCTGAAGCTCATGGCTTTCCTAAGTGTTCATTACGAATGTAAAAAGTTTGTAGTAAACATAATTCGTTACTCATTACAAAAGTTTGTAACATATTTTAGGCTTAGTAACTTAAGGTTCATAATGGGTTTCTGCATTTCTTCTTTGTGCCAGTAGTTGATTATGGGCAGAGTTTAAGTAAGCAGATTTGATGTTCTTCATTAAAAATGTCTTAAAGGGAAGAGGGAGGAGGAGAAGATGTAATCGGCATTTGGAGGAAAGCAGATAAACCCTTTCACTAGCCAAAACTAAGCTGATTGTTGCGAAAACCTAATATCTCCACCGCCAAGGAGGTGAACATGAGACCGTAAATCATGTGGAATCAGTAATCTCAAAACAATGTTACAGTAAACAACAATTTGGATCCAATCAGCAGATCGTCCCAAATAGAGCAGAACAAGAGGTGCAGTCCTCTAGTAATCAAAATGATGTTGCCTACTTTCAGTGACTTGTTCTTTTGTCCAACTCTCTAGTGATCTAATTCTTGGAGTTACATTCACTCCATCTCTTTAGCTGATTATTACGGAATTACTTCCGCAGAAACCAATACAAAGTACATGTAGCAGTAACAGAAACTGAAACAGTAAGCAAGTATGGATCCCTTACCATCAACTGAAGTGAGCAATTTTGTGCATTACATCTATTCCCAATGTTATATAATCTAACAGAGAGAGCCCTCAATAAAGAATTTGAGTTTGTTCTTTTTTTAGTAATTGAGCGACGGTCAATATTACGAATGAATCACTTCAAACATCATAATAACCCATAAAGAATTACGCTTATGAAACATCATAGTCTAACTGCAAAAAAATGAAAACGAATTCACTCCAAAAAGAAAATAATTCATGCCCTAAAATACCATCAGATACCAATAATTCAAGCATTTTCTTACACAATAGATATATAGCTATCAACCGTAACTTTTTCGTATTCACATAGTCAATTCTGATCACAAAATCACCACCTTAAAGTAGCAAAGCCACTTACTAACCTTCAAAAGCCCGTGCCAAGAGCCAAGCATATGCATAGGTCAGATATTTAAATTGTAAGATGGAAATCCTTGTTGATAAAGTCCATGGAGGAATAAGTTCAAGGGTTATTAAATCCAAAGACAATAGACCTCTTGCACCCCCAGTGTTTTTAGTAGAGTATTATCCTTAATATGGAACAAATTTAAGACCTTAGTACATCCAAACCACTTTGTAGTACATGAAATCATAAAGGCAAAGTTGGGGGTACAATGCCACCGACAGTAGTTAAAAAGCACATGAATGAAGATTTATAATTTTGTATTCTAAGAGGAAGTGACATCTAGTTAAGATCAAGAAAATGTAAATATTTCTATCTTATCACTTGTATTAGATCATAAGATTTGAGAATGCATTTACTCAAACATAACCTCATAAGAATTACCTTGAACAACAATTTTTCAGGAACATGCTTCAGAACCGTTATGAGGAAGCTTATCAAAATTCTAAAATGAACCATGTACAGAAGATTGATAACCTTCTTTGCAGCAAAACCCATCCAGCTATCGTAAACCTCCATTGGCAAAGAGAGTCCATTTATTAGGTTCTGAACAAAGATGGACAAATAATTATTTGGGAAGATTGAAACTCATACAAGATCCAGAAGGATCCAGTTTGAGAAGGGTTTAGCGATTTCCCTGCATGTATAGCAATAGAATCCTCAATGTGAAGCTTTTCCATCCTAATTGAGTCAATTATATGTCCTCAT
Organism: Lumnitzera racemosa; assembly: GCA_024138005.1. Classification (NCBI taxonomy): domain Eukaryota; kingdom Viridiplantae; phylum Streptophyta; class Magnoliopsida; order Myrtales; family Combretaceae; genus Lumnitzera; species Lumnitzera racemosa. The sequence continues at coordinate 83,528,693 of JAMXBC010000012.1, forward strand.
ATTAAAGCATAAGACAAGCATTAGGAATTTTTCATCTGAACTACCTTGAAAACTCTTGTTGAAAATTCTAGCTTGTGCATCCTCATATAGGACAGAAGAAGTGGAAGGATAAAAGATTGGAGAAGAATGATTCAAACTTGAAGCAAACACATTTTTTATGACAGGAGCAGTATTAGATACTAAATCCTTGAATCATCATGTGGAAATTCTCATGAAGCTAAGAAAGATAGAATACAGAGAGAAAACATTAAAAACTCAAGGGGAAATTATGATTTGTTTCCGCTGGAAAGAGCATGATTGGTCTTCTTGGAAGAAGTTTCATGCTTCTAATAGCATAACCTCAATAACAACCTTTAGAATTAATCAAAGTTTTTCTTGCATGGTAATCTCTTCAATGTCATACTCTTCCATATTTTGACAATGCAAAATAATAATAAGAAACATAAAAAACAGGATAAAAAAACATGGTGTTAAATCAACCGGCTCCTTCTATGCACATAAAACATCTTTCAAGGCATGTGCTGGTCTTTATCTTGTTTGTGCTGTATGGTTAGATCCAACACCGTTCCAACAAAAGTGGCTTCACTCTTGCACTTGTCCAGGACACAACTTCATAATGTTTGTATCCTAGATGAGCAAACAATGGTGATTTAAGAGGATAAGCATCATCAACGCACAAAATCTACACAAATTCAGATACCCTGATTTACATGAAAGATAAAAGTTGATGTGAAGAGCACAGCACTACTTCATGTGCTAACACAGACTCTGCAAAAAGGAAAAATTGGATGCATTCCTTTTTCTTTTCCTTTACATTCAGATACCATGAATTACATTAAAGACCAAAGTCAATGTAGAAGAGCTTAGAACTACTTCATGTGCTAACACACGCTCTCCAAGGACAAAAAATCAGACACATCAACAAATAGGCACATTTATAATACAATAATCAACCTAATAAACACTGGTTAGACTTCGTTATAACAATAATCAGTCTCCACCATTCCATGATTATAGTAATAATTGAATAATTCCAAAGCCCAGCCACCTATCCTATCTTCCGATATTACAGCAATAATCAGTCTTCACAATCTACACATGTGAGCAGTTGGTTATGACATATGAGACTTTGTTACAACAGTCTATCCACTCATCATGATTAAAGCATTTCCTTGGACAATAACAACATGCCATCTAACCATCAAACATCATCAACAATCCTACACGGCCATTTCATCAAACCTGTATAATGCATTTCACGCATTTTTAACATAACGTTACATGAAATAAGTTTGAAAAGCACCACAAATTACCAAAGCACATATAACAACCAAGATACATTTATTGTCCCGTGTCCACACCAGAAAGAAAAGTAATTTCAAATCCTAAGTAAAATTTAAATTCCAATCCAAGAATTTCTACACCGACAACCATCGAAAAGTTTAAACATCTACCTATAGCAGCAGAGTCCTTGTGTTGCTGAAGGATTAACTGCTTATTCAACTGAACATTCAAGAATAGCAACATATTGTACACGTCAACTCCTATGTGGCAATCGTTGACTCTGCATTTAGCCCTAACAAGAGTATCGCACCTTCAAATAGAAGCAAACCTTTTAGTGAAAAGATCCTTAGCATCGACATTATCCCATTCTAATTTTCTCCGCCATTCACGGTCCGCTTTGATGTCCTTTATGCTATTCTTTACGCTATTAAAATCAAAAGGAAGCTTCTTGAAACTAGGGCAGTCCCTTATCAAAATCGTTGTCAGTGACACGGATGGTAGGGTTCCTTTGTGAATGCTCCTCAACATTGGTAGATGGGACAAAGAAGGAGACCTGAGAGACTCACATTTTGATCTATATTTTACAGGATATCTTCATCAAAGATCTTCTCAAGTGTGTAGCAATCACCTACAGAAAGGGTTTGGAAGTTTGGTGCATACATGAGCCATGATAAGCTCGTCGAGTTGCAATTTAGGGTATAGAAATAGTGCAGATTTGTCAACTCCGATCCCCTTAGTAGATTGGCATCAATGCTACCTAGATCTAAGCAACTCTGGATTTCCAACTTTCTTATAATTCTTTGTAAATTTGGAGACTTCAACAATGTTTAGGTACTGAAGGCTTTATGCACCGTGAGCGGTAATTCATCTAGCTGCTTGAAGCACTCTACTCCCACTATGAAGCCTTGTTCATCCTCGTAAATGCAGAAATTGTGTGTCTTCTTGAAAACTTTCAATGACAAGAGACTTGAAACTACCTCTTTTTGGAATATTTTTGAGATTGTTGGTCATTTCCAGCAACAAATACAGCAGAGACGTTATGAGATTAGGAGATACCGGTATTTCTGTAAGAGCCAACAAGGATTGCAAGGATATTCTCTCGGCCTTCTGCCAGCTAGAGATGTTTGTTGCAATCTGCTTATCATCTTTTTCCACTATGATTTTGTTGTTCTCGAGCTAACCACAACGCCATATCATGAATTACGTCATGCATCTTAACCTCCTTATCTACCTTTCAGCCACTTTCCAACAAGCATGCGAATTTCAAGCTCCCAATGACAAGCTCATCTCTATCCCGTGCTCTATTTATATTATCTGTATCTGCATCATCCAAAAATCCCTCCCCTATCAAGAGGTTAATAAGATGATCTTTATCGATATCGTAATCCTTAGGAAAGAGAGCACAATAAAGAAAGTAACGGTTATGGGTAGTTTCCAACATGTCATAACTGAAAAGTAGCAGATTATAAACGCATCAACCGTTTCTGAAATCTAAAGAGGAGAGCTCCTCAAAACTCTTAATGCACTTTCCCATTCCTTGGGAGTCTTCATGCTTGCCATGGCTTGCCCAATGATAGTACGAGCCAAAGGTAAGCCTTTGCACTCATCAGCAATTTCTTTGGCATATTTAGGTATACGTGGGTGCTAATCTAAAGTGTCCTCACCGACATTCTCACTAAATAACTACATATATCAAAATTGCTTCAATTTTTTTTTTTTTTTTTTTTTTTTTTGCAAATTTTCATTTCCATTAAGTAAATTGCTAAAATGTTGTCAAATACTTTCAGTGCATGCACTAGGTGTAGATATGTAATCACAATAAAAGAAAAAAATATAGGAAAAACTTTTAAACTTACAAATTCTTAAAAGCCAAAATAGGAAAAATAAGAAAATTCCTAAGTAATAAAAAGTCATAAAAAAGCTAAAAGAAGAGAAATTAAAAAGAAAATAAAAATTCGAGCTTATTGGAACAAAAATGAACTTTTGAGTCATAATATATATGTATATATATAAATACAATTTAATATAAAATAAGTTCTCAATCTTAAGGGGCTTATTTTATTAAAACAAATAAAATTTTCCCAAGGTCAATTAATCTTAGGAGTATAAAAGTGCAATTTAAGTTCAAACCAAGTCTTATTTAGATTAAATTGGTCAAAATAAGCAAAATAAAAATTAAAAATTAAAAAAAAAAATTTAAACTAATTAAACTTATAATGAATTTGAGCTTAACAAAGGATTACTTTTAACATTAGGCTTAATTTTGTGAATTAATGCGCTTTGACCAATTATTTGCCTAAAGTGCAAGTCAAGCCCAATAAATTGCATAAATAAATTAAAATGAGCCTTCTAGTTAAGTGTTCCAAGGGATAATGTTATTAAAGAAAAGTTAAGGGTTTAAAGCCTCCCTTCTACAAAGATTTGTTTTAGTTTCATCATGTTAAAACAAGAAAAAAGGAATATGAAGAAAGGAAGAAAAATTAAAAAAAAAAAGAAAAAGATAGAGAACAAAAGAGGGCTTAAGCCTTGCCCTATTTCAAAAAAGAATGTTGTCTTCCTTATTGCACCCACCCATCATTTGTGAAGAAACAAGCTCGATTCAAGCTTGTTTCTTCTATTTTTCTCTAAAATCAAGCATTTGTAAGGCAAATGACTTGTTTTAGAAGTTAGATTGAATCAAATGAAATGTTTTAAAATCAAAAGTAGTGGCAAATGTGTAGAAATTATATGCAAACTTCAAACCTTCAATCATTCATATTCTAGCTTCCTCGTTGCATTGAAGTTGCAAATATTTATAAACAGAGAACTTCAAATCTCACTCAAACAACAATTTCACTTAGTAATCTCTTGAAAAACTTAACTTTATTATTTCTTTCTCTAGGTTAGGGTTTTCAAATCCCATTCACCTTCCTTATAAATTTTAACCCAATTCACTAAAGCGACACTCAAATTCGTTACTTCAATGAGTTTCTCCGCATCTTAAACACCTTAGAATCACCATGATTTACTTGTGAATCATTGCAAATAGCCTTAGATCAAGACAACTAAGATCAACCACCCATAACCATAAGCGAAACTACCCCTTATGCAAAGTTTTGCTATTATGCCAACACATTTATGTGAAAGAGCGATTTGAGAAGGGCCTATCCAATGTTGTCCCTTTAGTTAATAATCACCATATTTGTTTAAAGAGGCTCCACCAATCTCTGCTTGGTCTTTGATGTCATGACCTAATATGCTAACCTATGAACCAACTCGATGTCAAACCAAATATGCTTATTTTAACTAGCAACTTAAACCAACTCGACCATGACTTGAAGCTTGCTAATACAATATAGGTCCTATCATTGCCTAAAAATCTAATAAGCATAATAGTCTCGCTGTGTAAGTTAATTTGAATTAGAAGCTAATCCCTTTAGCCACTAATGTAGGCATAGCCTACATAAAGCAAACTCGACTCAACTAGCTTTGAAGTGGTCATATGGATACTTATAATGTATAGAACCTGCAGAACAATTCTTCAAAACACTTTTTCATAAGAACAAATAGTTCTTTTTTTCCATAATACTAATAATTAAACCAAAAGTTTAGGTTTACCAAAAGAAACTATACAACTCCACAAGTATACATATTTACATATACCTCTTTCATCAGCAAGCAAAATGAAACTACAGGACCTCCTTAGAAGACCCTAATTGTTTTTTCACAAAAAAAAAAAAAACAAAACAAAAAGGAAGAAGAGGGCAACCAATCAGTTTTCCTTTAAGTCCTCACTTCCCAGCTTGTCGAATACTAACATATGGGTAATTATAGCAAGGTATCTTCCAATTTTTTGGAACCTGCAAAACGGTCTATAGAGATGTGAGTACAAGTAACTTATAAAGATGTGATAGAGTCATAAGATTGCAATAAGAAAACAAGGTTATCAAACATTAATTAAATGTAATATAGCAAGCAAATGAGAGTTCATCGCATAACGTTTAAGTAATCCATTGTGAAATTAGAGAAATTACGTTCACTTTAATTTGGATTAAGGAATTTCAACATGAAACCATCAGACGAAATTTGGGCTTGTGCAATGGAGAATACCTTCCTCCTTAGACAATATTCAAACCACACATATAAACTAACCTATGATGGTAACCGACTTCACAGTTACTATCATAGATACAATTTACATAAGACGTTCATAACTCCTAACTTTGAAGTAAACAACTCATTTAAGATTACTGATGAAATTTATATATATAACCATAAACTTTAAGTTACGTTTGCATAGATATATCTATATTGTCTTATGATCCTAGAAAATATTTATATGCCATAATAGTGTGATAGGTAAATATTACATGACCATCACATAAACCTAAGAGTTAATAGAAAAAACTCTAGAGATTCGATTGATCAGCTAATTTGATCTTCATTCCCCCAAGGCACTTAAAAAAGAAACTAACTTTAGGATAGTTATAATGTTGCATTTCAATCAATATATGTAAGAAAATTTATAAGGGTATAAGCAACCAATAGCTTAGTAAGTTGGGGCGGAGATTTGAGAATGCATATTAAACATAAACAAGGTATTCAAACAATTAATTAAATGTAATACAATAGGTAAATGCCATCACACAATATGGTCCGATCCATTGTAAAATTAGAGAAATTTCACTCGCTCTAATTCAAGTTGAGAAGTTTCAACATTTATGCAACAGCTCATAACCAAAACCTAAGTTTGTGCAATGGAAGCACTATTCCCCTCATAAGTATCTTTCGAACCAACGCCCTCATCCTTATCACGACTAATAAGGATCAATAGCAGCGGATCTTAAATGAACAACGAATAGGTATTATTTGCGGATTCGAGTAGGTATGAAGAATAGAAAGGGTTTTGATGGTGAATATGAATGGATATAACTCATCAAGACACAAGCACAATCAGGGGTTTGAGCTCGAAATAGAGTTCTATATAACTCGTAAACACTAAATGTCGCTCGGTATTCAAATGAGGATTAGATACAACTCACTAACCGGTTCAAATGAAGAAGTTCACCACAATCCTACGAATAAGATTGATAAGAATACAGGAGAGATTAAAGAGTTTAATCAATACTCAATAATTTGGTAAACATAAGCTCTACTAGCTCAAATACAGTCTTGCTCGAAAGAGGAAAGTTTCACTCTTTATATGGGGGGAATATTCTTCACCGTCTGTATTATATCTCCTTATGTTAGTACAAATGTTTCTATTTATAGTAAGTCCTAAATCCTAGTGGTAAAATTATAAATAAAGTATAAGGCCTTAAACCTTAAGAATTGGGCCCATAAATAAGATGATGAAAAACATGTACAAAAATATAATATTATGTGCTTTACAAGGAAAGTAGGCATACAATTACTTGGCATGTTCTGGAAGGAGTAGTATCCAAACCGGATGGAGTCTGCAGTTGGATGTACGGGTCTGGGAAGGAGTCCCCAAAGTCTTGCACTGTCTGGCCAAGACAGTAAAGAGGTTAGCCCATAATTGCTGAGTCTTAGAATTAGTCGGTACGAGTCTCTCGATGCTTTGCTAAGTAATTCTTTAGTCTCAAGTAATCAACCTTCTAGTTTCTCGGCACTTCGGTTGATGATAGACTTGAGGGTGAGTGTTTATTTTCCTTCCTCTCATCCTTCTAACTGCAACTCGGCCTCGGCTTCAGCTTTGCATTGATAGGCCTCAGCTTCGAACAAGCCTATTTCGGTTTGGATATGGTTGGAGGCCGATTCCCATCATTACCGCGAGTCGAAAAGGAAGTGGTCTTCGATGTTAAGTGTTGAGCATGAACTGGGATGCCGAATAAGCTCCTCTTCCCTTTTCGCTTTACCATGGATGCCGAGTGTCTCTGGATTTCCTTAATGCTTATCAGGCTTAAGAGATAGCTCTTCCCATCCTTCTGAACAGTGTAAGTGTTGAGGAATCCGACATGAACCACTTTCCGATTAAACTCCCATAGTCGGCCAAGAAGTAGATTTGCGGTGTTTAGAGGCACTACATCGAAGTTGATCTCGTCCTCATATTGTCCTGCCTCAAATGAGATCTGTACTCTTTTATGTACATGGACCATACCCTTGACATTAAACCATTTTAGTCCATAAGGTTAGGGGTGCGAATGGGCCGGTAATTTCATCTTTTCTACTAACTCGGTAGAAATGATGTTGGTGCAACTTCCTCCATCAACAACCAGGAAACAAGTCTTTCCATTTACTAAGCACTGCATGTGAAATATATTTTCCCTTTGTCTAGGATCTACCTTCAAGTCAGCTGATATGGCCGTAGCTAAGAGTTTATCGAGGTCCTCGGGATAAACATCTTCTTCTATCAACTGGTTGTCCAAGCTCTTATCACTTTAACTCTCGATTTGAGCCTTGGACCCTTCGCCCTTCAAGACCATGACCCTTTTATTTGGGCATTGGGACACAATGAGTCCGTAGCTTAAATACTTGAAGCACTTCACTTCTCGAGTCTTATTGTCGGGTGCCTTCTCTTGCTCGGCAATCTTCTTCTTGGCATAGACAAGTTAACTAGGCTCTCCTTTCTCCATCCTCTTTTCTCGCTTCCTTTAGGCATACCTCTTAGGCTTAACGTTGCCTTATTGAGGTTGGCTACTTAGCCTCAGATGCCTTCTCCTCCTTTACCTTTTTACTCTTAAAGCCAAGTTGATTAGCTCATCTAAAGAGTTGAATAGCTACAATTCAACTATGTCGGCAATATAAATACTCTTCAACAATATTTCGACCTTATCTCAAGTGTTGAAAAGCATGGAGCATCTCTTGCTTGAAGTAGGCCAGCATAAAATGTTGGTTCATCAATTGTTTCATGAGCCTCCAAGTTCTGATCGGCTCTTCTCCTTCGGTATCTTGCTTAGCAACTAGCTTATCCCACCAAAGACTGGCATATTCAACAAGGGATAAGGAAGCCAACTTAACCTTTGCTTGATCATCACACTCAAATAACTTCTCAACTCGGGGAACCTAGTCAAGAAACTCTTTGGGTCGACTACTCCCACAAAAGGTCGGCAGTTTCAGCTTGACATTGTCAAGTCCTCAGCTAGGTGTTTGGGGTTCATCCCTTACATTCCGAGCTGGTCGATTTACCTTGGTTCAGCTACTTCTATTAGAGCTTTGCTCAGCCATGTTCCTTCTCGGCTTCAGCTCCCTTCTTCGGGCTTCTTGATTTGTTTCAGAGTCAACACTCCTTTCATTTCCTCTTCTCAGCTTGGGTTGGTTTTCTTTATCTCTTGGCTTGATAGCTCTTCTTGGTTGTTGCTCATCAAATTCATTAGAGCCACTCTTACTGGTGAGTGTTCGTTCCCTTCTTTCCTCTCAGTCATCGCATCTATAGCTTTTGACTAAACCAGTAAGCTCCTGAATAGAGTTAATGAGATTCTAGATCTGGTATTCCAATTTGTCAACACATCGCCTTAAGCTTTCGCGAGGACTATCACCAGTGTTGTTAATACTATCCTTTGACATTCTTGTCCATATAGTAAATTTTTTTTTCCCAAAAAATTGAATAAACAACAAAACACAATTACAGTAACCTAGAAACAACCACTACTTAGCTTCTGCAGTTACTACTACTGACAAACAACTACTACGAACAACATACTACACTACAGAATAATGATTAATAGAAATATTAGAACAAAAGACTATTTTGAAGAACACTAGTACGTGTGTCTCCCTAAAGCTCTGATACTAAGATGATAAGGATCAACCGTAGCGGATCTCGAATGAACAAGGAAATGGATATTATTTATGGATTCGAGTGGGTACAAAGAACAGGAAGGGTTTTGATGGTAAATGTGAATGGATATAACTCAACAAGATACAAACATCATCAGGGGTTTGAGCTTAAAATAGAGTTCAATACAACTCACGAACACTAAATATCGCTCTAGATTCAAATGAGGGCTAGATATAATTCACTAATCGATTTAAATAAAGGAGTTTACCACAATCCTATGAATAAGATTGATAAGAACACAGGAGAGATTAAAAAGTTTAATCAACACTCAATAATCCGGCAAATACAAGCTCTACTAGCTCAGGTATAGCCTTACTCGAAAGAGGAAAGTTTCACTCTTTGCGTAGGGGAATATTCTTCATTATCTATATTATATCTCCTTATGTTAATACAAGTGTTGCTATTTATAGCAAGTCCTAAACTCTAGTGACAAAACTATAAATAAAGTACAAAGCCTTAAATACTAAGAATCAGGCCTATAAATAAAATGAAGGAAAACATATACAAGAATGCAAAACTGTGTGTTTTATAAGGGAAATCAGCATGCAATTACTCGGCACGTCCTGGAAGAAGTAATATTCGAACCGGATGGGGTTGGCAGTTAGATGTATGGGTCCAGGAAGTCATCCCCGAAGTCTTGTAGTGTTTAGCCGAGATAGTAAAGAGGTCGGTCTATAACTATTGAGTCTCAGAATTAGTTGGCACGAGTCGTTCGGTGCTTTATCGAATGATTCTTTGGTCTCAAGTACTTGACCTTATAGTTTCTCGACACCTCGGCTGACGACAGACTTGAGGCCAAGTGTTTATTTTCCTTCCTCTCGTCCTTCAAGTTGTAGCTCGGCCTCGATAAGCATTAATAGGTCTCAGCTTCGGGCAGGCTTGCCTCGATTTAGATATGGTTAGAGGTTGATTCCCATCAACGATCTCCTCTTTCATCACTTAGTTTGATTAAGAACGAAGAAGAGACCATTATGTTATCAGTGCTACCCCTTTCGAAAGTATTAGTATTTCGTTGGAGAGTCCTAACCACCCCTTAAAGGGTTGTAATACATGTTTAATTAGGGTATTTAGATCAATTATAGTTAAATTTAGTTTGGGATGATCAAACAATTTTACACCACTCAATTCACAACAAACTACTACAACACAACATTAATATTCAATAAGTAATCAGAGTCACACGGGCATATGTATATATGGCTACTTACAAGCATAATCACATATAATCATAAGTCTTCGAGTTCTTTAATATGGTATCCCAAAATACAGTGATGTATTGAACCTAACTTACTTGAAATCCTCAATTTGCTCACTCGTCTTCGCTTGTCCAATAAAAAAAAATTATTTTAATAATATTTATATCCTTATGACATATAGGCTTTAAATTATGATTTTACTCGATTATCTAAGTTATATATGTATTACTTATTACCGATCTATTTTAAGTTAGTTTCTTATTCAATTTCTACATCCATTTTCAATTTAGGTTCTAATTTAGTTTTTTATCACAAATTTTATATGTGAATCCTAGGAACTCGTCTCAAACTATTATGTGAAATTAGTCACATTATACTTATGTATCCTACATCTTGTATTTAGCCTATAATCAGTATTTTGGCCTGCACAATATACTTTACTCTAAATTTAACTATTGAATTTGCTTTTGATATGAAAATAACCTACAATCTTTATATAATTATCTAAATTTAAGTTTCAAATTAGATTCTTAATAAACTCCTAATATTATAGTACCATTGATGTTTACCTAATATTCTCTACATATTAAATTTCTAATTTCACATATTACTAATTTATACATAACTATAACATAATACTTACATCTAAATACTACAAATATCATACTACATTAGTAAATTACATTCTGTGATACCTAATTACATACTAAATTAGTATTTTCATCAATTTGTCATTAAATTGTCAAAATAAGCCCAAAAAATCACTCTTTTATGCATAAGTTTAAGGCCCAAAATTAACTAAAATTTTCAAAAATTAATTTTAGAAAAATCTCTTCATCGCACTATCTTAAATACTGTAAATAGTCTATACAAAAATTTTAGGGTAAAAACTACACTGCTAAGATTATTTAATTCTAAATAAAAAACAAGCTTGCGTTTTTGGATTTATTAAGTACTGTATATTTTAATACTTAATTTCATGAGACTAATATTTTTTCCTAAATGTACATACTTAAATACCTCAAAATACAAGATTTCATAATTTTCTATATTAATTTGATATTTTAAATAAAATTGAGTAAAAATTTGGACTTACTTAATTGAGTAGCTTCTAGCCACTTGCTGTAGCTCTAAGTGTGTCAGCAAGAGGTTACAGTAGTCCTAAGGCATGGTGGTAGTAGCTGTTTGATTCCAGGTGGTCGTTGGTTATAGGTTTCTTTTACAAGCCTTAATTACACACTAATTTTGTAATTTTTTCTAAAAATTCTTACTTCTCTCTTTCTAGTTTCTCTATATTTTGCCTATACTCTTAACCAACTAAAATGAGTTCCATTTGAAACTTGGTGAATTTATAGAGTTGATTTAGGTTTTTCTTTTAATTTCTACTTGTCATATGTCTCTTATCTCTTCTTCTTTTACTTCTTAATTGTCTCATTTTGATTAGTTAATTTTGTTCTTCTTAATCCCAGCATTCCATGACCCACTTTTGGAAAATTCCACACTTTTCATATTTTTAATTTTTCTTTGATTTTGTATGAAATTTTCTTAATTAATTAGTGTTATTTTAGCTTATTTTAGGTATTTTAAGTAATTTCGAGTATTTTTATTTACACATAAATACATATATGGTACAAATAAATACTCATAAATATTATTTATGTTATTTTATAATTTTTAATGTACACATAATTTATCCCTATCGATTTATTAGTTATCGAAACTCATTTTACACTTTTTTGATAAATAACAGATAATATACTTATGATTCAATATTATAATATTTAATTATTTTATTACTTATTATCCTAAATTCAAACTTACGAGATTATTTTTACTAATATTTCTAGTTTCATCATAAAAATTGGGCTTGATTGACCCCGAACACTTAATTGAAGGGTACATACTTATAATGACCTCTTTTCTTATTACTTGGTTCAACTAAGTGTATGAAAAAAGACTAATTTTACTATTCTCATCAAAGTGTCGGTATTTAATTTGAAACTCCAAACGTTACCTTAAATGAATTACCATGAATGCCAAGTTAGGGTTTAAAGTTAAGTTAGGATTTATTTTAATTTATAGGTGATCAATTAAGTTCAAGACAACCAATCAATGTGATATCAATCAAAAAACACCATAAGGAGTTCATCTCCCAATTGGCAAAATAGAATCTCAAACACACATATAGCATGCGCATAAACAGTCTAACTACAACAATAAACAATTACTCTTATTCATCCAAGTATCTTAAGATGATACTCCAACATGATACGAAGCACCAATCCTAACTTACTTGAAGTTTAACGATTCATGACTCTTAACCATTACACTTATAATCGTCATTTGTCTATATACATTTACAATTTCTTAACTTTAGTCTATGTACAATCTATGAATTTAATAGTAATCAATTCATTTTTACATAAGTTAAGCTATTTTGACATTAGTTCTACAAGCTACTTTTACTTATATGTTGAGATTTCATAGTTAATTACAAGTGATTCTATCTAAATTATCCTTTGAGTTAGGTTTTGGTCAAGGTCATGGTGAATTCCTAGGCCAAAATCCTTTAAATAACTCTATGAGTTATACTAGGGTCATATCTTATGCTAAATTTATCCTCTAAGTTACTTCATTTCAAATCTCTTAATAGGTTATTTTGTGAGCTACTCTCTAAGTTCAACCAGTTTCAAATTTCTTAAGAGTTTGCCCTTTAGCTTAGTATTTAAGTTTCCCTTGATTACATTTCTCGTAGAAATTCCATCAAACTTAGCTTCCTAGTGGGTAACTAGTAAATTATTCAATTAATAGAACCATTTGAGTTATCCTCTACCTTTATTCAAATTCCTTATTATCAATTGATTTGTCCATTTTTCTCTTGAATTCCAATTAAAAGTACCACATTAACACTTCATTTAACCCTTGAGTACTTCCCTTCCCTATGGAAAGCTAATTTAATTCATTATTCATATTGACTCATTAAATTACATATTATAAAACTAACACACATAAGTGGTATATTCATGAAGTCTGTAACTTCCACTCAAAAAATTCAACCCAACGCTGTCAGTAATCAATAACTTACTCCACTAACTAGCTCAAATCAAAATCCAATAGAGATCCTTAAATAGGAATCCACTAATTTTACTAAAATACCATAACCATAATTTAAGGGCTTAAAAATCATAAAAAAATATTGAAAATAGTTTTGTTGACAATTTATACAATGCATTTTAATTTAAGTATTGAATAGTTTATAAAGAAATTTGGAGTTAGAAACTACATCATTAAAGTGTTTTAAAACATTATTGAATTTTGTTCTGGTTTAGCGATTTTTTAAGGATGTCATATGTAGCTATTGGATTTAAGCAAAATAATATTTTTTTTTTTTAGATTCTATATATAAAAGTGCCTAGTAATAAATAATATCTTTTAGATATTTCTAGGTAAAATTAGTATTATTAGTAATTTAATGAAAATCAAAGTTATTTTGTAGACTCACCGGTGTGTGTTTTTCGGCTGCCATTGGCTACTCTAAGTGTGTAGGCTACCTTAGATGGGGGTTTTCTTGTTGCGTGGTGGTAATGGTTGGCTTTCAACATTCATCCAAACTCCTTTAAATCTTAACTTTAACCTTCTTAGCCTTAACTTTCAAAGCTTTAGCCTTGATTTTATGGAGAGTTGATCAAGGAGTAGTGGTCTTCTGACTTTTTGTTGTAGACTCTTGACCTTTGTTAGTAGATTGATCGATTGATAGATTCTTCATTTTTATTCAATAGTTCATATTTTAAAATAGAGGTAATGGTTGGCTTTCAACATTAATCCAAACTCCTTCAAATCTCAATTTTACACTAATTATTTTATATTTGTTTTTAATTCCCTTCTCCAATTTCTTCACCCTTCCATAATTTTCCTAAACCCACATTACACGAACAAACTTGTGAGGAAGTTTTTCAGATTTTCTAGAGTAGCTCAAGTGAAGTTGAATAATTTTCTCTCTCTTGACTATTTAATTCTCTCTTTTATTCTAAGCTTAGGGGTGTCAGTGTTTAGTTTACTTACACCTAACAACTGTACAAGAATGCTAAGCCTTATCCCACTAATTTACTGATGCTGCAATTAATTTTATACTTATTTACATATGTACTTCTATTTTATCTAGCTTATTGTATATAGTTCTGGGTATTTTAGGTAATTTTAGATATATTTTTATATGTAATAATTATGCTCAAAGTACATCTATTTTATGTCATTCTATAATCTTATAGTATAAATAATTCATCTTTAAGATTTAGTTAATTTTTGTTATTTAAATTGAGTATTTCCATTATATATAATATAGTGTAATATAATGAATTTGACCTTTTTTGTTATAATATTATTTTATTATGCATTTTTATTTTGAACCCATGAAGTGCCATCGATTAACTCCTGAAACTTACTTTGAAGTATTGTTGTGATCGAACTACCTTTGTACGTGCCCTAAAATACCGTTAAAAAAATTCTCGTAAAAGAATGGGGCTTACTGGGTATATCCATTTCCTTTGTGATATATGATTATACTATGAGTGTACAATCACATCCCCAAACTTGAGTATCGGGACTCCGAACCTTTTGAAAATTTTTTAAGATTACTGTATACTATTTTGTTATAGATAAAACAAGAAAAATAAAAAGTGAAAAAAATATGAACCTAAAAATAAAAGAAAGATTATCCACTTACTGTTTTCAATTTTCCCAAATAATTTTTAATTTACCTTTTATTATTTGATTTGGAAGCAAATACTAAAATAAGATAAAAAATATAAAATATAAAAAAATATAAAAAAACAATAAGGATGGGTGAAAGTTTCTTGTCAACTACCTCTTCGTGTCTCTTCCGATCACATACAACCATATTCACCAAAAAGGAAGAAGTGTGATGTATGCTAAATATTCTTCATATGTTGCAGTACGTGATTGGAGGGACTACAAAATGTAATATTTTTTCAAGGCAGATAGTAATCAAAATTAAGTGAAGATATATGATTTATGCTTAGAAGTGGACATTATTATTGCAATTATTATTATTATCATCATCATTATTATTAGTTAACATTATGTGAAAATTGACTCTATTTGCTAATGTAGGTTCATGGCAGTTAAGCGTGTTTTTGCTGAGAACGAGGGTTGGCTGTAGCTCCACAGCAGTGTTTCTAAAGCTTTTCCCTGAGAAAAGATTGTTCCAGATAATTCTTATGTGGTTAGGTTTCAATAAAAGCATTTTAACTTCTATATTCTCTGTCACCGGTATACCTGCATTGTTGTCATCTGATTTTAGTCACTCGATCTCAAACCTTATGATCAAATAATATAAGCGATACAATTGAAACGTTTTCAATTCCTTTCTCCTAACAAGATGTCTTATCGTCTTTGGATACAAAAGTATAAATATTTATTCATGTGCTTTTGACTATTGTCAACCGAATTGTTTCCCCAGCTTAGTGGATTGAATATGCTTAGGTCCTGCATTTCTTTCATACCAAGGATAATACCTTTTCAATTGGGGAAAACAAAAAATGGAGGCATGGTAGGTTTAGTGCCTCTAGGTTTAATAACCTTGAACTTATCCCCCCTATGGACTTCATCAGTGAGAATTTCCATCATATATAAAAGGGACTCTTATCTATGAGGAGTCGGCAAATCTACTCCATGTTAATATCAAGATTGGTGGAATGGACAAGTCTCCAAAAACTTGAATTATATGGTTGTCCCCCACTTGAGAAGATGTTCAATGATAATATAATGCAAGATCAAGATGAAAATGCGAGTACAAGGCTCTTTTTATCTTCCATGTCTCTTACTTTGATTTATAGATTGAAGATGAGGAATATTTACAACTGAACCTTATCATCACCTTTACTTACTGGCGCTTTTACTGCTTAAGGTGGTGAATTTGCGATCAAAATCAAGTATGGGAATATGAAAAATTTTCATTTGATAGTTATATATCTAGTGTAAATGAAAATGCTTGAATTATTGGTATTGTACTTTATTTTAAGGCATGGATTATTTTTCATTTTTATGTGAATTGGTTTTAATTTTGTTGCTGTTGATTAGATTTATAATTCCTAATGGATTAGTATGATGTTTCATGTGATTCATTTATAATATTTCCAACTCCCTAATTACTGAAAAGAAAGAAAAACTTGTTCATTCCTTATTTTCTGGATTAGGGTTTGCATTATTAGATTGTAATCTTAGGAATAGATGTTCCTCCGACTCATCCACAAAATTTTCATTCAAATGCATGACTGCTGTTTTTGTTTCTACTATACTGTTCTGTATTGGTTTCTAAACAAGTATCTTTGTACATGATCATCTAAGGAGATTGACAAAAGTAGTTCTAAGTAATGGATTGCCAGAGAGTTGGACAAAAGGACAACACATAGAGAGTAGGAAACAAATCATAAGTTGATTAGGTCCAGATTGCAGTTTGCTGCATAATCATCAAGATGACTGTTTACGGATGATTTACAAACCAATTTTCACTTGTTAGTCTTTGAAACTGCTTATACTTGTCTTAGTTTCTTTCTTACAGAGGTTGTGGAAGATTTTTATAGCTTACTAAAGTTCAACTGTGATGGGATAAACTTAACCCTTTGGCATTGCTTTCTTCATTGTGCTCTCTTACCTGAGGATCACATATCAATGAAGACCATCTCAGTGACCTCTGGATTAGGGAGGGATTTCTAGATGATAAAAATGCTGTATATGAAGCGTTGGTCATTTGTAGTTTAAAGTCGCGATGTCTATTAGAGAGTAGTTTTCATATTGATGACAAGGTTAAATTGCATAATGTGATTTGTGATATGGCTCTCTAGTTAGCTTATGAGCATGGGCTGGCAAAAAATAAGATCATTATGGAAGATTAAGATGTGAGTATCTAGGTGGAAGATGATTCAGAGAATATCCTTTGATGTTGAAATCAAATATATATTCGAATCATTAGTATGCTTTAATGTAATAACATTATTGGTCGATGGATTTAGCTTAAAAATTTTGTCAAGAGGGGTTTCTCAACCCTTGTTGATTTTAAGGATTCTCAATATATTTATAATTATACAATTTACTAAGTTACCTAAGCCAGTTAAGGAATCGGAACTTATTGACTTGCAGTATCTAAATTTGTTAATAACAAGAATTGAAGTGTTGCTTGGGAAAATGAAATACTCGACCTCTTGCTGTGTTGCCGCTAGATGATGCTGATCATCTTATAAATATTCCAAGGAAAAATAATTTCAAGTCTCTTGTCATTAGTGGTTCCCAGGATGAGTGGATATCAATGCTACATTGTTGAAAGAGATTTGGTGTAGGCACTAGAGGGCTTGGACAATTATTACTCATAGTTTGATGTAATTGATTCAAAAGCATAAGGAATCTTTGTGGATTGTGAAGGGTACGATTCCAAGGCATGTAAATGGTCAGCTATCAAGATAATTGGAGATGACAAATTGGCATCGTGTGTATATTGGAGGAAGTATATAAAGGGAAAAATCATGGCTTGTTTATGCACCATACTTTCAAAAACTTGCAATAGGATGTTTTATGTTGAGATTTATCCGTATCTTTTGTAACTCTATTAGATGCTTTAGCATCCTTACTTGATACATGGATAATAGAATTAGCAATACAATAGTACCTGAATTAAGTAAGGTGAAATGTAATGGTGCACAAATGCACTTGTCCTAGAAAATATCTAGTCTTTTGCTTAAATATCATTTTTCTTTTTTGGGTTCTCTTTGGTTAATTTGGTAATTTACTCCATTATCAATTTTTGACTTTTGCCAGTTGACACTCATTGTCTGTGGTTAATATCCCATCATTAGAACTTACATTATAAACATCAAATATAACATCATACTTCCACATAGACATAATGTGTCTTTAAAGATAAGGAAACAAAACACTCTTTTGTTTGACCAAATATGTTAACTTTAATATATTAAATAAAATCCAGCTATTATTTGAAAAATATTAGAAAAGTGGAAAATATAACAAACATATGTGAATGTAGAGAAACACAAACTAAACTTGTTAAATTAACCCAAGCTCTTTTATGTGATTTTTTAACTTTTGTAAATGATAATTTCAGATATAATATGTGTCTACTGATCATTAAAAAAATTATATAAATGTGAATTAAATGAAAAAATACCCGAATCCTAAGGTTAAATCACACTTATAAAATACGAAAATTGTATTAACATATATCTCTCATCTTTGATATGTGATTTCGTGTTTCTTATATTGTTGTTACATCACATTTCATTGATGTGATTTTATTAAGTTATTTATTATTTATCCTAAATACATGATAAATGCAACATTAATATAAAAACCAAGATTGTATTTATTACATATGATATTGCTATGGTATTTATGTAATTAATTTGATATAATTAGTATTTGTGTAATATTTATTTATTTATTTTAATAGTAAACATGTAAATTCCTTTGATAATTTTTATTCCAATTTGTTGTAATTCTTATAGGTTTTATTTAATGTCTTTTAATGAAATAACAAAGATAGAAAATGTTACTTTTTGATATTACGGGCCATTTCTACATATTATACAAGTTTTGCTACAAATTCTTTAGGTTTTACATATGAAAAAATTTGATATTATGTATAGATTAATTTTTTTAATAGCATATAAACCTGAAATTTATAAGAAAATAGGATAAATTTATAGGTTCTATAGATACCTTAATATCCTATACTCGGTAGGTTTTACAGGGTATGGATTCTTGAGTGATTATAAGGTAGGATATACGTAGAGTTTCATACCCTATCCACTATACCAACCCTATTTTAAGTTGCTCTATTTTCCAAAGTTCCTTGCATTACCTTAAGGTTCTTACAGTATCTTTGGCAACTACTGAGCAAGGAAGAAATGGAAGTTTGTTGAAAGGAAAAGAAACAAAAGGAAACTAAAGGAAATGTAATATTTATTCTTGTTTGGATATAAAAAATGAAAATTGAAGGAAATTGATGGAAACCTTTCATTTTCACGTGATAATAGGACTAAATTGCCCTCTCCTCTTTTGTTTCTTTCTCATCATAAAGCTATTTATTTAATTTTCTCGGCTCTCCATTCATTTCCATAGGTTTTTTTTTAGTCCAATTTTGAAGAGAAAGAAAAGGGGCTTCAGGGAATCAACATTTCCACTCACTTCTATGTATTTCATCTCATTTCTATTATAAGTATACACATAAATTCCTTCCATTTCCATAGGCTTCCTTAGTTTTCCATTGATTTCTACCCATCCAAGCATAGCGTTAATAAAATGGCCCCATGATAGTTCCACCTAAGAGTATTTACCATCAAGTAACGGGCGACAAGTTTCGCCAAAATGGGAGCTTCAGAATATCAAGAACATTTTGAGAATGATTCAAACTGAACTTAGGACTTGATGTTGACCTTTTGTGCTTTGTGGTTGTAATCTAGATGTGGGTCTGAGGTTCGAAATAGATTAACAACATTGAGTACAAGGATTCACCTGGATTGTAGTCTATTAGTAAGTGTATAAATTTTGTGTTATTATCTTGGACAATAAGCGCTTAGTTAATTAATTAATTTTTCTTGGGTTGAACTTTGTGCTTTATGTCAGTTTGATAAGTTACTGTAGTGATCTATTTTCTATCTACCAACAAAAGACAACCTTTGGCACATCAATAGATTTTTTTTTTTTTATTTTCCTATCAACAATTGATACTCCATAGTTGCATCAATCTAGAGATTCATGATATTCTGGGTTGTGGTTTGCCAAGATCCTCTTAGTTTCTTTGACTACTATCACATTTCTCTTTCCATCAAACTTTATGCAACTCTATGATTAATTTGCTTACTATCTAATATGCCCAAAGTATGCACATTTTTATGAATATTTGTGGCACAATTTCATGTAATCATGTGTGTAGCCATTAGCTTTAGTTGGTTTTATTTGTTGTTATCCTACATTGGTGGGGAAGAGAACTTGCTTTGGTGCAAGGTAATGTTACAAGTCCCTTCAATCTAATAGTTCTCTCTTATTTTAGTTTATCATTAGATTTGGACTTTTATTTTAGTGGATAATGGAGAAAAAGAGTGAGAGGTATTTCTTGAGAAGAATTAGTTCAATAGTGATATATGTGGATTAATCGACTTTGCAATTATTAGATTGCTATAACAGTAATTGCTATTTATATTTAGCCATTTTGCTTGATTGAATTCGGAATGCTAATGGGCCAAGAATATGACAGCAGCTTGTTAAGCAGGTAGGATAGATAGCTTCAATTGGTAGCCCAAAGATTTGTCCTAATTGCTATGACTTCATTATTTGCTTATGATAGTATAAAGCAAAAGAGCTCTAGCCTTTGCGAAAAAGATATATGTAATCATTCAATATGTTGCTTTCTTTTAAGTCCAATGTTTATTACTCCATAGAATTTATTAACTTCCCTCAGTAATTACATACAGCAAAGAAAGCCATATTGATATACTCAATAGTGGGAGCTTAAGCCTTCTTAAAGACTTGGTAAGACATTTGCTTTGAAAATTTGATTATTTTCTATTTCATGCACATAGACAACAAGCAAATTCATTTTTTGCTTGAGAAACATAGACAGTAGCAAAATAAATCTCACTTGCAAGTTACATAATTTTTTAAATCTAACAATTTCATGAAAACTATTTTATGTACATTTCTTCATTTCCCTACTTTGCTATAACTTTGAAAAATCATTTAATTACAAGTATTCAGAAATGACATTCAGCCAGTAAGGTAATGGTATAAACTAGTTGTTGTTCAATAAGAAAAGTTATAAGTTTAAACCAATTGACTTTTTTGCTAATTATCAATGGCGAGATTATGAGCTTGATTACTGTTGCAAGCCTTAGCCTTGGCGATTTGGTGCTTTCGTTAGAGAGCACATTGGGCTAGTAGTGTATGTCCTAATAGGTTATGTAATCTCTTTTGGCCCCTAAGCAGATTGGTTCTTTTACATTTTGAAATTATATTACTTTACCAAAAATTTACAAAGGAGATGAATAGAATGAAGCACACAGGGAATCCAATAAAATCTAGCTAGAAATCAATGACATAAGATTTCTAGATCGATTCATATGGCCATAAAGAACTCAGTTTTTCTTCCTTTGGTTGAAACTGATAATCTGTTTCTTTTATTGTCAGTTGAATGCTATTCGCTTGTCTTGTTCATTCTTTTCTTTTTGTTTCCTGTGTTCCTTGTGCTGTCAAAGATATATTGGAATATTGGCAGTTTTAGTGGTGATGTTAAGCTCGATGTCAAACTCGCAGGAACTACTTTGATGCAAGAAAGATTAATATAGTGTAATTTTATAGTTCTTAACATGAAGAAGCTAGTGACAGAGATGTTAAGGGTTTTGCAAATAAAGGATGAAGTATAATATCCCAGGAAGGTTCTTGGTTTAATCAATTTCATGATGGCACCAATACTTGGATAGCGAGATTTGTATATGGCTTCATGTTTCTGGTCCTTAATCTCTTGTCTTGGGCTGTACAGGATTATTGGCATGGCCCTTTAGAAGAGATGGAACATAGGAATACTTACTATTTGTTAGTATCTTGATTGGCACAATAACATAGATAATGTAATCCTGTTACCTAATAATGTTATCCACATTGCAGGATCTGTTATCAAAGTTTAATATCGTGAAAAGTTAGCTGCAATCTTGATATAGACGATCCATCTGCTTCAGTTGAATAACTTGATCGTAGGATTTGAATGATTGCTTTGGACTGCAGATTGTTTGGGTGCAATAAGAATCTAAGTGAGCTTAGAATGCTTTATATTTGTTTAATTTAAATAAACATTATAGCCTTGACTTTTCCTATACTGAACTTAGTTGATGAGAATGAGATATTGAGAGAGAAATATTTGTAAGGTGTAGCTATTTGGGGTGCTTCCAATGATATCGACCTAGCTTTTTGAGTGATTTCTCTTCAAGACATCAATGATATGGACATAGCTTTAGGAGTTTGCAATCTTCGGTCAGACCAATGTTGGCAAGCCATCCCTCATCAATGCTTTAGTTTGAAAGAAAGAAGTTGCCCTAACATCTAAGAAACCAGGTTATCTACCATATTATTCCCTTTCGAACCGCTCTAAGTTTTAGAGATTGTACTGGCACTTTGCTGGTGTCATGAGCTAGTATTCTGTTTTTAGGTAAAACTCAAGTTATAAATTATTTCTTGGTGAATATATGCTGGTACGAGGTTGGTTTGCCCAGTTATGGGTAAGCATCTCGGTGAGATCATGTATGACATACCCATTTTGTTGCTAGTAAATGAGAAAGATCGCTTTCGGTTTTTCTTTCATTGTACAAGAACTATATCCAGCAATTAGCTAGTCCTGAAGTTTATTTCAAATATGCATGCTTTCGGATGTGGGTCCATTTTGTGTTGCACCTCCCTTCAGTTGCTTTATCTGAATCTGTGCATGTTTAAATACCAAACATGCCAAGCGATCAATACCCTTTATCTAAAAGCTGCAATGTTTTGGATGAAGCTAATTGTGCATCACTCATTTGGCTAAATGCTGTACCTTTTTGGTTGTGTCCATTACAAAATGTGAGATGGTACAATTTTCTCCAAAGACATTGGAGTGTTATATGTTGCTTCCTTATTCAAACTGAGGAGCTTAACTTTTTGAAAGGATGCCCTATTTTTCATTGTTTTTCTTCCTTAACTTACTTCCAAGAATACTTATTGGAGAATGGTAAGTGTGACAGAAGAGCTTCCAATACCAATTAAGTTGCATGCAAGTTTGGAAAAGCTGGACAAAGCAATAAAATAATTGAGATGAGTGACTTCCTGAAGGCAAGATCCTTTTTGATGCTGAGACAACGTGAACTTCCTATTTGTTCATCTGGTCTCCGTATTGCTGGTACTAGTAGGGAGTTTGGTTATGTCATTAGGAATACGACCCTATTTCATGCCTATTTTTTATCCGCTTGAGGGCCAATGTGGCATTCATACAACATCATCGAATCCATTTTGATGCTCGATCTTTCCTTTTGTTTGTAGATTTGCCAAGGCTCCTGGATCTGTTCAAATGGACTAGTGCATTCGTTGATAGGTACTCTTTTAACAGAGATGCTCTAGTTAGTGTGTTAATTCTTGCATTATGCTTGCATATGTTTGTTTCATGAGTCTAACTTGAGCTATCGTTTCTGTACTTGATTTGTTTAACCAGATACCGATGAGCTTTGTTTCACAAAGTGTGATGGGATGAAGGGATAAAAAAGTGCAACTGACAACAAATGGAGTTTTCAGGAACTGATTAGGTAAAACTATTGGAGCCATCCTCCATGGTTTGTGACCAGTAGCGTCATGAGGTTAGAAAGGGACGAGCTTTTGCTCCATATGTCAGAGTGGAGGAAGTACCGGGATCCATAAACTTCCAGATTCAATATTGTTGTCATGATATGACCTGAAACTAGATGGGGTTCGATGATATACAATTCCTTCAGCATCTTCTATGTTTGATTCATCTTTTCCTGTATGTATCATATATGTGATTGCCTTTTTCTTTTTTAACATGTTCAAGTCAAGCGAACAGGTATCGATTTATAAATTCTAGTTGTTAAAGGGTATATACATTGTTTCTGGCAATTTGTTGTGGACACCAGGAACTATTCCACAAAATCTATTGAGGATTGGACTTTTCTATTTTTATAACTTGGGTTATCATTGTTTTGATTTCTATTTTTAATCAAATCTTTTGTAATATGTTGGAATATGATAGAATTATTGATCAAGTTATTTGAATTAGATGACAATGATAAAAATCTGTATAATGGAATGAAAATGTTGGCCAGTTTGAACCATAAGAACTCCTTATGGGATGCCCCATATGTAAGCTATTACATAAAATATCATAATAAATCAGTTTGTGCACAGCTCATTGTAAGAACTCGAGGATAGTAGAAGGATCATTCACTCAATGATCATTAAGTTAAGATAAGTCTTGACATCAATAAAGAAACTGATGAAAAACAAACACCGAAGCCCTCCTTAATCCTTTATTAATTAATATACAATGGCATTAATGTAAATAAAGTAAAGTTTTATAAAGCAAAATAACAATTTGCATGAGGTCATGGTTGAAATCTTATTGTGGATACTTTTTGAGATGGATAAGTTATTCTTACTCGGTATATAAAGTAGTTTATTTGCTTGGAGGTAGTTTGGATCATAATAAGATCATGCTTCTGCATCATTAAAAAGAAAAAAATGTGGAACTGCAATAGTTTGAACAATGCTTGTATCATCCAATAACGGTAGTGAAGCTACTGTTCAGATGGTGCACGTACAAAGCTTGATCACGGAACGTTACTGGATCCTATTTGGCTGGCAACTGTTGGTAGTCGGGATGGTAGCGTTCTCTTGTGCTTGTTGTTTGGATGGGCTTGCTATACCATTTGGATGGCAAACAAGGACATTCTATGCTTACTAATTTATCGCAATTAGTAAATCGCAGGAAGGGGGAAAAAGGACGCTTTCTTCCCAATGGGGCAATTTAAAAGGTAGACAAGGATAGAGATTAAATCAAAAGAATAAAAAAAGAAGAAGAAGAAGAAGAAGCTAACAAGACTTAACCGATTGCCCTATTAGACTATTAAGGGGTGGTGGATGGTAACACAAGGTCAATTGATGATCGAATGTTTTAAATTAAAAAGGATAAACTAACAGAAAATAAATCGAGATGCATTTCCAATTCAACAAGCCTAAGGTAAGGTTATCATAGTTTAAAGCCAAAATAAGGTAAGATATATCACTCAATGGTGGGATAGGAGGCAGAAAATAGTTCAAATCGTATATAATGATACTCTACTTGGTATGATCTTTGCTGATTACTTCGACTCGTACTCTAAAATAACACGGAGATACATCCGTGGACTTAGAGCACTTTTGCTTACATCGGTAAGTATCTTTTTACTTTGAATAATTAAATATAAGTAAAATTTTATTTTATATTAATATAAACTAACACAATTATATCATAAAAATGCAAGATGATACATTTACGCCAGTAGAGTAGAGTATAGATATATAGGACATCCACGCCTTCATTGTTGCAGGTAGACACACATTAGAGGGATAAGGATGTATTGGGCTGGGTAATCTAGCTCAGCAAGAGCACTAGCTTGATGGCCAGCTAACTAAACAAACAAAACGAGGACGGGTCAAGGTTAAGCTCGAGATCAATAGCCATAGTTACAGGATAGATCTCTAAGTCCTCTAGCAAATGTGAATATATAGGCTTCAACTAATGATGTTGTAGATTCACTTGCTACTAACGCTCTTGCTGTTGACCCTCTTACAGTTGATCATCTTACAAACGATCATCCTGCAATAGATCCACCTAGAACTAACACTCCTGCTGCTGATTCTTTCATAGTTGATCCTTCGATAGCAGGTTTATCGATACAAGCTTTAGTAGATTGTTTTATAGACGATGCACTATCATTTGTGCTACTGACATCAGACACGACTATATCATCATCATCATCTATTGTCATCCCGTATGGCCGCCATCAAACTAACATGTCTAATACTATCAAAAATAGGTGAGGCAGTCATATATATAATTATTAATTATAAAACATTTCCTTGTAATAAAAAAACGTAATTAGTGTAATATTATGATTAGTAATTCAATTCATTAATAGATTGCAGCTCGAGCCTCGGCAAATGTCGATGGATGTACAGGAATTAGCAAATACAACACAAGCTAAATAAATTAGAAAAAAAAAATTCAAGGGAAAACGTAAATAGATTTAGGGCATATGAGTTTATATGTGATTAGACTAAAAAAAGTTTATAAAATAAATATTTGTTACTTATTATTACTTGTGATATGTGTATATATATATATATTTTTTCTTCATATCATATATTCTGTTTAATAAATAATAAGAATGACAAATGCTGTAATAATAGTAAAAGACATAAAGTTGAAAATGATATGTTTAATAAATAAATAAGTATGAAAAATCTAATATAAATTCATTCAAATTATAAAATGAGTTTCATAAAAAAAAATTTTAAAGATATATGAATAAAGTTTAAAAAAAAATCTCGGCAGGATAATATGTTAGAAAAACTTATAAAATACTAAAGTCGCAATTAAAAAATGCTACACTACTAAAGCATGATAATATACTAAAAGAATAAGTAAGAACATACTAAAGTTGCATCTAAAAGTGTAATTGCCCATGTAGCATATGCGATATAGGCTTGATATTTTGATAATTATTTTTATACAATTTGTATTTTAATAATTTTTTAATTTTGAATGTAAACAAGTAATTTTCTCGATATTTTTATATATATTTTTTGGAAAAAAATTTCTTTTAATATTTGGCATTATTACGATATCATTAATCCATTTTTATATTTTTTTTTTGTCAAATTCTATCATATCATATTATAATATATATATATATATATAGTTTCATAAGATGTTTGTTTTTTTATATTACGTGACATATTTCCATAATGATATTTGTCAAATCATATTATAGTATATAATTTTGCAAGCTTCTTCCTTTTTTATATTGAAGCTTTTTATTATGGCATTTGCTACAACTTAATCACATTTGTTTTTTTAGTGTATTTTACTTTTGAGTATTAATATTTATTATAGTGCAATTAATTGCTTACCATTAATTACATTATTCGTTCATCTATTGTATTTAAGTTTCTTCCTCTTCTCTCTTTTTTAATATATAATTTGGAAAATTCTTTCCTTTTATGAGTTCCTCTTTTTTATTTCATTATTAATGTATTTCTTTATTTATATAAAAAAAATATTTCCTTTTATAATTGTCAAATTTTATATAATTTTGGAATCACTTTTTTTTTTATAACAAGAGTACAATAAAATATCATGTATTATTAGTAGTAGTAATAATACTTCTTGTTGTTGTTGCTTTTTCTATAATTATACTAGAAAACACCAAGAAACATATTTTTTTACTTGAAATCTTACATAACTATTAATACACTTCATAGTGATCATAAAGGATCGGTGAAAGTGTATGTAAGCGGAATGCTGGATTTTCCTTTTTTAAATTTTTTTCTTAATACTTACATCATCACATTATATATGGTTTTTTTTTTCCATTAAATGTTCTATAAATCATATATAACGAGCCATTCATTCCGAGAACCCTTATATTGCTTAAATAATTTTCAACATATTTTTTATAATCCATAAATCATTAGATTATATTTATATTTTTAGTTTTTTCTAAAATATTATAATCATTATTTAAATTTTCATTCACATATTGAGCAAGCTTTTAAATAGTTAATAACGATAATTAGAGATAAAATGAAGATATATAATGTGTCAAAATTGAAAGTATAAATATATGTAAACAGTTAAAATGTGAAAATACATATATATATATATATATATATAATGAAAATTTCCCCAATACATTAGGAATAATTATTTTATTTATTACCTATTGTCCTCTAATAAATGCACAATAAGAATTTTGACCGGCCTTAGGCTGGTTAAACAAGAAAATGCATGCTCGAGTGATTCGATTGGTTTACTATCGTAGAGGAATAAATTAATTGATAATTTTTTTGGTTTAATTTCGCAATTATGTGTATCTAGGCTCCAATGGGAAAAGGACATCTCGAGTCCACTTTAGGGTTGATTAATACATGTGCCCAATTTTCTAAGGTAAGTCATTTGGATTTGAAATTGCACAGGGGCTTCCTCAATTTGATTCCCTATATAAAGCTAATCTACAACCATTTACAAAAAAGTTAGTTGAGGAAAAATATACAAAATTATCTTTACATGTAGCAGAATTTATTCTATTTAAACTGATTTTAAAATATTTCAATTATACATTTACTCTGACATTAGTGATATTGTTTGGTCGTCGCCTAGACCACTGTCCCAACCATTATGGTTATTTATAATATTCAATATAAAACCAATTTATTGAAATATTTGATAATCATTAACATCATTATAAGAAAGTATGGTTTGAATGTTGATTTGGATAAATCAGATTGATATCTCCATTAGCTTATGTTGTAATATAGTTAAAAACAGAAAAAAGAAATCATTCCTTCTTCATTCATTGATTATCTAAGCAAGTTTGAGAAATAAGTGAAGATGCCATGCGACATCATTTATATATACATGTTACATCTAATTGTTTTATGGATGAAAATTACAACTAATACCTAGTTATCAAAAGAAAAATTATTTTTTTGTCTTTCTATACCCTTCTTAATTTTTCTAATAAATCTTAAAAAGATGAAAAACCTATTTTATTAGCATCTTAATAAATAATATCTTTAACTACTCATTAATTATATCATCATATAAAAGTTAGAATAGTGTGTTTCTATAGATTAAGTACGTCGATCCTTTCTTTGTATAAATAACCTTTTAATTAATAAATACGCTATACATTAAATTACATTATTATTATTATCAGCATCATTATTAATAATATTAAAGTGGATATAATTTAGCCAGTTCGATCTATTGTTCTAAATCAAATTGAACTGCATCTTAGGATTCAGTTTTTAAGGTCTTAAATAGATTCATACAATTCGATTCATCCGTTTTCTCAAGCAAGCAAAATTGGTTCATGCTGATTTGATTCACAATTAGTAGTTTCTCGATTAAATTATAATACCAACCAACTTAATTTAAAGGAATAACAATGAAGGACGAGCTTCATCGAGGGAAAGATGGGAGCCCTTTAATATATTGCGTTCGATTGCGTGAGCTACTTGGTCGGGCTAATTTATTCAGCATTTTTTAATTTCAAGTGCGTCCATTATAAAAGAATATTTTAGGTATATCATCTAAAATATTTTAAATAAAATTAAAATTTTAATAATTAAAATTATTTATATTTATCATATCTTTAATATATTTACTCTAATTCCTATGATTAATTATGGGTATAAACATTTTAAAAAGATCAGTTTATGAATCTTTTAAGATAACTTAGGATCCAAATCCTCGATTACAACAACACTAAGCCTCGTTATACACAAATCATCATATCATACACACTCTGACGTGGATCTTCATCGACACACGGGAACCAAAATCACGTGAACACGTGAAACCGCACCAGTAGACTTCAGGTCTCTCGATTCTCAAATTGTGTATACATATCCCAACGACGCATGCCAGTATAACTATATAAACTATTCTATATTAAATTATCAATATCCATATTATTAAAGTTAAAATACTCTTACATAACCGTTCTGTATGAAATTATTATTTAAACTTTTAATTTAAAATCATATAATAAAAGATCAATACTAAAAATGATATACATTTGTCATAATACAGATAAATTTGATATTTTCTATATTTTCTTATTTCATCTCTGTCCATTTCCATAACCGTGTAAATTATGGTTTATGTCACTCTTCTACGTCCAACTCTAATGTCATTTGCATCTCTTGTAAATTTTCAAATTTTCATGAAAATTGAAAGTTATGTTACTTTTAAATTTCATATAAATTTAAAATGATGCATATTATAATTAAAATTTCTTTATCTATCTGTTATTTATTATATTAAACAAAAAAAATTATTCGTAAGATTTTTTTATAAATTTTTTGTAATACTTGATACTAAATATATTAAATCATTAATTGATATATATATATATATATATCCATTCTTCATTCAAAAGAAAAGAGAAAAATTATATTTTTGTAATTATTTATATATGTGATTGATTTTTTTTATTTATTTAATAAATTATTTTACTAAATTATTAATTAATATTTTAACACTCGTAAGTGAATGCTAGGTTTACTAATATATATAAACAAAGCCTCGATATTCAAAGTACTATATTTATAGTATGCATTAAAAGAAATGGTTAGCCCAATTGTCAATATCATATCACTATTCATGAGTGTCACAGCTGGATCTTACCTTAATTTAGTTATTCTGTACAATCATAGATATAAAACGAATCTGAGTGTTTTCTTGATTCACTAGAGTAGAGTCCCTTTTTTTCCTAAATTACCCGTGGATTTTATTACATATTTGTTTAATTGCCACACACAATACACTTTTATTGTTCCATTTTAATATTAGCTGTAATATTGTCATCACGCGATAGTGGATCGCTTTGGTCTTGCTAGTGGTTTCTTTCTATGTTTTTCTATAGTTTTCACGTAAAAATTCTATATTTTTTTTTTTCTTCTCATTATTTCGAATATTATATCTTTTAGTTATATGTTCTGTGATCAATGAAAAAAAAAAAAAGTAAAGAACAAATTCGATTCCAACATATGGAAAAACGACAACGTTGATGCGTAGTGCTTTTGTTTTTCTTTTTCGTTCCTCTCCTGATTTTCGGGCAATTAGATCCATTGAATGGGACGAGGGGATAAAATAGCTAATTATTGGGTCGGCAAAAAAATCGATATTGCGGTAATGCCTCTTTGGTTCACATGCATATTTAAATTATAAAGATAGCCAATTGATAATCCCCGCTACTCGTGCCAATTGCAAATAATAGTTTTGATTTATAGGGTGCAAAACTATCCTCATGTAATATTTAATATGAAACAATATTATGTAAAATTAAAATAGTAAAAAAAAAATTATAGCATCGAAATAATAATATGGATAGAAGAAAATAATAAAAGTTAATAGACTGTGTTTCTTGACATAATATAGACAAGAAATATATGCATTTGTCATATAAGATTGTCCTTTTATTGACATTACTGTATTTACCATTCTGGATACGAAAGGTAAAAAAGAATTTGTAAAATCTATAAGTTAGTGAAATAAATTTACCAAACTTTTAAAGTTCTTTTTTTACTTGTTAAAACTTCTAACAAGATTCATTATTATAAATGTAAAATTAACAAAGCAAATATAAATTATGCAAAAATAAAACCTTCTTCTTATACTGCGTAGAATACACTTTGATTATGAACCTTGGAAAGTCTACTTAGGTTTAAATAAAATAAAAGAATTAAAAAAACTAATTTCTTAAAAATATTGTATAAGTCAGACATTATAATTTACACAAAATAGCTTTTATTGTAAGTTGTTCGTAGAGTAATGGGTATTATAATACAAAGATAATCAAGACCAAATCGTCAATTTTAATGGTGAACATGACAATGCAACAATTGAACTGGTCCATGATAATGATGATAAATCAAAAGAACTAAGTCATGATAAAGTTTTAGATATAGAAAGTGTAAAGTATTGTATTTATATTACACAAGTGTATTTAGTAATGCTGAGTCATCCATGCTGAGCTGTTAATTCTGTTATTTTTGTAAGTTTAGCTATTAGAGTCCTAGATGTAGTATAAATACTCTATTGTATACTCATATTATAGTTGAAAATCAATTCTATACAATTCTTACAAAATTACGAGCCATTTCATTGGCTCTTGGATTTCTACACGTTTTCATGGTATCAAAGTGCATTCAAACCAGGTATTCTTGAGATTTCATCTGCTGTGCTAATTGATTTACTATGTTACATCATTTACATTGTGATTGATTCAAGATGAACAATCCATACCAATCAGGGTTTAATGATCCATTTTACTTATCCAAATTAGATGGTTCAAGAATAACCATAGGAAATCTTATTCTCAATGGCATGAAATATATCTCTTGGAGTAAATCAATTTGGTTAGGTCTAGGTGCTAAGATGAAAGATAGATCTATACCTAAGCTTAAGGATAATTTGCTAGATCTAATAAAATGGAATAATTGTGATTACATGGCTTGTTGTTGGTTACTCAATTCTATGACCAATGATCTTGTGTAAAACTTCTTATATACTAAGTTAGCGCATGAACTTTAGGAAGAAGTAAAGGAACAGTATGGGATTACTAATGCTCTTTTGATCTTTCAAATTTAGCATGAATATGTTAATTTGAAGCGGAGCAATTAATCAGTTCATTTGTATTATAACAAACTTTGAAGATGCTAGGATGAAATGCATGAGTTGCATTCATTTCCAACTTGTGATTATGGTAGATTGGAGTTTTGCACTTGTGCGTTCAAGGAAAGGGTAATTGAGTTTGATTCATGTAATAAGCTAGTTCAATTTCTGATGGGATTGAATAAGTTTTTTAAAGGCATTAAAAGTCAAATTTTGTCTATGGATCCACTACCATCTGTTAGTCGTGCCTATTACTTGGTTCAACAAACAGAAAAAGAAGTAGCAAACTCCATGAGTTTTGAGGTAGAATCTTCTGCTTTTATTTCCAACAGGTTACTAAACAACAATAAGAGTCTTGGTGATAGGAGAAGGTCCAGGAAGGGACTATTTTGTAAGCATTGTCGGTTTAAAGGTCACATGGTTAAGTCTTACTTTCAACTTGAAGACTATCTTAATTGGTATAAGGGCAAGCAATTGGGTTAAAGAGATAAAGTTGGTACATCTATGGGGTTTGCTCATAATACTGTGTTGGAAATACCATTTAATGAATAGCCTTTGTTTGGTTCTACTAACTTGAAGATAGAAGTTGTTAGACAGATTGGAAAGGGTTATGATAAAGAGCTAATTCAAAGCCTTTGCCAAGAAATGATTAAAATGATGACAAGTAATGAGGATCAAATCAATGCTCAAGTGAATGTTACTCAAGCAAGTATGCCTAATATCCTTTCTTTAGCATTAACTGCTGTTAGTAAATAGTTAGCCCTTTGGATAGCTAATATAGGAGCATCGAACCACATGACTTCTTTCTTTCATTTACCCATCAATCCTATCCAACTTAAGTACCCAGTGAGCATAAAATTACTTTATGGAAACACTTTAAAGGCTAATATAGTTGGCAAAGTGTAGCTCAATGACCAATTGCTCAAGCAAGTATGCTTAATATCCCCAATGATTATTTCTATTCAGAAACTTGTGACTACATACACTTTATAAGCAATCTTTGATGCAAATGTTTTCAAGACCTGAATAACTATAAGGTGGTGGCTTCAGCAAAGGCACAAAATGAACTATATGTACTTAATACTGAAACTAGTCATGTCATTTCTAATTGTCTTGTTTCTTTAGTCCTTCATACACAAAGTAAGGATACTCTTTATTTGTTACATAACAGATTTGGTCATAAGTCTATTTCCAAGATGAGACATTAACATGTTTGTAAAGACTTAGACTTTAATAAGTTCATTTGTGATATATGTCAAGAAGCAAAGTTCCATAGATTACCTTTCCCAAATAGTAGTAATGTTATGACTTTTGCATTTAAGTTAATAATGTTTATGTATGCATATTGTTTCAATAACAGGTGCAAAATATTTCTTGATTTTTGTTAATGATTTTTCTAAAGCTACTTAGACCTTCTTGATGAGTAGTATATCTCAAATCTGTTCCATTCTTGATCATTTCATATTTATGTGCAAAACTAGCTTTTTGTTACTCCTAAATCAGTTTTTAGTAATAATGGAGGGGAGTTTATTTCTAAAGATTGTCAAGACTTATTCTATAGCCAAGGAATAATACATTAACTTACTATACCTTATACATCTCAACAAAATGACAGAGTGGAGCATAAACGCAAACATCTGATTAAAACCGCTAAAGCTATAAGACTCCATGACAACTTACCCAAATCATTTTGGATTGAATGTGTTCTCATTGCTACCTTTCTCATAAACAAGATGCTAGCTGTAGTTCTTGATTGGATATCACCTCATGAAATATTGTTCCACAAACCATCTACTTATGATGATCTTCGAGTGATGGGATGTCTTTGTTTTGTTGTTGACCTTCATCTTAAACTAAATAAGTTTGATCCCAAAGGCTTAAAGTGTGTATTCCTTATCTATGCTAATGGTCATAAGGGTTAGAAGGTGTATGACATTGTTGCTAAAATGGTTCTCATTAGTAGAGATGTGGTGTCTTTTTAGAATATATTTCCTTTCAAGAATCATACACACTTGGAAGTTGTTTTTGGTCAAGCTCCTCGTTCTTCCTTATCTCATGTGTCCTTTGAAACAATGTTCATGGCTTAGTTCATGATCAGTCCCTACATCATCTTCTCATTCTACACCTCTAGAGTCTTCTATTCATGTTGATTGTTCACATGTTGATCAAACTGTTTATCCTTATAGTTTTCTCTGTTCAAACAGAAACAAGAAACCACCTTCTTAACTTCAAGATTTTGCACATTTATTCCATACAAATTTTCTTGCTACTATTAGTTGCATACCTTCATTTGGTTCCCTATCTTCATTTGTTAAATACCCTTTGTTCAATAATCATTCATATAACCATTATCCTAATGACTTTGTGGTTTCTTTTGCTAATGTCTTGACTGTTGAAGAGCCCACTTCTTATTCTTAAGCTGTTACGCACAGAAAGTACGTAGATGCACTAGGTAAGGAGTTGAATGCTCTTGAGTCCAATGAGACTTAAAGTCTTACCTTTCCACCTAAAGATAAGAAAGCAATTTGGTGTAAATGGGTATACAAAGTTAAATATAGGCCAAATGGCAGTGTAGAGAGCTATAAAGCTCAGTTAGTCGCTAAAGGGGTTACACAAATTGAAGGAGAGGATTTTCATGATACCTTTTCCCCAATTGCTAAGTTAAATACAATTTGGATCTTAATTGCTATGGCTGTAGGGAATTCTTAGCCTCTTCATCAAATAAATGTGAATAAGGCATTCTTACATGAGCACATTGATGAAGAAATTTACATAATGCCACCTGAAAGATATACTAAAGCATTACCAAATCAAGTTTACCAATTAAATAAATCATTATACGGCCTTAAACAAGCTTTTAAGTAGTGGAACTTAGAAATTTCTCGATTTTTGCTTTCCCTTGGTTTCATTCAGTCCAGGCATGGTCATTCTTTGTTTACTCCTCAATCTAAAGAAGGGTTTGTTTTAGTACTTGTGTATGTCGATGATATCTTATTAATAGGTTCCAACGAGGGTCTTCTTCATTCTATTAAGCATCGGTTGCACATTGCTTTCACCATAAAAGATTTGGTTCTTACGCGTTACTTTCTTAGACTTTAACTTTGTAGAACAAATGAA
Organism: Lumnitzera racemosa; assembly: GCA_024138005.1. Taxonomy (NCBI): domain Eukaryota; kingdom Viridiplantae; phylum Streptophyta; class Magnoliopsida; order Myrtales; family Combretaceae; genus Lumnitzera; species Lumnitzera racemosa. Next base: position 83,564,073 of record JAMXBC010000012.1, read on the forward strand.
GGTTGTTTAATTAGTCAAAGAAAATTATTGGTTGATCTATTTAAAGAAACAAGGCTCACTGTAGCAAAACCATTGCCTACTCCTTTACCTTTAGGTTTACAGCCCACTGTTGATAATGGTGATTTGTTGCCAAATCCTACAGTTTTTAGATGTATGGTTGGAAGATTATCCTATCTTAATATTACTTAACCTGATATTAGCTTTGGTGTTCACCATCTAAGTCAATTTCTTTCTATGCCTGATACTTCACATATGAATGTTGCTTTAATGTACTTAAATACTTAAAAGGCACTCTATCTTTGGGCTTCTTTTATCCATCTTCTAACAACTTGTTACTACTGGTTTTCTCGAGTTCTGATTGGGCAACTAGTATAGTAGATAGAAAATCTATAAGTAGATATTGTATTAGGTTAGGCTCAGCAGTAGTTTCTTGGAAAACCAAGAAACAAAACATTGTTTCAACCTTTTCTATGGATGCTGAATACAAGGCACTTACAATAGCTATTAAGGAGACTTTGTAGACTAGTTATGTTTTGCGGGATCTCATCATTTTTTTTTTCATTAGCTGTCACGTTGCTTTATGACAATAAGTCTACACTTCTCATTGCATCTAATCCATGTCATCACGTGTGCACCAAACATGTCAACATCGATGTTCATTTCGTGAGGCACCATATCACTTCTATTTCTACCAATTCATCACATTTCCTCTCATAATCAACTAGCGGATTTTTACACTAAAGAACTTATAAAGCAGCAATTGAAATTTCTTTGCATGAAGTTGGGGCTTCAAGAAGCACTAACTTTAAGGGGGTGGGTGGTGGTTGTAAAGTATTATATTTATATTATACACTTTAATAGTGCTAAGTCATATATGCTAAGCTGTCAATTCTGTTATTTTTGTTAGTTTAGTAGTTAGAGTCCTAGATGTAGTATAAATACTCTATTATGTACTCCTATTAAGATTGAATGTCATTTCTACACAATTCTTATTGGATTACGAGCAATTTCATAAGGGAATCTTAGATTTCTACACTCTCTCGAAAAGTGATACTATCAGTTTTGCTGCTACTTCAATCAGTAGTGTAGATAGCAAGACCATTGTTGATCTAAATTCATATAGTTCTCCTCTCATTAACACAATAAATCAAGGAGACAACATCAATAAGAGCCAGTTTTAGATTTTAGCTAAGGTGTCAAATTTGGGAAGTCTTTTGCTTCATGAAAAAGTGAATCGGGGAAAAGATATAATCAACAAGTTCTAGGTTGATGCTTCTGTAATTGTATGGTACTCCACTTGATATTACTACAAGTTAAGGCGATAATATGATAAGTGAGTCTTGAGTTAGCATTGCAAAGGAAGAAGACAGTGCAATAAATGAGGTGGGGTTTGACACTTCAACTGGGGCAAGCACAATTATAGTTTCACTTATAGAGTTCTTGATTTATAAACCCATGTTGAAAAGTAATTCTTTCAAAATATGCTATTTCATTAATATCTATTTTAAAACTGAAGACCACAAAAGTAACATCGTTGTTGGTTTCTCATTGAGATAAATCAGGGTTCAAATCTTTCCTCCTCTACATCTAGTCAGAAACTAATATGAAAATTATCGTACTAAAAGCATGATGTTCCCTTTTTTGTTTTTTGGCACCTACGCCATGCTTAATTTTGCTAATGCAAATGTGTTTAACAAATGCGTTTTTACTTAAATAAACTATTTTGTTTTAAGTTGTGCTTCTTAGAGGAAATAAGCCCGACTATTAACATGTTCACTTTTGCTTTGGTGTGTCTTATGCTCAATTTCACTAACATGGGTTTTTGTATCTAGGTTCTATGTTTTCTTTAGGAAACAAGTTGAACTAATTAAACTTAAGTAATTAGTCGAGTTTGTCCTAAGCATAAGTTTGGACATGAGTTCTGCTATAATGCTTACCAAATCACTTTCTCTTGAGGCTTCTTTTTTCCTCCCAATTCTCCAAGACAATATTATGTTATCTATATTATTAAGGGCAAAAAGACCTTCAATAACCACTCCCAATAAAATTACCATTTAAACCTCCAATTAAAAATTATATAATGAAAAAACCAATACTGAAAATATTATAAATATATTGTAAATTTAATATTTTCTGTAATTTCTCATTTTATCTCTCTTTTTGTTTTTGTGATAGTCTAAATCATAGTCAAACCCACTCTTCTACATCCAATTCCAATATCACTCCCACTACCTACATATCCCACACAACTTTCAAATTTCATGTAAATTTAAAATAATATGTATTCATAATCACTTAAAACTTCCTTATTTATTTGTTATATTAAGCAAGAACATATATTTGTAAATTTTTTTTTTAGTTTTTTTGTAATAATTGATACTATATATGATCAATTCATCAATTAATACACATGTCAGTTCTTCATTCAAAAGAAAAAGGAAAAATTTTTTGTAAGCATTTCAATATGTGATTGATTTATTTAACTTGTTTTTCAAAAAATTATTTAATCCAATCATTTATTATTTTTTAGTATCTGTAATATGGGTGTAACATCCGCTAGTATAATATAGAATATAATATGCATTATATGTTATATTAGATATTAAATATTGTATATATTGTCTAGTTACTATAGCTCATGATTGGAATCAAACTACTAAACCCTTGACCCACAGTCAAGCTCGAAGATTAAAAGAATTAATAAAGCGAATCCTTTTGCTCCAGTCGACACCTATTAAGGTTAAGCTGATCCTTGCTATCAACCAACTCCCTATGCCGAACTGAGTGACTATACATGTCTTAGAAATTATGCGCTAACTAGATGAATGCTCTACTTACAACCCGACCCCTCATATACCATCGTTTGGTCATGATCAAGTCGACCCCTAGCTCAGCAACATTGGTACTGAAAGGACGAAAGATCCAATACATCTCCATAGCCACTCCTTCTCAAATGAGCTTAGGTCTTCTCAGCATCCCTGCTCGACACCTCAGCTTGGCCACTCATCTTGATTTGTCTATATCTTTCAAAGGTATCACCAATATATTGCTGCCCTGTATCCAAGCCTACTCGAAGAATCTACTGCACTTAATCATCATTTTTCTTTGAATATTTGTTTTTATCCTTTTGTATTCCTTATACATTACTTCTTTTTTACAGTACCCTTTTTGTTTTTTCCATTTTTAGGTAAGTTTCCCTAGATTCTCAGGTGTAAATACCCATTGTACATTCAACCGTAACATCATTATCATTAACATTGACAAACTAGAATTTCTCCTTTGTGAACATTGCTTATTTGATTTTTTTTTTTCACTCTTATCTTAACTCTGAAGTAAGGTTAGGTGGCAAGTAATCTCATCGGATCATCTCGTGTATCATATCGAGTTATGTCGTAAATTTTCAAAAGTTCTACTAGTGTGTCATATCCTTTAGAGCTATTCGTAGGTTTGCTTATCTTTATTCTTTTTTTTTTTTATTCTTTTGCGCGCATTCCATCACCCACTTCAAGTTTTCGGTAAGCTTGGACCTAACCCTGCAACTGGCCTTATCTACTCTTAGTCTTGGTCTACATCAGCTCATATGTAATGTAAAATCCGAATAAAGAAAAAATAATAAAAAGAAAATAGTAATATAAAATACTATTTACTTTAAGGGCATGTTGGTATTATCAAAAATAAGTGTGGGCATTTTTAGATATGGAAAAAGTTATACGAACCTTAATATAAAAGCCGCACTTAGGGTTTGGGAAACCTTTTCTCCACAGAACACTCTCACTTGCTGCTTGTGTGACAGGATTTCTGCATGCATCTTGAACCAAGAGAGGAGATTAGTGCATTTTAACATGATACATATACAAAACAAGATTGAGGTAAGTCTTAAGATCCTTCTTCTATTCAGTTTTTTTTTTATCAAAAGTTAATAAAAATTGGTTTATTTAGCTAGGGTAGTGAGAAAAATGAATTTGAGAAAAATTGCGTGTGGTACTTGAATTTACGTAGGCAAGTATTGATAAGTTAATTTGGGCATAGGCCTCTAAGCCTAAACAACCTCCCCTTAACATAGGCTAAACCTGAAATTTTGTGACTAATCTCTTAAGAGCTCAGCATCTAACCCCTTATATGTTTTAGATATGCTGCTCGCATCAAGTCTACCCTTTCCAAATCCTAAAACGAGCTCCCAAAAGCTCAATCAATCTTAGTAAAGGATTTTAGTTGAGTTATCGACTCACTTTAACCTCTTCAAAACTTTAGTTTTTCAAGCTTACCATTCACAAGCATAGTATATAGATTCAAACAAAGTTTGGATGAGAATATTTAGACTTGATAAGGCTACTCACAACTGGTACGTACTTGTCTCAAGATCTTCTCCATAGATCTCAAACGCATGATCCACTTCCCTAAAATAACTTGTAAGGCCTGCCTATAAATACCAAATAATGACACAAGTAAAGGGATTCAAAAATTTCCATCTTGTGCCTTTATTCTCTCTCTCTCAAATCCCATATTGATTTAAGAATCGAAGTGGCTATGCTCAAGTCACTTTCAATGTCATCCAATAGCTTATTTGTGTTCAAGTTTTGTAGGTTATTTCCAACCTTGGCCTCCTCACCAAATTCTAGCATCAACAATATTTATTAGGGTTTAGCTTCTTTTAACATTACATATATCCATATCACTATATATATTAAATATAGTGAGTAATTGAAAGTAGAATACTTTAATGTTCATGGTTGAATTTGATGAGGGGATCTCCTAAAAATGGAACAAGCAAAGCTATAAAATGGTGCCGAAGTTGTTTCCAATGTAGCCATTCTAACACTTAAGTTAGTAGCATATTCGAGAAAATAAATAAAGAGAGAATATAGGTTTAAGTTGAAAGGTTTCGGATCCCCTTTCTTGTGCCATTACCAAGTATTTACATTTTATTGGTGGGCTTGATAAGCCATTTTGGGAAGTAGATCACGTGTCCGAAATTCACGAAGTAGATCTTAAGATAGGCAAGAATCAGCAGTAGGTTATCTTATACGGTCCAACTATTCTTGCTTATACTATGATTGAATCTATAGGTCAAGCCCAAGCATTGTGAAGTCAATGGCCTAGGTTCCCATGAGACTAAAGTTTTGCAAGAATTCAACTCAAATCCTTAAGCGAGGTCCTCCAAGCTCTTAAAAGCTTGGCCTATGGTCTAATAAGGTCGTCCTTGATGTTAACAGCATATCTTGGGACATAGAGAGGTCAACTAAGCTCTAAGAGCTTCATTAGGCTCTAAGGAGGTTGATTGCAACCTTAAGACCTCAACTCATGCTTAGAGAAAGTCAATTTAGGTTTGGAGGCCTAAGTTTAAAGTAACCCATCAATACTTTGGAATTTATTGGAGGAAATAAGTATTTTATGATTGTCACAAACTCACTATAATATTGCCATCACACTATAATGGATTATCTTCATCTTGTTAGTGGTTTTTCTTTTCAAGGGTTTTCGATATAACTTCTCTATCTTCTTTCTTTCATCACTTGTTAATATCTCCTACAATTATTTATTCATATCAATGAAAAAAGATATATCATATTATAATATCACACTTATAATAATCAAGGTAATGATAATAATTAAAACATACATGTTTATGAGTTGGAATTGGTTGGAGATGGTATTAGTAGCTAGAGATACTGTTAAAAAAGATAGACAAATATTATTATAATTAAAGATAATCTTTACAATAAAAATAATTCATTGTAATTCTTTATCATTTTTAATCAAACTTTGATCACCATCACGTGCAATGACAACGTTATCATCCATGACTTGGTAATCGCCTGAGTGAAAAATAACGACAATGATCACGATAACCAAATACCAACTTAAGGGTACTCTTTCGACAGTCAATAAATACCTCCTCTCCTTTTTGTTTTTTCCTTAATAGTTTCCATTTGGCTAATGCCAATTTTTTATTCTTCAATATTTATGTTCTAATTGGTGAAAAAAGTTATTTGATTCCCTTAATTTATTGTTGTCCTCAATTTTCTTCTTTTCATTTGCCTAGCGTCATCTTTTCCTTTCATCCCATTCAATAAAATTATTTAAATATCCAGCCGAAAACTACTTAGTTGACCTTTTATTTTAACATTGAATAACTCTCATATTTGAAACTAAGGTTCTTACAACCCTTACGTATGATAGGGCATAACAAACTTGGTCTAATAATATTTTACTAATTCGTTCTTATATACTTCTCTTTCCACTGATATTTCTTTTATGTAAGGAAAAACATTTCTTTAGTATCATTTTTTATCTATATCCACAACTACATCATTATAGCTATACTGCCTTTTTCATCATTACGTCCCTTAATTTTATTTTCACCTTAGATGTCTATTACATTATATATTATTGTTATTTTCTTGTATATTATTATGAGAAAACATATTTATTAGAATTTAAAACTCAATTTTCTAATTTAACTTTTCCTAACATATTGGAAAATTGGCTAAAGTGCACAAGTATGTGTTTTTACATTATATATTCACAAGTTATAGTATGTGCACTTTTATTTAAAATAAAAAAAAGGGTAAATTACACTTTGAGTACATGTATTCCCGTTCTTTTTCACTTTAGGTATCCTTTTTTTTTTTTTGACACTTTGGTGACCTATGTTTTATTAAATAGTGAAAAATAAACACAGTTAACAAAACTGTTAGTCTTGAAATGATATTAGAAATAAAAATCACTTTTTTCTTTGTTAATAAGTCTAAAATGTAACCAAAAAAAAAAAGCTACTAAACAGAGTAGAATTTGAAGCATACCAATTCTTCGAATCCAAAAGCATTACCATTGCTAGAAAAAAATCCATTATATCTTGCTAGATTAAAAGATTGGAACAAACTTTGGTGTTGACTTGTAGAAAACAGTTGAGTCAACTCAGATGCAGGATTGAATGGCTCTTTGGAATAGGAAAGAACTGATGTTTCAACCCAGTGAAGAAGAATTGGCCAAAACAAAACCGACGGAGAAGATGTTGAGTGGAGATGAATGGTAGACATGGAAACAACAATAAAATCGAGAACTTAAAGTAGGAAATGAGTAATCTTGAAGTCAATATTCGGCTTAAATTTAAAAATATCATAAAATATGGAAATTAGAAAAATCATAAACAAAAGTCAGCTTCTTTGAAGAATTTGTTCAAATAAAGAAAAATAATTTTTTTTATTCATTTTTTTTTCTTGTAACATATGTTTTATTAAATAGTAAAAAATAAACACCATTAATAAAATTTTTAATTTTAAAATGACATGAGAAATAGAAACCAACTTCTTTTTATGGACAAGTCTAAAATGTACCCAAGAAGAAAAAAACAATGAAGCTACAAGAAAATTATTTTTCTTTGTTTGAACAAGTTTTTCAAAATGATGGCTTTTGTTCAGGCACCTCTATTATCTATTTTAAAACTTTTGTGGCTTGTGTTTTATTAAATAATGAAAAAGAATACAGTTAAAAACATAGTTAATTTTAAAATGATATAAGAAATAAAAGTCATCTTCTTTCTTTGAACAAGTCTAAAATGTACTAAAAAAATAATGAAAAAAGAAATTATTTTTCTTTATTTGAACAAATTCATCAAAGAAGATGACTTTTTTTTATGATTTTTTTAATTTCTATATTTTATGATATTTTTAAATTTGAGCCCAATCTTGATTTCAAGATTACTCATTTCTTGGTTTAAGTTCTTGATTTTGTTGTTGTTTCCATGTCTACCATTCATCTCCGCCGAACGTCTTCTCCGATGATTTTTTTTTTTGGCCAATTCTTCTTCATTGGTTTGAAACGCCAATTCTTTCCTGTTCCAAAGAGCCATTCAATCCAGCATCTGAGTTGACTCAACTGTTTTCTACAAGTAAATACCAAAGTTTGTTCCTGTCTTTTACTCCAGCCAGATATGATGGATCTATTCTAGCAATGGTGATGCTTTCGGATTCGAAGAATTGGTATGCTTCAAATTTTACTCTATTTAGTAGCTTCAATTTTTTTTTATAAGAAAAAAATTATTTTTATTTCTTATATCATTTTAAAACTAATGGTTTTCTTAACGGTGTTTATTTTTTACTATTTAATAAAAATAAATCAACAAAGTGTTAAAAAAAATAACATAAGTATCTAAAGTGTAATTTACCCAAAAAATGGAAACAACTAACTTTAAAGCACGTGCTAAAAAAGCTAGAAAGAACCAAGTTCAATTATTAGGTAATTATGAAATTTGTGTTAATTTTAGACTCACATTTAGAATTCTCCCTTTCAAAAAGCATATGTTATTATTACATCCTTTTAAGTTCAAAAGTTGATTGCTCTATTGAATTCCCTTAAAAAATCCCATATTTACCCGCTTTAATTTAATAAAAAATCAAATCAAGAACTTACCAAAATAAAAAAAAAAAAACAAAAATCAAATTCGAAAAGAAAACACACACATACTGTCTCTCTCTCTAATAATACTATTTTTAACTATTTAAGGATGAAAGAATAATTATATATAAAATGATTAAATTATAATATAATTAGTAGTATCATCAACGTGAGAATTTGATATGATGAAACATCCAAGCGTAAAATACGGCTTCAATATAGTTGTTATTATCAAATTAATATTTTTAATAAATGTTAGGGTGTATAAATACAAAAATAAGTTAAAATACTAAAAGTAAGAAATGGAAATATAAGTAATCTCATAATAAATAAAATATTCTAATATAATCCTTGTAGCATTCTAATTCTTTCTTTTTTAAGAAAGATTGGATTATTATTAAAATTATATTACTTCATTCACTTATTCTTTTGATTAGCATTAATAAAATATTTAATACCATTAGTGAGATGAGAAATGAATATGATGTAATGTTTCAACATAAAAATGTTAAGTTATATTGTGATTGAAATGATAATATGACTTTAGTGCCATTGTTATTATCATAGTTAAATTTAAATAAATAAGAAGATCTAATTGAAAGTTGGGAGTAAAAATATGTGTAATCTCATAATAAATAATAAATTCTATATAACATCTTATCTCCTTTTTTTTGTTTTTTTTTGGTAAGGTGACACTCTTATCTCTCTCTATCTTTTTCCTATTGAAGTATTTCAAGTCCGAAAGAATATATATATAAATATGTAAAATGATTAAATTAGGATGTGGTTAATACCATCTTTAAAATGAGAATCAATTATGATGTTTGTTTGAACACTAATAGGTTAAAATAGAATGTAATTAATATAGAAAAATACCATAATATAATGATCAATTATTAGAGTTGTATATACAGACCAATGTCATGTAGGTTAACCCACTTAATCTACAAAAAAGACTAGAAAATTTAAACTCATTTAAATGAGGATTATTTTAGTTGGCTCTTATTAACGAGCAGGTTAATGTGGGCTAATCTACTGTAAGATGAGTTGACCGACATATTTGTAATTTTTTTAATTGTTTACTTCTTTAGTCGATACTGTGGTTAAAAGCAAAAAAAAATACCCCCCTATTTCTTTTGTTGTACTTTTAATTTTAATATACTCAATCCTAATTATCTCTTTTCCTTCTACTGTTGTCTGCACAACCCAAACCACATTCCGAGTTCCGACCAAGCGAGAGGTGACCAGACCACTTTCAATTTTCATCTCCAACTCCAACTACTCTATACAGTTTCTTATTTGCTTTTCTATTTGCTGGATGAATAAAATGATAGAACTTTTGATTGTCCCCTGATTTTTGCCACGTTTCTCACTATTTCCATAAGCAAGTTTAGTTTCCAACTTTCTTCTCTCACTCATGTTCGTAACTTAATGATTGTGGATTCCGTTTGTCGTAATATATCCTTGAACTTAATGATTTCACTTAAGGATGAGCCACTGTGCCGTTATTTTTTACTACTTCCAGGTTATATGCAAAATTCTTCTACGTAGGTTAGTTCACGCTAACCCAATTCACTCGCTAAAATTATAAAAAGTAGCACATAAGTTAAATGTTGCATATTAACGGGTTGACCCGCTTAATCTATCAACTCATAATAAGGTATTTTGGATTAAAAGTTTCAATCTACAAATGTAAACGGATTAAAAAGGATCAACTCACTTAATCAAAGTAGAGTAGAACGGATTAGCTTACTTAACCTGTTTGTACAACTCTAATCATTACCATTCAATATTTTAAAGTAACTGAGTCGAGTACTATTAATACAAATCATCTATCATGAAGTAATGTAACATTTACTATAACAACATATTATAACATAACTATTTATAATAGAATGTAATGTAATATACATTAATGATTTTTACATATTTAAAAAAGAAAAATCAAATGTAAGCGAAGTATTTTCTTTTTTTTTAATTTTTTCTTAATTCTCACATCATCACTTTATATATGGTTTTTTTTCCATTAAATATTCTAGAAACCCTATATAACGAGTCATTTATTCTCAAAACCCTTATATTACTTAAATAATTTTCAATGTATATTTTTATGTTATATAAATTATTATATTATATTTACATTTTTTAAAAAAAATTATAATCATTATTGGAACTTTCATCTACACATTAGGCAAGCTTTTAACTAATTAATAATGATAGTTAGAGATAAAACATAGATATATATTGTGTCAAAAACGAAAGTTTAAGTAAATTATTAAAATGTAAAAGTACGGATATATAAAATGAAATTTACCTACTATTTTAGGGATACTTATTTTATTTAATCCCTATTATCTTCTAAGAAATGCACAGTAAGAATTTCGACTGACCTTAGTTGGTTAAATAAGAAAATGCATCTTCTAGTGATTCGATCGGTTCACTGTCACAAAGGAATAAATTAATTGATAATTTTTTGGGTTTAATTTCGCAATTACACTATATCTTAATTTTCTAAGTTAAGTCATTTGGATGTGACGGTGCATTGGGCTTTCCCCCCAACCCCCAATAAAGCCAATCTACAACCATACACAAAAGTTGGTTGAGGAAAAATATACAAAATTATCTTTTCATGCAATATAATTTATTCTATCTAAGTCGATTTTAAAATATTTTAATTGTACATTTACACTAAAATCAATAATATTGTTCGGTCATCGCCAAGACCATTGTCCTAACCATTATGATTATTTATAATAATTAATATAAAACTAATTTATTAAATTATTTAATAATTGCTAAGACAATAGTATGATATTGATTTTTTAATGGGACGAATCAAGTTAATATTCTTAACCACTCACGTTGTAATATTATTCAATCGTCACCTTTACTCATTGATTATCTAAGCAAGTATGAAAAATAACTGAAGATACCATGCAACATCATTTATATACACATATTACATGTCATTGTTTTATTTTGTGGATGAAAATTACAATGGATAACTAGATATCAAAAAAAAAAATTACTCAATTTTTTTTTTCTACACACTTCTTAATTTTTCTAATAAATCCTAAAAAGATGAAATTTTTATTTTATCATCATCTTGATAAATAATACTTTAACCACTCATTAACCATGTCCTTATGAAAAAGTCATAATAGTATGTTTCTGTAGTTTAAGTACGCCCATCATCTCTTTGTATAAACAGCTTTTTAATTAATAAATATGGTATGTATTAAATCACATTATTATTATCATTACTATTTGTATTAATAATATTAGAATGGATATGGTTTATCCAGTTTGGTCTATCTCTCCCAATCAAATTGGACTGCATTTTGCAATTCAATTTTTTAAATTCTTAAATGGATTCATACAATTCGATTCGTCCGTTTTCTCAAGCAAGAAAAATTGGTTCATCCGGGTTCCATTCACATTTAGTATTTTCTTAATTAAATTATAATACCAACCAATTTAATTTAAAAGAATAACAATGAAGCACGAGCTTCATCGGGCCAAGGAACGTCCCTCGAAGGAAAGATGGGAGCTCCTTTGATATATTGCAATCAATTGTGTGAGACACTTAGTTGGGCTACTTTATTCAGTATTTTTAAATTTCAAAGTGCATTGATTATAAAAGAATATTTTTGGTATATGTCGAAATGGTAATCTAAAATATTTTAAATAAAAATATTTATATTTTTAAATATTTTATAATATCAAATATATTTGTTTTAATTTCGCTCGTATAAACATTTTAAAAATATCAGTTTATAAATCGTTTAAAATAACTTAGGACCCAGATCCTCGATTACAACAAGACTTAGGCCTCGTTATACACAAATCCTCGCATGAAACGCACTCTGACGTGGATCTTCGTCGACAGATGGGAGCCAAAATCACGTGAAACCGGACCAGTAAACTTCAGGATTCTCGATTCTCGACTGGTCTTAATTTTACATACATATATCAACCACGCATGCCAGTATAACTATATAAAATATTCTATATTAAATTATCAATATCCATATTATTAAAATTAAAATAGTTTATAAAATTACTATTTAAACCTTCAATTTAAAATTATATAACAAAAAAATCAATACTAAAAATTCTATAAATATATTATAGTATAGGTAATTTTAGCATTTTTTATATTTTCCCATTTCATCTCTTTTTCTGTTTCCATAACAGTATAAATCATGATTCACCTCACTCTTTCACGTTCAACTCCAATCTCTCTGGCGTTGCGTATATATCCTCCACAACTTTTAATTTTTATGCACATTTAACATCATATATATTCATAATCACTTAAAACTTCCTTATCTATCTATTATTTATTATATTAAGTAAAATAAATTTATTTGTAAGATTTTTTTATAAATTTTTTACAATAATTGATACCAAATATAATCAAATCATCAATTAATATATATATTCATTCTTCATTCAAAAGAAAAAAAAGAAAATTTTATTTTTATAAGTATTTATATATATGATTGATTTTATTTAATTTTTTTCCAACAAATTATTTATTAATTTTTTAACACTCATGATGCAGGTGCTTCATTTATACTATGCATTAAAGGAAATCGTTAGCCCAGTTATAAATATCATATTACTATCCATGAGTTTTACAGCTGGATCTTACCTTACTCTACTCACTGTATAAACACAGCACAGATATAGAAAAATTTGAGTGTTTTCTTGATTTACTAGAGTAAAGTCCCGTTTTTCCTAAATTATCTGTGAATTTATTACATATTTGTTTAATTGCCACCCGCAAAACACTATTATCGTAGCGTTTTAATATTGGGTTATCAAGTGAGAAACTAGAATACCTAGGAATTGTTGGAGGAATTAGATGTTTTTGTTTCTCTCGTTATTTCCAATATTGTATCTTTTAGTCATATGTTCTGTGATCAATGAAAATAAATAAATAAATTCGATTCCAACATATGGAAGAACGACATCGTTGATGGTTTTTTTTTTTTTTTTTCCTTCTTTTTCCTTCCTCTCCTGATTTTCGGACGATTAGATCCCTTAGAATAGGGAGAGGGAATAAAATAGATAATTGTGGGGTTTGCAAGAAACCGATATTAAGGTAATGCCTCTTTGTTCCACATGCATATTTAAATAATAAAGGTAGCCGATTGATAATTCCCACCATCCGAACCAATCGCAATAATAGTTTTGATTTATAGGGTGAAAAACTATCTCAATGTAATATTTAATATGAAACAATATTATATAAAATTAAATTAGTAAGAAGAAAATTATAGCATCAAGGTAATTATACGGATAGAAGAAAACAATAAAAGTTGGTAGAATGTATTTCTTGACTCAACATAGATAAACAATATATGCATTTGTCACGTAAGATTGTACTCTTATTGACATTATTGTATTTGCCATTTTAGATTCGAAAGGAATTTGTAAAATCTATAAGGTTAGTGAAATAAATTTACCGAACTTTTAAAGTCCTTTTCATTATAAATGCAAAATTAACAAAGTAAATATAAATTATGCAAAAATAAAACCTTTCTTCTGATACCAAGTAGAAAATACTCTAATTATGAACCTCGATAAGCCTACTTAGGTTTAAATAAAATAAAAGAATTAAAAAATGATTTCTTAAAAAGATTAAACGAGTCACGCTTTATAATTTACATAAAATAGCTTTTATTGTAAGTTGTTCATAGGGCAATGTGCATTATAATACAAAAATAATCAAGACCAGATCATCAATTGTCAATGGTGAGCATGACTATGCAACAATCAAATCGGTCCATGATAATAATGATAAATCAAAAGAACTAAGTCATGATAAAGCTTTGGATGTAGAAAGTGTAAAGTATTGTATTTGCATTACACACATGTATTTAATAGTGCTGAGTCATCCATGTTGAGCTATCAATTCTCTTATTTTTGTTAATTTAGATAATTTAACAGTTAGAGTCCTAAATGTAGTATAAATACTCTATTATATACTCATATGACCGTTGAATATCATTTCTATACACTCCTTATTGGATCACGAGCCATTTCATTAGAGAATCTTAGATTTCTACACTCTGTCAAGGTATTAGAGTGCATTTAAACCAAGTATTCCTGAGATTTCATCTATTGTGTTGATTATTTTACCCTGTTACATCATTTGCATTGTGATTAATTCAAGATAAGCAATTCATATGAGTTAGGGTTTAATGATCCATTCTACTTATCCATATCAGATAGTTCAAGAATGGCCATAAGAAATCTTATTTTCAATGGCACGAATTATATCTCTTAGAGTAAATCAACTAATTTTGGTCTAGGCACTAAGATGATAATCGGTTTTGTTGATGGATCTATACCTAAGCCTGAAGATCTTTTGCTAGATTTAATAAAATGGAATTGTTGTAATTACATGGTTTGTTGTTGGTTACTTAACTGTATGACTAGTGATTTTGTGCAAAACTTCTTATATGCTAAGTCAATACATGAACTTTGGGAAGAAACAAAGGGGTAGTATGGGATTGTTGATGGTCTTTTGATCTTTCAAATTCAACATGAAATTGTTAATTTGAGGCAGAACAATCAATCAATTAGTGTGTATTGTAACAAACTTCAAAGATGCTGAGATAAATTTCATGAGTTGCATTCATTTCCTACTTATGATTGTGGTATATTAGAGTTTTGTACTTAAGCGTTTAAGGAAAGGGTAATTGAGTTTAAATTGCATAATAAGCTGCTTCAATTTTTGATGGGATTGAATAAGTCTTTTAAAGGCATTAAAAGTCAGATTTTGTCTATGGATCTACTATCAGCTATTTGCCGTGCCTCTTACTTAGTTCGACAAATAGAAAAAACAAAGATTAGTAGCAAACTCCATGAGTTCAGAGGTGGAAGCTTTTGCTTTTATTTCCAACAAGCTACTAAACAACAATAAGAGTACTAGTGATAGTAGAAGGTCTAGGAAGGGACTATTTTGTAACCATTGCTAGTCTAAATGCTATACAGTTGACTTTTGCTTTCAACTTGTAGGCTATCCTGACAAGTATAAGGGTAAGAAATTAGGTCAAAGAGATAAAGTTGGTACATTTATAGGGTTTGCTCATAATACTGTGCTGGAAATGCCACTTGATGAACAACCTCTATTTGGTTCTACCAACGTGAAGATAGAAGCTATTAGATAGAAAGGAAAGGGTTATGATAAAGAGCTAATTCAAAGCGTTTGCTAAGAAATGACTAAAATGATGACAAGTAATGAGGATCAAATCAATGCTAAAGTGAATGTTGCTTAAGTAGGTATGCTTAATATCCTTTCTTTAACATTAACTATTATTAGTAAATAGTTAGCCCTTTGGATACTTGATATGGGGGCATTAAACCACAAGACTTCTTTCTTTCATTTACTCATTAATCCTATCCAACTTAAGTATCTAGTGAGCATAAAATTTCCTAATGGAAACACTTTAAAGGCTAATATAGTTGGCAAAATGTAGCTCAATGACCAATTAATTATTTCCAATGTTCTTTTTGTTCCTAAAATCACTTACAACCTTATTTCTGTTCAAAAACTTGTGACCACACACCCTTTACAAGCAATCTTTGATGCAAATGTTTGTAAATTTTAGGACTTGAATAACTCTAAGGTGCTGGCTTCAACAAAGGCACAAAATGGACCATATGTACTTAACACTAAAACTAGTCATGTCATTTCTGATTGTCCTATTTCTTTTGTCCTTTATACACAAAGTAAAGATACTCTTGACTTGTTATACAGCAGATTTGGTCATACGTCTGTTTCTAAGATGAGACACTTACATGTTTGTAAAGATTTAGACTTTAATAAGTTCATTTGTGATCCATGTCAAGAAGCAAAGTTCGATAGATTACCTTTCCTAAATAGTAGTGGCGTTACAACTTTTGCATTTAAGTTAATACATGTTGATGTATGGGGACCCTATCATATTGTTTAAATAACGGGTGTAAAATAATTCTTAACTATTGTTAATGATCTTTCCAAAGTTACTTGGACCTTCTTGGTGAGTAGTAAATCTCAAGCTTGTTCCATTCTTGATCATTTCATTTGTTATGTGCAAAACCAATTTTCTGTTAATCCCAAATCAATTCGTATTGATAATGAAGGGGAGTTTATTTCTAAGGAGTATCAAGACTTATTCTACAACTAAGGAATAATACACCAACTTATTATAGCTTATAAACCTCAACAAAATGGGAGAGTGAAGCATAAATACAGACATTTGATTGAAATTGCTAGAGCTATAAGACTTCATGCCAACTTACCCAAATCATTTTGGAGCAAATGTGTTCTCACTGCCACCTTTCTCATAAATGAGATGCTAGCTATAGTTCTTGATAGGAAGTCACCTCATGAAATATTGTTTTATAAACCACCCACTTATGATGATCTTCAAGTGTCATGGGGATGCAATAATATGCAAAGCTTTCCTAAGTACTCTAAGGAAAGCAACTCAGACATGATTCAACCACTTGTCCAAGAACTCTATCGACTCTTTCAATAAGTTGGTAGGGAGGCTTAACCTTCACTTCAGGGCTAACAAGCCCCCATCAAAGACATACCGTCCTTGTACTTGATAAGGTAGAACGAGGCGAGACTCTACGAGAATATGTAACCCAGTTCAATAATATCGTGGTCAACATCCCTTAGTTATACGAGGGAGTAACTGTACACGTTGAATACTAAGCATTAAGCCAAGTAAAACCCACTTCCTTCTATTTATACATAGCACACCCTTCTAAATTAACCTATTACCCAGGTCTACTCTAAGGTGCGAAACAAAGGGTTACTGCAAAAATGCCCTAAGATAAAGGGGAACCCCAATCGTTAGAACTCGAACAAGTATTATTAGTTCCATAAGGACTACAACCATACCACCTACTAATGCTTCCAACTGAAGAATGCAATCAAGTATGCTATTCAGTAAGGCTTCCTTAGTAAGTACCCTAGTGGAGGAATGAGGAGCATTTCAACGACGATGAAGACAAGGTGCCTAGGAGGCAGTAAACCAAAGGCACTCAAGCCAAGCAAAACAAAGACCATCACAACGACCGAACCCCCAATGGCATTATAAACATAATCATTGAGAGGCTACATTTAGGGAGCCAGTCGAGCACTAGTAGCTCAATTAATGCTTCGGCCGAGGCATTGGTAGTAAGAGCAAAGACATTTAGATCTCACTCTCAAATGAAGACCTAGAAGGGATAGATACTACCCCCCTCCCCCAACCCAAAAAAATTAAGATGCCCTAGTTATAAGGATGAAGATTGCATACTTTAAGGTCCTTAAGATTATGGTGGACACTAACAACTCCACCGATATCCTCTTTCTATATACATACGAAAGGATGAAGATGAAGCTACCCTTAAAGATGAAGCCATACCACCATAATCTCATTGGCTTCAATGGAAGTACTATTCGAGCTAAGGGAATAATCACTCTTGATTTGGAACTTGGCAATGACAACAACATTGTGAGGCAACCAGTGGAGTTTGTCGTGATCGACTGTCCATCCCCTTACAACACTCTTCTAGGATGACCAAGTTTGAATGCATTTGGGGTCATCACTTCATCCCTTCACCTGAACACTAAATTCTCAACCCCAATCGAGGTAAGAATTTGTAGATGTGATCAAAGCTGACAAAGTCTTTGCTCTGGAGGCCAGCTTATAGGAGAAGCCGACAAAGAGATGCGAGCTGGGTGAAAAGACTCAAGAAGTGTAGATTAGCCCCTCTCCCGACCAAAGCACTAAGGTTAAGATCGAGACCCCTTTTAAGGTGAAGAATGAGATAGTTGCCTTTCTGCAAGAAAACCTAGATAGGTTTGCTTGGTCAACATTGGACATGATAAAGATCCCCCCCAACCTGGCAACTAATAAAATCAATATCGACTCCACCACACGGCCTATAAAATAGAAGAAGGGACATTTTGCCCTAGAAAGGTAGGCCATAATCGAGAAAGAAGTACAAAAGTTGCTTAAGACCAACTTCATAAGGGAAGAGAAGTACCTAACCTGGTTAGCAAATGTAATGCTAGTTAAGAAGAATTTTGTGAAGTGGTGCATGTGTTTCGATTATATCGATCGCAATAAAGTCGACCCAAAAGATTGCTTCCGTCTCTATAGGATCAACTAACCGGTTGACTTTACTCCAGGACATGCCCTGCTAAGCTTTATAGACACTTTCTCAAGCTACAACCAAATAAAGATGCCCCTAAAAGATGAAGTCTATAACTCCTTCATCACTGAATTCGATACGTATTGCTATACTATCATGTCCTTCAGCTTCAAAAATATCAAGGCAACATATTACGAAACAATGACGAAGTTGTTTAAACCCCAAATTGGGTGCAACATGGAGGTGTATGTTGATAATATGATTGTCAAGATCAAGCAGCCCTGTGATCATATCGAGGACCTCTAAGACGCCTTCGACTAGATGAAAAGACATGATATGAAGCTGAACCCCCATAAGTGTGTATTTATGGTCAACTCAGGTAAATTCCTTGGCTTTTTGGTCACCCAAAGGGGTATCGAGGCTGGCCTTGAAAAGATAAATGCCATCAGGGATATGAAGCCTCCTACCTCGGTTTGAGATGTACAAAAGCTCACCGGCATAGTAACTACGCTAATCAGGTTAGTCTCCAAGAGCACGGATAGATGCATTGAGTTCTTTAAAATCCTCAAGAATCTAAAAGGTTTTAAATGGACTCTTGAGTGTACAACAACCTTCAAGCAGCTACAAAACTTCCCCACACACCCTCCTATCTTTTCTAAGCCTATTCTAGGGGAGGCCCTGTGTCTGTACCTAGTCATAAGTGACTGGACACTCTCATCTATATTGGTTAGAGTAAAAAGGAGAGAGTACAGGCCTATATACTACATTAACCATATACTCCAAAGGCTTGAGGTTAGGTGTACTCGAGCAAAAAATTTTGCCTTGGCTATCATTATCTCGGCATGTTGGCTAAGGCCCAACTTTTAGACGTACCAAATCATAGTGCTTACAAACCAACTATTGCGTATAATGCTACATAAGCGAAGCACATCTAAACAAATGACAAACTATGCGATGGAACTCAATGAGTATAGAATCCAGTATCAACTATAAACGCTTTACAAGGCATAAGTGCATGCTAACTTTGTGGTTGAATACACATGAAAGGAGGAAGCACCACTAGAAGATGATAAACCGGTATAGACTCTCTACATTGATGGATCATCCACCTTGAGGGTATAGGTGCAAGTCTAATTGTAACCGAAATACACAAGATTACAATTTGCTATGCCCTCAAGTTTGGTTTCGACACCAGTAACAATGAATTAGAATACAAGGCCCAAATTGTCGGTCTTAAGTTAGCCAAGGAAATTGATGCCAATCTTCTACAAGTGTTCTCGTACTATATGCTAGTCACCCAGCAAATCCGAGGTGAATATAAGGCTAAGGACAACACCATGGCAAGGAACTTGGAGAAGGTGAAAAGCCTTCTAGCTAAGTTCCTTTCGTGGACCATCATGAAGATTCCTCGACTCAAAAACTCAACAGTAGATTGATTATCTAAGCTCGCCTCTACCGACATACAAAAGCTTAAGGTAAAGGATAGAAAAATCTTTATCGAATACTTGCCAAAGAAGAGCATCACACAAGGCTCAACAGAGGTCTTAAAGATAATAGCATCAACATTAGAGGCAAGCTAGATGGATCCCAACCTAAGTTACTTAAAACAAGGCACTTTCCTAAAGAATAGAAGAGAAGCAAAGAAATTGAAATATCACGCTACTAACTACACATTAGTCGATGGCATTCTGTACTACAGAAGGGTTAGCCTCCCTCTGCTGAGATACCTTTAAGAAGACGAAGGCTTAAGTGTCATGGAAGAGTTGTACTCTGGAGTATACAACAACTACATTTAATCCCAAGCCCTCTACATCCGAGCTCTATGAATTGGATATTATTGGCCTACAATGAGGCAAGATGCTAAAGTCATCAACAATAGTGAAACACCTCAGTTAGACTAGTGATCTAAATCGTAAACTCACTTAGGTTTAATATCATTAGAAATCGAAATTAAGGTTCCGATTTGATTATTTTGAAATCTTTATTTATTATTATCTACTTTATGTATACTTAAGTATATTAAATTTTATTTCACGTATATTTTGAGTACGTTAAATTTTATACTTGACATACAGGATGCAATAATTTTTATTAATACTTTATATTACAATAATTGTATATATGATTATTTTTCTAAATAATATATTTATGTTTCATCTCAATTGACTTTTGTCCTTTTATTTAAAAATATATACATCTTTTATTTTGGTATATTCAAGAAACTACCTAAAAACCCTACCCTAAACCCTACTTTATCTCCCAAGCCGCAATCACGATCTACACTTTCTCTTTCCCTCACACCATCATTTCACTCTCCCTCTCTTAGCAATTTCTTTTTCTTTAATCCCCTTCCCCCCTCACTGAATATGCCGAACCCCACCCCTTTATTACACAATCTTCAGCCGTCGTCATTTTTTTTTCTCTCGACATCTACTTTTTTTCTTCCCCTCACCTGACCCCTATCTTCCTCATCCGACCCCCTCCTATTTAATTTCCCGACCTTACTCCCCTTTCTCTCGTATCACGCCCCCCCCAAAATCCCTAGTACCCTCTCTCCCTCTATTCAGTTCATCTCCACCCCCTGTATCCCTATCCCTATCCCTATCCCTTTCTCTCGATTCCATTCTCTTGCAGGCCCCACCCCAATCCCAATCCTACAAGTGGAACCCCCTCGCAATTGAAATCCCCGTCCCTTTCCCCTATTGAACAGACCCCTTCCCAATTAGATAAATCCCCACCCCCCACGCCCCAAACCATACCCCCCTACCCCTAAAATCAATCGAATCAAACCCCAATTCCAAAGCTTGATAACATTCTTTTACAATTCAATTCCTGAAGCAACTAATTAGGACTCAATTGGTCTTCACGACCAATAGAATTAATTTACCTTCGTTCCATGTATTCCACGTTAACCCAATAAATGTTATTAATTAACTATTAAGTATATTATTTTACAAATTATAATTCTTGTATTATTGTTTATGTTAGGTCTTCGTTTGTACCATCTAGTGACCTCATCTCTATTTAACTTTATGATTTGTTTTTGATTTCGTATTTGGTACCATACTCTTAGCATATATTTTACTATTATTTTATTTATTATCTCCGTGTTAGTTTTGATTAAGTATTATTAGTATTCAATGCTTTTAAATTAATTGTTTATCATGCTATATAGTGGTAATTATGTAAGAGTTATTGTTAAAAATATTTTATCATATTTCGAATTGTTAGTTATATATATATATATTAGGGATAATTTATGTTTCTATGATATTCGACTTGGGTCGCTATCTTCTGTTTATTTATAAATTTTGTTAATGATCGTATTTTATATGATAATCTCAAATGTTGATTTGGTATATAATAATATTACGTTATTGTTAGTATCTCTTATTTTTTTTATGTCAATAATATTTTGATCTAAGTATTTTCTTCACTTTGGTATTGCGTATATATAATAGCATATTACATTAGGCATGGTATGTCCGTTTTATCTGTTTATTATTATTTTATTATTCCTTGCGAATTTTTACAAATCATACTATTTTCCGATTAGGTACGTAGTAGTTAATTCTCTTATCGATTCAATAATCTATATTATTCAGTACTTTAGTATTGTGTCCACTGTATACTTATATATATATATATATATATATATTATGTACCTTACCGGTTTCTACAAAAGTGATCTTATATAAATATAGTTATATCACCTTTTTAGTTTAATCGTATTATGTTATT
The DNA here is from genome assembly GCA_024138005.1 of Lumnitzera racemosa. Lineage (NCBI taxonomy): Eukaryota > Viridiplantae > Streptophyta > Magnoliopsida > Myrtales > Combretaceae > Lumnitzera > Lumnitzera racemosa. Next base: position 83,586,360 of record JAMXBC010000012.1, read on the forward strand.
ATTATTTGACTCAACGATTTCTTTCGAGATCTTAATGGAATAGATCGTAAACTCTTAGATAATTCTTAGGTAGAACTTAGCTTTAGAATGCTTAAGGTTAACATGCTACTTGTTTTCCTTTAGATTCATGCTGGTTATTAAGTTCCTTCCTTATTGAGTGGTTGGGGCTTCTCCGTACAGGGCTTAAAGTTGTAGATTTCCAGTTATTTGCCAGGTTGTTAGATTTGGATTCCATGATTGATTCAAACTTTGTATTTGGTTCATTTTTAGCTTTCCAAGTACGTGATGCTTATTTGTATAGTTGTACTTGTTAGGACTTAAAATGTAATCCAACTAATCTATATTCAACCTAAAAGAATGGTTTGTTGGATTTGCTTGACGTACTCGCTCTAGGGGCTCGCAGTGATAGTTTCCTAGAGGAGCAACTGCTAATCATATATTAAAGATTCTATAGTAGACTTGTATATGGAATGATTCAACTAGAATATTAAGTTTCTAGTCGTTGAACTCTGAATTCTGGGCGTAAAAGACTTAAAGGAACATTTATATTATATCCACCCATGTATGTGGATACAAATCATGTGTGGTGAGGTTATAAGTACCCCTTTGATGATTGTTGGCTTAAATTAAAGATAAATAAATTGTTGTTCATTTATATGTTATTACAGTTGCATTATATGCATGTGTATTGTTACGCCCCGAAGCGGCAGAGTCATAACAGCCGCCGTGTAAACCATCCTAAGATAGAAGTTGGCTTTACAACCGCTATCTTAGACCTGATCTACACACGGCGTTAATGACTAACTCGCTTTGAAGTAAACAGTTTGTAATTTAAATAAATCATTAATCTAAGAAAGTGAGGAAATATATATATATATATATATATATATACACTTTAATTCATTTATTACAGTATTCGGAAATGAAAAATTCTAAAGTAAAAGCTTAAACCTTAAAAATATATGTTTATTCTTCACATGTTTTTCCTCACTCCCCAGGATCCAGTAGTTGCTAGCTTCAGAGTAGTAGTTTTCCGCTTCTTAGCGAGCATCTGTACGACATCTATAAGGATGTGAGCAACCACAGCTCAATAAGTTAGGACGGAGGACTTAAAACTATACTAGAAACACAACAAGGTTTTCAATCACTTATTAGATGCAATGCATGTGCAAGTAAATGCCATCGCACGACGTTGTTCGGCCTGTCATGAGATTAGAGAAATTGCGCCCGCTCTAATCCGGGTTGAGAAGTTGCCATTAATGCAACAGCTCACGACCAAACCCAGGCTTGTGCAATGGAGACTTCGCTCCTCCCGCGATTACCTTCGAACCACTGTCTTCACCCTCGTCGTGACCTCCTCTCCTGTCACTTAGTTCGACTGAGGATGAAGAAGGGACCATTTTGCAATCCTGCGCTATCCCTTTCGAAGGGGTCGGTATTTGGCCAGAGAGCCCTAAGTTCCCTTAACGGGTTGCCATGCATGTTCGGTTATGACTACTGGTCGGATATTTAATTAAGTCCAGTTTAGGGTGATCAATCATTTCATACAATCCATACAATACGTGCCAGAGCAACAAACAGAGTCATAGCATCACCCATAATCAAGCACATGCACACATTCAACTATCTAACAAGCACAACCAAGCATAATCTTAAGCCTCCAAAGTACAGCATCGTATTAATCCCAAATTACCTCGACTCCTTGCTCACTCACTCTAGGTCTGATTTCTTCAGGCCATCGCCGATCATCCCTATAACACAAACGTGGTTTCAGCTTTTCATATAACTATTATAGGTTCGTTTTATCCTATAATGCTTATTGTTAGGTTTTGTTTAAGGTTTAATATGTCTAATTATCTGAGTATTAAGTCTTTTACAATTATTCTAAGTTTGAGGTTTGGTTCAGGTTCGGTTTTCACATCGATTTCTAAGTTAGGTTTTAGTTCGATTTCTAGGTACTATTTTGTACCCGGACCCTAGAAATTTGTTTCAACTCATAATGTGAAACTAACCACATTATTTCCAAATATCCTAAATACGACCACTACCCTAGTCAGCATTTTATTCTATCCGGTACACTTAAATCCGTATTAGTGTACCGAATTTACTTATGTTGTGAGAAATTTTTACCTTTTTCATATAATTACCTAAAATTGAATTTTGTTTCACATTTGTTATGTTCTGATTTTCGTTATTTTATTATCTAATTAAACCTAACTTTTCTATATTTATTAATTTTCAATTCTACATATTCCTAATCTACATTTACCACATAACACATTCATTACTTACACTTAACACTCCATAGACTAGGATTAAGTTTCCACATCAGAGATTAACATCCCTAAACATCTAATTATTATCTAAATCAGTAATTAATATCCTAATCACCTAATTAACTCCAAATTACCCAATTTTTCCATCATTTAGGGCTAAAAATTAACTTAAAAATTTAGAAAATTAATTTTAAAAAAATGGCTTCATAGCACTGTTCTATATCACATGAGCATCCTACAGAAAAAAGAAATTGAGCTCCAAACTACACTCCTAAGGTCATTTATTTCTAAACTGAAATGTGCTCGGTTTTGCATGATTTCTTAAGGACTATATATTACGAGATATATTTGAATCAAAATAATATTTTTCCTAAAAACTACATACAAAAATATTCCATAATAACAAGTTTCATAATTTTTTAAGAATATTTACTATTTTTAAAAAATTACACAAAATCGGGCTAAAAATCGAACTCACTGATTTGGGTGGCTCCGGCCACCGTCGGTGGCCATGGGTATGTCGGCCCACCTGGGCGTTGCCACCACCGTGTGGTGGTGGTGGCTGTCCACTCCCAACTGCCCGTAGGATCTGGGTTCTCCTTTGTGGCCCTAACTGCACAGTTTTCTTTTTTTTTTTTCTTTAGTCTTTCCCTCGATTTTTTACTCTCCCTAATTTTCTATGATTTCTAACTGTCCAAATGAGCTTCTGAATTTTCTTGCTATTTATAGGGCTTTAGGGGATTTATTGTGCATTAAATGGGACAAGACGATTCCCTTATCCCTTGATTTTTTGCTTTTATGTTGTCTTAATTTAATTGGTTGATTTTTTTCTTATTTTTCCTAGCTGCCACGACCCAATTCTGGATCATTCATGATTTTTCTTGATTTTTATTTAATTAATTATGAATTTTCTTTAAGTATTTAGTATTATTTTAACATATTTCATGTATTTTAAGTAATTACGCGTATTTATACCTACATGTAAATTCATATATAGTACAAATAAATATTCTTAAATATTATTTAGGTCATTTTATAATTTTTTAGTATACATATAATTTATCTCTAGTGATTCGTCAATTATCGAAATGCATTTTACGCATTTTCGATAAATGACGCGTTATATACTTAAAATTTGAAATTTTTATAGTCTTTTATTTTATTGCTTATTTTCTTAAATTCAAGTTTACGGGATCATTTTTACTAATATTCCTCAATATTTTATAATTTGGGGTTTGATCGAATTCCTTAACCGATCGTCCAAAACCTCATGTTCTAAGTTTAATCCTGTGGTCGATTGGCTTAATTTTGGGGCTTACATGTATGTTCTAGGCTTGACATTCATGTGTGTTTGTGCACTCGTACTAGGCTTCAGCTCAATTTTTTATTTTTACAGTTGTAGGTCAATTCCATAAATTTCCAACAAGTATGGAAATAGTTATCATCGAGTTGGGAAAGAGAAGCAGTTAGCTTAATATGTTATCAAAAATCAAGATCTAGTTATTTAGTATGTTTTGGGCTAAAGTGACTCACCTATAAGTCACTCGAATCTATATATTTGGAGATTTGTTGTTTTGTATCTATTAAGCAGTTATTACATGTGATTTTGAAGATTGTAGTTAATTTTAGAGCCTTAACGTGTTCTTAACAGGTAGGGACCTGTGGCATGTTGTGGTATCCTCGTGTTTTGAGACATTACAAATAGTCTCCAACCCCTAACCAATCCATAGTCATTCGCTTAATGGAGCATTGACATCCTCAACACCTTCCCCAAGACCTTAAGAGATTAATAGTTCATCATTATCGCTATCGATTACTTTACTAAATGGGTTGAGGCCAAAGCCATAGCAAAGATTACCAAAAGGAGTGTTAAGTCCTTTGTTCAAAACAACATCCTTTCCTGATTTGAGGTCCTATGCACCTTCATTATGGATAATAGGGGGTAGTTGGATAACCCTAAGTTTAAAGAATTTTATGCCAAGCACCACATCATGCCACACTTCATGTCGGTCGCTTACCTTCAATCGAATGGTTAGGTTAAAATCGCCAATAGGGTCATCTTCGAAAGCTTAAAGAAAAGAGTAAACTGAGCTTAAGGTATATAAGTAAATGAGTTACCCAACATTTTGTGGAGGTACAAGACCACTATCGCACCTCCATAGGTGAAACCTCATTTCACCTAGCATTCGAATCGGAGGTAGTCCTCCCCATCGAGCTCGAACTTCCCAACATCTAAACTCAAAGCTTTAATGCCATTCTCAATGAATCCCTACTATAAGCTAGCATCAACGCTATTGAAGAAATTAGAGACCTCGTTGTAGCTTGAGTAATTGGTTTCCAATACCAAGGAGCCAGATACTACGATCGGAAAGTTAGACACAAATAGTTCAAGGTCAATGACTTGGTTTGCCAGAAGCTAGAGGCTACGAGTTCATGAGAAGGATAGGACAAGTTGGTCCTAATTGGGAAGACCCAATCAGAGTTAGAGAAAATTTGGGGAATGGAGCATATAAATTAAAAAGACTGGCTGCATACATGGAATGCCGATAACCTTCGGCTTTACTTCGATTAATATAGCATCATGTAAATCATTTCCACCTTGTGAATGAAAGTTCCATTTCTCATGAGTTATCCACGTTTACATCTTTTTCTCTTACTCTCATACTAAATCCCAACCCCTAGAGGGTAAATAAACCCACTTATTGGATAAGTCGAAACACCACTGACTTGATCCCTTTCGAGTAACCTTAGTAAGGGAAAACACTCCTTACACTAAGGAACCCCTACTACCTGGGTAAGTCAGAACATCATCAACTCGATCCCCTTCAAGTAACTTCAATAAGAGAAAACAACCCTTATCCTGAGGAACTTACTAACCAAGAGGTCATAACACCACCAACTTGATTCCTTTTGGATAACCTCAATAAGGGGAAACACGCCTTACCCTAAGGAACACCCATTAATCAAGCAGGTCAGAGCGCCATCGACTTGATCCCCCTTAGGTAACTACAATAAGGGGAAGCACCCCTTACCCTAAGGAACGCTTACAAATTGGGCAAGTCGGAATGCCACTAAGGGATAACATCCCTCATATATTATCAGGGAATGTTACGATGAACTAAGAAAAAAAGTAAAGAGCATTCAACAAAAGTATATAAAACAAAGCACATGAAGAAATTAAAATTTCATTACTGTGTTGGGGATATACAAAATTAAGACCAATATCTTGACTTCAATTACAAGAAGTAAGGAAGGGAATAACTATTGGCTCGAATCAATAAACTCCGATAGTTCAAAAAATCCAACACTTCAATCTGCTCCGAAGGTTATTCTGTCAACGGCCCTTGAGGTGGCTAGCTTTCGGCTATGGAAGGGGTCGAAAGGTGTTGACTTAGGTCAACAGGAGGTTCACCACGACCCTAATCACTTTCAAAGGCACACTCAGGGATGACGTCCTAAAGAGCTGTAGAGGCGGAAGTAAATGAAGAAGTGTCTTGTTCAACCCTAGCAACAGCGGGGTACCTAGACTTCAGGAGTTGCTTCAACAGTTTTTCTCTCTCGTACTTGGGCTTCCCTCTTCTCCCAAAAAGTAGGGGCATCTAGAAAACCAAAGAAGCTCAGGTCAAGCCTAGGAAAATGGTAAAACATCTTATTGCTCGTGTATCGAGCACACCCAATGGAGATGTCCTCAAGCTCGTTCAACTACTCGTTTATTTACTAAAATTTGGCAAAAGCCTTCTTAGTAGTAACATTATTGAGCACCTCATCACTCTCCCATTTGGAGATGATCTCCCTCATCTCTAAAGCTTGCCTTTAAAGCTCCTCTACTTGCTACTCTTGCCTAACTTTTTAACTGGCCAACTCCAGCAATGTAGCTTAAGTACTATCACATTCTAATGCCTTCATCGCCACCTCGGTTGATAGCTTGAAGATCAATGCCTTCAGCTTAGTGTTCTCCATCTCGAGCTCATCCCTAACTCTCTTCTCTTTGTCTAGCTTTTGGGAGAGTTGAGCCTTAGTCCTTTACTCATCCTTAAGTTAAGACCTCAGGCCACCGACCTCCTTAGCGTTCTCTTCAACAACACTCCTCTCCCACTTTGCATCCTATAGTCTCGCTTCGAGCCTAGCCACCTATACATAAGAGTGGTGTGGGCGCCAATTAGCCTTAATGAACTTATCTAAATACTTATTAGAAGAGAACTCTGCCTCCTTTAGGCCCTTTTCAGTACTAACCAAAGCCGCTTGAAACCCCTTTACCTCTTTTTACAGGGCATTGTAATTGTTGAGCTAAGGCAATACCTAGCAATGATACTGTAAAGAAACACAAACTAAAATTAAACCAATGACAACAAGGAAGGATATCAATTATGAAAGACAAAGGATTACCTGCCGAATGAGCAAGCTTAAATGGACTGCTATCTTTATAAGATTGCCCCCTCCAACACGCAACAGCTCTTCAAGGATGGCCTAATTGCTAAGGATGTAAGACTCCATTAAGGCCTGATAACTAAGAGTCTAGTGTCATAACATAATATCGTTACGTCAAATCTCTTACTTCGATTTCAGGAGCTTCCCCCTAGTCCTCTTGATCTCCACCTCAGATTGGTAAGGGCAGAGCTCTTCTTTTGAGAGATATATGTCACATCCTTGAAAGAGTTTAGCTTAATCCCTAAAAACCTGAATTTGTTAAGGGCCTTGAAAAACTCATCCCCATGCTCATTGACATACCTATAAGGATGAGTCGTCAACCACTTATACTAGGTTGCCTTACTCAAGGGCACCTTCCACGTTAGTCTCTACTTCTTGGCCCTTAAGCGCTGCTTCCCCAATAGTCTTGAAAGCCTTTCTTCTACTCGGCTACCCTAGATAGGGTACTGGCTTTAGCTTCCTCCTTACTCCTGCCAAGAGAGGCAAGCATCACCACATCTGGCTCTTCGATGCCGGCAAGTTCATCCTCTACAATGATGGGTGCAGAGGTGGGGACAATGATAGTGGAAGGAATGACCGTACTCACAAGCCCAACAATTGACGACTTTGTTTGGGGACCAAGAGGAATCCCTTGAGGAAGAGCAGCTGGCTTAACTCTGTTGGTCTCTCCTGCCCTTGATTAAATACTTGAGGTATCTCTCTACCGTCTCCACGGTGTTTATTTCATTGTCATTTCTAAAGGTCGCGAAGGCTTGAATCTCCTCCGCAGCCTTGGCATCATTGGCTCGAAGCTCTTTCTAGGCCCCAATCAAGATTGGTTCAGTCCATCTTATCTAGAAGTCTACCTCCTATGGTAGCTTAACCGCCAGGTAGTCATCTTGTCAGCCCTAAATAGAGTTTGTGAGGCCACTAAACAACCTCTTCCTTAGACAAGGCTAATGGTACGACCACCCACTTAAACTTTTCTACATGTAAAAATGGTTAAAGAGTTAGGGAGTGGTCCCTATCATCAGGTATTCATAGAGCCCCTAGAAGGCCTCTAATACCCTCCACCCATTGCGAGGGCCTTGCGTTGGACCGCACCAATGGAAGTTAAAGAGCTCTTTCTCAAAATCGCTCAGAGAGAGGTGTTACTTATACTCCTAGCACTTCTTGAACACAACAAAGTACCTCCCTGTTAATAAAGGTACATTCTCCTCCTTCCTTAGTAGTCGTACCACCCAACTCGAAATTGGTCCAACCATGAAATTACTCAAGACCCAATTAGGGGCAGAAACCTTGCTCCCACTAGTTCAATTGCTTTGATCCCTGCTTGTCCCAAGCGCAGTGAATAGATTTCTGGCCTCTAGCAAGGGAACGTACACATAAATGTCTCTCAAGATGGCATTGATGAGCCTTACCTTATTTAGGGCCTCCAGCACCATCCTAACGGCACCATCTAGTAACGCATAAGTCAAATGTTGCATGTTAGTAGGTTGACCCGCTTAACCCATCAACCTATAGTAGGGTGAGTTGGGCCTAGAGTTTTAACCTGCATGTGCAAGCGGGTTAAAACGGATTAACTCACATAACTTGTGGTTCAAAGCGGAATGGGACGGTTGTCATGCCCTGAAGTGATAGAGTCGTAACAACCCTGCCGTATAAACCATTATAAGATAGAAGTTGGCCTTACAATTGCTATCCTAGACCTAATCTACATAAAACGTCCATGACTAACCCACTTTGAAGTAAACAGTTCATAATTTAAATAAATCATTTACTTAAGAAGGTAAGAAATATATATATACATTAAAATTCAGTTATTACAATTAACATTATAACGTCTCATCGTAATCTATTTCCTAGTTAATACATTATTCAAAAATGAAAAATTCTAAGATAAGAGCTTAAACCTTAAAAATATACGTCTATTTTTCAAATGTTTTTCCTTACTCCCTAAAATCTAGCAATTACTGACTTCAAAGTAGTTGTAAGCTACTTTTTGGCCAGCACCTACAATGACATCTATAGGGATATGAGTAACCACAGCTCAATAAGTTAGGATGAAAAACTTAAAACTATACCATAAATATAAACAGGGTTATCAACCAACTTATTAGGTGTAATTCATGTTCAAGCAAATGCCATCGTACGATGTTGTCCAGCCCATCGTGAGATTAGAGAAATTGTGCCTACTCTAATCTAGGTTGAGGAGTTGCTGTTAATGCAACAGCTCATGACCAAACCCAGGTTTATGCAATGGAGACACCGCTTCTCCCGAGACTACCTTCAAACCATTAACTTCACCCTTGCCGCGACCTCCTCACCTGTCACTTAATTCGACTAAGGATGAAGAAGAGACCCATTATGCTATCTAGCACTATCCCTTTCGAAAGAGTAGGCATTTGGCTAGAGAATCCTAGATTTCCCCTAATGGGTTGCTATGCGGGTCCGATTTATGATTACAGATTGTATATTTGATTAGGTCTAGTTTAGCAAAATCAATCATTTCATACAAATTATACAATACAAGCCAAACAACAAATCAAAATCATATCATCAGCTTAGAACAAGTACAATCAAGTACAATTTCGAGCCTCCAAAATACAACGCTATATTAATCCCAATTTACCTCGACTCCTCGTTCACTCACTTGAGATCCGACTCACTCAGACCATCGCCAATCATCCTTATAACATAAACGTAGTTTCAATTTTTCATATAACTATTATAGGTTAATTTTATCCTATAATGCTTATTGTTATCTTTTGTTTCGGGTTTAATATACCTAATTATCTAGGTGTTAAGTCTTTCACAATTCTTCTTGAATCATGTTAAGTTCTGTTTCAGTTTTCGCATTGATTTCTAAATTAGGTTTTTAACTCAGTTTTTAGTTAGAGATTTATATGTATAACCTAAGAAATCATTCTAACCCATAATGTGAAATTAATCGTATTATCTTCGAATATCCTAAATATCATTTTTAGTTTCTAACTAGTGTTTTAATCTGTACGGTATACTCAAATCCTAATTTAATTACCGAATTCGCCCTTATTATGAGAAGATCTTACATTTTTCATATAATTACCCTAATTTAAGTTTCCTATTAGATTTATTGTATATTCCTATTATTATCATAATATTAATTCTAACCAATTTTTTCTTAATTATTAATTTCTCATAATTATATATTACACATTATCACCTAATGTGTACAAAATGTATACATCTAATATTCCCATCACTTCAAATATCATCTCCTAACGTCAAATAACATTCCAAATATCTAAATTCATCCCAAATCAAATTTTGAACCTAATTACCCTAAATTACCAAATTAACTCAAAATTTCTCATTTTTTTACCTATTACATATTTACTACATAATATGCTAATAATTACATCTAACAATCCAAATGCTACAAATAGCATGCTCTATCAAATTTCAACATCCTAAAACGTATAATTGTGTATCAAATCAGTAATTACTCATTTATGCATCATTTTAAGGCTTAAAAGTTATCTAAAAATTTAGAAAATTAATTTTTGAAAACAAGCTTCATAACACTATTCTATATTGTCTAAGTAATCTACACAAAAAATTTGAACTCAAAACTACACTCCTAAGGTCATTTATTTCTAAACTGAAATATATTTGGTTTTGCATGATTTTTTAAGGACCATATATTATGGGACATATTTTCATCAAAATAATATTTTTTTCTAAAAACTACATACTAAAATATTCTAAAATAACAAAATTCATAATTTTTTAAGAATATTTACTATTTTTATAAAATTATACAAAATCGAGCTAGAAATCGAACTCATCGATTTGGGTGGCTCCAGCCACCATCGATGGCCATGGATATGTCGGCCCACCTGGGCGCTACCATCACCATATGGTAATGGTGGCTGTGCACTCTCAGTTGCTTATCAGGTCTAGGTTTTCCTTGTAAACCTTAACTACACAGATTTTTGTTAAATTTTTGTAAAACCCTATTTTACTCTCAATTTTGCCTCTCTCTAATTTTCTAAACTTCCTAACATCCAAAATGAGCTTCTGAAAAATTTGGGGTATTTATGGAGGTCTTGAAGAATTGTTGTGCATTAATTTGATTAAACAATTATCTTATTTTCTTCCAATTCGCCTTTTGTACTATTCTAATTTAATTATCTAATTTTTTTCTTATTTTCCCCAACTGCCACAACCCAAATCTGGATCATTCCTATTTTTTATTTTTATTTATTTTTTAGTAATTAATTATGAATTTTATTTAATTATTTAGTATTATTTTAGCACATTTCGCGTATTTTAAGTAATTACGCGTATTTATACCTACATGTAAATTCATATATAGTATAAATAAATATTCCTAAATATTAATTAGGTTATTTTATGATTTTCAGTGTGCATATAATTTATCTCTAATAATTTATTAATTATCGGAATGCATTTTACACATTTTCAATAAATAACATGTAATATACTTAAAATTTGAAAATTTTATATTATTTTATTTTATTTTTTTTTTCTTAAATTCAAACTTATAAAATCACTTTTACTATTATTTCTAACTTTATTTGATAATTTAAGCTTGATCAGACCCTTTAACTAATTGCCTCAAATTCTATGAGTCAAATTTTGGGTAACTGATTGTGAATCTTACAACGGTTTAGCCTACTTAACTCGTTTGCACCGGTCTAGTCATTACCATTCAATAGTTTAAAGTAATTGGGTCAAGTACCATTAATACAATTTATCTATCATGAAGTAATATAGTATGTACAATAGTAACATATTATAACACAACTATTTATAATAGAATGTAATGTAATATATATTAATGATATTTACATATATTTTTTTTTAAAAAGTCAAATGTAAGTGAAATACTAAGTTTTCCTTTTTTTTAATTTTTTCTTAATTCTTACATAATCACTTTATATATGGCTTCTTTTTTTCCTTTGAATATTCTATAAATCATATATAACAAGTCATTCATTCTTAGAACCCTCATATTACTTAAATAATTTTCAACATATTTTTTATATTATAGAAATCATTAGATTACATTTACATTTTTAAAAAAAATATTATAATCATTATTTAAATTTTCATCGGCACATTGGGCAAGCTTAACTAGCTAATAATGATAGTTAGAGATAAAATATAGATATATAATGTGTCAAAAAATGAAAGTATAAGTAAACTATTAAAATGTAAAAGCATAAGTATATAAAATGAAATTTACCTACTATTTTAGGAGTAATTATTTTATTTATTCCTCGTTATCCTCTAAGAAATGAACAGTAAGAATGTTGGCCGACCTTAGCTGGTTAGACAAAAAAATACATCTTCTAGTGATTCGATTGGTTTACCATTACAGAGGTGTAAATTAATTGATAATATTTTGGGTTTAATTTCTCAATTACACTATATCTTAATTTTCTAAGTTTAGTCATTTGGATGTGAAGGTACATAGGGGGTTTCCCCCATTTGAACCCCTAGATAAAGCCAATCTAAAACCATACAAAAATGTTAGGTTGAGGAAAAATATACAAAATTATCTTTTCATGCAATATATTTTATTCTATCTAAGCCGATTTTAAAATATTTTAATTATAAGTTTACTCCGAAATTAGTAATATTGTTTAATCATCACCAAGACCACTATCCCAACCATTATGATTATTTATAATAATTAATATAAAACCAATTTATTAAATTATTTAATAATCACTAAGACCATTATATTGAAGTGGTATGAATATTAGTTTTCTAATAAAATAAATCAAGTCAGTATCTCCAATTGATCACATTGTAATATAGTTAAAAGAAGAAAAAAGAAATTGTTGATCATCACCTTCACTCATTGATTATCTAAGCAAGTTTAAGAAATAAGTGAAGATACATGCAACATTATTTATATACACATATTACATCTCATTGTTTTATAGATGAAAATTACAACAAATACCTAGCTATCAAAAGAAAAAATTATTTATTTTTTCTTTTTCTATACACTTCTTAATTTTTCTAATAAATCTTAAAAGAGAAGAGAGTTTTATTTTTGTAGCATTTTAATAAATAATATCTTTAACCACTTATTAACTATATCTTCATATAAAAGTTAAAATAGTGTTTTTCTTTAGATTAAGTATGTCCATCCTCTCTTTGTATAAACAACCTTTTAATAAATAAATACAATATATATTAAATCACAATATTATCATCATTGTCATCTTTACTAATGATATTAGAGTGGGTATGGTTTATCTCGTTCGATTTATCCCTCCAAATAAAATTGAACCGTATATTACAATTCAATTTTTAAATTCTTAAACAGATTCATACAGTTCGATTCATCTGTTTTCTCAAGCAAGAAAAACGGGTTCATGCTGATTCGATTCACAGTTAGTATTTTCTTGATTAAAATATAATACCAACCAATTTAATTTAAAAGAATAACAATGAAGGACGACAATCATCGGGCCAAGGAACCTTCCTCGAAGGAAAGATGGGAGCTCCTTTAATACATTGCATTCAATCGTGTCAGCTACTTGGTCGGGCTAATTTATTCTGTATTTTTTAATTTCAAGTGCATTGATGATAAAAGAATATTTTAGATATATGTATATATATATATATATATCAAAAAGAGTCATCTAAAATATTTTAAATAAAATTAAAATTTTAATTATTAAAATTATTTATATTTTTTAAATATTTTATAATATCATCGTATGTCAATATATTCGTTCTAATTTATGCATCTAAACATTTTAAAAAGATCAGTTTATGAATCTTTTTAAAATAACTTAGGATCTAAATCTTTGATTACAACACTGAGCCTAGTTATACACAAATCATCATATCAAACACACTCTGACGTGGATCTTCGTTGACACACGGGAGCCAAAATCACGTGAACACGTGAAACCGCACCGGTAGACTTCAGGATTCTCGATTTTCGAACGGTCCTAATTGTATATACATGTACCAACGATGCATGCTACTATAAAGACATAAAATATTTTATATTAAATTATCAACATCTATATTATTAAAATTAAATAGCCTTAGTAACCGTTTTTTATGAAATTACTATTCAAACCTTTAATTTAAAATTATATAATAAAAAATTAATATTAAAAATATATTATAATATAAATAAATTTAACATTTTTTATACTTTCACATTGCATCTTTCTCTCCATTTTCATAATAACATAAATCATAGTCAACCTCACTCTTCTACATCCAACTCTCATCTCACTCCCATGTCTTGTAAATTTTCAAATTTTCATGTAAATTTGAAAGTTGTGTAGATGTAAATTTAAAATCATATACATTATAGTTATTTAAAACTTCCTTATCTATCAATTATTTATTATATTAAGTTAAAAAAAATTATTTGTAAGATTTTTTTATAAATTTTTCGTAATAATCGTACCAAATACAATTAAACCATCCATTAATACATATGTCCGTTCTTCATTTAAAAGAAAAGGAAAAATGATATTTTTGTATGTATTTATATCTATGATTGATTTTATTTAATTTATTTCCAATAAGTTATTTATTAATTTTTTAACACCCATAATACTAAGGGTAGGTTTACTAGTACATATAAACAAGGACTCGATATTCTAAGTGTCATATTTATACTATGCGTTAAAGGATATGGTTAGCCTAATTATAAATATCATATTACTATTCATGAGTTTTACAGCTAGATCTTACCTTACTCTAGTCATTCTGTACAATCACACATATAAAACAAATCCGAGTGTTTTCTTGATTTACTAGAGTAGTCACTTTTTCCGAAGTTACCCTTAGATTATTACATATTTGTTTAATTGCCACCTACAATGCACTTTTATTGTTCCATTTTAATATTAGTATTCATAGGTTTATTAAGCAAGAAACTAGAATACCTATGGAATTGTTGGACGAATTAAATGCTTAGAGATCTAAGAGAATCACTGTAATATTGTCGAGAAAAGAAAAAAAATGCAAAAAGAAATTACAAAATTGTAGTATGTAGGAAAATAATCCAAAAAAAACCCACTTGAAATCATCTTTTAAAAAGGACATTTCAATTTGTACTAAAATCATCCTTTCAAGTCATGTAGAAATCGCCTCTTCCATAGGGATTTAACTCCCCAGCTCCTTCTTCTCCCCTATTCTGCACGTTCAGTTTCTCAAATACTCTCTCTTTCTCTCTTTAACCATTTGAGAAAATTCTCAACTAAATCAGCTATTCAAGTTCATTTTTTGATGAATCAATCATAGAATCGAAGTAGTTATATGGTATAAATCTATATTGTGAGAAATTTTTTGGAAACCTGAAGACAATTGTTGCACTATCATTGCTTTCTCTCTTTAGACATCAATATAGAAAAAAGTATAATTTTTACTTGTTTTGATTCGTTTTAAGTACATGTTTTTCGAAGAAATAGTGTTCTCACTTGATGCATGATGGTAAATTGTTGTCTACTAGTAATTTTTGTACAAGTTTGTACGTTCATATGTAATATGACATATAGTTGAACAGAATAGCTATCTATTCCCGGTTGCACGTAAGCTAAGCTATTTTTTTGTATAAATATATGTTCGTTAGTCAATTATATATATGCTATATTTGGATTTGTTATTTTTTGTATGACATTAATGTTTGTATAATTTTTATTTCCTAGAACATTTTGTTCGTTATTTAGTTAAGTTTATGTGTACATGTATGTAGGTACTTATTATATGTACACACGTGTATTAGGTAACACATGTACAAATAAGTAGTATTTAGGGGTGTAGTTAATGAATTGACTTGTAAGGTAGTGTAACTTCTTTATTTGTTTTAGTTAGGGTGATTACTAACTCTAGTGATGCTAACGAATAATGGTAGTGAAATCAAATTAGATTGTTTATTCATGAATTGAAGTAGAGTGTGTTTGTTAGTATAAGGTAATATTTTTACATGCATATGTTAAAATTGATGCAGCAAATAGTTGTACAATAGATAATATGAGGTTGGTTTGTTATGATGATGGAAATATTGTGGAACGAGAAAATGAGATGCGGTATAATAGGCATCCGAAAAGAGCAATCGAAGTTCCATTTGGGGCTACGTATAACTAAGTAGTTGGAATGAGATATAATCAGTTTCAAATTGACATAACATTATAATAAATCAAGCTTATTCATAGATGTTCCCTTATAGGCGGGACTAGGGACATGTTATGTGCTATCCCCATTGGTAATGATTACAATATCTAACAACCGATGGCTTCCTCAATAGGACATGGTAGAGTCTTTTGGGCAGTGATACTACCGGGCACGTGTTCTTCGATAGAGTCTTTTGGGCATTCAAACCTTACGTTGAGGCATTTATACATTGCAAGCCTATAGTTATGATCAGTGGAACATTCCTGTATGGGAAGAACAAGCATAAACTATTGATTGCGATTGGAGTTGATGGTCAGAATCAAATAATCCCACTTGGTTATGCCTTAATTGATGAGGAATGTTTCGATTAGTAGAGTTAGTTTCTAGCGTATGTGCTCATGTACGTTATAAGAGATCATACATATATATATTTGATTTCGGACCGTCATGCTGGAATCCAGTCTATGGTAAAGGCGAGAATGTAGTATGTGTTATGTCCCGAAGTCGCAGAGTCGTAACAGTCCCGCTGTATAAACCATTCTATGATAATAACTGGCCTCACAGTGCCTACAATAGACATAATCTACATAAGGCATCGACGACTCCTCGCTTTGAAGTAAACAATCCGATTAAAAGTTTAACTACAATTAAGATAAATATTACAAATTTCTAATAAACATATGCAATTATATGTATAGTCCACATAACTTCCCAGGTAATTCTATATATTCACAACTGTTCACTAATTTACATAATAACTATCAGTATTTCATCTTTAACTACAAAGACACTCTAGTTACATATTATTACTAAGTAAATTGATCCTCACACCCTTGGCTTCAAAAGGACTAACCTCTGGGTAATTGTAGAGCAGCATAATACTTAAAGTGTTAAAAAATCAGGACCTGCAAAAGGATCTATAAGGGTATAAGCAACTACAGCTCAGTAAATTGAATTGGAGACTCATGAATGCATACAAGCAAAAACAAGATTATCAATCAATTAATTTCATGCAATGCAACAATCAAGTGTCATCGCACAACGTAGTCCGGTCCGTTGTGAAATCAGAGAAATTTTGCCCACTCTAATCCGGGTTGAGGAGTTCCATGTTATGCAGCAGCTCACAACCAAACCCAGGCTTGTGCAATGGAGACCTCGCTCCTATAGTGACTACTTTTGAACCATTGACTTCACCCTCGCCGCGACCTCCTCTATTGTCACTTAATTCGACTAAGGATGAAGAAGGGACCATTATGCAATCCTGTATTATCCCTTTCGAAGGGGTTGGTATTTGGTTGAAGAATCCTAATGATCTCCTAACGAGTTGCAATGAGTGGCATTTTCGGTCATCAAAGTCGAATAGGATTAAATTTCATTTAGGGTTTTCAAATAATTCACGCCAATTCAATCATAACACATAATCCATCATATTACAATTTCAACACGAATTCAGATACATCAAACACATGCGTAAACTACTTACAATCACAACCATATACAATCCTAAGTCTCCGAGTACCATAAAACTAGTACTCTATTGTAATAAGTAATAACCCAACTTATTTGGAATTTCTCAATCGCCCGATCACTTAGTTGCAAGTCGATTCATCTCTGGTTGTCCTATAATACAAATAGGTCTTTTTAGTACTTATACTTTAAGGATTCATATTCTAAGTTATAATTTAACTTCTTTTTCCATGTAAACCTATTATATACTAATAATTCTTTCTACTCTATTTCGAGGTTTAAACCCTAAATTAGATTCTAGTTTTGATTCCTAAGTCTTAAATATGCTCGAATCCTAATGTGAAATTAATCACATTAAGCTTGAGTATTCAAATATCCTATTGGGTCTTAATTTAGTATTCTAAACTATTCGGTACACGTTATTCCTAATTAGGGTATCGGATTTATTCCCGATGTGAGAAAATCTTACATTTTTATACAATTACCTAAAATTAAATCTTATTTCAAATTTAGTATTATTCTGACTTTTGTTATAATATTATCTAAATAACCCTAATTTTTTTAGATTTATTAATTTTCAATTCCACATATTACTAATTTCTTACAATAACTACCTAATTTCCTAAATTAACTATACTTAATACTCCAAAGGCTAGGATTAGGTTTTCACATCAGAGATTAACATCCCTAAACATCTAATTACTATCTAAATTAGTAATTAGTATCTTAATCACCTAATTAACCCAAAATTACCCAATTTTTCTATCATTTTAGGGCTAAAAATTAACTTAAAAATTTTTAAAATTAATTTTAGAAAAATGACTTCATAGCACTATTCTATATCACAAAAGCATTCTACAGAAAAAAAATTGAGCTCCAAACTACACTCCTAAGCTTATTTATTTCTAGTTTTAATCATACTCGGTTTTGCTCAATTTGTTAAGAATCCTATATTTTCAGAAATGATTAAACTAAATCACTATTTTTTCCTAAATCTACATACAATAAAACCTCAGAATAAGAAGTTTCATAATTTTTTGGGCAAAATAACTAATTTTACGAAATTATACAAAATTGGGGCAAATAAGGAACTCACCGGTACGATGCTTTTTGGCTGTCCAACTCTGGTCCAGGTGTGTCGGCCGGCCTAGACGGTGGGTCTGGAGTGGGGTGGTGGTGGTGGCTCGGTCACAGGTGGTGGTTAGGTATGGGTTTGGCTCACTAGCCTTAACTACACAGTTTCCTTTTCTTTTCTTTTTTTTCTGAATTTTCTCTTGAATTTTTGAAGTTTCCTATTTTTCTCTGATTCCAAACTGTCTAAAGGAGTTCTCTGAATTTTTTCCCTATTTATAGACATTTTTGGTAATTAATATGCATTAATTAGACATGACATTGCCCCATTTCCTTGATTTTTGGCTTTTGTGTTACTTAATTCTAATTGGATAATTTTTCTTTTTTAGATTCAGACTTGCCACGACCAGATTTGCATCATTACACACCTTTCTGATTTTTTTTCTGATTTTTCCACAATTAATTAATAATTTTCTTTAATTATTTACTAAGTTTTTAGCTAATTTAAGTAATTTCGTGTATTTCTATCTACACATAAATACATATGAGGTGCATGTGAACATTCCTAATTATTATTTAGGTCATTCTATAATTTTTAGTATACATATATTCTATTTCTAGTGATTTATTAGTTATTTGATTACATTTTTCGCCTTTTCGGTAATTAGTAATTATTATACTTAAAATTTGAAAATTTTATAGTCTCCTATTTTATTTTATTTTCTTAAATTCAAGTTTACGGGGTCATTTTTATTAATATTTCTCTCAATAGTTTATAATTTGGGTTTAATCGGATCCGTTAATCGATCATCCTAAATCTTGTGTTCTAAGTTCAATCCTACGATCTTTTAGCTTAACTTTAGGGCTTACAATATGTCCAAGGTATTAGCCTTGGTGGTAATGTATTAGACATCGACAGTAACTTCAGTTCTTGGGCTAAGAACAAAGAATGCAAAGAGTTGATAAAAAGGGCTGCTTACTAGTTGCAACCTGAAAAATTTCATGCTTACTATGATGAAGCCAAGACTATGAGCCCCCATATTAGAGTTTATTTTAGAGGCCTACATCCTAAAATGTAGACATTAGCATACGACGATAGAGCTTGGTTTGGTCATAGGACAACTAATATTATAGAAAATTATAACAATGCTTTGCATGATGCTAGAAACTTGCCTGTCGTGGCATTACTTAAGAAAACTTTCTATGACTACTTCAATAAACGTAGAATCGAGTTAGTGGAGCAAATGAGCATTGGTAAAGTATTGACCAAATTTGTGGAGAGAAAGTTTAATAGGTTGCACAAAGTCGCTAACGGTTACCGAGTTGTGATTTTTTACTATAATGAGTAAATATTTGAGGTCATTACAGTGCCAAGACCAATGGAGCACAGGCAAAAAGGAGAGAATAGTCACCTTAGGACCGCATGTTGTACTTGCAATAAGTGGCAAACATACAAAATTCCATATTTACACGCTATAACTATTATGGGAAAAATGACCATGGATTATGTTACCTGTAAGCCCCAAAGCTAAGCCAATTGACCGTAGGATTGAACTTAGAACATAAGTTTTGGACGATCGGTTAAGGAATCCGATTAAACCCCAAATTATAAACTATTAAGAGAAATATTAGTAAAAATGACCCCGTAAACTTGAATTTAAGAAAATAAGTAATAAAATAAGAGACTATAAAATTTTAAAATTTTAAGCATAATAATTACTAATTACTAAAAAGGAAAAAAGTGTAATCTAATAACTAATAAATTACTAGAGATAGATTATATGTATACTAAAAATAATATAATGACTTAAATAATATTTAAGAATATTTATTTGTACTATATATGAATTTACATGTAAGTATAAATACGCGTAATTACTTAAAATACGCGAAATGTGCTATAATAATACTAAATGCTTAAAGAAAATTCATAACTAATTAAGGAAAAATAAAAAAAAATCAGAAAAAATCATGAATCATCCAGAATTGGGTCGTGGGTCGTGGCAGCTGGGAAAAATAAGAAAAAATTCGGCCAATTAGAATAAACCAACATAAAAGCCAAAAATCAAGGGATAAAGCAATTGTCTTTTCCCATTTAATGCACTATAAATCCCCTAAAGCCCTATAAATAGCAGGAAAAATTAACGAACTCATTTGGACAGTTAGAAATCAGAAAAAATTAGGGAGAGACGAAAATTGAGAGAAAAATTCGATTGAAAAAAAAAATTAGAAAAACTGTGCAATTAGGGCTTTCAAAGGGAACCCACACCAGACGAGAAGCTGGGAGTGGACGGCCACCACCACCACACGGTGGTGGTAACGCCCAGGCCGGATGACAAGGCCACGGCGGCCGGCGATGGCCGGAGCCACCCAGATCGGTGAGTCTGATTTCCAGCCCGATTTTGTGTAATTTTGTAAAAATAGTAAATATTATTATAAAATTATGAATTTTGTTATTCTGGGATATTTTTGTATGTAGTTTGTAGGAAAAAATATTAGTTTGATGAAAACATGCCCCGTAATATATGGTCCTTAAGAAATAATGCAAAACCGAGCACATTTCGGTTTAGAAATAAATGACCTTAGGAGTGTAGTTTGGAGCTCAATTTTTTTCTGTAGGATGCTCATGTGATATAGAACAGTGCTACGAAGCCATTTTTTTAAAATTAATTTTTGAAATTTTTAAGTTAATTTTTAGCCGTAAAATGATGGAAAAATTGGGTAATTTGGAGTTAATTAAGTAATTAAATTATTAATTACTGACTTAGTGAATAAGTAGATGTTTAGGGATGTTGAAATCTGATGGAGAATGATACTTGTAGCATTTAGGGTGTTAGATGTAATTATTAGGTTAATTATGTAGTAAATAAGTAATATGGAAAAATAGTACATTTTAAGTTAATTTTGTAAATTAGGGTAATTAGGAGTAAAATCTGATTTAAGATGAATTTAGACATTTTGAAATGATAATTGATGTTTAGAGATGATAATTAGAGTGTTATAAATATTAGAAGTGTAATATATACATAAAAGGTAATAATACATAATAGGTAATTATTGAAAATATAATAAATAGGAAATACTATAATAAAAATTGATATTGTGATAATAATAAAAATGTACAATAAATCTGATAGGAAATTTGAATTTATGTAATTGAAAAATGTAAAAATTTCTCACATTAGGAGTGAATTCGGTACACTAATAAGGATATAAGTGTACCGGGTGAAATAAAATACTGACTAGGGGTAATTATAGTATTTAGGAGATCAGGAAATAATGTGATTAATTTCACATTATGGGTTGAAACGAATTTCTAGGGTTAAAGTATAAAACACTACTTAGAAATCAAACTAGAACCTAATTTAGAAATCGATGCGAAAACCGAACCCGAACCTAACCCTAAACCTAAATAATTATAAAAGACGTAAGACCTAGATAATTAGGCATATTAAACCCTAAACAAAACGTAACAATAAGTGTTATAGGATAAAATGAACTTATAATAGTTATATGAAAAGCTGAAATCACGTTTGTGTTATAGTGATGATCGGCGGTGGCCTAATCAAATCGGACGTCGAGTGAATGAGCGAGGAGTCGAGGTAAGTTGGGATTAATACAATGCTGTATTTTGGGAGGCTTGAGATTATGCTTGGTTGTGCTTGTTAGATAGTTGGATGTGCGCATGTGCTTGATTATGGGTGATGCTATGATTCTATTTGTTGCTTTAGCATGTATTGTATGATTTGCATGAAATGATTGATCACCCTAAACTGGACTTAATCAAATATATGACCAGTAATCATAATCGGATATGCATGGCAACCCGTTAGGGGAACTTAGGACTCTCCGGCCAAATACCGACCCCTTCGAAAGGGATAGTGCAGGATTGCAAAATCGTCCCTTCTTTATCCTCAGTCGAACTAAGTGACAGGAGAGGAAGTTGCGGCGAGGGTGAAGACAGTGGTTCGAAGGTAGTCGCGGAAGGAGCAAGGTCTCCATTACACAAGCCTGGGTTTGGTCGTGAGCTGTTGTATTAACGGCAACTCCTCAACCCGGATTAGAGCGGGTGCAATTTCTCTAATCTCACGACGGGCCGGACAACGTCGTGCGATGGAATTTGCTTGCACATGCATTGCACTTAATAAGTGATTGAAAACCTTGTTGTGTGTATGGTATAGTTTTAAGTCCTCCGTCCTAACTTATTGAACTGCGGTTGCTCACATCTCTATAGACATAGTGCAGATGCTGGCTAAGAAGCGGGTACAACTACTCTGAAGCTAGCAACTGCTGGATCCTAGGGAGTGAGGAAAAATATTGAAGAATGAACATATATTTTTAAGGTTTAAGCTTTTACTTTAGAACTTCTCATTTTTTTTTAATAATGTAATAACTAGGAAATATATTTCGGAGAAACATTGCAAACGATAATTGTAATCACTAAATTATGATGAATATATGTATTTCCTCACTTTCTTAGAGGAATGATTTATTTAATTTACAAACTGTTTACTTCAAAGCGGATTAGTCGTTGACGCCTTGTGTAGATCAGGTCTAAGATAGCGGTTGTAAGGCCAACTTTTATCTTAGGGTGGTTTACTCTGTGGGGCTGTTACGATTCTGCCGTTTCGGGGCGTGACATTACCCATGCATGTAGTTAAATAGTACAAAGATGCATTCAATCACCAATGACTAGAGTGGTACGTATTTACCAAAATCGTTCTCCTTATTCATTCAATAACTATTAGTTTTTTCATCCTCATTATTGATCATTAATTCAGGTTGTTTAGATTCCATATGACCATGATGATGTTGCTAAACTCCTCATTTATTGTCGGTATGGGAATGGTATATGGCTAGCCTGTGTACCACTTATATGCTTCCATATTGTAGAGATGCACTATCTCGACTACGTGTCTTAACAGTTTGACGGGATGTAGGATATCCCAGCCCACCTTGATACGGGACAGGCACTACATGATATCAACCTAAGAGATAAGACAGAGATAAATTGGGTGAATTACCTTGTAGATTAAATAGCACAATAGGAGGATTACCGAAATCGGATAGCTCAGGCACGACTACCACCTGGTGTACATCCTGATTACATCCCCTAGTACTTATAAGTTATCCGCAGATATATTGGCTGATCTGACGCTTTCTGGATGTATATGGTACATACAAATACTTTTTCATTTATATTTATATTTTTCTATTTATATGCAACTTAAACTCTTACATTCGGAATGCAGGAGGACTTCATACATAAAATGCTACACATATCATATGAGGACATAATATCTTAACAGCATCAAATAGATGACCTCATCTAGGGGATTATGGGGGCCCACCTAAGCGACCCAACTCTACCCGGTCCAGATGTCAACGAAGACAACTCCTCACCAAATAAGCCATAAAGAGATAAGGGTCGTGGGGTATATAGTCGTTGTCGAGTTAAGAGCCGAAGACATAAACAGCCCAACGTATAGATTCGTGATGATGCTTTTCCCCCACACTTCTTGTCGCCAAGTCTCCTGAACCGCCTAGATTTAAGTTCCATAGGTCATTCCTCGAGGAGAGCTCCAGCGATTCTATTTGCTACACCCCTATCATGGAAAAGACCTCCACTAGTCAGGTTCATACTCCTTCTACACCATTGAGGAGGCCAATTATAAATCCTTAGTACGACATGGGCGAGGGAGTTATGCAAATATACCCTTCTCCAATCCCTATACATGCATCTTCTCGAGTACTTACAACTAAGACGGTGAATAGATCACCCAGCTGGATGAGATTTAGATAGTTGAGCCCCATGACAACACAAAACCTTAGGATGCTCAACTACTGGCTTGACGATAACGTCGACGTCATTAGTTTTAAATATTTTACTTTTGATTTACTTTTCTTATTATCGAAACATTATTTAGCGATTTCGAAAGTGTACTTACATTTCCTACGATGGTTTTATTTCTTCACAAATTAAAATTATTAACATGCTTCGATGTCAATTCAAAACGCGTATCTGTGTAATACTAAAAGAAGACATAACCAAATATCTCGTAAATAAATAATCGGATATAATTTGATTAATTGATTTAAAAAAAAAACTGTCTATTGAACATTACGTTCCGATTACATTTTCAATTAAAATCGCATATGAGCTTGACTAAATCTAAAGTAATTATGTTTTCAATTGCAATCGGATATAGGTTCAACTAAATTTAAAGTGGAAGAGTAAATAAAAATGTAAAATGTAAATACACTAAAATCACTCCTTGAAAAAGTAAATTTAATTTATACTGAAATTACCTCTTAAAGAGGCAATTTTAAATGCGATATTTTTGAAATTATTTTCTTAGATGCTACATTTTGTAATTTTTTTTTTCATTTTTTTCCCTTTTCCCTAATATTGTCATCAAGCAATAGTGAATCTCTTTGGTCTTGCTAGTGGTTTCTTTCTATGTTTTTCTAAAATTTTCACGTAAATTCTATATGTTTTCGTTTCTCTCATTATTTCTAATATCATATCTTTTAGTCATATGTTATGTGATTAATGAAAAAAAAAAAAAGAAGAAGCCAAATTCGATTCCAACATAAGGAAAACGACATTGGTGATGTTTAGTTTTTCCCCCCCTTTTATTCCATTCCTCTCTTCAGGTGAATGTGACGAGGGAAATAAAATAGCTAATTATTGGTTTGGCAAGAGACCGATATTGGGCAATGCCTCTTTGATTCACACGCATATTTAAATCATAAAGATAGCCGATTAATAATCCCCGCCACCCGAGCCAATCAGAAATAATAGTTTTGGTTTATAGGGTGCAAAACTATCCTAATATAATATTTAATATGAAACGATATTATATAAAATTAAAATAGTAAGAAGAGAATTAGAGCATCAAGATAATAATACGGATAGAAGAAAACAATAAAAGTTGGTGCTTGGTAGAATGTGTTTCTTGACTTAATTTAGACAAGCAACATATGCATTTGTTACAAGAGATTCTCCTCGTATAAACATTATTGTATTTGCTGTCCTGGATACGAAAGGTAAAATAGAATTTGTAAAATCTAGAAGGTTAGTGAAATAAATTCACCCAACTTTTAAAGTCCTTTTTTGACTTGTTAACATTTCTAGCAAGATTCATTATTATAATGCAAAATTAACAAAGTAAATATAAATTATGCAAAAATAAAACCCTTCTTCTAATGCCACGTAGAAGACACTTTAATTATGAACCTTTGCAAGCCTACTTAGGTTTAAATAAAATAAAAGAATTAAAAAAATTGATTTCTTAAAAAGATTGAATGAGTCACCCTTTATAATTTACATAAAATAATTTTTATTGTAAGTTGTTCCTGTAGCAATGTGCATTGTGTATTATAATGTTATATGTTATAGATAATAAAAACAACTTTAGAAAGAAAATTTTGAAAAAAAACTTGGTAAAACTAATCTGAAAATATTAAAGTTTTTATAATTTAGTAATATCGTCATTGGTCTCGTATCAAGATAGACTAGGATTCAAATCCCCTCTCTCCATCGCTAGTCAAAAACTAATATAAAAATTATCTTACTAAAACTAAAATATTCCCTTTTTTATATATCAATATTACGCTTAATTTTACCAATACAAATGCAGTTTTACTTAAATAAACTATTTTGTTTTAAGTTGTACTTCCCTAAGGAAACAAGCCCGACTTAACATGTGCACTTCTACTTTGGAATGTCCAATGTTCAATTTCACTAACATTGTTTTTCGTGTCTAAGCTTTGTGTTTTCTTTCGAAAACGAGCCAAACCCATTAAACTCGTCAGGTTTGTCCTAAGCATAAATTGGTACATGAGTTTTGCTATGCTTAAAGCTTCTTTTTTCCACCCAATTCTTAGAGATAGTATTATACTATCTACATTATTAAAGGAAAAAAAGACCTTCAATCTCCCTATAAAATTACTATTCAAGTCTCCAATAAAAAATTATATAATAAAAAAATCGATATTAAGAATTTTTTAAATATATTAAAATATGGGTAAATTTAACATTTCCTTAATTTCTCATTTCATCTCTCCCTTCATTTCTGTAATAACCTAAATCATGATCAATCCCACTCTTCCACTTCTAACTTTAATCTTACTCCCATTACTACATATCCCACATAACTTTTAAATTTCATGTAAACTTGAAATAATACACATTTATAATCACTTAAAATTTCCTTATCTATCTATTATTTATTATATTAAGAAAAAACATATATTTGTAAGATTTTTTTTTTTCAATTTTTCGTAATAATTGATAACAAATATGATTGAATTATCAATTAATACACATGTTCATTTTTCATTCAAAAGAAAAACAAAAAAAAAATTATAAACATTTCTATATGTGACTAATTTATTTAATTTTTTTCAACAAATTATTTTACTCAATTATTTATTATTTTTTAGCATTCATAATGCAGATACAACATCTGCTAATATAATATAAAATATAGTACGCATTATATTTTATATTAGATATTAAATATTGCATATATTGTCTAGTTACTATAGCTCATATATAATGTAAAACCTAAATAAAGAAAAAAAATGATAAAAATAAAATAGTAATATAAAGTGTTATTTACTTTAGAGGTATGGTTCGTATTATCAAAAACAAGTGAGGACATTTTCAGGTATGGAAAAAGTTATACAAGCCTCAATATAAAAGCTACACTTAAGGTTTGGAAACCCTTTCTTTTCGCAAAACACTCTCACATGCCGCTTTTGTGCTAGGATCTCTATGCGCGTTTGGACCCAAGAGAGGAGATTAGTGCATTTTAGCAAGAATCTTATAGAATACAAGATTGATGTAAGTTGTAGGATCCTTCTTCTATTGAGTATTCGTTCGAAAGTTATCAAAAATTCGTTTTTCTAGCTGAGGTGGTAACAAAAATGAATTTAAGGAGGTTTAATGAGAGTTCTACAGCAAATCCTTCATAGTGCATTTGAAACTAAGGTAAGACGATTTAAGGTAAAATTATTATGACATTTTCTTTTTGAGTTATTAGTTGAATTCCTACAAGAATTTGTTTTTCTTCGTAAGGTACCATGAAAAACGAATATGGGTGTTGCTTTAAAGAGTCCACAACAAATCTAAGGTGGTGGAAGTGAGGCCTATGGATCTCTAAAAGTATTGTTTGTTGTTAAATTATGAACTTTTGTTTTTGAGAATTATCGAGTTGTTTTACTAAAGTTGATCTAAGTTTTAGAAGTATATGTGTTTGAGGGTTGTGTGGAATGATGTGGAGGTATGTCATTGACGAGTTTACACATCAGGAGTGGTGGTTTGCAAGATCAATGGAAAGTGGTGGTGTTGCAAGGTATGAAACGTCGCTGCAACATGCAAAAATCTACATAGTACATCCTAGCATTCAGATGCCACTTGATGTAGTATTATGATATGTCAGTGTCTAGTGAGTCGATGAAACTAAGTATAAGATACTTGCTTGTTTGTTGTGGTTGTCAGGCTAAATGATAAAAATCGGATTAAATAATTATTCAACCCTAATTGTATTGTGTTGTGTATGTACTTAATTGGGCCTAAGGAATTAGAAGGATTAGATCTTGGGGTGGTACAATGATGATCCTTATGCAACAGTGCCTTTAGTGGAATTTCGCTTAGAAATAATTCGAATAAATTTTAAGTTGTTCCTTAGTTCTTAGTGTATTTAAGTGGACCTAATACTGATACTATATCGTATAATTATATTATATATATATATATATCAGGATTGAAAGAACCCCTATATTATTTATTGGATTAAAATAAAGATAATTAAAGGGTTAGTTGTTGCATTTTGTATTTATGTGTGATTGGGAATTGTATGTTAACGAGCATTTGCTTATCGAATTTTGTCCTAAACTTCGGCTCGCTCTATTTTAGATTTTTCAAATACATATATTTAAGAAATAATTCTATAATTTGTTGGCTTGGTTAAGGATATCCAGATTATCAGGATGGGGAGTGTTCAATAAATTTTTTTTTAATGAGATGATAAATTAAATTACATAGATATAGTTCATTATATGATAGTAATTATTTGTTTAGAAAATTTGTAAAGTTTGCTTCTGTAGTTATGTTGATACTCCGATGTATACGCGGTGTATTGTTTTGGTTCCGTGTCTCAGCATGGTTACTGTATCGATGTCATCATTATAACATCAAAGTGGAAACAGCAAATTCTATGCTTCTTCATTTGCGTAAAAATTAAGCTATCTTATAAAAGCATTTGATAAAAAACTAAAAGCAAGTTGAATAATGTAAAACGAATAATAAAAAAGCATGAAAACTAAAAGAATAAAAAGTTGGGGACCCACAGAGATTTTTCGTGATTTTACGTAAAGACATAAAGTAAAGTGAGAGGCTCCACTCTCTCTCTCTCTCTCTTTCTTACGTCCTTTTTCCAACTACTATCATATGATATGACACTGTACAAGCACAATACTATGCAAAATATTATATGTAATATGTGTATGTTTAGGCAACAGGCCCAACTAATTATTTTTTAATAATTAATCGAGCTTGATGATCCAGATCAGAACAAAAACATATATTGATTATATGTTTTCGTTATGATATTTACGAAATTAATTTCGATTTAATGGGTAATTTTATCTAATTTCCATAAATAATATTATCGTTATTATAGAATATAACACACAGCACAGCATACGTTACATGATATATGTCAAACTAACAGATAAAAATTAAAAAAAAAAAAATAACTGAACAAAAAGACATGTAAAAGCCGGTCTTTAATTAGGTAAAGTGATATAGAAAAAAAGTCTTGATTTTGGAATTGGGTAAAGCAAATTTTGCGATCAGGAGAGAGAGAGAGAGAGATGCATGTGTGTAAAAATATTGAAACATTGGGGACCCCTGCACTTACCGGATTTTGCATACCAGCTGTAAGGAGATAAAGCAAAAGCAGGAACTCAAACCTGCTTTTTAGAATAGATCTTACATTATTACACAAAACACACTACCATCGTTATCATTCTCCTTGAATATTGCCAACTATTACTGTCTTCCATGGATACTGCAGCAAACGCTATAGTGGAAGTTTCCAAATGTCTATGGGGTTCACTGGCCGAACCTATAAGCTACATCTATAATCCCACAAAAAATTTGAAGTCGTTAGAAGATGAGCTACAACGGTTGGTGAATAGAAGTGTTGATGTTAAGAATGAAGTTGAGGTTGAAGAAGTTAGTCAAGGTGGCACATGCACAAAGCAAGTGGATGGCTGGCTCAAGGAAGTCCAACAACTTCGAGCTGAATCTGATCAACTCATTCAAGAAGGGAAGTCATACCAACACAGCAAGTGCCTCGTATGGTGCTGTCCTACCAACTGTCGATCCAACTACAAACTTGGAAAGAGAGTAAACCAGTTGCTTGGTGATGTGAAAGAACGCCAGGCTGAGGGAGATAAGCTTAACGCCATAGTCATTCGATTGCCTCCTCGAGTACGTGAGATGCCTATAGAAGATACGGTCGGCCTTGACTCCATGCTTTCTCAAGTGTGGAAGTGTCTTCAGGATAAGCATATAGGAGTCGTTGGATTATACGGAATGGGAGGTGTGGGGAAAACCACCCTCTTGAGAAAAATCAATGAGGAGTTTCGTCGTACAAGCCATGAATTTCAGGTCGTGCTATGGCTTGTGGTATCGAAACAAGTCAATTTAGAGAAGATAAGAGAAAGCATGAGGAAGGATTTAAGAATCGGAGATGATGTATGGAGTAATCAATCTGAAGATGCAAGAGCCGCAGAATTATGCAAAGTCTTGAATACAAAGAAATTCGTGCTATTGGTAGACGACATATGGGAGCGCCTCGATGTGGTCAGAATTGGAGTTCCAATTCCTAATTTACAAAATGGATCCAAAATAGTTTTTACAACTCGGTTTGAAAGAGTATGCGGGCAAATGAAAGCGAAGAAAATTAAAGTCCAATGTTTGTCGAGACAGGATGCCCTACAGTTATTTAGAGAGAATGTTGGTGAGGACACTTTAAACTTGCACACGAATATACCTGAATACGCCAAAGAAATTGTCAATGAGTGCAAAGGCTTACCTTTAGCTCTTATTACCACCGGTAGAGCCATGGCAAGCATGAAGACTCCCGATGAATGGGCGAGTGCATTAAGACTTTTGAGGGACTATCCTCCTGACTTTCCAGAAATGGTAGATGATGTTTATAATATACTTCGTTTCAGTTATGATAGATTGGACTCAACCCATCAACACTGCTTTCTTTATTGTGCTCTCTTTCCTGAGGACTATAGTATTGATAAAGCCCGTCTTATTGACCTCTGGATAGGAGAGGGATTTCTGGGTGATACAGATAATATCAATAGGACACGCGATAGAGGTCAGCTCGTTATGGGGAGTTTGAGGTCGGCATGTTTGTTGGAGAGCGACAAGCATGAAGATGATGATGTTAAGATGCATGATGTATTACGTGACATGGCTTTATGGTTAGCTTGCGAGCATGGGGAAAAGGGAAACAAAATCATAGTGGAAGAAGAAGATGCGAGCATCACTAGGTGGAAAGAGGCTAAAAGAATATCATTACAGGGTCCTAGGATCAACCGTGTTACCGGATCACAAGTATGCTCCAATCTGGAAACGTTACTGATTAATGAAACTAACTTGGAGACGTTGCCAGAGGGGTTTTTCGATTCTATGCAGATTTTAAGAGTTCTTGATATGTCACGGAATAGAAAGTTTAAGAAGTTACCTACGGGAGTTGGAAGACTAGTCAACTTGCAGTACCTTAACCTGTCAGGAACAAGCATCGAAGTGCTGCCAGATGAATTGAAGCACTTAGCCTCTTTGGTATATTTGCTACTAGATGAAACACATGAGCTTGTAAGTATTCCAAAGGAAGTAATTTCAAGTCTCTCGTCTTTAAAAGTTTTTAGAAAGACCAGTCCGTATATTGGATGGAAATCCCTAAATGATGAAAGAGGGTTGATAGAGGGGCTAGAGGGCTTGAACCAGTTGGATGGACTATCACTCGCTGTAACGACTTCCTTTAGCGTCCAGAAATTATTGTTGCAGTCTCCAAAACTCCAATCGATCATTACAGAGTTGAGAATCGATCGGTGCTCTGATTTGACTGACATTAGAATACTGACTTCATCTTTGAGGAAAATGTTGCGTCTAACTATGCTTGGATTTTATCAATGTGATTCACTCGAGAAAGTGGAAATATACGAGGATGGTGAGAGTATGATTCCAATGCATGTGAATGACCGTCTCTCAAGAGGGTCAGAGTTGACAAATCTGCACCATGTAGTTATCGTGAGCTGTCATAAATTAAGGAACCTATCATGGCTTATATATGCACCAAACCTCCAAATACTTAATGTACAGAATTGCAGCACACTTGAGAAGATCATTGATGAATATGTTCTGCAACATGTAGATGAAAATGCAAGTGCAAGGCTCTTCTCATCTCTCAGGTTTCTTTATTTGGCCGAATTACGGGAGCTGAGGAGCATTCACAACAGAATATTATCATCTCCTTCACTAACAGTAATTCAGATAGGTCGATGTCCTAGATTGAAGAAGCTTCCCTTTGACTCTATCAGTGGAAAGAATAATTTAGAGAGAGTCGAAGGAAATCGTGAATGGTGGAGTAGATTAGAATGGGATGATGAAGCTGCTAAGGATTTTTTCACCTCAAAGTTCTCTCCTTTCTAATAATAGCTGGAATGTCTATGTTTGGTTTAATCGAATAAGAAAGTAACTGAGATATTTATGCTTCGGATGGATAGTGATGAAATTTGTGTTGAGAATGTAACCTAATGGTTATGTGAAAATGGTTTAATTGGAATTTGTATTATTTATTTATTTTAATGGGTAGAAATTGATTTTTTTTTTTTTTTTTAAATTAAAGATGCAGCAATTCATTGTAACCAAATGTGGTAGGCTTTTAGTACGGTTCTAGGTGTGGTGTGTGTGCAAGGAAATGTTTTTATATTTCATTTTGTGGAAGAGTTCAGAAATATATGTCATGTAGTGTAATATATCATATAGTGTGCATTATTCTAGATTCAACGAAATGACTTGTATTATACATTCAAGTTAGTATCCATTTCCATGGTTTTTTTTTTTCCCCTTTGATTCTCTCTCTCTCTCTCTATTGGATTCCCACTGTAAGCTACAATCCTTCCCCGTTTAAGCATTTTTCTACAAAATCGATGTTTGCTCGTGGTAATTTCTGACGCTTCTAATTTATTACTGTAAAACATCATCGGAGGAATCATGTGTAGTGTAGAACATTATTCTTATTTGGTGAAATAGCCTAATGGTATTGTTTGCCAGCAGATATTATTCTACATGGTTCATTATTAGATCGTATTTGGTTGTATAATTTTTAAAATATTACATTAAATAAAAAAAAATTATCCTATATTTAGTTATAATTTTGCTTGGTAACTAGATAAAAATTGAGTTTATAAACTATACAAAAAGTCTAAATTTTATCCTATCTATATCATGATATAAAAACGAAAATCATTGGATAAAAACAAAAAAATATTTTATATTTTCAAAAGTATTAATTCATGTTATAATATTTAGTTAATTAATATTATTTTTATTAAATATAAAAAATATTTATTTTTTAATATAAATTTTCTATTCAATATTATGCAAACCAAATATAGTAAAATAAATTTGTTCTGCTCACTACTCTTTATACTTATCTATCCAATTCTCATTATCCAATCTAATCCTTATAACTAAACACTATTTTTATCTTTTATTATTTGCCTACACTTAAGCCATAACATTATTATTTCCTTGTTGGACATGAATTTTCCTAAGTGTACCCTATATGCTTGAAGTAGCTCCATCATATTTGCATCTTTTAAATTAGCCTCAAAATCCTTAACAAGAGCTAAATGGAAGAAACTCAAATATAATAGATATTATGATTATAGTATTGCTCATGCACAAATTGATTAAGCAAATTAAGTATAGATTATCTCCTAATATAACTTTTATTATTTATACAATACTCCAACTCCCTTTGGTAGTTCCATCATGTAGTATATTTACTATCAAGTAATGTGCAAACTCATGTAGTCTTAGCAAATATATAAATTTATAGTAATTCTCGTGGACAATATGCACCTTTAGGTATTTTTTTTCCCTTTCTTTCAACTTTATGCACCATGTCGGTTTAACAAGTTGTTGTAATGATACATTCTATATTTACAAACAAAGAGGCAAGCCTTAGTACATCAATAGACATTTTATTATTATAATCATCCTAAAAATAGTTAGTTTTTCAAAGCAACATCAACCTAAAGGCTAGAGATTCATGTCATTCTAGGTTGTGGTTTATCAAGATCCCCTTTATTTCTTTAAAAGCTATCACATTTCTCTTTCCAACAAACTTTAGTCAACTCTACAATTACTTTGTTTACTTTTTTTACCAATCCAATAGGCTCACAATATGCACATAATTTTGAATATTTGCTACAAAAATTCATACAATCATGTGTATAGCCATTAGTTTTAGTCGATCTAATTTGCTATTCTCTTGCATTGGTAAGGGACAAAACTTATTATGGTGCAAGGTAATGTTGCAAACTGCTTTAATCTAATAGTTCTCTCTTCACAACATTGCATCAAATTAGAAATTCAAGAACTCGTAGTGATAAAAACTAGATGCGGGTCAACTTCTTTGTTCAGAGCATTTCCTCTCCTATAACTTGTAAGCATAATAAATTTTAATATGGAAAGGTTCTCTTTTTCCTCTTTGCATTTGGTAGAGTAATCTATGCCCACATGAAATATAAACAAGTCATGATTATTGAAACTTACTAAGGTAATCTAGTAGGTTGAGGCCATCAAACTCTTTATTCTCATCTATGGAAGATTTCAATTTTTTTTTTTTTGAGTAAATTGAAAATCTATTGATGGTGATATGGTGATGTGCCTAGTAAGGTATTGATACAAGTTGGAGGTTGTTCATAAGAAGAGAAAATGTTAATAGTTTTAACCAACCAACTTTCTACTAATTAGCAATAAAAAGATTGTGAGCACGATTACTGTTTTAAGCATTGGCCTCAACACTTTGGAGCTTTTGTTATTTATTGCATTGGGTCAGCAATGCACGTCTTAATAGGTTAGGTAATATCTTTTGGTCCTTTCTTCTTTTGGTTGAAACCGATAATTTGTTTCTTTTATTTTTTGTTTAATGTTGTTCAATTGTCTTGTTCGTTTTTTTCTTTTCCTTGTTGTCTTCCTTGTACTATAAAAGATATATCAGAAGATTGGTAGTTTAGTTCGATGTTAAGCTTAATGCCAAACCCAAAGGAACTACTTTGATACAATAAAGATTTATTTAGTGTAGTTTTATGATTTTCAACATGAAGAATACTGATGGTAGGGATGTTAAGGGTTTAGCAAACGAAGGATGTAGTATGATATCCAAGGAAGGTTCTTACTTTCGTCAATTCCATGATAGCGCTAATCCTTGGTGTAAGCCCTAAAGATAAACTAAATAACCATAAGATTGAATTTAGTACACAAAATTTAGGACGATCAGTTAAAGGATCCGATCAAACTTAAATTATAAACGATAATTAGAAATATTAATAAAAATGGCCCCATAAACTTAAATTTAAGGAAATAAGTAATAAAATAAGATACTATAAAATTTTCAAATTTTAAGTATATTACTTGTTAATTATCGGAAAAGCAAAAAGCATAATCTAATAACTAATAAATTGTTAGAGATAGATTATATATATACTCAAAATCATAAAATGACCTAAATAATAATTAGGAATGTTTACTTATATCCCACATGTATTTACATGTAGATAAAAATATGTAAAATTACCTAAATTACTTAAAATTAGCTAAAAATTTACTAAATAATTAAAGAAAATTATAAAAAAAATTAAGGAAAAATTAGAAAAAAAATCAAGAAAAAGGGGAAAGAACTATATCAAGTCATGGTAGCAAGGGAAGTAAGAAATAAAAATTAACCAATAAAAAATAAGCAACACAAAAGGTAAATTTACAGAGCTCATTTGGTTAGTTGGGAATTGGGAAAAATTGAGAGCACCGAAATTGAGAGAAAAAAATTAGGATTTTAAACATTTGTCCCAAATCTATACAGAGGGAGCAAGAAGGCTGAACCTACACACTACCACCATCCGGAATTAAACCACCACCACCACCACCCCACTCTAAACCCACCACCTGGACCGGTCGATACACCTAAACCGATGTTGGAGGACAAAAAGCCATCGAACCAAGTGAGGCTCATATTTTTCTCGGTTTTGTAAAATTTTTTAAAATTATTTATTTTGCTCAGAAAATTATGAAATTTATTATTCAGAGGTTTTATTATATGTATATTTAGGAAAAATATTGAGTAAGTTTAATCACGTCTATAAATATAAGATTCTTAAGAAATTAGACAAAATTAAGTATAATTAGAATTAGAAATAAATAGGCTTAGAAGTATAGTTTGGAACTCAAAATTTTTTTGTAGAATATTTAAGTGATATAAAATAGTGCTATGAATCCATTTTTTTAAAATTAATTTTTGAAAATTTCAATTAATTTTTTAGTCTTAAAATGATGAAGAAAATGAGTAATTTTGACTTAATTCAGTGATTAAATGATTAATTACTGATTTAGAAGATAATTAGATATTTAAGGATGTTAATATCTGATATGGAAACATAATCCCAACATTTAGAGTGTTAATTGTAATTAACATGGGAATTACGTAGTAATTGTGAGAAATTTAGTAATACGTAAATTTGAGATTTTAATAAATCAAGAAATAATAGGTTAATTTAGATAATGTAATAATAAAATCAGTACATAATAAATCTAGTATAAAAATTAATTTTTGGTAATTGGATAAAAAATATAAGATTTCCTCACATCGGAAGTAAATTCAGTATTTTAATTAGGATTAAAGTGTACCAAATAAGTTAGAACACCAAATTAAGACCCAGTGTAATATTAGAATACTCGAGCTTAATGTGATTAATTTCATATTAGGATTCGAGCGTATTTAGAATTCCTCGTAGTCAAAGACAATGTAGAACCAAAATTAAAATCTAATTTAGAAACCGAACCCCCAGCCAAGGTAGAGTGAATCATTAGTAAATAATAAGTATACATAGAGAAGTGAGTTAAATTATAACTTAGAATATGTATCATCAAAGTATAAGTACTATAAAGACGTATTTATATTATAGGATACTCGGAAACGAACCAACCTGCAATTAAGTGATTAGGCGACTGAGAATTCTAAGTAAGTTGGGTTTATTACTTCACAATATTGGAGTACTATTTCAGGGTATTCGGAGACTTAGGATTGTATATAATTGTGATTGTAAGTAGTTTATACATGTGCTTGTGCATCTGAATTCATGTTGAAATTTGTGTTGTGATTGATTGTTTATTATGACTGAATTGGTGTGAAGTTGTTTGAACACCCTAAATGGAACTTAATCTTAATCAACTCTAATGCCCTAAATTGTCATGCATTGTAACCTTTTAAGGGATCATTAGGATTCTCCAACTAAACAGTGATACCTTCGAAAGAAGTAGCGTTGGATAAAAAATTGGTCTTTTCTTCATCCTTAGCCGAACTAAGTTACAAGAGAGGGGGTCACGGTGAAGATAAGGGCATTGGTTTGAAGGATAGTCTTAGGAGGAGTAGTGTCTCTATTACACAAACCTGGGTTTGGTTGTGAGTTATTGCATAACATGAAAACTCATCAACTCGAATTAGAGCGAGTGAAATTTCTCTAATTTCACAATGGACCGGATTATATTGTGTGGTGATACTTACTTATTACATTGCATGAAAATAATTGCTTGATAATCTTGTTTGTGTTTGTATATATTCGTAAGTCTCCAACTCAACTTACTGAGCTGTAGTTGCTCACACCCGCATGGATCCTTTTGCAACTCCTGATTTCTCTGACTAATATGTTGCCTTACAACTATCCCAAGGTTAGTTCTTTTTAAGCCTGTAGGTGTGAGGATCAATTCGCCCAGTACTTAATGTATAACTAGAGTATCATGAGTAGCTTAAGATTGAAAGATTGAGATTTAATATGTAAACCAGTTGATTGTTATGATATAATGTAGAACCACCTAGGAATTCTATTGTAATGTACATGTAATTATATACATGTTGACTTAAAGCTCTTGATAATTACTATAACTTCAATTAAATTTTTCATTGGAATGTTTACTTCAAAGCAAGAAGTCATCGATGCCTTATGTAGATCATGTTTATGATAGGCACTATGAGGTCAGTTATTATCATAGGATGGTTTACATGGCGGAACTATTGTAACTCTGCAACTTTAGAGCGTAACAGTTCTTAGTTGGTATCAGAGCATAGTTTTAGTAGACTTGCTTTGAAGAGTCATTTTAAAAGAAATAGATATTATAGAAATATTGAGAGTGGATAATATTAAGTAGGAGATAAAAAATTGTATTAAGCATATGAAAACATAGGTAAGCACGATGTTTAACATAATAAATGTTAATTGATTTTAACTATAATTACAGGGTCAAAAGGGGAAACTAATACTTAGTTGGATATGGTTCGGGTAGAATGGAGAGGTGTCCCCTATTGACTATAGGGTTAAATTACAGTGGTTATTGATGAAACTAGCTGATTGGAATATCTTTAAAAAAATTAATGAGATTATTGATAAGTTTCATAATAAGATGTGCTATAGCTGAAAGGATGAATGGGCATAGAAGGAGATAAGTCTAGGATCTCAGTATGATAGATATACTGCTATAGCAGCTTTTGAGCAGAGATGGTTGGAGATAGAGGGAATTGTAACTTTGATGATGCCCTTACGATATTGTCCTGCTAGGTTAGAGGATGGGAGATCATACCTAACTAGTATTGCACATATCCCTGTTGACATCTCATACATTCCCAGAAAATACCTACCAGGGATTATTGATTAGTTTCCTCAGTTTCCAAAACCTGTTGGGGAAGGTATAGAGATACCATTAAACCCTAACCCTGAACTTGAGCTTGAGATATAAGAACCACCACAAAAAAACCTACCTCCAGTTGAACCCCAAGAGAATGGAGTTCATGTTGAGGAAAACCTAGAAGAAAAAGATCTAAAAGAAGACCCCAAGGAGGAGCAAGAGAATGAGGATGAAACTATTATAGATATACATACTTTAGTTATACAGGTGATAGTAAATACTGATATAGCTGGAGTGATACAGTTAAGTCGGATGATGATGATGTGCAGGAAGTAATTGTGATTCCTGAGACTCCAAAGATAATATTTATAGACTTTGCGCCAAATAGAAAGCATGAGGACCACTTGGTAGGAGGCCATATGAGTCACGATCCCTTTGATGGGGTAACTACCATAGATTCAAAGGAGGATTAGCTTAGTTAGGTGACCAACTTGTTCTGGTTAGATAGATCTTTAGATATGATCCAATAACAATTTTGATAAAAAAAAAATGATGTATTTTAGAATCTTTTGATGTATTTTGACTTTTGATCTATTTTCTAGCTTCTGGATCAAGCTAGATGTATGGTATAATTATGTTTGATGTAACTAGATGATGTAATCTTTTGTATTGTACAGTTGTAAAGATCAAGTCTGTACTAGATTATGTAAATAATAATGTAATTGAGTTGTAAATTTTATGTATGTATTCAAAAGCTATCGAGTTGTACCTTTTTGTCTTTGAAGTTGTAATCATGTAAAGGTTGAATGAAGTTAACAGTAGAAATTAGAGGTACTAAGTATTTTGATTATAATGGTATTGTTATTACTATTTTATATGAGTATATATTGCAAGTGTGTATTAATTTTACAAAAAGTCTCTAAAACAAAGGCATAGATAACCTATAAATAGATATGAATGTAGGATTATAAGTTATAATTATTAAGCAATTATAACTGAAGCTGGAAATGGGAATAGTCATGGAGGAACTGAAGGAAATCAAAACCTTCCACCACGAGCGCCATTACCCCCAAAAGAACAAGATTTACCCCCACCGCCTCCACAAGAGAATATACCTATTGGACAAATACTTGCCAATATGCATATGATGATGAGACAGTAAGGAATGTTGATTCAACATCTAATGACTGGTGGTAATGCGAGAAATAGGAGACCCCAAGAGGTTAAACAACGAACGGAGCGACCTCAAGAGATAAATAAACTTCTTGAGTTTATGAAGGCCAACTGTTATTTTGAAGGGGAGATGAGTAGGCCAGATGCAGCTGATGATTGGCTGGCCTAAATTGAACAGTGTTTTTAGGCTTTTAGAGTCCTTGAATCTCAAAAGTTATCTTATGGTACGTTCATGTTAAAGTTAGCTGCGAGAGTATGGTGGGACTCGAGAGCAAGGCAACTCAAGAATAATATTGATTGGCAACAATTTAAGGGGGAATTCCAAAAGGAGTATTTTCCTCATAGTGTCCAAAACAAAATGGTGCAAGATTTGTTCGAACTGAAGAAGGGAGGTATGAGTGTAACCCAGTATGAAACTGAGTTTAATAGATTGTTATAATATGTGCTTAACTCATACCAAGATAATGTTGAGTTAAAGAAAGATTTGTTTCTTATCGAATCTGACCCCACAATGTATTGCAAGTTGTTGGATTATGGTTCCACCACTTATAATGAAGTGGCAGATAAAGCAAGGAAACTGGAAGACAATCGTGTAAGAATACAAGCAATGTGGAGTCAAAAGATCAACAAAAGATATCGACCCAATCCATCATTTAAGAGATCATATCCTGGTGCCGTTAGTAGCAATTCTGGACAGAAGAGAAGGAAACTAGCAACTCTGGCTAGTAGCCCAATACAGTCAGTGCCCGGTTTGAGTTTTTACAACAAGGATGGTAATGTCAAATGTTGGAAGTGTGGTGCAAATTATTTTTTGAGAAATTATACTCAGCTTAAGGGAAAATGTTTTATATGTAGAGCAAAAGACATGCCCTATGATGAAATTGGTGAAGTGTAACAAATGTGGTAAAAATGAGCATTTCTCCAAATATTATCTACAATTTGGACAAGGAGCTAAGCAAATGGAAGGTTTTGATAACACCATCACACTTGCTTGTGTCTTTGCCCTAAAGGATATGGGAGTTAAGGAGAATGAAGACTTCTCAGATTTGATGGAGAAGTACTATCATGATGATGTCAAGGAGATTATGGGAGTTGAAGAAGAAAATGGTAAAAGACTTGTGACAGGTACATACTTAGACTATCTATTTTAATGATATCTTTAAGTGTAAATTAAATTGAAGTGTTTGTATTTTAAGATTTATGAACACTAGTATAGTTAGTAATCATAGTATCAGTACATTCCAGGACATGTACTGATAATGTACTGATAAATGGATAACTTGCTTTTGTGCTATTTGATACTAGTATATATCATTCCTTTGCAAGTTAGAAATTTGTAAATGAATAAGAGATTAGTGTAGTTATTGATAATAAAATTTATAAAGTTAGAACTCCGACTGGGGAAAAAGTAATAACCCGAGAAGTAGTAGCTAATGGTAGAATAAAAATTCAGGAGAAAGAGTATCCTATAAGTCTTGTAATATTACCTTTATAAGGTTATGATGTAATAGTGGAAATAGATTGGTTGTCTAAGAATAAAGCCATTATGGAGTGTAGAAACAAAATTATCAATCTTAATGATGGAGAAATGATATTTCAAGAAAAAGCTAGTAGAAGTAAGTTAAATTTATCTGTGATGGAGATATATGATGAACTGTATAAGACAAAGGTAAAAGAGAATGATTGAAAATTTTGCTGGGTGTTTGCTACGGATGTAAAGAAAGAGACACCCATAGTGAGTGAATTTCTAGATGTATTTCTAGAGGATTTACTAGGTTTAGCCCTATCTCGAGAGTTGGATTTCACTATAGAGTTAGTTCCTAGAACTAAGCCTATTTCTAAAGCTCCATATCGAATGTCACCTATGGAACTTGAGGAACTAAAGAAGCAACTTTAGGAGCTATTGGATAAGAGGTTTACTAG
Organism: Lumnitzera racemosa; assembly: GCA_024138005.1. Classification (NCBI taxonomy): domain Eukaryota; kingdom Viridiplantae; phylum Streptophyta; class Magnoliopsida; order Myrtales; family Combretaceae; genus Lumnitzera; species Lumnitzera racemosa. The sequence goes on from JAMXBC010000012.1 coordinate 83,627,844, forward strand.
TCCAAGTGTTTTACCATGGGAAGCACCGATATTGTTTGTGAAGAATGTAAGCCCTAAAGTTAAGCTAAGAGACCATAGGATTGAACTTAGAACATAAGGTTTAGGACGATCGGTTAAAGGATCAGATCAAACCCAAATTATAAACTATTGAGAGAAATATTAGTAAAAATGATCCTATAAACTTGAATTTAAGAAAATAAGTAACAAAATAGAAAACTATAAAATTTTCAAATTTTAAGTATAATAATTGCTAATTATCGAAAAGGTGAAAAGTATAATCAAATAACAAATAAATCACTAGAGATAGATTATATGTATGCTAAAAATTTCAGAATGACCTAAAGCATTGAACCGGTGAGTCCCTTATTTGCCCCGATTTTGTATAATTTCGTAAAATTAGTTATTTTACTTAGAAAATTATGAAACTTGTTATTCTAAGGTTTTATTGTATGTAGATTTTGGAAAAAAAATAGTGATTTAGTTTAATTACGTCTGAAAATATAAGGTTCTTAACAAATTGAGCAAAACCGAGCATAATTAGAACTAGAAATAAATAGGCTTAGGAGTGTAGTTTAGAGCTCAATTTTTATCTGTAGAATGCTTATGTAATATAAAATAATGCTATGAAGCCATTTTTATAAATTAATTTTTGAAATTTTTAAGTTAGTTTTTAGCCCTAAAATGATGGAAAAATTGGGTAATTTTGGGTTAATTAGGTGATTAAGATACTAATTATTGATTTAGATAGTAATTAGATGTTTAGGGATGTTAATCTCTGATGTGAAAACTTAATCCTAGCCTTTGGAGTATTAAGTATAGTTAATTTAGGAAATTAGGTAGTTATTGCAAGAAATTAGTAATATGTGAAATTGAAAATTAATAAATCTAAAAAATTAGGGTTATTTAGATAATATTATAATAAAAAGTCAGAATAATACTAAATCTGAAATAAAATTTAATTTTAGGTAAATGTATAAAAATGTAAGATTTTCTCATATCGGGAATAAATCCGATACCTCAATTAGGAATAGTGTATACCGAATAGTTTAGAATACTAAACTAAGACCCAATAAGATATTTGAATACTCGAGCTTAATGTGATTAATTTCACATTAGGATTCGAGCATATTTAAGACTTAGGAATAAAAACTACAATCTAATTTAGGATATGAACCTCGAAATAGAGTAGAAAGAGTTATTAGTATATAATAAGTATACATAGAAAAAAGAGTTAAATTACAACTTAGAATATGAATTCTTAAAGTATAAGTACTAAAAAGACCTATTTGTATTATAAGACATTCAGAGACGAATTGGCTTGCAACTAAGTGATCAGGTGATTGAGAAATTCCAAGTAAGTTGGGTTATTACTTGTTGTAATAGAGTACTAGTTTTATGGTACTCAGAGACTTAGGATTGTATATGGTTGTGATTGTAAGTAGTTTATGCATGTGTTTGATGTATCTGAATTCGTGCTGAAATTGTGACATGATGGATTATGTGTTATGATTGAATTGGTGTGAATTGTTTGAAAACCCTAAATGAAATTTAATCCTATTCGACTTTAATGACCAAAAATGTCATGCATTGCAACCCGTTAGGAGATCATTAGGATTCTCCAACTAAATACTAACCCCTTTGAAAGGGATAACGCAGGATTGCATAATGATCCCTTCTTCATCCTTAATCGAACTAAGTGATAGGAGAGGAGGTCGCGGCGAGGGTGAAGTCAATGGTTCAAAGGTAGTCGCGGGAGTAGTGAGGTCTCCATTGCACAAGCTTGGGTTTGGTTGTGAGCTGCTGCATAGCATGGAAACTCCTCAACCCGGATTAAAACGGGTGAAATTCCTCCGATTTCACAACGGATCAGACTACGTTATACGATGACACTTGATTGTTGCATTGCATGAAAATAATTGCTTGATAATCTTGTTTGTGCTTGTATGCATTCATGAGTTTCCAATTCAACTTACTGAGCTGTAGTTGCTCATACCCTTATAGATCATTTTTTAAGTTTTGATTTCTGAACACTTCAAGTATTATACCACCCTACAATTACGCAGAGGTTAGTCCTTTTGAAGCCAGGGGTGTGAAGATCAATTTACTTAGTAATGATGTATAGCTAGAGTGTCCTTTATAGTTAAGGATGAAAAACTGATAGTTATTATGTAAATTAGTGAACAGTTGTGAATATATAGAATTTCTTGGGAAGTTCTATGGACTTTACATATAATTATACATGTTTATTAGAAATTTGTAATATTTATCTTAATTGCAGTTAAATTTTTAATCGGACTGTTTACTTCAAAGTGAGGAGTCGTCAACACCTTGTGTAGATCATGTCTATGGTAGGCACTGTGAGGCCAGTTACTATCATAGAATGGTTTACACGGCGGAACTGTTGCGACTCTGCGACTTTAGGGCATAACAAAGAAGAAAGATGGTACTATGAGATTGTGTATAGATTATCAAGAGTTAAATAAGGTTACCATTAAGAATAGGTATCCATTACCTCATACTGATGATTTGTTTGACCAACTGCAAGGTGCAACTATGTTTTCTAGAATTGATTTGAAATCAGGATATCATCACTTACAAGTTAAGCCAGAAGATGTGCATAAGATTACATTTAGAACTCAATATGGTCATTATGAATATTTGGTAATGCCATTTAGTTTAACGAATGCCCCAATTGTATTCATAGACCTAATGAATCGCATATATCAACCATATTTGGATAAGTTTATTGTGGTGTTTATTGATGATATTTTGATTTATTCAAAAACCAAGAAGAAGCGTATAGAGCATTTACAATTGGCATTACAAAAGTTGAGAGAAAATAAATTGTATGCTAAGTTAAGTAAATGTGATTTTTAGTTAGATAGAATTTCTTTTCTGGATCATATTATATCTGGTGAAGGAATCTCTATAAACCCTGATAAAGTTAAAGCAATAATTGATTGGAAGCAACCACCTACTATAACCGAGATAAGGAGTTTTTTAGGTATGGCTGGATACAATCAACTATTCATAAAGGATTTTTCCAAAATTGCTAAGTCGTTGACTTAATTAACCCAAAAAGATGTAAAATTTGAATAGAGTGAAGATTGTGAATTGAGTTTTCAAGAGTTGAAGAAACGACTGATTACAACACCAATATTAACGTTACCTGATTTGGATAAGCCTTATAATGTGTATAGCGATGCTTCTCGGAATGGATTGAGTTGTATATTGATACAGGATAGAAAAGTTGTTACATATGCATCAAGACAATTGAGACCACACAAGAGGAATTATCTAACCCATGATTTAAAGTTAACAGCTGTAGTGTTTGCTTTAAAGATTTGGAGACATTATCTTAATGGACAACGTACGAGATGTATACTGATCATAAAAGTTTAAAGTATTTCTTTACTCAGAAGGAGTTGAATTTAAGATAAAGGAGATGGTTAAAATTGATTAAAGATTATGATCTGAATATAAATTATCACCCTGGAAAGGCCAATTTGGTGGTGAATGCATTGAGTTGAAAAAATTATGAACAAGTTGCATTACTATTAATACCGCAACGTGAATTAGTGCACGAGTTTGAAAGGATGCGAATTAGGTTTGACTGGTGTGAACCTAATAATTAGCTGATGAATTTGGAACTATAATCTACTTTATTAAAGAGAATAAAGCAGAAGCAAAAGGAAGATAAGGATCTGATGGAGATAAAAGAGAAATTAAGTAACGGACATAACTCTGACTTTAAGGTGGATGGAAGAGGTATAATGAAGTTTAGAGGAAAAATATGTATATCACAAGATCCCGACATAAGGAAGCAAATTTTGGATGAAGCACGCATTTAGGTTACACTATGCACCCGGGAAGGAATAAAATGTATCAAGATTTGAAGCTCATGTATTGGTGGAATGGAATGAAGAGAGATGTGGCATAGTATATATTAGAATGCATTACGTGCCAATAAGTTAAAGCAAAACATCAAAGATCAAGGGGATCATTACAACCTTTAGAAGTACTGAGATGGAAATGGGATCATATTACTATGAATTTTGTAATAGCACTACTAAGAACTCAAGTTGGATACGATTCCAACTAAGTAGTCATGGATAGGCTAACAAAGAGTATGCATTTCTTACCTTATTGAACCGGTGACTCAATGGAAAAGATGGCTAGATTATATGTCTGAGAAATAATAAGATTACATGATGTACCTGAAAGTATTGTCTCTAATCGGGATAGTCGATTTGTATCTAAATTTTGGGAATGTTTACATAAAGCTTTGGGTACAAAGTTGCAATTTGGTACAACTTATCACCTGCAAATAGATAGGTAGTCTGAATGAAAAATTCAAACTCTAGAAGAAATGTTATGAGCTTATGTATTAGATTTTGGAGGTGGTTGGGATAAATATTTGCCGTTGATAGAATTTTCCTATAATAATAGTTATCAAGTGACTATACAGATGATACCTTATGAAGCATTATATGGGAGAAAATGTAGATCAACACTGTATTAGGATCACAAAGAATATGCTATGATTATACTAGACATGATCAATCAAACAAGTGAGAAGATTAAGATTATTCGATAGTGAATGAAAAATGCTCAAGACCTTTATAAGAGTTGGGAAAATTTAAAAAAAATGCCATTGGAGTTTGAAGTTGGTGATCACGTTTATATTAAGATAAGCCCATTCAAAGGACTTAGATAGTTTGGCTCAAAAGGAAAACTAAGCCTATGATATATTGATCCATTTGAAGTACTGGAAAAAAGTTGGTAATGTATCCTACAGAGTAACTCTACCTCCAAGTTTATCGGGCTATCATAATGTATTCCATGTTTCCAATTTAAGAAAATTCATTAAGAACCCAAGTACGATAATGAAAATAGAGCTAGTGAAGTTAACAAGGAATTTTCAATTTGTGAGGCAGGCCATAAAAATAGTAGATAGTCAAGTTCAGAAGTTAAGAAATAGAGATATGGAGTACATAAAGATTCAATGGAACAAAGGTCCAGATTTAGAGATGACTTAGGAGCCAAAAGCAGCAATGATGAAGCAGTATCCATGGCTTTTCTAACTTTCAGGTTAGTAAAAGTATGTGATTAACATATTTAGTCATTTAAGTGCAATTTAGATATACAAAAGTTTTAAGGACAAAAGCTTCCCGAAAGAGGGTGGAAATGTAAGCCCTAAAAATAAACTAAGTAACCGTAGGATTGAATTTAGTACATAAAGTTTAGGGTAATCAGTTAAAGGATCCGATCATACCTAAATTATAAACTATAGTTAAAAATATTAGTAAAAATGGCTTTGTAAACTTGAATTTAAGGAAATAAGTAATAAAATAAGATACTGTAAAATTTTCAAATTTTAAATATATTACTTATTAATTATCGGAAAAACGAAAAGTGCAATTTAATAACTAATAAATTGCTAAAGATAGATTATATGTATACTAAAATTCATAAAATAACCTAAATAATAATTAAAATAATGCAAAATACTTAAAGAAAATTCATAATTAAATAAGGAAAAATCAAGAAAAATCAGGAAAAATCATGAATGATATAGAATTGGGTCGTGGCAACTGGGAAAAATAGAAAAAAAATCAACCAATTAAATTAAGACAACATAAAAGCCAAAAATTAAGGGATAAGGCAATTGTCTTGTACCATTTAATGCACAATAATTAAAATAAAGCTCTATAAATAGCAAGAAAAATTACAGAGATCATTTGGGAAGTTTGGAAAGTGAGAAAAATAGGGAGAGTCGAAAATTGAGAGAAAAACCAAAGAAAAAAAAGAAAGAAGGAAAACTGTACAGTTAGAGCCACAAAGGAGAACCCAGATTCAACAGGCAGCTGGGAGTGGACGGCCACCACCACCACACGGTGGTCGCAATGCCCAGGTGGGCCGACACACCCATGGCCACCGATAGTGGCCGGAGCCACCCAAATCGGCGAGTTCGATTTCCAGCCCGATTTTGTATAATTTTGTAAAAATAGTACATATTCTTAGAAAATTATGAAACTTGTTATTCTGGAATATTTTTTTATATAGTTTTTAGAAAAAATATTATTTTGATTCAAATATGTCTTGTAATATATGGTCCTTAAGAAATTGTATAAAACTGAACACATTTCGGTTTAGAAATAAATGACCTTAGGAGTGTAGTTTCGAGCCAAAAATTTTTGTGTAGATTATTTAGATGATATAGAACAGTGCTATGAAGCCATAATTAATTTTCAAAAATTTTAAGTTAATTTTTAGCCCTAAAATGATGAAAAAATTGGGTAATTAGGAGTTACTTAGGTGATTAGGATATTAATCACTGATTTAGATAGTAATTAGATGTTTAGGGATGTTAATCTCTGATGTGGAAACCTAATCCTAGTCTATGGAGTGTTAAGTGTAAGTAATGAAGGTGTTATGTGGTAAATGTAGAAAATTAGGAATATGTAGAATTGAAAATTAATAAATATGGAAAAATTAGGTTTAATTAGATAATAAAATAATGAAAATCAGAACATAAAAAATCTGAAACAAAATTCAATTTTAGGTAATTATATGAAAAATGCAAAAATTTCTCACAACATGAGTAAATTCGGTACACTAATACGGATTTAAGTGTTCCGGATGGAATAAAATGCTGACTAGGGGTAGTGATCATATTTAGGATATCTGGATACATTATGGGTTGAAACGAATTTCTAGGGTTAGAATATAAAACGCTACTTAGAAAATCGAATTAGAACCTAATTTAGAAATCGATGTAGAAACCGAACCCGAACCTAACCCCAAACTTAGAATAATTATAAAAGACTTAAGACCTAGATAATTAAGCATATTAAACCCTAAACAAAACCTAACAATAAGCGTTATAGAATAAAATGAACTAATAATAGTTATATGAAAAGCTGAAACCACGTTTGTTTTATAGGGATGATCGGTGATGGCCTGAGCAAATCGGACCTCGAGTGAGTGAGCGAGGAGTCGAGGTAAGTTGGGATTAATACAATGCTGTATTTTGGAGGCTTAAGATTATGCTTGGTTGTGCTTGTTAGATAGTTGAATGTCTGCATGTGCTTGATTATGGGTGATGCTATGACTCTGTTTGTTGCTCTGGCATGTATTGTATGGATTGTATGAAAGGATTAATCACCCTAAACTGGACTTAATTAAATATCCGACCAGTAGTCATAATCGGACATGCATGGCAACCCGTTAGGGGAACTTATGACTCTCCGGCCAAATACCGACCCCTTCGAAAAGGATAGTGCAGGATTGCAAAATGATCCCTTCTTCATCCTCAGTCGAACTAAGTGACAGGAGAGGAGGTCGCGGCGAGGGTGAAGACAGTGGTTCGAAGGTAGTCGCGGGAGGAGGAGGTCTCCATTGCACAAACCTGGGTTTGGTCGTGAGCTGTTGCATTAATGGCAACTCCTCAACCCGGATTAGAGCGGGCGCAATTTCTCTAATCTCACGACGGGCCGGATAACGTCGTGCGATGGCATTTGCTTGCACATGCATTGCATCTAATAAGTGATTGAAAACCTTGTTGTGTTTCTGGTATAGTTTTAAGTCCTCCGTCCTAATTTACTGAGCTGTAGTTGCTCACATCCCTATAGATGTCGTACAGGTACTGGCTAAGAAGCGGCAAACTACTACTCTGAAGCTAGCAACTGCTGGATCCTGGGGAGTGAGGAAAAACATGTGAAGAATAAACATATATTTTTAAGGTTTAAGCTTTTACTTTAGAATTTTTCATTTCCGAATACTGTAATAAATGAATTAAAGTGTATATATATATATATATATATATTTCCTCACTTTCTTAGATTAATGATTTATTTAAATTACAAACTGTTTACTTCAAAGCGGGTTAGTCGTTGACGCATTATGTAGATCGGGTCTAAGATAGCGGTTGTAAAGCTAACTTCTATCTTAGGATGGTTTACACGGCGGGGCTGTTACGGCGAGGCTGTTACGGCTCTGCCGTTTCGGAGCGTGACAAAAGCCAAATCCACACACCACTATCACTACCTGGAACCAAACCACCACCACTACCCTACTCTAAACCCACCGCCTGAACCAGCCGACACACTTAAACCAATGTTAGAGGCCAAAAACCTATCGAACCCGATGAGTCTCACATCTTCCCCAATTTTGTAAAATTTCTTAAAATTATTTATTTTACCCAAAAAATTATGAAATTTATTATTTTGAGGTTTTATTGTAAGTAAATTTAAGGAAAAATAATGATTAAATTTAATCACGTCTGTAAATATAGGGTTCTTAAGAAATAAAGAATAGTGAAAGGTCATTTGTGAGTTAATGAGTAAATGTAGGTTTACCTAAAAAAAAAACTTTGTAATTGTTGATTTGTGATTTGCGTTTAGATTGGGTTTGATTTATGTTATATTTGGCTTATTGTGATTTTATTAATATTTTTTATACAATAGGTGTTTTCACAATTAAAATCATTGTCGATTTGGTGAAGTTCTTTAACCTTAAAAGAGTACTTCTATGATTTTGCATGTGTATATCAATAGTTGTAATCCAACGAACTTATATGCACAAAACCTCCAAAGATTTTATGTATGTGATTTTGACACACTTGAGAAGATCTTTTATGAAGATATTTTGCAACACGTAGATGGAAATGCAAGTGCAAGGCTCTTATCATCTCTCGCCACTTCTTACTTTAATTAATTCACCAAAGCTAACGAGCATTCAAAACCGAACCTTAACATCTCCTTTGGATATTGGAATGTTATAGTTTAAAGTAGCTTCCATTTGATTTCAACAGTGGAAAGAGGATCTTAATATAAGCCATAATAGAGCCTAAATGATGGAGAAGATTAGAATAAGATGATGAGTCTGCTAAGGCACTTTATGCTAATGTTTCGACCCTTTATGTACAATATGCTGTTGTTCTTGTACTCAGTCAAACAAGATTTTGCTTCCCTAGTTGCATAAGGATTGCACAGTAGCTACACATGTTTGTCCATTAGTATGGGATTTCAATGGTTACTCAAATTGTTAATATGTTTACTTGTTCAAGTGGTGAATTTGTTTACAAAATCAAGCATGGGAATATGAAAGACTCATAGTTTCGGGCAATAAATCAATGTGTCTATAAATGCTTGACTTAGAATTTGTAATCCTTTTTAGGGCTTAAATTATTTATCTATTTGGTGTAAATTAGCATTCGTTTGTTACTAGTGATTGTGTTATTACATGCTTGATGTGTTCATTTGTAATCTTATAAACTCCTTAATTGCCAAAATAAAAACTTCTCGGATCCTTTATTTTCTTGGTTAAGGATTGTTATTAGATTACGATATTAGGATTAGATGTTTCTCTAAGTCATCCAACAAATTGCTCATTCAAAAGATGACACACTTCGTGCCTTGTTCTAAAATTAAGGATGCTTTGACTATTGTTCTCTTTTTTTGCAAGAGATTGTACAATTAAGTGGTGTACTGTAAACCCCAAAACTAGCTATTCGAGATTTCAATCGTTTGAAAGATCCAAACGAACCTAAATTATAAAGTAAAGCTAGAAATATTGGTAAAATGATTCCGTAAGCTTAAATTTAAGAAAATAAGTAATAAAATAAAAGAATATAAAAATTTCAAATTTTAAGTGTATAACTCGTTATTTATCGAAAATGCGTAAAATGCATTCCGATAATTAACGAATCGCTAGAGATAAATTATATGTAAAATGAAAATCATAAAATAACCTAAATAATATTTAGGAATATTTATTTGTCCTATATATGAATTTACATGTATGTAGAAATACGCGTAATTACTTAAAATACGGGTAATGTGCTAAAATAATAATAAATACTTAAAGAAAATTCATAATTAAATAAGGAAAAATAAGGAATGATCCAGAATTTGGACATGGCAGTTGGGAACAATAAGAAAAAAATCAGCCAATTAAATTAAGGTAACTCAAAAGCCAAAAATTAAAGGATTTGGACAATATCTTGTCCAATTTAATGCACATTAATTACCATAAAGCCCTATAAATAGTAAAAAAAATTTAGAAGCTCATTTGGACAATTAGAAATTGGAGAAAATTAGGGAGAGGTGAAAATTCAAGAGAAAAATCAAAGAAAAAAAAAGAAAATTATGCAGTTATGGCCACAAAGGAGAACTCAAACCAATAAGCAGCTAGGAATGGACGGCCACCACCACTATACGTTGGTGGTAGTGCTCAGGTGGGCCGACACACCCATGGCCACCGATGGTGGTCGGAGCCACCCAATCGGTGAGTTCAATTTCTAGCCCGATTTTGTGTAATTTTTTTAAAAATAGTAAATATTCTTATAAAATTATGAAACTTGTTATTCTGGAATATTTTTGTATTTAGTTTTTATGAAAAATATTATTTTAATGAAAATATGTCTCACGATATAAGTTCCTTAAGAAATCGTGCAAAACCGAACATATTTCGGTTTAGAAATAAATGACCTTAGGAGTGTAGTTTTGAACCCAAAATTTTTCTGTAGATTACTTAGATGATATAGAATAGTGCTATGAAGCCCATTTTCAAAAATTAATTTTCGAAAATTTTAGATAATTTTTAGGCCCTAAAATGAGGCATAAAATTAGTAATTTAGAGTTAATTAAGTAATTAAATGGTTAATTACTGATTTAGTGAATAAGTATGCGTTTTAGGATGTCGAAATCTAATGGAGTATAATACTTGTAGCATTTAGGGTGTTAGATGTAATTATTAGGTTACTTATGTAGTAAATAAATAATATGGAAAAATAGTACATTTTAAGTTAATTTTGTAAATTAGGATAATTAGGTGTAAAATCTAATTCAGGATGAATTTAGACACTTTGCAATGATAATTGATGTTGGGAGATAGTAATTAGAATAATAAAAATATTAGATGTGTATTATGTACATAATAGGTGATAATACATAATACACAATTATTAGAAATATAATAAATAGAAAATATTAGAATCAAAATTGATATTATGATAACAATAAAAATATACAATAAATCTGATAGGAAACTTGAATTTATGTAATTATATGAAAAATATAAAAAATTTCTCACATTAGGAGTAAATTCTGTACACTAATAAGGATTTAAGTGTACTGGGTAAAATAAAATACTGACTAGGGGTAATGATGATATTTAGGAGATCAAGAAGTAATGTGATTAATTTCACATTATGAGTTGAAACGAATTTCTAGGATTCGAGTATAAAATAATACTTAAAAATCGAACTAAAACCTAATTTAAAAATTGATCCAGAAACCAAACCCGAACCTAATCCCAAACCTAGAATAACTATAAAAGACTTAAGACCCAAATAATTAGGTATACTAAACCCTAAACAAAACATAATAATAAGCGTTATAGGATAAAATGAACCTATAATAGTTATATGAAAAATTGAAATCATGTTTGTGTTATAGGGATGATAGGCGATGACTTGAGCAAGTCGGACTTCGAGTGAGTGAGCGAGGAGTTAAGGTAAGTTGGGATTAATACGATACTATATTTTGGAGGCTTAAGATTATGTTTGGTTGTACTTGTTAGATAGTTGGATGTGTGCATGTACTTGATTATGAGTGATGCTATGATTCTGTCTATTGTCTTAGCTTGTATTGTATGGTTTATATAAAATGATTGATCACCCTAAACTGGACTTAATCAAATATATGACCTATAATCATAATCGAACCTACATGGCAACCCATTAGGGGAACTTAGGACTCTCCAGCCAAATACCGACCCCTTCGAAAGGGATAGCGCAGGATTGCAATTGGTCCCTTCTTCATCCTCAGTCGAACTAAGTGATAAGAGAGGAGGTCGCGGCGAAGGTGAAGTCAATGGTTCGAAGGTAGTCACAGGAGGAGCGAGGTCTCCATTGTACAAGTCTGAGTTTGGTCATGAGCTATTGCATTAATGGCAACTCCTCAACTCAGATTAGAGCGGGTGCAATTTCTCTAATCTCACAACGGGCCGGACAACGTCGTACGATGGCATTTGCTTGCACATGCATTGCACCTAATAAGTTGATTGAAAACCTTGTTATGTTTATGTTATAGTTTTAAGTCCTCCATCCTAACTTACTAAACTATGATTGTTCACATCCCTATAGACGTCGTGTAGGTGCTGACTAAGAAGCGGCAAATAATTACTCTGAAGCTAGCAATTGCTGGATCTTCGGGAGTGAGGAAAAACATTGAAGAATAAATACATATTTTTAAGGTGTAAGCTTTTATTTTAGAATTAATTTTCATTTATGATAATGTAATAACTTGGAAGTATATTATGGAGAATTATTGTAACTTTAATTGCAATAACTGAATTATAGTGTATATATATATTTCCCTACTTTCTTAAGTAAATGATTTATTTAAATTACAAACTGTTTACTTCAAAGCGGATTAGTCGTACACGCCTTGTGTAGATTAGGTCTAAGATAGCGGTTGTAAGGCCAACTTCTATCTTAAGATGGTTTACACGGCGAGGCTGTTATGACTTTGCCACTTCGAGGCGTTGCATGTACCAAGAAGTGTAATCTTCGATAGAAATCCTAAGTTCTTGAGTCATTTTTGGAGGACCTTGTGACATTAGATGGGGACCAAATTGCTATTCAATACTTCCTGTTACCTCCCAAACTAACAGCTAAACAGAGGTAGTTAATCGCACTTTGGGATCACTACTCTAAGCTATAGTGGATAAGAACTTAGTTGATTAAGACATTTACTTACTAATAGTCGAATTCGCTTACAAGCAAACAGTACATGACACTACTAAGTAGACCCCCTTCAAAGTAGTCTATGGTTTTAATCCCGAATTGCCCTTCGATCACATCTATGTACCTGTACTCAAGCAAGAGGACCTTAATGTAAAAACTAAAGTACAATCCCTTCAACATGTCTACAACAAAGTCACTCAACACATCAACTAAGTCGCCAGACACATGTAAGAGAAGGCTAAAGGTAGAACAACTAAATCATTCCAATTAGGAGACTTAGTGTAGCTGCACTTTAGTAAGGAAAGGTTTTCAAGTAAGAGGAAGAACAAACTATTTACCAAAGCTAAAGGACCTTTTAGAATTCTCTAAAAGATCAATGATAACGCCTATAAATTGGAGCTACCCGAGGATTATGGGGTTTCTAACATCTTTCACATTGTTGACCTCAGTCCATAACATCCTGACGGAGAACTAAACGAGAACCATTTAAATTTAATCCTAAATCCAAATCAACCCAAAGGAAATTATAAGAATCAGGCTACTAGGCCTTTGACCTACAACTGAGCTTGAGGACTAGAGGAACTGTCAAGACGTATCCTCCTGCTTCAGCTAACTCCTTTTGAGGTTGAGTACCTCTTTGCCGACCCACTCTGCACAACGAGCTGAATAATTGGCCATCTCTTGAAGAATGCATGCCCAATAAGAGAATGCTGAGACAACGGCCAACCTTCGCTCTCTCACTCACTCATGCCTAAGTCAACCCCTTGCTAAGCCTTACTCTTGCTGAGATGCCAAGAGAATGACACCGTATTAGTCTTCAATCACCCCTTTCCAGACAAGGAATCTATTCATACTATTTTATCTACATCCTCCAATAGCATTGCTAATCCAACTTTACCATGTGTACAGGACTACATGAAGAATCCACTACACTAATAATTGTTTTCTTAAATACTTACTTTTAACCTTTTGTATTTTTGTGTATTAATTTTTTAGGGAAATAACCTTTTTTGTCCTTTTCCTTTTAAGCAAGTTGCCCTTAAATTCTTAAGTATAAATACCTCTTATACTTATCGCCACAATAGTTTATCATTAACACACACTGAATATTCTTCCTTATGTAAATAATGCCTTGTTTACTCTTCTTTCACTCTTATCCTAACTTATAAGTAAGGTTAAGTAACAAGTAATCTTATTAAACCAATCCATGCATCATGTTGAGCTATACCGTGAGTTCTCGAAAATTCCACTAATGCATCATGTCCTTTGGTGTAGTTTGTAGGTTTGCTTACTTTCTTTTCACTTTCTATTCTCCCACACGTTTCCTCATCACTCTTTTCAAGCTTTCAGCAAGCTTAGACTTATCTCTGCAAGTGACCTTGTCTGTTCTTGGTTGCGGTCCGCATCAACACATGTGCTTAGATATCTTAAAGGGACCCTTTCTTATAGTTTTTCCTATTCCCCATCCAATGATTTACGTCTTCATGCCTTTTTTTTATTCTGATTGGGCTACAAATCTTATTGATCACAAGTCAGTCAGTGGTCTTTATATTTTCCTTGGTTCAACTTTAGTGTCCTAGAAAACAAAGAAATAATCCACAATTTCGATTGCTTTAAATCCCGGTCATCGTGCTAGGACTAAGCATATTAACATAGACATACACTTCATGCATGACCGTATCAATTTTGGTTTCCTACAACTTACATTCCAACCTAATTGTAACTTGCTGATATTTGTACCAAAGCTCTACTAGAGCCACGGTTACTATTTCTTAAATCGAAGTTGGGTCTTTGTTCAATGCTAATTTAAGCAGGGGATGATAGATTATCATAACTAACTAGTAATTTATATTTGTTTACTAACTTTTGCAAGTCAAGAAGTCTACATCAAATGCCAAGTCATTCATCTACGTTAATGGTTTGTAACAGTTTTGCTTAGTTATAGTTTGTTAGATTAGTTAGTTAGGTTAAGAGTGTATATATACCGATATTTCTTTATATAGACAATGTTTTTTGTTTTAATAAACACTTAATCCTTAAGACTTCCAATTCATCTTCTATCATTCTCTCTCTCTATTTTCTTATTGAATATCCTATTTTTGCTCAAATTAAATAGTCACTTAATGAAAGGTGAAAATTTTTTTATTTCCTTTATAAGGAGAATAAAGAAATATGGTGATATTATTGTGCCCTCACTAATACTATAAATTAAATTAATTCTAATTACTATTCAAAATGACCAAATAGATGTAAGTTGGTATTTTTAGTTATATTTTCAACTTAGTACTGCAATTAATGGGGTAAAATAAACGATGGAACCCTTACATGATGTAAACATCTTAAGAGAGATTCCTAATCCATTCGTGATAGTAAGCATTCTCAAGATATGACATTTTTCATTCTCTATATATTTCATTCTAAAAAATAAACAAGCCTTAAATTAAATATCTATGTTATAGATTGTCATAACATTAGTATTTTAGAGAAAAAAGAACAAGTTGGACGTGGAGTAAACGATTCGGTTTTGTCTTATTCAAGATAGGATTGAATCTATAATATCTAACATTCTAATGTTAAGGTAAGTATAATGAAATCTAGTCCTACTCTACTCTATGAATACAAATCGAAACCATACGATCTATAAAATCTGCAACATCTAGTCATGTTTGTACAAAGATTTTAGGACGTCCAATATTAAAGTTCTCAGATGCAAACAGTTAATGCGCAATCAATTATTGGCCGGTACAAGCTGTTGCTGTCTTTATGCTTGCTTATGCATGCAGACAAGTTTTGGCCCTCATTAAACAATTGCCGGACCCATGCATGTATGCCATCCCTAAGAATAAAAATGTTTGAAAAGTCTAAACTAACATTCTATATTATTTATTGTTCTCACTATCTGCTTGCGAATTTTTGTCCAATCAATGTCTAAACTGACAGTCAAAATTTAACATGAGTGAATAACAAATGTTTAAATTTAACATGAAATATATGTTCTTTAACAAGCTCCTAATTCAAAATTTCCGATGATGACATCAAATTCAATATCTTTAGGCTTTTGATCATTGGATCCTGTAAGCAAATAATCATTCGGTTTGTCATCTCTCAAATCGTTATTAATTTGAATATTTTTCACCCCTACATTTAAGATTATTCTAGTACTAGAACTATTTTAGTAGTATATACAAAAAGTTCTAAAAGAAAAGTAATAATAATAAATTTCAATCACTCGAACGTATCACTTGATCAAATCAATTTTTTTGACATATATATTAATAAAGAGTCATAACTTAAATTATAATTACAATCGATCTAGTTACTCATTATAATTTTTCTAAAAAAGAATTGATTTGTTTCTGTTATATATTCAACATTGTACATTCCTTTTTTTTTTTAATTATGTCGATTTTGTATATATAGGATGTACTATAATTTCAACGATAAGTAAACATTTTCTTATAAATAATTCTATATTGACTTGCATAAAGTACACTTGCCCCCAGTTTTTCGATTCTGCATTTACCCTTATTTGAAAGGGTTATCGATCTTGATGCAAGTGCTTAGAACATTCATGAATTGTAGAATCTAATATCGGTTAAATTCATTTCTATAATCCTACAAACACAATGAACACTGATCATTCTTACTTGAGATTTGCTCGAGATTCTAGAATCCAATTCATAAATATCCATCAAACAACAATCTCTAGTTCCATTTCTTTGTTATATTTTTTTCTTTTGTATTTCCATTTCTATATTAGTATATATAAAGAAGAAAGTGATTCAAAATCTATATTCATACATGAGAAAAAGGTTCGTTTCAAATCCTCCAGAACAATATTCAATTTCTTACATTAAATATTTGAAAAAATTCCATGCCAAACCGACCCAAGGGAAAGGGAAAGGCCGGTGCCAAAGAGAGAGAGATTAATCCAACTTTCAAGATTCTTGTGGAAAACACAATCAGTCCACATCATTCAATAAAGATACGAAGGACAAAACATTCCTACCCTTGTGTATTGCGATGTTGTATGTTTTAGACAATAAAGAATGGGATAAAAACATCACTTAGAGAGCAAATATTGAGTCAAGACGTTCTAATTGAGGGATGTGAATTGGTTTTTTAATAGAGTGAATCCGATTTGGATTCTTCTTTCTCTAAGTTATAATATATAATATATTTGAAAAAAAAAAAAAAAACAAGTTGTCATCTTGAAGTGTTTATCACTAAAAATTAAGCTTTACATGTTGGATAAACCTGCAAGATAGGACACTCTAAAGAGACATCGAGATGTTATTTGGGATAACCATTTCGATATTTAAATTAGTATAGTGTTCTGGAGAGTAGGAGATATTTGAAAGCAAATAAATAAGCTTTAGTGCATAAAATATAGAGAATTTTACAGTTAGGTGGTGATCTGATATTTATAATTGAGTGGAGCTGACAGTTAGAGAGTCCTTAGTGGGTGAGCTTCCTTTGTAAGTATTGGAGAGCGAGTTCATGGTGTCCAACATGCTCTAAATATGCTGAAAGTGAGTGTTAACTTGACCTCTTATTCTTATCCAATACCTTCTAACCATTAAAGAATCTCTTGAATCCAGTTAAGTCGGGTGAGCTCGAGTCCATTCAAGCCAAGTGAGCTTAAGCCCATGGCGACACACCCTAAATAGTGAGGTGTGTTAGATCTGAATAAACTTAAGAAACCTATATTTAAAGAGCCATGTCAACACAAGAAAATTTTTAAAAAGAACTTAGTAAAACTAATTTGAAAATTATCTTACCAAAAGTGCACCATTTTTTTTTTTATAGCCATGCTAAATTTTGCCAATACAAATGCATTTAACATATGCATTTTCACTTAAATAAACTATTTTGTTTTAAGTTGTTTTTCTTGAGGAAGCAAGTTCGACTATTAACATGTGGACTTCTGCTTTCGTTTGTCCTACGCTCAATTTCACTAACAAAAATAATTAGTCGAGCTTGTCCCAATATTTATTAAATTAGTTTCATTTAATGCCCTTTTTTTTAAAAAAAAAATGTTTTCAATAGGTATAATGTGAAGGAACAGGTCAAATGTATTGTATTTTTATCTATAACATATAACATATCAAAGTTTCAAATACATGGCATGTATGTCTACGTATCATATCTAAAATATGACATATGGTACATTATAATATATAATAGACAGTAATTATATGATATTACGTATTTTATGAGTATGCAGTTTATCTCATATATTATCCATATTACGTCTTTGTTATATTATATTGCAATGCATATGTTATGTATAATTGTTTTTGTTTTGTGTCTCGCCACGATTGCTTTGAATTAGCTAAATTAAATTTCATGATTAGGTAAAAGGACATAAAACACTGCAGGCGTGGTCCCGTACACTTGACCCGATTATACATACCAGCTGTAATGGGATAACGATACGTAAGAGCAAGAACACAAACCTGCTTTAATAATTGTAATTACGGTGGAATTTAATTACTTCCCATAAATAGGCATAAAAAAATTCAAATAATGTAACCATTGTGTCTTTATTAATACTATGTTATTCTTTAAAATGATTATAATTTTAATTTAATACTGCAATTAATGGGATAAAGTATACTATAAAATGAATATTCTCTTTAACAAAAACCTGTACAAAGTTAACAATGTAACAGAAATTTTTATTCATTTCCAAAGTAAAATCTTTTCCTTCTATATCTATTTCGTTTTGTATCTATACCATCTCAGAAAATAAAAAAATCTTAATTAAATATCTATGCTATAGATTGTCATAATCTTAGTCTTTTAGGAAAAAAGTGCAAATTAGATGTGAAGTAAATAATTTAATTTTATCTTATTTAAGAAAGGATTGAATCTATAATATCTAAGATTCTAATATTAAAGTACATGTAACTAAATCTAGACCATATATTACTCTAATCTATGAAAACAAATTGAAACCATGCAATCCGTAAAACCTGCGATATCTGATGATATTTTCACAAAGATTTTAGGACGTCCCATATTGAAGTTATCAGATCCATCCAGTAAATACGCAGTCAATTAATACAAGCTATTGCTGTCCTTGTGCTTCCTCATGCATGCAGACAGGTTTCGGCCCTCATTAAAATACAAGAAATGCCGGGCCCACGTGGATCCCATCCCTCTGAATAAAAATATTTGAAAAGTCTAAACTAACAGTCGACAAACTAACATTCTATATTATTCAATGTTCTCAGTGTCCACTTGCCAATTTTTGTCCGATCAATGTCCAAACAAACAGTCAAATTTTAACATGAGTGGGTAACAAATGTCTAAACTATCGACTTAAAAAGTATGAAATATATATCTTCTTGCACAAGCTCCTAATTCAAAGTTTCCAATGATACAGTAGCTAAATTTCCAATAATAACATCAAATTCAATCCCTTCCGACGCTTGATCATTTGATCTCGAAAGCAAATAATCATTCAGTTTATTACCTTTTAAGTCGTTATTAATTTGAATATTTTTCATGCATACTTGTAAGATTATTTCAGTAGTAAAACTGTTTCGGTAATATATAAGATAAGTTCTAAAGGACAATTAATAACAATAAATTTCAATCACTCCAAAGTATTGCTTAACCAAATTAATTTTTTTTTTGACATATTTATTAACCAATAGCTATAATGTAAATTATAATTATAATAGATCTAATTACTGGTTATAATTTTTCTAAAAACACTAATTTATTTTTGTTATACATTCAAAAATGTCACATTACTTTTTTGAATGGTGTTGATTTTGTATATATATAAGTTAAACTCTGATCTCAACAGTAAATGGACATTTTTTTATGAATTATTTTACATTGTCTTCAATAAGGTGTATTTGGCCCCTAATATTTCTATTCTGTGTTTAACCCTGTTTGGAAGGGTTATTTTTCTTCATGTAAGTCTTCAGCACATTCATCAATTATAGAAGTCTAATATCGATCAAATTCATTTCTCTATTCCTACAAGCAAAATGAACACACCACAACAATGTTCTTATTTAGGATGGTGTGAGGGGCAATGCTTTTACTTGAATGTAATTTGTGGATATCAATTTTTCCCTGATTAGTATACAATTTGATGTGCTTTTGCAGTATTATATTCTTTAATCTCCTTTTATTATTGTGACATTTAACCTTATCTACTTTAATTTTAAATGATGTACCCGCTGATGTTGATATTTGTGTATAGTTGATCAAGGGAAAAGTCCAAAAAAGCATATTTGATGAATGTTCATCGAAGAGCTCTTATAAGAAGATGTAATTGGCATTTGGAGGAAAGTAAATAAAACCATAAAAAGGTCTTGAATGCCAAAACAAAAATGTCAAACAATGAGTATAACGTACGCATCATATCTATAAGCCTAATCTTTTTCATCATTGTTTCAAAATTAATGATCACAAATGATTTATAAGCCACTCTTCTCTTGCTTGGCTGTGCTTGATATATGCTGATCGAGTTGATTTAAGTGAAGAATCTTAGTTATAGCAGTTGAGTACTTGAACAACAGCAGCTCGACAGTAACAACATATAAACAACAACAGAGCTCCAATAAGTAGCAGCTTAAGAGTAGGATTTCCATCAAGAAACTGTAGCAAAGAGCATGAAAGAAGAAAGGAACAAAGTATTAGAAGATTTAAATGTCCAATGTAGCATCCAACGAGCTACACTAGTGTTCTAAATCTCTTATCAATCATGCAATAAGGCTCAAATTGTAGTAGGCATCTTGGTACTGTCGTAAAATAATATCATTCATGGCAACTTCAATTGTAGCGTACATTTTGATGCAACTAAAAAGCTAAGGGACATGATTATTAATTGCAAATAAAATAATAAATAGATAATTTTCTTTGTGACTTAGTAGTGAGTAAATGTTGATTTGTGGTTTGGTTTGGTATATTTTAACATATGCATTTATATTGTATTATTACAGTTTCTTATAAAAAAAATTATTACTATAGTTGTATATATATTCTTCTTTACTTTCAGACAATTTTCAAATTGTTTGTACATTATCTTTTCATTCCTAAATCGTATGCCATATATAAAGTTTAATTTAATAATTATGTTACATTCTAAATTTTATTCTACTACTTCGTTTAGCTTTTACATATTCATTGTGGATACACTCTTTACTGGTAGATATTATTTTAGTTACATTACAATGTCTCAAGAGATAAAGCCAACAACATTTAAGTTTTATCATTACATTACATTACATACTCATCAGAAACTTGAAGATTGAAGCAGATTTAACAACAATAGTTAAATGGTCATGAAACATCTATTATAATGTTCGAAGAACGAAGGTAATTATACAGCGACTAAGTGCTTCAATCACAAATATACACAGAAAAGCAAATAAAGTTACAGACTACCTAGTGAATAAAGTAAGAAAAATTAACTCAAGTTTTATTATCACAAACCTTTTTCCAATTAGATGCTTATTATAGAGGTATGATTTTGTTAGATCAAAATGGTATACCTTGTATAAGAACTTGACATACCTTTCTCTCTTTGAATAACAGTTTCTTTTTGGTAGCTAAAAGAGAGAAAAAAAAAATTGCAAACCTTAGCAATCTTTAAGTCCTTTAATTATCATCAAAACTAAAGTAAAAAAAAACTTAATAAATTCTTTAAAATTTTCAAAAGTTTGATTCATTATTTAAATTTAACACTAAACATTAATACCCTTCTTTATAATTTTTTCAATTATTATTATTATTATTATTATCTTTCTTTGCCCATGAATTTTCAATGCTTCAAATGCGTAGATTCTAAGCTCATCTTATGAAAGGATGTTGACAAAAACTAAAGAAAATCGAATAGAAAATGGACGAAAACTAATAGGATAAAACATTGCGGACCCATTGACTTTTCATGATTTGATATTCCAGCTGTAAAGGTACAAATAAAGCATGATCAAAAAGTTGCTTTAATTGTCACTAGACTAGATGTGTCACTGACTCACTATACTTCTATCATCATCTTCCTTTCACGCTTTTCCATTTTCATAGTTCCTGCTCAAAAATTAAAATTATATATAAATCAATTTAAAATAATATATGATATTACTTTATGTTGAAATTTTTATAACTTTAAGTTCATTTTTAACCCGATCACGTTAAATTAAGTTTGATTAGTTATCGAGACGAATTAAAGTAGCTTACAAATAGAATGAAGTTATTTATATATCCAACAATAATATAAAATATTATATATAATATAATTATCTAATATATATAATTATGCATATATAGGATGTATACTATAATTAGCATGTCATATATGCTGAGTACATGTTATATATTGGAGTATATTATTTGTTATAAATAAGAAGGAATTGCATAAAAATATGTTTCGAAAAGAAGGAGGAAAAAAAAAAGTGCTTGGAAAAAATTAATTCGAAAAGGGATTGCTTATAATTTTCATCCCTTGGCATGTGCCTTCGTTCTATGGTGGGACCCATGGTCAATTCACCCGTTATAGAATTCATGGAAAGTATTTTTAAATGCTTAAAAGTTTGATATAAATTGATTTTGTTGAAATATCAAAGGTTGAATCGATGGAAAAAGAAATTCAACTAAGAAGATTGATAGAAAATTAAACTAACCTTTTATACATAAGAGAAAAACCTTTTCATGTGTATGTTATTGGCCGATTTAGAAGAGCCCAAATTTACGAGGTTCATTTAAGCCTGTAATGGATAATTCAGAATGTTCTCGAAAATTTAGAAAATTCTAAAGTAAGCGATAGATAGGATAGGTGGATGCATTTAATATAAAAGTAGGTAGGATTCAGTTGTAATTGTTAGATCGAATTGATCTTGATCATCCATCTTGAAAGATCTCTTGTATATATAAGGGAGATCATCTCAATTATATTCATTTAGTGATTTTGAGGGAATATTATTTGCACCAGAGTTTCATTCTCTAAACTGTTTGAATGTGTTACAAGCTGATTTAGTTTTCCTTAATGTAATCAGAAATGCTAAATATCGCATGGGTTCGAGTGAGAGAATCCACCCATGACAAATGGTATCAGAGCCAAAAAAAGAGATTACGTAAGAAGAAAATGCCATTTGGAGTAGACAGCAATGCTTCAATGATCAAAGAGTTAGCTAACTAAGAAAACCGCCATGTCACTAAGCAGATAGCTAAGTCCTGGGACTCACTAAACTCTTTCTTTAATAGAATGAATAGAACGAAGCTAAGTATTGCTAAAGCAAATGAATAATTCAATGAGTCACAAAGCAGTCTTGAAGAGATGGAAGAAAAACTTTGAGGCAAGTTATAAGGAACATTGAATTAAGCAATTGAAGAGCTAAAGCAACATGATGAGGCGATCGAAGGAAAGAATGAAGTACTCCAAGCTCGAATTACAGTTTTGGAAACTAAGGAAAAAGCTTATGCAACTAAGATAGATGCTGCAATGGTAGCTATGTGCCAAGAAATTGAGGACTTAAGAACTAACTAACGGCATGACGAACGGTAACAACAAATGGAGTGATCATCCAACCTACTCATAAGGTTGATATGCTTAAGCCCGAACCTTTCAATGGGACACAATTTGCTCGAGAGGTAGAGAACTTCCTCTGGGGGGATAGAATAATATTTCGGTGCTGTAGGAATCTTTGATGGTCTTGGAAAGGTACGTACTGTTGTTATATATTTAAAGGATTCTACTATGATATAGTGGCGTAAGAAGGCAAATGAAATCAACACTTAAGCTAGTTTTGTACAAGAAATCAAGAGGCAATTCTCTCCCTAAAATACTGCTAAATAAGTAAAGGTGAAGTTACGTCACCTAACTCATAAGGGTGACATCAAGCAATCTATAAAGAAATTCTCAAAGCTGATGCTAGAGATCCCAAACCTCAATCAGGATAACGCTCTAGTGATGTTTTTAGATGGTTCGAAACTTTGGGCAAAGTTGAGCCAAAGCAAAAAGGAGTAAAAGACATCTCTAAGGCCATAGCAATTGCGGAAGGCCTAATAAAGTTCAAGAAAATGGAACACAAGACCTTGATAAGAAGGTAGAAGGGGGGAGTTGAGAAGGAAAATAATGGGAGTTCCTCAAGAAGGCAAGTTAAGATGGAAAAGAAAAACAATGATCAAGGAAGAACTTGTGAAGGCAAAGATGGGGAATGATTGAAGCTTCGAGAATTGAAGCGCTATTTCTATAGTGGACCCCATTATGCCAAGGAATGCCCAAAGAAAGATCAGTTGGTGGCAATTACAGTAGATGAGAGCTTCGATGAAGAGGACGAGACTAAACTGGGTTTTGTATGACTACTTAGTGTTATGAAGATGCAGAAGAAGCGAAAGGGGTTGATGTACACTGAGGTAATAATTGCTGGCAAAAGATTAAATGCCCTTATTAACCTCAGGACATCTTATCTTTTCATCTCCAAGGTAATAGCAAAAAAGATGGGAATAGAAGTAGAGAAGACGAAGACATGGCTTAAGATAATAAACTTAAAGGAAGTCCTTACTATTAGAGTCACCAGGGAGATAGAGCTCTACGTAAGAGGGTGGAAAAGCAGAAAACCATCAAAGTAGTACCTATGGACAACTTTGCATTTGTGATTGAGATGGAATTCCTAGATTGTATTGATGCACTTATTGTTCCCCGTACTAACTGTATATGTGTGCTCAAGACTAACTCTTAATGTGTGGTACTTATCACAAGGAAAACCGATCAGGCTACAAAATTCCTTTCCACCATGCAACTAGCTAAAGGCTTAAAAAAGGATGAAGTTACGTATGTAGCTACTCTGAAGGGGGAGGAAGAGACAAGAAGTTAAGAGGCAATTCTACATCAAGTGGGAGAGTTAGTAGAAGAATTTAAAGACACCATGCCTAAAGAGTTTGCCAAGAGGTAACCTCCAAGAAAGGAAGTGGATTAGGCGATTAAGCTAGAACCAGGTACAAAAGCTCTTGCTACAGTTTCTTACCGCATGTCCCTACAAGAGTTAGAAGAATTAAGGTGACAATTGAAGGAGTTGTTGGAAGTAGGATCCATCCAACCATCAAAGGTACCTTTTAGAGCTCCAGTTCTCTTCCAAAAGAAACATGATGGGTCTCTCCGCATATATATTGATTATAAGGCCTTTAATAAGGTCACTGTGAAAAATAAGTACCCTATTCCTTTGATAACAACAAGAGATACAGGGTCTAGTCCTTAGGCATATGAATTTGCAAGAGAATGGAAAAAAAGCCAAGACTTAGCTCAAGCTTACTTAAACAAGGCTATCAAGAGAATGAAGAAGGTTGTAGATAAAAAGTGTCAGTTAATGGAGTATCAAGTAAGAGATTAAGTACTTAAGAAGTTACATCTAATCCAGCGCACCAAGGGCTAATTGCACAAAAGACTAATGAGGCATTATGAAAAACCATTTCCTATCATGAAATGGGTAGGATGGGTATCTTATAAGTTGGAATTACCCCTAAGATTAAAATTCCACCAAGTATTTCATGTTAGTATGTTTAAGCCATATTATAAGGACACAGACAACTTAAGTAGAACAATATCAGAGAGGGCTCCAATCGGGGTTCGGGAATCATATAATAAAGAAGTTGGAGAAATTATCGCGGATAGATATGTAAGAAGACGAGGCTACTCCTTTAGGCATGAGTATATGGTTATTTAGAAAGGAAAGCCAGAAAGTAAGGCCAATTAGGAATCTATTGAAGCTCTACGGTAATTTCTAGACAAGATTCAAAAGTTCTATGAAGAAAATGCGATGAAGACGTCGCTGGAATAAGTAGACAAGAATGTTACGAGCCAATTTAGAAGGACCCAAACTAATGAGGTTTGTTTAAGCCTAAAGTGGATAATCTATAATGTTCTAAAAAATCTAGAAGGTTCCAAAGTATGTGATAAATATGATAGGTGGATGGATTTAATGTAAAGATAGGTAAGATTCAATTGTAACTGTTAGATCGAATTAATCTTACACATCTATCTTGAGAGGTCTCTAATATATATAGAAGAGATCCTCCTAGTTGTAATCATCTAATGATTTTGATGAAATATTATTTGCATAAGAAATTTTCTCTTTACTTTCTCTCTCTAAACTGTTTGAATGTGCTATAGGCTGACTTAACCTTTTTTAATGTGGTCAAGAATACTAAGTGTCACATGGGTTTGATTAAGAGA
Source organism: Lumnitzera racemosa (assembly GCA_024138005.1). NCBI lineage: Eukaryota > Viridiplantae > Streptophyta > Magnoliopsida > Myrtales > Combretaceae > Lumnitzera > Lumnitzera racemosa. The sequence continues at coordinate 83,653,793 of JAMXBC010000012.1, forward strand.
ATTTGCCCGTAACATGTACATCTATTAAATAACACTAAAAGCATCTTCCAACAATGCATAATAGGAGTTCTGAATTTTTTTTTAAATTTACACAAAATAATTATCAAATCATCATATCATCCTATAATAGAAATTGTAATTGCTTACTATACATTCTACCATAAGATCAATGTAAAAAGAAAAGGAAAAAAAAAAGAAAAAGCTAAGTATAGATAATAAAACATGTGATTTAGTTTTTCCAGGATTATCATAAGTTTACTAAAATAGTTATTTGCAAGCATTTACCAATGGCTAAAAGTAAAAGTAAAGAAAAAATTTAATAATATAAGTAAAATAATAATAATATTAATAATATCCATAGTTTAAACTTCTTATTTTATAATTTTACTTAATGTCATAAGAAAAGATTTTTTTTTTAAGGTCAACTATGAAGGTAAGGCGAATAATTTAAATTTTAATATATCCTGATGAGAAACCAGTATTAATACTACTAGATTATAATAGTTTTGATTAAAAAAAGATGTTCTTAAGTGGTAAAAATAATAATATTTACCTTTCTCTCTCTCTCCATGTGTGACTTCCCACTATAAGCTGTTTTAGAATAATATGATCATTAATTTTATATTAATGTATAATTATTTTAATATTTTTAAATTATTTAATAAAAATATGATAAGCTCTCCAAATTTAAATATAATTATATTATATATGTCAAGATCGTAAGAACCCCTATCTTGTTTGCTGAATTAAAATAAAAATAATTAAAGGATTAGTTGTTGTATTTTGCATTTTGTATTTGTGTGTTACGGAGAATTATATGTTCACGAGCATTTGCTTATCATATTTTGTCCTAGAATTTAGCTTGTTTCAGTTTAAATTTTTCAGGTGTAAATATTTAAGAAATAATTCTGCAATTTATTGGCTTGGTTAAGGATATCCAGATTACTAGGTTGGGGAGCATCTAATAATTTTTTTTTTTATGAGATGATAAATTAAATTAGGACAGATATAGTTCATTATATGATAGTAATTATTTGTTTAGAAAATTTGTAAAGTTTGTTTTTGTAGTTATGTTGGTTCCATGTCTCATTGTGGTTGCTGTATCGATGTCATCGTTATAGCATGAAAGTGGAAACAGCAAAATCTATGCTTCATTTGCGTAAATATTAAGCTGGCTTATAAAAGCATTCGAAAAAAACTAAAAGCAATTTGAACGATTTAATGATAGACAAGGGCGAAAACTAAAAGAATAAAAAGTTGGGGATCTACAGAGATTTTTCATGATTTTACATTATAAAGTAAAGTGGGAGGCTCCTCTCTCTCTCTCTCTCTCTTACATCCTTTTTCCAACTACTATCATGATATGACACTGGACAAGCACAATAATATGCAAAATACTATATTTAATATGTGTATGTTTAGACAACAAGCTCAACTAATTACTTTTAAGCCAGATCAGAACAAAAACACATATATTAAGTATGCGTCTTCGTTATGGCATTTATGAAATTAGTTTCGATTTAATGGGTAATTTTATCCAATTTCAACATTATGGTTATCATAAAATGTAGCACACATAACATGATCTACGTCAAACGAACAGATGAAAATTAAAAAAAAAAAAGTGAACGTAAGGACATATAAATTAGCTATAAAGTGATATGGAGAAAAGTTTTGATTTTGGAATTAGGTAAAGCAAATTTTGCGGTCAGGAGAGAGACACGTGTGTGTAAAAAGATTTAAATAATTGGGTTCCTGAGTTTTTTGCATACCAGCCCTAAGGAGATAAAAATAAAAACAGGAATACAAACCTGCTTTTCAGCATTGATTTTACACTATTACACAAAACACGCTGCCACCGTTATCATTCTCCTACTTACATCCTTCTCCTTCTCCTTGATTGTTGCCAACTATTACTATCTTCCATGGATACTGCAGCAAGCGGTGTGGTGGAAGTTGCCAAATGTCTATGGGGTTCACTGGCAGAACCTGTAAGCTACATCTATAATCCCACAAAAAATTTGAAGCCGCTAGAAGATGAGCTACAACAACTGGTGAATAGAAGTGTTGATGTTAAGAATGAAGTTGAGGTTGAAGAAGTTAGGCAAGGAGGTAAACGTACACAACAAGTGGATGGTTGGCTGAATAAAGTGCAACAACTTCGTGATGAATCTCTTCAACTCATTCAAGAAGGGAAGTCATGTCAACACAGCAAGTGCTTTGTGTGGTGCTGTCCTACTAACTGTCGATCCAACTACAAACTTGGAAAGAGAGTAAGCCAGTTGCTCGGTGATGTGAAAGAACGCCAAGCTGAGGACTTAAATCCCTTAGTTATTAGACTGCCTCCTCAAGTACGTGAGATGCCTATAGAGGCCACTGTCGGCCTTGAATCCATGCTTTCTCAAGTGTGTCAATGGCTTCATGCAAAGGATGTGGGAATCATTGGATTATACGGGATGGGAGGTGTTGGGAAAACCACCCTCTTGAGAAAAATCAATGAGGAGTTCAGTCGCACGAGCCATGGATTTCATGTCATCTTATGGATTGTTGTATCGAAACAAGTCGATATAGAGAAGATAAGAGAAAGCATAAGGAAGGCTTTAGGAATTGGAGATGATTTATGGAATAATCAATCTGAAGATGCAAAAGCTGCGGAGTTATGCAAAGTCTTGAATACAAAGAAATTTGTACTATTGATAGATGACATATGGGATCGACTCGATGTGGCTGGAATCGGGATTCCTATTCCTAATTTACAAAATGGATCCAAAATAGTGCTTACGACTCGGTTGGAAAATGTATGCAACCAAATGAAAGTTGACAAAAGATTGAAAGTCCAATGTTTGTCGCCAGAGCAAGCCCTACAGTTATTTGAAGCAAATGTTGGTGAGGACGCCCTGAATTCGCACCCAAGCATACCTAAATATGCTAAAGAAATTGCTGAAGAGTGCAAAGGCTTGCCTTTGGCTCTTACTACCATTGGGCGAGCCATGTCTAGCATGAAGACTCTTGATGACTGGTCAAGGGCATTAAGAGTTTTGAGGAACTATCCTATTGAGTTCTCAGAAATAGTGGATGTTTATAATTTGCTACGTTTCAGTTATGATAGACTGGACTCACTTCACAAGAAATGCTTTCTTTATTGTGCCCTCTTCCCCGAGGACCATGAAATTGTAATAAACGATCTCATTGAACTTTGGATGGGGGAAGGATTTCTGGGTGAAACAAATGATCTACATAGAACACGGGATAAAGGTGAGTTTACAATCTGCAACTTGAAGTCCGCATGTTTGTTAGAGGAATGCGGGCATAGTCGAATGTTTAAGATGCACGATGTGATTCGTGATATGGCACTATGGTTAGCTCGTGATCAAGGGAAAAACGAAAACAAAATCATAGCGCCAGAACAAGACGTAAGCATCTCTAGCTGGAAAGAAGCTGAAAGAGTATCTTTGAGTGGTCCGAGAATCACTCATGTCACGAAATCACCGGTATGCTCCAGTCTCGTAACATTACGGATTAATGGAACTATGTTGGAGACATTGCCAGAGGGGTTTTTCGATTCTATGCAGGTTTTAAGAATTCTTGATATGTCATGGAATAGTAAGTTTAAGGAGTTACCTATAGGAGTTGGAAGACTAGTCAACTTGCAGTACCTTAACCTATCACGAACAAGCATTGAAGTGCTGCCCGATGAATTGAAGTACTTAACCTCTTTGGTATGCTTGCTGCTAGACGAAACACATGAGCTTGTAAATATTCCAAAGGAAGTAATTTCAAGTCTCTCGTCTTTAAAAGTTTTTAGAAAGACTGGATATAGCATGCTTCTCAATGATGAAAGAGGGTTGATAGAGGGGCTAGAGGGCTTGAACCAGTTGGATGAACTATCACTTGCCGTAAGTACTGCCTTTAACGTCCAGAAATTATTGTTGCAGTCTCCAAAATTGCAATCGATCATTACAGAGTTGAGAATCCATCGGTGCTCTGATTTGACTGACATTAGAATACCGACTTCATCTTTGAGGAAAATGTTGCGTCTAAATGCACTTATATTGGTGAATTGTGATTCACTCGAGAGCATGGAAATATATGAGGACGGTGAGAGTATGATTCCAATGCATGTGAATGACCGTCTATCAAGAGGGTCAGAGTTGACAAATCTGCACCGTGTAGGTATCTTGAGCTGTCAGAAATTAAGGAACCTATCATGGCTTATATATGCACCAAACCTCCAAAGCCTTTATGTATATAATTGCAGCACACTTGAGAAGATCATTGATGAAGATATTCTGCAACATGTAGATGAAAATGCAAGTGCAAGGCTCTTCTCATCTCTCAGGTTTCTTTCTTTGTCCTCTTTACCAAAGTTGAGGAGCATTCACAACAGAACATTATCATCTCCTTCACTAACAGAAATTAACATAGATGGATGTCCTAGATTGAAGAAGCTTCCCTTTGACTCTAACAGTGGAAAGAATAATTTAGAGAGAGTCCGAGCAGAGCATGAATGGTGGAGTGGATTAGAATGGGATGATGAAGCTGCTAAGGATTTTTTCACCTCAAAGTTGATTCCTCGGGATTATTAGCTAAGATGTTTATGTTTGGTTTAATCAAATAAAAAACTAGTTGAGATGTTTATGTTTTGGATGGATAGTGATGAAATTTGTGTTGAGAATGTAATGTAATGGTTATGTGGAAATGATTTAATTGGAATTTGTATTATTTATTTATTTTAATTATCTTTCTTTTGGTGGAAATTGATTTTTTTTTTTTTAGTTAAAGATGCAGCAATTCATTGTAACTAAACGTGGTAGGCTTTAAGTACTGTTTTAGGTGTGCTGGGTGTGCAAGGAAATGCTTTTTATATTTCATTTCGTGAAAAAGTTCAGAAATATATGTCGTGTAGTGTAATGTATTATATACTATGCATTATTCTTGATTCAACAAAATGACTTGTATTATGCATTCAGGTTAGCTTCAATTTCCATGGTTTTTTTTTTTTTCCTTCGATTCTCTCTCTCTCTCTCTATAATTTCTTCTTAAATATTTGGAAATTTTGGAATATAAATAAAACCGAAAAATGCTTTAGGTTGCGAAAGAAGTAATTACATGGAAAAGCTGCTGCGGTGGGCTTTTAGTACTATTCTTGTATTTTGGAAAATTTTTAGAAAATATAAAACTCAAAACCCCTCTCTCTCTCTCTCTCTATTGGATTCCTACTGTAAGCTACGATCCTTCCCCATTTAAGAATTTTTCTACAAAATCGATGTTTTCTCATGGTAATTTATGATGCTTCTAATTTATTAATGTAAAAAACCATGTAAGAAACATGTGTAGTGTAGTGCATTATTCTCATTTAGTAAAATAGCCCGATGGGATTGTTTGCTGGTAGATATGTTTATTCTTGGGTATTATTTGGTTGTATAATTTTTATAGTATTAGATTGAATAAAAAGAATTTATTCCATAGTTATAATTTTGCTTGGTAATTAGATAAAAATTGAGTTTATGAATTGTATAAAATGTTTAAATTTTATCTTCTTTATATCATAATATAAAAATAAAAATTACTAGATAAAAATAAAAAAAATATTTTACATTTTCAAAAGTAGCTATTCATGTTATAATATTGAATTAATTAATATTATTTTATTAAATGTAAAAAATATTTATTTTATAATACAAATAATTAATGTTTTAATATATATTTTCTATCCAATATTATGTAAACCAAACATAACACAATAAATTTATACTTATCATGTCTAGTTCTCTTTATTCAATTTAGTCTTTATAACTAAACGCCATTTTTATCTTTTATTGTTTGCCTGCACTTAGGCCATAACATTCTTTATTCAATTTAGGTTTTATAACTGAACGCTATTTTTATCTTTTATTGTTTGCTTACACTTAGGCCATAACATTATTATTTCTTTATTGGACATGAATTTTCCTAAGTGTACCTTATATGCTTGAAGTAGCCCTATCATATTTGCATCTCTTAGATTAGCCTCAAAATCCTTAGTAAGAGCTAAATGGAAGAAACTCGAATACAATAGATATTATGATTATAGTATTTCTCATGCACAAATTGATTATAGGTTTTCTCATAATATTGCTTTTATTATTTCCACATTACTCTAACTCCTTATGGCAGTTCCATCATGTAGTACATTTACTATCAAGTAATGTGAAAACTCATGTAATCTTAGCAAATGTATAAATTTAAGGTACTTCTCATGGACAACATGTACCTTTAGTTTTTTTTTTTCTCCCTTTCTTTCAACTTTATGCACCAAGTCGGTTTAATAAGTTGTTGTAGTAATGCATTCTATATTTAAAAACAAAAAGGCAAGCCTTAGTACATCAATAGACATTTTATTATTATAATCATCCTAAAAATAGTTAGTAGTTCAAAATAGCATCAACCTAGAGGCTAGAGATTCATGTCATTTTAGGTTGTGGTTTACCAAGATCTCCTTAGTTTCTTTGAAAGCTATCACATTTCTCTTTTTGTCAAACTTTAGTCAACTCTACAATTACTTTGTTTACTTTCTTTACCAATCCAATAGGCTTGCAATATGCACATAATTTTGAACATTTGTTGCAAAAATTCATGCAATCATGTGTATAGCCATTAGTTTTGGTTGATCTAATTTGTTGTTCTCCTGCACTGGCAAGGGATGAAACTTGTTATGGTGTAAGGTAATGTTACAAATTGCTTCAATCTAATAGTTCTCTCTTCACAACATTGCATCTTATTAGAAATTCAAGAACTCCTAATGATAAAACTAGATGTGGTTCAACTTCTTTATTTAGGGCATTTCCTCTCCTACAACTTGTAAGCATAATAAATTTCAATATAGAAAGGTTTACTTTTTCCTCTTTGCATTTGGTAGAGCAATCTGTGCTTACATGAAATATAAACAAATCGTGATTATTGAAACTTACTAAGGTATTGATACAAGTTGAAGGCCATTAAACTCTTTATTCTCATCTATGGAAGATTTCTTTTTTTAGAGTAAATTGAATAGCTATCAATGGTGATATGGTGATGTGCCTAGTAAGGTATTGATACAAGTTGAAGGTTATTCATAAGAAGAGAAAATGTTAATGGTTTTAACCAGCCAACATTTCAACTAATTAGCAATAGCAAGATTGTAAACACTATTACTATTGCAAGCATTGGCCTCAACACTTTGGAGCTTTTGTTATTTGGCACATTGGGTTAACAATGCACATCCTAATAGGTTAGGTAATATCTTTCGATCCTTTCTTCTTTTGGTTGAAACCGATAATGTGTTTCTTTTATTTTTCATTTAATGCTATTCAGTTGTCTTATTCATTCTTTGCTTTTCTTTCTTGTGCTACAAAAGATATATCAGAAGATTAGTAGTTTAGTTTGATATTAAGCTTGATGCGAAACCCAAAGGAACTACTTTGACACAATAAAGATTTATGTTGTGTAGTTTTACGATCAGCATAAAGAATACTGATGGCAGGGATGTCCAGGGTTTAGCAAATGAAGGATGTAGTATGATATCCAAGGAAGGTTCTTACTTTAGCCAATTCCATGATGGCACCAATCCTTGGATGGAGAGATATGAATATGGCACGAAGTTTTTGGCTTCAATTCTCTTCTCCTAGGCTGTGTAGGATAGGCATGGCCCCTTAAAAGAGATGGAATGTAAGAATACTTACCTTTTGTTAGTATTTTGATTAGCATAATGTATATAATGCACTCATGTTACCTAATTACACAATTTATCATCAAAGTTTACAATCATCATGTATTGTTGATTGCTTAAGATTCACAATATATAGTAAAACGTTGCATGCAATCTAAAGATGGATAAGATATTCTTCTTTTGGTTCTAGACTATGGGATTTAAACGATACCTTCGGACTACAGATTGTTTAGGTACAGAAGAAGTCCTCTGCATGAGCATAGATTGCTCTATATATGTTTAATTTAAACTAACAATACTAATCTTTTATGGATCCTATGCTGAACTTAATCAATGACGATGAAATATTGAGAAGAGTAAGATGAAAAATTAAAAGATAGCCATATGCCTTGAAGTACTATTCACGATCTCTTACTATTTTCCTATATTTGGGCAACAAGATTGGAATTCCTCGAGTAATTTTCCTAAGTGTATTGTTTATCCTCGAAGAGGTCTTGTCCTCCTTGAATCTATTAGATTCATAGAGTTCTTAGTAAGAGGTTATTGTAGGGAACTTAAATGCAATTGATACTCAAATTTAAGCATGGATCATGTGTAAACTAACTAATCACAATAAGTAAAGGCTATCTCATAATAGAAGTTTCAACATATCTAGTATAGTTCAACTACCTATGGAAGTTCCATGTTGCATTAGTATTTAATATTTAGTCATTTGTGCATGCTTTACCACAACTTATGCTTCAAAATATCAAGATCAATATGAGAACAACTTCTTAAGAACATTTTGCTCATTGACATGAAATTCATCAGGTTGTCTTAATAGAAATTGAACTTCTCTTGTCATGTTATGCAACTAGTATATTAAACTAAAAATATCCTTGGAATCTAAATATAGACACCATTTCAAAATTATTTTTTCTCCAAAACTGAAGGTGCGTGCTTTGCAAATTTGACATAAATGAATGTAATTTACAATGCTCAATATGAAGAATGCTAAGAACAGAGATGTCTAGAGTTGTGCAATTAAAGGATTTAGTATGATATTCAATAAAGGTTCTTGGTTTAATAACTCAGTGATGGCTTCAATCCATGGATGGTGAAACATGTATATGGCTTGATGTTTCTGGTCTTACATCCTGTAACCTAGTTTGCATGGGATTATGGGCATGGTGAAGCACTTAGGCTTTCTCCACTTCAATGCTATCTTGTTGGTATCCTTAAACTTTGCCACAAGAGCCAAATGCAAGAGTGAAGATGATAGGTAGGAGCTGATGTCTACATTGCTTGTAGTGAGATAAGCATTACATAATTACATATCTTTGATAAAACAAAATTACATATCATATAAATGGAGATAATTTACACAATTAACTATTTTGCTTTCTTTTTTTTCCCCTGCATTCATATCAACCTAATAGAAAAAAAAAAGGAAATACCAGTTCCATTCTTTTCTTTTTACTTCCCTTTTGTTTGATCTCATTTCTCCTTATTTCACTTTTCTTATTTTTTACAACCAAAATGTTAGTGATTATTATGATAATATTGAAATTAGTATTATATTTAAGTGTGTTTCTTTAATAAAAATAATATATTTGCAAGCTTTAATACTTTTCATCTACGTGATTATGGTCTTAAATCACCATGACTATTTCATGACAACTAGCCCTTTTTTTAAGTTAATATCATTAATGGCCACTCCAATTTTAGGACTTGTTGCTACTAGAAAGGTAAAAGAGATGATGATTAATAGAAAAAAAAAATGGTGAAACTTCATTTGTGAGTTAGTGAATAAATGTTGGTTTAAAAAAAAAAACTTTGTAAATGTTGATTTGTGATTTGTTTTTAGATTAGGTTTGATTTATTTTATATTCAGTTTCATTGTAATTTCATTAATATTCTTTATACAATAGGTGTTTTCACAATTAAAATCATAGTCAATTTGGTGAAGTTCTTTGACCTTAAAAGAGTACTTTTATGATTTTGCATATGTATATCAATAGTTGTAATCCAATGAACTTATATGCATAAAGCCTCCAAAGATTTTATGTATGTGATTTTGACACACTTAAGAAGATCTTTGATGAAGATATTTTGCAACATGTAGATGGAAATGCAAGTGCAAGGCTTTTGTCATCTCTCACCACATCTTACTTTGATTAATTCACCAAAGCTAAGGAGCATTCAAAACTAAACCTTAGCATCTCCTTTAGATATTGGAATGTTATAGTTTGAAGTTGCTTCCATGTGATTTCAATAGTGGAAAGAGTATCTTAATATAATCCTTAATAGAGCCTAAATGATGGAGAAGATTAGAATAGGATGATGAGTCTGCTAAGGCACCTTATGCCAGAGTTTCAACCCTTTATGTAAGATATGGTGTTGTTCTTATACTTAGTTAAACAAGATTTTGCTTCCTTAGTTGCATAAGGATTGCACATCAGTTGCACATGTTTGTCCATTGGTGTGGGATTTCAATAGTTACTCAAATCGTCAATATGTTTGCCCCTTCGAGTGGTGAATTTGTTTACAGAATCAAGCATGGGAATATGAAAGACTCATAGTCTAGGGAAATAAATCAATGTATATGTAAATGCTTGACTTAGAATTAGTAATCCTTTTGAGGGGTTGGATTATTTATCTGTTTGGTGCGAATTAGTGTTCGTTTGTTGCTAGCAATTGTTTTATTACATGTTTGATGTGTTCATTTGTAATCTTATCAGCTCCTTAATTGCCAAAATTAAAACTTATCGATTCCTTTATTTTCTTAGTTTGGGATTGTCGTTAGATTATGATATTAGGATTAGATGTTTCTCCAAGTCATCCAACAAATTGCTCATTCAAAATGATGGTAAAGGATTCATATATGCCCGCTACCTACATTCCTGCTGCAGATTTTCTGCATGGGATTTTACGCAAGCATCTCACGCAAGGTCAGCTAAGGAGATGGATTTGAGATAGTTTCAAGAATTCTATTTGCTAGAAAGTTGGACTAAGGGACAAGACATGGAGAGGGGCTGGAACTAAGGTAAAGAGGATATAGTAACTTTCATAACTATGAACTGATTTGTGTCTTTGCATTAATGCTTTTTTAGAAACTAATGTGAAGATTGTTCTCAGGATATGATAGTTTCTTTGGTAGTATGCATATAATGCATTGTTCTTGTTCAATGAATTGGCTCCAACTACTTGGATCGATCAGACTTTAACGATTATTTTTATAATACTAGAAGTAGTATAATCATACAAGTGTCTATTGGCTTTGGAACTAATTTTTATAAAGGTTTGTCTAAGAGAAAATAGGTCAATACTCATTCATATCTTATACAGTATCCATAAAGCCTTCGATTAGTTAACACAATATGAAAACTACCCTTTTTGCTTTAATCCAATAGTTAATCATTTCAACTAATTTTCAAGACAGCTGCTAATGAACAATGTACCAGCTAATTTTCACCTAGTTGGTGGTCTTTGAAACAGTTCAACCTTGTCTCAATTACTCTGTTAATAATCTCCTATCCATGCTGAAGTTGTATTATTAAAATAATCGTAATTTCAATTTGCATAATTATTAATTGTAGAATTGAACCACTACTCTTAATATGCAACAATAAGATCTTGATTGACATGTTCGATTTTTCTAAAACTACATAACATTACGAAAGTAACATAATGACTCTATATATATAATTAAAGGGGAAGGGGTACTTTTGGTGTCTATATCTCCCATACGCGCAAGCGCGCGTACATATACACATGCACGCACATGCATGTATACACGCACGCACATGCATGTACACACGCACGTGTATACACATAGACACACACGCATATGTACATGCACATACATACACACATCACATACGCATGTGCATAAAAAACATAATTATGCCTACTAATGTAAAATATTACAAATAGTTACATTTGCTAATATGTTATTTGTGCTAAGTCAACACTATTAAATATAGTAGGTAATGTTTAAATGATGCAACTAAAAAATATTAGCCTTTCAAAATCTCATAACTAAGGATTCTAACTTTCCAATGTTCTTATTATCCCAAATAGAACAAATCAAGTTTGAATCTCCACTCTCTCATTGTAATATATATATATATATATATATATATATAACTATAATAATACATACAAACAAATACAAAATACTAAACACCAAAGAGATAACACTTGCAAATAATACTGTTACTTGAGCAAAATAACCTAACTTCACTGCAACTACTAGCAAAATTGCTTTAATAGACATATCCCATCGATTGTTGTACAACTTGTGAAGGTGTACATTATTCTTCTCAACATGTTAAGAATATGATTGTATGATAGCCACAGGTCAAGCATTCTGATAAGCCTATCATCCCCTTCTTTGTGCCACCTTTAGCCCTTCAACCATTACAATCATACAATTGAACATTATGATCTTAATGATAGGGAGAAAAAATTTATGATGATCCTACTCATATCCATCGATTTATTTAAACTTTATGTGAACCATAAAAGCACTTAGGTATAAATCCCAAAATTAGATTTGTAGAGAGGACAAAAGGCTTATCTTTAGTGGAATCTCTTAAGTAAAGTGATGAATGAGGCATTTTTGAAGAACATCTTTTCTTTATTTTCCCTTTTATGTAGTTGACCTCCAAGCACAACAATAATGGGTAAAAAGAAGATTTCACTAATCGGCACACAATTTTTCATGTCCTGCCAAGCGCAAAAGATTTTACTAGTGGATCAAGTCGTTCAATTGTGAAATTAGCTATCTTGTTCAAAACAGTAATTAAGCAGGTTTATTTAAGAAGACATGCAAACCATGTTCCTTGTACCACTTTCATGTGAATCTTTCTTCATTTGCACCAACATAGGTGTGGAAAATGATCGAAGGCGTGTAGGAGATATATTCTATAAAATGATTTGTAAGCAAATCCAACGATGACCATTTGACCTTTTGCGATTAGAAGCAAAAGAACGATCAATAGATACTTTCCTACTTTATTGGAAATAAATAAATGAAGCAGCACATCGTATTATTAGCTCATTTAGTGCTATTATAAACTGACATTAAGATTGCAAATTAAGCAATTTTAGGATGGATTCACTAGTCATTCTAGAAACGTATTAAAACTAAAGGCTAGTACGGAGGCACATGTATCAATTTTTTTTTAAACCCAACATGAGGTGAGCTCTTGGAGCATTTCATCTACTAAATTATTAACTTTCTAAGGATATCGAGGAAATTATAAATGCAAAAGAATGAGAAGCAGATAAAAAAGAATTACATAGCATACTCTAAAAAAAGCTAATGTTAGCAAAGATTCAATCCATTCACAGATATCAAGTTCTCAAAACAAAAGTATGTATATCTAGCTTGATTATCATGAATGTTCATAGTTACAGAATCAAAATATGTACCTTCAGGAAGCAAGTAGCCTTTGCTTAATGCAGGTTTCTGGTAAGGAGCAACTTCAAAGATAGATAAAAAAAAAAACTTAAGTCCCTAGGAAAAGCAAAAGGTGACAATCGAATTGTTACATCATTAAAAAATAGACAAAATGCAAATAATAAGTTAAGAAAGATGAAATTTTCAAGGGTTGGATAATTTATTTACCAAAAAGAAAGATTTCAGGGCATACAGGCCCCTTTCCTTAGTTAATAAAACATAGCCACAATATCCATATATGATAGTCAATGAATGTAAGGTTTCATGTGCTATCCAATCCTTGTGCTGCCAAAAATTTCCAATGTCTAAAGCTATGGAAGAAATATAATATAGCTGCTTAAGAGCCATTATTTCAACAAAACCTATCAGTATAAAACAACACATTTCCCTTGGTTCAAAGTTCCAAATGGATGAAATCGAAGAATAATCATCAATCAGCAACTTCACTTCACCAGATTAGACAATAACATCAGTAGTTTTCTTTTTGGTTCTTTCATTGCACAATCCTTTAAAGCATAGAGCTAAAAGAATTTGTACATAATAAAGGACCTGTTTGCTACAACTTAAGAGAGTTTGTGTTTAGCAATTCTATAACTATGGCATAGTGGGGAACACAACTAAAGTAAGAGGGAAAAAGAGATTGATTATTGTGATGCTTGATTGAATTTTAAATATGTATAATCAAAATTCTTCCACTAATTATAAGAAAAAAGGAAGTTAAAAAGTATACCTTGTTTTCTTCAGAACCAACAGGGCAATGTTATGAAATTTGAAACAAAAACCAAATTGGTGCCACATAAGCACCACAAAAGCGATACCTAATATTGAATTCAACTTCGAAAGCTAGAATAAGCACATAAAATTTAGAGAAAATAATGAAAAGATTGAAACTTTAGAAGCTTACAGGTTTTTCTGAGATGATACAAAGTTCACCAAGAGAAAAACCTCTCTCAGCGAATTCAAGAGCAAGACTCTTCAACAAAAATTAAGAATTACTTAAAGGAGGTCCATGTATGACCTTCCTTCTTGCTGAAAAGCAAGAGTCCTCAACCAAAATTTCAGTTGTCTTATCAAGACATAGATATTTAGTTATGTTTGGTATAATAGGAAATTATCATGAAATCATCTAAAATCTGAAAGGTAATAAAAAATAATTAGTATAACTTTGAGCCTTTGAAATAAATTTCAATAATCTTCTAATCCTCCAAAATATATTCATACAGGAGTAAGAATGTAAGAAAATTTAGAGTATTCTTCTAAGTTATCTATGTAACTATGTAATTTTTCATCACATTACATCCATTATGCCCAATAACAAACGATGACTTGTTACTAGAAGCGAGATAGTAATTGATTTGAATGACTACCAATAGAAAACTGGAAATACTACTTCGAATTTGAGAAATGAAACCAAACAAAGCATAATTACATACTGCTGCAAGCAACATATAGGATATAAACAAGAGATGGTATACAAGTACCTCCATGACAATGCAATGGCAAAGATAAACCAACCTCTCATGAATTATAAGGTACATCTTACCCTATTAAAAATAGTATGAACTTCAGCTAGTTTCACCCAAGTTAAAACTTAATTATACCCCTACTTATCCAAACAAGGATAAACCATTTACATTCAAACTAATTAATTTTGCAGCCTAAGAAACCCCACCCTTGTTACACTGTCAAGCAATCACAATAAATTCTAGGCAATATAACTACTAAATGCAAAACAAAGACTCCTTATCAATGGAAAATATTAAGAGTCTGCCAGGTACAAGATGCATTTGTTAACAGTCTATGAAAAGAACTGTTACAACTTTTTCCTACATTAGTTTATATTTTAGTGAAGTATAATAATTAGTCTTGTAAAGATGGAAAAACATGGTTACTAGCTTAAACTAGTGCTCAGGGAACCATTAATAAGACTCTTCATTACGGGAGTAGTGATGGTGCCATATGGGCCATGCATGCATAAATATTCAATATTCGTTTATTTGGTAAATTTCAGCAATTCAGTAACACTTATTTAGAGAAATTCTACACTAAGTCAAAAAGTATGTTATCCAACTCCATTTAACAGGAAATCAGCAAGAGATAGTATTAATATTACACTATGTAACCAGAAATCAACAAGTGTGTTATCCAACTCCACCATAAGAAGAAAGAAAACATGAAATGTAAAATACATAGAAAATATTAGCTTCCCGCCATATAGTTATAGTCGACAATATAATCCATGCATTTTACAGTCATATATATCCACTGAGGCCAAATAGACCCTCTAGACAAGAAGGTGTGACCTTATGTTAGTCTATCAACAACCTACATAATCAAAAAGCAACAACCAAGAATTAAAGTCTATTATATACCACAAATCAATGGTAGATCTTGTTTGACCGACAGCATGGGCCACCTAATGAGTCATGCTCTGATCACCTTCCTTAAACGGTGAAGCCTCTCCATCCCGAGAAACAATTCCTCCAAAAGCTGGAATGAGGAAAAGTAGTGGCCTTCTTAGCCTAACCTTACACAAATATTCTACTATGGAGTTTCCACATGAGATTCTGCATTAGACTTAGACAAGGATCATGCCAACTGCAAATTAAAAATAAAAATTTGGTTTAGGTGTTCACATGTACAATCACTTCAGACAATGATCTTTAGCAGAAAGACCATGATATTTTCTTTTGGATGATTAAATAATTATGCTAGAGATCAATGTGCAGTATCTTCATTTATTATGCAAGAGATTGCATTTGATGGACATATCTATATAACTAGCCAATGGAGGAATATTATGATAATTTCACTGCCATTTTGTCTTTCCAAGTGAAAATAACGGAGGTCAAAGTCAAAACCAATCCCATAGATGTAGCAATTTTGACAATTAAATAAGGCATATGTATATTGACATTTTCATCTCTAAATACTTTAATACCATAAACACAGCTTTTCTTTTTAGATCTCCAAAATCAAATGTTTTTCCTATATATCAAAGGTGGTCTACCTTGTTAGCAAAAACAAAATAAAAATAAATAAAAGAGAAGGAAAAGAAAGACAAGAATCCAGTTTCATGTTAAAATGCAACAACCTTTGCTAATGGAAGTCATCAAGAATCAATCAGAATTACTGGAATCAATCACTTATGGGACAAATTCCAATCTTCCAAATCAATTGCCCACAGCCATGCAGTCAATTATAGATACATATGTGAGATATGGAAAACATAAAAAGGTCTAACTCTTACAAGCAAAAACATTATTGTTTAGAAAGAGAATGGATCAACATAATGGCTCTCCTAGGAGGTGGAAGTAGATGGAGAACAAACAATCTTGAATAATTTCAAAAGAAATATGAAAAAGACATGGGAAAAAATGCTACAAATGTATTCCAAATCGTCTCTCTAACCAATAATGGAACCAAGCTAAGAGTTTTAGCCATATGAACAAACCACTTACCAAAAAATTAAGAATAAGCCCATATAATAAAAAGTTCAATAAAACAATATGGGGAACATCATAAGACAATAACATAGAAAGAATACAATTTAACTGCAACATTTATTAACAAGCAATCACATACTAACACAACTAACTTCGTATACAATTCCATCACCACCAACACAAATTAGTCTTAGAAGGGTAAAGGACAAAAAGAAGAGTTTAGGCAATCTAAAGAAAAAAATAAATAAATTGACTATGATCGGGTAATAAGAAAACTACTCAAAAAGTGTTACCATCAGAGCATATGCTGAAGTCAACAATGGATGCCACTAGTAGCATTACATATGCCAAATTAAAGTAATGAATAGCAAATCCCATTACATTAGGCATTAACACGTTTATTGTCTGCCATATTCACATAAATACCATGTCTATAATTCATAGGTTGAAGGGGCAGACAAAACTAATTATGACCAAGTTTAATCAGTAACTGTCAATGTATTAGAAGTCAACTTTTGATGACTAGTTTGTGAGCTTAAAATGGTTTTGGCATGGAAAGTAACAAACTAGTGGGTGGAGCATATGAGACCTAATAAAGTAGGGAAAGGAATGTAATCTAACTCTAATTGCATTCCCATTATTGATAAATTTTAGATTCCAAACTAATTAATAAGTTTCCCTAAAAACATGATTAAGCAGTTACAAAATACATTTTGAGATAGATTATATAAAATAGCATACAAGATACTTATGAAACCAAACTAAATATCTACAACAAACCAAAAGGATACTTAGTTCGATTAGATGACCATAAAAGTATTAATGGGCTCAACGAATACATAAACAACAAAAAATAAACCTAAAAGTTATATAAAAAGGAGTTTCTATGCTCTCTACTCTTCGCATATTTCTTTCCTTCCAAAGGTAGTAGCATCCAACTGCAAACTCCTTATTTTACACATTAGATAGCATTCTCAAGTTAGCCAGTACCCAAAAAAATTTAATAGAGATCGCTTAAGATGGATTAACTTAGTTTCAAGCAAGAGCATTCTCAATTTTCCTCCACAATCCCATGACATACATATATCCAAAAAACAAATGGTAGTGAGATTCTTCACTACTATGGCAAAGGAAACAAATGTTTCTATCCACAATGCCCTAGGAAAGAAGCTTATCTAGAGTAGGTAATTTATGATGGTTAATCAATCATAAGATAAGAGCATACTTAGGGATGAAATTCTTGAGTCACACTAAAGAGAACAAGTCCACCCTAAGAGCCTTACGCCTAACCATGAAGTAGGTTGATTTCATAAACATCAAATTTAACCCAAATACTTTCCAAAGCAATGCATCTTTCCTATCTTCATCAGGTTTGAGTTGACCAAGGGAGCTACTCAACTCTCTTTACCTCTCATCTCTCAGCCACACCCACTCCTTTCTTGCAATAAAAGCATCTAACATAGTATCTTTTAGGAGACCAAGAGTTATACTAGATAAATTTCCAATCCAACCAACAAGAGGGTGCTTAAGGTGCCAATCATCAAACTAGAAGAAGACAAGTATGTCGTTTCCAATTTTCCACTTGAAGAGCTATTTGGCTAATTCTCTATATTATAGGATCTTCCTCTAAGCCCAATATGCATCATTGGAACTTTGATGAACCAAAAATTTCTACCCCTTAAAAGCTCTTTCTTTACCCAACTAGCCAATAGCAAAAATCCCCCATCTATACAAAGGATCCATATATGCTTCAGCTAAGCAACTATTCGATAGTTTAATGTCAATAATACCCATGCCACCCTCCTCTTTAGATCTACACATGTCCTTCCAACTTACTTTAGCCTTAACCTTAGAACCACCTTTTCCATTTCAAAAGAAACTTTTCATTTTAGATTCAATGAGAAACATAATGCTCTTAGGGAGGATAAAGATCATGCACCAATAAACCTGCAAGGAATAGATGATACTCTTAATAAGTTGTAAGCTACCTACATAAGAAAGAAAGTTGCTAGTCTTGTGGTTAATTCTCTTTGTGAACTTTTTGACAAGATCCACATAATCATTCCAAGAAGTATATGTTGGTGAGAGTGATATACCCTGGTGTTTTATAGGCAAAGAGCTCATTGAAAACCTAAAACGTCAATCGTACATCCCCTAAATCCAACATCTACTCTACTAATATGGATGTGACTCTTCTAAAGATTTGCTTTAACTTTAGAGATGAAGTGAAACTCAAGCAATCTTTCTTTAATAAGAGCCAAAGTGCAGAGATCTCCATTAGCAAAGATGAAGACATCATTTGTAAAGCATAGATGGTTAAGTTTTTCTTTCTCGCAACTCTAATGGAACTTATAATCCTCCAACTCCTCTTTTTCTCTTACGATACATGACAACACTTAAGACAAACCAATAAGGAGATATAGAGCCTCCTTGCTTTAGCCCTTTAGAAAAAGCAAAATACTACATAAGTTCGCCATTAATATTTAGGGAGAACAAGGTAATAGTCACATAAGCCATAATCCACGGGGTGAATTGTTTAGGGAAGTTGTATTTTCTCAAAAAATACTCAAGGAACCAAACCTTCAACATCAATTTGTCATATGCCTTCATGAGATCCACTTTAATAGCACATCTAAAGCCCTTACTATTAGAGTGATATCCTCTCGTCAATTCTTGAGCCACAAGAATGTTATTTACAATTCTTTAGCCTTCTATAAAAACCATCTACTCTTTGCCAACCAAAGAAGGAAACACAATCTTCAAACACTCAGCTAAAATCTTATAAATACATTTGTAAATAGTGTTACAGCAAGCTATAGGCTTATAATCAACAAAGAAGGATCAATTTTCTTTTTTAGGCACCAGAGAAAGATAAGTAGAATTTGTCTCTTTCAACATCCCTTTTTATGCAAAGAAGTCCTTCATAGCCACACAAACATCCTTGCCTACTATATCCTAGGTATCGTTAAAGAAATTAGGTCCATATCTACCAGGGCCTAACGCTTTGTCTTTTGCTAAAGACCAAAAAGTGAGTTTTCTTCGTCAAAAACTATCTTAACTAACATCTCGAAGTCATCCTCTCTTAGCCAGTCAAGATATAGCAAATCAAGCCTGGAAAAATCTGAGTTATGAGGTGAAGAATCCGTCAATAAGTTATGAAAAAAGAAAACAGCCTGTGATTTAATTTCTTTAACTGAAGAGAGTCTAACACCCTGCTCATCCATAATGAACACAAAGGTGCTCTTATACTGCTGCTGCTTGAGAATACTAAAAAAATATCTATTATTTCTATTACCTAATTTGATTCAAGTGGCTCTATACTTTTTTTGTAGGAAAGATTCTTCTACTACACTCAACTTATAGTACTTGGAGAAAAGATCTTCACCATCCCAATCAGCAAGCAATGGGTGTAGTCTGCTCTCCATCCGCAACTTCTCAAGATCAGCTTTGGCATGCTTTACTCTGTTCGAGATGCTAGAAAAATGAGAAGAATTTAAGCTCCTTAGGTGAGGCTTGAGGTGCTTAAGCTTCTTATATACCTTATACATAACAAATCCTTAAACATCAAATTGCCAAACATTCTTAACGTTTTGCAAAAAGGATGGCTTAAGGCTACCAAAAATTGAAATACTTAAAAAGGATTTCCTCTCAACAGTAGAGGCCAAAGAGAGATCCATCAAAAGAGGGTAGTGATTCGAAATACTGGGAAGAAGAACCTTAATCTCTAAGGATTGAAAGGTATCCATCCATTGATTGTTAACCAAGCTATAGTCCAATCTCTGACAATAGGCTTTGCTCAACTAGATGAAAAAAGGGCCAACAATTCTTGTCTCCTCCACCTTCAAAATATAACAAGCATTATTAAAGCTTTCCATACCTTTAGTCACAACTTCTTACCCACCCCTCTTCTCTTCGAGATTTCTACATTCATTAAAATCAACCATGATCAACCATCGACTAGCAATAAAAGACTTAATGTTGATAAGTTCTTCCCATAGATTCTCCCTACTAAACTCACTGTTAAAGGTGTAGATGAAAGTCATAAACAAGCTATAGTCTTCAACTAGGTTGCTGAAAAAGCAATGAAAGATTGGCTTGAAGAAGCTACCATCAAAACATTCCAAATATTGGGTATTCCAAGCTACCCAAATGCACTTCACAAAAACTGGTTCAACATTCCAACGAGGAAGAACACTGTTTCTAATCCTTTGGAAATTTTGCTCATTGAATTTTGTTTCTAATAACCCTAAAAGAGAAATATTTTTCTTACCACAAAAATTATTACTTCCATACATTTTGCCAGGTCATTTAACTTGTGTAAGTTTTAAGCAGTTGTCAATTAATATATACAAAGAGAGAAGATGAAAACTCAATGGACAACTCTTAGATAAGGCAATAGAACCACCAGTCATTTTATCTCTATCCTTTTTTTTTTCTTATTGGCTCTTTTCTCCTTTTTGGATAACTCACTCCAATTGCCATCAGAACAACTAGAAGGGGGTAGTTTCTATACGCTAACTGCCTCTTCAGCAAAAAGTTCTTCTCCTCTTAAGGAGTTTCATACATGAGAAGGGGAGGAAGGAGAGGAATTGATTCCCATGACAGAATCTTCCTCAATATTAGAGGGTTTAGAGCCTCGCTCATCTTGATTAGGTGAAGAATCAAGAGAAGAGCAACAAACCTTGAAAAAGCATGAATTGGTTTAGATATAATCATAGACTTTATACCTTTGCCTTTGCTTGTAGTATCAAGAAATTTGAGTTTTTGGGGTTTTGAAGTCTTTTCCTCTATAACAACACCTTAGGGCTAAGGCACTAAGGTCTAGATAGAATTCTCATGCTGAGGATCCACTTCAACACTATTCACAACTTCTCCGACTTAAGATGGGACAACTTCCAAACTCTCTAAAATAAGGCATCTACTCATGCTATGCCCAAACACCTTGCAATGGGTGCAAATAGGGGGAACATATTGATATTCAACATCTACTTTATGTCTAGAGCTATCCACACACTCCATCTAAAAATATTTCAAGAATTCTCCATCCACTTCCATCTCCATAGATGCTCTAGCATATTTAACTTTTTCATTTGTAGCTGTCATAATATTTACTTACAGCGGTCTACCAATGGCACTAACTGTATAATCAACATCCTCAGTGTGTAAGAATTCCACATAACTTCACTCATATAGGCTTCTTTTTGGGCTAAACTCTCAATAAGGACATCCCAATACGCCATCTCTCAAGGACTAGGAGTTGTCCCATAGAATTCCAAGGCTATTGGAGAATTTTTAGAAGTGAATTTAAGAACTTAGTAGCCACACCCGTTGTTAGGACCTCAAGAAGTCCTTCCTTGCTCCATGATGTAGTCACAATTTTTTGCACAAAAAAGAAAGCTAAATATTTTCCCAAAAAATAGCCAACAAACGTGTTCTTCCAAATCTTTTCCCCTACTTTCGAGACTACCTTAGGTGGTTCAACCACCACCTTACCTCCTTCTTAGATGGGAGGGAAACAGGAGAGGGCCAGATCCACCCTAGGGCTAATTTGTTGAGATTATGAGGGAGATACAACCTCAACAAAGGAGAGACGAAGGTGGTTTTTTGGGGAGGATGATTTTGTGAAACTGCCTGGTTTTAGGAAACCACTTGATCAACTTAGTTAACACTATTATACACTTTAGTAGCCTGGTTAGAAAAGTTTTCCACTGCTTCAACAACTCTAGATATAGCCTTAAGGGTGTCATTAGAGAGGGAATTTTGACTTTTACAAGAATAGTCTATAGGTTTACTTGCTTTTTAGACAACAAGGATGGGAGATACAACAAAAAAAGTAATATTTTAATTTTCTTTGACTTTTTCTAAGCTGGCTTTTCAGACAAGGACAAAGCCTAGTCCACAGGTCCCATTTCCTTTTGCTTTTTCTTCCCTAAGGTGGACTCCAAAACTGCTGCTTCTTTTCCAGAAACCACCCCTAGTGGTGGCCTACAATGATGCCCTACTCAAAAAGGTGGAGTTACCTAGCTTCTTTCTCCTCTTCTTGAAACTTAGAGGAACACTTGGTTTCATAAGCAACCTATCAGCCAGCTCAGAAACTTGAAGTTTCTTGTTTAACAGTACAAAAGTTTTCATAGCTTAGAACTTAGCCAGAGAACCAAGCCAAACAGCCAACAGAAACCCACCAATGTCTGAAACTAACCTAGGAAGACAGCTAAAACTAATAAGAAAATCACTAGCTAAGAGAAAAAAATAACGCGAACCAAACTAGGGTAAATGAACCAAGAACAAGAAAAGGGAAAACAGACGAGGGAGGCTAATAGGTAGAGAACGGGAACAAGATAGGGACAAGAATAGATAAAGGGACATGTTTAGGTAAAGGGAAACAAGAAAAGCGGTTTTTAGATGGGAAAGTAAGGGGGAAACAGAAAGGGGAACCTAAAGAGAAGGGAGAGCATTTTCTCTCTCTAAAAAGTTTGGAAAAGCTCTATAAGATCTTTTTAGATTTTAATAATCGAATTAATTTATTATCATATTAGTTTTTCCACATCCACGAATCATATATGGATTAGTTTGTGTTGGCTATTACTATAGATATATATTTATAATATATAGTAATTATATCATATTTAACAAACGTATATAATTATAAATATATGACATTTACAATTTTAGCTTTGATGATGGGAGAAACAATAAATACCATGGCAAATTGGGGCACAAGAGTATACTAGTAACCTACCAGAAGTACTAGGTAGTAGCATTATCTACCTCATTAACCAACCTTTGAATAGCTATCTGAAAAAATAAGAGTGTTGTTTGATTTGCCGAGATAATGTATTTTAGCATTCTCAAGCCTCCATGCACAATGGTTAATCCTCCATCACCAAGAGAAAATGTCAAAAGATTTCCTAGCCATAGTCTTGACTAAAAGTTGGAAATATGAATGGCATTAGCAATTGATAGAGAATGTTACATGTAAATAGCAGCAAGGAATGATCGGTTTATAAGGTACAATGAGAGCAGCTAATATGGAGTGAAGTTCTTACTAATTCTACATGGCAGAGTCCTTAGAATCTTTCATTATTAGAAGGGACCTATAGTTATATTATTAGTAAATAGTCTTGCCAAATTGTTCATTAATCTTTGAATCAAAGGTAAATGGATGACTCAAAGATATTATTCTCTTTGCAATTGTAGCTTTTTAACAAAATATAATCAACCTAGCACCTACTAGCATAAATGCACAACTCTATGTAAGTGGTGACTCACTTGGATCAATA
This sequence comes from Lumnitzera racemosa, assembly GCA_024138005.1. Lineage (NCBI taxonomy): Eukaryota > Viridiplantae > Streptophyta > Magnoliopsida > Myrtales > Combretaceae > Lumnitzera > Lumnitzera racemosa. The sequence goes on from JAMXBC010000012.1 coordinate 83,677,652, forward strand.
AAAGATCCATGCTCCATTACATAGCTCTATTTATTAACATGGTCCAGACTTTTTCCTTGGCTAAACAAAATAAAGAGCTCATCACTAAACAATCAACTAGAAGCTGATATTAGTTAAATGCACCGGTAACAATCTTCACATCATGAAACCAAATTCCTAACAAATCAAGGTTATTAGAATAGTTGAAGATGAGCCATGGATAGATTATTCAAAAATTATGATTTATTGATCATCAATTTAAAAGTTTTCCTAATTAGACTCTCCTTTGGGTGTAAAGATAACAAACGTTAAAACCTAAGCCTTAAAATAATTTTCTACTGATCCCAAAAAAGAAAGGAAAAAAGAAAAGAAACCCAATTTCCAACCATAGGAAATGTCCATTGAAAGCCCATGGTGCTAAATATCAACTTAAACTTCTACTACCTTATTTAGGTATTTTATCACACACCTTCAAGGTGTCTTATCTACTGATGAACACTTTTAGTCAAGCTTGTATTCATTAATGGAGAAAGGTACAACAAAGCAATAGACAAACTAAAAGAGAACCTTATACCTCCTTTTCCTCATCATCTTCTAAGACTCACCTTAACTACGAGGAACTATGACAAATTCCCTAGGTAGATGTATCTACTACAAATAATAAAATCACCAACTTAGGTTTAGAGAAAAGAAAGAAGAAATCAACAATGGAAGAAAAGTCACGGTCCTATTTGTTGTCATGTTGAGATAGCATCAAGGGAGAGAAAAAAAACAATATATATATATATATATATATATATAGAGAGAGAGAGAGAGAGAGAGAGAGAGAAGGGGAGTACTTTGGTGATGCCAAAGTGAAGGTTGAGAAGGGGAGTACCTTAGCTTGGTGGTGCTAAAGTGGAGGTTGCAGGGGTATGTTGTGCAATAGATTGGTGATGAGCTAAGCACCATGCCTTTGGCAATCTTAGGAAAAAGTCTTTCGAGGTTTTTGTTTCAGAACGGAAGTTGCTTTTTGTTTTGTTAGTCTGTACGTAAAATTTTGAAGCATCCATTCAAAAGTCTAACTCCACTATAGCTCATTAATTACATGTTTACTTAGCGGAGAGTGATTTCGTTCCCTCTTATTCTTTATTAAGTTTTTATTATCATATTCATTTTATCCGATCATAATTTCTAAGGAATCAAAATTTATAAGGAATCTCCATTTTTAAAAATTAATAATTAAGGTTCCTTACTCGAAATAATAAATTGCGATTCTAAGAAAAAATGACTGTTACTATCATTTTCTTCTTCTTCTTCTTCACTAACGTCACCTATCATTATCGTCTTCTTCTCATGCACCATTACACCACTACCATCACTCACCTAACTTCAATGACTCACTACCAACAACTACTCGATAACTCTTTTGCCAATCAAAATATTTTGGTAAACTCTTAATTAAACAAAAACAAAATCAAGTTAGCATTATCAAGATTCGTTGAGATTAAGGTTTGAACAAAAAATTGATATCGAAGTGAAAACGATGGTGAACTCTCGTATAAAAGGAAAAGCAAAATCATTGTTATGGAGATAGTGTATGACATTCATAAGTTTTTATTTGTTTATTTATTTTCATTTCTTTGAAATCAAACAAGAAGAAGAATTTTTTAAAGTAAATCCTTAGATTGAAGATTGAGGAAAAAACAAAAAATTAAAGATGAAGGTTTGATGATGAAAATATCATATTAAAGACAATAATTAGATTTCTTCTTTTTGTTGGTTAAAGATAGTTTTTTAAAAGAAAATAAACACTAAAAAGGAAGAGGATGAAAGTAAAATTGACTTTTTAATTTCTATTATATGTCTATGCTTAATGAAGCTTTTGTACAACTAAACACTATAATTAATATTACCCTCTTCTTCCATTACATAAGAATCTTAATTCAATTCATCCCTTATTTAATTCAATGAAGTGAACGAAGCATAAATATTAGGATTATGGGTGATATACCTTCCCTAACATCTAATAAGCATAACAAAATCACGAGAGAATGGATAACAAATATAAACGTGACTTAATAAAACTTCCGATACTAATTATATTTTACCAGTATTATAAAAGGAATAAATTATTTTTACACTCGTAGAATGGGTACTCTATTTATTAGCATATTAGTAAATTCACACTTACAATTTACATATAAAAATTAAAGATAGCGATTTAATAAAATTTAAAGCATAAAATAAACTATTTGCATGACCTATAATTAAAGGAAAAGGAAAAAAAAAAACATTATGCACATACAATATGAAAATGCGTGAAAAGAAGAAGAAGAAGAAATCTGCAACTTGGGTAATACATTTTTAGTGTATTTGTTAAATAGGCTAAAAATATGCTAATCATATTTAATGAAGAAATCATTGGTATAATAATAAAAAAAAAAAACAATAAAAGAGATATTAATTAAGAAAATAAAGGTCTCTAAATGCAATATATATCTACATTATATGAATGAAACAATCATAATGCAAAATTAAAACAAAGATTTCCCTGGAAGTTGGGTGAAGCTGTTGCGTCTTGCATCAGCTCGGTATCCTATCGTCTTGCGTTAAATGGGACAATGTTGGATGAATTTAACATGAGCAAAGGTCTAAGGCAGGGTGGTCTATTGTCCCTATATCTATTCATTTTGGCTCTTGAAGGTTTAAGCCTTATAATCCATTGTCTAGTATCTGCTGGTGAATGGATTCCTCTAAAATTTAAAGGTACGGATTTGAACTTCTCGCACTTGTTTTTCACAAAAAACCTATCACTCATGGGGGAAGCTTCCCTAGATAATGCACAACAGATGCTTGACGTAATGACTTCCTTCTATTCCATCTCTGGCCAGAAAGTGAACTTCACTAAGTCTTGTGCTCTTCTCTAGAAATACGCCAATAGATGTAAAGGAAAGTATTTGCAACATCTTCGATATCAAGCCAACCACTGATTTGGGCAACTACTTAGGCATCCTTGATAAGCTAGGGGGAACTTAAAAGGGTAAGATCTCTAATTCATTATTGAAAGGACAAGAAAGAAACTCATGAGTTGGAAAGAGAAGCCACTAAGTATGGCAGGTTGAAAGATTCTCATCTCATCAAGCTTGGAATCCATTGCCAACTATTAATCTCAAGTCATTTCCTTTCCGTCTGGGGGTGTAAATAATCTGGAAGCCTTGTAGGGTTCATATGAAGAGAGAAGAAGTTTCATTAGATAAAATGGAATAAAGTTCGAATCGCTAAAGCAAAAGGTGGATTGGGTTTACTAAATATCAAGAAGAGGAATAAGGCAAACTTTATTTGATTAGTTCAGCAAGTTCATACAAAAAATTTACTATGGACAAAGTTGCTAAGATAGAAATACAGGATTCAGCAACATAGAGGTTTAACTAGCAGTGGTTCCTCTTCTGCTAAAGAGTTGAGAAAAGCTAACGTTTGGCTACAGAAGAAGCTTCAAGTAAAAATCCGAGATGGAAAAAACACAAGATTTTGGCTAGACCCTTGGAAGGATGGGGGGTATGTAGCATCCTAGTTGTTTGATTCCCTTAATAAGTTTTATAATGTGCTAACAGGGAGGCAGACTTGGAATGTCCACAACGGATGGAATGAGGATTGGATCGAATACCCCTTAGATGATAACATTCGGGCTAAGTTAGGTTACGTAATTATAAAGGAAACGGATAACATCCTTGATATTAGAAGATGGTCGTATGATGTTTCAGGAGAAGTTACAGCAAAATCTGCTTATGGAAGACTCCAACTGCCCTTAGAAGTCAGTGTGGCGTAACCTCTACAATGGCCTTAAGGGATAACTTGAGTAAGAGAGGCATGAATTTCACCACAAACTGCCCCTTACGCGGTAGGGCACCTAAAAATATCACCCCAAGTGTTCTATGATTGTAGCTGGACTAGAGATTTTTAGAGGAACTTGGGAGTTGATAATTGTATTAATCATTCAGAGTTTCGAAGTTTTCAGAATTGGATTAAACAGTGCACTTGGTGGAGATAGAAATGATGGAACTCTTGCAAGACCTAAAAGAGGCTTTAATCCTCTTCAGTCTTGGAACAATTTGGAGGAAGCGCAATGGGAGGATCTTCTCCCCTCAAACTCCCCAAGAAGACTATGTTTTTAGAACACATGAACGGTGGACCACCCAAAGGGGCTCAAAGCTGAAGGCTAATAAAAGAAGATTTGAGGTCCGATGGAAGAAGCCATAAGGTAGGCAGGTCAAGGTGAATTGTGATGGGGCTATTTGTATGAATACATCCTTTGCATGAGTATTGGTTATCATCAAAGATAAGGATGGGCAGGTAATAGGAGGTTTAAGCAAAAATATTAACCGCTCTTTCCTTTGGAAGCGAAACTGTAGGCAATTTATGAAGGTCTCCTTTTAGCTGACTGTCTTTGGATTCCTACCATTGAAGTGGAACTCGATTCGCAACGAGCACTAGACTGGCTGTTAAAGGAGCAAGCGAATACTAATTTCTATCATCCAGTTGTTGCGGGATGCAAAATCTTACTTCCTTGTTTTTCCTCTGTACAGTTTTGCAGGATCGATCAGGACAATAATGTAATGGTGGACACACTCGCAAAACATGATCTCCAATAAGGATTTGTGCAGTCTTTTAGATCTAAAATCCCGGACTTTATATCTAGTTTCCTAACTGATGATTTGGTTGGTTGTAATTTTGTTGATGGACCTCTTGTTCAAAGACCAAGACCTTATGCTATGGTTGGAGCTTCTTCTGACTCTATTTAATTTCCTTTTATATTACAATTCCCTTTACCGAAAAAAAAAAAAAAATTAGAGATGTCACCATGTGGTCTTTTTTAGTCAAATAATGCAGAAAAGAAATTTTTCTTATTATTGATCGTTCTTTAAAGGCACATATATAGGAGATGAAACCATCATGGAGTTACACAATAATTTTTCGTAAAAATGAAATAACTATTTTTAAGTATAAGAGGAATCGAAACTTTTGGCAATTAAGAAAACAAAATTATATGAATTTGAATGCCGAATTCACCAAGTAATCATTTTGGATTATCACCTTTGCAATAACAACATATACATAACAATAGAATTCCCCATTTACTTGTGAAAAATAAAAACAGTTATTATAAGCGAACAACTAATATGAAACTTTCATGTTCAAGAATAATCAATATAAAATCCTTAAGAAATCAATGTGAATTGATCTTTAAAAAGAAGTAAATTATTATTTTATTTTTTACTTAGAAATTAGCATAGCTAATAGGGGATGAACGGGTAATCCTACTATATAGAGTACCCACTTGGACCCTACTCCACTGGATTAGTTCAAGTAAGTAAAGAGAGTTATAAGGCAAGTTCTGAGTATTAATTTCTCGAAACATACTCCTCCAGGGTAGGATACGAGTATGATGTCAGAATACCCTGTACCCACCTTAGAACTTCTACTTTGGAGTGTACAAGGTGTAGAATTTAAGGTATCTTATATCAACCTATGATAAAATTTTAAAATGATATTGTCTTGTATCTATTATCCTATTCCTTTCTCTTATTATTTTTCTTTCATTGGATAAAACCTTGTCTTTGTATTCTATGTATCACAATTTTATAATTCAATAAAAATTTATTTTGATGATTTAAAAGGAAAAGATAAAAAAAATAATTTAGCATAATTCAACCAAGGGTCAAATGTTTCTAATTGCAGGGATTATTCTCTATTATATCTACTAAAGTTTCTTATCGTTATGATTAGATATGTTGCAAATATAAAAATATTTTAAATATTATTATTTGGTCTATCAGTATAGTTATAAGTTTAATATTAATTATATGCCCGTACGATATTTTGAAAGAAGATAAAATAAAAAAAAAAAGAAGCTTTCAGAGGGTACCCTATATCTTATAGAATTTATAGGGTACAAGATAATTCACAAATGTCACAACGTATGTTACACGTACAAAAAGTTTGAAACCTGTACTTGTAAAATAGAGAATAAATAAGGTGTTATATTCTACTAACCCTATATCCATTCATCCCTAGTAATTAGACCACTATGTAATTATGGTTTTTACAATATCACTCAAGATGTGGTTGATTGTTCGAATTCTTGTTGTTGGCTTACCAACCATTGTGGAGGCATCAATCATAATTGTTACGCTCTGAAGTCACAGAGTCGCAACAGTCCCGCCATGTAAACCATTCTAAGATAGTAATTGGCCTCATAGTACCTACCATAGACAAATCTATACAAGGTGTTGACGACTCCTCGCTTTGAAGTAAACAGTCCAATAAGGTAAGGTTCACAAATTTTAAATAAGCCTATATAATTATATGTAAAGTCCACAGAACTTCTCAGGAAATTTCTACATATACACAACAGTTCACTAATTTATGTAATAATTATCAGTCTTTCATCCTCAAACTACGAAAGACATTCTCACTACACATCATTACTAAGCAAATTGCTCCTTACACCCCTGGCTTCAAAAAGACTAACCTCTAGATAATTGTAAGGCGGCATAATACTTAAAGTGTTCAAAGATCAGGACCTGCAAAAGGATCTATAGAGGTATAAGCAACTACAGCTCAGTAAGTTGAATTAAAGACTCATGAATGCATATAAACACAAACAAGATTATCAAGCAATTATTTTCATACAATGCAACAATCAAGTGTCATCGCACAACGTAATCCGGTTCGTTGTGAAATCAAAGAAATTTCACCCGCTCCAATTCGGGTTAAGGAATTTTCATGTTATGCAGCAGCTTACAACCAAATCCAGCTTGTGCAATAGAGATCTCACTCCTCCCACGACTACCTTCGAACCATTGACTTTACCCTCGCCGCGACCTCCCCTCTTGTCACTTAGTTCGATTAAGGATGAAGAAGGGACCATTTTGCAATCCTGTGCTATCCCTTTCGAAAGGGTCGATATTTGGTTGGAGAATCCTATGTCCCCTAACGGGTTGCAATGCATGACACTTTTTGTTATTAGAGTCGAATAATATTAAATTCCATTTAGGGTGTTCAAACAATTTCACACCAATTCAATCAATCACAAAATCACTTACATTACAAATTCAACACGCATTCAGATACATCAAACACATGCGTAGACTACTTACAATCACAACCATATACAATCCTAAGTCTCCGAGTACCATAAAATAACACTCTAATACAGTAAGTAATAACCCAACTTACTTGAAGTTTCTCAGTCGCCAGATCACTCGATTATAAGTCGATTTGTCTCTGGATATCCTATAATACAAATAGGTCTTTTTAGTTCTTATACATTAATGATTCACATTCTAGGTTATGATTTAGCTTTTATTTACTAATGATTCATTTTACCCTATTTTGAGGTTCGGTTCCTAAATCAGATTCTGGTTTTGATTCTGAAATCTTAAATATGCTCGAATCCTAATGTGAAATTAATCACATTAAGTTCGAGTATTCTAATATCCCATTGGGTCTAAATTTAGGATTCTAAACTATTTGGTACACGCTAATCCTAATTGGGGTACCGGATTTATTTCTGATGTGAGAAAATCTTACACTTTTTTATATAAGTACTTAAAATTAAATTTTATTTCAGATTTATTATATTCTGATTTCTATTATTAGATTTCTAATTAAACTTAATTTTTTTATAATATTCTTAATTTTCTATAATTAGCACATAATGCCTTCATTACTTATACTTAACGCTCCAAAGGCTAAGATTATGTTTTCACATCAGAGATTAACATCCCTAAACATCTAATTACTATCTAAATAAGTAATTAGTGTCTTAATCATTTAATTAACCCAAAATTATCCAATTTTTCTATCATTTTAGGGCTAAAAATTAACTTAAAATTTTTGAAAATTAATTTTAAAAAAATGGTTTCATAACACTATTCTATATCCCTTAGGCATTCTACAGAAAAATTTTGAGCTCTAAACTACACTCTTAAACCTATTTATTTCTAATTCTAATCATGCTAGGTTTTGCTTAATTTGTTAAGAATCCTATATTTTCAAACGTGATTAAACTAAATCACTATTTTTCCCTAAATCTACACATAATAAAACTTCAGAATAACAAGTTTCATAATTTTCTGGGCAAAATAACTAATTTTAAGAAATTATACAAAATCGGAACAAATTAGAGACTCACCCGATCCGATAGCTTTTGGCTTTCCAACACCAGTCCAGGCGGTGGGTTTAGCATGGGGTGGTAGTGGTGGCTCGATCTCAGATGGTGGTGGTGTATGGGTTTGGTTCACTAACCTTAACTGCACAGCTTTTCTTTTCTTTTTTTTTTCTAGTTTTTCTCTTGAATTTCCAAGTCTTTCTATTTTTCTCTAATCCCTTACTGTCCAAAGGAGTTGTTTAAATTTTTTTCCTATTTATAGACATTTTTGGTAATTAATATGCATTAATTAGAGATGACATTGCCTCATTTCCTTGATTTTTGGCTTTTATGTTGCTTAATTCTAATTGGATAATTTTTCTTCTTTTGTTCCTAACTTGCCACGACCAGATTTGCATCATTCCATACCTTTCTGATTTTTCTTAATTAATTTAATAATTTTATTTAATTATTTACTAAGTTTTTAGCTAATTTAAGAAATTTCGCATATTTTTATCTACACGTAAATACATGTGGGGTACATGTCAACATTTCTAATTATTATTTAGGTCATTCTATGATTTTTAGTATACATATAATCTATCTCTAATAATTTATTAGTTATTACATTACACTTTTCGCCTTTTCGATGATTAATAATTATTATATTTAAATTTAAAAATTTTGTAGTCTCCTATTTTATTACCTATTTTCTTAAATTCAAGTTTACGGGATCATTTTTACTAATATTTCTCTCCATAATTTATAATTCGGGTTTGATTGGATCCTTTAACCGATTGCCTTAAACCTTGTGCTCTAAGTTTAATCTTACGGTTTCTTGACTTAACTTTATGACTTACAATAATTATACTTATTTCTCACATTCTTTTGTAATTTAAAAGATGGAATCTTTAACTATTTTATGTTTAGATTTCAAGCTTTCTTCCCACAGTAGCCACCGCAATCAACCCGTAGATGGATATAATGGATGTATTATGCACATAAATTATTACCATAAAAATGATGTTTAGAAAAGTTCGAGAAAGCATTAATAAGTCTAAAAAGTAAGGAAAATTTTATTTTTAGTCCTAGAATTTTATTACTTTTTTTAATTGAGTTCTTAAGCTTTTATTTTTTCTATTTTAGTTTTTAAATTTTCCAAAAGTTTGCAAAAGAGTCATTCGTTAGTAAACCATTAGTTTTTTCGTTAACAAATTGCTCTTTTATAAATTTTTGGAAAATTTGAGAACTGAAATATAAAAAATAAAAGTTTGAAGACTCAATTTAAAAAATTGGTAAAGTTTTAGGATTAAGTGTAATTTTCCATTTTTTTCATCATTTGTTAATTTTTCTAACAAAAACATGGATTACAACATAATGAATCAAAATAATTAATTGTGTTATTGAATAAAATATTAGTAAACAAATTATTTATCTTATTATAAGTATAATCATTATTTATATTTTCAATTTACAAATGTATAATAACATATGAACTAATTTTACATAGTATTATTAAATTGAATAAGCTGTAAAGTTACTTTATTAATATCGGTTTTCCAAATGAATGGATCAAGTTTGACTCCTTTTCATCCTAAATTATTGTAACATATAATGTGGTTATTGGAAAAAGAAAAACTATTTTTATATTTAAATTTGAAAAAATATAAAATTAAATGTGATTTAATTCCATTTAGAAAACAAAATTAAATCATTGATTGTTTGAAGTATTTTTTGACAAAAATGGAAAAAGTATAATGAAGGGACCAAAATATTTTTCCTACCTTTTTCATTTTAGGATCTTATGTTTTCATTTTATTTCTCCATTTCAAGACTTAAAGTTCTTAAAAATAAGCAAAACTGGCATTTTTGTTTTTTTGTGTTATAAGTACCGTTAAAAACCATGTCCTAAAGGGATAAATATATATATGTATGCATAGGTTATAGAATAAAAACAAATAAATATATAGTTTCTCTTAAGGGGGTAGAATTGCACTTTACATTTTTAATCCTCAAACTTTACTACTTTTTTAATCCTCAAACTTTACTACATTTTTAATCCTCAATCCATATTTACTAGCAGATACGTTGAAAATATCGATTTAAAAATGTCTTCGCTCTACATCAAACAACCTAGTTGAGAGATTAGACTTGTTTGTATACTTCGTAATCCCTTGTGTTTGGACCTATGCATTTGCTAAGACTGATTATGAAGCAAATAGATCGAGGATAAATGATGGTTTATCCTATAAGACAAGTTTTGCTCTCAGTTAGCAGAACATTTATCTGAATTAGGAATGGAGCCAACTATTAACTAATTGGATGAATCTCTTGCTACTAGAAATTATATGGGTTATTTCAAAATTATTTTTTCTCCAAAACTCAAGGTGCTGCTTTGGAGTTTTTAGGTACATAAATGTGATTTACATCAGTAGTGACTTTTTGTTGTAACTTCCAATCAACAGTTGGTACTTCAAAGCTGCATCAGCCTAAAGATTCATGGCATTCAAGGTGGTGGTTTGCAAAGATTCTTCTCTTAGTTTCTTCGATAGCTAAACTTTTCTCTTCCTACCAAACCTTACTTATCTCAATGGTCAGCTTGTTTACTTTCTTAATCAATCCAAATGCGATCAAAGAAAACTTATCCCAAAAGAAAAAAAAAATGTGCTCAAAGAAAGCACATTTTCATGAACATTTGCTGCACAAATTCATGCAATCATGTGTAGCCATTACCTTTTGGATGATGCTGATTTGTTGTTGTCCTACATTAGCAAGTCACTTTGGCACAAGGTAATACTATGAATTCCTTCCTTCTTATAGTTTTCTCTTCATAACACTAAATCATGATAAAAAAATTTGAACTTCAAGCGATCAAACTAGCTTTGGTTCAACTTCTTTGTTCACGGTGTTTCTTCTCATACAGCTTGTAAGCAAAATAACTTTCCCTACATGGCAGAAGGGTTGTTGTCAGTCTAGCAAGTATGTGGATAAACAGCAAGGTATTCCTTTTCTTCTCTAAACTTGGTAGAGCAATACATGCTGGTTTGAAATATAAACAAGTCATTATTATTAAAAGTTACTTAAAGGTAATCAAGTAGGTCAAGTCTATCAAACATTTTATGCATAAATATGGATTTTATTTTATTTTGCTTTGAATAGCATATTTATCAATGGTGATATGGCTGACGTTGTGTCACCGCAAACAAAATAAAAGTAGGAATGGTATTATTTGACCTTGATAACAATGGTGATGTAGTCTGCTAAGATTAAAATTAGAAGAAACGGGAATAGAGACTAAGTTTATCTTTTGATTTGGTCTGATATTTTAGTGGATAACAAAGACAAAGAGCGAGAGATATTTTTTGAGAACAATTAAGATCATCACTAATAAAAAAAAAATCATTGTAATAATTAATGCTAATTATATCCGGGGCATTATGCTTGGTTGAGCTAGGAAAGCTAGTGACAGTAGAGACTTATTAAGCGGGGAGGGTAGATAATATCAATTGGTAGCTCAAGGTTTATCCTAATTGCTATGATTTTATTATTTGCTTCGGATAGTATAGAGGTTTGGTCTTCATGAAGTATAGCTTTTTGGGTTACTTTTGATGATATGGATAATGGCTTAAAGCTAAATACGCTATAACGTCCTAAAACCTGAAACACCATAGACCGCTACGTATTTCTAGTCTTCTAATAACATGTCAGGCTCTAAAAACCACAATAAATATTCCAAACTTGACATTTAAAACCACCAATATCGGTATTTAAAAAAAATAAAACTGTAATTTCATAAAATTCAAACTTCATAGTTCGTACTTCACAAGTACTAACAAGATTAAAAAACTCTTTTATCTTTCACAGCGAAAATAGCGTAAATGAAATTAAACAACTAGTACAAATAGAAATTGAAATATAAAACAAATTCCATCTACAATTTTCATTTCAATCGTTATTACTACTCCTAAAATTGTTGGCTATCATCATGATAATAATCTCAAAAACCAACATCCGAGTAGTAATAACTACCATCTAATCTTTAACTCCAACATTCTCATAACTAGCATATTCTCTATAACTACAATCTTCATAAACATCATTCTGACTTATAGTTGAGAAAAAGAAATAATATGGTGTGCCGAAGCTCAATACGTAACACATAACCACATACATGTGATTAAACAATACATATTCACATGCATAGAAATGCAAAACAAGTAAACATACAATTCATTAAATTATCTTTGTTCTTAAGTCAAACACACAACACATAATAGTGGTCCTCATTTTAACTTTTTTTTTTTTTGAATTTCTGATATCACCCTTCATTAAACCATGGCTTAAAACCTTAATACCATTTTCCTCAAAACTTAATTATCCTTTTGATTTTATTAAGATTTTTATTGTTTAATAGCTCCCTTTTCTCTTTTTTTTTTTTCTCTTGGGTATTACATTCTCCTCCTCCCTCCCCTACCCCACCACCACTTAGAAGACTTTTGTCCCAAAAGTTACCTGATTATTAGAACAACTAAGGGTATTTCTTTCTTATCTCTTCCTCAAATTCCTAAGTAGCTTCTCGTTCAGTCTAGTTTGACCACTGCATTTTGACATAAGGAATTGTCCTTCTTCTTGATATTTGATTCTTGGTATCAACGATCTTTACAAGTTGCTCATTTGAGATTAGATTAGGTTGTAACTCTAACCCAACAATTTGTATAGGTAGATGTTTTGACTTTTGTTTTGGATTTTCCACAAACTTCCTTAACATTAAAACATAGAAGACATTATGAACTCCTTCTAAACTTGGAGGTAGAATCAACCTATAAGTTATCTTACCAATCCTTTCTCATACCACATACAATCCTACATATCTTGGAATCAACTTCCCTTTTATTCCGAACTTACTAATTCCTTTATTTAGAGAAACTCTCGACAGTACTATATCCCCAACTTGAAATACCAAAGGTCGTTATTGCTTGTCTACGTAACTTTTTTGGTGACTTTGAGCTGTTTGCATTCTCTTATTAATAATTTTGACCTTCTTCGTTATCTCTTGCACCAACTTTAGCCCCAAAAGTTACCTTTCTCCTACTTCATCCTAATGAACAAGCAATCTACACTTTCTTCCATACAAAGCTTCATATGGAGCCATTTGTTTAGTTGCTTAATAGCTGTTGTTGTAAGTAAACTTAACCAATGGAAGATGCTTGCTCCAACTACCGCTAAAGTCTAAAGTACAAGTTCATAACATATCTTCTAATATCTATACCGTTCGCTCGAACTGTCCATTAGTCTAAAGATGAAATGCTATACTAAACTATACTTTAGTACCTCGAGACCTTTGCAAACTTCTCCAGAATCTGCTTATGAATCGTGTATCTCTATCAGAAGTTATTATGATCGAAATCCCATGCAGTCTCATTATCTCTTGCACATACAACTCGGCTAGCCTCTCCAATCTATAATTCGACCTTATAGAAATAAAATGAGCTATTTTCATTAGTCAATCCGCTATTACCCATACCATATCATACTTTTCCTTAGTCCTAAAAAGATGCATAACAAAGCCCATGGTCACATGCTCCCACTTCCACTCTAGTGTAGGCAAGGGTTGCAATTTACTAGCCAATCTCTTATGTTTGATCTTTACCATCTGGCACTTGGTACACTTAAAGACATGCTCTACAAGTTCTCACTTCATGTTATTCTACCAGTAGTGCTTCTTTAAGTCCTTATACATCCTAATACTTCTAGGATGAATAGAGTACCCAGAGTAATGAGCTTCTTGTAAGATTTATTGTTTCAACTCTTCCCGATTTAGCACATACAATCTATTCCCATACCTCAATATACCTTCAGCATCGATGTTAAATTCAGTTACTTTACCTCGTTCTACTTTATTCTTAGTTTCTTAAGTACCCACATCCTCAAATTGTGTAGCTTTATTCTATCCACAAGAGTCAATTGAATACATAAATTTGCCAGTTTGGTCCCTACCTATCGCATTACTCTTTCCAACTCTAGTCTATGCATGTCTTCTAACAAAGGTTTTTATGATGTGATCAGTGCTGCTATGCTACCTTGTTTCTTCTTACTAAGAGCATCTGCCACTACATTAGCTATATTTATGTGATACTAACCGTTTACTTCATAGTCTTTAATTAACTTTAACCACCTCCTTTGTCTCAAATTCAACTCCTTTTACATGAAAATGTACTTTAAACTTTTATGATTTGTAAACACTTGACACCTTTCCCCATATAAGTAATGTCTCCAAAGTTTTAAGGCTAAGACATTTGCTACTAAGTCCAAGTCACAAGTAAGTTAATTATTTTCCTATGGTTTCAGTTGCTAAGATGCATAAGCAATTATTCTCCCTTCTTGCATTAAAACATACCCTAATCCTTGACTAGAAGCATAGTTATAAATAACATACTCCTTATCGCTCTAAGATAATGCCAATATTGGGGCTATCAACAATTTCTCTTTCAGTTTCACAAAACTTTACTCCTTTTTGAGTCAATCTAGTAAGAGGTGCCACTATCTTAGAAAAGACTTCGACAAATTGCCTGTAATAACCTACCAACTCAAGAAAGCTTCCAATTTTAGTCACCATTTGAGGTCTTGGCTAACCGTCTACTACTTTAACTTTTTTGTAGGTCAATAGAAATACCCTCTTTATTTACAATATGCCCAAAAAAATACACTTGCTTAAGCCAAAACTTGCACTTCTTGAACTTAGCATATAGTTTCTCCATCCGCAACCTATTCAACAAAATCCTCAAATGCTCTTCATGCTCTTCTTGACTTTTAAAATATATTAAGATGTCATCTATAAAGACAACTATAAACTTATCTAGATAATCTCGAAAGACCTTATTCATTAGATCCATGAATGCCACCGATGCATTTGTGAGACCAAATGGCATCACTAAAAACTCATATAGACCATAGCAAGTTCTGAATGTTGTCTTATAAATATCCTCTTCTTTAATCTTCAATTGATGGTATCCTGATCTAAGATCAATTTTAGAGAATACATGAGCTCCTTGCAACTGGTTGAACAAGTCATCAATTCTAGGAAAAGGACACCTATTCTTTATAGTCGCTTTATTCAGCTCTCTATAATCTGTATACGATCTCATGCTTCCATCCTTTTTCTTAATGAAAATCACCGGTGCTCCCTATGGCAACATATAAAGCATAATGAAACCTTTCCCCTGTAATTCTTTTAAATGAGTTTTCTAATTCCACCAATTCCAATAATGTCATTCTATATGTAGACTTTGAAATCGGCTTTGTACTTGATATTAAATCGATACTAAACTCAATCTCTCTAGCTAGTGGTAAATTAAGTAAGTTGTCTAGAAACACCTCTATAAACTCATTCATTATTGGAACTTCTTTGATTTTCTTGTCATCCCTTGCCTCTATAGTCATGGCAGTCAACCTACCCTTACCCCATAATTTATATATAGGGATACTTATTGGCTTTTGAACTTCTGACTTTAAGAAGAACCGCTTTTGTCCTAGGGGATTGAAATACACCACCATGTTATGGCAATTTATGGTGGCATGATACTTGGATAGCTAGTGCACTCCAAATATTACATCAAAATCCGTCATGTCTAAAACCTATAAATCTATAAGCAATTCTTAACCTTGAACTTTTATGCGTACTTCTCTACAAAATTGATCTGGCGCTACCCCCACTCCCAAAGGAGTACTGATACTTAAGGGTTCATAAAACAATTTAGGTTTTAAATCACATACGCACATAAACACATCAAATATGCATGAATGTATGGTACCTGTGTTAAACAACATAAAAGCACTAGCAAAGTGTTTAAGGAGCATACCTGTCATGGTGTCTTTTTGGGTATACTCTTAGAACTATTGTTGTTGAAGGGAAAACACTCAAGCTAGAGCTCTCTGTCTTAGCCATTAAGGCCTAACAACTGTTGCCTTAACCTGTGCCCTTACTAGGTGTTACACTGGAGTTTGTTGCGAAACTATAGTCGCTTGTCTTCCTGCTATCCCACAATCAATTACTTTATGGCCTCTCTGCTGGCAAATGTTGCAAAAGATTTGTAGGATGGATTTCTTATTACATGTTTTACTTGAATGCCCAACCTTACCATAAGAGAAACAAGCTCCTTCGGGCCAACTACATTGGCTCAACTCATGAGCCCCTATACATCATGAACACCTCTGTACTAGGCTATCACTGAAGGTAGAGGTGGGGGCAAAAATAGATAAGCTAGCCTAAGCTAGAAACGACCTAATTGGAATGGCCATAAGATTAACTAACAGTACTAAGTATATAGGTCTCTTAACCCGATCCAGATAAGTGACACTTGGCCCTATTCTCTTACTAAGAACTACGCTTGCCCTACGAGACTTCTGATCTTCTTTTCTTATCATGTACTACTCTAACCATTTATCTCTCTCCACAACGTCCGCATAAGCCGTCAATTGAAAATAGTTCACTTCATATTGTAAGTCTGCCTCTAACCCTCTTAGGAAATTATGGGCTCATGATCGATCATCAACTCGAATAGCTTCTGGCAAGAACTGGCTTAGTGATGCAACTCCGCCTCATACTCAACGAAAGACTTATTTCCTTGCTAACAATTGTAATATGCATTCTCCATGGCATCCCTTATACTATTTGGAAAGTACTTCTCATAGAATAGGTCTTTGAATCTCTACCAATTAACCAATCCCCGAACCAATATGCCATCACTAGTTCACTATAAAGCTATTGTACCCCTCAACATATAAGTAGCATAACTAACATTTCTCTCTTCCAGCATTCTAAAAGTAACAAACACCTTCTCTACTTCTTTTATTTGATGGTGCGCTTTAATTACAACCCCCTTCTTAGGGTTGAAAGGGTTGATTTGTCTAGCAAACTTATCGAAAGTATATTGTTTTTGTTGTTTCCCTACAAGTACACCTAACATGTTATTCATAATATGGAACAACCGAATACTATCCACTACATCTTGAACTTGACCTCATTAGGACAACTATCTATCTTATGGTATTTGACTACCTTACATGGTAGCATCGATTAGTGGAAATTGGCTACCTTACTGCTGTCCTCTTATGTTTCTCGCCACCGGAGCATCTTACTTGGTTCCAGCATTGTTGTTAAGTACAAGAATTCTTCTAAGTGACATCCTACAAGAGGTATAAGTATAAAAAGGAGATAAATAACTAAATTCTAAGAAAAGAATTAGAGAAAATATTATCGAACAAGAAGTAGAACAAATACTTAATGTAACACAAGTGTAATCCCCTAAAATCGCATTTACAGTAACCTAACCTAAATTTAGGGCCTTCAAGAAAATTTATCTAATTGAATCAAAACTTTACAATTAAGATAGAAAAGTTAGTCAAAGTGACCTTGTGAAGTTAGATTTTCAATATAATGACTCAAAATTTCAATTTTGCCCTTATAAGTATGATTACTTAATATAGTACAAAATTTATCGAAACCCCTAAAACTAAGCTTGAAATACGACGAGAACTTAGAGATAAGCTGATTAAGTTATAAAAAAGATAATATAGTATAATATACTATATTAGTATATATGTATTTTTATGAGTATTCCCAGGATATATAATAATTATAACTGTAATTTAACTCTAAATCACATAATTATATATAATATGTGAAGAATATATAAAAATAAATAAGAAATATATCTTAAAACATAAAAGCTATGTTAGAAACATTATTACGAGTACAAATATATGTTACACGTGATATATATATAAAATATATACATGTATGTAACAAATATAAATATAATATATATTATTAATAAATTCACTTAAAATTAACTAAAACTTATCCAAAACTAAAGAAAATCAACTGGATTTCACCATGGCACAACCTTAATAGCAACATAGATGAGTCAAAAGGATCAAATGCCCTCAAATTAACACCTCCTACTTGCTTTACATTAGATAATTAATTAAAAAAAAAATCTCTTAAGGGCTAAGGAAAAGAAGATAACCCCAACTTTGTATAAATATAACTCCTAACATTCAATTGAACAATTTAGAAGTTTAGAATCTCTAAAAAAAATTGGAAATTTTTTTTTACAAAAAATAGAAAAAATTTACAAAAACAGGAGAACCTATTGGGCTACAACCATACCTAACCCAATGACCACCTTACAACAAACCACTTCGGCCACCACTAGTCTACCCCTTGCCCAAGTTGTCCGACACCACCCCCTCCACTGCCGACCATCGAAGCTCCGAAGAACAAGCAAGTTAATTTTATGTCCTGTTTTTCATTTATTTTTAAAAAATAGTAAATCCACCCAGAAAATTTTGAAAAAATTTATATTTAGATTATTTCAGATATGCTTTTGTATGATATTTTTATTTTTGTAAAATTTTGAATATTTTATACACTTGTTTAAGAAAGTCACTATTCATCCGAATTTTGACTTTCAAAATAAATGCATCAAATGATATTGTTTCTAACTTGAAATTTTTTTGTAGAATATAAATGACATATAGATAATTTTTATGTAGCCTAATTTTTTATTCACGCATTTATAATATTTATTGTAATTTTTAGGGTAAAAATGTGAAATAAATAAGTTTCATGAAAATAATAGATGAAAATAGACTATACTGACTTTTGGTGAATTATAATGATGTTAGGATATATTGGAATTCATTTTGTATAAAAAAAATATTCAGGTATTTAAATATAATTTAAGGGTGAAATTATAATTTTTAATATATAAGCGATAAATTGATAACACAAAACCAAATGATGACTAAGTTCCCCATATTTTTAGGAGTTTATAGAAATTTTCGAAGAATTATTTGGTAATCCCAAAAATATTTGTTATGATTTTACTTAATAAAATAGCTTAAATTACGAACCAAGACTTATTTTTAGTACTTTGATTGTGGTTATAAATTAACTATTTATGCACATGCCATATGTGTAGATGATATTTTGATTGTGACAAGAGTTAAACTCATTAGCATACTATTCTACATAATTACATCGTTTTGTATTGTGTGAACTTATTTAGTCACCCCTAAACAAAATTTACAGTGATTTGATTACTAACAAAAATGGACATGCATAACAATCGTTAGCGGAACTTAGTGGAACGATTAGGAGTATTAGCCCAAATACCAACTCCCTTTGATGATGATAGTTGAAATAATCATTTCCTCATCTTTAGTTGAATTAAGTAACAGGCGAAGAGATCGCAATAAGGGTAGGGCCCGTGGTTCGAAAGTGATTACGAAATAAGGGTGTTCTCCATTGCATAAGCTTAGATTTGGTCTAATTTAAGTCGTGATAAAACTCTTCAATTTAGGTTGGAATGGATGTAATTTCTTTAACCTCACAATAGATCAGATAATATTGTGCAATATTTCAAATAATTGATTACATTATATTTCATCATAATTAATAATCCCATTTGTGATTGTTTGGTACGGTTCTGACTTCATCTTACTTACTAAGCTAATTGAGTTCACATCCTCATAAACTCTCTTGCAAGTAACGAGTAAAGATCAAGATGTTCAAATACCATCACCCCTAAGTTAGTATGTTGTTGGTTAGGAAGTAAGAAAAGGAATAATCCACTAGATTTAGGCTTTTGGCTTTTCTTTTGAGTTTTTATGAAACTAACTGGAAATTCCCTGAGACTCATAACTTATTATAAATAATCTTCAAAACCTATAGTTTTTGGTAAACTCTGACTGCAAACTATAACTTTACATGCGAGACATTTATGTAAATATTATTCTTATACGAGACAACAGGTTATATAAAATGTAAGCCGCGCAATCAGTTACTCGGGATTCAGTTCATAGAATTTAAGAAGATCGAGTAAATTGTTCGATCTGGTCCAAAATTTACAATGAAGTTAGGAGTATTAGTAAAAGTAATCCCATAAGTTTGAATTTAAGAAAATAAATAATAAAATAATTAATTATTGTAATATTGAATTATATGTAAATTTCCCGTTATTTATCGGAAACGTGTAAAACGAGTTTCGATAACTAATAAATCGATAGAAATAAATTATATATATATTAAAAATCATAAAATAACTTAAATAATATTTAGGAGTATTTATTTATACCATATATGTATTTACATGTAGATAGAAATACGTAAAATTACTTAAAATACTCGAAATATGCTAAAATAATACTAAATAATTAAAGAAAATTCATAAATAATTAAAGAAAAATCAAGAAAACTATGGAATTATGAGGAAATGTCGAGAAATGAAGCATGAAAATTTGGAAACAAAAGATGAAAATTTAACCAATCAAAATTAAACAAATAAAAAGTGGAATAAGATAAGATAAAGCTCAATGTCACCTCAATTTAATACATAAAAATCCCCTAGAGTTCTAGAAATAGCCAAATTTTTTTTCAGGAGCTCATTTATTCAGTTGGGAGAGTAGAAAAAATAGAGAAAACTAAAACAAGAGAGAATAAGGGTTTTCCAAATAAATTACAAAAAATCTGTACAGTTAGGGCAATTAGACTGAATCTATGACTCACAACCCATAACCAACTGGAATAGAACCACCACCACTGCCCAACCTGGCTGACACATACAGAGCTAACGTTAATGGTTGGAAGCGGATCGGACAGGTGAGTTCAATTTCCAATCCAATTTTATTTAGTTTTGTAAAATATTAAGTGTATTTATAAAATTATGAAATTTAATATTCTAAGGTTTTTAAGTATTTAGATTTAGGAAGAAAAACTATTTTGATGAATTTATATCTAGAAATATGTTGTCCTTAAAAAATCTTGCAAACACGAGCATATTTCAATTTAGAAATAAATAGCCTTAGGAGTATAGTTTTAAACTCAAAATTTTTGTATAGACTACTTAATGGATGTAGAATAGTGCTCTGAAGCCCCTTTTCAAAAATGAATTTTTGAAAATTTTAAGTAATTTTTAAGCCTTTGAAAAATATATATAATTAGTAATTTTTGAGTTAATTAATGGTTAATTGAATAATTACTGATTTAGTGCATAATTGTATATTTTAGGACATTGAAATCTAATGTAATATGATATTTATAGCATTTAGAGTGTTAGATGTAATTATTAGGATATTATGTAATATGTATATAATAGGTAAAAATGATATATTTTAAGCTACTTTTGTAATTTAAGGTTAATTAGGTGTAATTTTGATGTAGGATATTATTAGACATTGGATATATTATTAGATGATGAAGGATGATATATGTAGTGTTAAAAGTGTTAAATAGGTAAAATAAGTCAATATTATGTAATAATACATAATAGGCGAAATTGAAAATATAATAAATAGAAAATATTAGAAAAAATTGATAATATAATAATAATAGAATTATGTACTAAATCTTGTAGGAAACTTAAATTAGCATAATTATATGAAATATGTAAAATTTTCTCACATCAGAAGTAAATTTGGTAGTTAAGTTAAGATAAAGAGTATATCGTACAAATTAAAATACTGATTAGGGATTAAATATGATATTTATGATACTCGAAAATAATGCGATTAATTTCACATTATGGGTCAAAATGAGTTTCTAAGGTTTGCATATAAAATTATACTTAGAAACAGAACGAGAACCTAATTTAAAAACTAATTCGAAAACTAAATTAGAACTTAGCCTAAATCAAGAATAATTGTAAAAAACTTAAAAACCTAGATAATTAGGTATGATAAACCCTAAACAAAAGATAATAATAAATATTATAGAATAAAACTAATCTATAGCAATTATGTGGAAAACTGAAACAATATTTGTATTTTAGGGATTTTTAGTGATGGCCAGTACGAGTCGTACCTCGAGTAAGCAAACGAGAAGTTTAGGTAAATTGAGATTAATACGTTATTATATTTCAAAGTACTAATTTGTAACACTCGAAGGCTTGAAATTGCACTTGACTATACTTGTTAGATAGTTGGTTGTGCATATGTGTTTATATTGAGCTGATGATATGATTCTGATTTGCTGCTTTAGATTGTATTTATGTGATTTGTTTAAAATGATTGAACACCTTAAACCGAATCTAACTAAATATTTGACTTGTAAACATAAATCGGACCTGCATAACAACCCGTTAAGGGAGACATAGAGTTCTCTAACCAAACACTGACCCCTTTAAAAAGGATAGCGCTGGATAGCATAATTGATCCCTTCTTCATCCTTAGTCAAACTAAGTGACAAGTGAAGAGGTCATGACAAGAGTGAAGGCATTAGTTCTAAGATAGTTGTAGGATAAGCAGTGTCTCCATTATACAAGCCTGGGTTTGGTCGTAAGCTATTGCATTAAATGGAAACTCCTCAACCCAAACTAGAGCGAATGTAATTTCTCTAATTTCATGACGGGTCAGACAACGTCGTGCAATGGCATTTGCTTGAACATACATTGCATTTAACTGATTTGATTGATAACTATGTTTGTGTTTAAGGTATAGTTTTAAATCTCCATCCCAACTTACCGAGTTGTGATTGCTCACATCCTAATAAACGTTATTGTAGGTGCTAGCTAAAAAACGACCTATGTTTACTTTGAAGTTAGCAACTGTTGGTTCTCAAGGAGTGAGGATATAAACTAAAGACTGGATATACTCTCAAGTTTAGATTTATCTTTAAAACTTTTAATATTAATTTACAAATTACTCAAATAAATATGTTAGGTTGCTAAATCTTGTAAATATATTTAAATTATTTTAATATGTATTTTTCTTAAGTTCATAAGTAAATAACATATTTAATTTATGAACTATTTATTTCAAAACAGGTTAATCATGAACGCCTTATATAAATTAAGTCTAAGATAACGGCTATATGGTCAGTTCTTATCTTAGAATGATTTACATGGTAAGATTGTTACAACTTTGTCGCTTCAAAGCGTAACATAGAACATGTATTTTATAAAGCTATACCACAAGTTTGATCATTCATAGGTATCAAAATGGATACTTCAAGCTAGTTGAGTCGTATACGCCTTATGTGAACTATATCTAAATAATAGTTGAGAGGTCAGTTTCTATCTTAGATTAGTTTATACAGTGGAACTGTTACGACCTCTCCTATTTGGGGCGTAATAGTTATAAGTTAGTATTAGAGTGTAGGACTAAAAGAACCAAGTTTTGAAGCATCCAATTAAAATGACTAGACAATAAGATCACTAAAAGTAAAGTTGATAATGAATATAAAAGACATAGATTCATAGGATTATATATATAGCTTATATATGTAAAATGGGTTATAAACTAACTTTAACTTTATAATTTTAAATTCGTAGGAATGGTTTATTATATTTATAGTGGAATTTTGAATGGAAAAGGGATGAGACACCTATCGAGTATAAGATTTGGATGTAGAAGTCGTTACTAAATATGGTTGACTAAAGGATGTTTTATACTATTGATAAGATTATCGAAAACTATAAGCATCAGATGTCCTTTAGTATATAGGATGATTGGAGGATAATGAAGGATGGATTAAGACCTGCATATAATAAATATACTGTCATAACTGCCTATAAGAAGAAGTACTTCTAGGAAAACGGGGTTTTATATGTAATGATTCCTATACTGTACTTTCCTACCATTGTAGAAGTAGATAAGGATTACCCTTCGGGCTTTGATCAAGTACCCCTAAGTATGAACCCTATAAATTTAGCTTTTGAGTATTAAGTCGACTTAAGTATTATAGGTAATTACTCTAAGTTAACAGAGTTGATAAATTTAAAATTGATTAAAACTTTAAATTCGAAACTAAAAACGAATATGAAAAACCCTAAAATTTTTATTAAAACCTTAATCTCATACAAAAAACCCTAAATCCTATGTATATGTAAACACATGAGATTGAACTCAAATATAATAAAAACCCTAAAACTATAATCCTAAGCTTATAAAATATATAAATGTATCTTAAAGTAATAAAACCTAATAGAACACGGTTGTTGACTAACATGTGTAATCGCTAAAATCGTTAACGAATGAATGGAGATAAATCCCAAATATTTATAAACGTAAAGAATAACAACTTAATTAATAAAATTTATAAAATTACGAATATTATTTTGTAATTATTGATAATTTTATAATTTTACATTTAGAAAAGTCGACTTAATAATTTTTAATTTTCCCTTTTCCCCTTTCCTTTTCCTTTTTCTTTCCGTTGATTTTTTTCCCTTCCATACTGCCTTCCTATATGGATTTTAGCTACCCTTTGAGGTGTGTAAGTGGGTTAAATGGGCCAACCCGGCCCGACCCACGAGTTAAGCTAATCGAGCTCATTTGGCTCACTTTTTAAACAGGAAAAAAAATCTTGACCCTAACCCGTTTAAGCATAAATAGGTTAAATGGGCCAACCTAAACAAACTCACTTTAGCTTGTGGGTTAAACTAGTTAAACTCATTTAGCTTGCTTTTAAACGAATAAAAAAGTCTTGGTCCAAACCTATTTTAAAAGTGGGTTAAACAGGTCAACTCACAAGCCCAAACCCACTTATACACCTTGAGTTGCACTTGCTTTGCTTTCTTTTCTTACATGTGATGAAATATGTAACTTAAAATTAAGGTAGATAAGGACTTAGTTAAATCACTTCAACTTTACATCTTATCTTATCTTTCTCTTTCTTTTTATTTATTTATTACTTTTTCTTTCTTCCCTTACGCTTGCTACTTTTAGGATAAGTTACACCAAGTGTTTCAATTTTTTTCACAAATCAACACACAAGGAAAATATACATTCTCTCTCCCCCTTTTAATAAAAAATTCTTCCTTTCCTCCTCACTTTTAATTGATCCCTTTATTCTTTTATTTTACTCTAATAGATCTAAGAAGAAAAAGAGTTCTTGGTTTACAATCTTCAAGACACCAAAGAGGAGTATGCAAATAGTATGTATATTGTATTTAATTTACTTTGTAATAGCCAATTACATGTACTTTTGTTATATATGTATATTTTTTAGAATTACATGTATTTCGGGAATATGTAATATAGTTTATTTTGTAATTTTTTTTTCTAATAAAGCTACTTTTACATGTATTGAAAGATATGTAAAGTTAGTATTTTCTTATGTACATTTGTTCGTATATGTATATAACTATTTAGATATATAATTATATGTACATATATGTTATAGTTGATTATGTAAACATATGGCATATAGAAATATATGTATATATATGCGTATATAATATGTATGTTTATTTATTTTCATTATATATATACACACATGTATATTCGTTCGATTATATATATTTATGTATAGTACATAATTATATATGTATAGTACACAAACATACATATAGTATATAGTATATTAGTTTATGTTATGAATTTACATATGTACATATGTATAAATAAGATAAGAAACTTAAGTATAAAGGTATATGTATAAATATAAAAATATGTATACTAGTAGTTTAGTTAAGTATAAGTATATATATATGCCTAATTAGTATATGTATATATATACTAAAATACTAAATTCCTAATAAGTAATAAATATATATAATTACATGCGATGAGCATTAAAGAGAGAAAATAGATTAATTTACAAAATTTAATAAATTATAATAATAGATATATAAATATAAATACTAATTGATATTACAAAATTAGAAAAATTGTGAAAATTGATAAAATGACACATGGACCAGTAAGGAGCTGCCACATCAACATCTTCATTTAAATAATTAATTTATAAAATTAATATAATTATAATAAAATAATAATAATTAATGAAATAGAAAATTTTAAATATAATAAAAAAGTAAATTTAATAATAATTTACCCTTAAAAAAGTGAAATGAATAAATTAATATAGTTTAGACTAAAAAAATAAGAAAACTTCAAAAATATAAAATTTAGAAATTAATTCATCCATAAAAAAAACTTAAAATAATAATTTAAAAATATTTAAATCAAAATAATAAAATTCGTAATATTTTATGATCATAATGAAAAATACGAGTTACAACATCTAAGATAGACCTCGCTACATAAAAGTATGTCCGAAAACGATAAAAATCAATTATAAGTTTATAAAAATCAAAGTTAAAACAAAAAAGTTTCACATAATTGATAAAAAAGCTAAAACTCGAGATTTTATACAAATAAATAACTAATCTAGATAATTATCACTAAGCAAATGTATAGATTAGTTATTTCACTTAAATACTGATTACGTTTCTTATTTCATAAATATCAGGTAATCTCAATACGAATACCGACTTACTAAGTGGATTATTATTACCGTTGATAAACCCTATGGCCAAGTGAGTACTTTCAACGACTCTATATTTATTTTTTTATTGTAATTAGTGCATTTAAAGTAAATATTAATAACTTGATGTATAGGGGGTTTAGGTTATGCATGTACCTTAACATTGGTTGTGTTGTATAAAGTGTTGTGAAACATAATAACTAAATAACTTGTTGTTTGATCCATTACTGCATAATTGAATAGTTTATTGATATCGGTTGATCACCTAATAAATTGACTTAATTATATACAACTTAACTTAAATTAAATGGATCATGCATTAACACAAACATTGAATATAATATTCCGATCGTCACTTAATGCAAATGGTAATGAAAAGCTTTGTAGGAATGAGATTCTCACGTGATTTAATTAGTATAGTGCAGGAGCATTAGTAATAAGACCCTACCCTTGGTTTGTGTGTTTATCTAGCGTAAGAAACGCTAATTGTAGGTGGTTAGGGGCCAAGTCTAAAGACCACTACTATAGGGCATGAGCATAGACTGCAAGGGTCACCTCACCACTAAACTTAGAAATTCATGTACTACTAAATTTTGGAAATATAAATGTATTTTATGAAATATGGAATTTCTATATATATAGTTAAAAACTTAGGTGTTAGAACTCAATTGTAATTGGTACTGATAACTCTCTAACCCTTACTTCGAAGGTCGTTAAATTTGATATTGTATATAAAATTAATCAACTGCATATATTATTTGGCATACTGTATGTTCATGCATTCATATGGCTGTTAATAAATTATTTGATAACTTGCTAACTGGTATAGTATCAAGAATATCTTACTAAGCTCTTATAGCTTACTTCCCAATAAATTTCTTTTGTAGGTTGCTAGATTATCAGACGTGGGTTAAGAACTAAGTAATGACTATTAGCATTGACATGCATAGAAGTTAAAATTTAAAGATAAACTATATAGCTGATTTGATTTATTTTTACATGTAATTATTAATATTATATTTATATTTTATAGCTTTTATAAGTTTAAGTTTTGGAACTTCACTACCTAATATTATCGTTTATTAGAAATATCGATTCTCTACGGTTCTAAAGACCTACGGAATGTTAGATATTCGTAGTTATTTGTATTTTACAATAAATTTATAAACTAATAACTACAAACCCTAGTAATGAATTAAATAGTCTTGCAATCTCTAACTTGTAAAACGGTTTTCGTATTATGGGTACACACGTGATATGAAAATCTTAGACAATCCTATTAAGCCCCGTTAGGGTCATAACATCAGGTGTTCCACATATCCTTAGAAATTATCTCCCTAATGTAATTGATTGGTTTCTGATATATCCTCTAAACAAGACTAAAGGTATAGAAGTATTTTTGTAACCTCAAGAGCCTAAACCCCCTATGATATCACCTGAAAATCCACCTCAAGACTCTAAGCCAAATCTAGGGTTTGATTATGACAATGATCCTAAGGAGGATCTGGAGGAAGTAAAGGCTAAAGCAAAAGATAGAGCACAGGATAGTGGAAGTGAGGTGCATGAAGTGGTTAATATACCAAAGACCCCTATAATAGTGGAGATTAAGGTTTTGAAGAGACTGAGATGGAAGACTAGTTTTTCCTAGAAAATGTAGCAACTCTAGACAGTATGAGCAACTGAAAGTTGAGGAAATAGTAGAAAGATGGGTCTAGGGCTTTTGATATCAACCGACCTAGATGTTTTAATGTACCTAGGTCCCCTAGCAACTTTTGATGTACTTCTGACCGTCTGAATGTAACTTTTGTACTTTTGATGTTTTGGTTACTAAATATGTAAATGATATAAATAAACTTATGAATAGATGAAAATGATGTAAATAGTTAATCTAATATTGTTGATAAAGTGATGTAATCTTTTGAATGTAAAATCTAACTATCTTATGTACTAATATAAAAAAATGCAAGATCATAACAAATCTTTATTATCCAGTATTTGTATGAGATACAGATATGAGCAATGATCATAGTGAATGAAGCAAGTATATGATATAATGTTACAGGTGAAAACTTAAGGAGCCCATGGTGTACAGATATATTTAACCACATATAGAGTGCGTAATAAGTAGTATATGAATATATCATTGTTTATACATAGGGATGAAATACTACAAGTCTTGTGTTGATTGAAATCACTGATGAGGAAATCTATAGTTGTATATTGCCAATGTAGAGAATAATTAATCTAAATGTGAATACGAGTTGCTTAAATTATATACTAACTTTTAGTACACATATTGTAGGTGTAAGGTTAATAGTTAGTGAGTTATGAATTTGAATATGGCAAAGAAAGTAGATAGAAACAGAAATAGGAACAACCAACTTGAAGGAGTAGTACCACCTCTTAACCCACGTAAATCGCCTAAAAATGATGTACCACCTCCTACTCAAAATATGATAAACCTAATTCAATTTAGACAAATGTTGGTTAATATGAATACCATGATCCAACAATAAAGAGCTTTGATTTAGCATTTGATCATAGGTGGAAATGTGGTAAATCAAAGGCTATTAGAGGTTGAACCTAAAGGAATTAGACCTCAAGATGTAAGTTAACTTCCTAAGTTTATGAAATCAAACTGGTATTTCAAAGGAGAAATGGGTAAGCTTGCCTTGGTCGATGATTGGTTAGCTTAGATTGTGTGCAGTTTTGAGGTATTTAAGATTCCTGAAAATTAAAAAGTTTCTTATGGTACTTTCTTACTAAAAATGAGAGCACGAGTCTGGTGAGATTCAACAACGTGAACAATGCTTGGCCCTATTACTTAGCAAGTATTTCGGGAGGCATTTAAAAGAAAATATTTCCTTATCAGTATGTAAAATCAGATGACTCGACAATTAATAGAGATAAAGAAAGGCGCTATGAGTATAGCTCAATACGAGAATGAATTTAATAGGTTGTTGCAATATGTGCCTGAGTCATACAGGGATAATCAGGAGTTGAAGAAGGATCTTTTCCTTAACAGGTTTGACTCAACAATGCGATGCAAGTTGATGGATTATAGACTCACCACTTATCATCAAATTGTGGACAAGGCACATCAACTGGAGAATAATCGACTAACCATGCAAAATGAGTGAAGTAAGAAACTGAAGAGAGTTAATCAATATAAACTTGTTTTCAAAAGGACATTCTCAAGTGCAAATAATAACTCAGGCTAGAAAGGGAGAAAGTTTGCTGCTATAACTAGGATTGGCTTTGGTTTCTTTGATGAGGCAGGAAATGTGAGATGCTAGAAGTGTAAGATCATAGCTTTACTGCTTGTCGAGATACTATATTAAAGTATCTGCAAGCTTAAGAGTACTTTGATTATAGTTGTAAATTAACTGTTTGTGCGCATGTTATGTATGTAGATGATATTCCGATTGTGATAGGAGTAAAACTCCTTGGCATGCTGTTCTACATAATTGCGTCGTTTTGTATTGAGTGAACTTGTTTGGTCATACCTAAACAAAATTAATAATGATTCGACTACTAACGAAACCGGACATACATAACAACAATTAGTAGAATGATTAGGAGTTTCAAGCCAAATACCGATTTTATTCGATGAGAATAACTGAAATGATCCTTTTCTCCATCTTTAGTCGAACTAAGTGACAGGCAAAGAGGTTGCGGCAAGGGTAAAAACCATAGTTTAAAGGTGGTCATGGGAGGATAGTGTTCTCCATTGCACAAGCCTAAATTTGGTCTGATTTGAGTCGCAATGAAACTCTTCAATCTAGATTGAATGTAATTTCTCTAATCTCACAATAAACTGGATAATATTATGTAATGTTTCAAGTGATTGATTGCATTGCATTTCATCATAACTACTTATGCATAATCGATCTACAAATATGAAATTTTAAAACATTTATCAAGTACCTTGGACGTTGATTGTGCAGTAAGGAGCACGGGGTAGAGACATGCTATGGATAGCTCAGCTTGTAACTTAAATAATTCGACCCATACCTTAGGTAGCTCGGTCTATCTATGTTAAATGGTTAGGCTTCAACTGTATTGGAATCAGAGGCTCGGCCCAAAATATGTTATCAACAATTGCCCCTTTGTTCTCCTTGAAAGCTTGTCTAAGTTGAATAGTGAGGTGCCTTAACCTGGGAGGTTGGAACCCTTGCGACTCCATCATTTTGGATTGACGTGGCTTAGTATGGATGGCTTATTGGGTGTGCGTATCCTAAATGTGACAACCTTGAGGATCGCTTGAAGTTCAACAATTGGATTAATTGTATTAGCCAAATTAGTACAGTGAGTTAGGATGGAAGGGCAACGAGACAATTTGAACTATAAGTATTTTATGAATAAAAATACCAACAGTTACAATGCTAAGGAAAGATATTTCAATGCATATTATGCATTTGCATTCATGTTGATTGCTTTTCCTATTGCGTTACTTTTTCAATACTCACTCTATTTTACAAGGAATTGAAGGATTAGTGTTTACTGATTTCAAGTGAAGATTTGGGAGCTTGAAGCCTTTTGGCTAGATTTGGGAACATTTCAAGAGGTCTAGATAGTTGTTGAAGGTTTTAGGTTGCTTTTGCTTCCTATGTGGTTAAATCAATGTGTTATATATATTACAAATATATACATTTAGGGCCTATATGTAAATGCCTCCTCAATCCAATGTAAGGATAATACAACTACAATACGTTACCTTTAGAGGTTTTAATTCAAGCTGGTAAGCAGAATGAAGGTTTAGGAGCCCTGTATATGTAGATATATACTATGTTGACATCTTAAGAGACAGGTGATGATGCGAATACGCTTTGGATGCGAATGATATATGAAAACGCTGGACACGTGCCTTTAGAATAGTTATACAAGCAGTTTTTAGGTCTTATTTGTTTACTTTGATATTAGACGATATCATTGGGGACAAAAGATCTAAAATGAAACAGAAATTGAAGAAATTCTCAATAGTGTACTTTGGCTTCTACTAAGTAAAAAATGTAGTTAAATCTTTTCATTTCTACACGATATTCTCTATCGTCTGGCATTCTATCCCCTTCAAATTTGTATAGCGTATGTCTAGAGTCCATCTTGTGGTCTTAATGCTAGTCTATTCCTCTCAAAGTAAAGATCGAATCATAATATATTTTACGTCAGTTTTACCAATATCAACCTCACCTTTTGATCTAAGAAAAGTGAAAAAATCCTAATAACTTTTTTATATAAGGCGAAAACCAACGGTATATCCAATCAAAGCAAATTTCAGATTTTCAGTAAGCAATGTTAACTTATCATCATCTAAAAAATTGCATGGAGTGGTTAACAATTCATGAAAATACTATCTAAATCTTCATTCCACTAACAACGAGTGGTTAATAAAATTTCCTATTTTGTATACATCCTAACCCAATTATGGTCATGCCTAATAATAACACTTTGTGGATTCGATTTTATGATATTAATTTTCACTCTGAATATTAGGGTAAAAAAGTAAAACTCTTCATTAATTGTACTCGCTAAGAAACGTAAATATATATATATATATATAACTAATTAATCCTCCCTTGTCTTCTTATAAATAGCGAGCGTAAGTTGAAGGACTGATCATTGTAGCTAAGAAAACGTGGAAAAACACAAACACCAAAAAAATGGATCAAAGGCTACTTGCATTGGCGATACTGCTCATGGTGATGTCAGCCTCCATGACTACTGAGGCCAACTCCTGGAAGTGCAAGGCTGAGTGTTGGATTAAATGTTTAATTTGTGCCCCGTATAATCAGTGTGTCGCTCTGCAAACTAGGCTGTCGTAAGTTGGCCGGTACGCCTTAACCGTCAGTTCACAGATTTTGTCATGGTTAAATTGGGATTAACCACAATTTGAATCGGTTTGATTCTTGAATCATTTTTTTTTATTAATTTGTTTAAATATATTAATAATTTTTAATAATATGATCTTATTTTTCTCTTTCTTTATTTAAATATATTAATTCATTAATAATTTTTAATTTTTTTTATTAATTTCTGACTTAATATAATTTCAACTTTTTTTTCTTAAATTTTATTTTTTCCTCATATTCATGTTCTCAACATTTAATAAATTTTATAATAAGGATTTACATTAACTGAAATTGAATTTTCTATATATCCTTAACATATAATTAACTTATAATTGATTATCTATAATTAATTTAATAATATTATTTTTAAAAAATTATTCTTCATCATCGCAAATAGTTTTGATATACAATAACCTATTAGATATTATTCAATTATTTTTTCTGATTTAGTGGCTTTTTTTTCTCTTTTTTTTTTTTTCTTTCTTTCTTAAGGTCGCAAACCAGTCGAGCTAACCCATTAATTTAATGATGGGTCAACCTGACAGTTCGCAACTTATTGATTCAGACGGTTTCATCCTCTTGAACCACTTAGACCCTTAAGATACGACAGTTTAGTTTGATTTACAATTCGAAACTAACTCTTGCTCAGATCTAATCATAAGGGCCATTGGCAATCGCTAATCATCTTGAGAATTTAAAGAAGTGTAAGTATATTTATTTAGGTGATGATGATTAATTAATTCATCAAACACACACAAAAAGAGAAAGTTTATGCCTAGAATTTGAGAATGCAAAATAGATCGAATCGCATTATTGTTTTCCAATTAAAGAGTGTGTTATAGGATTATAATTTCGTTAGATTTGAATTGATAGGCGTATCGACGAATATTTACTTGTACCGATAACCATGTAACTATGATGAGAGCATGAAATTTAGTCGTCCATGTAGTTTGATCTTTTTACCTTTATTTGACAACATGCAGCTACTTTTATTTGATTCCATAAATTTTATTTTTTCTTTTATGCCAAGCTACAACCTCTAAGAAAACATGTATTGTCTCGCAATATAGAGAACCTGGAAATGACTTAAAGCCATGTATACGTTATATGCTTATTTATTTTGGAATCTTTTTGTTTTCTCTTATATGCACTAGTCAAGCTTTGAAAATTATGTATACTTTAAGGTAATCTTTATCCATAATTTTTTGATGGAATTATTGATACTAAATGTCATATCCAATTCCACTTAACTTCAAAAGACATTAAACATAGTTATCTACACTAGTATTTTCGTGGTGGTTAATATGTTCCTAACGTTGGGATGACTGAACATAATTTTTTATGTTTAACCAAAATTTTCCGTTTTGTGTTCTTTTTTATATTTTGTATTATATACTTAATCAAATATATGGTAGTAATAGTTTATTTGGTGGTAATTGTTAAACTTTAATAAAATATTTAGTGAATAAAGATTTCAAAACTTTAAGCGCTAAAATAGAAAAATGTCAAGGTTAATAAGGAATCAAAAACGTCAATCTTTATGGATTGGTTTTATAATTTTCTCTATAAATATCTCGTACGTTTTTTTTCCGCCAAGTTTCAAAGTAACTACGTTTTAAGCATAAACTGTTATTTGTGCTGAAATTTTTGAAGCCATGTAAAATTGTCTCATATTATCTTATAATGTCTCGTTTTGTCACAAAGTGCACTGAAATTGGAAAAAGTGCAAAAGCTTGTGGAAACAAATGCAAGAGCTCAATTGGTCGAAACTAGAATTTAGAAAAATATTTGCAAGAGATGTCATCTAGTTGGGTAGCGTGTTAGAATAAATGAGATTAAAGGAGATTACTCCTCCCTGCTTGTTTGCTATAGGCAAAAAGATTATGGAAGACTGTAATGTATGTTAAGTGTCTGTATTTTCAATAAATGGAAGTTTATCCTCTTTCAAGATTAAATTTTACTTTGCAAAAAACATCTCCTTTACTTCATTGCATTACGTTTAAGATACTGTACTAAGAGAATTAGGAGATGTGCTAAATAAATACGTTTTTTCTACCGTGACTTTTCCCTACTATATTTGATTCCTTCATCTTCGGAAATGAACGAAAAAAAAAATATTATAGAAATGCAGCATTTCAAAAAATAATCCCAAAAAAACCATACTTGAAATCGTCTCTTGAAAAAGTGAGTTCACTTTTTATTGAAATGGTCTCTTTAGGCAATAAGAGATGATTTCGATACAAATTTTACATACTCAACGGTCAATTTCGATACAAATTATTTCAATACACTCAAATTTTATATTTTCGTCTATCTCTCCACTTTAAATTTAGTCAAGCCTATATGCTATTACAGTTGAAAACTGCATTACCTTAAATTTAGTGGAGCCCATGCACGATTTTAGTTGAAAACGTATTCGGAACGTGATGTTTAGTAAACAGTTATTTTTTTTAGTTAATCGGTGAAATTATATCGGGTTATTTATTTATAAGATGTTCGGTTATGTCCAAGTTCAGTATTACACAAATATGTGTTTTGAATCGATAGCAAAAATTGTAAATAACTTTAAATTATGAAGAAATGAAACCATTGAACGAAATATCAGTAAATCATCAAAATAACTAAATAGTTTTTCAAAAATAATGAAAGTAAATAAAAAATGAAATGTAAAAAGCTAATGATGTTAGCATCGGCGTCGAGGTAGTAGTCAAGTATTCTAAAGTTCTATGTTGTCTTGTGGCTAAACCATCTGAGCTGCATCTAACTATGTGATCTATTTACCATCTTAGCTGTAAGTACTTGAGAATGATTCATGCATGGGGACTAGAGAAGGGTGCATCTGTGTGACTCCCTTAGCCATCTCATACTAAGTATCTATAACCAGTCTCCTCAGTGGTGCAAGGGGGTGGAGGGGTGTATGAAAGTGACTAGTTGAGGCCTCTTCAATGACAGGGGTGTGACATATAGGATCATTGGAGCTCTCCCCGAAGAATGGTTTACGGAACTCAAATCCAAGTAATCCAGGAGATGTTGCAATGAGAAGTGTAGAGGAGAAGCATCATGACAAATCTCTACGTCAGGTTATCTATGTCTTCGACCCCTAACTCAACGATGACCACGTGCCCCACGACCCCTACCTCTCTATGGCTTGTTTGGTGGAGAGTCGTCTTCATTAACGTCTGGACCAGTGGTGCTGGGTCACCTAAGTGGACCCCAATAATCTCTTGGATGAGGTCATCTACTCGATGCTTCTCAAATAATATGTCCTTGCATGACATGTACAACATATGTATGAAGTTCACATGCATTCCAAATGTAAAAGTTTTAGTTACATATAAATTGGAAAATAAGTGTAAACAAAAAAATAATTGTACATACCATATACATCCAAGAAGGCCCAGACCAACTACTATATCTGTAGGTAACTTACCAGTACTAGGAGACGTAGTCAGGATGTACATTAGGCGGTGATCAAACTTGAGCTATCCAGTTTTGACAATCCTCCCATTGTACAATTCAAGCTACATGGTTAGTCGCCTAATTTATATCTATCCTAATCCTCATGTCAATATCATACAGGGCACATCCCATATTAAGGTAGGTTGGAATTTCCTGCATCCCGCTAAACTGTCTAGTCATGCAGTCGGGATAGTGCATCTCTACAACGTGATAGCATATAAGTGGAATATGGGCTAGCCATAAGTCACTTCTATACTGACAATAAACTAGCAATTTGGCTACATCATCATGGTTATATAGAATCTAAACAACTTGAATTGATGATCAATAATGAGTATGAAAAAAGTAACAGTTACTAAATGAATAAGGAGAACGATTTCAGTAAATGCACACATGCTCTAAATGCATCTCTATACTATCCAACCACGTGCATGGGTAGCTCAGTCATGTCAAAGTCTGCCCCTCCCCTCCCATCAACTCATATGTGGTCGACCATCGACAGCTATCATAATCCAGCTATGCAAGAGGGCAATGCATGGGAAATGTTCCCATGGCCACACTTACAGAATCACTAATGGACTACTAATCTCTCTTACATCAGCCTTAGAAGCCAGGCATAACTAGCCGTACAACCACGCTAAGCAAGCTGCTCCCTATACATATCGCCTAGTTATGGCAAGGTCCAATGAGAGAAAGAGGAACATCGGGTGTACAACATTATTAGACTTATCTAATAACAGCATAACCCCGATCAACTGCATGATATGTGCCCTCGTAAAGTGCTACACTGTCTCCTCATCCACATGAAAAGGCAAATCAATGAAGTTGTCCTTCAACTACGACAACTTCAATCTAGCACCCTTTAAGGTACTCTCTGGTGAACAAATTCCTAATAGGCAATAACATATCTCAACCCACCCAGTAGAAGTTGTCACTCCAGTAACCACATCGCTATCGGTTGGTAGACCTGTGAGCAAAGATATATCATGTAGCGTCACCATCATGTCACTAATGTGAAAGTAAAACGTATGTGTCTCCTCCCTCTATTGCTCAGCTAAGGCGGTAATCAAATGTTAATCCAATTGTATGAAAGGAACCTAACGCACACTAACGAAGCCTAACTACTCTAGATACAAGATCATACATAAATCTATGGAATCTTATAGCTATCCCGATGCCTAAATATCACCTCACGTCTACGACACCTAAGCTAGTAGTTTTCCTGTAACTAAGGAAAAAGGAATATTGTTACAATCAATATAAGAAATGGAATAAATCGTAAATATATTTTCCATTTACTATTCCTTACCTAACCATCTCACACTAACTTAGATCTATAGGATGGCTACAAGTGAAGTCATGACCTATCTGCCAATCCTAGATCCATTTGCTCCTACAAACACAAAAGAAGAAAGAAAATCTATAAGCTTATTAGAAAACTCATACAATAAAAACAAAAAGCTAGAAAAAATAACTACTTCTTAACTACACTGCCATATATATAATCAATCAATATTATTACAGGTTTTTTCACATTCAATAAATGAATTACCGGTAGATCCACTCGACGTTGGTTGTCTTTCTTGCTATAGACATCTTCTCCTATTATGTCCATCCTTACTATATAGTCCACAAGTATAAGTTAACAGTCCCTCCCAAATGTTCATCTCATTCTAAAATCATTTCTCCTATGGCTTACCTGGATTTCTAACCCTATTTGATATTGTAACTAGATGCCATACATGAATGTCAAGATATGATCAACTAGACTTATCAACATAAGGCATAAAGGAACGCACGTATACTCCTAGCTGATTTTGCATCGTGTACCAATACCCAATGTGTGTAGCACAATCTATGCTCATTTTTCCCATAACAGCTATAGCATGTAAGCACGGAATTTTGTATGTTTACCACTTGTCACAGGTACATTGTGCAATCCTAAGGGCAACCGTATGGCTGTTCTCTCCTTTTTTGCCCGTGCGCTGTTGGTTTAGGTATTATTATAACCTTGAATATTTGCTCATTATAGTAAAAAATCACAACCCGGTGACTACTGGCCACTTTGTACCACTTGTCAAACTTTCTCTCTGCAAATTTGATCAACACTTTACCAATGCCCGTTTACTCCGCTAACTTGATCCTACATTTATTGAAGCAATCATTGCAATTGTAGAAAGTTTTCTTAAGTATTGCCGCGATGAGCAAGTTTTTAGCATCATGCAAAGCACTATTATAACTTTCTATAATTTTGGTTGTCCTATGACCAAATCGAGCACCGTTGTCATACACTAGCATCCACATTTTAAGATGTAAGCCTCTAAGGTAAGCTCTAATATGGGGGCTTATAGTCTTTACCTTGTCATAGTAAGCATGAAACTTCCAAGGTTGCAACTGGTAAGCGGTCTTCTTTATCATCTCTTTGCAGTCTTTGTTCTTAGCCTGAGTATGGAAGTTACTAGTGACGTATCGAATACACCACCGCTAAGGTCAACCCCTTGGCTATACTGCATTCTCACCTTGTGCTACAAACTGGATACCAGCATGACAAATCCGAAATCAAACATATATCGGTACAATCTCTTATAACGTATGTAAGCACATAAGTTATGAACCAACTACAACTATCAAAACATTCTTCATCAACTAGGGGCAAACCAAGTGAGATTATGTGATTTTGACCATCAACTCCTGTCACAATCAGTAGTTTATGCTTGTACTTCCCATACAGGAATGTTCTATCAATCGTAACTACAAGCCTGCAATGTATAAATGCCTCAATACACGATCTGAATGCCTAGAAGACTCTATCGAAGAATACGTACCCAACAGGATCACTGTCTCGCCATTTCTACTCTACCATAGTACCGAAATTAGCCTTTCGGATTACATTTAGTGAATGTGAGAATACCACATACAATTCTTTCCACTTACCATAAACCTATTCAATCGCTTTGTGCTTCGCTTCCTTAATTATCTTGATGTAGACAGTATAACCATATTACTTGCAAATAGTTGGCTACAAATGTCTTATCTTAACGCTTGATGACTCTTGAACATCCTTAATTAGAAAGTAGGATAGCATGTTTGAGTCTAATTTTGAGTGATCCTTACTAATTGTAGGATTAAGGCATGTGTGTAGACTTACAAACCTAGTTATCACAAGGCATCTTGCATGTTGCTTCTTACAAGCTCTAAGTCTCCACCTACAGCCCTTTTCCTGATCAAAGCATCTAATAAACTATAACATCAGTTCGAACTCCTTCAGGATGATGTCATAGTGTTCATAACATGATGCAACCTCACAGCTGTCTATAGATTTTTTTGCTTTCAAACCCCATGCCTATCTTTAATTCATTGCTGAAGCTCCATTCACTACCACTTATACTATCATCAGCTACCACTCCATCCCCTACACTTAACGTGTAGAAAGGCACAGGTTTCAACATCCTGACCGCATCCATAGATGTTGATAACCAATGCCTCTAATCGTTCCATCTATGTGACCCTTGTATTTCTTCTACTTCCTGCAACCAACATTCACTCGAGCTAATATCCGTATTACAATCTATATCATCAAAATCTTCATCAATGTTGGCAAATGCCAGTTCATTCTCCACATCAATATCTCTATTTAACCCACTGGTGATCAAGACATTAGGTTCACTAGACATGTGACCGGTGCTCGATATGTTCCTCGGTAGGACCACTCAGGATTCGAACACTCCAGTTTCAACTTGCAGTCCAATATCATCGTTGTGCTATCCAACATCATCCTCAACTATGACAGGGGCTATCAGTGTTAAGTTCACTTCATGAATTTTAATATATATTTCTACAAAACCGTTAACTCCACCATGCCCTACTGAGGAAGCCATCAATTGTTGGACATTATAATCATCGTTGATGGGGATGGCACAGAACATATCCCTAATCCCACCTATAAGAGGGCATTTATGAATAAGCTTGATCTGGTGTGTTGTCATGTTAACCCAAAGCCAATAACATATCATTCCAACTACCTAGTCATGCATAGCCCCAAATGGAACTTCGACTACTATTCTCCAATGCCTATCATACCGCTCCACATCCTCTCCTTCGACAATATTTCCACAAACATAACAAACAAATCTCGTATTATCCATTTTACACCTGTTTATCAGATCAGCTATATAAACTTTAACATGCGTGTGTACAACTGCTACCTTATGCTAGTAGATACTAATTTTTTTTCACGGCTAATATTATGAAAGCTAATGAGTCTTATTGCATAAAATATTAGTAAATAATAATATTTATATTATTTAATTGTACTACTAATTTCTTTTTCACAAGTAATATTATAAAAGGTAATGGGTATAATTTACAACTAATTTCTTAGTAACATCATTATATATATTTTTTAATTTACAATAACTAGTATATTTTTTTTAAAAAATATATATATCACATACTTAATACGAATCAAAACAACTATAAAATTACTAGTATATAACAATGTACCATCATGTATCAAATAATAATACTATTTCTTCGAAAAATATAAACTTAAAATGAATCAAAATAGGCAAAAATCATACCTTTTTCGTAATAAAGTTTAAAATAACATATCACATACAAACGTGCATACTTATCCAATAATTTATTAGTATCTAACAATATACCATCATGCATCAAGTCACAACACTATTTCTTCATAAAACATATGCTTAAAATAAATCAAAAGAGTAAAAATCACACCTTTTTCCTATTTTGATGTATA
Organism: Lumnitzera racemosa; assembly: GCA_024138005.1. Lineage (NCBI taxonomy): Eukaryota > Viridiplantae > Streptophyta > Magnoliopsida > Myrtales > Combretaceae > Lumnitzera > Lumnitzera racemosa. Next base: position 83,718,103 of record JAMXBC010000012.1, read on the forward strand.
GAGAGAGAAAGTGATGATAGCACACTGATTGTCTCCTCGTTTCCAGAAAACTTCCCATGATATCGACCTACATTACAAAACTACTCCTATTCTATGATTGATTGGTAAAAAAACTGACCTAAATTCCTAATTTGATAGAGGGTTTTCTTGGATGGTTGAAGAAATTATGAAAATTTTTGAAAATTGATCGCTTACAAATGAGGAAGGAGAAGGGTCAACAAGGATATAAGGCCATGGAAATCGCCTCTTCAAGAAGTGATTTCAATATAGCTTAAAAAAACGATTTCAAATGATGTATTTTTAGGATAATTTTCTCATATGGCTCATTTTTGTATTTTTGTATTTCTTTTTTTTTTGCAATTTTTTTCCTTTTCCCCCTTCATCTTATAGTAAATTGTGAAACATTGTTTATTATTTCAACGTAAATTAAAGTTTATCGAACTCGACAAGGGAAAGTGTAGCTTGCTTCCTACTATTTTCTTCTTCTTTTTTTTTTCAATCGTATCACTCACTTTGAGCTTAGAGACAAATGAAAGTAGGGTTGTAAGTGAAAGGGGTTCCAGATGAATTCTATAAAGCTCGAACCGGCTCTTATAGGTTTCAATATTTCTCAAAACCCTGTAAAAACCTTTTACTCCTATTACCAAAACCTACTCTTATGTAGTTTTTTTCTCATATACTACAATTCGTCCTTAAAGTCATTATGAACCCTTTACCCAAACAACCTGATATTGATTATATAAAATATTTTATTTTATTTTAAATTTTTTAAGTTCTTGTTAATATATTCTTAAAAGATTTTTATAAAGAAATGCTTAATATACTTATTAATTTTCTAAATATAAAAATATAAGATAAAGTCAATGAATAATTTACTATTTCTTATCGAGTTGGGTTTTCCATCGTGCTTTTTTGTACCTCTAAAACTAGACCATAAATTCTATAAGGTTATAGGGCTTTTAATCATGTACGAAAACCTATACCTAAACCTCTATAGGATTTTTATCGAGTTAGATAAGTCGAGTATCTTATAGCAACTCGCCTAATTGCATTCCTTAATGAAAGGTCAAGTAAATCATGTATGTGAGAAAGAGGGAAAATAAACCCTTGAGCCATCAATTTTTGTGGCATATCACAAGGAGCAAGATACATGTAGACTATTTTAGATAAGACTTTTAGTCATATGAAATATAAAATTCTAATATCAAACTAAATTTGATCAAATATAGGTTCTATTACTCCTATCTACTAAAAATAAATCAAAATTGTGCAACTTTTAAAATCTATGATGCCTAATGATATGATTTTATGATGGTCAATATGAAATTTACAATCTTAGGAGATAAAGAGTTTACATGCAATGAATTATTGAATGGAACCATAAGAAAATCCATCTTTTATCTTTTTTTCTTAATTTTTCAATCAATATGGCATAAAATAGACAAATAAACTAAGACAAAATAAAATAAAATATGGGATAAATTATGTACTTGGAAGTGCAACTTGGTGGCTATGGTAATGAGAGAAGGATGTAAGGCAATTGTCTATGGCAACATTGTAGTCAGTTGTGCAATCTAGAAAAGCCTTCAAACAACTTTTATGCAAGACTTACCTATTAAAAGCTAATTAAAATCAAAACCTCAACTTAATTCGTGTTCTAAAAAAGTTTGAACTTTATAGAGGGCTAATTTTGGTATTGGGCTAAGCCCATTATCAGTTCATTATTAATTTATGATTGATTCGTTATTTATTTGAATTTGACTCTTTGAGCTAAGTGGCAGTACCCATTGAGTTTGATTTTTAATTGGGATGATTTAAGAAAATTTGATTTGGTGAGCTTCAAATAAGAATCATTAAACTGGTCTATCTGCTTTCAACCTCTTTAAAGCAAACTCGTCAACTCAGTAAGGCAGGCTACTGGCCTTAGACCCATAGTAAGCTCATCGGGATAATTTTGAATGGACAAGCTTAATCTTGATCGTTGATCGTTAGCATGGTCTAATGATTGTCTTCGAACCCAAAAGTCCATAAATACCTAGCCATGCCTTTTTAATAGATACTTTAGAAGCTCTAGAAATCAGAGAAGTAATGCTATCTTGTGGATTCTTCGCATCTCAAAGATCAAAGCAACTTTTAAGTGAAGAATGACTCAACACTTAATCAAGAACAGTAAAGCTTGTGCTCAATAACTCCCTCACTTGTCATAATTGTGCTTAAGCTACTGAAACTATATGTTTCTCCTCCCAACTATTTCTTTTTAAATCCTCTCCGTGAGTGCCATTATCACATGACTACTTTAAGGTCACGTGCAGCTCCCACATGACAACATCATCTACAAACTTCAAGTCAATAATCCTAAGCTTGATTTGGCTTTGTTTTTGTGTAATTGTTGAAGATTATGTGAATTAAGATGATATAGGATGTGTTTTTAGCTATTTGGAATTTGCTAAAATAAACACACAAACTTTAGACAGAAGTAGCTATTTGCATCTTTCAGCAATGGAGTGAGAAAGCTCTAATTTCTTGCTAAAAAATGGGAATCAAAGTGAATGATGAGACTTTTCCTCATGATCCTAACATATCCCTTTAAATAAATCCTAACTCAATATTGCATGAAGAACAAGTTCAATGTGTGAAATTGCAAGCTTTATTCCATTGTTTACAGTCAGGGTTTATTATGTTCTACTCCAATGTTATCCACAATTTCCTATTTTATTGCGAAGTCGCTCCAGAATGATGAGTGTTTATTGCCAATTGGAAACCCCATGCTCAATCCGACTTTTACGGCGAAGTAAAAATCTGCATTGAAACAGGCATCGGATTCCTTCTGCTCCATTGTTATTAGTCGTTTGGGAAAGATGGTTTGCGTACGTTCTACGCACATACATGTCCGGTTTCCCTATTTTTTTTAAACTAAAATTAAAGAAAAATATAAATGTGAATAAAAATTTAACAATTGTTTGTGCAATTTAAAATATTCAAATCTTGCCTTTTTGAAATAAAATTCAAAAGTGCAAAACTCAAATATTTAAATCTTTGAACCCTTTGGTTACACATTCACTCCTTTAACCAACTAAGTTATTATTTGTTACAATGCATATTTGAGGAAAAGAAAAATTATTTTTCTTCTAGAACATAATTTAGTGAAATTTGTGCCCTTTTTACTAAAACTTAAATCTATGGTTTTGAGGCTTGTAAATTAGGTCTTTGCAATTCGTTTAATCTAATTTTTGTTTTTATTTAATCCAATCAATTATATATACATATTACTTATTTGAGTGAAAAAATACATATTTAGATCAAAGTAAAACATTATTATTTTTAAGAGAAAATCATTAAAATTCACTAAATTATATATCTGTTTTGTACTCACACAAAATCAATTCATACCTAATGAATTATGGTTTTTTATTATTTTTCACTTTGAAAATTATTTATTTTATTTAATTCTAATTTATTGTTTCTTTTTATTTTTGTGAATTTTCTTTCTTTTTTTTTTTTTTTGCTTTCCTCAATTTTTCTCTTTACATTTTATTTCCTTTTTTGCTTTTCCTAATTTCTAATCTTCCATTTATGCAAGCATATCTTTTTTTTTTAATTTTCCTAACTTTTCTACATTTTATATTTCAAATAAGAAGGATAAAAACTAAATATCTATAATATCTAATCTTTTTGAATCAAGTTAAATATTACAATGATCTAAATTGACTCAAAAAACTACTTGTAACTTGAACTCAAACTTGACTATATTATCATGAGATCGAGTTCAAATATCTATTAATCCAAGCACAAATAGTCCGAGAAGAGATCTAATTTATTAGATCCTAGTGGTGATGATATAAAGAGGAATGAATTTTCCCATTTACATTTTCTTGGTTTTGTTTATAGTAAAAGTATTTATGGTTTAGTTTGATTCAATTCAAAGGTCGAACCAAACCAAATCGTATTTCAAATGGTTCGGTTCAAATGTTTAATAAACCTAACGACTTTTAATGTTTTGAGATTACAAACTGAACTGCTTCAAATGTGGTTTGATTAGATTTAGTTTGATTAGATTTGAATCACTTTTAAAAGTACTTCGTTATATTTCATAATACAAATGTTTATTGAAACGTTCAACTCAACCAAACATTTATTTTAGAATTAGCAACATCATGCAAGAGTTAAAACCACATAACATCATATCACAGTAATATTACATCTTATAAAGTATAAAAATTTACTTAAGAGATGAACGATAATAGTGAAAGAGACGGAGTAGATAGTAAAAACTAAATATGAGAAGAAAAATAATAAGACAAAATATAAATAAGGTTAAAATAAATGTTATTATGGTTTAAATGTAAAAAAAATGTCACTTATTTTCTATTTTTAAAGAAAAAGCAGTTCGGTTTGAGTTCAAGCGGTTCGATTCGATTCGATCTCTCAAATCTCATTGCAAATCATTTGAACTTCCTTTGAACCAAACCAAAATATAAAAATATTACATTTTTATAGTTTGATCCGGTTCAATTCGATGAACATCCCTAATTTATATTCAATTACATCATTATACTCATCCGCAATTAACGATGTAGGGCCCTGGTTGCTGTAAAGCGGCGAATGTTATGATTTGGAGTGACATAATTACAGATACAAACATGTATTAGTATGACGGTAAAATTTATGAAATGCAGATTCACTTTCTTAGTGTTAAAATATCATTAATATTTAATCATCACTTTTCGATAATAAGCATCAATAAGATCAATTGCGTGTGATTCATAGACTTATAAATGAGGAGTCGAGTTAGGATAATATAATGCTATATTTTATAGATTTATAAATAAGTCGAATCAAAATAATATAATATCGTGCTTTAGCGTAACTTAAGTTATATATGCATTGAATTATGAGTTTAAACTTAATTTGAAGTAATACTCAACAATTATGCTCTTTAGCCTTAGATTGTCTTCAAAACAAAATTTCTCCTAATTAAATAAGGAAAAGTATAGAAGAGGGGAAAAACACATTCAAGGTTACCTACTTTCATTATTTGGGTTTTAAGCCATTTTCCTTGGTTTAAGTTATCAAAATTTTCTAAGTTTTACAAAAGAGAATTCCATTAGGTTGCGAAATATTCCCTCCATATTTAACACATGAAGTAACTTCTAATTGCTCTTCAATAATTAATTTACTAGAGTGGCATTATTAAATATAAATAATTAAATATTCCAATAAAAATAGAAAAATTAAAAAAATAGAATTGGGTTAAAACTTTAGAGGCTTCCCTAACAATTCTAAGAATAGGGTAGTCGACTAATCGAGCCTTGTAATGTTTATATTTGGTTATGGTAGTTTGTATTGTTTCCAATTTATTTCATGTGTTGTTTTTGTAATAAAAGTGTGCAGTTATAGCTTATTATTCTTGTCACATGAAATAATGGCCTAATGGCATTGTTCTTGTCTTGGTTAAGATAATTATGCTAATTGCATTGAATGGGAAAAAAGATTTAATGGACAGTACATACAGTCTATATGTATATATAATATATAACTAAATAACTATTCGTTAGTATTCCTATATATTTGAATTCTATTAGTATTTATATATCATATATACTTATATGTAATATATACCATCTAGTGAATTCTTTATCATCGAATGGAGGTTTGGTGAGCTCTTTTTTTGTTTTAATTTTCTGAAATTTCTTGAGAAATGAAAAAGAAACTGTAAAACTATGTAAAAAGAAACTGATAGGCAATGAAATTTTAATTTAGGACAGTTATTGAAAGCATACATGAAAGTCTTTAGTTTATTCACAACTTGCTACGGCGAAATGCAGAGGCAAAGACGACCACATAGGACAAGCATACACTTGCAATCATCTAATTTCAACAAGAATTTACAAATCGCAGGATGTGTTTGATAATTCTAACTTGGTGACATTAGTTATCTTTCTGGTGGGATCGATATACGTTCTGGTAATCCCTAAAGCCTTCAAATTTTATTTCTTGTAATCTGTTTGATAGAAATAAGCTATCAAAGAGTGGATGATTACTGAAAAGAAACCATGAACTTTTTCGAGGTCTGAAACTAATTAAAACTCTTCTAAATAGTTCGAGGATGCTTTGTTTTACCCCCACGTAAATTAGAAGAAGTATCATCTAAAAGTTTGGACAATAAAAGCTCAAAATCTATGCACTTTTCATTGTATGGATGCTAATAAGGGGAGGAGAACGGAGATTTAAAGGAAAAAAGAAGAAGAAGAAGCCCAACAACAACATTCCAAATAAGGGAAAGTTGATCGATAAGGAGAACCAAAGCATGTTTTACCTTAATCAACCTTTGATCTTAAATCTTAATCCATCTCTTCACGTCATGTTTCCTACCATTTGTTTAAGACAACATAGATAAAGAGGCAGAACCAAACCATCCTTTCTCTTTGGAGTGTGCTATGTCTTGCAGAGCGATGACTATTATTATGTTTGTATTATTTTTTACTTTATTTTTACTTCATTCTATTTTGACTTGTTCAATTTAACAAGCTATTATAATGCTCTAAAACCAAAAGGCGTCGTAACTCACCACGTATCTCTACTAATTAGAAATACATTAAAACTCTAAAACTAACTACAATCTCTAAAATTATTAGTAACAATCACTTGTTAAATACAAAACAATAATTTTCCAAATACGACAATTCAAGTGACTTTCAAGTGAGTCGCTTTAACCCCAAACATACTAAATAGTTAGATCTTGATCTTTTACAAAATACTAAGCTAAGCATCTCTCTTTCCTAACCCGATGATAATAATTTATATACTTATTACAATTTATTGAATTAACCTGCAGTTGTTAAAAAAAAAAATGAGTCGAAGCCCAATATAGACACACAAACACACACATATGTTAAGTCGTACATACACATGCATATAATGCAACTGTAACAGAATATAAACAAACATCATATTAATTATCATTAATTTAAGCCAACAACCAACAAAAGAGTACTCATGATCCTACCATACCTTAATTTTTGTTCATATATACAAGTGGATATATATATATATATATTTTCCTTTAAGTCCTTTACGCTCAAAGTTCAGAGACTAAAAACTTAAAATTCTAATTATGTCATCCTATATGAAAGTCCATTAGGGAAAACTCGTACATACTCAGCAGTTACTCCTCTAAAGAATTGTCATTGCGGGCCTTTAGAGCAAACAGGTCAAGCACAACCAATGGTCCAAGTCATTTAGGTCGAATATATATATGAGTTTGATTGCATTCTAAGCCCTCAGACGCACGAAAATACAACTAAGCACTATATACGTAAATTCGCTTCACAACAGTTGGCAGAAACAAAATACTAAATAGTTCAGACCAATTAATTTTAGAGGAACTCGATAACCAGCACGAATCTATTTAAAATTAAGAATACGTATATATTAACCTTTAGATGATTGATAATCGAATTCCTATTTAGATGTTACTCGTGAACCTTTTATTTCCTAATACTTGTTAATACATTTATTTATCACTTCGAATGTTTCCAATTAATCGAACCAATTCATTAGTCAAAGTAAAATTTTGAAATATTATAATAATAATATATAATACAATCAAGTGGATCATTAACATATATATAAATAAAACTTTTATTGAGTTAAAGTACTAGGATAACTTATTTATATAACGTTAAAGTAAACTTTAGTTTATAATACGTTATATAATACGTATATGATACGTTAATTCTAGATTTAAAAGCTCGGGGTAGCAAACTTGAAATTCATCTTCTTCACATATTAGATGAAATGAAAAACACTTCCAACTACCAATGGTTGCTTAGGAAATTTTATAACATTAAATGCAATCGCATAGTCAAATGAAATGAAACCTTTAGTTGACTTGCATAGTTTGTTATTATAAAATTCATTCCACTTAGATGTAGAAAATTCAAGACATTGTAATACAGCCAAAATCCATGACTCCGCGATGGAAAAAAAAAAAACAACAGGTCGGATAGAGTCAAATCAATGAAGTAAACAAGTGACTTACCTAAACAAGAGACCGAAGCGAGCTTGTGAAGATAGAGAAACATCCATACATGGACAAGGAAGAAGCAATGGTCAGACTTTACGGAAGCATGCTGACCGAAACAAAAAAATTAACCATGGCAGTTCGACGGAAAACCAAAGGATAGAAACCTAAGAACCAAGCAAAACATATTTCAAATCAAATGAAAGCCGTAATCGGGCAAGGCAAAACCGAGTGGACTCAGCTTCAATCTTGAAAAAGTTTTTTTATCCATAGTTTCCAGATCAGCTTCAATCCTGGAAAATGAAATCCCACAAAACGATAAAATTGAATTGTCTCTATATAGAAAATTGGATTCAAAAATTCAAATCATCAAGATCTTTTTCAAGATATCCTTAAATAATCTAATTATTGAAAAACAATAAAATTGAATTAAAGATAATTCTCATTCTATTTTAATCGTTGAAAGATTTCAGTATAAAAAAAAAATTATTCAAAACGTCAAACAGTTTTTGAGAAAATTTTCCTTAAATAAAAATCATGATCAAATTCAATTTTCTAAAAAAATACAAAAAGTTTTTCAGATATTATTTCAAAAAGTTGAATCGAAGTGAATTATTCATCAATTATTATTTTTGTTTGGTGCGAAATTATTTGGGATCTGTATCATCGTTCTCACTTATAATTTATTTGTTTAAGTGTTGAGATAAGTAAAATTATAATCTGTAAATCTGTATTAACCTAGATTGTAAAGATGCTAGATAAGCAGAGCGGAGTATTGTTTAAGCCTATGTGTGGTGATTACTTATGATTTTGATTTAGTTGATTAAGTGGAACAGTACCGGTAAAGTAAACCAAATCTCCAACAGTAGAACTGGAAAAGAGCAGTAAACAAAAGGCCGAAACTCTATAAATCCTCAACTTGATTTTCTCCATCCTTATTCTTTTAATTTGTATTATTTAATTGCTGTGTGTTGGATTATTAAAATACAACCGTTCACCAATATAAGTTATTAAAAAGGTATTTTTCTTAAATCGAAAAAGTTGTAAAAAGTTCAAGATATTATTATCAATTCACCTCCTCTCTTAATATCTTATATAGGACCAATATATTATTTGAGATGCATTTATTCTCGAAAAAAAAAAAAAAAAGCCCTTGAGACAATCTTACTTGCATTCAAAATTTTACGATCTTATATAGAGAATATTACATCATTATGAAATTTCCTTAATATATGTACACGGACAGACAGGCTCAGAGCTAACGCCACTTCAATTCCTATTATTTTAGGCTTTTATCACTGCAAACCCTCATTATGAGATTTCCTGAATACTTTGTTCAACATCTTTGTCTAGCAATCTATCTGTGGATGCGTCGAATATCTTTTTATCAAAAACTGATAAAAAGGATAATTAAATTACGTTATCACAGTTTCAGGTATTGAAATGATATAAACACCTCGAATAAAAAATAATGTAATACTTCATCCATACAAGAGTTGTGGATCCTATTTTATTAGACTAATTGTTATTTGAATATATTATTTTAGTTCCATCCTACAACTATGGGAAAGGATTTAAATATTGCATTTTTTGAATTCAAGATGTTTAATATGCTAGTATTTTCTAGAAATACGAATGTAACTCAAATAACTTTTTTTAAGCACCAATGTTAGTGCATGATACAACATTTATTATGACATTTGTAAAATATATATTAATATACGCATGCATGCATGTATATATGTATGTATGTATGTATCTACATACCGATGTATGTATGCGCTAAAACGTAAAAACTATTTTCCAGTACCTTTTTTTAATTCTCAATAAAAACATGTGAAAACGTACTATGTTCTTGGAACATCCTATTATATGTGACAACCATATAAAAAGGTAAGAAAAAAAATGTACTAATGTAAAGAAGATTTATATTCTAACTACGAGGAAAGAGTGAAGGCTCAGATAAAAGAAAAAAGATTTGCACAAAGGAAGGAATAGCATTTTCTAAGAGAAAAAGGCAAACATTGATTTAAAAGAACATAAAACGTGAATTCTCCATGTCCTTATCATTATAATGAAAACATAAACACTTCAAGCGAAATCAATACAATCAACATAATTGTTTCTAGGCATTTGATTCATACAAACCCACATTCTTCGAAGGAAGATGTTCCATGATGATGCTAAGTAAAAGGAAAATAACTTCAATAATTTGTATTATAAATATGTATATTCCAGCTAAATAAAAGAAATGACTTTAACAAAAAAGGATAAATATATGTTAAATAGTTTGATGATTTTATTATGTGTAAAGACAAATAGGATTATTACATAAAATAACAATTAAAAAAAGATTGCAATACAATATTAGGAGAATGACAAACATAATTAACATTGCGTTAGCACAAAACAAAAATAAATCTTAAAGATATAAAAGAGAAAAATTAAGCTAAAAGGTTTTTTAATAAAGCTCAACATTTCCACTTCATCTATATTAATAAACACTAGTAAGAGCAACCCATTGATTGCTACAGTACATTTTACATTTCTAACTTTTTTGTTACAATGAATTTGAAGGAAAAAAAAAAAGCTTGAGAAATGATTTTCATCAAAATATATATATACATAGATATATGTATATATAAATATACCCCTTGTTGAAAAGAATATTGGTAAAGAGACAAGATTTTATTTTCTCAAAGAAGTCTAAACATGAATAGATCCCACACTTCTCCGATAAATGAAAGATTACTCTGATCAAGGCCTTCAATATTTACATTACTTGTTGCATGAGGATTATTAACTTAAAAGAATTTTCCATGCTATATATAAAATATCCATATTATTTAACAAGAGGTATTAAAAAGTAAAAAAATAAAATCTGCCCCAATCTTATGATCAGACATCTAATCCTTAGAGCAGTTTTGACTCTTATAATTCTTAGAATGACACATGAATATTTTAAAGTATTCTATTTTCTAAAAAAATTTCCGTGTTATTAGGAAGTTCTTAATGAAGAGCTCCTTTAAGAGCTTTTTTTATATTATTGATAGGATTTACAACTTAAAATTAAGGGGGAAAAATCAAGTAACGACAGGAAGAGATGTGAAAAAGATAAACATTTGTGACAAATCAAACTTTAAGTAGCCAAAAGAAAAAATATATAAAGAGCAAAAAAATTGAAGATGCGGGTCCTTGATAGAGGACCAGACCTTGTATAAGCACACCACTTCACTACGTGGGGCTTCCAGATGGAGGTACTTGTCTAAGTCCTTACGCCAAGAACCTAAGAATAAAAGGTTGTCTCACAATATAAAGAAAGATGGAAAGTCGAAACCAGGAAAATAATCTATTCTATTCTTTACCTAAATTAGAGGCCTAAGTAAGTACTTAAAAATGATGCTTTTGCATTGAAAAGCTATATATATAACAAATCACCGCATATTTGGAAGTACCACATCTCCTTCGTATTCCCAATATTTCCAAACTTTCAAGCTCACCTAGATTGCGTCTACACGCTCCATTCACCTTCACTTGTTGAGAAACAGGTATGGTCTTATTATTCGATGTTATATTTTTCTAATAGCTGATTTATGCACAATTCTATATCTGTTTAAGCAATTATATAATTGTAGTATGAAAAAATTAGTGAAACATAGGAGAGTCATATGAATAAAACTATCTTATTTAGAGAAAGGAATAGGAAAGTAGAAGTATATACAAGGAGAGAGGACAATCCTAAAGGTGTATAAATAAAAGAGAGAAATTTTTTTTATTTTTTAAATTAAAACAAACATAGAGTATAAGAAGGAAGTCTACGAAAAAGTTATAAATGAACAGAAACATCCACCAACCATGTTTACATAGAAAATCCATAAACCAACAAATGGTCCCCTTCAAAATTCAAATCACAGTCTACATGAACCTGATGCATTTTATTTCAATTTTTTACCACATTAAACAACTTGATGGGTCCATAAAAGGTCTGTACAATGGAGCTAAATATAGACATAATAATAATTTATTTGTGAACAAGTGGTCTTGTTTAGTCAAATCCTAAGCCATTAATGCATGTGGCATGACTTATTATCTTTACCCTTTAAATTTCACTTATATATGTATTAGTCAAATCCTAAGCCATTAATGCATGTGGCATGACTTATTATCTTTACCCTTTAAATTTCACTTATATATGTAGTTGATGTGGTTTGCTGTATGGTTATATCCATGGTGGATTTTGGCTATCATGTCAACAACTTTAATGGTTCTTTTCGTGGAGATAGATCTAAACCCCTTTTTATTCATGTTTGTTTGATTTTATTATATATAAAGTTAAGTGCAATATCACTAAGAAATTTGTTAAATTGCAAAATTTAAGTTTTTAGTTAAGACGGTATTTGGTTAGAATAATTTTAGATATCGTAGTATATACTTTATTTGGTAAGTTTAAAAATTGTACAGAAAACTTTGCTTTTTCTTACAAAATATACTTTGGTATATTCCTTTCTTCTCTTTTAATCTTCAGCTAATTAAGACGGAACTTTTTTGAAAACAAGCAATTAAATCCTAACATGCTATTCGAAGCTAATATTACATATTTCAATATATCTTTTATCTCATGATGCTGATATAGCATAGCATGCTACATAGGCAAAAACATGTTATTAAGAAGTTGAATTTTCTTGATTTTTTTTAATTATTATTTTCATGGTTTTGGAAAACTTTAGCACTTAGCTACTACAACAAATGGTTTCCAAACTCCAATTGGGAAAATTCTATAAGTTTCAGGATTTGATTGATAGCATCGAAAAATTTATCGCTTAATTGAAAAAAAAAATAAAGAAAGAAAGAAAGAAAAACTAAACAGTTATGATACTTCTCTTGGATCTTTCCCAAACAATAACCTTCAAGAGTTTATTATGTGTATACCTATGTGTATCATATACTAAATCAGATAAAAAAAATAGGAAATAACTAAATATCCAATAATCAATAAGATTATATATAAGTATGTTATTGCAATTGTCGCTCATATGAAAAAAATAAATAAACTATCATTCTCATGCTTGAATGTAAGAGATTCCATCCCCCTATATAGAGTTGATAGAACCACACACCAATAATGCATATATATACTAAAATATATGAATGAATAAATAGAATAATTAGTTTAAATTAACAGGCTCTCCAGAATTCAGAGACGTACACAGTAAAACCAAGCCCATGCTTATGTTTAATAACACACACCCTGATAATTTTTAAAAACATCATTAATTAATCATACGAATAAATAGTTTTGTCATCTTCTACCAACTTGAAGTTTTACTAATTCACCAAGTTTTAAGGACCTCCTTCGAACCAATGCTTGTGCCGTGAAAAGCAATAAAACCAATCTCTCCACTATTATTACTTGCCTACAAATCTAATAACCAAGCTTTTTAAAAGCCCTATGGCTTTTAAACCCATGGGCCCAACAGAGTGAGTTTCCAATTTTATAAATTTAGAAAAAAAAAATTAAAGTTGGAATAAAAAAATAAAAATTAGAGAAATATAAGAAATATTAAAAATAACAATAAAGCATCTGCTAAAATGTTGTATGATTTTTTGTTTAGAAGTTTATGAAGTTGGTCAATATGATTTGTACATTAGTTATTAGTTATTCTGCTTACATACCATTGCACTCTTTAATTGGTTAAATTTGAGAACACTTTTCAACATTTGACTTTTGAGAAAGTGTGACATTGAAATGAATATGTTGAATTTTCTATTAATTTTTTAAAGAAAATCTCCCATCGAAAATATTTAATATATTTCTTAATTTTTCCCTAGTAATCAAGTTGAGTAGAACCAATATGATATCAAATTCTACTTTAAGTTCGATTTAAAAACTCGAAACTTAAACTCAGCTTAAGTTTAACCAACCTCTAAATTTTGAGCTCAAGCTTAACTCAAAATATATTTGGCTGGCTCAAGTTCGACTGGGTTAACTTTAATTAAATTCGATCTTTTTATAAATTTTCTCTAAATATCCCTACACTTAGTTAATTGAAAAAAATTAAAAATTATATCGAGTCTAATTATACTTACAAGTTTGATGAGTTCGATATTCTTAAACTCAAGGTTGGCTCAATTACTTAATTTGCAATTGACCATAATTAAATCGAATTCAAGTAATATTCGAAGCCCATTGGGTAGTCTTCAAACCTACTTTATTCAATTACACCCCTATTGCAATGCTACTAAAAATGTTAGTCTTTATTTAATCATAGATATACTTAAAACGTTTTTCATACCATTGCTTCAGAGGAGTAATTTGTTACTCCTCTTTCGATTCCTGATTTTGCTATAGATTTATTAACTTCATAATCAAATTTGTTGCACTGCTTCTGGAAAATAAACTCTTAGCTCTACTTCATATTTTATGATTCTCATTAATACTCTAGGAAAAAAAAAACTGTGAGGATTTTTTCTTTTAGTATAACTCCACTTTATATTATTTGTAATACTCTAATTGCCATAATTTCCCTTCTAGAAATGCAATTCTTTATTCCACTTCAAATTTCCGAAAATTATTAACTTTGTTTAATTTTTTTTATTTAACATCTTTTTATCCAATAACTCCAATTGAAATCCAAAGCTAGCTTTTATATCATTAGAGTTTATTTTTAGATTTTATAAATCTTGAATATATATATATATGTAACTCCGCTATATATTTTGCTAATCTCCTTAATTTTCACAACATTCGTTTCGTTTTTCACAACCTACAAAGTTTGATACTTTTTTCTTCAAAAAATATAAAATTGCTTAACCTGTGCATTTCTTCTTATTGTTGCCATAACTTTACTGATTTTCATTACTTCATATTAAAATAAATTTATCATTACTAAAAGTTTGTAAATGCACTTAAACTTTTCTGATATCGTTTATATATATATATATATATATATATTCTGCTTTGTTTTAGTGATAATACCTTCAAATTTTCATTAAAAACTTTAAATTAAGGAACTTATATTTGAAGCTTGTAATGCAAATAGATGCTATGAATACCGAGGAAGCTAGCGTTAGGCATGCATCTTTTGCTATTTTATATACCAAATGGATATGAACCCACGCGTTGTATACTAAATTATCATGTTGTACACTAAATTATCTGTCATATGTTGCATATATCATATGGAGTTACTATAACTTATGTACAATATAAAGAACATATCATATACAGTATATGTTTTCTTCGGAACATATCATTATTTTAAATTATACTACAAGCATATTATTATTTAATGTATCGCATATAACTTTGGGAACCCATAAAAAACTACCTTATTTTACAACCAGCTATAAAGAGATAAATTAAAGCAGCAAAACAAAACTCGTTAAAATTGTCAACTGAGCAAGATTTTACAATGTACATGAAATACTCCATCATCCATCTTCTCACATCCTTCCTCTTGATCGTTGCCAACTATTTACTATCTTTTCCAGCAGTTATTAGCTTTCATGGATACTGCAACAAACGTTATAATGGAGGTTACCAAATGTTTATGGGGTTCACTAGCTAAACCTGTAAGCTACATCTATAATCCCACAGAAAATTTGAAGTTGCTAGAGGATGAACGAGATCGTTTGTTGCATAGAAGTGTTGATATTAAGAATGAAGTAGAGGTTGAAGAAGTTAGGCAAGGAGGCAAATGTACACAGCAAGTGGATGGCTGGCTGAAAAAAGTGCAACAACTTCAAAATGAATCTCGTCAACTCATTGAAGAAGGAAGGTCATACCAACACAACAAGTGCCTTGTATGGTGTTGTCCAACTAACTGTCGATCCAGTTATAAACTTGGAAAGAGAATAACCCAGTTGCTAGGTGATGTGAAAGAATGCCAAGCTGAAGACTTAAATCCCTTAATTATTAGATTGCCCCCTCAAGTACGTGAGATGCCTATAGAGGAGACCATTGGCTTAGACTCAATGCTTTCTCAAGTGTGGAAATGGCTTCATGAAAAGGATGTAGGAATCATTGGATTATGGGGGATGGGAGGTGTTGGGAAAACTACCCTCTTGAAAAAAGTCAATGAAGAATTCCGTTGCACGAGCCATGAATTTCACATCGTATTATGGATTGTCGTATCAAAACAAGTAAGCCTAGAGAAGATAAGAGAAAGTATTAGGTGCGATTTAGGGATTGGAGATGATACATGGAGTAATCTATCTGAAGATGCAAAAGCTGCAAAGTTATGCAAAGTCTTAAATACAAAGAAATTTGTGCTATTGATAGATGACATATGGGAGCGTCTGGATATTGCTAGGATTGGAATTCCTATTCCAAATCTAGCAAATGGATCCAAGATAGTCTTTACGACTCGATTTGAAGAATTATGCGGTGAAATGGAAGCTAAGAAGAGTCTTAAAGTTAAGTGCTTGTCATCTGAGCAAGCCTTTGGGTTATTTCAAGAGAAAGTCGGTCAAGCCACTCTAAACTTGCATCCAGAAATCCCAAGATTTGCTAGACTAATTGTTCAAGAATGCAAAGGCTTACCCTTAGCTCTTATTACCATCGGGCGAGCTATGGCAACCAAGAAGAATCCTCATGAATGGGAGCATGCATTAAATGTTTTAAGGAGCTACCCGTCAAAGTTTTCGAGAATGGTGGATGATGTTTATAAATTGCTTGAGTTTAGTTACCATAGCTTAAGCAATTCGACCCTCCAGCAATGCTTTCTCTATTGTGCTCTTTTTCCTGAGGACTACAATATTAATAAAGATCGTCTAATTGACTTGTGGATTGGTGAGGGGTTCCTGCTTGATACAAATGACACATACAAAGCACGACTTGAAGGTGAATCTGTGATGGAGAGTTTAAAGTCGGCATGCTTATTAGAGAGTGGGCAACATGAAGATTGTGAGGTTAAGATGCATGATGTAATACGTGACATGACTTTATGGTTAGCTCGTGAGCATGGGGAAAAGGGAAACGAAATCATAGTGGAAGAAGAAGATGCAAGTATCACTAAGTGGAAGGAGGCTAAAAGAGTATCATTACAGGGTTACAACGTTGACCATATCATTGAATTGCCGGTATGCTTCCATCTCGAAACATTATTGATTAATGAAACCGAGCTGGAGACATTGCCAAAGGGATTTTTCAACTCTATGCAGGATTTAAGAGTTCTTGATATGTATGGGAATGTACGATTTAACAGGTTAACTACAGGAGTCAGGGGATTGGTCAATTTACAATACCTTAATCTATCAAGAACAAGTATTAAATGGCTGCCAGATGAATTGAAGTACCTAACCTCTTTATTGTACTTGCTACTCGATGAGACAGACCATATCGTAGATATTTCAGAGGAAGTACTTTCAAGTCTCTCGTCTTTGAAAGTTTTTACAAGGATTGGATATGAGTTTTTCTACATTGATGAAAGAGCATTCATAAAGGGGCTAGAAGGCTTGAATCGGTTGGATGAACTCTCAATCACTGTACATACTGCATTTGGTGTCCAGAAATTGCTTGAGTCTCCAAATTTACAACGAAGCGTAACGTATTTGGTAGTTAATAAGTGCTTTGATTTAACTACCATTAAAATACCGGTTTCATCTTTAAGGAAAATGTCGCATCTAAAAACACTTGAATTATTTCGATGTTCACTCGAGAGCATAGATATATATGAGGATAGTGAGAGTAAGGTTCCAAGCCATGCGAATGACTATCTGTCGAGAAGATCGGAGTTGACAAATCTGCAGCATGTGGTTATCCAGGAATGTCATCAATTAAGGAAGGTATCATGGCTTATATATGCACCAAACCTCCAAACACTTGATGTAGGATTTTGCAACAAACTTGAGAAGATCATTGAGGGAGATATTCTGCAACATGTAGATGAAAATGCAAGTGCAAAACTCTTCTCATCTCTCACATCTCTTACTTTGTCTAATTTACCAAAGCTAACAGGCATTCACAACCAAACCTTATCATCTCCTGCATTGACAAGAATTAAGATAATGGAATGTCCTAGTTTGATGAAGCTTCCTTTTGACTCTAACGGTGGAAAGAACACTTTAAAGGAAGTTGAATCAGAGTCAGGATGGTGGAGTAAATTAGAATGGGATGATGAAGGTGTTGAGGCTTTTTTCACCTCAAAGTTGAATCCTAAGCAACAGTGAAGACAATGATGGCAAGGACCATATCGGAGATGCAAATGTCCAGGCAGTTGTTCAGCCAAATAAGAATTAGCTTATTTAATCATAGCAAAACTTCATGGTGGTTTCTACAGCTTTAAATAGTAAAATTTGTGATCAGAGTCAAATTGAGGGGTTGCTAAGAAATTGAATGGAATGGCTATGTGGGAATGTTTGAATTAAAATTTGTAATTTTTCTTTAAGGCTTTCTATCTATTTTTTTAAGGTGTGAATCGATTTTTTTTAGAGTAAACTGTAAATCGATGTTATTCATTCGGACTTGTAAATGTTATATTAGTATGTGGGAGGAAGTGGTTTCGTAGTCAACATTATGCTTAGATATGAAAGAAGGAAAAAAAAAAAAAAAAGAAGAGGAAAGGGGAGACAATGAATTAGATTAACTATTTACATTTTTTCATGTCTAAACAAGGATTGGATTTAAATTTTAAAGGGAAAATTTTCCCTTTTAGCAAACAAAATCATCTTCTCCGTATATGGCAAGCACTTTGCAAAAATCATTCTTTCAATAAGAGAATGTTTTCGAATCTTACAGATTTTTTTGGTGTTTTATCATACTTAAAAGAAAATATCCAATTAACTTTCCATTTTGTAATTGTTCTTTCCACTTCTTTTCCTTTTCAAATATATGTTCTCTTTTTATTTTCTTTCCCTTTAAAACTATTTTCTATTGGTTTTTCTTTTCTATTATGGTGTAAATGGGAAAAGAATATTAAGTGAAAGGGGTGAAAGTTTTCTCCTTTTAAAACCAAAACCATAAGTTAAAAAAATGCTCTTTAACAAGCACTTCTTCTCTCTCTCTCTCTCCCAACCTAAATTGCATTCACTTTCTCCTCATGCTAGGAAAAACGACTTCAACCCATGGAATTACTTGAGCAAGAATTCAATCTAGAGTGCTTCGAACAGTAAGGGCATCATTTAAAGAATCAAATGAGAATGACAAGAGAGAAGGTCTAATAAGAACTTATGGAGATGAAAGAAAACAAAACAAGGTAGACTGTCTCAGAACACAAGCAAGTAAGCAAATTGCTCGAAAAGGGAAAACGAAATAACGATCGAGAAGGATCAAACTGATCTAGAAGCTTCGATCAGGGAAAGGGAAAATACGAACAAAAAGACGATCGACAAGATAAGCAAAGGACGGATGTCGAAGAATGAGGTTGAAAGTTGGATACACGTGGAATCTGAGCATGGAAAAACAAATAAAAAGCAAAATCCGAAAGGTATGGTCAATGGACTTTGGTTCAAAGGAAAAAATTAGGAAAGAAAAAACAAAATTCTGGTAGAAACAATTCAAAAATGAAAGGGAAGAAATTAATAAGGAGTAATTATGAGCTTCAGCGATCAAACCAAAGATCTCGTGATGGAATATCAGACGACGCAAGATATAAAAAAAAAAAAAAAATATGACCCATCTTGCTCTCATCGTCCTAGACGTTTCATTCTTGCTTTCCTTAGATCCATCTTTTAGTTTAAAATCTTTATTTTTTTGGAAAATAGCAAAAATATGAAAAATATAAAAAAATTAAATATATAAAAAATTGAAAAGAATGAAAAATACAAAAAAAAAATTGAAAAATCAAGAAAATATAGAAAAATGTAAAATACAGAAAAAAAAGGAAATGAAAAGTAAAAAAAAAAAACTGAAAAATAAGAAAAAGCCAACAAACTAAAAAAGATAAGAAAATATCCAAAAAAGAAAAAAAAAACCTCAAATTTAAATAAAAAACAAAAAAAAATGAAAAATCATAAAAAGTATTGCACAAGGATCCATTTAAACCGATTCATAATAGAAATAATTTTTAGAACTCTAAAACGGTTTTCAATATAAAAATAAATGTATGCAAATTTGACCGAATTAAGAATTTTAAACAAAAATAAGCCATTTATTGAAATTCAAATTCAAATTTTGCTTAGTTTGGTTTGCACCTTTTGTAATTTTTGCAAATAAATACTTAAAAAAGGAGATTATAACCTAAAACATAATCTCAATTGTATTCAAAATTAACATTTTATTACCATTTGAAAATTTTAAATAAAAGCTAGACACAGGAAAAAAATTGAATGGTTAATTTAGTCGAGTTGAATAAAATTTGAGAATATTTTTAACATATGTTTATTTGGCTTTGTAATTATGAAAACTGCGAAGAGAAATTTTTGAAAAATCAAGTTGTTAATTGAGTTTGTTTAGGTGTCTTAAAAAGAAAAAAAAAAGGATGAAGTGAAAATGGAAAAAGAAGAACGCAAAAAGCAACTAGAAAAAAAAAAAGAAGAAGAATAAATAATAAAAAATAAACAAGAAAATCATAAAATATAGCACATATCATATCATCGAGAGTGACACATGTCAGTGCATCGTGGTGCCATGTAGGGTTCATATGTGGCACATCTTTATGGCTATCGCATAGCACTAACATGACATCATGTGGCAGCTTACTAGGTGCATTGTGACGCTACCACTATTGTCACATGTAACACATAATGGGTCAACTCTTTGATCCTTTTTTTTCTCCCTTTCTACGATTACCAGAAGGTTAAGCTCCGTTCTATTTTTGAAAAAGCAATTTGTACCCCTTTTTTTTTTACTTGATCTTACCCATATTTTGGTCATTGAAAATTCTAAATAAATATGGACTAAAAGGACACGAATACTATTTTTATAAAGTTTCCAATTTCCAAATTTTTAAATGAGGGAAATTTGCACAAAAAAAAAGAATAAATAATTTAGGTAACTAAAAAATGGGTATATCTTGTACCCTGACTAAATATAGCAAAATTAAAAAATATTCTTGCATTATTCTTTAATGTAATGACTTAAAACATGCAATAACATCTTTCATTGATTGTGTACACCTTTGCTTTTTGAGTTCAATACACATTTACCATTTTTCTTAATAAATTTACACTAATACAAATGAGATAAAATTAATTATCTAATTAATAATATTAAATCTTATTTTAAAGATACGATATTATAATTTATAAAAAAATTTACATTTCTAATTTGCAATTTAATGAATTAAATACTATTGCTAAATCGCATTTAATATATGATTTTATACCTTATTTATTATTTGTATTAAATATATGACAAACAAAACGCATTGGCACAATAGATAAGGCTTTTGTTATATTGTGTCAGGGTTGAATATGAGCACAAACATTGTTGTGTTTTGTAAAAACCTACATAATATTTATTATATACGATATTAATACATACAGTTAATGCATGGTACATATAATAAATGTGACATATGGTATTAGTGTGATTAAATTAATACAATTGGTATTTGTGTAATATTTATTAATTTTATGGTAAACACTTAAATTTCTCCTTATTTTCCATTAATTTGTGCAAAAACGTGTTTAAATTTGGCAAAAAAAAAATAATGAAACTAAGATACACACCAAGACTTGCTATTTTCGTCAAAGATTTGATCTTTTCCTTGCATTGATGTTTCTTAAGAAGAAATCATAACCTAAAACTATAAATAAGACTCTCCTCTACATATTCAACCTACTCCTAAGCGTTCTTTCTTGTAACATCCAGACTCTTTGTTTGATTTTTCTCATCATATAGTGAATTGATGCGAGGTAATATAATAGAGGATTCTACACTGATCTCAAAGGAAAGTGTCGGTTTTGGTTGCATTTAATTTTGGTGTTAGATTAGGTGAATTCAAAACCAAAACTAGAAGGGTGTTTTTAGGGTTTATTCATCATTAAGTTGGAGAAATCTGTAAAATTAGAAGTGATGTTACCAAGTTTTCCAAAAATTAACCTAAGGGTTTTGACGGAAAAATATGTGGCCATAAAATAAGGATTAAGTGAAACAAAATTGACTAACTCTAACCTCTTGAAAGTCTGAAGCCATTGGCCTTATACTAAGAATCGGTCGAATTTCCTCTTAACTAGCTATCAATTCGTTACGCCTCACGAAGATAAAGTCTTCTCTTCCTTATTATTTGATTGGATTAATGGAAAAATAAAATAAAAAATAAACCAAAATTATAAAAAAATATGTTGAATAAATATCTATCTTGAGTTGTCTTGATTTGAATGATAACATGTTGTCAATAAATAAATGATGAGTTGAGTTGATTTTGATGCTGTTGTTGTGAAATAATTAGAATGTTGTTTTGATTTTAATAAATGATCTAGCATGAATGATGATCTTATGAAATAATTATCATGATTAGTTTAATTTTAATAAATAATTAGCATGTTTGATTTTGAAATTGTGGATAATTAGCATGTTTAACTAGTTTGCTCTAGTAAACAATTTAGCGTGTTGGATCTTGTTAAAGTTGTGAATAGATTATCATGTAGGTTTGGTATTAATAAATAAATTGAAACGTTCAATTTATGTTACTAGGTTGGTATGCTTAGTTTTGGTGAATAATTGGCATGTTCTCCTTCTTGTTAATGTGTTAGATTTTCCATGTTAAATGACCTTATTGATTCTGTAGACTTTGTTATGAACCGTTAATAATATCTATTTTCCCATGTCTTGAATAAAAGGTATTTTCAAATAAAATGAACTTTTTACCTAAAGGTGATTTTCCAAAAATAAAGTGCTTTTCATAAATCAAAATTTAAATAGATTTTATTCCAAGTTTAAGGGTTTCGGTAGATTTTTAAAAGGTGGACCAAAATGTGATTTTCAAAATTAAAAATATGTAATAATTGAAAAGAATAAGAATTTTCAATAAATAAAATTAGTTTATACCCTAAATTTTGCATAAATTTAAAACTACTTGGACTTGATCTTGCTCTATGGGAAACTAGGCATTTCAGAAAGCTTAGACTAATAAATAATCCAATTTCTCCCTTTCCAAATCTTTTCCATTTTCCAAATAAATGAAAGACCATTCTATATGAATTTCTCTTTAATAAAATTAAATGCCCATTAATTACTTTATGGACTTCTTTTATGAAAATATTTAGGTTTTAATAAGTTAACCTACGAGTCCATTTGATGTCTAGTTTCTATTTTTTTAAACTATTTTTAGAAATCCACAAACCAACAGTTGAAATTAAGATTTATCCATTTATAGACCCCAATTTCACTTAAACCCTAATTCCATTTTTTTTTTCTTACTTCGATCATGTGACAACTTCTTTTTTTAAAAAAAGAAAAACTATTTTCATAAATTAAAACATTTTCTTAGCTTAGTTAAGAGGTTTATGTTAGGTGTTTCGAGCTTAACATAAATTGGATTAAGAAAAGAGACAAACCAGATTTTCAACTCGGTGATTGTTATGAAAGAATGACACTAATACACAAGAAATAGAAGAAAACAACCATACTATTATAGATGCGTAAGGAAATGCAATAAGCAATTGAACATACTGTTAATTAAACTCAATAATTCACTTTTACTTCCTCTGTACCAAAATACTTTTTACCAAGTTTGCAAAAGAAGAGACTAACTAATGTGAAAAAACTTAGCTAGAAAAACCAAATACCTACCAATAGATGCAGAGGTATCATTAACCTTCAGTGTTAAGCTTTTATATCTAAACTTAAAGATGCTTTCAGTCGACCCAAGCTATCAAATAATGTTCCCGAAGCTCAATCATAGCACAAAAAAGAGTCCTAATACAAATTACGTTAGAATCCTTCAAGGGAAATTCAACTTACTCATCAAGCACCAACGATTATGTAAGCCCCAAAGTTAAGCCAATTGACCGTAGGATTAAACTTAAAATATAAGTTTTGGACGATCGGTTAAGGAATCTGATTAAATCCCAAATTATAAACTATTGAGAGAAATATTACTAAAAATGACCCCGTAAACTTGAATTTAAGAAAATAAGTAATAAAATAGGAGACTATAAAATTTTCAAATTTTAAGCATAATAATTGCTAATTACCAAAAATACAAAAAGTGTAATCTAATAACTAATAAATTACTAGAGATAGATTATATATATACTAAAAATTTTAGAATAACCAAAATAATAATTAGGAATGTTCACGTATACCCTTCATGTATTTACGTGTAGATAAAAATACGCAAAATTACCTAAATTGGCCAAAAACTAAGTAAATAATTAAAGAAAATTATAAAATAATTATGAAAAAATCAGAAAAAATTAGAAGAGGATAAGATTAGTCAAAATCAGGTCGTGGCAGGTCCAAAGCTGCAAAAGAAAAATTAGCCAACAAAAATTTGACAACCTAAAAGCCAAAAATTAAGGAAAATGGGCAATGTCTTATTAAATTAATACATATTAATTACAGCAAATGCCTATAAATAGCAGGAAAAATCCAGGAACTCATTTGGACAGTTAGAAATCAGAAAAAAATTAGGGAGAGGCAAAAATTGAAAGAAAAATTCAAGTTAGAAAAAAAATAAGAAAAATTGTGCAATTAGGGCTTTCAAAGGGAACCCACACCAGACGAGCAGCTGGAAGTGGACAGCCACCACCACCACACGATGGTGGCAGCGCCCGGGCCGGTCGATAAGGCCACAGCGGCCTGCGGTAGCCGAAGCCACCCAAATCGGTGAGTCCGATTTCCAGCCCGATTCTTGTATAATTTTGTAAAAATAGTAAATATGATTATAAAATTATGAATTTTGTTATTCCAAGATATTTTTGTATGTAGTTTCTTAAAAAAATATTATTTTGATGAAAACATGTCCCGTAATATAGGGTCCTTAAGAAATTATGCAAAACCGAGCACATTTCGGTTTAGAAATAAATGACCTTAGGAGTGTAGTTTGGAGCTCAATTTTTTTCTGTAGGATGCTCATATGACATAGAACAATGCTATGAAGCCATTTTTTTAAAATTAATTTTTGAAATTTTTAAGTTAATTTTTAGCCCTAAAATGATGGAAAAATTGAGTGATTTGGGTTTAATTAGGTGATTAAGATGTTAATTACTGATTTAGATGATAATTAGATGTTTAGGGATGTTAATCTCTGATGTGGAAACCTACTCCTAGTCTATAGAGTGTTAAGTGTAAGTAATGAAGGTGTTATGTGGTAAATATAGAAAATTAGGAATATGTAGAATTGAAAATTTAATAAATATGGAAAATTAGGTTTAATTAGATAATAAAATAATGAAAATCCGAGCATAACAAATCTGAAACAAAATTCAATTTTAGGTAATTATATGAAAAATGTAAAAATTTCTCACAACATGAGTAAATTCGGTACACTAATACGAATTTAAGTGTATCGGATGGAATAAAATGCTGACTAGGGGTAGTGATCATATTTAGGAGATCGGGAAGTAATTTGATTAATTTCACATTATGGGTTGAAACGGATTTCTAGGGTTGGAATCTAAAACATTATTTAGAAATCGAACTAAAAACCTAATTTAGAAATCGATGCGAAAACCGAACTTGAACCTAACCCCAAACCTAAAATAATTATAAAAGACTTAATACCTAGATAATTAGGCATATTAAACCTTAAACAAAACCTAATAATAAGCGTTATAGGATAAAATGAATTTATAATATTATATGAAATGCTGAAACCACGTTCGTGTTATAGGGATGATCGGCGATGGCCTGAGCAAATCGGATCTCGAGTGAGTGAGCGAGGAGTCGAGGTAAGTTGGGATTAATACGATGCTGTATTTTGGAGGCTTAAGATTATGCTTGGTTATGCTTATTAAATAGTTGAATGTGTGCATGTGTTTGATTATGGGTGATGCTATGATTCTATTTGTTGCTCTGGCACATATTGTATGATTTGTATAAAAGGATTTATCACCCTCAACTGGACTTAATCAAATATCCGACCAGTAATTATAATCGAACATGCATGGCAACCCGTTAGGGGAACTTAGAACTCTCTAGCCAAATACCGACCCCTTCGGAAAGGATAGCGTAGGATTGCAAAATGATCCCTTCTTCATCCTCAGTCGAACTAAGTGACAGGAGAGGAGGTCGCGGCAAGGGTGAAGACAGTTGTTCGAAGGAAGTCGCGGGAGAAGCAAGGTCTCCATTACATAAGCCTGGGTTTGGTCGTGAGCTATTACATTAACGGCAACTCCTTAACCCGGATTAGAGCGAACGCAATTTCTCTAATCTCACGACGGGCCGGACAACGTCGTGCGATGGCATTTGCTTGCACATGCATTGCACCTGATAAGTGATTGAAAACCTTATTATGTGTATGGTATAGTTTTAAGTCCTCCGTCCTAACTTATTGAACTGCGGTTGCTCACATCCCTATAGACATCGTGCAGGTGCTGGCTAAGAAGCGGTCACAACTACTCTGAAGTTAGCAACTGCTAGATCCTGAGGAGTGAGGAAAAATATTGAAGAACGAACATACATTTTTAAGGTTTAAGCTTTTACTTTAGAACTTCTCGTTTTTTTTTTTTAATAATGTAATAACTAGGAAATATATTTCGGAGAAACATTGCAAACGATAATTGTAATCACTAAATTATAGTGAATATCTATATTTCCTCACTTTTTTAGATGAACGATTTATTTAAATTACAAACTGTTTACTTCAAAACGGGTTAGTCGTTGACGCCTTATGTAGATCAGGTCTAAGATAGCGGTTGTAAGGCCAACTTCTATCTTAGTGTGGTTTACACGGCGGGACTGTTACGACTCTGCCGCTTCGAGGGCGTGACAGATTAGACCTATGATCATGGAGTTGAAAAGTGCAAAGACATTAGCTAACGAGGATAGGGTAAACAATTCTAACCAAAAGGGAGTATGTAGTGTTTATTATAGTAGTGATACCATCAGGGGATCACCTATCCTTTAAGCTCATGTATCTAGGGGAGAAAAACAATGGAAATAGTTGCCAACTAAATTTATTGCACTCCTCAACTTCAAATCCTAAAGATCACAATAGCTATAACCTTTTAACTAAAGAAAGAAAGAATCAGGCCACTTTTCTTTTCTTTTTTTTTCCCCAATCAAGATGAGATACTCACTCTCGTAGATACAAAACCTACCCTAAGTGATTTCACGGTAGAAACACATATAATGATGGCTAAAGTCATTTGCTATAATGTAACCACAATATAAAGTAGAGTTGAACATCATCCTTTAATTTTGAAGCCTAGGAGAATCCTTGCAAAGAATGCAAGGGGGTTAAGTACTCCAAATAAGCAAAATGCAGTTCTGAAAGCCTTTATGGAGTATATGTTAGATGTGGTCGTGTTCTTTGGAGATCAAAATGGATAAGAATGCAACATATGCTTTTGATTATGTTTTAGAATTACATGGATATTCTTGCATGGATTCGAGAAGAATGAGAGAGGGAATGTTGCTACTTTGCAACATAGAAATTTTAGATGTCAACATTTTAAAGAAAACAAACCAAGAAATTCATGTCAAAGTCAAGGCTAAAATTTTTGAACTATCTTAGTTCTTTTCTACAATATCTTTCAATCAAATTGTAAATAATATTACACGGTGCGTAATAAGGGCTTTTAATGATGTTGTAAGTAGAAATGAATGTTAGGGTAGAAGACCTTCCCTAAAAAACAAGCTTTTAAATATATTGCATGCATGAACAACTGTAAGCTAATGGACATGGGATATATTGGACAATCATTCACTTAGTATAATGAATAAGAATTGCCTACTTTAGTTCAACGAATATTAGATAGAGTATGGTGTAACATAGTACAGAGAAAACATTTACCTAACGGTAAGGGTGTTCTTTGCTAGAATGACTAAGTGATCACTGTCCTCTTCTCTTAAAAACATACCCTTCGTAAATACATATAAATAAGGAAAGGCCTTTTAGATTTTAATAAATATAACTTATAAATAAAAATTATATTTCCCTTATCATATCAATTTAGTCAAGAATGAATCAAAGCTAAAAAATGCTTAAAGTAGTGGAAAGTTAATGTATTTGGCATCATAAATCATCAAGAAAGAGAGCAGTAAAAAGGTTGGCAAGAGTAAATAGAGCCCTTACAACCTCTCCTTCGCAATTTTTAATAGATTTAAGGAATAGCTTAAAGGATGAGCTTGGCATTATTTTAAAGAAGGAAGAATGACTATGGAAGGCTAATGTAAGAACCAAATGGATTAAAGATGGACAAAGGAACACATCTTACTATCACACTATTGTGCAAAATATGAGTAATGAACAAAATCCTTTGACTTCACAGTGAAATGGATATTTAAGTACATCATACTAAAGGAATTATAAAAATGGTATTAAAATATTTTCAAATTTTATGTATCGCATCTAAAGACATCTATTTTTGGACCAATCTTATTGAAGAATCAATGAGATATGGTCTAATAGAATAACAAAAGTAAGAGTCCATGGAAAATTATAATAAGAAGTAGAGAAGGCTCTATTTTAGATAGGGTATTGAAAAATACCGAATAAGGACGGACTTTATACTTCTTGTTATAAAAAGTGCTATAATTACCTAAGCAAGATGCTGTGGACTTTATTATCAAATGCTTTGAAAACAAAAATATGCCCTAGCAGTTTAACTAAACCCAAATATGCCTAATATAAAAACAAGTAGGGGTGAGCAATTTAAAGTCCTTTTGGCCAATTAGATTATGGATATCTCTCTACAAAATTACAACAAAGGTCTTAGTGAATCGACTAAAACTTTTCTTGGAGTTACTCATTCATCTTACTCAATTCAGCATTATACAAGGTAGGCAACTAATAATATTATCCTTGTAACTGAAATCCTTAACAACTTCTAGAAAAAGTCTAGGAAGTAGGAGTAGATAATTATAAAGGTCGACTTGAAAAAAGTTTTTGGTACGGTAAAATGGGATTTCATCCATTGGGCATTATAGCATAAATTTTCTTAAAAGTTGATTTGAGCTAATAGATCAATGTGCTTTAAGTACTATAGAGTCTTAATAAATGGATATCCATTATAATCTTTTTCATCTAAGTATGGGTATACCATAGAGAGATCCTCTATCTCCTTATTTATTTACTTTAAGTTTACAATTTTTGAGTAAAAGACTAGAGAAAGTACTGGAATTGGGTAAATGTTAAGGATGTGAAGTTAAAGGAAATCCATTATTCATATCTCGTATAAAATGTTTGTTGATGATATTGTTCTAATAGTAAGAGTGAATTAAAAGAATGTTGATAACATAAAAGAAGTGATAAAGTCTATTTCCCATTTTTCAAAATTTAAAAATCAATTATAAAAAATTTCCAGTTATTTTCTCAAGAAATACAACTTTAAGTATAAAAGAAACTATTACATCAATACTTCAAATCGGGAAAATAGAAACCTTTGGCAAATATCTTGGCTTTCCACTTTATGATGGAATTAAACCAAATGTTACACAACCTAACATTATCTTAGAAAAAGCCTAAAAAAAGCTATCTAAATGAATAGCTCGACAACTGAGGTCTTTACCCACTTATTACATGTAAATTTATAAGTTGACTAAAATGATTATATTTAAGTTACCTCAAGTCATTCAAAACTTCTTATGAAATGGCACTAGTGATATAAATAAAAAAAATTAGGTAAATTGGGAGAAAATTACTCACTCAAAAGAGATGGAAAGGAGAGGAGCGCCAAAAAGGGGGATTTATGATTTATTGACCTAGAGAAAGGAAGTATAGCTTGTGCCATCAAAAGGTTATAGAAATTCAAAAATAAGAAGTTTATTTGGGTTAAACCAAGTAAGAAACATAGGAAGATTACATAACGAGAGGAATTTAAGAGTATTACATATGCTTCACATCGAGTAAAATAATTTACTAACAATGCATGGTTTAAGGAAGATGGCATTATGGTCATAGGAGATGGACAAAATACAAGATTTCAATGGGATAAATGGGATGGACACTTCACCATGAGGTAGTTGATCTAAGGAACCATCTACAAGCATGCTTTCAATTTATTAGTTTAGATTGTTGGATTAATGCTTGTGAATGGGATGAAAACAAGATTAGTTTCCAACTCCCATAAATTAGTAAGAACATCATAGGACCAATTATTCTACAAAGAAGAATCAATCCACTTTGTTTATCTAGAAATGCTAAGACAAATGTTACTTTAGTTGAAATTTATAAGTAATTAGTGTGTATTTTTTTTTAAGGTTGAAGTTGCCAGATGAAAATGGATATGGAATTCAACGTTTCCTCCTAAGATAAAATGTTTATTTAAAGGATTTAGTATATAAGTTTATTTATTGCCATAAACCTTAGGAAAATATGTAACCATGTAAAGAGATTTGGAATGCTCATTTGAGCTATGGTAGATAGAGTACCTTAATAGTTGAAAAGTTGATGGAGATATTTTAGCTTTGATTAAACATAATTGTTTGATTAAGAAAAAAGATATTTCTGGTGCAAGGCCCCCTAAACAGTTCATTAGGTTTATGATATGGTATATATGGATTACTAGAAACAAAATATTGTATCGATAGAACTTGAGAAATATAAATTATGAGCAAGCAATTAGAAGTCTTGGACATAAATATTGAGCATATAGGAGAGGAAAGAAATTTTATTGAATGGAAAGTCAAAAATATATTTGGATTGTTTTCCATCAACAGCTAACTAGAGTCTATGTTAATATAGTAACTAACCAATCATTTGTAGGAGGGTTCATATGAATAATAAAATAAAATGGATGTTTGGTTATGCTAGCAAATTAGGAAAAATTGATGTGATTCTAATTGAACTATGGGTAATATGCTAGGGTATGGATTAGTACATTAAAAAAGGATATTTAAATGTTGAATTTGTAACAAATTTGAGAATTATTGTAAAGTTGGTAACTTCTAATACAAATGTCACGTTGAAATATGCTCATGTTCTTAACGCATGTAAGATAAAATATCTTACATTTATGTAGCCAAAGAATTAAGGTAATACCAAGAGAATCCAACAAAATAGTTGGTTGATTGGTTGGTTAGATGTATGCAACTAGATGAAGAACAAGTCTTGTTTTCCAAAAGTCCTTATTGTGAGGCTTTGTTCATTTTCTTTTTCCTTAAATTATTTGAGAGACATGGCTCTAATCACAATGTAAAGAACATAGCAACAATTCACATAATTACTTCCCTTATTTTCTTTTTATATTCCTTTATTCCACCTTAGTCCCTTTGTTTCCCTTTTCCCTTACCTTTTTTTCTTCTTTTTACCAACAATAATATTAGTAATTATTATGGAACAACGTCAAAATTAGTACTTAAAATTTTATGTGAAAACGCATCAGTTCATATAGGCATAATATGAATAGACTAGTAGCATTCGTAACAGCTCAAGAATCTTCATCTTTTTCTTTTACTTAATTCTAACTCTAACACTAACACTCCCGATGTTAATTATCAATTTTATTTATTTCTTCATAATTAAGATGATTAAATATCAATTGATTGGAGACCGAAAGATCTAACATAAATAAGATAAAATTCTCTATTCTAATTGAACTTTCAATTGAAATATACAAAATTAATATGGTACAAAGTTTAAGATTATTTTCATTGATCTAGATAAAGTATATAGTGACCTTAGTGGAGCTGCCATAATCTATGTCAGCCTTTTTTATTTTATTTTTATAAATTTTAGTTTATTATTCAATAAAATATAGAGTATTTATTTTATTAAATTAATTATTACTAACCAATATTTGACTTAGTAACACTAACAAATAGTTGTATTATATAATTTTCTTTTCAAACAACAAACAAGTAAATCGATTGATAGAATCCAAAAAATTAGGTAAAGATTATATAGTTTATCATCAAAACAAATGAATCTAAGATCAATTATTTGAACCTAATACATATGAAACTGTAGCAGCCTAAGAACTTAATAGGCATCACAACCTAACATGTGTCCCTAATATCTAGAAACTTATTAAAGCTTTAGATCCACCAAAATTTCATCTTAACTTATCATTAGTATGATAAGATTGATTCTCCAAATATAATCACTTGAACTAATTATAGGTGAATTTTCTTAACAATAATCATATCCTAAAAACAATATTTCCAACTTATATAAAAACATAGCCTAACAATAGATCTAAACCACATACTAACATTTAAGTCCACCAATCATCCATAAGTCACAAATATAGAATCATAAACGCCTCTCAAACTTAACCTACTAATAATAGTCCGAATCACAAGATAAGCAATAAGCTTTATCTTAATACTTGTAGTTGTAAAAATAAAAGAATGAGCTAAAACCTAGTATGTAATACACAAGCACACATAGATGTCAAACTAAGACATATACATACATATAATGTAAGCTACATTAAGTATAATGGCAAACAATTAATTAATTATCTTAAATTTAAACTAGCAACTAACAAAAGGGTACTTATTACCTCACTATACAATGACTTTTATCTATATACATAAATAGATATAAATATAAGTTTCCTTTAAATCTTTTATGCCTAAAGTTAAAAGTCTTTGAAACTTAGTTTTCTAATTGTAACATCCTATGTGTAAGTCCACTAAAGAAACTTTACATATGATTGATAATTGTTCCATAAGAATCTACCATTACATAACGCATAAGCATATGTAGGCGTCATATTAAGACATACATATGCATATAATGCAAGCTACATCAAGTATAACAACAACAACCTATTAATTATCTTAAATTTAAATTAACAACAACAAATAAGTACTCATGATCTCGCCATATCATGATCTTTCTCTACATAGATAGATATAAATATAAACATAAATTTTCTTTTAAGTCTTTTATGCATAGTGTAAACCCCACAACCAGTCGTTTAAGGTTTCGATCAGTTGAAAGATCCGATCAAGCCTAAATTATAAATAAAGCTAGAAAAATTAGTAAAAATAATCCTGTAAGTTCGAATTTAAGAAAATAAACAATAAAATAAAAGAATATAAAAATTTCAAATTTTAAGTATATAACTCGTTATTTATTGAAAATACGTAAAATGCATTCCGTTAATTAACAAATCACTAGAGATAAATTATATGTATACTAAAAATTATATAATGACCTAAATAATATTTAAGAATATTTATTTGTACTATATATGAATGTACATGTAGGTAGAAATACGCGTAATTACTTAAAATATGTGAAATGTGCTAAAATAATACTAAATAATTAAATAAAATTCATAATTAATTAAGAAAAAATAAATAAAAGTCATAAAAAATAAGGAATGATCCAGATTTAGGTCGTGGTAGCTGGGGAAAAAAAGAAAAAAGAAAACTGTGCAGTTGAGGTTTATAAGGAGAACCTAAACCCAAAGAACAACTGGGAGTAGACGACGACTACCACCACACGGTGGTGGCAGTACCCAAGTGGGCCGACACACCCATAGCCACCGACAATGGCCAAAGCCACCCAAATTGGTGAGTTTGATTTTAGCCCGATTTTGTATAATTTTGTAAAAATAGTAAATATTCTTAGAAAATTATGAATTTTGTTATTCTGAAATATTTTTACATGTAGTTTTTATGAAAAATATTATTTTGATAAAAATATGTCCCATGATATATGACCTTAAGAAATTATGCAAAACTAAGCATATTTCGGTTTAAAAATAAATGACCTTAGAAGTGTAGTTTTGAGTATAAAATTTTTGTGTAGATTACTTAGATAATATAGAACACTGATATGAAGCCCGTCTTCAAAAATTAATTTTTTTAATTTTTAGATAATTTTTAGGCCTTAAAATGGGGCATAAAATGGGTAATTTAAGGTTAATTAAGTAATTAAATAGTTAATTATTAATTTAGTAAAAAATTATATGTTTTAAGATGTTGAAATCTAATGAAATATGATACTTGTAGCATTTAGGGTGTTAGATGTAATTATTAGGTTAATTATGTAGTAAATATGTAAGAGGAAAAAATAGTAAATTTTAAGTTAATTTTATAAATTAGAGTAATTAGGTGTAAAATTTGATTTAGAATGAATTTAAACATTTTGAAATGATAATTGATGTTAGAAGACGGTAATTAGAGTAATAAAAATATTAGATGTGTATTATGTACACAATAAGTAATAGTATATAATACATAATTATTAAAAATATAATAAATAGAAGATATTAGAATAAAAATTGATATTGTGGTAATAATATAAATATACAATAAATCTGATAAGAAACTTAAATTAGGGTAATTATATGAAAAATATAAGATTTTCCCATAACGAGGGTAAATTTGGTGATTAAACTAGGATCCAAATGTACCGCACAGACTAAAACACTAGTTAGAGACTAAAAATGATATTTAGAATATCCGTAGATAATGCGATTAATTTCATATTATGGGTCGGAATGATTTCTTAGGGTATGCATATAAATCTTTAACAAAAAATTGAGTTAAAAACCTAATTTAAAAATCAATGTTAAAACTGAAACAGAACTTAACATGATTCAAGAAAAATTGTAAAAAACTTAAGACCTAGATAATTAGGTATATTAAATCCTAAACAAAATATAACAATAAACGTTATAAGATAAAATGAACCTATAATAGTTATATGAAAAACTAAAACCACGTTTGTCTTATAGAGATGATCAGCGATGGCCCGAGCGAGTTGGACCTTGAATGAATGAGCGAGGAGTCCAGGTAAGTTGGGATTAATACGATACTGTATTTTGGAGGCTTGAGATTATACTTGGTTATACTTGCTAGATAGTTGATTGTATGCATATACTTGATTATGAGTGATGCTATGATTCTCTTTATTGTTCTGGCTTATATTGTATGATTTTTGTGAAATGATTGATCACCCTAAATTGGACTTAATCAAATATACGACCTATAATTATAATTGGACCTGCATGGCAACCCATTAGGGGAAACCTAGGATTCTTCGACCAAATACCGACCCCTTCAAAAGGGATAGCGCAAAATTGTATAATGGTCCCTTCTTCATCCTTAGTTAAATTAAGTGACAGGAGAAGAGGTCGCGGTAAAGGTGAAGTCAATGGTTTGAAGGTAGATGCAAGAGGAGCGGTGTCTCTATTACACAAGCCTGGGTTTGGTCGTGAGCTGTTGTATTAACGGCAACTCCTAAACTTGGATTAGAACTAGTGCAATTTCTCTAATCTCACGACGAGCCAAATAACGTTGTGCGATAGCATTTGCTTGAACATGCGTTGCACCTAATACGTTGATTGATAACCTTGTTATGTTTATGGTATAGATTTAAGTCCTCTATCCTAACTTACTGGGTTATAGTTGCTCACATCTCTATAGAAGTCATGCAGGTGTTGGCTAAGAAGCGGCATACAACTACTTTGAAACTAGCAACTGCTAGATACTAGGGAGTAAGGAAAAACATTTGCAGAACAAACAAATATTTTTAAGGCTTAAGCTTTTATTTTAGAATTTTTCATTTCTGAATAATGTAATAACTAGGGAATATATTATGGTGAAATATTGTAAACATTAATTGTAATAACTGAATTTCAGTGTATATATATATATTTTCTCACTTTTTTAGGTAAATGATTTATTTAAATTATAAACTGTTTATTTCAAAGCGAGTTAGTCGTGGATGCCTTGTGTAGATTAAGTCTAGGATAGCAGTTATAAGGCCAATTTTATCTTAAAATGGTTTACACGATAGAGCTATTATGACTCTGTCACTTAAGAGCATGACACACAGAACCTAAAGTCCTTGAAGCTTAGTTTTCTATGTACGACATCTCATATGTAGGTCTACTAGAAAAACTTCATATATGATCAGTAGTTATCCTTAGGATGTTGCTACTATGGGCCCCTAGTATATATATATATATATATATAAATTTTCTCACTTTCTTAGATAAATGCTTTATCTAAATTACAAATTGTTTACTTTAAAGCGGGTTAGTCGTGGACGCCTTGTGTAGATCAAGTCTAAGATAGCGGTTGTAAGGCCAACTTTTATTTTATGATGGTTTATACGGCAGGGCTGTTACGACTTTGCCGCTTCGGGGCGTGACGGTTCTAAATTGGTATCAGAGCAAAGTTCTACTGAACTCGTTTTGAAATGAAAAATTAAAAGAGTTAGACATCTTAGGCATACATTGAGAGTGGGTAGAAACAAATGGATATTAAAGTAATGTACTACAACTTATAAGATAAGTAGTGACTATAACACTATATTGAGATAGGCGTTAATCGAATTTAACTTTAGTGATGGGATTAAATGGAGAAATCGGTGATTAGTTGAGGCGATTCAAGAGGAATGAAGGATAATCTCTGATTTAATCCAGAATTGAGATATGGAGAACAATATTATAATTGGTTAGTTAGGATATGTTAATATTATGGACGGAATTACTGAGGATTTTGTTAATGGAGTTGTGTGGGAATTGATGAGAAGTGATGAGACTTATAGACAATAACAAAGATCAATCTGAGTTTTAGCATAATAGAGATCATATGATATGACTTGTTGAATAAGGACGGTTTGGAAGTGAAAGATTGTAACTCAGGCAACGTTAGTAAGATATGTGTAGTAACGATAGACGAGAGATACCTCATTCTGCTAATAGGACTGGTACTGCAATTAGCACATCATATATCTTTAGATGATTAACCCCAAAAATTTATTGAATGGCTTTCACATTCTCTTGGATTAGTTGGAGTAGGTTAAGATCATATACAATATGAGAAGATAATATATGAGATGATAAATGATGACAATAATAAGGAGTTTGATAATGATAAGGTATATGAAGTGATTGTTATTTCTGATTTTTCTATGTAAGTATAAAGCACCAAATCAACAAATGGAAATGATATTGAATTAATTAGAAAACAAATATAGTGGAATTCTTTTAAGTAATTTGAATTATGGATATGGTATGATGATTGATCATGTTTTTCGGAGAATTAGAATTAATTCTATGTTAGTTATTCATATATGTGGATACCCTGACGATCTTTTAATAGATGTAATTATGCTTTTTAACGAAAGTGTAAACTTTTGGACATATACAAATGTAATGACGATTGACATATTTGTAGCTGGGAGTGTAACAAAGATCAAATGTATTTTAGTGATCAATTTTGGAAATCCTTTATATGTGTAAGAACAGTAAAAGGAATAGTGCTATAGGGCTACGATCAGATTAAGAATTCTTAAGCCTTTAGTGAATCATGAATTGGAGAATTGTAGTTTGGAGTGATAATTAAGTGTAAGTGAAGCCAAATGAATATAAAATGGGTCATGAGAATTTTTATGTAGTTCTGAGGCAAGTAAAAAAATTATATCATTATATAATACTTATAATTGGTAAATAAGATGGATAGCTATTAAATGATACATAAAAAATGAAGTAAGATTGTTACGTAAATTGCCACCGAATATGTACCTAACCACCCTAAAATAGTAGTAGGATGAGTAACAAGTGACGGTGGAGATGGAATTAAAATAACAAGTTGGAGATGATTAGGACTTTTGATCAACACTTGCTTAGTTATTTTAAGGATCAATCTGGAAAGGCATAACTCTCCAAAGAGTAAAATTTATGAGATAGTTATCTATTAGTAAACTAGTTATAATAAGGAATATTGATTACAGATAATATTCAAGGATCTAAGCTCAAAGGGATTAGAAGATAAGTAGTGATTTCATTGAAAAACTTTTCCTTGATCTTAGTTGAATAATAATAAATATAAACAAAAGGATTGGTTGATGAGTACCCTAACCGTAGAATATGCAAATGGATGAAATGCAAGTATAATGATGATATTAAGGTATTCATTCCCTACAAGTTAGAAACTAGTGAACGGAAAAGGATTTAAGGTAATTGGGATTATCATTACCTATCAATTTATAATTTATATTAGAGGAAGGATATTAATCCACAAAATCGTAAGATATGATGGAAATGGAATTTAAAAGGAAAGCTACTAATGGTGGATTATGAGAAGTTAGTTGATATCTATAAAGGAGAGATTGGTAAATATACCAATAAGTATTAGATCTACCAGGAACATATAAAAGTTCAAATGTATTTCTGAAGATTATTTTGTGGAAATTTGAATCTCATGATTAAGTTAATCAAGAATCAAACTTATGGTTGAAACTCTGTATTAGATGTTGTAAATGAGGCCTTAAGAGTTTGAGGAGCGATTGTTAATCTCTAGAATAATATTAGAGTAGAGTGACATCAAGAAAGGATCAGTGCATAAATAATATTCATGGAATTGGGAGAAAGAAATACATGCCAACCGTATATGAAAATGTTGTGGTGGTATCCGTCAATAGTATTTTGATATACAAGATATTTGTGGATAGCATTAATGAAGTTGAGTAATCATAAGTAGTATATTGAAATGGAAGACATGTGATTTTCGGAAAAGAGAATATGTTTTCATCAAGTTCGTTATATCTGGAGAAAGTATTTCGGTAGATATTAAAAATTTTGAATCGGTGATTAGAGAAAAAATCCATTGAGGTAATCCAGTATATGAAGAAGCTATGAAGCTACAATGTACTTCATATTAGCAATTGCAATAGGTAATCCAACAGGGACATGGCAAACCTGAAATTGTCCAATTGTTGTTGTTAAGTCTCATGTCATGTTGATCTAATCAGTGTATTCTGTCGTGTCATGTTTTGTTAAGTAATCAGTCCTTCTTAATACTGTTTCTTTTGCTAAGTTTATCAGTCAACAGTCGTATTCATTCTTCTCGAGTTGAGTCAAGTCAAGTCAAATTGAGTTGTTAACCATCTCATTTGAATCCGAGATGGAGAAGCGTTAAGATTTGCCAAATTTGCTTCTGTTGATCCTATGCTAAGCTGTATGAAGAACAAATGAGATACTATGACAGTAGTGTAATCATTTTAAGTAGAAGATTATGGATGAGAGAAAAGGTGATGATATGAAGTAAATTTAGAATTGCTGATGATTACAAATAAAACTTAAGAAACAATCAAACAAGGAGTAAATGGAGAATAAACTAATAAGAAAATTTGCAAGGTCATAAAGTTAGTACAATACGATTAGAGGACTACAATAATGAAATAAGCCTTAATTGATACTAAGGTAAGGAATACAAAGGAAGAAAAATTAAGAGATCGAGCAAAGGTCTAAGTAGAAAAGAAGTGGAATTTTAATTAGGAAGTAATTCGAAAACTTAATCAGTAGATCACATAAAAGTTTTATTGGAAGATAGCTCAGTAGAATGGAAGATAGGTTTTAAGGCTATGAAATAACCTACAAAAATACTGGATAATCAGGTTCAGAAGTTCAAGAGTTGAGACACGGAATAGGTAAAGATACAACCGGACAAAGGTCTAGATTTAGAAATTAAAGTAGAACTTAATGTAGTAAAGACAAAGTATTACCTATGATTTCTTCGATTTTTAGAGTAGTAATAATATATAAACTATCGATCCTAGCAAGTAAGCAGTACATAGATATACAGTAGTTTCAAGGAAGAAACTATTTTAAAGGGGGGTAGAATGTAAGCCCCAAAGCTAAGTCAATTAACCGTAGGATTGAACTTAGAACTTAAGGTTTTGGACAATCGGTTAAGAAATCCGATCAAACCCCAAATTATAAACTAACGAGAGAAATATTAGTAAAACTGACCCCGTAAACTTGAATTTAAGAAAATAAGTAATAAAATAGGAGACTATAAAATTTTTAAATTTTAAGCATAATAAGTACTAATTACTGAAAATGCGAAAAGTGTAATCAAATAACTAATAAATTACTAAAGATAGATTATATGTATACTAAAAATTTTAGAATGACTAAAATAATAATTAGGAATGTTCATGTGTACTCCACATGTATTTACATGTAGATAAAAATACGTAAAATTACCTAAATTGGCTAAAAACTAAATAAATAATTAAATAAAATTATAAATTAATTATAGAAAAATCATAATAGGATAAGATGAATCAAGATCAAGTCGTGGCAGGTCCAAATCTGCAAAAGAAAAATAAACCAATAAAAATTTGACAACATAAAAGCCAAAAATCAAGGATAATGGGCAAAGTCTTGTCAAATTAATGCATAATAATTAAAAAAATTGTCTATAAATAGCAAGAAAAATTCAGAAGCTTATTTGGCCAGATAAAAATCAGATAAAATTAGAGAGAGGTAAAAATTGAGAGAAAAATTCGGTTTAGAAAAAAATTAGAAAAAATTGTGAAATTAGGGCCTTTAACGGGAACCCCCACCAGACGAGCATTTGGGAGTGGACGGCCATCACCACCACACGGTGGTGGCAGCGCCCAGGTCGGACGACGAGACCACAGCGGCCGGCGGTGGCTGGAGCCACCTAAATCGGTGAGTCCGATTTCCAGCCCGATTTTGTGTAATTTTTTAAAAATAGTAAATATTATTAGAAAGTTATGAATTTTGTTATCCTAAAATATTTTTGTATGTAGCTTTTAGGAAAAATATTATTTTGATGAAAATATGTCTCGTGATATAGAGTCCTTAAGAAATCGTGCAAAACCGAACATGTTTCGGCTTATAAATAAATGATCTTAGGAGTGTAGTTTCGAGCCCAAAATTTTTGTGTAGATTAGTTAGATGATATAGAACAGTGCTATGAAGCCTGTTTTTAAAAATTAATTTTCTAAATTTTTAGATAATTTTTAGGCCCTAAAATGAGGCATAAAATGGATAATTTAGGGTTAATTAAGTAATTAAATGATTAATTACTGATTTAGTGAATAATTATATGTTTTAGGATGTTGAAATCTGATGGGGTATGATACTTGTAGTATTTAGGGTGTTAAATGTAATTATTAGGTTAATTATGTAGTAAATGATTAATAAGGAAAAATAGTTAACTTTAAGTTAATTTTGTAAATTAGGGAAATTAGGAGTAAAATCTAATTTAGGATGAATTTAGACATTTTGAAATAATAATTGACGTTTAGGGATGGTAATTAAAGTGATAGAAATATTAGAAGTGCATTATGTACATAATAGGCAATAATGCATAATATGTAATTTTTGAAAATATAATAAATAGAAAATATTAGGATAAAAATTGATATCATATAAATAATAAAGATATATAATAAATCTGATAAGAAACTTGAATTTTTGTAATTATATAAAAAATGTAAAAATTTCTCACATCAGAAGTAAATTCGGTACACTAATAAGGATATAAGTGTACCGGATGAAATAAAATACTGACTAGGGGTAATAATGATATTTAGGAGATCAGGAAGTAATGTGATTAATTTCACATTATGAGTTAAAACGAATTTCTAAGGTTGGAATATAAACATTACTTAGAAATCGAACTAGAACCTAATTTAGAAATCGAACCCGAACCTAACCCCAAACCTAAAATAATTATAAAAGACTTAAGACCGAAATAATTAGGCATATTAACCCTAAACAAAACCTAACAATAAACGTTATAGGATAAAATGAACCTATAATAGTTATATGAAAAGCTGAAACCACGTTTGTGTTATAGGGATAATTGGCGATGACCTGAGCAAATCGGACCTCGAGTGAGTGAGCGAGGAGTCGAGGTAAGTTGGGAATTAATACACTGCTATATTTTGGAGGCTTGAGATATGCTTAGTTGTGCTTGTTAGATAGTTGGCTGTGTGCATGTGCTTGATTATGGGTGATACTATGATTCTATTTGTTGCTCTGTCATATATTGTATGACTTGTATGAATTGATCACCCTAAATTGGACTTAATCTAATATACGACTAATAATTATAATCGGACATACATGGCAACCCGTTAGGGGAACTTAGGACTCTCCGGCCAAATACCAACCCCTTCGAAAGGGATAGCGCAGGATTGCAAAATGGTCCCTTCTTTATCCTTAGTCGAATTAAGTGACAAGAGAGGAGGTCGTGGCGAGGGTGAAGACAGTGGTTCGAAGGTAGTCGCGGGAGGAGCAAGGTCTCCATTACATAAGCCTGGGTTTGGTGGTGAGCTGTTGCATTAACGGCAACTCCTCAACATGGATTAGAGCGGGCGTAATTTCTCTAATCTCACGACGGGCCAGACAACGTCGTGCGATGGCATTTGCTTGCACATGCATTGCACCTAATAAATGATTGAAAACCTTGTTGTGTGGATAGTATAGTTTTAAGTCCCCCATCCTAACTTACTGAGCTGTGGTTGCTCACATCACTATAGACGTCGTGTAGGTGCTGGCTAAGAAGCGGCAAACAACTACTCTGAAGCTAGCAACTGCTGGATCCTGGGGAATGGGGAAAAAATATTTGAAGAACAAACATATATTTTTAAGGCCTAAGTTTTATTTTAGAATTATTTTTTTTTCATTTTTAAAGGATGCAATAACTAAATTATAGTAATATATATATATATATATATATAAATTTTCTCACTTTCTTACATAAATGTTTTATCTAAATTACAAACTGTTTACTTCAAAGTAGGTTAGTCATGGACGCCTTGTGTAGATCAGGTCTAAGATAGCGGTTGTAAGGCCAACTTCTATTTTAAGATGGTTTATACGGTGGGGTTGTTACGACTCTGCCGCTTCGGGGCGCGACATTAACCAATCAACATAATACAATTTTACACCATCCAAACTACAAATTTCAAATCAAACACCAACTCAAAACCTTGAA
Source organism: Lumnitzera racemosa (assembly GCA_024138005.1). NCBI lineage: Eukaryota > Viridiplantae > Streptophyta > Magnoliopsida > Myrtales > Combretaceae > Lumnitzera > Lumnitzera racemosa. Next base: position 83,760,849 of record JAMXBC010000012.1, read on the forward strand.
TCTACCAATAAACATTAAGAAATGAACTTTAATCTAAAAAGTAAGACTAAAGATGAAGGTAATTTACTTAAAATGTAAGAACAACAGCTAAGAATCCTAAAGCAAGCTAAACTTGAAAACTTAATTGAAAACTTAAGCACATAATTTTAGATTTCAAGAGATTAGCTAACAAAACTTATCAAAATGGATGATTTTCAAAGAAACAAGCTTAAAAATGAAATCTAGGGCCTTATTCTTGCCTAACTTGCTTTTACATAAATTTTCTTGAGTACTTGAGACCCTGAGAGCAATGGCCAACCGAGAAAAAGGGAAGAATAGAGGAAATGAAAGGGAAGACCGGGTTAGTAAGGTTTTAGGAGATGGGCTACCTAAAGGAAGTAGGGTTTTAGGAAAATCTTCGTTGGTTTAAAATTCATTTTCCTGGGATTTTTTTAGGCCTTACAAAAACAATCCCTTTCTTAAAGTACAAGTAACTTATTTAAAAACTTTATTCAAACACCTTTTACTTATAAGGAAAAGAAAAGAAATAAAATTGGTTAAGAAGCTTTTTATTTGACAAAAAATTGGGATGGATTTTCAATATAATGCGTAGGAGTCACACCCCAAAGCAGCAAAGTCGTAATAGCCCCGTTGTGTAAATCATTCTAAGATAAAAGTTGGCCTTATAACCGCTATTTTAGACCTGATCTACATAAGGTGTCCATGACTAACCCACTTTGAAGTAAACAGTTTGTAATTTAAATAAATCATTTACCTAAGAAAATGAGAAAATATATGTATATACACTATAATTCAGTTATTACATTATTTAAAAATGAAAAATTCTAAAATAAAAACTTAGATCTTAAGAATATATGTTTGTTCTTCAAATATTTTTCCTCACTCTCCAGGATCCAGCAGTTGCTAGCTTCAGAGTAGTTGTATGCCGCTTTTTAGCCAACACCTGCACGACGTCTATAGGGATGTAAGCAATCACAGTTCAATAAGTTAGGATGGAGGACTTAAAACTATACTATAAATACAACAAGGTTATCAATCAATCAACTTATTAGGTGCAATGCATATTCAAGCAAATGCTATCGTACGAAGTTGTTCGGCCCATCGTAAGATTAGAGAAATCGTGCCCACTCTAACCAGGGTTGAGGAGTTGCCGTTAATGTAACAGCTATGACCAAACCTAGGCTTGTGTAATGGAGACATGGCTCCTCCCGCTACTAACTTCGAACTATTGACTTTACCCTCATCGCGACCTCCTCTCCTGTCACTTAGTTCGACTAAGGATGAAGAAGGGACCATTTTGTAATCTTGTGCTATTACTTTCGAAGGAGTCTGTATTTGGCCGAAGAATCCCAGGTTTCCCTTAATGGGTTACAATGCAGGTCCGATTATGATTATATGTCGTATATTTGATTAGATCCAATTTAGGGTGATTAATCATTTTACATAAATCATACAATATAAGCCAGAGCAATAAAGAGAATCATAGCATTACTGATAATCAAATACATGCACACAATCAACTATCTAACAAGCACAACCAAGTGTAATCTTAAGCCTCCAAAATATAGTATCGTATTAATCCTAACTTACCTGGACTCTTCGCTTACTTACTCGACGTCCAACTTACTCAGGCCATCGTTGATCATCCCTATAACATAAACATGGTTTCAGTTTTTCTTATAACTATTATAGGTTTGTTTTATCCTATAACGCTTATTGTTATCTTTTGTTTAGGGTTTAATATATCTAGTTATCTAGGTTTTTGAATCTTTTACAATTATTCTAGGTTTGGGTTTAGGTTCAAGTTCAGTTTTCGCATTGATTTCTAAATTAAGTTTTTAACTTAATTTTTGGTTAAAGAATTACATGTATACCATAAAAAATCATTTCAACCTATAATGTGAAATTAATTGCATTATTTTCGGATATTCTAAATATTGTTTTTAGTCTCTAACTAATGTTCTAGTTCGTACGATACACTCGGATCTTAGTTTAATCACTGAATTTACCCCCGTTATGAGGAAATCTTACATTTTTTATACAATTACCTAAGATTAAATTTTTGTTTCAGATTTATTATATTCTGATTTTTATTATTATATTATCTAATTAAACCTAATTTTTCATATTTATTAATTTTCCAATTCTACATATTCTACAATTACTACATAATTCCTTTATTAATTACACTTAATATTTCAAATGCTAGGATTAGGTTCCACATTAGAGATTAACATCTCTAACCTTCTAATTACTATTTAAATTAGTAATTAATGTCTTAATCGCCTAATTAAGCCAAAATTATCCAATTTTTATATTATTTTAGGGCTAAAAATTTACCTAAAAATTTCAAAAATTAAATTAAAAAAAGGCTTCATAGTACTGTTTTATATCACTTAAGCATTCTACAAAAAAAATTTGAGCTCCAAACTACATTCCTAAGCCTATTTATTTATATTCCTAATCATGTTCGGTTTTGCATGATTTCTTAAAGACTATATATCACGGGACATGTTTTCATCAAAATAATATTTTCTCTAAAAACGACATATAAAAATATTTCAGAATAACACAATTCATAATTTTCTAAGAATATTTACTATTTTTACAAAATTACACAAAATTGGGCTAGAAATCGGACTTACTGATTTGGGTGGCTTCAGCCACCGCCGGCTGCCGTGGCCTTATCGACTAGTCTAAGCGCTGCCACCACCGTGTGGTGGTGATGGCCATCCACTCCCAGATGCTTGTCTAATGTAAGTTCCCCTTTATGGTCCTAATTACACAATTTTTTCTTTTTTTTTTTCTAACTCTAATTTTTCTCTCAATTTTGCCTCTCTCTATTTTTCTCACTCTCCAAAGTGACCAAATGAGCTTTTGAAAATTTCTTGCTATTTATAGGGCTTTAGGGAAATTATTGTGCATTAATTAGACAAGACAATTGCCTTATCTCTTCTCTTTTTTCACTTTCTATTTATTGCATTTTAATTGGTTGAATTTTTTTTCTTCAATATCAGATTGCCACGCCCTACTTTTGGACTTTTCCACATTTTTCTATATTTTTCTTGATTTTTGCTTAATTAATTATGAATTTTCTTTAATTATTTATTATTATTTTAGTATATTTTGCATATTTTAAGTAATTATGCGTATTTCTACATACATGTAAATTTATGTATAGTACAAATAAATATTCCTAAATGTTATTTAGGTTATTTTATGATTTTTAATATACATATAATTTTCGATACTTATATACTTAAAATTTGAAATTTTTATATTCTTTTATTTGATTACGTATTTTCTTAAATTTAAACTTACGGAATCATTTTACTAATATTTCTAATTTTATTTATAATTTAAGCTCAATCGGATCTTTCAGTCGATCGAAACTCTAAGTGACTAGTTATGAGGCTTATAGGAGTCCCTTACTAGATTGTAAAACACATATATGCAAAGTACAAAAAACAAAATGATACATGTATAAAGTAAAATAGGCATAAATAAATGTATTTGATGTCATGTTTAGTATACATGAATGGTTTGGAATAAAATAAAATAGAATTGATTAAAATTGAATGGAAACTGGAATGGCAATTTTTTTTTATTTGGAAATATTTATAGAATAGAATGAAATTAAATGAGTATATAGTTATAATTGTAAAAAATACCTTTAATTATCGAATACCATAATTAAATAAGTAATTTTAATTGATCATAATTAATGAAAGAAGAATGAAATCGTGGTTCCTAATTCCTCCTTGAGATCAAAATTGCCACTTAATTATTTCGACAATACATAATGATCAAATATATATTAAAAAAGAGGACTTCTTAGCTAACATAAAAAATAATTATAAGAAGGATAATTTGGTTTGGCAATTGAATTTTTTCTATTCTTACGATTAACTATTTAAAATTTGCCCATTTTTTAATTAATTACCTAATGGAGTTAGTCTATATATTATAAATGGCCTCAAAAAAGTTGGAAGTGGTAAAGTAAATATTTTAAATTTAAACAGTTAATTATAAAAATAGATAAAATTTAAATATCAAATATGAAATTTACCCTTTTAAGAAATATACTAACCCCAATAAACAAAGGTTATTAACTACTTATCGATAGAATGGTCTTTCTTTCTCCTTAAGGTTATCGTAATCATTTTACTTGATTGTAGATAAAATAGTTAACAAGGTAAATTATAAATATATTTGTATATCAATATATCACTGCTAAATGGTCACTTAGCTATTTTCATTTAAAATCGGATATTGACCATTGAGACTTAGAATATTTGAGAAAAATGTTTTTGGACTATTATATAAATATTTTGTTACGGAGAAAATAACAAAAATAAAAAGCAAAAGTTAACACCATGAAAAATATTTAAAAATTGAAAAGTAAAAATGAGAATGCGCTTTTTCTATTTTTGATTTTATCCATTTTTCCTTTATCATGCTATCTAGAAGGGAATAGCTATATAGAAACTATAAAATGGTTTTTGAAGATTTAAATTATCGTAGGGATAGGTAAAATAAGTGGCCTTTTTTATTCTAAATAAATTTTTTAATTTATATTATTTAAAAAAAGCTACTATATTTTTACTATAGTATAAATTGTAGATACACTCTTTTTTTTTAATGTACACTTAAGTATGTTATATATGAAATGGAGTATTTCAATCTCAATGTTAAAAGAAAGAAAGGTGTCTTTTATCCTTTAAACAATTGTTTTTCCTTTTAAAGATTCGCTTAGGATATTTCAATTATTAAAAAAAGTAAGGATTAAGCTTTTAATTTTCAATTATTAAAAGCATTTTTTTAATATAAGGTTTAAGATTTTAATTTTAAAGATAGAATCAAGCGCGAATAAAATACTATAGTTTAGCTAAATTAGAAAAATCAAAGACAAATACGACACAGTATGCTTCATTAACGAATATCGCCACTCCCGCTCTTCATCTTCTTTTCGAAATCCGAAAACCCTCCACGACTCTCTCTCTCTCTCTCTCTCTCTCGGAACACTCTCAATGGCTACGGCAGCATCGGAGAGCTCGGATCCGGTGGACCCATTAGCAAAGTACTCCCTAATCTCTCTCTTCCCTACAACGTTCGGGGTTTTAAAGAAAGCTTCAAAGCCCCACGATCTTTATCAAGACCTCGATTCCATCCACGACCATCTTAAATCTGCTGTAACTTCCTTCATTTCCTTTTCATTTTCTCCAATTATTCCTTGTGTTGCGTTCTTTTCATATGTGATCTTGTTCATGAATTCGGGAATTCATGGTCTCGGTGTATGCGTGAGTGTGTGTGTTTGTTATTATTGTTCGTTTGGGGCTACAGAGATTACTTCGTTTGGGGCTACGGAGATTACTTCGTTTGGGTTTTCTTACCCTCGGTTAGGGTTATTTGATCGTGCTCGAGATTGTTGCGGAATAGGTCGAGTAGTTTTTGAAAATGGGTCTCCCAGTTCATGTCCCTTCCTAATCAGGAAAAAAAGGGTAATGCACATTAAATATTCTTCATATATGGCAGCTTGTGATGGACTGTACACAGAACGGGATAAGTTCGAGGCAGAAACTTTGTCAAAGTGAAATGACGAAATGGGATTCATGGTTAGAAGTGAACATTAACTATCATAGTCATCTGAGTTGCTGTAGTTAGTACAGTTGTTTTTGTTTAGCATGAGAATATAAATTGTTTGTCAATATGGTTAGTGAAAAATATAGGGAAAATAATTTGCATGGAACAAACATGCCCAAAATAGTAGCTGTCCTTTAGGTTGATTTCGTTGAAAGAAAAGCAGCCTTGTTTTTTACTTTGATTTAGTTGGAGATTGATGAGACTTGATGATAGTTTGTTGAGTGTTGATCCTCTAAGTGTGGCAAATCGAAGTTTAAAATCATTGAGACAGTTAAATGTGGGTTTGAGATTGTTTAGGTGAACTAAGGTAATCAAGGTGTCATTTGGTGCAGTTATTTAGCCTGTGCTCTGGCTCTTTCATCAAGAATAATTGAGCAATGGAATTTTCTTTTCCCTTTCCCTCCTGGAATTGGTTTAAAATTTAGGATTATCGTGCTCTGTATCTTTCCATCTATCCAATTATATCTCATTAACAGTTTTAAAGTACATGTGTAAAATGCCTACTGAGTTTGCTAGTTCAAATTTCTTAATTATTCAGTTGTTGTATTGAACCATAATTCCAAGTGAAGCTTTTGGCTTATTGATTGGATTTGTAGTTATCCTGTCCACATAGGCCTGCATTTAGAAGCCATTTGTTGATAACATTATAATCTTTCCCAGTTACACGCCTCTTGCCCTGATAACTGGTTATCATGAGTACTTATGGTTTTTCTTTTACTGGCAATTTTAGGCCTTGCAAAATCCCAACAAACTTCTGGATCAGGCAAAGGCAATTATAGAGAAAGCTCATGAACTTCCCAACAGTATTATCCCAGAAAATGTTGCTGAAGCATCCATGGATCAGCTTCATGGGACAAAAGACAATGATAATCCAAAAAGACGTAGGCCTGGTTTGGGAGTGAAACGTCCTCGGTTTTCTTTGAAACCTGATTGTAGGTAAAATTTCAGTATTGAGTACTGGCTGTCTCCAAAAGAGAAAAAAAGAAGCTCGCTTATTTTTTTTATTTTTTTATTTTTTACTTGTTAGTCTTCAATTGATTCAATATAATTTGGTATTACAGTCAACCCTTGGTGGATTTGGAGCTAACTTTTGATGTAGATAAATATGAAGATCCAGATGAATTTTTTGCAGCCTTTGAGAGATTTGAAAGTATGTTTCCATCTTCTTTCAACTTTACGTTGTTTGCAAGTGTGCTTCCCTATGCATTTATATTTTGACCCGTGTCGCTGCATAAGAGAGTCAATGGATCTGCATACTAAAAAGAGTTATTTGATCAAGTGTGCTTGTTATTTGTGAAGATGCCAAGAAGGAAATACAGAGGCAAACTGGTGTCATGATGGATCAAGATCAGTCCAAGACCTCTAGGAGTGCACGTCCCCGTCGTCCTGGACTATTAAGGTTGATGTTTATGTTCGATACTTCTTCTATCATATTGTTGCTTCCCATTTTTCAGCGGCTGCAGCTGACCATGTTACATCAATTTGGTTTTATATCTCAGAAAATCTTCCAATTACAAGAATCTTTTTGATGAGTCTCTCATCTCATCTCAAGAATTATCTTGGCCAGATAATGTCAACATATCTACTTCTAGTGGGCAACAAGAAATGACTGAGCTAAATGTGGAGCCATTGGAAAGCGAATCAACTGGTGAGTGGATGTTAGATTAAGGAAAGCTCTAGTCAAGATAGAAATTTGGCTTGGTTATTGGACCCTTTTTTTTCCTTTTTATTTTCAAAAGACACAAGCCCGATAGAGCATTGGTTACAGGATCAGAAAAGGCTGTTGGAAAGGTTGATGATCTTCTGGACAACCTATTGTCCAGAAACTTTGAAGAGCTTGAGGGTGATGGTGCACTGAATATTTTACAAGAGCAGTTGCAGATTAAACCTGTTAATATCGAGTCTTTATGCCTCCCTAATATGCAAGATATTCAGAGAAATGATGTGAAGGCTTCAGGTGGAAAGCTGTCAAAACCTAGATGTGCTTTGTCGGAAATACAAAACATTTTTAAAGTGATGCGTGCCAATTCTCCAGCAGTGAGAGGACAGGAAGGAAGAAGATCTATAAACTCTGCACCTTTGTCAGTATCTCCTAAGAGTCCATTTGCCCCGATGTCATTGTTAAAGAAGCAGCTCTTTAAGGTCAACTCTTCTACAGATCCATTTTCTCCCGATAATATCGGTGAAATTGATATGACAACTTCTTCACATCATAAAAATTTGAACATGATGTCTAATGAAGTTGGCATGATAAAGGAGCCTAGCATTTCTCAGAAGTCAGAGATGATCAAAGATGGTACTGCAGCACTAGAAATTGGTCAGTATGAGATAATTACACAAAATGCTGTTTATTTGGAGGAAATAAACAAAATGAAGATGGTTTTGGTGTTAATACAGGAGCAATGGATTCCAATATTAACTTGGATGAAGAAAATGTAAATTGCAATGCCGGTCATTCAACAATTAACAGGGACTTGCATTCTACAGATATTGACTTGGAAAATCAAAATGTCAAGGTTAAATTTCTTTTTATTTGTTGTCTAGATGTAAATGGGAAATATGGCATAGAATAATGTTATGCTAATAGTGAGAGAATCATGTGTTTCAGGAGGCAAGGGAACCCACCTCGTGTGACCCTGAGATGGACAACTCAACCAATAAGGAAGGGGACAGCAATCAAGATCCAGTCGGTATGTATATAATTTTGTTCTATTTCGTGCTTTAGAGTTAACAATCTCTGTAGTTTATTTCTTTGCCTTTGCTTAAATGAATGGTATTTACTTATCAGAAATAGTTTCTATGCTGGCTTGCATGCTCAGCAGGTACATATCTGCTTTACTTGGTCCCAAAAGGGCATTATGTAGTTCTAGCATTAAGAGTGGTATAGATAGCTTGCATGAAACTATATTTTTTAAAACAAGAATTATGTGTATGTGATAATTTCTAGTTCCAAAAACAGTATCTGATAATTTTTTTGGCCAGATCCCTCGGTTCCTTCTGTGCCAGAAGAACCTGCAATACAAGGCTTCACTGTTAGCATGAGCAGTGGTTCAGAAAAGCAAGTGGAGGTGATTTTTTGAAGCATCTTTTCATATATGTGTTTCTGGTTATATGTATCACGGTTTTGGATTTTAAGCTTTCTGCTCAATGTGTATTTAATCAAAGGAATCATTTTTGGCTTCCATTTTGGCTTTAATAAACATGGACCCATTAAAAAAAAAATTGCTTTCTTCTACTGGAGTCCCTAATACCCCATATTTAAGATTGATGTAGATACCTAATGATGTTCATGTGCAGTCAGTCAAAATCGAAGGTTTGAGATGGCTTATGTCTATGGGTAACCCTCATGGACCTATGAAATCCATCTTCTAGTCTAGTTATATGAGTGAGTTCCCTTTTTTTTTTTGGGTGGGTAATGTCTTCAAATGGAGCATTTCAACCCTAAATATGTTAAGTTAAGAGAAGCAGAGGTTTATAAATAGTTGAATTTTCAAAATGTTATTGTGTAATATTTTTAAACTTGCATTTCTTTCATGTTTATGTTATGTAATTTTTGGCATTTATGTTTTGCTTTATATGGATCAAAAGGTGTTGACAAGTTTTGTTTCCTTAACTTGTTTACGTGGACCTTCAGGACCCTGTCAGTACACCATCAGATGGGAAAAAGAGAAGGAAATCACCCCCATGCAATGACAAGAGAAAACGGATATTGAGGAGGCAAAGTGTTGCAGGTCCTTTTCAAAATGGTAGCCTAAGATCTATTAGCTTCTTTTGGGTTTTTTTGGTCTCCACACCAATGCTGTTTCATTATAAGATCTATTTTCTTATGTTTTGTGCTTTCTCTGAAAGAATAGCTTGTTTGCTATTTGTGATATTATGCTAACTTTTAAATTACATTATGATTTTACATTGTGAAAAATCAAATCCCCAGTAATCTTCTTCCTCTTTTGAAAAACCATCTAGCACTTCCAACCTTTCTTCACCCATCCTTGCAGCTTTCAGACCCTTGGAAGCCACCGGAAGTTGCTTTTCAAGAGTCAACCACTGACGTGGAAGCTGCAAAGCACGGTGGGGGTGGTAGAGGAGATCATTTTTTCCCCCTTTTCCTCTTTCCAGAAAAGCTTTCCCGGACTTGCCTCCCCTTTTAAACCTTCTTTTGTTCAAACTTTTGTAGGTGGTTCTCCTCCAAACCCCAAAATAGATATGAGTGTTGATTATTATCCCTCCATTAAAGTAGGAGGCCGGATTCAAGTTGTACCAACCCAACTAATTTTGACCAAGAGGGAGCATCTTCACAGAAACTCCATGGTTTGGTATTTTCTGGGGAAGATACTCCCCTTCCTATCTGTTCAAATAATTTCTAGGAGCTTTTGGGATAGAAAAGGACACTGAAGTTTTAACTAATGTCTGGGGACTACTTTTAGGAGTTACAAACAGCCATGGTATTTTGGGTACTGATGCTGGTCTTGAAAAGGGGGCTCATGGGAACTCAACAAGTTCTTACCCTCTAAGAAGCCATTTCTTTCTTTGAGAAGCTTTTAAGTGAACCCTAGCCTGTTTTGTATGCTTAGATAGGCTTTCTTCCCTACTCAGATGAAGGATCTCTATGGAACAATGGGAAGGTCTTTAAAGCCAGTATCCTTGGAGGAAGTGAAGAGAGCAAAGTTCTCCTTAACGTAAGACAAAGCTTTGGGCCTAATGGATTCAATGCAAATTTCTATATGGATAATGGGGCATTGTAGGGCCTAAAGTGTCCATGCAATGCAAGATTTCATTTTATGATTAAGCCTTTTTATGTCTTTAAATTGTGCCACATTGACCTCAGTGTTGAAGTGTGCGAAATCCCACCATCATTGTGAGTTTGTCTGGATTGCTTGTTTGAGACACTTTATAAAGGAATTTCGAGGATGTTGGTTAATGCAAACCTCTTCTCTCATCCTTGGTTGGGAATCAAGCAAATGGCAATGGTTAGTGGTGGAGATATTTTTTGGATAACATCTTGGTATCACAAGAATTAGTATATGGGTAGTGTAAAGATGCAAAAGGCCCAGGCGATAAAAGTTGACATTATGAAAGTCTATGGCATGATGAATTGGTGTTTTAAACTTTTGGAGGTGTTGCACTTCCCAAAGTAATTTATTGGTTGGATCATGCAATGTATTTCAACTCCTAGATTGTTTGTCAACCTAGAATTGGTCGCCTATTTTTCTTAACAATAGGGGTTTGAAGATATGGAGCAACATAGCCTAAGATTGTACTGCCTTGGATGCCCAAAATATACCATGTTATTTTCATTTATTGATGGCCAAATGGAATGTGTTGGTCTACTGTAACAGAGAGTTTGGGCTGTTTAAGACCTTATGGGACAGCTAATGACAGATTAGTTTGGAAAGATGTGGAAAAAAAGGTCCTCTCTATCATGAATGCCTATGCCTTGGCAAAAGAGAAAGGTCCAGTTGTGGATTGGTGTCTGCTAGTGTGGAATAAAAGTACATCTCCCAGAAAGTCCTTGATTCTTTGGATGATTGCACAGAAAAGTTCTTAACCATGGACAAATTTGCTAGCTGGGGAATAATTTCTGTCAACTGCTGCTGCTATATGTATGGAAGGGAGGATGAAAACTATGACAACTTATTTCTTGGTTGTTCTTATACAAAGATGCTGTGGGGAAGTATTGAGAATGCTGGTTTGGAATTCATCCCAGACTTCAACTGCAACCTCCCTATTAGATTTTTTGGGATTGAGTTGTATCAGAAGACTCAAAGAGATCCATAGGAAGACGTTTGCTGTTGGTTGCTACTATGTATGGAAGGAAAGAAATAGAAAATGCCTATGAGAATGCGTTTTCCAGTAGAAGTATTATGTAGAACAGTATTGTCTTTTGTTTTCTGATATAGTTTTTGAGCAGCCAAGATTCGTATGACAACAAAACTGACCCAGATTTCTTTTTGTTGTCTGATATCGAGTTCAATTTTTGGTTCTTTAGAGTGCTCTCATATGTTAATCTCCTTTGTACTTGTTTTTGAAAGTAATATATATATCTCTCACCTTACCCAAAAAAACTTATTCTAAGAGCTGTGGGATTTTCCTCTAGTTTTCTGCTCATAAAGTGCCCAGGTTGAATGACTGCTTGCATAAGCCATTGAACAGGCAAATTTCTTTCCTTTGTGGTGAGTGTTTAACTGGTAAAGAGTTTTTTGTTCTCTATCCAAGCCTATCAAACAATCTTTTTTCCACCAAAGAGTATATTGAAGGAAGTTATGGAGACAGTGAATCTATATTTATGAAATGGGGAAGTTGAGAACAAGGCAAATTCTTGAGTAGTTTGGTAAAATGTTTGTAAGCCTCAAAATAAGGTTAGCTAAGGGGTTTTGGATGTTTTCTTAGGCAATAAGGTTGCCAAAATGAAGCATAGAACCTTTGCTTCCATAACAAAAGTTCCCTTTGGCCTCGTTAGGTGAATTTTGAGCTTCCATATAGGAAAAATTTGTGGAAAGCTAAAGGTCCTTTTGATACTTATTTGTGTTGGGGCGATCTTGCTCTAGGGATAAGGTGAAGGAACTCCTCAAGTGGAAAGTTGAAAACGGGAGTAGAATTTCCCTTTGTGATGACTCATGGCATCTAAAGGGGTACCTTGCTAAGACTGATGTGTAGCTTGGTGAAAGAATTATATATGAATATGGGTGGCACAACGAAGCTAGAATGTGCTTTGTAATCTTAGATATAGGGCGGAATGGCCAATGGTTTCCCTTTGGGGAATCAATTATTACGGATTAGATGAGTCTTTTCTGTCTTTTACAAATTTGGAAGACACCTTATGGAAGTTAAATCTCAACAAACCTCTATGAATAAAGGAGGCTTATAGTTTTCTGCCACCTTCCAACTTTGTTCCATGTTGAAAATTGATTTGGAATGAGAAATGTGCTTCGTACCACGTATTTATCCTATGGTTGACAGCTCTTCAAAAGCATTAAACCATGGACAAGCTTTTGAGCTAGAATGTTATTGCTCATTACATGTGCTACATGTGCAAAAGCGAGGAAGACATCCATGATCACTCCTTTTGGTGCATGTTTGTTAGAGGGCTATGGAGTAGCTTTTGACTTAATTGTAATGGACACATAAGGTTACATATAACGCTAAACTTTGTTCTTTTTTTTTTTTTAATACTAATATAAATATATATTAATGGGCCTACTTGCCAGTTAAGTGCGAAATGGTCTTGACCTTATTAGTTGGAGTAGAATACATTTTGTAGGAAAGAAATGAAAGGAGATTAGGAATCAAGACGAAAGTGTAAATTGTATTCTTATTAAAGTTCTAGTTTTGCCTTGGTGATGTAAAGTCTTGGTTTAACACCTGTTATGTATATGTTTGGAGTATATATCGTTGTATTGTAGATGGATAAATCTGAATTTGGGCCTTGAGCCTAATAATCATAATTGTTTTGATTTTTTAGGCTAAAGTGATAGGGCTTAGAGAATTAAACTCATGTATATTTAAAATGATTAAGGGAGTTTTGATATAATGGGCTTGGAGTAGCCTTGTTGGATAAATTTACCGCATCCAACCTTTCTCAATTTGGCTCACGTTAAAAAAAAAAAAAAATAATAGGACCACTATTAGGTTTAAACTCACTAAAGACAATTTATTTGAGGTTTATAAAAGAAGGGATCAATTCTTTCTGTTGATCATTGTTACGATCTAACGGATGGGATCAACAGGCTACTTCTATAGATACCTCATCATCTCCCTGATTTGGAGGTAAGAAAGCCCCAACTAATGTTGTTCATTTGCCAAATTCTGTACTCAAATGAATTAAACACTTATTTCCTCATATATCCTATTCATCATAATCGGAGTTTTATGTTATTTAGCTTTTCCACTTGTCATATCTTATGTTAGAGTCTTAATCAGATTGTATATTCCTTCTCCTTATGTTATCTTACTTGATTATTCAATACGTTTATTTTAAATTATTTTCTTAATTACGTGTAGCTCGACTTAGCATGCGGAATACTTGTGGCCCTTGCATTTGTACCTTTACACTTACATGCACTTTTTTATTTTATTTTTTTGGTACATTTACAAAACTCTTTGATTAGCACTTTCTTTTGCCTACTTCATTTTAGGAAGTAGCTTTTTGTGGATTCTCTTAATATTTAATGAATTTCTGAACTTATGCAAAAAAACTATTAAATGGTGTGATGATTACACTGCTTTATTGTTTGCATCCATTTGCGTGATCTTATGATGAGTTAAGATAGATATGAAGTTAATTGAGAGATAATTAAAAGCTATATATCTCCCTGAAATTGTTGTTGAGTGTGTAAATGGACCAGTAACCTCTTGTGTTACCCTTAAGGTTTCTTGCATTTACACTTTTGTGTAATGATGGATAGAGAATATAAGATTAATTCAATTTGATGTTTGCTACACACCATTGGATAGCTAAATATTAGCCAGGTCTATGAGTTTATTCTATCAGAAGATTGTATATGGATGTCCAGATGCAATTTTATTATTGCCTATTATTTTGGGTAATCAGGGGGATGAAAAGAATGATGAGTTATTACTAGCTTGGCACGAAGAAAAGAATGATGAGTTATTACTAGCTTGGCACAAGGAAAACCTTGATGGACGTACCTAATGTGTGTCTCTTATTTGTTCATAACTGCTACAAAATTTTTCCTTTCAAAAGAAAGGTAATATTGTAGAAGCCTGTTCAATATTTTGCTCTTCACTATCTTAATTATCATAATAATAGAGCGTATGAAGGGCTACTGTGTTTGTCTTTCTCTTGACCATGCTACCTCACCTTTTACTTGATGCTGCTCCTGCATTTCTTTTGATATCCATTGAGACAATCTATTAATAACAGTGTAGCTTTCCCAGATTTTCTAAGTTCTGATATATTGAAGAGATTATTGGAAATGGCATACTTGTTGCTGTTACAATGAGTATTGGGATAGAGGTCAATTCCTTTTTGGTTTCTGATATTCCGTTTAAAATGTAGTCGCATCACTCTTTGTATGATTTAAGTCGAAATCAATGTTTTGTTGTACCCATGCTTTGAACTTTTTCTGTTGCTTGTACATGTTAAATGGCCATAATCTGCTTGGTAGTCATATGTGTTAAGACTTGAATCAGAAAACTTTTGCATCTTATGGTTCTTTAGTGCTTTGATTTTGTAATTACCAAAATTGATTTTGCCAACTGCACCCTCTAACAGCTTCTCCCAATCTTGATACGAGAGACCAGCATGTGCTTGAGAGTTCAGAAACTATATATGAAGAACAGCCTGAGGTAATGTACTTGATATATATTGATTATTGTGATTTTTTCCCCCCTTCCCCCCTTACCTTGATGTACTACCCTCTGAAATCCAATCCATGATGATGTATTTTGGGTAAATGCGATTGTGATTTCTGTTTCTCTCCTTTGTTTGGCAAATGTCTGTATTACTTTCAAGGCTGAGGTGTGTTCTGAAATTAATTTTTTTTTTTAAAAAAAGATTTGTACGCTGGAAATTGTGGTATTATGTTTCCTGCCATACCAGGGGATACCTTAACATAGTTTGTGTCATTAGTTTTCTTTTTTCGATTTTCACCTAGATCTTCCTGAGAGTTTCCCTTGGCAAGGAACTCTTAAACCTCCAGGGCACCTCCCTAGTTGCATAGGTGCAAAACATCCTTGTTGCTCAAAGATTCCAGCTGCGTTGAGGAAGAATTGCCAAGTCCTCTTGCAAGATAATTCCCAATGATAAGAACAAAATGTATAAAAGGATGCCAAGGTTTCACAAGTGGTTTAGCAACTTTCACTGGTATAATGTCCAGGGTCTTTGGATCATTGTTTCATTCCACAAAAACTACATAAAACAAAGAAATACCCTTCCCATGCATCCTTTTCAGGTTGCTGAGATATTCATTTGATTATTGGAGAAATTAACCCTGTGGCCCTCACATAATCGAAATGTCTGAAAGTTAATGTAATATCAGAAAGTAAGAAACCTCTGAGAAGGTAGATCATTAAGCATGGAGCACCCCAGGTTTGTTTGACAGCTGGGTCTTTATGTAGCATGTCTTTAACATGGTGATGAATTTCTGCAGTGAGAACCAAACATCTCCCCCATGGTTTCTTCAGTATCTTGTTTCTTGAGTTTCAAATCTTGCTTTGTTCCATTTATGACTTGCTGTGTGCTTCAAACTGCAACAGATCCTTAAGGAGGCTCTGCCGGAGTCACTAAACAAGCGAAGCAAAGCAGAGCAACGTCACCGAAATGAACGTTTGAGAAAGGAGTTCTCTAGGAGGCGAAGTCTTGCTGGTATCTTCTTGTTGCTATTTTATTCCACATGGTCGTTATACCATGATTACTTGGTGATGCCTTTTTTATGTACTCCTAGCTGCTGGTACGTCCTGGAATGCTGGAGTAAGGCGAAGTACTCGGATCAGATCAAGGCCTTTGGAGTACTGGAAGGGAGAACGCTTTTTATATGGACGTGTACATGGAAGTAAGTATCTGTCTCCTGTGCTCATTACGCAATTGTTCTTGTCAGGAAAGTATATATTTATATTACCTACGTACTTTAATTGCATTCTGCTTTTCACCTTGGCTCCATGGCTTCAGATACATGCTCTCGCTTGAGGAAAGCAATTATCTGATTTTTTCTACTTTTCACTTTCTTTATCCCATAATTCTACACTTGAATATATATATATATATATATATATATATATATATATATGTATTTTAATTAGACTGGACTTATAAAATTGTTTCTTTATAATGTCTTAGAGTTTTGTAGGTAACTAGTTACCAGTCACCAAGATTTTGTTAATATGTGGCATCAGTTATTGATGAAATAAAGCGTGGAATTAATAGTTGGTCAAAAGGAAAAATAAAAAGGTGGAATTAATTGAAAACTGAATAGTTCTTTTCAATTCTTAGTAAATTTGGGGAAGTGATGATTTTAAATGTTGTAAACCCATTGAGGGACAATTTGCGTACCATTTAAATCCAAAATAAACTGCTTGATATGCTTGGAAACAACATTGATGATAGAATTATAATTTTATTGCATCGTGAAATAATGATCTTTGACTTTCGTAATCATGTTCTGACATTCTTACCTGTGGCTTTCTGCAATAATGTGTATCTACACAATTTGTTTATACAAGCTGAATTTTGATGTCCTCATGGTGTCTGTTCCTTTTATGTTCATCCTGTTCCTCAAGTCTTGTCCATTTATGTTTTTGTTGTTTCTTTATGCAGGTTTGGCTACTGTAATTGGCATAAAGTATACTTCTCCTGGTAAGAATGATGGCAAACCCGCATTGAAAGTGAAGTCATATGTCTCGGATCAGTATAAAGAACTGGTTGAACTTGTAGCTCTCCATTGACATGCTGTATTCCTGCACTAATTTTGTTACTTCGACGCCAAACGAGAAAAGAAGAAAAAAAAAGAAAGAAAGAGAGAGAATTTGCTAATGTTATCCGGAATCACTCTTTCGTATGATCAGATGCTGATGATAAATCTTGAGATGTGTATGCTTGAATTATGTTGATTTCTACCTTCTGTCCTTTCTATATATATATTATTAACATCTTAGACTCGGGTCATTTTGCTTGAACATCAGCTTATTGGTGTCTTATATTGGTTCTATTAAGTTTTAGTATTATGATTTGTGTGAAATTTTTTTTTTATTGGAGTGAAAATAAAAATGAAGGAAATTTATGTGTGAAATTTGTTTTGATTGGGCAGAGATGGTAGATGCACTACCATTGCAGAATATGTTAATAATTGGTTAATGAAATTCACAGCTACATTTATGTTTTTTTAACGGTGAAATGGGATTTGGATTTTTTAAAGTTGTTCCTTCCTACAGTTCATTTAAGTTACAAAAGTAATGATTATTATTAGTTAAATTTTCGAAAAATCACTTTAGAATAGAGGAATTTTAAAGGATCCATTTATGAAGAAATCTCGGCGTCATGTTTAAATTAGGAATGGTAAGTTTTGTACTTGTGTTATATATATGGTATCCTGATGCACTTCCCTTTCTTTGGGGTTATTGAAAGTACCATAAAAAATCAAACTGAACTGTAAAGTATAATTTTTTAAAATTCCGATTTGGTTCAAAAAGGTTAAACAATTCACAATTTGGTTTGAGGATGAATTTAAATCGTTAAACTCAAAATGGAATTGTTTCGTACTTTGAAAAAAAAAAAGAAGACAAAAATTGGCTAATTTGACGTTCTTTTAGATGCTTAATTTTGGAGATTTTGCATTGTACTCTGTCTAATGTCCCCATTCTTCAATCCTTCATGGCATAACTCCTAGAGGCGAGACCCAGTTCCTCCATGTACAATTCCACTCCACTATGACATTATCACTTTCATTCTTTAATGTAAGGTTATTTTGTTATAGTTTCATTTTTACTTTTTACGGGATAAGTGATGCTATTGAAAGTAGCATTGAAAAACTATTGGATTACTTAACTAAACCAATTATAATTTATTTGATTTGATCTAGAAAATGTTTAAATTAAACCGCTTCAAATATAGTGTGATTTATTTTAACCTCAAACTAAATGAGACTTAGTCATGGACACTACAATACTTCACACTTCACATTAAACTTCACTGTGGAGTGGTTCAAATTCAAGTGAAAGTATGAAAATTTTTTGGAAAAGTATATATTTAATTCTTTATGTTTATCTCTTATTCTATTTGTGTTTGATCTTTTTTTTTTTTTCCTTCTATTGGAGTTTTTAACATTTTTAAATTTTAAAAAAAGTAGAATTTTCATTTGTAAAAAAAAATAAAAAGAATTTTTACCAACTCTATTAAATTTTCTATCCATCCTTGATACACATTGGCTTTTAATTGGTCTATGATAATTAAATAAAATAGTAATTTTAAGCATATTTAGTTACATAATATAATTAAAAATAATATCGATTATAATTAATTACAAAATATGATAAAAAAGACAAAATGATAAAATATAAAAAAGAAAAAGAAAAGATTGCAGAAAATATGCAAATCGCAGCCATCTTAGCCGTCTACTTGCAGGTCAATAAGAAGATCATACCTGTAAAAGATGGACAAAAAATTTAAAAGAGTTAACATAAATCCAATTTTTATTAAATTTAGAAACATTGAAGATTCAAATAAATGGTAAAAATTATAAGGAATCAAATGCAAAAGTAAATAAAACTAAATATTTACTATTTTTTTTGGAAAAATTTCAACACGATTTCTATTGATGATGTAATTTCTTCCAAAATAAACATGGAGAAAAGTGTATTTCCATTTATCTTTCGTACCATCCTAACTTTTTGTACTGAAGTTCCAACAAAGGCTAAGACACGGCGATCGAGTAGTCAAGAATTATCTAACAAAATTTTAGTCCATTAATTTTAAGGATAAATAATGTTTTAATAGCTTAACTTTTAAAATTATACATTTATTTTCTTATTTTGAGAAACCTGGTTTTGCCAAGTCAACAAATATAATGTAGGAAATTTTAATTGCTGTCTTAAATTTTTGAATCTGTTCAGGATTATTTTAAGGTTTAATAATTATTCAACGTTAGGCTTAGAAATACGTCAAAAATCATCATATAGCCTCCGATTAATATAAATTTATCATTTTTGTAAAGAAGCATTCACTAGTTAATTAAAACATGCATTTATATTGTAACAATGCTTTCAATCATTATGTAAAGAATTATATTAATCTTGTAAATGCTGTTGTAGTTTTTTTTTTTTTTATAAACTTACGTTTCTATATAAATTGGGTTTATATAAAGCTCTATAAATTCAGAAATAACCTTTATAAAATAGTATTGCAGTTTAATATTACGAATATAGCAGATAGGTTAAATTTAAATCCCTTTTTAAAGTTACAATGTGGTTGGAAAAAAAGAAAAACTTATAAAAACACATGAACTGAGATTTTTCTTTTTCTTTTGTTTTTTGCCAAAAGATTATTTAAAAAAATATATTCTAAGCCTGGTTTGTTCATTTTTATTTTATTTTATTTTTTCGCAGATAAATATATCACAGCAGGAATAACACCGGAGTAAAAAAGCAGTTAGTTTTGTTCAAACTTCGAATTTGAGAACTAGAGGTACGCTCGGCTTCCATTTTCCGTTTTCCTTATGCCAATTCCGACAGTTTGGTCACGTAAATAAAATTTGCATTACGACCCAGATTGATTTACCCAATTCAAAACCCTAGAATTTCATGATTTTTCAAATTTTCCAATATATTATTGCTAAAATTTGTTCCTTTATTAGTTTTATTATACGTCACTTAAAAACCATTTGCCCATTAGTTAATTTATTGGATTGAATTGAATTCTATCATGCATGTTGCTAAAAGATCGCAACTTTACCTTGTTATTGATTTATCTTTTGTCCCCTTGTAATGAATGTGTCAATGCATAGTGAAGAATCATATTATGTATGTGCTAAGAGAATCACGTTCTTAATTGGGGTTTTATTTATTTATTTATTTATTTTTGTGTAATAGGTGAATGCATAGTATCTTGTTACCTTACAACGTTTGATCATGTCGAATTTGAGTATAAACCCGGATAATGCTGGCAATATGAGTACCGGGAAGAGAAATCTTCCATCATGGATGGGTGAAAAACACGATAATTCAAACAAACCCCGTGGCGAAAAATTGGGGGAGGTTAAGCTTAACAGCAGTGAGGTAGCAGGAGGTGGTAAGATGAATTCGCTGTCAAGTTCGGGCGTAGGGAAACTTATGGTACAAAATTGATTCCTTGAGTGATTATGTTTAATTTGAGTGTTTGTGAGTTAGTGTTGAATGTGGTAATTCTGTTTTTGTGGATAGGAAGGTGTGGTTTTTGTTCTGTCGGGGTTTGTGAATCCAGAACGGGCCACGTTGCGGTCTCAGGCTTTGGAAATGGGAGCTGAGTATCGGCCTGATTGGAACTCGGATTGCACGCTTTTGGTTTGTAATTTTTCGAATACTCCTAAGTTTCGGCAGGTTCAAGCGGATGGTGGAACGATTATTTCAAAGGTCTCAATTTTTATTCTTGAATATTTGATACAGCGTGTAGTTAGTGATATGTGCTGTGTCATGAGTGTCGAGTATGCATAATTTGTAGTAACGGCTAACATTCTTTGAATTAAGATCTTGATTAGAGGTTCCTCTTAAACGAATTTAATGTTTATTGAATCATCTGTAACCTGGACACAAACTAAGCATGTGCTACACACTGAGTTTTCCCTTCTATTGAATCATCTTTGCTCTGATTTTTTTGCCTTTGCAGTGTTCTGCAGTCTCATCTACCATATTCTTTCAAATGCAATTGCTGTTTGTTGTAAAAATAATCACGTAGAAGGATATTATCTTGGGTCGTTAGTTGATTGATGGCCGAGTAAGGAGGAGTCTGTTTCAACTTACATGTCAGTCAGGTCACCCATTTCTCACCATTTCGTTTCTGGAAGATTGCTAGCATGAACAATCCTATAGATGTTTGAAAATGGAAGAAAGTTCTCTATGCTGATTTTTTGGCTATGGGATTGGGGTAATCATAGACTGAAAAATTTTTCATTATTTTGATAGGAATGGATAGCAGAGTGTTACTCTCAGAAAAAGCTTGTAGATATAGAGCCTTATCTACTGCATGCTGGGAAACCATGGAGGCGAAGTAGGCTTTCTGATCAAGTCAGCAAGGGTATTTGCTTTGACACTTATTTTCTGGTACATATTGTTCTGTTAATGTGTTTATAACCAGCATGGTCAATGTTAACATAGGCCATTACACATGTGCTAAAATATTCCAATCTGAAGTTACTTGGTATTGTGTGCAACTGTAACTTGTCAAATTTTCACTCGTGTTACATAATTTTTTAAGTTTAAAAGCCATGGTCAACCTTCCATGAGAAATTTGGTTCTATAAAGGTTTTCAAACCTCCTGAGATTTGTTAGTGTGTGTCCGACTGATTCTTTGCCTATCTCTGGTAGATTTCACTTGGCCATTATAGTGCACAAATGGAATATTTATTCCAATATTTACAAACTGAAGTTCGTTCAACTCACAGAGCCTATACTTCTTTACTAAATATTGAATCTTTTGGATGGCTGTAGCTATAGATTTTAAAGCTATATTTTGGCTGCATCCCTTCACTATTTCCTTATGAAAGTTTACATGATTTAGATTATGCCCTTTGAAACAGTTTATGTGATAATTCTGAATTCAACATTGGTTCTGATAAATCCACCTGCAGATCAAGAAACATCAACAAGTACGAGGCCTCATAAACAACATGACAAAGGACTTTCGAAAACTTCAACAGCTTCTCCATCCTCCAAGGTTCTTTCTTTAGTCTTTTCTCAAGGCCATTTATTATAATTTTCACTGTCTACAGCCCACCAACTTTGCTGTCTTCATGATAAAATGTGTTTTAGGGTAGTATCCTTGTGAGAAATTGAATGAGACAGAGAGAAGTGGAAAGGAACTAAAACACCTGTTGATCAAAATTTATTAGCAAAAAGATTAATCAATTGATGATTTGTGCGTACTTTTGTTCTCCTTGATTTATTTGTACTAGAAGAATATAGAAGAAAGTGTTTAGAAGGTGGTTATAAGTCCATGATTGTGTACTCAGAACTTTTAAAATTTGAAAGCGTTTGCCTACATATGATGACTATCTTATTCTCATTTTTTGTTCTTATTCTTTAGAGGAACAGAAACTCAAAATTTGTGGAAGACTTGTTTAGTGCTTCAAATGTGAAGAGTTGGGCCATTGATGATCTAAACAAAACAATTTCATGGCTGGAAAGTCAAGAGGAAAAGGTTTGTCTCTTCCAATTGGCTTATAATTGAATGTAAAAGCGTCTCTCTGTGTGCAGTATGTGTGTGGCTCTGAACATGCATTTCTCTCATTTTACTGTGCTTTTGCAAAACTGCCTTACATATGGCCACTTCAAAGAGTGTTAGCCTGAATTCATCTTGGGTGGCCTTGTGAGTAAGGGACTATATAATAGATTTTTGTTCTAGAAAGTTGTAACTCTATTTTACACCCCTGATGTATTAAGCAAGGCATCATCAGTTCCTCCATCCTTGCTTGGTCCATTCAGCTTCTTAACTTCTATCATGTTTTAACCGTATGTAATCTGATTAAGAGTTCTCTGTTGTTATTGCCTGTTCAAACTTGTTATGGTGCTCTTATATTTCTTTCAAAATTAACTATTCTTTTACATTTCACCGTCAACAGCCTGAAGCAGATGAGATAAAGAAAATTGCTGCTGAAGGAATATTAACTTGTCTGCAGGATGCAATTGATGCCCTTGAGAACAAGAAGGTATTGTGTTCCAAATGACCTTTTTGCTCATTTTCCAAATAAATGAGAAAAGAATCTCTATTATAAATGGGTTCTTCATGATTTCCTTGGCAGGATTATGGCCTGTTTCACACAATGTTAACACTGTCATAGTCAAAAGAATTGACATATATTTTGCATCCTTGAGCTCTCATTATAGATATGCCAATGACGTCAATGAATTACAAATTGGACGTTGTCTGGCAAGATGGCTCTTAGACTAGATAGAAAAATATTCTGTTCTTGTCGTTGGAGAAATCATCCTTTTGAAACTTGAGTTCCGGAGAACATAAGTTGAATATGTTGGGCAATAAATGCACCTTGACAGAAAATAAATGTTCTTGTCATGCGGTTGAATGTTTTCCTGGAGAATTATTCATCTATATCTTAGAAACCAATCCATATATGACCTTTGGGTATATATTTCACCACAGACATTATACTTTTCATGGATGCACGTGTAATTAACCGAAGTTCTGTTTTGCACAACTATGCTTCTGAGCTTTACACGTTTGTAATGTTATCACATTTGTGCTGATGTGGATTGACCATCGTGTAGGTGGGAAAATTCGGTGAGGTATGTTGTGCACCTGTAAGAACATTCATGATTTTTAGTGCATCATATCAGTAACCTTGCTGTGTCATTGTAACTCCATTTTAGCACATTTGGAGTTGCCACATCCATCACAATTGAGGAGTCTAGTGGCTTAAGGGCATTAATTGTGTATACCATGGATCCTAGGACATTATATGAGATGTGTTTACATAAGTTCATTATTCTTGGGCTTTCTTGACAGTCTTTTGCGAATTACCATAGTTTCCAGACTTAAGTATTAATTCCAAGGCATCATCTCACTTCCAGGATATAAATCGAATTGTTGAGGAATGGAAAATAGTGCCCAAGGTGATTGATGAGTTGATGAAGCTTGAGCAGTCTTCAGATCATCCAATTTCAATCTCAAAAGAAGATCTTCACAAGAAAGCTTCTGACTGCAAAAGAATTTATGAAGCACAATATAATGACTTGGAAGAAGATTCTTATGCTAAACACAAGAAGCCCAAAACTAAGCAGAAGGCTAGCAGAGGAAAAGCTAAAGAAGTGGAAGCCACTGAGTATGACAGTGATGACACAATCGAGATGACAGAAGAAGAGATAAAGCTTGCATACAATTCTGTTGCTTCTGCAGCTCCAAAGTTTTGAAAAATTATGTTTGCAATGCTATTGCATATGAGAGCTAACAATAACAAGAAGAAGGGATTGAGGTCTGCTGAAGAATTATCTTGAGTCGAGACTTGGCTGTTGGATCTATGGGCTGGACCGCCTAGACAACCACTTGACAACTAAAGTTTTGGTTGAAGTTTGTGAAGATATGACCAACTAATTTCCTTTGCAGCTTGTTGAGTGTAAGCACTTTTCACAGCCCTTGCTAACCTCTGTCAATTTCTAGTAATGATTGGTAGATTCGTGATCATGTTGATAGTGTAGTAATATGTGAAAGAGGAAAAACTCTTTCCTCGACTGGTACTCCATGTTCCAGGAAATATTAACTAGAGGTAATGTTAGTTATTAGATTTGAAAAAACTGCAGAAGAAGGAAGTGGATCCTACAAATCTACCGGTGAATGAAGAAATTTTCATGGAGGAGGGATGATGTGTGGCCAATGGTGAGGAACTTGAAGGATCTGTAAGTATCTACAGATTGTGGTGTTTTTGAGTGATATAGTTTTTCCTTCTCATTCTCGGTATGCCATTGCCACTAAACAATGTAGAAGTTGGTAGTTTTGTCAATGAGGTGTTTCAAGCTGGTTTTGTCCCGTGAAAGATGTAAAAATATCTGAAATCCAGGTGGAAAAAACGGTTTTGTTGATCGCAAGTTTATCTGGACGTAATCGTGGTTCATATAGTATGAACGTTGTTCTCCATTTAGCTTTATGAGAAAAAAGTCCAGGCCATTATAGCTTAGTGACTTAGTCACTGGTTTTCCAATGAGATAAATTAAGGTTTAAATTTTCTTTCTTTATAGTTGATGAAAAAGAAAATGAAATGTTTTATGAGAAAAAAAATTGTAATAGTAGTGCTGATAATAGTAATACTATATTGAGAGATGGTTATAAGATGAGGTACCCAAAACTCATATCCTGCTTATGGTCCATACTGATGGTGAAATGTGGGAAAATGCATCATAATATGTATTTTTAAAGGAACGTAACTATATGTAACAAGAGTTTTTATTTTATTTTTCTAACATAATTATACATTATATAGGGATGATGGATACATCTATCACATATATATATATATATAAATTCATATTACTATATACAATTACTCATATTTACAAGTATTATATGTAAGTAAAATATAAAATATAATTGTATACATAATATATAAGAATGTTATTACAATTGTGCATGGGGTTGAGCAGTGAATGATGGATGGAGTAGGAGGCTAACTTCGAAGCGTTAATTCACAAAAGTTGAGTAGGAAACCGGACTTGTAGGATATGCTATAACCACTTTAGAATATGTTACATGTAGAATGTCATGCTTCGAAACCTTTAGATGCTAGCCAAAATATAAGCTGTCATGCATCTCTATTGATCTTTAAAAAACAAAATTATATGATTATGAATTATATGAAACTAATTACATAAATATTAATATTAAATTGCATCTAGTAGATGTGACATTAAAAATAATAAGAAAATCGTATGTATAGATTGCGATTTCATGTTTTTCATATTGTAACTATATTGTATATTTTAACTGCAACATAAATATATATACTAATATTAACATGCGATATATCCTATAATAATTTTGTCGGTTCTACATGCGAGATATGTATAATCTCGATATCACATATGTGACATAGTATTGATATTTCCGTAATTTTTTATATAGTTAATATTTATATAATATTTATTTATTTACAATGATAAACATACAAATTTTTTGAAAAAAAATTGTTAAACTTTAGGGTCTTCTTATCTAAAAATATATATATATATGTAAAAATATACATTTGTATGTGTATGTATATTTTTTAAATGCTCATGATCAACATGTCTCATTAGCTAAACATGTGTAATATCTTATCTAAAAAGGGAACCCAAATATTTGCTTAATTCATAAATTACCTTTTTAACTTATCAAATATCTATGATTGATTATCAATATAAGAACCTAAACCTACTAACTATCGTAATCATCCGATACACCATTGTCATTCCCTCCACTCCAGCTATAAGTATATCGTAATGATCATCATCCAGGAAAGCCATTTGAAATCATATCTCCCCTTAAATATGAAAGCACCTTTTGGTTTAAAAAGATGAAGTTCATCAGAAAACCAGTATTTAAGTGTACTTAGTAGGATGCATTCTTAGGTTAGGTAACTTTTTAAGAAACTGCTAAATCAAGGATAAAGATTTGAGATATATTATACTAAAGTGAGCAATACCTTGATGTATGGAGCTTTTATCGTTATAAATAGTATCGAAGTAGTTCATTAATAATAAACTTAAAGCAAGTGCCACACAAGATGAAGTGCTATAACTTAGGTGCACCTCTTAAGCCTATAAGGGAGCACTTTTAAGATATATTTTCCTGGTGTCGTCTTAAGCATAGGTAAAGATACTCATAAGGACGTTAATGCTCTAATTAGAGGAGATCGTAATATTCCCTCAATATAGCATAGGGAAACTCTTAAACATTAACATGCCTTTTGACATAATAACTCAAGAGTCTATTAGAATACAAACATTAAGCATGCTCAATAGGAAACTCTCTTAAAATAGTAACTTCTTAGGAAGCAATGGAACCAATGATGACACTATAAGTATATCAAGTGAAAGCAAACAAAACCTTGGTGTGCTAAGTTTAGGTTGTTACCTTGCATTGGTGATAAATAGTAATTTCGAGTTGGATACGCAGATTCATTTAGACATGAATGGTTTCTTGGTGCCACTTCTTTTGATTAAGAATTGGAATAATCCTTCGGAGTTATTATTCTCGATTAGTTCAAATTTTTAACTAAAGAGAAATGATAACTAACTTATGGTGGCCAATTTTAGTGGATTCAAAATCATGAAATTGGTTTATGATTATAATTAATTCATTTGAAATATGATTATAATTATTTATAGGAAGGATTGAACTCTCTATGAGATAGTAGAAGAGTTTGCTAGAGTTAATTGAAATTTTCACAATTTAAGATCACATAAACGACCATGTATTGGATTAATTGAACCATATATTTTAATATTTAATATATGAGATAATAGTATTTTTCACACTTTTGCCTTACTCTTCCACTTCCCCTCCCTAAATTCATATTAGTTATTAGTTTCTACCTTTTTTACCATCAATATAGTATAACTTTATTTTGAATGTCTTCTTTTATCCTTTTAATGATGGTTGATATCACTAGTAGTAAGTTGGTGGTTACTCTAGGCAGTCTAAAGCTGTGCTTGGTAGAGGACTTGAAAAAAGGCCCCTTATGCTAATGCTAACGAAGTATCTTCGATGCTTAAGTCAATAAGG
Organism: Lumnitzera racemosa; assembly: GCA_024138005.1. Lineage (NCBI taxonomy): Eukaryota > Viridiplantae > Streptophyta > Magnoliopsida > Myrtales > Combretaceae > Lumnitzera > Lumnitzera racemosa. The sequence goes on from JAMXBC010000012.1 coordinate 83,788,402, forward strand.
AAAGAATAAAAAGGAAGCATTTGGAGCATTTAAAGAGAGTGTTTAAGGTGTTCGATATGCTAAGGGAGTAAGGAAGGTTGAGAGTTCGAGAGAAGATCCTTGTACGTTTGGCTCCTTAGGATAAGGACTCACTTATTAAGGATATGTATAGTCGTACATGGCTGTTGCAGGGGATATGTACTAAAGGAGGAGGAATAAAACGGTTTTGTCACTTGACTTTGGATAGATCGATGGCCACATTTGAAACATGAGGGGCTGACAAATCTAAGGTTGCAAGTCGTGTTGACTATACTACATTAATCGAAAGGCAATTAATGAAGAGAGAGAATGTGAGGTGGAAGCGCTATGAACATTGAGTTACATATTGAGCACCTGGTGCATATTTGAGGGTCAAAGCTGCCACAACTAGAGGAGTCAAGTTGAGGTAAAGCATGGTAAACGTGGTTTTTGAGGACTCTAAGTTAGTTGGGGTGAAGAGGTGCTTGAGTAGGTTGTGTTTACTTATGGGTAGACTCGACCTGGCAAGTGCTTGGGAATCCTAAGAAGTTGACTCGGTCTGAGCTACTACGGTAGGACTGAGTAAGTCATTAGAGGAGACAGGTCTCTTCACCTTAGAAAGGTGCTTAGGGGTACTCGAGTAGGTTGAAATACTCAAATTGGGCCTTAGGAGCCTAGGTCCAAAATGCTAAGTTACATTAAACTCATAGTTTTTGAATAATTATGTGTTAAATGCACCATTTACGTTAATGATGGATCTTCATAAGGCCATGTAAAACCTACAAAAGAAAGGAATGAGGTTACGAAAGGTACCTTAGTTGATTTTGCCATGCCACTATGAAGCTTAAGTTAGTGAGAATCTAGGGAGAGAAATTATAGAGAGAGTTTAGGCTATTGACTTCCCTTATTTGGGAACGGATATTGTGGAGAAAATCTTAAGAATAGGTTATTGAATTCCCCTATCTAGCTAAGCTGTTCTCGCCTATCTTTTATTCAAACTTATGTATTGGGCCTAAATGACTTGAGCTTGAAGGCTTAGGTTCTGAAGAGCTCAATGGCCCTTGTTTTGACCAAGCCATAGCTGGGAGCTAGGAGTGGACTTTGATGAGGTCATCCAAGTTTTAGGGACCTAGGCTTGGGCTTAGGTAAGGCCGGACTAGGCTCTAGCAGCTCAACCCAATTATGAAGATGTTAGCATGAGCTTGGAAGCCCAAGTCCAAAATAGCTTATGCTATCAACAATTTCATTCCTTTTTCCTCTTGTATGCAATCCTTCTTTTAGAATTGAAAGGGATTTCTATAAAGCATTTTTTTCTTTGCTTAGGTTCTTTTAAATTTTGACAATTAAGTAATTAAGTGTATTATTTTCATACCTATCAAGTCCTTGTAAATAAGAAAGAGGCTGGTAGTGTTTGTTCACCTAAAGGGCTTAGGCAAAAAAAAAAAATAAATAAATAAATAAAATCACTATTTCTATTTATTTTAGTTGCTAATATATTATCTGGTAGTGTTGAAATGGTGTTTCAAGATAATAGGTTTCTTAGGATTGCATTGAAGCACATATTCTTAGTGCTTTCTCACCTAATATTTATTGATGACTTTGTTTTTTTATAAGACTACTTATTCAAATGTTTAGATCTTAAAAGATTTTATTTAGGACTACTGCATGGTTTTGAGCCAAGAAGTTAATTTACAAAACTTAAACATCTACTTTGATAAAAACCTTAGCTCGAAAATTATGGAGGGAATATGTAGTGTTTTTGTGGTTCCTTCATTAGCAAATCTGGAAAGGTACCTAGGAATGCTAAGGAACTGGGAGAAAAACAACACATAAGCCATTTCACTCGTCATGGAAAAGATTAAAATATAAATTAAGAACTACAAGAAGTGTAAGCTATCTACAATAGAGAAATAGATCCTCACCAAAGCAGTCATAAGCATAATTTCTCCATATTCCTCAAGTTTCTTTAAGTTCTAAGTAGACGATCTAAGGTAGTACTTTTAGAAATGCTTAATATTGGTGAAGAAAAATAAATGATGACATAAAGATTCTTTGTATTAGATAAGTTTGCTCTTGCTAAGTCAAAAGGAGAACTTGGCTTCAAAGATCTCTATACTTCCAATTTTGTACTCCTTACAAAGTTGCCCATGAGAGTTTAGTTATATAAAGATGTTTTGTGGGTACATATACTTAAAGCTACCCACTTTTTTAATACCTCTATCTACAAGCATCCATAAGAGATAAGGACTATTAAGGGATGATCAAGCATCTTACAAGGCACTATGCTTCTTAATTAGACAATTTGGTGGATTAGCAATGGTATAAATGTTTTTATCAACCCTTAAAATCTAAAAGGCAATAAAGACAACAGTTCATTATGTGTTTCACTTAAGTAGAACACATAAGGTATTCTTACCAATTAGATAGGTTTCTAATCTATTTCAATTTTCATAATGTCTTTGGTTCAATTTGTAAAATCCTATTAGTGTGATTTGTAGCATATCTAGGAATGAGGGACTTGTCCAAAAATAGTTTCTAAAAGTCAAAAAGCATGAATATTGGTCATTATAATAAAAGAGTCTCAAAGTAGCTCAAAAGTAATTGGAGCATGCATGCCCAAAATCCATCATCAATCTTAAACCATAACTAGTGGGCTCTAAAATAGATGAAGAATATAATAGTGATGATATAATAGTTGCTTAAATCAAACAAATATGGAGTATAGATAAAACCATGATCACACAATTAATTGTTATCGATATTATCATCCCTACCAATCTCCTTTAATCCCCAATACATCATCAAGTCTAAAATCTACTATATAAAACCGAAGTCTACATAATAATTTACATCCATAAAATATTAAACAATGAGTTACGAAGAATTCAGTGCTTCAATGATCACAAGCACACTCAAATGCCACTTGTATGCAAGCTTAATGCTAATGTAACAAAATAGGGTTTATTAAGTTGAATTGTTTAAGTCCAAGTATCCAAGATGCGTCACAAAAATGTGATAAATTTGAGAATACTCATGAATTCAAAAAGGGTGATGGGGTAGGTGGATTATCAAGGAAGTAAGGACATTCGAATCCCTTGCCTAACTAAACAATGAAAGATAAAAAAAGAAGAAGAAGAAGTAAACTTCTATGGAGGTTACCGGCATTATCCAAACATCATCGACCGCAATCCACCATACAATATTCATTATAACTTCTCTCCACTTTTAATGATCGTTATCCAAATATAGTTCCCTCATATCAATTACTGATTGGGTCATCATTGATAACCTATACGTTTAACTACCATATCATCTTGACATTTATGCTCGTAGATGTTAACCCAACCTTAAGGTGTTGCTTGTTGGATCATGACAAGTAAATGTAAGCATCAATTAATTAAGTAAGTTGAATTTACATATTACTTTGGTTTATAATTCTATCCTAAGAAGCAACACGTAACATGTAAAGTTATTACATATCTATAGCGTCATAAGCTGGAATAATGGTTGATGAGCTTCAAAATGTCCAATACAGGTGTTGATTTATAAGACTTTTGGTATCAATAATCGTTGTTTATGACAAGTTTAGTTAATCTTAGTACTTAGTTACATAGATCCTTCTAGGTTGTCTCGAATATGATAAGTGGTAAATGACCTCTAAAGAAGGAATGTGCCTAAATAGTTTTGGGCTAAGCATAGTCGATTAAGTTTGATAACATTACATTAGATAGTTATGGTTTAATAATTATTAATTTAATTATTATTATTGCTATTACTATTATTAGTTGAATTAAATCAATTTAAGGAAAGTTAGCGGTATGGGTTGATTGGTTGAAACCAAGCTAGTTTGGTCCATTTGGGTTGAAGGACTTACCTAAATTAAAGTATCAATTTTAATTTAATTATTTTTTAATTACTTATCTATCGATCGTCTCATTATTTTAAATGAATTATTTGCCCCTTATGAATTTTTGTGAACTAGTTTAGCTTCTCTCAGGTCGATGTGGAACCAATTTAGTCCATAAGGGCTATGTCGGTTCCTTAATAATTTATTTTATTATTATTTTATTACCAATTTCAATATTATTTCCCTTCTTATTTACTTTTGCCAAAACACCTTCTTATTTATTACTTATTTTTAAGAAAGATCAAATATGTAGAGTTAGGTGTTTCGTTCAAGATCTTTTGATCTAATTTGGGGTTTGAGCAATTTGATTTTGGGGATTTCGGTAACCAAAATGCAATTGATAATATAAAATTTCCAAGGGAATGTTAATAATTCAAATGTGATGGGAAGGGACACTTTTGATGAATTTGACCCACCAAAATGAGTCAAAAGAGATTAAACTCAAGAACATGTTGAATATGAATATGGACATGGAGCATAATTTTTTGGAAAATGTGAAATTTAAAGCATCGACATATATCAAGAACCAATTATATTTAAAGCACATCCAAACTTTTAACATCAAATGAATGCCAAATAAACATCGTTGTCATCATCAAATACTTCTTAAAATAATCAATCTACTGGAATTTTAGAGAATCGTGCAGATTTTCCAATTAAGCCCATCAATTTATCAATTTCAAAGTTTTTGAGATTGGTACTTAAACATATATATTTCATATACTACTAAATAAACTATCTATCTACTAAGAACTCTTAGTACCTAATATGTAACATGCTGGAATTGGCTGCAATTTCATGAATTTCAAACAATACTTCATCAATCGTAAGGATTTAGACATAGTCCTTAACATCTATATAGTATATATTACCAAATTTCACTAAAAAAACCTATGTATATCAAGAAATCATATGAGATAACACCATGGCAAGCTAATTAGAAACCACACCATCACATCACCAGTAACCGAACATGGACTTCCTTGTTCAATATCTACCCTAACATGAAATTTTGGGTTCAATACACTTTCCATAATCCAAGAACCTACCCAAACTAAAATTCATCCACCAACCTCCTTATTAAATTATACGACGACTTATGATGTCTCTCTCTCTGAGAGGTTTTCTTCTTCATAGAGGTATCACACTTTATTAATGTATCTTTCTGAGAACAATGATCATTTCATATTTCTGGATTTAAGGAGACAGGAGTCCGACTGTTATTTGCTCGGGAAAATTCTGTCAATGAAGAAACTGAATAGACAAGCGATAATCAACATCCTACAGAACTTGTGGTCCAGTTTTGGGTTTGTAGAGATCTTGACGATAAATGATGAAATTAGTGTTGTGTGGCCTGAAGGGGAAAGAAGCTTTGAGGAAAATCATTAGTATGGATCCTTGTTTTATTATGAATAATCCACTCCTTACTCAAGTCAGGGCTGAAGATGTGCTTTTCTTCGTAATAAAGTGGCTTTGGATGTCAGCAAACCTCTAGAAGAAGGTGTTTGGAATAGGGATGCAGCCGCGAAACAATTTCGACTTTCTTTTAAATACGAGAGGATAGCTGATTTTTGCTATCATTGTGGACTGTTGGGACGTGTTGAGTCCTTATGCATGACAAAGAATTCCTCCGCCTCCAAGAATCTCGGAGGAGGGTTGAAAGCTCCACCAGCAAGGAAATTGCAGGATTTTTCCGGGAAGAGGGGAGAAGACGACCAAGAAAGGCAAGTTAGGAATATTTCGGAAAGTTCTTCTATAATTGGCAAAGTGTAATAATTCAGGAAGAATCGTGGGAAAGTATATTGAAGATTGTAGTAAAGATGATTCACATAATAAGAGCGATACGATTGTTGTGAATAAAACATCCTTCTCATTGCCTAAAGAGATCGAGGCTTACCCGAGTTTTCTTGACCGATGGGCCAAAATATAACTTTCTCTAATTCCTCTTCAAGGCCTTTACCTTTTTGTCTCTCGGCTAAACCCATTATCAATAATGGAGAAGTGCGAACTCATCAGTCCTACCCAAATTGTCCCCTTACTATCAATATCAAACCTTACGACCTTCCCCTGCAATCTTTTAATCCTTCTCAACCCCTACCTGCTTTTGCCGATGATTCTAAGGGTGAGCATAGTTCGATTCAGTACAATGCCTTCTCTCTCAACTGAACTGAACCAAACCTAACTGTACTGTTCGGATTGCAGTTTGACCCTTTTTCTTTTTCAATATGAAATCTTGATGATTAAACTTGTATTTGTTCTGATGAAACTGTGGAGCTTTCGTTATAATTATTATTATTGTCGTTGTTGTTAGTCTTGGCCTTGGTCCTTTTCAAGACAGCCTCCTAAGTTTCTTCAGCTCCTCTTTTTTCCTTAGGTCGTATGATTATGAACATGTCCTCTAACGTTGACCCTCATCATTATATTTAATTTTGGACACGTTAATCCATAATAAACTTGTGTGGTCAAACATTCATGCATAGGCAATAAGAAAATGAAATATCTAGGTTTGTGTTATAATGTAGATAACGACTAAGTTTATATATGTGATTTTATATGAGATAAGATATGGATATTATATATTATGAAGCTACGACTCTTTGAAGGAGAAGATTTCATGAATCCATTAATACTTCTCTTGCAATCTACAGATATATTGCTACTCATTGGAGGAGACTAAAGTCTCTCCCAACAGTAAGTAAGTCACGTGATTTTTCCTTTTTCTAATGAAATCGGTTCGGTTCGCTCAAAAGATCAACAACGAACCAAACCAAATGTAAAAAAAAAAAAAAAAAAAAAACCGAATTTTCAGTTTTTTTTCCCGGCCTTGGATGACTTAACCTTACCTTCTCAATTAACTTCTTCTTCTGCATCACATCTGTATACCCTAGCTAAATCTTATGATAAGTGTGCTAAATTGCATTTTTATCTTTATCTCCACTTAAAAGCTCATATTTTTGCACGTAATTTGCACTTTTAAGGTAAATCTGGCATACAAACAGTAAAAGTATGCATTATTGGATAAATTGCATGAGAAACTATGAATAAAGGATCAAAGGTTGGATTTTAAATAATTAATATATCAATGCACAATTTTGACCCAATTGTTCCATGAAAAGGTGGATTTCTTAGTGAAGTAATGGTATTCAACATGTTATTTATGCTCTTTTTTAGTTAGGATTTTGCGGTCGGTTTGAGAGATTTAAATTGTTGTCAATCCTCTCCATAATCATGTTATTACAATTTCAAGTAACCCTTAAGTGCATTTGGTTTTATTGCATATCAGCCCTTCAATCGAGAGAACAGAACAAACCAACAACTTCAGTTCATGCAGCTCCATACAACATCCGAACACCAATTACAAGTTCCAAGAAATGGAATAGTAGCTGCAACATGATACAGCATTTGTTCTAGCTTCAGATGAGGAGAATTGAGTTTCTGTCTTGAATGATAGAGCAATTCATCTTTCAAAAAATACAACAGGTCATGGACTTTAATTTTAGCCATCCAACACTCCATCGAACAAATTGGAGCTCATTATGGACTGCAGCCCGTAATTAGAGTTCCACATGAACAAATCTGAGCTAATTACAGCTGCTACAATTCTCACAATAGGAGTGAAGTCGGAACATGTCCAAGCCATAACTTTAAGTCAAGAGCTAAATTTTCATAGCAAGGACTTTGTTTTCGTTTATAAAGTGTGAATGGAGTTCAAGCCAAGTGGAAGCTGAAACCAACCCGAGAGTTAGAACTCAATTGGGAGATTACACAACATGTCTAGAGAAGCAAGCATTTGGACAGCAACCCCATTCACTCTATAGCATCAGAAGCCAGCCCCGAATAGAAAGTAACAGTCAATGCCAAGCAGAGCTTCTCAAAGATCAAGCTCCAGGCAAACTGACTTGATCTCCTAAGCCAACAACTAGCTGCTAGCATGAACTTTGGTTCATTATTATTGAGCTGAGTTAGAAGAATTTCATTGTCGCAATTTTTTTTTTTTTTTTATTGCAAGTTGTGTGCTTTGGTTTCCAGCAGCTGGACTCGGTTGAAAAAGAGCTGAACATAGTTCTAAACAGAGCAGTTGCCCGTGTATGATAGCAGTTGCAAACTCCAAGACTGGGAGCCACTTGAATGCAACAGCAACTAACAGGAACTTCAACTCTAAAGCAGCAATCGAGAACAACTCCAAGCACCTGAGTTCTAAGCTATCAGCACCAGCACTTCAACACATCAGCAGCAGCTCCTCAGATCTACACTTGACAGCCGAGAAGCTCCGTTAAGTTGCAGCAGGGACTTCAGATCAAACTGACCAGCGGCTAAAACATGTTACTATTTAACTAATTCAGCTGCAGGTTCAATGATTGAAAGTCCTTCAATTGATTCAGCAGCAAGGATTGGAGTCCATTTACTACACAAGCTAAAGCAGTCCATAATGTGTAGCACAACTGAATTGTCATCCTCGATGTGATAGGAAATTCATTTCAATTTTTTTTTTTTTTATTTATTGCAGACCATGGATTTCCATAATGACCAGCAACTCCAACCGAGAACTCCAAGATCATTAGCCACGGCATCCACTTCGCTAGCATACGGAGCACCAACGGGCTTCTCCAAGATCGCAGCTGCAACACACCAATTTGAAACAGAGCAGCTCACTTGGTACTCTCCAAATTGCACACACTACAGCAACCATAGAACGGCACACCATGCTGAGCCGACCAAATTTCAACAGCTGCAACATGAATACACCCACGGCACTTAAAACTTCAAGCAAACAACAGCAACTTTTGGCTACTGGGCAGCAGCTCACTTTCTTGTGTTTACCCGAGCATTCCAAGCTCCTTGATTCAATCCAACCGAGCACCAACCAGCAGCTTCTTTGCGTGAACAAAACAGCAGCTGAACTTGCAAACGAGAGCTACACAAGTAAGCAACACGATCGGCTGCCCGTAGAACTCCACCTCCTTTGTTGAATTTGCAACAGGCCGTGTACTTCAACTTTTAGCAACTAAACTCAACTGCCTTTGATCAGGTGAAGAGCTTCTTGAATGACAAATTCAATTAGTAGACTCTAGCACAAAGACGGGCACGATCACCCCCTCTACACTATCAAAGTCCAGCAGAGCATTCACTTGACAATAGCACACGCGAGAGCAAATCCTCAAGCTGCAATTTAATGAATCCCATGGCCAAATAATTGCATAGCAGCAGCTGGACCATGGTTGGTGACCAAAGGGGCTGTACATGTGATTAATAACATTTTAAGAAAGTAAGCCCGTGGTCCACTTAGCAATTAACTGTGAAAATTTGCAGAGTTCGGAATTTCATTCGTCTAGAAGGCATTACATGGCAGAAGTCAATATATTTTTCAACACGTGCAGACCTGTCATTAGTTTTCCTCGTTCCATTAATTTAAGCAGATCCACATGTCAACACTAGCCCGCTATTCATAGCGATTTTGACAGCAACACGTGGGGCCCATAGAGTATAGCAGTCGATACCTCCTTTTAATTTAGGCCCATGCTAATGAAATCAAACCATAATTTAGTTTGCCTATTATTAAGAAGTCATGGTAATAGGAATCTGCCTCCGACCAATCTTAAGCCAAGGCCAATCAGATTTTGTCGAGGTCGGACTAAGAACAAAAGGTTAAAGGAAAGAAAAGGAGATGCTCAACGCTAAGTTTGTCATCTATCAAGAGACTGAGAGATCACACAATCGATGACTTAAGGTCAAAGATCCATTCGATACAGCATTGAGAGATTAATATTGATTAATTCTATCATTCGACATTTGTCGGCCAACATTTTTGGTGTTTTAGCGAAGCACTATAAGACATCAGAAGCTCCTCCTCAATCTCAAGCATCCAACTGCTGACCCCGTCCAGTTCGGATCCTACTTCTTATCACGCTTTGAAAATGTAAAGTCGTAACAATCTCACCGTATGAGTTATCCTAAAATAGAAACTGTTCTCGTAACTCCTATCTTAAACCTAGTTCACACTAGACATACTTAACTCTAACCATTTGAAGCATCCAATTTGATATCTGTTTGATATAAATCCATAGAGTAATCTTTTAAAATAATTTGTAATAATAAACTTGTAATTTGACATTATAAAAAAGCAATGATAAATCTCATAGATACCTGTCATATCACATAATGATAATAGTTTTGTGTAATTTTCCTTAAAAGATAAAAAGTTAATACTAAAGACAATAACTTACCATTTCTTGTTGTATCTTACTCCCTGTCCTAATTTACTGGAGTTCTATTGTTGGGTAGGCACTTGTAAGACATTTGAAACCTACAAAATAAACTATAGAGGAATGAACAACAACGTGCTCAGTAAATGGGCAGAAATAGAAGTATGCACTCAGTACATTACAAACAGAGTTTTCAACTAAGTTAATTAGATGCAATGCATGTATAAGCAAATGCCACTGCACGTCATTATCCAGTCTGTCATGAAATCAAAGAATTATGCCTACTCTAATTCAGGATGAGGAGATTGGCATCACATACTCACAAATCAAAACCAAACCGGAGCTTGTATAGTGGAGAATACTCTCCTCCCATAATCACCTTCGAACAATGGCCCCTAACTTTGGCACAACCTCCTCTTCTATCATTTAGTTCGACTAAGGGTAGGAAAAGGATCATTTCATCCATTCTCATCAATGGGTATCTATGTTTAGTCTAAAGATCCTAATTGTTACCCCTAGTGAGTTATAATACAGATCGGGTTAGATATTAAACTGAGTTTTAGTTAACTCATCTTTTTAGGATAATCAACCAAACTCAAACAATTTAAGCATAATAATATTCACTAAATAACCATATCATGGAACTTAGCTTCTATCACAGCAAATCGAAACCCAATTACAAATGTTACATCCGTACAAATAACTAACTACAATCACAAGCTAATACATATTAAAGTCTCCAAATATTCTGAAATGATATCCAAAAATGCTGTAAAGTATTAATCTCAGTTACCTGTTCATATGCTCACCAAAGAAGACCCAGGTCGTCAATGATCTAATCACTAGGAATCTTATATACATAAAATCAAAATTTAGTTTTCGTAACTTAAGTTATCAACAATCTAATCACTGGAAATCCTATATACATAAAATCTAAATTTAGTTTTCGTAATAGTTATAAAAACATTAGGGTTTTATCTAAAATGGTTATATATATAGATATATATATATACATATACATACACATCAAGTTAAATTATTAATTATTAATAATATACGTAATTTATACTATTACTTATTGTATATCGTTTTGATCGTATCGAAACATATTTTTAATTTATTATATTATGTTTTAATTCTAATAGGGTTACGGTAATACATACATTTTAGTAATAATATAAAGTTATACGTTATATTACCTAAAATTGTCTGATTTTAATGAAATTAATATCGTTAGATTCGTACAGACCTAACAACATGTGTTACAGGTCTTCTTTTTAGAAATGACTTTTAACGGGTGGTTCAAGTTTTTACTATAATTATACGTATCTAAATAAATATTATCGTATTTTATATTATTTAACTGTATTTTACCTAATTTGTTATTATAATCCTATAATATAAGTATTATCTAACTCTATACCCTTACATTATATCCCGGTCATTAAAATATCATTAAATATATAAAAAATAATCTTTTTATCTAATCTGATCAATACACATATACATAGTTTTTATTCAACTATTTATTATATTTTAACCTATAATTACTAAAAATATGTTCCAATTAGTAATTTAAGTCACTTTACTACGTAAATTTGTAATAAATGGTTCAAATCACCAAATTGTAGACTCCTAAAAATATAAGGAAATCATTCATTACCTGGTTTCAGGTTTTTGATTTATCACTTATATATTTAAATTTACGATTTTATCTCTAAATTATCCAATTATAATTCTTTTTACTCCAAATTGATTTTAACTTATCACAACATTATTATAATTCACTATAAATTAGTACACGTCCATTTGATCAGTTAATTTCATAATTTCCTACTTATTTCACAATTTCAAGCTATTTTTAAGCTAAAAATACAATAAATATTAAAAATACTCAAATAAAAAATTGGGCTATATAGCAATTATCTATATATCATATATATTTTACACAAAAATTTTGGACTAGAAACTACATTATTTAGTATATTTATTTTGAATTTCAAATTTCGGGTGAATAATACACTTGTTAAGCAAATTCATTAAATTTCCTAATTTTATTAAAATAAATTTACGAAATGAATGTAAATTTAAAATAAATTAGAAATTAATTTTTTCATATTTTTTCTAATTAATTTAATAATTTTTCAAAAATAGAGAAAAACATGGCAGAAACTTGAAACCTGAGTTTATTGAAGCTCCGGCCACCATTGGCTAGAGAAGGGTTGTTGGCCAGCCTAGGCGATGGTGGCTCTACTAGGTGGCAATAAGGTTCCACATCAAATCATCAAATGGTCTAGGAACCGTCTTAATTCAATTCTTACTCTGTTTTTATTCTAATTTTTTCCTATTTTCCTTTAATTTTTTTCTTTGATTTTTCCTTTTTATAATTTGGGTTCCTAAACGTGTATTTATTGTAGGGGAGTCTTATTTATAGTAATTAGGGTTGGTTGAATTTTTTCTTAATTATTAAGTAATTTATTTTAATATTTTTCTTGAAAAATAAAAAGTATGAAGTGGCAAATGGTTAATGATTTACTTTTAAGTCATCATTTCCAACTATTGTTGAAGTGCCACCTGGATTCCAACCGTTCCCATATCATTTAGATAAGTTTTGGTTAAATTTTAGTGTAATTTAAATAATTTAAGTATATTTAATTATTATATTAATATACATGTATATATATACTATATATGTAACACATGTAATGAGTAACTATATGCGTATAACCATGTTTCTAGCATGTCTTTTATTTTTAAGATACTTTTCCTATTGAATTTTGCAATTTTATCGCTTATTATGCATAATTATATAATTTTAAGTTAATTTACAAATATATTCGTTATATATACCAAGTATACTCGTAAAAATACGTGTATACTGATATAGTATAATATAGTAGCATGATATAGTATAATATAGTAGCATGCTATATTATTTTCTTTTATTGCCTAATTAACTTATCTCTAAGTTCTCATCGTATTCCGAGTTCGATTTTAAGGATTTTGATCATTTTTACACTATATTAAATAATTATACTTCTAGGGGCAAAATCGAGATTTTGGGTAATTATTTTCAAAATCTAACTTCACCAAATTACTCCAACTAACTTTTTTATCTTAGTCATAAAGATTAGATTCAATCAAATAACTTTTTCCAAAAGCTCTAAATTTAGGTACAATTATTTTAAGCTCGACTTTAGAATCTTATATAGAGCAAATTCTCACTATCTTAATTATATTCATAATATTTTATTATATTTTTTTACTTCTAAGCATACAAGGATTCCTCAATTAGGATTATCATATTTTTCATAAGTTTCTAGCCTATTCGATTTACTTTCCTGAATATCCTAGATCAATTATCGATCTTAATCATATAAGGATAGGACCTTATCCTAATTCTTAGATATTCATGTCCTGATTATTGATTTATGGGATATTAAACTCCTTTCAAGACAGGCTGAATAACTGTATGCCAACTTCTATTAAACGCACAGTTTTGTATTCTTGTACATGTTTTCCTTATTTTATTTATGGGCTTAATTATTTAGGGTTTAAAGTTTTATACATTATTTACAGTTTTGCCACTAAAGTTTAGGACTTGCTATAAATAGCAACATTTGTACAAACAATTAGGAGGAGGGAGAAATATATACAAACAAAGACAATAATAATTTACTGTGGAACTTTTCTCTTTCGAGTAAGGTCACACTTAAGCTCTTTCAGCTTGTTTTTACCGAATTATTGAGTGTTGATTAGACTCTTTAATCTCTCCCGTGTTCTTATCTATCTTGTTCTTAAAATTGTGGTGAACCCTTCATTTGAGCGAGTTAGTGAGTCACATCTAACTTTTCGTTTGAATCTCAAGTGATATTTATTGTTCGTGAATCATATCGAACCATATTTCAAGCTTAAACTCTAATTGTATTTGTGTCTTGTTGTATGATATCCATATATATTTACACTCAAAACTCTCTGTTCTCATTCTCTTTCGAACCCAGATTGCATCATCTTCCTTCCGAGATCTGCTGCCTTGTTTTATACGCATCATATTGGTATTAAAGCTTTGGGGAGACAAGCATACTAGTGTTCTTCAAAGTTTGATTCGTGGTTTGAACATTCTTAATAATCATCATTCTATAGTTAATGTATTGTTCATGTTTTTAGTAATCATGGTATTACGTTGCAATTGAGTCTAGTAACATTAGTTTTAGTAGTTCATTCTAGCTGTTATAGAAGTGATTGTCAATAGTGGTAGCTACAGAAGCTGAGTAGTGTTGTTTTTGGCCTATTGTAATTGTGTTTTGTTTGTTCAATTTTCTAGAAAATTATTGTATGGATAAGAATGTCAGAAGATAGTGGCAATAATGGTGGTGATTGTCCTTGTGGAAGCTTGAGGAGACGTGTTGATAACTTGGAATATCAAATTCATAGTCTCACTAACTCTGTCCAAGAACTCACTGGTTTAGTTAGAAGCTATAGATGTGATGGCTGAGAAGAAAGGAGGGAACAAACGCTTGCTAGTAAAAGTGGTTCTAATGAACTTGACAACGGTGAACAACAGCCGAGAAGAGCTGCCGAGCCAAAAATAAGAGAAAACCCTCTCTAACCAAAAAGAAGAAATGAAAAGAGTATTGACTCCGAAGAAAATCAAGAAGCTCGGAGAAGAGAGCCAAAGCTAAGAAGAGATATGGCTAAGTAGAGCTCCAACAGAAGTAGCTAATCCGAGGTGAACCAACGAACTCGGAATGCAAAGGATGAACCCCGAGCAATTGGATGAGAACTTGATAACGCTAAGCTTAAATTGTTGACCTTCTGTGGAAGTAGCCGACTTGAAGAGTTCCTTGATTGGGTTTCCCGAGTCGAGAAGTTGTTTGAATACTACGAGTATAATGATCCAACAAAAGTCAAGTGAGCTTTATCATCTCTTATTAAATATGCAAGCTTTTGGTGGGATAAGCTGGTTGCCAAGCAAGATGATGAAGGAAAGGAACCAATTAAAACTTGGAAGCTTATGAAGCGATTGATGACTCAGCGCTTTGTGCTGACCTACTTCAAGTAAGAGATGCTCCATGCATTCCAACAGTTAAGGCAAGGACAAAACACTGTTGAAGAATGCTTGTAAGAGTTCAAAACTCTAATGACGAGATGTGAGGTTGTTGAGCCATAGGACAGTACCATTGCTAGATTCTTGAGTGGACTGTAAGATGACATTACCAGCATAGTTGAATTGTAACCATTTAACTCATTGGATGAGCTCATCAATTTGGCATTAAAAGTGGAGAGATAGAGAAGAAGGAAGCATCAAAGGCTAAGTAGTCGACCTCAATAAGGCAGCTTCGAGCCTGAGAGGTATGCCGAGAGAAAAGGGTTGGAGAGGAAAATGGAGAAAGGAGAGCTTTGCCGACCTATCCATGTTGAGAAGAAGATTGTCAAGAAAGAAAAGGCACACAACAACAAGGCTTGAGATGTGAAATGCTTCAAATGCTTAGGCTACGAACATGTTGCGTTCCAATGTCCGAATAAAAGGGTCTTGGTCTTGAAGGGTGAAGGGCCCGATACTCAAATCAAGAGTTAAAGTGACAAGAGTTCAAAAAACCAGTTGATAGAAGAAGATGTCTATGCTGAAGATCTGGATTATCTCTTAGCTATGGCGACACAAGCCAACCTGAAGGCAAAGGGAAAATTTATTTCATATGCAGTGTCTGGTGAAAAGGGGAAGATCTATTCCCTAGTTGTTGATGGGGAAGCTATACCAACATCGTATCTACTAAGTTAGTAGAAAAGATGAAATTACCAACCTACCCGTATCTCTGACCCTATGGATTAAAGTGGTTTGAAGACAAGGGTATGATCCATGTGCATAAGAGAGCTCGGATAGCATTCAAGGTAGGATAATACAAAGATGAGATTGACTTTGATATAGTGCCTATGAATGTCGCAAATTTGCTTCTTGGCTAACCATTGGAGTATGATCATAAAGTAATCCATGATGGTTTCCTCAACACTTATATTATTTGAAAGGATAGGAAGAGCTATTTCTTGACCCCCCTGAGTGTTGAGGAAATCTAGAGACTAACCCGTACTCAATGTTTAACATCGAAGACAACTTCCATTCGGACCTGTGGTAATTAGAGGAATCAACCTCCGACCAATCCTAAGCAAAGGCTAATCAGATTTTTGTCAAGGTTGAACTAATAACAGAAGGCTGAGGGGAAGAAAAGGAGACGCTGGATGCTAATTCTATCGTCTGCCGAGAGGCCGAGAGACTACACAACCAAGGAATCAAGGCCAAAGATCTACGTAGCACAGCACCGAGAGACCATTGTCGACTAATTATATCACTTGGCAATTATGAGTTGACCTTTCTGGTGTCTTAGCCAAGTACAGCGAGACTTTAGAAGCTCCTCCTCGGTTCCAAACATCTAATTGTCAACCTCGCCTATTTTGGATCTTACTCCTTCCAGGATAGGTCGAGTGACTGCATGTTGACTTTTATTAAACACATAATTTTGTATTCTTGTATATGTTTTCCTTATTTTATTTATGAGCCAAATTCTTTAGGGTTTAAGGCCTTGTACATTATTTATAGTTTTGCCATTAGGATTTAGAACTTATTATAAATAGTAACTTTTGTACAAACAATTAGGAAAAAGGAGAAATATATACAAACGAAGATAATCATATTTTATGGTGAAACTTTTCTCTTTTTAATAAGGTCACACTTGAGCTCTTTAGGCTTGTTTTTATTGGATTAGTGAGTATTGATAGACTTTTTAATTTTTCTCATGTTTTTATTAATACTGTTCTTAAGATTGTGGTGAACCCTTTATTTGAGCAAGTTAGTAAGTCATATCTAACATTTCATTTGAATTTTGAGTGACATTTTGTATTCGTGAGTTATATCGAACCATATTTCAAGCTCAACTTCTAACTATGTTTGTGTCTTGATGAGTAATATCCATATACATTCACACTTAAAACCCCTATTTTCATTCTCTATTTCCCGTTCTCACTCGAACTTAAATTGAATCATCTTCCTTCCGAGATCCACTACCCTGTTTTATATGCATCACATGGTAATTGGCAAATTAACCATGTGACAAGGAATGAGGCTTTTTAGGAAAGGACCATTATTTCGATCACGCTACGGTAGAAATTATTTTTCAAAAATCTAAGCCACAAGAGGAATGGCTTCCAGCAATTGGTGGAAGGGTTTTCCTTAGAACTTAGTTGAAGAAATGGGGGTAATATATGGAAAGAAAAGGGTTGACAAGAGAATAGAAAGGAGTTGAATATAGGGTTTTAGAAAACAATTGTCTAGGAAAAAATCAACGACGAACAATAGTTCTTCTTTTGCATTTCATAGTATGTTAATTGTAATTTTAGGGTACTAAAGCCCTTTCTTTTTGCACACTAGAGATCACTCTAGGTTTTGGGTTATTTCAAAATACACTGATTTAATATTGGGAGATAGAATCGAAAATACCCATAAAGTCGATTATAGGTGTTTTCTATTCCTTTATGATCTTATTGTCTTGTATCTTGATGTATTCATGTTATGAAATGTGATTGAGTTTACATTTTTCGAGTTTTACATTGATAGATTTAATGGATTGGTGTATTTTATGATTTGTTTCGATATTCATTTTGATTATTTAGATATTTTTCGATTGCATTTATCGTCTAATCATCTAGTATTTGGCCATCATTTTTCAGCTAGATAGAGTCATAGGATATTTGGAAAGATTCTGATAACTTGTGACAAATATGATTTAAATTTTTGAAAAATCTCGCCATAGGGATATATAGGTTTTAATTAAATTCATGAACTTACGTACTTAATGTGGTTGGAAATATAGTTGGGATCATGAGGATGTGCTCAGTTCATATTTCTAACTAGAATAATAATTCTGGTGTGAGTGAGTTATTATTTACTTGATAATTATACATAAATTGCTTTGATGGGTGAATTTATGCTATAATTAGAACTCTACTATTTTAGGAGGTAGGTGAGTTATAATGAGCTTAATTAAATCATGCTTAATTAATTTTGAATATCGATTCAAATGAAAATAGATTTGTAAATCCCATTTTAATCCTTTTTTATCTCTTAAACTAAGGACCCTTATAGTATAGCTAGGACATTCGGTTTAGTGTTCACATTATTAATTAATTTTTACTCTCTTTTTATTTAATTATTGATAACTTAGCTTAACTTAGGGAAAAACTTAAGTAATTTAGTACGTAGCACCTGTAAGCCCCATAACCAGTCACTCATGGTTTTGATCGGCTGAAAAATTCGATTGAGCCTAAATTATAAGTAGAACTAGAAATATTAGTAAAATGATCTCGTAAACTTGAATTTAAAAAAATAAGTAATAAAATAGGAGACTATAAAATTTTTAAATTTTAAGTATAATAATTGTTAATCGTTGAAAAAGCAAAAAATATAATCTAATAACTAATAAATTACTAGAGATAGATTATATATATACTAAAAATCATAGAACGACCTAAATAATAATTAGGAATGTTCACATATACCCCACATGAATTTACATGTAAGTAAAAATATGCGAAATTATTTAAATTGGCCAAAAACTTAGTAAATAATTAAAGAAAATTATTAATTAATTGAGAAAAAATCAGAAAAAAAATTAGAAGGATATGGAATGATGAAAATCTGGTCATGACAAGTCAGGAGCTAAAGAAGAAAAATTATCCAATTAGAATTAAGCAACACAAAAGCCAAAAATCAAGGGAATAGGACAACGTCTTATCTTATTTAATGCATATTAATTACCAAAAACTTCTATAAATAGGGAGAAAATTTACAGAGCACCTTTGGACAGTTAGGAATTAGAGAAAAATAGAGAGTTTCGAAAATTCAAGAGAAAAACCAAAGAAAAAAAAAAGAAAAGGAAAACTATGCAATTAGGGCCATAAAGGGGAACCGACATCAGACGAGCAGCTGGGAGTAGATTGCCACCACCACTACACGATGGTGGTAGCGCCTAAACCAACAGATAAAGACACGGCGACCGGCGGTGACCGGAGCCACCTAGACCAATGAATCTGATTTTCAGGCCGATTTTGTATAATTTTGTAAAAATAGTAAATATTCTTAGAAAATTATGAAACTTGTGATTCTGGAATATTTTTTTATGTAGTTTTTAGGAAAAATATTATTTTGATGAAAATATATCCCGTGATATATGATCCTTAAGAAATCATGCAAAACCAAGCGTGTTTCGATTTAGAAATAAATGACCTTAGGAGTATAGTTTGGAACCCAAAATTTTCCGTTTTAAAAAATTTTAGATAATTTTTAAGCCTTAAAATGAGGCATAAAATGGGTAATTTAGGATTATTTAAGTAATTAAATGGTTAATTACTGATTTACTGAATAATTATATGTTTTAGGATGTTAAAATCTGATGAAGTATGATACTTGTAGCATTTAGAGTGTTAGATGTAATTATTAGGTTAATTATGTAGTAAATGAGTAATAAGAAAAAATAGTAAATTTTAAGTTAATTTTGTAAATTAGGATAATTAGGAGTAAAACCTGATTTAGGATGAATCTAGACATTTTGAAATGATAATTGATGTTGGGAGATGGTAAATAGAGTGTTAGAAATATTAGATGTATTTATATACATAATACATAATTATTAGAAATATAATAAATAGAAAATATTAGAATAAAAATTGATATTATGATAATAATAAAAATATACAATAAATCTTATAGGAAACTTGAATTTATGTAATTATATGAAACATGTAAAAATTTCTTACATCAGGAGTAAATTCAGTACACTATTAAGGATTTAAGTGTACTGAATATAATAAAATACTGACTAAAGGTAATTATGGTATTTAG
This sequence comes from Lumnitzera racemosa, assembly GCA_024138005.1. Taxonomy (NCBI): domain Eukaryota; kingdom Viridiplantae; phylum Streptophyta; class Magnoliopsida; order Myrtales; family Combretaceae; genus Lumnitzera; species Lumnitzera racemosa. Next base: position 83,808,398 of record JAMXBC010000012.1, read on the forward strand.
GATATCTAGAAGTAAAGTGATTAATTTCACATTATGAGTTAAAACAAGTTTCTAGAGTTCAAATATAAAACAGTACTTAGAAATCGAAATATAATCTAATTTAGAAATCGATGCCGAAACCGATGCCGAAACCGAAACCGAATCCGAACGTAACCTCAAACTTAAAATAATTGTAAAAGACTTAAGACCTAGATAATTAGGTATATTAAACCCTAAATAAAACATAACAATAAACGTTATAGGATGAAACATACCTATAGTAGTTATAAGAAAAATTGAAACCACGTTTATGTTATAGAGATGATTGGCGATGGCCTGAGCGAATTGGACCTCATATGAGTGAGCGAGGAGTCCAGGTAAGTTGGGATTAAAATATTGCTGTATTTTAGAGGCTTGAGATTATGCTTGATTGTGCTTATTAGATAGTTGATTGTGTGCATGTGCTTAATTATGAGTGATGCTATGATTCTGTCTATTATTCTGGCTTGTATTGTATGATTTATGTTGATCGCCCTAAATTGGACCTAATCAAATATACGACTTGTAATCATAATCGGACCTACATGGTAACCCATTAGGGGAACCTAGGATTCTCTAGTCAAATACCGACCCCTTCGAAAAGGATAGCGCAGGATTACAAAATAATCCCTTCTTCATCCTTAGTTGAACTAAGTGACAGAAGAGGAGGTCGTGGCGAGGGTGAAGTCAATGGTTCAAAGGTAATCGCGGGAGGAGTTATGTCTGCGTTGCACAAGCTAGGGTTTGGTCGTGAACTGTTGCATTAACGGTAACTCCTCAACCCGGATTAGAGCAGGCGCAATTTCTCTAATTTCACAATGGGTTGGACAATGTCGTGCGATGGCATTTGCTTGAATATGCATTGCACCTAATAAGTTGATTGATAATCTTGTTATGTTTGTAGTATAGTTTTAAGTCCTACATCCTAACTTACTGAGCTATGGTTGCTCACATCCCTATAGACGTCGTGTAGGTGCTGAATCTTGGGAAGTGAGGAAAAATATTTGAAGAACAAACATATATTCTTAAGGTCTAAGTTTTTATTTTAGAATTTTTCATTTTTGAATAATGTAATAACTGAATTATAGTATATATATATATAATTTTCTCACTTTCTTAGGTAAATGATTTATTTAAATTATAAACTGTTTACTTCAAAGCGGGTTAGTCGTGGATACCTTGTGTAGATCAGGTCTAAGATAGCGATTGTAAGGCTAACTTCTATCTTAAAATGGTTTACATGAAGGGGCTACTACAACTCTGCCGCTTCGGGGCGTGACGGCACCTAGCTCTTTGTGGAATACAACCTTGACTCATCGTCTATATATTTATACTACTACCACGATCTGATTCAATTGTCGGTTCACACTTACACTTTTAGCGAGTCAACTTCATTACTCGATTCACACTGCAAAGCCTCTAAGGCTCTATCTTTTAACTTAACCACCTTCTACAAGATCTTCCCTTGTCTTATTCTCTTAATCTTTCTCTTAAACACAATCCCTTGACTTCACCAACTTAAGTCTCTCCTAAACTTTACAAACAATTACCTCCAAATGCTTCCCCTTTAAGTAAGGCCCTGAGTCTTCTTAACATTGTAAGAGACAGAGAAAGCAATATCAGATGTTAGTGGCAAAAAGAAAGAAGACGATTGTTGTAAAGGAAGTTTTTGTTAAAAATTCAAAGAGGAATTCTCAAAAGAAGTGATGAGGTGCTCATATTCAGTCTAAAAGATTTGTTAGAAGGAAAATAACTTAGGAAGAGTGAGAAGCTAAATTTGAGCTTATTCATTCGAATTCTACATATGATGTCTCTACTATAGATAGTTGTTGTGGCCGGCTAGCTAAAATCAGCCATACATTTGCCAAGAGTCTTCTAAGTTGGAATTGTCGGGGTTTGGATTATACCTAAACAGTCAAATCTCTAATGAGAGTTGTATGGAAGAAACAACCTAAATTGGTCTTTCTCATGGAAATGAAGAATTAGAGCTATCATTAGATTACTTGATAAGACAGCCGCATTTTCAAAAAGGATGGTATGTTGATCCATTAGGGTTATCGAGAGGCCTCGCACTTTGGCGGCATGACGATGTTTGGGTATAAGTGATTATTGCTAATAGAAATATAATTGATACAAAAGTCTAATTCGATGATTTAAAAAGAAATGTTCGTATCTCATGGGTTTATGCTCCACCAGTTTTTAAGGATTGAATGCGTTTTTGGTAATTTCTAATGTCTAATAAACGATATATTATGTCAACAAAAGAAATCAAGAGGATCAATGAAACCTTGGCATAATACTAAAGAGTTTAATCATGTGATTTTTAAGGTAGATCTCACTGATGTAAGCTTCACAAGTCAGCGATTCACTTGGTGTAATGGTTAGGAAAGAAATAGGAGAGTAAAGGAGTAACTTGATAGAGCCTTTGTCAATAACACATGGTTGAGTTTACGTCTTAAAAAATCCCTTCATGTCTTCCCAGCATCAAAATCAGATCACTCTCCTCTTGTTATTAATACACAAAGTGTAGATTATAGGAGTCTAACTTCCTTACGATTTGAGTAGAATTGGTCTCACATGAATGGATGTAAGGAATTAATAGAAGATGTTTATAAGGAGTGGAGTAGGTTATGAATGTAAATAAGCTGGTGTCTCTTATGAATAGATGCAAATCATGGCTTCTTGATTAGAAAAGAAAGAATATACCTAACTTTGGTAAAGAAATTGATAGGCTGATGAGTGCTTTGGTAGAAAGTCATAATAAAAGGGTAGACGAGGTGTAATATCCTATAAATCAACAATTAAGATATGAACATCTAAGTATTAAGATAAAGCTCTGTCCTCGTACGATTAAGGTCAATAGTTGATTTAAAGTATTTAGAAAAGTAAACAAGTTATGATAGAAATTTATAAGAAACTTGATAACCTTAATAGATGAATTATCGTATGTTTGAAAATCCATAACATAATAAAAATATCAAGAATACAATCAAAATAATCAAAATTTACTTTATATGATATCTTAAAATCTAATTTAAGAAAATCGTACTTAAATTTAGAATTTTCTGAAAAAGTTATCCAATTAAACCTAAACTTTATAACTAAAATAGAAAAGTTAGTTGAAATGATTTAGTAAAGTTAGATTATGAAAATAATTACCCAAAACCCCGATTTTGCTCCTAAAAGTATGATTACTTAATATAGCGGAAAAATTGTTGAAACTCCTAAAATCGAGCTTGGAATGTGACAAGGATTTAGAGATAAGTTAATTAGGTAATAAAAAAATATATATCATAATATATTATATGAGTATATACGTATTTTTATAAGTATATTTGGTATACATAATAAATATACCCGTAAATTAACCTAAAATAATATAATATGCATAATGAGCAATAAAATCACAAAATTAAATAAGAAAAGTATTTTAAAAATAAAAGATATGCTAGAAACATGATTACACATATGTAATTACTCATTGCGTATATGATATATATAGGATATATACCCATATATTAACAAAAATCATTAAGTACTAATATAAAATACCAAAATACCTTAAAATATCTTGTAAAAATATACAAAAATAAGAAAAAACATGGAATATGATTGGATTAAATGTTGAGTAGCTTAAAAAGAATAACCAGCTGCATCAAAAGAAACTAAACAAAAATTCGACACCTTATACTTGTAAATTCCTTAAAAGAATAATCAAATAAATAAAAAAATAATTACTTAATAGCTAAGAAAATTCCAACCAACCTAGAAAACTATAAATAGGATATTCGAACTTAGATTTAACATTTTGGCAACTAAAAACACCTAAAGAAAATTTGAAAAAAATAGGAGAAACAAAGTAAGTATCGAACTTAGCTTGTTCCAATGATTTACTGTGACACCCTTCTACCACCATGGAGCACCACCAACACCCTTGTTGGCCGACATACCCTTACCGGCCAACAGTAGCCAGAGCACTAATGAACAGGTCGGTCAATTTTCTACCCTATTTTTCTTATAATTTCTAAAAATATTAAATTAACCTAGAAAATTATGAAAAAATTATATATAGGTCATTTTAGATGTAATTTCACATTATAATTTTATTTTTGTAAAATTGTAATTATTTTATGTACATGTTTAAGAATTCACTATTCATCTAAATTTTGACTTTCGAAATAAATACACTAAATGATTTAGTTTCCAGCTCAAAATTTTTGTGTAAGATATACATGATATATAGATAATTTCTATGTAGCTTGATTTTTTATTTCAATATTTTTAATATTTATTCTATTTTTCGGCCTAAAAATAGCTCAAAAATAGGATGAAATTGTGAAATAAATAGGAAATTATGAAATTAAATGATAAAATGGATATATACTGATTTATAGTGAATAATAATAATGTTAGGACAGGTTAAAATCAATTTAGTGCAAAAAGGATTATAATTGGATAAATTTAGGATAATTTAAAGGTAAAATCGTAAATACGAATACATAGGTGATAGATCGAAAACTTGAAACTAAGTACTAGCCGAGTTCACCATATTTTTAGGAGTCTATATAAATTTTTGGGGAATTATTTGGTAACCTAAGCTATTTATTACAAATTTACGTAGTAAAATAGCTTAAATATCGAATCGATATCCAGTTCTAGGAATAATAGGTTAAAATATGATAAATAATTGAATAAAAACTATATATTTGTGTATTGGTCAGATTGGATAAAAATTATATATATTTTTAATAATTGGGATATGTTATAGAGGTATTAGGATTAGATAATATCTATATTATGGGCTATATTGACAAATTAGGTAAAATATGGTTTAATAATATAAATTACATATAGTACGATAATATTTGATTAAATATGTATAACTGTGTTAAAAAAAATTCGAATTATCTGTTAAAAGTCATCTCTAGAAATTAGGACTCGTAATACATGTTGTTAAGTTTGTACGAGCCCAATGACATTATTTTTACTAAAATTGGATAAACTTAAGTAATATAACATATATATCTACAATATTACTAATTTACGTACTACTATAACTCTACCGTAATCAAAATGTGATTTAAACGACTAAAAGTACGTTTTGATACAATCAGAATGATATATTATATGTAATAGTATAATTGTATATATTATTAATACTTAATAACTTAACTCGATCGATATAATGAAACTATATATTATTATATAAAGAAAATGATAATATAATTTATATATATATATATATAACCGCTTTAGATAAAATCCTAATATTTTCGTAATTATTACGAAAACTGAATTTGGGTCTTGTATATATAGGGTCACCTAATAATCAAATTGTTAATGATACGAGTTTTCCACAGTGAGCGTTAGGACAGGTAAGTAGGATCAATGCTTTATAGCATTTTGGGATATTATTTTAGAATATGTAGAAACTTTGGTATGTATTGGCTTATGATTGTAGTTAATTGTTTGTGCGTATACGGCACTTGTGGTTGGGTTTCGATTTGCTATGATGGGAGCTAAGCTCCATGTTATAGTTATTTTGTGAATATTGTTATGTTTGAATTGTTTGAGTTTGGTTAATTACTTTAAAAAAATGAACTAACTTAAACTCAACTTAATATTTAACTCGATATGTATTGCAACCCATTAAGGATAACAACTTAGATTCTTAGGCCAAATACGAACTTCTTTTGATGAGGATGACTGAAATGGTTATTTTCCTACCTTTAGTCGAACTAAATGACAGGAGAGGAGATTGCGGCAAGGTTGGGGGTCCTAGTTCGGAGGTAATTACGGGAAGAGAGTGTTCTCCATTACATAAGCCTCGGTTTTGTTTCGATTTGTGAGTATGTGACATCAATTTCCTTAACCTGGATTAGAGTAAGCACAACTTCTCTGATTTCACGACGGACCAGATAATGTTGTGCGATGGTATTTGCTTGTACATACATTACATCTAACTAACTTGGTTAAAAACTTTGCTTGTGATGTATGACTCGTTGAAAACGTGAGTGTGTGAACCGATAAGTGTATCGGGTCGTAGAAGTAGTCAAACGGTGAGTCAAGGTCGTATTCCATAGGGAACGAGGTGCTAAGTATTAAATTATCTAAGTTTTTCCCTAAGCTAAGCTATCGATAATTGAATTAAAAGTGAGTGAAAGCTAAATAACAAGACGAACACTAAACCAAATGTTCTAGCTGCACTATGAGAGTCCCGGGGCATAGGAGATAAAGAGATTAAACTGGGATTCATAAATCTATTATCATTTGAATTGATGGGATGCCTTAAATCGATATTCGAAATTGACTGCAAGGGATTTAACTATACTCACTAGAACTCGCCCACCTTTCAGAGTAGTGGAATTCTAATTATAACATAAATTCACCAGTTAAGGTAATTTATCTATAATTATCTGATAAATAGTAATCTGCTCACACCAAATTTATTATTCTAGTTATAAATATGGTTTAAGCATGTCTCCATGACTCGAACTATACTTCCAACCGCATTAAGTGTGTGAGTTCATAAATTTAATTAAAACCCGCATATCTCTATAACGAGCTTTTCTACAAATTCAAGCTATATTCAACACAAGTTATCGAAACCCTCCTGAATATCCTACAACTTTATCTAGCTAACAAAAATAATGACCACGTGCTAAACAATTAGACGATAAACACAATAGAAAAATACCCAAACATTCAAAATCGACATTAAAACACGAACACTTCAATTCATCGAATCCATCAATACAAAACCTAATTACATTAAGTGCTAAATCACATCGCAAAACTCAAATGAATCAAGATATATCCAAATCAAAATAATAAGGAAAAGAAAACACATCGTTTGGTACATTCAATCCCAAAATCTAATACAATAATCGGCATATCCCGATTCATTTGGAATCCAAGGAAGTCCTTTGGCGAGCTAGAACACAAGGATTTAGAGTCCCGAAATTAAATAACATATAGTGAAATTAATAAAAGTGAAAACAAGGTTTCTGTTCTCTAGTAAACTAAGTAAAAACAATCAAAATCCCTAAGCTTTGGAATTTTCTTCTCGTCCCCTGCCATTGTATTCTCCAGTTGCTATCCTCCTTTTTCTTCTCTTTGGCTATTGCCATTTGTTTCTACATGTGGCTATTCTTTGTTTTTGCAATATACTATTTTAAGGTTCCTATCTTTGACAATCATATGGGCCTTAAAAAAGAATGGACAACAAAATGCTTTTGGATTTCCACCCTTCTATTTACCATGTGAGATTATAGGCCTTAAATTAGAGTTGTTAATTCTAATTGAGGAAAGGAACTGATGCATCGTGTTGGGCCTATTACCACATAAATAAACTAAAACTTCTAGGCCCTTATGCATGTTAGCTTTAAGGATATTCTATTCTTTTAGTTATTGCTTTCAAGTGCTGGACTTCACCTATTAAATGTCTTGGAGCTGCTCCAACTACTCTTTCAACGTTTGAAGCTTTGTTACAGTCATAGCTTGGTAATGGTGTTGGTCGCTGCGAGTAAGTGGATAATACTTGGTTAGCTATTGCTCGTGTATGGAGTTGCTACATTTGGACTACAACTGTAACTCAATTTAGTGTGCTGCTCATCATGCGATTAGACAAAGGGCTCTTGGATTGGTTGCTTGGCGTTAAAGTTATTCACGTAGAGGGTTGCTGGTTGGAAATTGAATGTCGCGCTACGATCATGGATTAAAGAAGTATGGGTTGCTCGTGTTTGTAAATTTAGTTGCTTGGTCTTAGGTTAGAATTGCTGGATACGATTTTTGAGGTGGAGTCGTGGCCGTGATGAACAGGTGTAAAAATACGTTCCGTCTTGATCCCTCCTTTAATCGCAGCCATGATAGAGAGGTGGAAAAATAGGTTCTGTCTCGGTCACTCCCTTAATCAAAGCCGTGATGGAGGGAGTGATGAGTGCTGAACACTTAAAATTCTTTTTGTCACAGCCATAATGAGTCTCAATTGATCTTCCTTTATCATTAGTCCTTTTATTACGACCGTGATAGCTTTAAATCTCCTTGTTCTTATCTGATTTGGTTGCTCCATATATTAACTGTTAAACAATACAAATGAAAGTAATAAGCTGATGGTGAAATTTGAAATAAGAACAATTTACTTTCCTTAAGGAATTGTAAGATAAAACCAAGAAAAATTAAATAAATATATAGCTACTCATGAATATCAACTGCTTGGTTTTGGTTTCAATTTAGTTTTGGAGCATATGTGGAATTGTTCTATATCAACTTGTTTTTTTCTTAGATAAACTCTAAATATTCTAAAGAGCCTGTAGACTCCTTGTGCAACAACACTCCTCTCCTAAAAAGTCAAGTTATCTGTTGTTCCAATTTGGTTTCAGCTCAAGCAAAGGCTAAGGGTTGCTGAATTGCTGGGACAGAAACTCAGAAAGTTGCTGTATCATTTTAGATCTTTAAGTACACAATCTTTTGCTACTTGTGGCATGTACTATAATTAAGTCTAAGTTAAGACAAGTGCAAAATGGAGCTTGGATTAGATTCTCTTATCTGGTGGAGCTATTGCATGGCTTAGTACTTTGTTGCAAGCTATTGAGGGGATGGTGTGAACATGGTCAAATAGCTAATTGAATTATTCTTTCTTTTATAAATTGCATAAACTCACGGATAAAAAGGCATACAACTATGATATGTGTAAGTCCTACAACCAATCACTTAGGGTTTCGATTAGTTAAAAAATTCGATCAAGCCTAAATTATAAGTAAAGTTAGAAATATTAGTAAAAATGATCCCCTAAATTCGAATTCGAGAAAATAAGCAATAAAATAAAACAATATAAAAATTTCAAATTTTAAGTATATAACTCGTTGTTTATCAAAAATGCGTAAAATGCATTCCGATAATTAACGAATCGCTAAAGATAAATTATATGTATACTAAAAATTATAGACTGACCTAAATAATATTTAGGAATATTTATTTATACTATGCATGAATTTACATGTAGGTAGAAATACGGGTAATTACTTAAAATATGCGAAATGTACTAAAATAATACTAAATAATTAAAGAAAATTCATAATTAATTAAGGAAAAATAAAGAAAAATCATAAAAAATAAGGAATGATCCAGATTTGGGTTGTGCCAGTTGGGGAAAATAATAAAAAAATTAGCCAATTAAATTAGAACAACACAAAAGTCAAATTAAAAGAAGATGAGGCAATTGTCTAATTAAATTAATGCACAATAATTTCCTTAAAGCTCTATAAATACTCCAAATTTTTTAGAAGCTCATTTGGTTAGTTTAGAGAGTGAGAAAAATAGAAAGAGGCAAAATTGAGAGAAAAATTAGGGTTAGAAAAAAATAAATAAGAAAGCTGTGCAATTAAGACCTTAGAGGGGAACCCATACCAAAAGAGCACTTGGGAGTGGACAATCACTACCACCAGACGGTGGTGGCAGTACCTAGACCTGCCGACAAGGCCACGGCAGCTGACAATGGCTAGAGCCACCCAAACTGGAGAGTTCAATTTTCAGCCCGATTTTATATAATTTTATAAAAATAGTAAATATTCTTAGAAAATTATGAATTTTGTTATTCTAGAATATTTTTATATTTATTTTTTAAGAAAAATATTATTTTGATAAAAATATGTCTTGTGATATACAGTCCTTAAAAAATAAAACCAAGCATGTTTCGATTTATAAATAAATGACCTTAGGGGTGTAGTTTTGAACCCAACATTTTTTTGTAGACTACTTAGACGATATAGAACAGTGCTATGAAGCTCGTTTTCAAAATTTTTAGATAATTTTTAAGCCTTGAAATGAGACATAAAATGGGTAATTTAGGGTTAATTAAGTAATTAAATAGTTAATTACTGATTTAGTGAATAATTATATGTTTTAGAATGTTGAAATCTGATGAAATATGATACTTATAACATTTAGGGTATTAGATGTAATTATTAGGTTAATTTTATAGTAAATAAGTAATAAGAAAAAATAGTAAATTTTAAGTTAATTTTGTAAATTAGGGTAATTAGGTGTAAAATCTGATTTATGATGAATTTATACATTTTGAAATGATAATTGATGTTAGGAGATGGTAATTAGAGTAAGAAAAATATTATATGTGTATTATGTATATGATAAGTGATAGTACATAATATGTAATTATTGAAAATATAATAAATAGAAAATATTATGATGACAATTGATATTATATAAATAATAAGGATATATAATAAATCTGATAGAAAACTTAAATTTATGTAATTATATGAAAAATGTAAAAATTTCTCATATCAAGAGTAAATTCGGTATATTAATAAGGATTTAAGCGTACCAGGTGAAATAAAATATTGATTAGGGGTGATGATGGTATTTAGGATATCTAAAAGTAATGTGATTAATTTCATATTATGTGTCGAAACAAATTTCTAGGGTTCGAGTATACAACAGTACTTAGAAATCAAATTAGAACCTAATTTAGAAATTGATATGGAAACTGAACCCGAACCTAACCCCAAACCTAAAATAATTGTAAAAGATTTAAGAATTTAGATAACTGGATATATTAAACTCTAAATAAAACATAACAATAAGCGTTACAGGATAAAACTAACTTATAATAGTTATATAAAAAACTAAAACCACGTTTGTGTTATAAGGATGATCGGTGATGACTTGAGCGAGTTGAACCTCGAGTGAGTGATCGAGCGAGGAGTCCAAGTAAGTTGGGATTAATACGTTGTTGTATTTTGAAGGCTTGAGATTATACTTGGTTGTGCTTGTTAGATAGTTGGTTGTGTGCATGTGCTTGTTAGATAGTTGGGTGTGTGCATGTGCATGTGCTTGATTATGAGGGATGCTATGATTCTGTTTGTTGTTCTGTTGTATGTTCTATGATTTGTATGAAGTGATTGATTACCCTAAACTGGACCTAATTAAATATATAACCTGTAATCATAATCGGACTTACATGACAACCTATTAAGGGAACCTAGGATTCTTCGGCCAAATACCGACCCCTTTGAAAGGGATAGCACACGATTGCATAATGGTCCCTTCTTCATCCTTAGTTGAACTAAGTGACAGGAGAGGAGGTCGCAGCGAAGGTGAAGTCAATAGTTTGAAGGTAGTTATGAGAAGAACAATGTCTCCATTGCACAAGCTTGGGTTTGGTCGTAAGTTGTTGCATTAATGGTAACTCTTCAACCCGGATTAGAGCAGGCACAATTTCTTTAATCTCACAAAGGGCCGCACAACGTCGTACGATGGCATTTACTTGAACATGCATTGCACCTAATAGGTTGGTTGATAACTTTGTTATATTTATAGTATAGTTTTAAGTCTTTCATCCTAACATACTGAGCTGTGATTGCTCACATTTCTATAGACGTCATGCAAGTGCTGGTTAAGAAGCAGCTTATAATTACTCTGAAGCTAGCAACTGCTGGATTTTGGGGAGTGAGGAAAAACATTTGAAGAACAAACATATTTTTTTAAGGTCTAAGCTTTTATTTTAGAATTTCTATAGATGCCATGCAGGTGCTGGTTAAGAAACGACTTACAATTACTCTAAAGCTAGCAATTGTTGGATCCTCGAGAGTGATGAAAAATATTTGAAAAACAAACATATTTTTTGTCACGCCCCGAAGCGGTAGAGTCATAACAGCCCCCACCGTGTAAACCGCCCTAAGATAGAAGTTGGCCTTACAACCGCTATCTTAGACCTGATCTACACAAGGCGTCTATGACTAACCCGCTTTGAAGTAGACAATTTGTAATTTAAACAAATCATTTAAGAAAGTGAGAAAAGTTATATATAGTCACTATAATTCAGTTATTATATTAATCAGAAATGAAAAGTAAAACATGTTTTGATTCTTCAATGTTTTTCCTCACTCCCCAGGATCCAGCAGTTGCTAGCTTCAGAGTAGTTGTTACCGCTTCTTAGCCAGCACCTGCACGATGTCTATAGGGATGTGAGCAACCACAGCTCAGTAAGTTAGGACGGAGGACTTAAAACTATACCATACACACAACAAGGTTTTCAATCACTTATTAGGTGCAATGCATATGCAAGCAAATGCCATCGCACGACGTTGTCCGGCCCATCGTGAAATTAGAGAAATTACGCCCGCTCTAATCCGGGTTGAGGAGTTGCCGTTAATGCAACAGCTCACGACCAAACCCAGGCTTGTGTAATGGAGACCTTGCTCCTCCCGTGACTACCTTCGAACCACTGCCTTCACCCTCGCCGCGACCTCCTCTCCTGTCACTTAGTTCAACTGAGGATGAAGAAGGGACCATTTTGCAATCCTGCGCTATCCCTTCCGAAGGGGTCGGTATTTAGCCGGAGAGTCCTAAGTTCCCTTAACGGGTTGCCATACATGTCCGATTATGATTACTGGTCGGATACTTAACTAAGTTCAGTTTAGGGTGATCAATCATTTCATACAAGTCATACAATATGTGCCAGAGCAACAAACAAAATCATAGCAGCACCCATAATCAAGCACATGCACGCATTCTCTATCTAACAAGCACAACTAAGTATAATCTTAAGCTTCCAAAATACAACATCGTATTAATCCCAACTTACCTCGACTCCTCGCTCACTCACTCGAGGTCCGATTTGCTCAGGCCATCGCCGATCATCCCTATAACACGAACGTGGTTTCAGTATTTCATATAATATTATAAGTTCATCTTATCCTATAATGCTTATTGTTAGGTTTTGTTTAAGGTTTAATATGCCTAATTATCTAGGTATTAAGTCTTTTATAATTATTTTAGGTGTGGGTTTAGGTTCGGGTTCCGCATCGATTTCTAAATTAGATTCTAGTTCGATTTCTAGGTACTATTTTGTACCCGGACCCTAGAAATTTGTTTCAACTCATAATGTGAAACTAACCACATTATTTCCAGATACCCTAAATACGATTATTACCCCTAGTCAGCATTTTATTCCATCCGGTACACTTAAACCCGTATTAGTGTACCGAATTTACTCATGTTGTGAGAAATTTTTACATTTTTCATATAATTACCTAAAATTGAATTTTGTTTCATATTTGTTATGTTCTGATTTTTATTATTTTATTATCTAATTAAACCTAATTTTTCCATATTTATTAATTTTTAATTCTACATATTCCTAATTTTCTACATTTACCACATAACACCTTCATTACTTATACTTAATACTCCATACACTAGGATCAGGTTTCCACATCAGATATTAACATCCCTAAACATCTAATTACTATCTAAATCAGTAATTAATATCCTAATCACCTAATTAACTCCCAATTACTCAAATTTTCCATCATTTTAGGGCTAAAAATTAACTTAAAAATTTCGAAGATTAAATTTTAAAAAATGGCTTCATAGCACTGTTCTATATCACATGAGCATCCTACAGAAAAAAATTGAGCTTCAAACTACACTTCTAAGGTCATTTATTTCTAAACCGAAATGTGCTCGGTTTTGCATGATTTCTTAAGGACCATATATTACGGGGCATGTTTTCATCAAAATAATATTTTTCCTACAAACTACATACAAAAATATCTTAGAATAACAAAATTCATAATTTTTTAATTATATTTACTATTTTTACAAAATTTCACAAGAATCGGGCTGGAATTTGGACTCACCGGTTTTGGTGGCTCCAGCCACCGCGGGCCGCCGTGGCATTGTCGGACGGCCTGGGCGCTTCCACCACCGTGTGGTGGTGGTGGCCGTCCACTCCCAGCTCCTCGTATGGTGTGGGTTCCCTTTAAAACCCCTAACTGCACAGTTTTTTTTTTTTTCTGGATTTTCTCTCGATTTTTCGGCTCTCCCTAATTTTCTCACTTTCCAAACTGTCCAAATGAGCTCTGTAATTTTTTTCCCTATTTATAGACATTTGCTGTAATTAATATGCATTAATTTGACAAGACTTTGTCTAAATTCCTTAGTTTTTGGCTTTTGTGTTGTTCAATTTTTATTGGATAATTTTTATTTTGCAGCTTTGGACCTGCCACGACCTTATCTTGATTCATCTTATTATCTTCTGATTTTTTCTTATTTTTCCATAATTATTTTATATTTTTCTTTAATTATTTGCTTAGTTTTCGGCCAATTTTAGTAATTACGTGTATTTTTATCTACACGTAAATACATGTAGGGTACACATGAACATTCCTAAATATTATTTTGGTCATTCTAAAATTTTTAGTATACATATAATCCATCTCTAATAATTTATTGGTTATTATATTACACTTTTTGCCTTTTCGGTAATTAGCAGTTATTATGTTTAAAATTTGAAAACTTTATAGTCTCCTATTTTGCTATTTATTTTCTTAAATTTACGTTTACGGGGTCATTTTTACTAATATTTCTCTTAATAGTTTATAATTTGGGTGTGATCGGATCCTTTAGCCGATCGCCCTAAACCTTGGGTTCTAAATTCAATCCTATGGTTATTTGGCTGAACTTTGGGGCTTACATTTTTTTAAGGTCTAAGCTTTTATTTTAGAATTTTTTATTTCTGAATAATGTAATAACTAGGAAATATATTATAGTGAAACATTGTAAACGTTAATTGTAATAACTGAATTATAGTGTATATATATATTTTCTCACTTTCCTAAGTAAATGATTTATTTAAATTAAAAACTGTTTATTTCAAAGCGGGTTAATCATGAATGCCTTGTATAGATCAATTCTAGGATAGCGGTTGTAAGGCCAACTTCAATCTTAGAATGGTTTACACGGTAGGGCTGTTGCGACTATGTCGCTTCGAGGCGTGACAATATGAATACATGAGTTTATAATAGCTATTTGAGTCATATTTTGATCCTTTTTCTCATTATTTATGCAATTGACCAAGAAAATTACATTTTTCATGATTTCTAAGCATAGCTTACAACAAAAGCATCATGAAATCCATAAATCCACAGTAAATAGGTGGAGATAAATGTGCAATTTTACACATTTATCAATGTGTTGAGTATATACTTCTGTTTCTACCCCACTTATTAAGCAAGTTGTTGCTTATTCCCTTATAGTTTGTTTTGCAGGTTCTAAATGGATTATAAGTGTCTACTCAACATTAGAACCTTAGTAAACTAAGACGGGGAGCGAGATACAACAAAAAATGGCCGGTTATTTCCTTTAGTATTAACTTTTTATCTTTTAAGGAAAACTATACAAGACTCTTCAAAGGGCTTAGTAGGTTTTAATATTTTAGTCTATATATGAAATGACAGGTACCTATGGGATTTACTACTATTACTCTTTTATAAGGTCAAATGATAAGTTTATTATTACAAATTATTTCAAAGGATTACTTCATAGGTTTTATATCAAATATGTATTGAATTAGATATTTCAAATGAATAGAGTCGAGTATAATTAATGTGAACTAGGTCTAAGATAGTAGCTGTAATAACAGTTTCTATCTTATGATAGTTCACATAGTGGGATTGTTACAACTTCACCTTTTCAGAGCGTAATACGAGTATAATGGCCAAAAAGAGGAAGAGCAAATGCATCATGAATAAAAAAAAGGGTGATGGAGTTTAAAGAGAGATATTAGCACCAATAGACATGAGAAAATTGCTAAACCACGATAATAGAACTATAAGTTTCTTTCATTAAGTGATAGTCAACAGAAGAGTAAGGAACAAAGTTTGACACATAAAGAATTAAGAAGAGGGATGGATTGAGTAGGAGGGTGAAGTGGTAGATGTGTTCTTGAACTATTATGAGAAGATCTTCTAGGCATAACAACCGGAATGTGTCAATACTATTATGGATGTCTTACCTTGTTTAGTGAGTAGTGAGATAAATGAAGAACTAACTAAGAAGGTCATTAAGGAAGAAGTTAAATTAGCAACTTTTCAATTAGATGCAAATAAGGCTCTTGGCCAAGATGGTTTTACAAGGCCATTCTATCAATCATTCTGGAGTATAGTTGGATCTTCTCTCATTGGAGCTGTCTCTAATCTCATGGAATCAGGTACCTTCCCTCCTAGTTTCAATGAAATTGATCTTGTCCTTATTCTAAAAGTTCAATATCCTTCTGTTTTAGGTAACTTTAGGCCTATTAGCCTATGTTACTTTTCCTTTAAAATATTTTCAAAAGTCTTAGCTAATAAGCTTAAACCATTCTTGAATAGGATTGTCCATCCTTATCAAAGTACATCCATCTCGGGTGCATACATTCAAGATAACATTATGATAACTCATGAAATGTTTCACTTTTTGAAATTAAAAAGAAGAAATAGGAAAAACCATTGCGTTATTAAAATAAGCGTTTGAAGCTTATGACTTAGCAGACTAGTTCTTTCTTTGATAGATTTTTTTTTTTATAAACTTGGTTTCCATTTAAAATGGATTAATTGGGTTCTCAAGTATGCTAATATAATAACATATAATCTCATTTTGAATGGTAAAAGAGTAGGTAAGATTCGACCTAGTAAAGGATTGCTACAGAGTGATCTATTATCCCTTTATCTTTTCTCTTAGTATTTGATGTATTATCAAGAATGTTTGTAGATTATGTTTTGCATAAGGAATTGAGAGGAATTAAGTTGAAGAGAAATTGTCCACGATTAACACATTTGTTTTTTTGCTAACGATTCTCTTTCTTTGTTAAAGACAATAATTCAAATTTAGTAGTTGGAAAAATGTTTTAACAAATTTTTGCAAAGCTTTAAGTCATGCCATCAACCTTCATAAAAATTTAATATCTTTTTTAGTAAGAACACTAATGCGGATAGGAAGATGGATCTCTATCAAATTATGGACATAAAGTCAACCTGCAATTTAGGGCATTATTTGGGGCAAATCAAAATTATCGAATTTGGCTAAAATGAAGGAGAAGATCATGTATAAGTTTCAAGGTTGGAAGAGTTCATTGTTATCCCTTATGGGTAAGGAAACTTTGATAAAGGTAGTGGCCTATGTGATACTGACATACTTTATGTCAATCTTTAAATTTCCAAGGAAATGTTGTAGTAAAGTGTCAACCATGATTAGTAGATTTTGGTAGGGCTAAGATAGAGTCTAATAAGATTCATTGGAAGAGTTGGCAACTAATGCAAGCTCCAAATAAAAATGGCAGACATTGATTTAGAGACTTATACTACTTTAATGACACCTTCCTTAGGAAGCTAGCCTCGAGACTGATAGATAATCTAAACTCTTTATAGGTTAGAATTTCGAAGAGCCTTTACTTCTTGAATTGTGAATTTTTTTAGGTAAGGAAGGGTAGGAATCCTTCATGGACATGGAAAAACATCATAAAAGGCAGAGATGTCATTAAAGATGATATTTTGTGGCAAGTAGGCAATGGGAGATCAATCAGATGCTTTCAAGACCCTGGATACTAGTGAAAGATAATAGAATCCCAACCTATAATAATCCCCAAGTGGCTGGTAGTTGTAAAGTGGTTGATTTTATCAACCATGACAAAAGAAGCTGGAAAAGAGAGTGGATCCTGCACTCCTTTGATCGGACATTTAGTAGCCTATATCCTAAGAATTCATTTAAGAATGTTGCGATCGCTAATAGGATGGTTTAGCTACTCAAAAGGGATGGGAAGTACACTATTAAGAGCGACTACAAAAATCTCATGTTGAGGACTGTTATAAACCAAGGAAGCACTTTAAGTACTTCATTTCAGGTAAGTCATCTCTTTGGAAAATTATAAAACATAAACATTTAATTTAGAGAAGTTGTTAGATTGCTTTGGCTACGAAATTCAATCTTTACAACAAGAGAGTTAGGCAAGATCCTTATTGTACATTTTGTCATGAAGAAGATTGGGTCAGGATAATTTGGTTTGACATTTTGGGTTTGCTAATTTATGAATTGGAAATTATAAGGTGAGATTCATGGATATTAAATTGTAATGAGGAGCTTCGGAAAGAAGGCAATGTTTCAAAGACTTTTTTGAAGTGACTCGCTTGCATGTGCTTCATGTGGAAGGCACATTGTTGAAGTCTTTTTAATGATGATGTTCCAAGCTTCCTTGCTATCACTAATAGGATGAAAGCTCATATGGTTAAGTATGAAGATGTTGCAGCAAAAAGATAGGTTAGTCCATATGTTCATTATCTTCTAATTATGTCAAATAATTGGAAACAACCTTTAGCTAGATATGTGAAACTCAACACCTATAGTTCATGGATTGATGAAGTAAGTGTAGCAAGTGTTGGGGTAATAGCTTGAGACCACTCTAGGAAGTTTTTAGCTAATCTAAGTTTGTATGTTCGAGCTAATGGAGTTGACGAAGTTGAAGCCATTGCTTTCATAAAGGGTTTACGATTGGCAAGAATTTTTTAATGGAAAATATGGTATTAGAGGTTGACTCATTTGTCTTTTTTCAACTTTTAGTTCTTCTTCTTCTTGCTGGTTTTTGAAACCTTATGTGGATGATTTTTTATCTTTTTGTCATGTCTTTGAGTTAATTTCTTTTTCTTTGGTTAAAAGGAAGGCAAATGGTTATACGGATTATACTGCGTCCTAAGGTAGAAAGGGTTTAGTCATTCGCTTTAAGGGGTTCTTTATCCCTTCTCCTTTTTAAGTTTGTTAGTAGCTGACTTTGAGTTTGTCTTATCTAACTTTATATACAACTTCTTGTGAATTTTATTGGATCTTCTTTGCAGGCCCCAAAATAAAGAAAAAAAAAGGGAACCTATCCAAACTTTATTATATCACAATAATTAATTAATATCTTAAAAAGTAGACATAACATAAAGGAGTCCATGACATGCTATAATGTCTAAACATACATGTATTTTCCTTACTTAAGATCGATAAATCCATGTAATTCCTAGATTACCATCAATTAAACAAGTCATTTATCATCAAAAGTTTGATTAAACATCTTCCATGGTCCAATAATCCTCACCACAATAACAAGAATTGTACATCCATAAGTTAAATTCCATATTTTTCTATGAATAATCATTCTACTTCATCCTAATAGCAAGATTAAGTTATTAAACCACTCCCATGCATGAGATAAATCATGAGCATCATTATACAAGCATTTACACTCTTGAAGGAACATAAAGGTCCAAGTTTTACTTCACTGTATTGTCATTAACCATCAATTATACTTGAACATCACTTCTTTAATAAAACTTTAAGAAAGTTTACATCATATGATTTAAAGATGAAAAATATTGTCATATGTACACACCAAAACCCCCTTATGGCATTTAAAGGCAAAAGAGCAATCCTCTTTCCAACTATTAAACTTCAATAAACATTGAAAAACATTTATAATAACGGGTTTCATGAGGATTAAAATACTTCAATTACCAAGTTCTATTTAATCTCCTCATATGAATATTACACTTACCTTAAGTACTTAAATATTAACTTTTACTTCATTTCACTAAGTAATATTCATCTCAAAACTAAGAATTTGTAAGTATTATGATCAAGTTAACACCTAAACTAATCTTTACATAGAAATAATTACCTTGAATGAGTCAACTTGATTATCTAATGAATGAGCATAATTTAATAAGGTTTTTACAAAAGTTTACCTTAAAAAGTTAGAGAAGATAGTGCTAGAGTTATAGAGGTTACTCTTGAAAATATAGGGTGTAGATGGTGATGTCATCCTTATGTAAGCTTGTGGAATATTTTAAAGTCCTAAAATGTTTTAGAAGCTTTTTAGATGATGATGTAAAAGGTTCTAAAGTTCCTATCAATATTCTATTGATTTTAAGGTCTATAGACTCATTGAATTTCTCAAATGACTTAATTACCCTTAGTCAAATTGTTAAGCTCCTTTCGAAAATAGTTTTAGTATAATTAACTCAGGGGTGTTTTGATCATTATGAAAGATTTAGCCCCTGAATGTTTAAAAATTACCCTTTAAAATCTTTAAATTTTCAAAAGTATGCCTTTAGCTATCTCCTTGGAAATACTCTTTTTATTTTAATTAACTTAATTAATCTAGATAAGTTTAGTTAGTTTTAGATTTAATAAGGATAGATGAATAAATCTCAAAGTTGAAAACTTTAAAGTAAAGTTTCCTTCCAATTATCCACAACATCACCCTTCGGGTATTAGATTTCATCCATTAGAATGGTAGTTTTGAAACTTAGTAAAGCATGAAAGTGCTTTAATTTAGGTAAAATCCAAACCATTAAAAAAATTGCTTTATCTTAGTGCTCAATTAAAGATAAATTGTTATGGCCCTATGATGAGCATAGCATACATAACATCAAATATGTACAAAACCACATTTGATGTGTTGATATGTCTGGGTACATCATCTTCACACCAAATTGAGCAACCAATTCTTTGCAATTTGACATTGTAAAATAAATTGTGGATTTCAAATGAATATTACAATCATTTTCTCAATCGAGATTCTATTTTAGAACATTTGCCACTAGGTTGTATGAAAATTCCTTCTCTTAACACGATACAAATAATCTAATTACATAATATAATTATAGTCATTTGCATTTAATATCATATATTTTTATACGAATATAAATTTGATTATAATAAAATTTAGATGCAATTATTTAGCAATAAGATGATTAAAAAAAAAGAAATAGACATGAAAAGAGATGTATGTCAAAATAAAATAGATTAAATATACTTGATATTAAAGGTAAAATAATTGTATAAGTTAGATTTCATTATATATGAATATAAAAAAAGATAAGCATAATTTTATATGAAAAACTAGAAGAAAGCTAAAACAATCAAGTAATTACAAGAAACTTACCGATAAAATTGCAAAGTAAAGGATGATAGAGGAAGGAAAATGAATAGAAAACTTTCAAGATAAACTTTTGTTTATGGTGAGTTTATCAAAATCAGTTATGTAGAGTTCCTTAGGTACTTATATATATAATACCTTACTTGAGTAAAGGATATGTACATGTGCGAAAAATAATATGTAACACTCTATCACCCCACTCGCCTTCCTCTTATACAAAGGCCTAACTTGAAACACAAATGTTGCAATTATGAAATATGGACTGATTTAGTTAGAAAATCTGCTAACTACAAGGGTAATGGTATATATGCAATGTTTAGAAATCCTAAATTGATGTAATCCCTAATAAAATGGACATCTTGTGTTTTGTTCGACTATAATAACAAAGGTTTTCAACTATGAGTTTAATAATCTATTATTAGAAAAATAAAGTGATAAGTAATGCAAGAGGATCAGCTAAGTCACGAAGAACATAAGAAACCCAAAGAAACTCCTTAGTTATTGATCAATGCTTTGATATTTAGGCCCAATCAAAGATGTAGAAATTGTAAATTATTTTTTAGTCTTCCATGAAATGAGTGAGGAACTGGGAGATACACATAAATTAGTAAGAGACTTGTGATTAACACAACAAACTCCCCAATTAGCATCTACATATCCATGAAGATTAAGAGAAGAAGTTGATGAGTAAAATAAACCAAGATCAGTGTAACCTTTAAGATACTTTTAACACATGAAATGCTACAATCAAATGAGGTATCGTCTGGTTTGGCTAACAAATTGACTTAGTTGCTAAATGACAAAGGACAAATTAGAATGAGTGATGGTCAAGTAAAGTAATCACCCTACTATCTTGTGATATAGAGTAGATATCGTAATATGTTATGTGAAACAATATTTAAACGAACACCCAGAGAGATGGAAAACGCGATTTGTTTTGCCCTTGTCAACCTTATTTCTTGCAATATATCAAGAGCAAACTTGTGTTGATTTAATAGAAATTCAGTTGAAGTACGACAAACTTCAATTCCTAAGAAAAATCGAACCTCTCTAAGGCCCTTAATAGTAAATGCATGATTAAGAGATTCTTTAATAGTTGCAATATCAGTCAATGCATCACTAACAAGTAATACACCATCTACATATACAAGGACAATAGGAAAGCCATTGGAACGAACGATCATTTTTTTATTGTAAAAAACTCAATGAAGTCAAATGTAGAGTGAACTTTTTATTCTATTAACTTAATTCTTGCTTTAGTCTATATAAAGATCTTATCAGCTTACCCTTTTTTATAAGCATATCTTTCAAATGGATACATGTAAATCTCTTCATCAATGTAGCTACTTAAAAAGGCATTGTTAATATTAAGTAAATGAGCATTCCAATTTTTAATGGAAAAAAGTGCTAGAAGAATCTTTATTGTTGTTAACTTTGTCACTAGAAAAAAAAGTATGAGTATAATCCATCCCTTCAACTTGATTATACTCTTTAGCAACCAATCATGCTTTATACCTCTTAATAAAGCCATCGGAATGATATAATCTTATATACTCAATTACAAATGATTGCTTTCTTTTTGAGTGGCAAAGTAATTAACTCCCAAGTGTTACTACTTTACAAGGTTACCAACTCCTCTATTTATTACCTCTATTTATTTATTACTCAATTACATGGTTTATGAATTGAAAGAACATGTGCTAAGGATGTAGTATACTCTCTAAGGTAAGAATGAAAGGAATGACTAATGAACAAAGGATAGATGATGGAAGAAGTAGAAACTAAAGTAGTATTTTGAACACTATGTATGAAACCCTTTAACCAACTTGGTGGTTGTTGAGTTTTAGTTGATGTTTTCATGGCTAGGATTGAAAAGGTAAGTGATGGATTAATAGAAGATCTAACTAATGACTTTATGAAATTTCTAATACCAACTTTGCTAACATTTAGAGAAACATGATCATCAAGTCTTGAATTTTCCAAAGACAATTGTGTTTTCCTTGTTTCATGAGACAATGAAGGAAACAAAACACTACTAGAATTAGATTGTGAAGAATGACACGCTTAATTAATAGAACGTATTTTATTGAAAACAAAAATATTTTCAAAGAAATGAACACCATGATTAACAAAAACTTGATGAGTTTGCAAATCATGCACTTGATATCTTTTTTGCCCACATGGATATCTTAGAAATACACGTCTAATTTTTAGATCAAA
This sequence comes from Lumnitzera racemosa, assembly GCA_024138005.1. NCBI lineage: Eukaryota > Viridiplantae > Streptophyta > Magnoliopsida > Myrtales > Combretaceae > Lumnitzera > Lumnitzera racemosa. The sequence continues at coordinate 83,831,391 of JAMXBC010000012.1, forward strand.
TTTATCCCTAGAAACACTAACAACAATTGCATAACATAAACAACTGAACACTTGGAGGTTTTGATAAGAAGGAATTTTCTAGTATAGTTTTGATAAAGTGATTTCCAACTCAAAGAACATAAGGGAAATTCTTTGATGAGTGTTGTGGCTGTTAAGATGCAATCACCCCAAAATTGTTTTTGGAGACGTTCATGAAATTTTAAGGCTCTTACTGTATCTAATAAACATTTATGTTTTTAATCTACCACATTGTTTTGTTGAGAAGTGTATACAACACTCCTTTGATGGAAAATACCATGTTTGTGGAATAAATCTTTGTAAGCTTTAGAAGTAAATTCTCCTACATTATCGGTATGGATGAATCTTGAGGTCGTATCAAAGTGATTCTTGACATGAGCTAAGAAATTTGTCAAAATAGAAATGGTTTGGGACTTATGTTTCATCACATATGTCTAAGTGCATTTGGTTATGTTGTCCACTATAGTTAGGAAAAATTTTATTTTTCACCATAAATAGAAGGTCTATTAAAGTGACTCTATACATTCATATGTAGCAATTTAAAAGGACTAAAAGTACATGCATAATTAGAAGGAAAAGGCAATTTATGAAATTTAGCCAATAAGCATCACATATGAATTTCGAATCCTTACATTCTTTATGATCAACCAAGTTTATCAAAGAAGAAAAGGAAATGTGCCCTAGTTATGTAACATATCTAATGACACTTTATTTACAACAAGAACTTTATTGTATAATCTATTACAAGTATTAGAAGAATGACTAGAAACAACACCAATCGTCAACTTAATAATGGTAAAGGAGCTAAAAAAGCATCTTGATACTACTTCAACAAATGTTATGGCTTGTTTAGTATTTAGGTCTTGAAAGAAACAAGTGTAGGAATTAAGGATGGCAAATTGATGGTTTTGATTAAGCAAATGACTAACTAATGGTAAGTTGAAATGAAAATCAAGGATGAGCATCACATGTTTCAACATGATTGGAGCATGACTTTGAATGGTTTCAACAACATATACAAATTTAACATGACTAATGATAATTTCGCTTTAATTGGCTCCTTTACTTTTTTTTAAAAAATTTTTTATTGTTGAAAGGGTAGGAGAAAAGGTAATACAATCAGATGTACTTGTATCTACAATCCATTTATCCATGTTACTATCTAAATTTGAAGCCAAAGTAAGGGTATTATTAATATAGTTCATAATACCCTGGTAATTTGATTGTTTCTCTTGAATCTGTCTACCTTTTAAAGTATTGGGAACCTCCTAACAAACTCGAAACATAAGATCATATTCATCATGTGATGTTTGAGATATTTAAGACCTTTTAATGAAACAATCAATTAGATTATCAAAACTCATATGCCCAAAATTATTGTGCACTTGTATTGCAACTCGAGTAGTATTTTTATTATCCTTTGCTCCTCTATATCACTTGAGAAATCTAATGAGCTTAAGATAATTGTCAATAATATGCTCTTACTTGTAACCACAAAATACTTTACTACTAGTTACTTTACTTCACTTATCTCTTTTATCAATAGCAAACTAAGATGCTTTTGGTATATTTTTGACCAAACAAGTAGCATTAAGATCATCACTTCCATTAAAAATTTCACTCATACTTTTTTGTTTCTTAACTTGGCAAATAAGAGAGTAAGCCTTACCAATCATAGGTAACGGTTTCATTAGCATATTTAATCAAGCACATCTTCATATACATCACTAAGCTACATTAAAAAAAATTGCATTAGCTTGTTTCCATTTTCAATAGTCTGCAATTTTGACTTTAAGTCACAACTACAATTCTCATAAGCCCTACAAGAACAATTAAGAGTCTAACATAAACTTAGTAATCTATCCTAAAGTCGTCCGAACTTTTTGATATAAGTTGTAATAGTGGAATTATCTTGTTTCAGATTTGATATTTTATGTTACAACTGATAAATCGAAGGCCCACTAGTCATTCCAAAATGCTCTTGTATATCATCATATAATTCTTTAATTGAAGTAGCTTACATGAATCCTTCGAATTGATCTTTAAACATTGAATTAAGCAACCAACGCCTTATCACATAATCATTCCTTAACCATTTTTATGAATCAATTTCATTTTCTTCAGGTTTTATACACATGCCATCTATAAATCCTAATTTCATTATAGCTCCTAAAATTAGATGAACAAATCTACTCAAACCACGGATATTTATCCCATTTAATGTTAAATTTGTAATAATATTCCCTGAATGATCTAATCTAAAAAGATAATACGGATCTCCATAGGTACGATAAATCGATGTAATTTATCATATCTCTATATTGATTCACAACAATCAAAACAAATCGAGTAAGAAACTACAGAATTTGCCTACTTTGATACCATCTAATACCATGAAAGTTAGGAGAAAACGGAAATAATCAAGCAATTACAAGTAACTTAGTGATAAAATTGCAGAGTAAAGGATGAGAGAAGAAAGAAGATGAATAGAGAACTTTCAAGATAAGCTTATTTGTAGTAAGTTTGTTAGGGTTAGTTATGTATAGTTCCTTAAGTATTTATATATACAATGAGTTACATGTGTGAAGGATATGCACAAGTGTGAATAAGTAAATCTAACACTCTAGCATTATATTTACATAATACGAAACTATTTCTATCATTTCTTTCCTTCATAACTTATTCATATATATAGTTTTAGCTTTCAAATACTATATGTAAATATTAAGCCTATTGTACTTTAATGGCATGAATATTAGTATTTTAATTTCCCAATTTATGATATCTAGTTAAAAAAAATATATGTTATATGTAAATAATATATAAGTTCCCAAGTTGTGATATATAGTTAAAAAAAATATATGTTACATGTAAATAATACATAACTCGGAGATAAAGGAAAAAAAGAAAAGAAGATAAATTAAAAAAAGAAAAAAAAAAAAAAAAACTAACACCGGTGTTTGGTTATATAGACTATAGTCGTCGTTGATTTAGCAAAATACCAGGCAGCAGCAACACAAACACAAACACACAATAACATTAAACCCCACTTTCACATATTTTTGCTTCTTCGTTCTACAATAGGGTTGCAGCAGATAAACGCCACCTCTCTCTCTCCCTCTCTCTCTCCCCCCATCTCTCCCTCTCTCCCTCTATCTTTGTGTGTGTAAAACCCTATCCCACTCTCTCTCTACCTCTCTGCAAGCAAGCAGCAATGGGTGCTTCTTTGCCACCTAAAGAGGCTAACCTCTTCAAGCTCATCGTCGTAAGCCCTCAATCCCCTCCCTCTCTTTCTATGATTGTTTTTATTTATGAATAAATCACGTACTTTGCAATCGTAGTTTCATGAATTTGATTCCTATGTTGTTACTCTTAGTGTCGGCCCTTGAACCCTAGATTTAGCTTAACTGAATATGAAGTGCTGGAGAGTATAGGAAGTGGACGTTGAACTGGTTAATTTTATTGGGTTTTGTTTAGTTTTGATTATTAAGTTGAAGCTCGAGGCTTTGCGTGGATTGAGCGTGTGTATTGGCTTGCGTAATTAAGTGAACAGTGCTAGGCGTTTTGTATACGATTCGATTATTTGTCAGTTAAGAGGAGATTTAAGGAATCATATTGCGGGTTCTAATCTTGTTTGGTATCGAAAAGGAGAAAAAAAGTGCCATTGCAGTAAGGGTCCCCTTAGGTTATGCTTGGGAATAGTTAGAATGGTCAAGGAAGAAGTTATCACCTTTTTTGTTGATTATGCTTTTAACAAAAAGTACATAGAAAAATGCAAAAGGTTTTTCTTTTAGCCATTGACGAGTGCCTCGGGCGCTTAATAACATTTTCCTTTTTGTAACTTTTAGCCTTTCTAACTTGCAGTTGTAGAATTTCCCCTATGTTAATTTTTAGTTCATTTCACCTTGCGTACACGGACTGTGGGGTGTGAGCTGGGTTTGGATAGAGCTTTCTTTGCAAAGAGGTTGGATCATGGGCTTTTGAAAGTTTTAGGAATTGGATAAAATTATTTGAAAAAGCTTTAGAACTCAATTGAATGTTGGCTGACAGTGTTAGGATTAGAATTGCACTTATTTCATAATATTTTTGCCGGCATTATATGATCCTTTGAAGGTGCATCTTTTATCTATTGTGGTTCCATATTTCTTGCATAATTTCAAAATGGAAGAGAACTGAGTAATAGATTTTCTGCAAGTATCTCTAGGTAGTTGTTTTGGATACTCATCGAGCTTTCTTGGGAACCTTTTCTTCCATGATATCAGCTTATGGTGTCTTCGTAAGGGATGTTATTTTTGAGGAGCAGATTTGTTGTGGTTGAGCTGAGAAACTTGCCTTATTTATGCATGGTATGTCTCTGAACTGTGTCTTAATGTTGCAGAAATCCTATGAAACCAAGCAATATAAGAAAGGCTTGAAGGCTGCAGATGCCATCTTGAAGAAGTTTCCGGATCATGGAGGTAATATTTGTATGACTCAATATTTTTTTTAAAAAAAAAAAATGTATGGCACAGTTTGGTTTAGTATGGAAATTTCTTGAGACCTCTTTCTATGAGAGCAATTGATACGTCCTTGAGATCATGCCTCTATTCCTTTGATTTTGTCTATTTTCTGTTCTCTTGTTGCTCCAATACATGTAGACATGCATTGCTTATTATTTCTTTAACTCACCTCATATGTAAGGTTTGAGGAAATAAATTACTAAAAGAAAATTTCTTCAAAGCAGTGAGGGATATAATTATTTTCTTTATTACTGGAGAAAACCTTTTTGTCTTAATTTGAGGAACTGTATGGTTGTACTCGTCAAATATCATGGTGCTGTTACTTTTCTGAAGTTGAACACTCTTCTTTCTTTTTTTGGGGGTGTGTGTGTGGTGGGGGGTTAGCATTAACTGGTGCATGGATTCAATCCAGTTGCTGAAGATATTGTAGGAGGTCTACTTTATTCCTATTGTTGGCAAAAATGGGTAATGCCTTTTTTGTTGGGAAATTTATCTTGTAATTTTATATTCAGTGGCTGCCATTTGTGTCTGAAAGTGCTTTTTCTTTTGTCTGTTCCTCAGTTTGCATCCACCTGGCATATTATCAATAAAGAGAAAGTTGAGCACAGGAAATACTCTAAGTAATGGACAAGGTGTTATTTGCTAGTTTTTGAGTTAAAGTGGGAGACATCTTTACCCTCGTAGCTTTCTTTCTCAAGCTGAATCTAATTGAGCAGTATGATAACCCTTAAAGGGGTTGACTTTCAAAGAGAAAGAATGATAATCATAGATTACAGTTTCCTTCTGTTGTTGAGATGTATTCTTGATTACTAGGATTGAATAGCTAAATCATGAATTGATGCATAATGGAATAAATAAAAAAGAGTAATTCATGCTGTTAGCATTGGTGGCTCTCTCACCTGTTTGTTTCCATGTTGACGTCACCAGAAACTCTATCAATGAAGGGGTTAACTCTGAATTGCATGGACCGTAAATCTGAAGCATACGAGCTTGTGCGACAGGGACTAAAGGTTGATATTTCTTATCTAATTCTTATCTGATCCTTTTGTTTCTTCTTTATTCTGTGAGCCATCATTGAGAGATGGTGCTTGTCTTCATGCAGAATGATCTTAAAAGTCATGTATGCTGGCATGTTTATGGTCTATTATACCGTTCAGATAGAGAATACAGGGAAGCTATTAAAAGCTATCGAAATGCTCTGCGAATAGATCCAGACAATATTGAGATATTGCGTGATCTATCACTCTTGCAGGTGAGGTGGCAAGGTTTTTCTGTTCTTTTTGTTTTATAGTTTTTATATTTTATAAGTTGGACGATTATCTCTGTGATAAGCTTCATATTTTTGGTTGCCCTTTTCCTTTTCCCCCTTCTAGTTGTGTATATATTATATTGTTTTATTATTATTTTCTTCTTTTTGGGTTGGGGATTTCATCAGGTTTGGTTGGTAAAGAGGATAAAGGAGTCATTGCTCTGGTCTTGCTGTCAGAAATATGTTTAGAAGTGCCAAAGGTTTATATACTAACTAAAAAAAAAAGAAAATACCTGTGTAAAGTTTTAGACCTGTGTATGGTAGCATATTTATGTATTTCTGCAATGTTTTATCTATCAGACAACAAAGTAAAGTTTCAACAGCCTGATTTAAGTTTGGAGAAGAAATATGGGTTGTTGTATGAGGCAGTGGTTTTTATTAGAAACAAGATATGGACTTGTTGGGGCTCGTCTACAGGATGGTCATATTAGAAAGTGCTGAAAATTTTTGCACATGCCATTATGTGGGAATCCTAGGAGAGAAATTCTAAAATCATTTTTGGTAATTGATCTACAACTTTTGATATTACTGAATTGGACGTTTTTGTTATTTGGATATTAATATATTACAGTACTATTGGCACTTTATGGAGTAATAATATTATGTCATCTATGAACTATTGCTGATACATTGCCTGGTAGATTAGAACAAGAAATCAAACTAGGTACATATCTGTGAGTTGTATGGCAGTGATTTCCCGTTTTATTTTCACAATGATGATATAGTTTACTTGATTTTCATTTTGTTTCAGCAGATGCTTTTCATTTATATATTTCGTTTTAAGTACAGGTTCCATGCACTGACACCTATCTGATCTGGGAATCAGTAACTTTTGAAATTTTCTTTGCTAAGGTTATGTCAAATGGTTTGGCTGTTGAAAATCTTTATAGTTTTCATGACTGATGCTGATACATTATTTTGTAGTCATATGAAAGAAAGAAACGCAATCTTTGCTATGTGTTTTATCAGGGCTTGCTACTAGAAAGAATGTACATTAATGTTACTTACTCCTTTTGCTTTACAGGCACAAATGCGAGATTTGGCAGGTTTTGTTGAAACAAGGCAGCAACTTTTGTCTTTGAAACCCAATCATCGCATGAACTGGATAGGATTTGCAGTTTCCCATCATTTAAATGCAAAGTATGAACTCTTTTGTTTTTTTTTTTTTTTTTTGCGTTAAATTTTTTCCTTCCTCTTTCTTTTCAAAATAATTTTTCATAATAAGTCTACATGTTCGTTACTTATTCACCCCAAAAGAGAAGTTTACTATTGAGTTGTGGATGGAACTTGTGTAGCTCCTTTTGACCGTGTTGCTTAAACAAAGAAATCGGAAAATTGGATGCTTTATTCCTTCACAAGCATATCTTGAGGAATACGAATTTCTGAAGCTTGTAAATGGAATTGTATATAGTCATGAAGATCATTGAGGGTTCTCTGTCTCTTTTTTTGGATTCATTAGCATTTGATGGTGTTCACCGGTGACATTCCACCAAGCGTTATGTGAGGGATTTACATATTACAGTGGTTTCAATTCCTTCAGCTTTGTTAGAATTTGTGTTGTGATGCAGTTTAAGTGCTCTAATCTTCTGCTACCGACGGTAGCCTTCCTTATGGTTAAGAGTTTTTTTCTTTTTCTTTTTGGGCCTTTTTTCGTTTTGGTAAAAGCGAGTTTGTTTTATGCATCTTAACCCAAAAAAAGTTTGTTTTATTTATTGCTGATAAAAGTTTCTCTGACCTTTTCTAAAGATTATATGCGACATGGTCTCAATGTTTAGTTGACATAGTAGCTTCAACTAGCTTATGGGTGGAATTGCCATTGGATCCTATTCAGGCTAGTGGTTAATATTATCGTGTAAAAGTTCCCTGATCAATCGGAAAGCGATGCATAAAATATTCTTAAGGAGTTATTCTCTTTGGTTGTTTTTCCCTTATATTTTTATTGATTTGCAAGCATACTAGCTGTTTTTGTTGTACATATGATAAAATATTTTTATCCTATCATATTGGTCATTTACTTCTAATGCAAGATTGTTTATATTGAAGAATTTTGTGTGGTTATGTGGTAGCCCATCAAAGGCCATTGATATTCTGGAAGCATATGAAGGTACACTTGAAGATGATTATCCTCCAGACAATGAGCGCTGTGAACATGGAGAAATGCTACTCTACAAGGTATTTAATTTTGAAACACAGTTAATTATCAAACGAAAATTTTGAATGAAAGTAGTGAGCTGCATTGAACTAAGCATGCCAGTCTTCTGCTATTGATGGTGGCCTCCTTATTGTGGGTCAAAAGACCATTTGATGTCATAATTTTCCGTAATTTATTGATTTTTCCCTGGATACAATTGGACAGATTTCTTTGATGGAAGAGTGTGGCTTTCCTGAACGAGCACTAGAGGAATTGCATAAGAAAGAAGCGAAAATTGTGAGTGTCTGTAAATTGTGTAGTCTGGATAGTTTATTAATCTTTTAATCTTGAGATTTTACTTGCTTACTGTTGATTTGCTATGCTTTTATAGGTTGATAAATTAGCATATAAAGAACAAGAGGTTTCCCTCTTGGTGAAGCTTGGTCATCTAGAAGAAGGTGGTAAATTATACAAGGCATTGCTCTCCATGAATCCAGACAATTATAGGTATATCTCTTTTGGTTGTAACTTATCTTCTGTATCTATTAGTTTTATCTACTAAGAGTTATTGTGAGTGTTAATTTATGCATTGCATCTGTGCTTGCACTTTGTGCATTTGTTCATAGCTAAATTTTAGAAAACTTTTGTTTTACTTTCTTTTCTGTTTTCAGATACTGTGAAGGTCTGCAGAAGTGTTCTGGGTTATATCGGGAAGATGGCATGTATTCTTCTGATGAAATTGATCGGTTGAGCTCACTCTACAAGGAGCTTGTGGAGCAGTATACCTGGTCTTCTGCTGCTAAGGTATACATTCTTTAAATTATTTATCTTGTTTACTTATTCCGGATGTTGCATCAATAAGATATTGCTGAAGGCATGTGAGGTGGTAGAAGTATGTTTTTGTGTTGTTGGTGCAACTCTCCTTCTAATTTGGGAAGGAGAATACATCAAAAACTCCAAAATGATCTTATCATTTGGATATTTTATTTCTAGCAAATGAAAGGTGCAGCTGTCTTTGCTAGATGCTGCCTATATGAGTAGGTGGGAAATTTTATCAATACTATCTATAAGTAGATAAGTGATTGGCTTCTCCTGCTCCACAGATGCTTCCGTTCCTGCCAAAGAAGTAAACTTTTTGATATTTTCTATTTCACACATTTGGACCTACAAGAATCTCAACAAGAAGTAGGGCACTACAAAAAAATATTTTAGTCCAAAATTTGTTTTAATGACCTCTGCTTTAGCATTCTGTCTCCAAATTATTTAAGGTGCAGATTTTTCTGTTTCCATATTCTTTTCTAAAATTTGATTACTTTTCACAGATGCAGGGAAGGAGCTATAATAAAATTAAAAATAAGAGGTAGATGAAAGGGAGAGAAAATGTGCTCTCCTCTCTAGAAACCCCTCCTAAACCCCACCCAAGAAACCACTTTTCTTGGGTCAAAACCACCCTTCCTTTCCTTATTCCCTTTTTCGTCTGTTCCCTTTGATCTCTCCCACTGTCTGTTCTTCTCCCTTTCCCCCTTCTTTTCCATGGTTAACCCTTCCACCCATCTTTCCCTTTGCTCTGGTCATTGGTCTTCCAATGAAGACCTTGCTAGAGATCATTTGGAACCTCTTGAGCCTTCTGCAGGCACTATGCTTAAGGTTGTTTTGGAAGGAGACAGGATAATGGGTAAATAAAAGTACCTTTTCCTACCACTGGTCAAAAGCAGCCCACTTTTCATGAAAGTGTCAATTTGGCAGCTAGTGAAAAAGTAAAAAGACCCTCATCTCTAGGCTTGGGAAATCTAACAAAAATCAGAACCTAGCTGGTCTCTCATCTAATCCTGCAGAAAGTATTTCCTCCCTAGGAAATACCACCCTCGAGGAGATAGATGGTATTATGAACCAAGTTGAGATGGGTTTTATCCCAAAAAACCGCCATGCAAAGGCAGCCTCCCCCTTGGACAGTGAGAAAGTACAAAAGAAGACGTTTGCCCAAGCTTGTGGCTCCCCTTCTACGGGTTCTAAAGTGGGCTTCAAATTGAAGTTTGTTCCCCCAGTTTACAAAGGGGCCATTCCTAAAGTGTTTAATCTGCAAGAAGTGGAGGAAGATGGTGCTAGATTTTGGCACTCGACTCTTGTAGGTTTCTTTTTAGGCTGTAAGTTGCCCTTTTCACTTGTTGAAAGTACAGCATTATGGTTGTGGAAAGATCTTGGTTTTATAGGTGTCATTGCCAGTAGTGAGGGTTATTTCTTTTTCAAGTTTGAGAGCTTTGCTAATCTTACCCCTATACTCGAAAAAACGTGGTTTTTTGCATGTCACCTCCTCATTTTACAAAAGTGGTGCAAAGGGATGTCTTTGGAAAAGCCCCGACCATCTAATATTCCTGTTTGGACCACTTTTGGCTGTATTCCTTGGGAAATTCTAAATCCTGAAGGTATTAGTTGCATCACAAGTGGCATTGGTGTACCCTTGTGTGCTGACTCTCTTACGGCCAACAAAAATAGAGCAAATCAGGAAAGGGTGCTCATGGAGATTGATGCAAAGGATGGGCTAGTCTCTATCATTGAGGTTGAGCAGCCAGATGGAGACGTAGCAAATATCTATGTTAAGTACCAATGGCTTACACAAAAGGTGCTCGACATGTAAAGTTTTTGGACACTCATGTCTTAACATAGTGAACCAAAGAGTAAATGTTTCCTCTAAGGTTTCCAAAGTGAATAAGGACCAATGGCAGTGTGTCCCAAGTAGGAACAAGGGTAAGCATATACCTGAGGGGCCAGGATGAGCAAAGTTTTTTCACCAAAATCTAGGATGCAGTAAGATTAGGATACTAACAGTGAGGAAATATGTTCTCTATCGAAGCCTCGTAGGGGTTATGAGTATAGTGGGAGGGGTTTAGATTCGGTTGAGGAAAATGCAGACACTCTACCTGCTCCTGAAGCTGATGTTAATGGTATGATGGGAGACGATTAAACCCAAGAGGGGTCTCCAGATTCTTTAGGAGAAACCCCATTTATTGTACCTAAATCTAAAGATGTAAATGGGTCAGCTAATGCAGATGTTGCTTTAGAAACCTAAGGAGAAGTAGGAAATCGAGAATACCCCCCTCAACAAACTTCTTGTTAGGAAGAGGAGATCTTCTGGGTCTTCCTCTAAAAGCTTGAAAAGGTGTTCATCATATGGGAGGCGCAAGAAAAAGAAGAAGAAGAGTTTCTTTCTTTTCAGCGCAACAAGAGTTTCTTTCTTTTCGTCAATATTTTGTCATTATGAATATAGCCTCGTGGAATATTAGGGGTTGAAATGATCATCTCAAAGCTAAAGATATAAGGAAATCTTGTTGTGAACACAACATTTCTCTTCTTGGGTTGCTTGAAACTTGAGTCAACTAGTTAAACGGGGATTCTGTTATAAATAGATTGAATTATGATTAGGTTTTCCATATTAATGGACGAGCTAGGAAGTGTACATGAATTGGTTGGAATCCATTTTTAAGGAAATTCTTGGTAGTAGAGGAGGACGGCCAATTTATTCATTGTTCGTGTACTAACATTAGGGCTGATTTTACCATCCCTATTTCTTTTGTCTATGTGGCAAATGGAGTTAGCCAAAGAAAGTTCTTATGGGAGCATTTGATCCATATTTCTTTGTTGTCCTTCAATTCCTTGTAGCTGGTTTTAGGTGATTTTAACATCACAAGGAAGATTTTGGAAAGGAAAGGGGAGTTGTTGAGGCCATGTCAAGGCATGATTGACTTCAATAACTTCTTGGATGCAATTGAGTTGGATGATTTGTGTTTTGTGGGAGACCTTTTTTCCTAGCCAAATCATCAAGACAATAGCCCCACCTTGTGCAAGTTGGATGGAATTCTAGTCAACCAAAAGTGGCTTGAAAGCTATCCAAAATCAAAAGCTTTTTGTGCCCATGCTTTGATATCTGACCACTCTCTTACGGTGGTTAGAATGGATTTGGAAGAAAAACCTTGTAAAGTACCTTTTAAGTTCTTTGATTTTTGGTGTGAGCATAAGGGTTTTCTTAGCTTGGTAAAGAAGGTGTCTAAGATGAAGCCATTAGATGTTTCAAAAAGCTTTTTCTTAAGCCTAATCCAACCCCTCTAGAATTGGACTCTATTGATGAGTTAGTCACGTGGAGGCTAAACGAGGACTAAGCTAACTCCCTTAATTCCTCTCTCTCTTTGGAAGAGATTAAACATCCTTTCCTATTGCAATTGAATGGGAAAGCACTTAGCCTAGATGGCTTCTCTACTAAATTTTTTAAATGTGCTTAGAATATCATAGTGGAGGACATGATAGTAGCAATTAAGGAATTCTTTGCTTCAGGAAGAATCCTAAAGGAAATAAATAACACTATTATTTCCTTAGTCCCTAAAGGTGAAAATCCCACTAGACTTAAGGACTTTAGACCCATCTTTGGTTGTAATGTGTTCTATAAAGTAATTTCGAAGTTGTTGGCATCTAGGGTAAAGGAGGTTATTCATCATCTTGTGAATAGAGAACAATTTGCCTTTGTTTTTGGGTGTAGAATCGTTGATAATCTCTTTATAGCTTAGGAATTGGTGCATGGGTACCATCTCCATAAGGGTAGTCCTAAATGTGCTCTTAAAGTGGATATTATGAAGACGTATGATTTATTGAATTGGAGCTTTTTAGATGAAGTCCTTAGATGCATGGGTTTTCCCTCACACTTTAGACATCTTCTAAAGCAATGTGTCACCACCTCAAGATTTTCTTTAAATATTAATGGTTTCTTGGTTCTAGGGGGTTTAGATAAGGAGACCCTCTTTCTCCATATGTATTTGTTCTTGGCATGGAAATCCTATTCTCTATGCTATGGAAGATGCCTTCTTTGGCCCATTTTTCCTACCACTGGCGCTATAAAGAGGAGAGACTCACCTACCTTTGTTTTGCTGATGATCTTCTATTGTTTTGTAGGGTGACTTAAACTCCATCCTCCATATTAAGTTCACTCTTAATAGATTCGAGGCTCTATCGGGTCTCCAAGTTAATGGTGCTAAAAGTCGCATATTTTGCTGCAGTGTAGATCCCTCCTTTAATGTAAGCATGGTGGACATTCTTGGTTTTCAAGAAGGTTCTCTACTTGTCTGGTACTTGGGAGTGTCTTTAGTTAGCTCAAAATTGAAGTGTGAGGACTGTAAGCTCCTGCTTGATAGATTCTAGCTAGAGTTAACTTATGGACATCCAAATTTCTTTCTTATGCGGGTGGGCTACAATTGATCAGGTTGATCCTCTTCTTAATGCAAATTTTTTAAGTTTTGGTCTTTATCCTACCAAAGTACCTAAGTTGAAAGATTGAAGGGATCCTTTGGAGTGGAAGACCCAACATCTTCTCAAGGCAAAAGTGAGTTAGGAACAGGTATGCGTCCCTAAAAATGAATGAGGATTAGGGATTCCTAACCTTAAGATTTGGAACACCTATGCATAACTCAAACACATTTGGATTTTGTGTAAATATGACCAAACGAGTCTTTGGTTTGAATGGGTTCATGCTTACTTTCTTAAGACGAAAAGGTTTTGGACTGTGCAAGCTTCGGCTCCATGTTCTTGTAATTGAAAGAAGTTACTTAAGATTCGTCCACAAGAGAGACTTCTATTTCGTTGGCGTGTGGGAAATGACCAATTGACCTTTGCTTATCAGCTAGACAAATAGCCAGGTCCAACCTTCCTCTAGATGCTCGCTTATGCTCTATTATTGAAAATGATTATTGGAGTTTCTCTTAATGTTTCTTCTGGAACTCCTTCTCTATACCTTTGTCTATCACCCCCCTTCTCCTGATTGTGCGGACACACTCATTTGGGATCATGTTGCCTTGGGGTTTTTTCTCCATTCAGAGTGCTTATAAGGTGTTAGCGCCTCACAAGCAGCAAGTACCTTGGGCTAAGGTAGTGTGGTGTAAACTCTACATCCCTAGACATTCTTTCATCCTTTGGATGGCTTGGCTTGAAAAGTTGTATAATCTTGATAAATTGCTCTCTTGGGGAATTGTTGATTTGTTGGATTGCTTCTTATATGTTGGAAATGTTGAGGACCATCATCAACCTTTTTTTTCCAATGCCCTTATTCCTCTTTAGTATGGTATAAGGTCATTGAAGCTATTGGATGCCCTACTTCCTTCAGGACTTGGCAAGGCCTTACCCAAAGTCTATTAGGAACAGTGTCCTCCTCCTCTCCTATCATCACTAGGTGGAAAGTGGCTCTCTCGGTGGCTGTGTATTGTTTATGGCATGCCAGAATGCTTTCTGCCTGGGTTCATCTTTTCCACAACCATGTTTTCTATCTAGACAAATCCTTTCATATGTATATCTGCAGTGTCCTCTATGAGTGATTGTATCTAGTTCCTTTTGTTTTGGGGCTTTTTGTATTTAGCCTTGCCTTTTAAGGGTCTGTAAATCTCCTCATATCAATGAATCCTTACTTACCAAAAAAAAAATTAAAAATAAGAACAGAAAGTTGTATCTTTGGCTTGGGGTTTTTTTACTGTTAATCTTTTGTAAGTTATTTTATTTAATGAAAAATACCCCAACCCCCCCCCCCCCCCCCCCCCCAAAAAAAAAAAAAAATCTGAATGTACCCAAATAAAGGAAAAATAGAAAGAGAAGGAAGAAATTTATGCAATGCAGCAGCTATTTTATTCAATACAAAATTTTGGCTGATGAATGTGTAATTACCATTGGCTTTAAATTCGAGATGTATCCTGTTGATAGTTAATCAATGTAAGTGGAGAGGAAATTTGCTGTCCTCAGTGACTCTTTCTTAGTTGCTGTAGTTCCTTCTGTTTCATCATCAGTTTTGGCTGTGGGACATTCGAGTAGCTGTGGTCACGTTTAAAATTCAGATTTATTGCATTTCTTCAGCATGTAAAGGTGCCGGTCCTTGCTGAATTTTGTAATTTTAAGTTTAGATATCAGAAAAGATAAGGATGACTTGAAATATTAGGATAACATGTAAGTTATGGTTAAAAAGGTCAGTGGCCAAGGTTGTCTTTCCAGGATGATAGCTGGGGGTCAATCAGTCGTTATTTTCATTTATGTTTTGTGTTCTCTCAGTTAAATTCTTTGTTTCTATCCTGATTTTTGTGTGAATGAAGTGATCGAGTTAAGCTTTACTGAGTGTATGATATTTAGACTACTCTCTGCGCAGGGAGTTTGTGAACATTCAATTGGTTACCTGTTATAACTTACATTTTCTTTACTTTGGAGTTGAAGCTTTGTAACTTTGATGCTTATAAATTACCCAAAAAAAATTCTTGTTGATGCTTACTGGTTCTACATTTTTATGCAATTATACCCTCAGAAACCATCTATTTTCTACAATGTCAGTATTGTCCATTTCTATCCTTCTTTTCTGCCTTACGATGTACCTTTGTTTTTTCACTACCTCTTTGATCATTTGCTGATTTGAGATCTGACACACCTTGCTTTTTTCTTTTGGTGATTGAACACATCATGCTTTTAGGAAACTATGTCAAATATGATTCATGTTTGAGCTTTATGATAAATTATCGAAGGAACATTGAACTTTATATTCCACTATGTAGAGAATTCCCCTTGATTTTCTGCAAGGTGACAAATTTTTGGAAGCTGCAAATAGATATGTCAGGCCTCTTCTGACGAAGGTACTTTTGTTGATTTTTCATTTGGATTGTTCTATGTAACAAAATCCTGCAGCTGCTGTAAGTTTTTTCTTGCTTTCCCAGGGAGTCCCATCATTGTTCTCAGATCTTTCTCCTTTGTATGATCATCCTGGAAAGGTTAGCACTGTCACAGTAATTGAGTTCTACGACCCATATGTACTTTAAAAGGCTTCCTTTGCCTGTTTGTTGAGATTTTTTTGGTGTTGTATCTACCTCAGGCAGATATTTTGGAGAAACTATTCCTTGAGTTGGAAAATTCTATTCGGACAACTGAAGGGTATCCTGGAAGGTAACTAGGCAGATTGAAAGCACTTTTTTCTGTGAGAATTTATTTTGAAGTGACAAAAAGTTTATAATCTAGTGTGATGATTCCATTGGTTGTGAGTGTTACAATTTGAAATTAATACTAAACCTGCAAAAAAGGTACTGGGATCTATGATTGTTTGGCTTTATTGATGAAAGTGCTGCCAAACCGCACGGATTGTTGAACTTGCCCATGGAAATATTCAACTGCAATGTGTCTCTCCTGTGTATCATATCCCTTTGTCTTTGTGGATGCAGGGAAGAGAAAGAGCCTCCTTCAACACTCATGTGGACTTTGTTTTTGCAGGCGCAGGTTGATCAAACTCTCCTGTGCCAATGAATGATGCTTTCTTTCTTTTCTCGTCTCTACATATTCAGATGTTTGCTCATATGTTTTAAACTTTGGCAGCATTATGACAGGAGGGGCCAGTATGATGTTGCTTTGACAAAAATTGATGAGGCTATAGAACACACTCCTACTGTGATTGACTTGTATTCCATCAAGGTCTGTTATGTTAATTTTGTGTGATATATGCATTTAACTAATTTCCAAGGAACTCGTGTTTTCTGATTCCATCTTTTATGGGAATTTATTAGATTGTTTCAAATTTGAAGTTTCTTCAGGGCACCTACGGTTCTGTTATTAAACATAATTCACAGGAAAAACGATAGGTTTATATTTTCAGGGCACAGGGGTCGGAAAATGATATCCAGCATCCTCTATCGAGGAATGACCATGATATGAAAAATACTTGTGGCTACTTTACTTTATCCCTTAATCTATGATAAGTTGAAAATTGGTGTTACTATATAGTTGATGATGAAGGGTCGAACAGGGTTTGACAATTCCCTATGCAAGTACTCTCTGTTTCCCCCTCCCAATTTTTGTGCATAGAGTGTACAAATAAGTGATTTCGATTGAAGACTAGCTCTTTTTCTGGTGATTCTTGTCTTTTGATTACAAGGAGCATTATGTGGATGCATTAATGCTTTGAAGTCTATTGTAATGTCTCTGGCTAATTTTGGTGAGATTAAACTTAGAACTTTTGGCTTAATTGCAGGGTCGGATTCTGAAGCATGCTGGTGATTTAGCAGCTGCAGCTGCATTGGCAGATGAAGCTAGGTGTATGGATCTTGCCGACCGGTACATCAATAGTGAATGTGTCAAGCGCATGCTCCGAGCTGATCAGGTTCGAAGC
This sequence comes from Lumnitzera racemosa, assembly GCA_024138005.1. Lineage (NCBI taxonomy): Eukaryota > Viridiplantae > Streptophyta > Magnoliopsida > Myrtales > Combretaceae > Lumnitzera > Lumnitzera racemosa. Next base: position 83,848,508 of record JAMXBC010000012.1, read on the forward strand.
CGTACATAGCTTTTGAAATTGCCTCCCCTTGCAGTCTTCATCTTCAGACTATATATATTGGAGCCCCTTTTCCTTTGAAACCATGAACAAGGATTAAAATGATTCCCTTCTATTTAGGTGACATTGGCTGAAAAAACTGCAGTATTATTCACGAAGGATGGTGATCAGCATAACAACCTTCATGACATGCAGTGCATGTGGTATGTCTCTTTCCATTCCATGAATGAAAAAATTTTATATATGTCAGTTTTGCTTGCTGAATGTGTCAAATGATTGATGAAGGTATGAACTTGCATCTGGTGAAAGTTACTTCCGCCAAGGTGATCTTGGTCGAGCATTGAAAAAATTCTTGGCTGTGGAGAAGCACTATGCTGATATTACAGAAGACCAATTTGACTTTCATTCATACTGCTTAAGAAAAATGACTCTACGAGCTTATGTAGAGATGCTAAAATTTCAAGATCGTCTGCATTCTCATTCATACTTCCATAAAGCAGCAGCTGGGGCTATCAGGTGCACTAATATAAGCTGCCACTGTAGTTTAATGAAATGGCGTTGCTGTATGCTATTCCAAGTTTGTGATAAAGTTTACATCTCTGTGAAATGGTGGTGGGTTTCATAGGAGGTCACTTTGTTCCTGAGTTTATATTTAAGCATTGCTGAATTTCCATCCTTTACTCACCAAAAAATCTTGCCATTTTACTGCTGTCTGGTTATACATTCTCAGCCATGTTTTCTGGTGCAGATGCTATCTTAAGCTATTTGATTCTCCACCCAAGTCAACAATTGAAGAGGAAAATGAAATGTCCAAGTTAGCTCCGTCACAGAAAAAGAAACTAAGACAAAAGCAGAGAAAGGCAGAAGCAAGAGCTAAGAAAGTATTACTCTATTTCAAGTGCTTCGGGTGCTTTTTTTGTGGTGGTGGATTCATCTCATTCTAAAGCCCTTTGTATTTATAGGAAGCAGAAGTTAAAAATGAAGATTCAAGTGCTAGCAATAATATGTCAAAGTCTGGCAAAAAACATGTCAAGCCTGTGGATCCAGATCCACATGGAGAAAAGTTGTTGCAGGTACTTGTGGGACCTCTCGGGATATTTTTTGGATAATTAGACCTGTTATGCTATTTTGTTGCCCTACAATGTTAAATGCTGTAAAGCTTTGTCGACTTCTGTGCTGTTGGAAGAAATTAGATGCCTAATTGCATTGCCCTTCTTAGGTTGAGGAGCCATTGGCAGAAGCGACAAAATACCTGAAGCTGCTTCAGAAGAGTTCTCCTGATTCTTTGGAAACGCACTTACTTTCGTTTGAAGTGAATATGAGGAAGCGGAAGATTTTACTCGCTTTCCAGGTATTTGGTTGTTTGGGAACCACCCGGGCCTTGTTCTGTTTTCACTTTAAGGAAAATATATTACTAAAAAATAGGAGCTGCACATGGCATATGCTGAATTAGTCTATTCTCGTGAACATTAGAGTTAAAGTCGCTTTTAATTTGGAGAGATCTCTTTTGTTGATAAGTAAATGTAGTAAATTGAAAGTATCTGATGTAATTATGTGCATTACCCGATCCTGTAGGCTGTGAAGCAATTGCTGAGGTTGGATGCTGAAAGTCCAGATGCCCATCGTTGCCTGGTATGTCTTTACATTGAAGCAAGTATTTTATCCAATTGTAGTAAGCTGGATTTCTTCTTTGGTTGTTTCATGTATGTTGGTATTGGATTCTTGTGAACATACTTAATTTAGGCTCAACCCTTTCTTCTCTTTCTGTGAGAGTTACGAGATCAACTTTTTGGTCATGAATGATTCTTAAGACAGCTATGGGCTTCATGTTCTTCAGATGAAGTTTTTCCACCAAGTGAGTTCTATGGCTGCCCCGGTTACAGAAACTGAGAAACTCATTTCGACTGTACTTCAGGCAGAGCGCCCGTCTATCAGGTTCTGATCCTCTAGTCATTGTAAAACATTTTTTTTGATCTTCTTATTTATCGAAGGACATCTAATCATTCTTATGCTGTGCTTTTTGTAGTCAACTGCACGAGAGATCATTATCAGAGGCAAATGAGGCTTTTCTAAAGGCGCACAAAGGTATCATCAAATTCAGTGATTTGGATACAAGCATTGGTCTTTTTGTTCATACCCAAAGGCATTAGTCTTTTGTTGGTCAAATGCATGTTTTAGCTGATATTATTTGTTGATTCTTTTCTGCAGATTCTTTGATGCACAGAGCTGCGGTTGCAGAAATGATGAATCTTTTCGAACCCAGCAAGAAGTCTGAGGCTATCAAATTAATCGAAGATTCCACTAACAACGTGGTGCAAACGTAATAGTTTTTCATAATTCTGGGTTTATTTTTCTTTCACATTTTCCTCGAATCCATGCTTAGAGTCTACCATAAAATATATGTAAGGCTTATATATTCTCATCGTAACATTCTCAGAGTCATATCTCAGTGATATTGGTATATTTCACAGATCCAGTGCACTTTGTCCGATAAAGGAATGGAAACTCAAGGATTGTATTGCGGTTCACAAGCTGCTTGGAGTAGTGCTTGTTGATCAAGATGCTGCATCAAGTAAGTCCTGTTTACCTCTGCTGTCCATATTGAGAAAAGCATGAAACGATTTCATTGAGCTTCTGTAGTTCACATGGTTGAATTTTGGCTTCATTGTACCATTGGAATTGAATGACTTGTGCTTGCTATTTGATTAGATCCATAAAATCCGGTAGATAAGGAGATTTGCATTTCGTCATTCTTGTTTTTTGATCAATTCACCTTAACATATGACGCTGAGCGATCTACTTTATAGGATGGAAAGTTCGTTGTGCCGAGTACTTCCCATATTCAACATACTTTGAAGGAAGCCGCAGCTCTGCTATTCCTAACTCCTCATACAACCAAGTTGCCAAAAATATTGAAAACGGTAGTATGAACCACCCTGCTGGTGGTATCAGCATGGAGTATGCTGCCTCAAATGGAAAACTAGAAGCTTTTAAGGATCTTACTGTCTAGGCATATCCTGATCCTGACAACAACTCACTTCGGCTGATGTACCTTAAAACTCATGGTGTTGGGGTGTGCTACAACTAGCAAAGCTGCAGGTCCAAAATGTTTAATTGTCACGACAAGATGCTGCAGCAGTTGAATGGACTCAAACGCCTTGTTTCTGCCAAATCAATCATGGGTGTTGGTTTCTTTTGATATCACTTCGTTATCCAACTGCAAATGGCATTTCCTCAACTGTGTATAAATTTCTTCCATTCCGTTCTGGTTAAAATGATACGCCACCATCCTCTGAGATTATGAACAAGGCGGCTGCAGTGGGTCTGCACCTATTTGAGGGTTGCTTTTCCTTTTTTCTTTTGACTTATGATCTTTTGGATCGTGGGGAGAGAGCGCAAGGAAATTTTGAGAACTGGTTTTACAGCTTGTGAGAATAGAACAATGCCTGTAGAGCTGACTCCTGGAGACATCTTGTACTTGCCCCTTTCTATTATCATTATTTTCCTTGTATAAACACTGGCTCATGTGAAAAAATTTTGGAGTTATATATACGATGGCAATAGAATATGCAGAAATTGCTTGTTCTGTCATTTGAATCAATTCTGATTTAAAGTTGTAATGATGAATCAGCACGGGAAGAATATTTTACATGGAATCCAACAGTTTTCCTTGAGGACAGGACCTATTTATATTCAGAGTCCATAAATAGGTGAACTATCCTTTGATGTACTTGAGAAAGTGGTTTTCTGGAGTAACTTGTTTTCCAAACTAATGCAAGGAAGGTGAAGAGAGAGAAGGAAAAAAAAAAACCCTAAAACCATTTTGAATTATAAATTAAATGACAAAACTTTGAATTGTGAATTGCTTGTATTAACACTTGACCATTTGATGCGATCTGCACAAGGAACATAAACAAGCCTTTTGTCAGCCGAAGGCCTCGTGGTCGTTATGCTATAAATACTGTTCTTCCACTAAAATGCTTTACACGCAACTCCAGCAACCTTCCACTGGAAGGGTACCGAGAGGCTTTAGCTCCAGTGCCAGAAGAAACATAGTATGATGGGGGATAAAAGACAAGAATATAATGCCCCAGAGGAAGAAGATGCCAGGCGAAGGCTACAAATGAAATTGTTCCTAATTACCGACTACATTTTCTGGCAAAGTACATAAGCCCTTCACATTGTGGTCGTCTTTCCTCTTCTTTCAAGGGTGTCCTAATAATACCCAAGGCTTCTTCCTTCGATTTGCTTACAAATTACTGTATATATCATTCTACAAGTGTAATTACAAGACTACATGTGCAGCATACAGCAAAGCAAAATAATTGTTACATGCCAAATGGGAGAAAGGCAAAATCAACCACTCTGCTAGGAACAATGCCCGATGTTTTGTGAAATCTAATGAAGCTAGTCAGCAGAAGCAGATTGGAAGGAGCAGCGGGGTGCCCTTTAGAGTATTCATGTTTCAGATGGATTATGGATTGTAGCACTTGCAAGATGAAGGTCAAAATTTCCAAATCCAGGAAACTTCTGCTTCCAATATATATAATGCTCTGTAAAATGGAAAATTGTTTGAGCACCCTTGGGCATATCATACCGTAGCCTGAAGCAAGAAGCAAGTGCCAAAAATGACTCTGCACGGATCTTCTTTTAATGATATCTTATAATCTGCTATCTAGCTCTGGCTGGAATCCCTGTCCAAAGTTGCAGTGGTGCTGCCTTCAGCGATCTCACTTTTACATAGGGGGCACAACGCATTGATTTTTAACCACTTATCTATGCACTCAACGTGAAAAACATGACAACAGGGAAGTTCCTTTAGCTCCTCATCATCTGCATATTTTGCCAGGCAAATACAGCAAACCTGGAGGAGAAAATAGCAGACGTGCCTATCAATACATTATCCGTGTAGAAAGCGACAAATTTTAAATTTTTCAGCATCATCAAATTCTTCTTTGTTTTTTTTCTATTAATAGCGTTATCATTTTTTCTGATATATCAAGACAGGGACATAAACTCCTATCCTGACCAAGAGTACCAAAACCAGAAACCCAACCAGTAGATTGCATGGCTAGCACTGCGTTGTCGTGATGAACATAATATGACTGGGTTAAGCAAGACAAATCGTTTTTGAATCTGCCACCCAACTAAAATTCAACCAGAATATGGGTGTGGCTCATAAGAATTGGCATCTTTGTGATACATGGCAGCAACTGTAACCCAAATTGCAACACTGTTCCTGACTGGAAACTTGTATAAAAACTGAAGAAAAATGTTGCAAGCTCAGTGCGATTGGAACAACAGTCCATGTGTGGTTCCATGCACAATTGAATTCTCAGATATGCCTATATGAACCAAGTGAACTTTAAAATGCATTTTGGTTCTTTCTTAGCTTCAGCAGTTGGCACCATAAAAATAATAGATCACCCACAGATTTGGCAAACGAAACAAACTGTAACCCAGATATTATGACAAATTATTTTCAATGTGACTAAAGTTTCCCAAAGAGCTACCACTTATGCAAAAACTGCTTATGCAATTGATACAAATAATCTTAATCTCCATTAGTGAGAATATTAGCAGAGAAATTTTAACTTACAGCATCTTCACCCAATATGAAGCGCTCTTTTTCTGTCCCAGCAGCCAAGATCCCCCCTTCGCCTCTGACATGGTCCACATGGGAGGCATCACCATCTACATTTTGCTTCAGCTTAAACTTGTAAGTAGGCAAAGCATTAATGGATTCTGCAGTTGCCCCTCTTGTAGGAGAAAAGTCCTCTCGAAATCCTAGAACAGATATTATACAGGGCAGGCAGCAACAAATTGTTGCACAGAGAATAAAAGGCATTGCATACCCGATACAACTAAAGGTCAGGAATACTATACACAACCTGTGAGAAGACCGTAAAATGATCAGGTGACTGCGTAACGGAAGTATCAGCATAAAAATTACAGCAAAGCAGCATTCAGTAATGAGTACCTGTACAGTTTAGGAGCATCAGAAGGAGATGCATGCCCACCAAATATCCATACATTACCAACAACAAACCATACTGCAAAGAAGCAATCTAAGCCCATCTTGAAATGATCAACGAATCCATTTAGTCTGCATGATAAAAATCTCTCACTTATACCATAAACCAACAATTCAATGCAGAGCACATACATCAGCATGCAGGTTTATTTGCACAAGTGGATGCAATGAAAATAGCCATGTTCATCAGCCTGAGTATGCTGAGAAAATAAATTTCTTTTCATCCTCTGCAACCAAACCAGTTCTCCCGATGCTTAGGTTCCATCAATATCTACTACGCTCATAAGTTGTGTCTGTTTAAAACTAATTTATATGACAACCTCCAGATTAAGGCATGCAACTCACACACACCAGATGTTGAGGGTTATGTATTCATGATGTGATATGTTGGAATTAACCAGCATAGGATAAGAACATATGGCATCTAATGTACAGTACAGGGACTGTACTGGCCTATGAGGGTCAACACTTCTCTAAGATAGACTAGAATTTGGCTAATGTAAGTTCACTCCATCGACTTGGCACAGACTTGTCCAAACCAGACCACCTAAGATGATACATTAGCCGGGAAATTGGGGATCGCAGTCTACATCCATATGGTCTGATTCTTAGCTAGCAACTGGTCCATTAGATGATGCCTTTGATTGTGGAAGATCTAAAGATTAGGAATCCCAAGGAAGCAAGGCTATGCTCCCTAATACATGGAAATATGAAGCATCTTTCAGAAGGTGCAATTTTTGTGGTCGTTTTGGTTTGGGGGGCTTTTTTTTTTTTTTTTTTCTTTCTTTTGTTGTGGTGGGGTGGAGGAGGGTGGGTTTCCAACCCAGAATTCTCTCCCCACACACCAAAAGGTCCAAATCCAATGCAACCTGATTTATGCATGTAGAATCCTGACTCCAACCAATACAATAAAATTAGTTTGCAATGAGTTGAGAACACATGCATTAATTAAGTGTTCGGCAAATATTCTTTGTTTCATCAAACCACACCAGGGTATGCCTTCATCCTATTTACTGCAACTGACTAAGGTCTATACATCCAATACAAAACACTCCTACAGGGCTCATCTCATCTAATTCCCTCTGTTATATAAACCTAACTGGAGATGCACAACCGCATTTTCCTTGGTATTCTGTTTTCTTGCAACGTCGAATGGATCTAATGGCAGACTTTCATAGTCCTAATCATCCCTGAGTCTGGATTCCTTCCAAGCAAGGCTTACTTCCCCAGCTTACTCAGAAACTCCAAGAGCGATGTGGAACTTTGTCATTTGCAGTTAAGGCTCCATGTAATTTGAAAGGAAATAATACAAGACTTGGAAAGGTACGATCACGGCCTGGAATGGGAATGGTCTCCATGAAGAGAAACTCAACTGCTTGGGGCTACCAACTGCTTTCTAGGGACATAGGTGTGCATGTAAATATTGTGGATCAGGCAATAACAAGGCAATGAATTTCACACACACTAAAAGATTCCCTTGAACACAGATATGTAAATAAGAAATTACCTTGAACTTAAAGTGCGCACAATTTGAGTGTTACTTGAAGATGACATAATGGCATGCCGGTTCTCTTCATCCATAGCTTGAGTGACGGAAGTATAGGATGTAGATTCAGAGTGATTTCTTGGAGACCCTTGATGTGTCTGATTGGAGTCTCTTTCAAGTCCCCTATTGCGATTACGAAATCGCCAATACAATATAGGTAGAGTCGCAACACAACCAGCTGCATAACCCACAATCCACTCAAACAGTGGGGCTTTAGGTTTTTCATCTCTTGATAATGACAAAACAACTATAGATGCTATGATTTGACTCATAGTGACAACAACTTCAACAGAGATCCATAGACCGGAGTTCAAAGGACTTCTCCGTCTTTGACGGTAACCATCACCTCTTCTCATATTGGAAGAACTCGTGGAAGTCAATCTATGGGGTGTACTGACAGAAGTTTGATTTGCAGTAACATCTGAGCTACTTGATAATTGATCTTCAAGTGGAATTTGCTCTGGTCTAGGGTGGAGGCCATGATGGGATGAACTAGATGAAGCATCACCATTTCTTTCTACATCAATTATATGCTCATGACTGTCATGACTTTCCACTCTTTCCATCAGCAGAGGATATCGGTCAGTTTGACGATCAATTTTTCGCTCTGGAGATCCAACATCCATCTAAATCTGACAGCATCAAACAGAGAAACTATGTGACATCCTAATTCGTGTGCTTCTCTGTTTTTTACTTACTTTATATATATCCAATAAATGTGAACTTTTCATGGCAACCTTGCACCCACATTCTGCAAGGACAGAATGTCTAAAACAATTTGAAAGTAGTTGCAGTATCAGGTATAATCTGCAGAAAAAGAGTGGCAAAATTTACTGACATGGGCTATACAAAACATAAGGCATACTAGCAAAATGACATCAATTAGCAGAATATATGTTTGGCTGAGCCATCAAAGAAGTGAAAGATCCTTCATGGTTTACCTTACAAGCAAAGCAACTGGATGTTGTGTCTTGAGAAAAGGTGAATATAAAAAATCTCTTGTGTAATGTCATACAGTAATAGTGCAATATGGAAGGTGACTGACAACTAAGTTGAGATATCTTATGGTATAGTAAAGCCAATAGCCTGTTGAAGAACAGAGGTGAATGCATAATGAGCATATCCAAATAGAACACTTGTATGGAGGTTCTCAACTTCATTAAAAAGATTACTATCAGGTTTTTGGAAATCCCTCCATAAACTAAAATAATTATTAAGGTTCAGCTCTCTCAATCGTGTCGCTGATAATCATGTTTGGCATGTTTCATGTTTTATGAAAAGTCTACTTTGGTCAACAATACCTGTGGGATTTCTAACCACAACCAGGCTTTTCTAGGGGAATTTCTTTCTAGTTTCTCCTGGCCATCTGTTTGGAAATTTAAGCGATACATTTTCTTTTTAATAGCTCTATAGTCAGAATCAATTGATGAAGTTCAGACACAAAGAACAATATTGACAACAACCAAGGACCTCAGATTTCCTATGTCCAATGAGTTCCCATTATGCAAGTACGTGGTAGAGCAAAAGATGCCACCCAAAGCACACTACCCTTCACTTGGAAATAGATGACACAAACACAGAACTACATGCCACAACAAATTTCCATAACTAATCAAAATAAAGAATCCCATAATCATAGAATGGTAACCCGACTATAATTTTGACAACCGATTTCATAGAGTATGGACTATGCACCAATGTTACTATTTGGAAAACAGGAAGAACTGGCGGGACTGCAATTGTATTAACTATGAACTAGAAAGGAGTAACAAAATTACCAAAGAAATGCAACAACAAAATTTTACCTCACACAATTGATCATCGCAATATTGTATCAGCTTAAGGATAGTGTATTAAAAGCACACGATGGTATGAAATGCACTAAAAAAACTTAATCAGATGCTACGATCAGATGATGATTTTTTTTTTTTTTTTTCAATCATGTCAAATAGGACCCCGGTGATATACAAAGACAAGCTAAAATCTTAAGAAAGGTCACCCATTTTAAAATTCCATAGACTGACTAACCGAAAATACATCAAGGTGAAACGAATCATAAAGTCAATCCAAAACCTTAAATTGCGGTAAACAATTTTCACAGATTAATGCCACAATAATACTATCAACATACAACATAGACAAGAAACGTAAAAAAGAATGATACTACATATGATCATAAAGAACATTGCATACTCTCAACTGAAACATCCCTATCCTACGAATTTCTTTTCTTTTGTTTATATGATTCCCATGAAAAGAAATTAACGAACTTTTCTTCTAATTTTGATTGACCCACATATTAAAATTCCATATAAACAAAGACCCATCTATTGAAATCCCACGAAAATCGCAATTGGAACATAAATTTCCAATCTTGGAACACCAATCAAACATTCCACAACATTAACTAACCCAAAAAGCTTAAAAAAACCACAATGAAAATCAACAAAAAAACAATTCACAATAGCTCAAATAACAAAAACCCAAATGCAAAAACAACACAATTAAAACCAGCAATTTCACCGTGAATTTAACAGATGCATTAAGTTAAGAACAAGAAAATAGAATGAGAACAATAAATTCAGGTACAAGGAAAGGGAATAAAGATCAAACCTTTGATCTTAAAGATGGTTTTTTTGTTTTTTTTTTTTTCCTTTCCCCTCCCGAGGTTTGATATATGGTGTAAGAATCAAATCAATTTCTTCATTTATTTTTCAATTTTAGAAAATAGGTTGGATATTTTCATCTGTTTTACATGCAACCTTTTTTACACAGAAGAGAGAGAGAGAGAGAGAGAGAGAGAGGGAAGATGAAATGTGGCGGTGACGAAAGGGAGATTTGGTCCGTTTGATTTTGGAATTTGGGTCCCACCTAAGACGTTTGACCCAACGACGATTGTTAGCAAGTAAAGTAAGGGATTTTCATTTTTCTTTTTGTTTATTGTTATTTCGAATGATATCGATTAGATAATTCTTTTGTGTGGTTTTAGTTTTATTTGCCGTTGTATCAATATTATTAAAGATAAGATCTTGTTTTTAATTGCTAAATAATTGTTTTTAGTATTTTTATAAGTTAAACAGCAATATCATATTAAAAAAATTAAAATTTAAGAATTCAACAGATAAATCAACTGAACCCAAACCAAAATATAATTCAAGGATGAAAACCTCATTTTGTAAATCTTAAATAATGTGTCATTTTCTCACACAATTTGCTTAATTTTTATTTTCAAAAATCTTAAAAAATGTAAAAAAAAAAAAATTTCTCAATACTTAAATCCTCACTCCTTTTTCTTAACATTGATTTTTCTTCCCCTTTTCATCTAATTTCTCAATTTCATGCATTAAACCAAGCATAACACCTAAAAAAATAGATCACTTAAGTATAGTGGGATGAAATGAAAACTTAAGTGATAGAAAAAAGTATAGTTATTTAGTATAGTAGGGATGGAACGTGGAAATTATATTAGTGAGTAGATATAAATAATTTATTTATTTGAAGGTATGTAATGTATATTTTAATATCAATAGCTTTGATAACTTTTTTTTTTTTACATGCATCATGAATGTATCATTGCTAGTGTAGCTTATATATAAGGTTACCATTCTAGTAATTGTTGGAACTTCAAATAGGTTGCAACTAAATATGAAAAATTCTTTAAGTGTTAATTTTAATATTCAATTAAACTTTAATTTTGACAGTTTTACATGAAGTAACTCTATTAAAGGTGCCACATTATGAACCTATAGAAGTCAAACACATATCTCAAATAACACATTTAACCATGAAATGCCATAAAGTTAGTACACTCGACAAGTTGGGATATCAATTATTATCTACATCGTTAGAAAGTTCCATAGCTTATAGAAAATCTATGTTTTTTTTGTGGTTTATTATGCTATCATTAAATTTATAGCTCATTTACTTTGCGGAATTGAATAAGATTATAATAACACTAAAGAATGTAATAGAGTTAAAATAAAATTGTTATTTGTTGATTTTGATTTTAATAAGGGCATTCTAAAGGAAAAAAATCAACTCTAATATTAAATTTCTATTCATGGGTTTAAGTAACGAATAACTATTTAATATTTTTACAATGAGGTTCTTTATAAAATTTCTATTATGGGTCTAAAATATAACTAAATACCAAGAACGTAACTAGGTAGGTTGTTATAGGATATACAACCTAACCAATTCGTTGGAAGTCTTATAGGGTATTGCTCGATACTCAGTGGGGTTTTAACAAGGGTTATGAGATAAAAAAAAAAAACTCAATGGGAAACTTATCATCTAATAAAAAATAATGAATTAATGATATAATGTTAACTAAAATTTCTAATACCTAAAATAATAAATAAATGAAAATGGGGAAGATAACAACTTTAATCACATTTACTATTGTTTAATAGTATTTGTAAATATGTGTATATATATATATTTTGGACTAAGTAAAGGTGATTGTATATTTATTATATAGTAGATAATGCAATTTAATATTAGATCATTAAACTTATTGTATAACAATACAATTAGGTACTTTGCTGATGTCGTGACAAGATACATATGATGAAGATGGTACAAGAAATAGACTCCTTAACCTTATTGTGTTATCTACGTTTTGTAAATAATGCAAATCAAATTCCCACGTAATGATAAATGAAGGAAAAAATAATCATTTAGCTAAAAAAAATTATAAATAAATCTAATGGTTAGGAAGTAAGTATCCTATTAGAGTAGTGGGGTAGTTTTGGTATGTGGTTAAAATTCTTATAAGGATTTGAGATGAGTTTTAGAACCTTATTAGTGTAGTTAGACGGGTTATAGGTTCCCATGATTTGTCTTAAACCTACCTCATTTACATCTCTACTAATTATCATAATGATTCTTTCATAAAAAGTAAAATCGTAATTAAATTATTATTACAGTAAAGTGAATGAGAAATTAATGTCTAGTGTAACGCTATTGGTGAATAGTTCTAATCTTTTGACAATAATAAAACAAATTCTAGTTGCTAACTAATTAAGTTCAAGGGAGTTAACTACACATAATAAGTTTAGGTAAATTAGAGTTATAAGAGAAGAGCAAACAAATATAAAATGTAATACCATGGCACATTATATAAGAAGTGTGAAAAGATGGAGTAAGTCCTGATATAATAGAATTGGGGAATGAAATAGAGCTCAAATAAAATAGCCATTTGTTGATTTTGATTTCAATAAGTGTATTTTAGAAGAAAAAATCAACTCTACTATTGAATTACTATTCATAAGTTTAACAAATAATAGTTTTTATGATAGGGGTTCCTTACAAAATTGCTGCTATAGATCTAAAATATAACTAAATACTGTAATAACTCTTCCATAAAGAATAATATTATAGTTGAATTATTTTTATGACGAAGTGAATAGACAATTAATATCTAGTATAATTCCATTAGTGAGTAGTTCTAGCATTTTGATGATGATAAAACATATTTTAGTTGCCAATTAATTAGAAACTATGGAATTAAGTATGCGTAAAAGGTTCGAGTGAATCAAAAGTGCAAGAGAGAAGAAAAAAAATATAGAATGCAATGTGATGGCACGTAATGTAAAAAGTGTGAATAAATAAAGAGAACAAAAATTAGGTAACTGATTTGTAGAGGTGAATTTTTGTAAGTTGGTTCTCTCTTCTACCATTATGCTAAGAACTAACTACATTGGCATGCTCTACTATTTGATAAAATAAAGGAAAAGTACATAAACACCAATATGCTCCATCCTATAATTCCAATCCTTAGATTACACACATATATAGATCCTACTCGAAGTCTCATATAGTTTATAAATCTCTTAGAAAGAGTAAATAGTGTTTCATATGAGGATAACAATAGAGATTCCTAAAAGTTATGCTTAAGAACTTAGTAATAGTAAGATATAAACTTTTTAGCACAAATATAGCTTCTATCTCACAAAAGTCATGTTATCATTATTGTTACTCTATCGTCGCTTGCAGTTGTACATTGTTCCTTTAAGTTTTGTCCTTTGAATGATGTTTGGGTTATAATGTTTGAGTCTAATTGAATATAGAAGCAACTTTTTTTATTGAAATCTTCAAATTATTGTGACATATAAAACTGTTCCTCATTCACTTAATAGACTTTCATATTTGTTTACCTTGACTTCCTCAAAATATTCCTTCATATCTTAGACTTGCTCTCTATTAGTCTTTATTTAGCCATTGTAGAAAAAGATATTGTCCGTAATTTAATTAAGAGAATATGATTAAATATATCATCCAAATACATCCAACCGACAATTTTTTATTTTTTCATATTATTGTTATGCTTATTGTCTTCTAGCTTTCGGTTCTCTATCTTGTTGTCTTTCTATCTTTTGGTCTTTCAACTTTTGTACTCTAGACTTTCCCCTACATCAATACTTTTGATTTTTTTTTTTTTTGGTGCTTTTAACCTTATCTTTTGTTTGTACTTTTGACATTATCTTCTAGTAAATTTTTACTATAATCTTCGTTAATGTTTTGCTTAGATTTTGCTTCTTCTTATATTATGCTTCTTCTTTAAATTCAACTTCTTCTTAGGTTTGACTTCTTTTTTGGTTTAGCTTCTAATTAGTTTTTGCTTCTTCTTATGGTTTAGCTTCTAATTAGTTTTTGCTTCTTCTTATTTTCTTCTTAATTATAATTTCGTGAGGTCTAACTTCTTTTGTTATGAATTTTGCTATGGTTCCAACATATCTAAACACTTAATAAATTTATTAGAAGATAACTAATAGTGATTTGTTATCGTTAAAACCTTTTTGAAGGACTTAATGGTATTTTTAAGATATATGGTATCTGGTAAGGGAGTTAGAGTAGATCATGAGAAGATTTAGGCCATTCTCGAGTAGCTTGTTCTTAGAATAGGTGCTGATTTAAGGAGTTTTTCATGAGCTTGCTTCTTTTTACAAACATTTCATCTAAAATTTTAGTATTGTTGTAGTTTTATCGATAAAGTTGACAAAGATTAATGTTAAATTTAAGTGGAATGGGAAGACCCTTAAGAGCTTTGATGAGAGTAAAGAGAAATTGGCTACAACACTTGTGTTGGCCTTACTCGACTTTAGGAAGTTCCTTGATTAGAGTTTGATGCATCATTGGAGTATTTGCTTCTTTTAGTAAAAGAACTTAATGGAGCCGTATTATTTGGTAACGATAAAGAGCTTTATTCATTGATTAGGGCCCTTATATTTTGATAGCACTATCTATTTCCTAGAGAGTTTATCATCTATACTGATTGTGAGTCCTTAAAGCCCTTACAGCGTTTGAAGGGACAATAGAAATGATTGAGAAGGCAATTAAGTGGGTTGAGTTTCTTAAAAGCTTTGCATATGTCATAAAGTACAAAAGGAGAATGCTAATGATGATGGTTGATGTACTTTTTTGTAGGTATGGCTTGATTAGTACTCTTTAGTTTGAATTACTTAGCTTTAGTGTACTAGTAAAGCAATGCTGGTGACGCTTATTTTTAGTCCCATCATGACAAAATGCACTTCTAGTTAACTATTGGTAGATGTTATCTAATTGCTAGATATATATTCAAGAGATGAAAGTAATGCATCCCATTCTATGAGAGAGTTGTTGGCTATAGAAGCTTTCTTTAAGGGTTTATAGGGTCACTTTTTCTTTTGTCAATGTTTATTAGGTCACTTTGTAAGAAGAAACTTGTGAATTATTGGAAGAACATTTTGTTGCTTGGGATGAGAAAGACGTACATAAGGCAATGAAGATGTATGCAATATCTAAGAAAGACAAGATTAATAATGAGACCCTTAGGGAATATATGCTACTTCTTATAGATATAACGATGGATTGATATCAGTGTGACTTTTTTTCTTGCTTTACTTAGTACAGTGAGTGGGAAAGGTTCGATCTTAGTGGTTATAGATAAATTTAGTAAGATGTTTCACTTCATTTCTGGTCACAAGACGAATAATGCTTTAAATGTTGCTAGCCTTTTTTATATAAGTGATAATGAGGTTGCATTGTGTCCCCATAGAACCATTTTAGATTGAGAAGTCAAATTTCATGATTTCATTTGGAAGATGATATGATGGGAGTTGGGTACTAACTTATGTTTAATACATGATGTCATTGCAAATTGATGGCAGAATAGAGGTTATCAACCATACTTTAGGCACTTTACTTAAAGCAACAATTAACAAAAATCTTTAGGACTTATGTCTTCTTATTATGAAGTTCACTTATAAAAGATCTACATATATTTTTAGTAATAAGTCTTCATTTGAATTTGTTTATGGGTATAATCTAACTTTTGCTTAAAGTTATTTAAGGGTATAACCTAACCATTCCACTGGATGTGTTGTCTATACCAACTTTTAAGGAAGAAAGTTTCAGTTGGGTTGATAAGGAGTAGCAGATCCAAAAGCTATACCAAGAAGTTACTGATCATCTTATAAAAAAAGTAGTCAAGTAGCAATGACAATGCAATAGGGATGAGGAATTAATGAGCTTTAAGCTACGTGATCCAGTAAGGATCAATCCGAGAAAAGGAGAAATTTCGAGGCCAAGGATTAGAGAAGCTTGCATTAATCTTGTTAAGGTCCTTTAGAAGATCAATGATAATGCATATAAGTTAGAACCTCCAACGGTGTTTCTATAACTTTCAAGATCTCTACTTTATCTCTATATATTTTATAAGAATTCAAGCAAAAAGGAGACCCATCATTATCAAGGGAAAATTTTCAAAAGCCCTGAGATCTGATGGAAATTAGGTACTTAAAGAACCTATGATCCAATCTAGAGTAACAGGATTACAGAACTTGACTTGACGGGTGTTGACCGTATAACAAATGAGGAAGAAAGATCTATGCTTGAGAGACACTAGACAAATTTTAAGTTTTTTAATGATAAATTATGTTAGTGGCAAAGTTAGATAGAGCTTCGAGTGGTAAGGTTTAAGTAGCACCTGTAAAATTTAACAATTTTGTAACTTTTATAGAAGGTCCATAGCATTTAGATCACCAATAGATTTAAAGTAGAGTGTATAAAAAAGGTCTTAAACTATCATATAAAGATTACGATATGAAAGTGTTGACCAGTGTACTATAGATCAAATGAAGCATAGGTAATATAGTGAGAAGTAGGTTAATGGTTGGGGAGGGGGGGTAGGGGTAGATATGATTCAATTGTTTTGTCAAAATTAGGTAACTCAAGCTCTTCCTATTAATTCAACATATGATTAGGATTCTTCTCTTACTATTGTTTCTTTTGATGACCTAGTGGCAACATCATGGACTTGCAAGGGTATTGTTAGTTGTTGTCTCTTTGGTTTAACTCCAAAGCTAAGCAATGAAGTGAAGAATAGTGTTGGTAATAATAGGTGCACGACTATAATGGTTCCTTTTCAGGATATGGGCATTAGCTAAAGCACTTCTTCTAATTTGTTGCTTGGTGTACCTTAGGTTAATGAAGTGCTTGGTTAATGGCATTGTTATTTTGCAGTTCCAACCAAACCAAATGATGAATGGGACTCTAACCTTATGTTTGCTTTATCTGTGATGCCAATAGAGATGATTAATGAACATACAACCAATGCATATTAAGGAGCTAGTCAATTACTACAATCCTTTTTCCTTTTTAACTTTTTTTAAACTACTACTTGTTGAGTATCTTAAATTATTGTAGCCCTGCTCGAATTATAACCTAGTCAATTGTTTTTTTTTTCTTTTTCTATGGGAAATTTCCTATTTTATGGATATCTTTATAGATATCTTGACATAAATATCTTTATGGATATCTAACATTATTAGACATTTCCCTTTTTATGAGTTATGTATAGATATATTTGTATGCATATTTTAGGGTTTCACAATGTGCATGTAGTATCGATAATTCTCAAAGGAATGAGAATTCTTTTTCTTGCCAGACTCTCTTCTCTAATTTTTCTTAAAATTTATTTTCTTTTAATTATTTTACTATTAACACGATAATGGGTATTAGAGCCTAAAGTTTCTTATTGGAATCTGGATATATTGGGTTTCCTTGCTGATTAAAGATGTCGTCCCATAAGTTTGAAATCGAGAAATTCAATGGATTAAACAATTTCACTGTATGGAAGTTAAAGACGAAGGTTGTTCTTATTTAGCAAGGTTGTGCTGTAGTATTGGAAGTAGAATAGAAATTGCTCGAGAGTTTAAAGGTGGATAAAAAGGCTAAGATTTTTGTAAAGGCTCATAATGCGATTTTATTGAGTTTGACTAATGAAGTCATAAGAGAGGTTATCAATGAAATGACCGCTATGTTGTTATGGAAAAAACTTAGAAGTAAGAATTAGAAGAAATCCTTAATAAATTTTCTATATCAGAAGTGGTGTTTATATACCTTGAGGATGACTAAAAGTATATTGATAAAACATCATGTTGATAACTTTAACCGAGTCATTCTAGATTTACAAGGTGTTGGGTTAAAATTGAAAACAGGGATCAAGCTATCATCCTTTTGTGTTCCGTACCTGATTCATATGAGAATTTTATCGATACCATGTTATATGATATAGAGACCATCTTAGTTAATGATGTGAAAGATGTTATTTTGTTTAAAGAATTGAAGAGAAAAGTCTCAGGCTCTAATGAAGATGGATAAGACATAAGACTAATTGTAAGTAAAGCTAACACTAAGAAAAGAGATGGTCGAAGCAGGGGCAAGTCATGCTTAAAATCAAAGTCTAAAGGATTTTAATACTACATTGTGAAGAAAAAAGACACATCAAGAAAAATTGCCTAAAATGAAAGAAATGAGACAAAAGGAAGGAATTAAATGGTAAAGCAAGCGTAACTAGAGTACAAGATAGTTCTAATGAAGGTGAAGGTAGCAATGTTTTGGTAGCTAGTATATCGGGTTCTGCAAATACCCGTATCATAGACACTGGTGCACCTTATCATTTGACTTTTTTGAAGGACCTACTTACTTTATTCAAGGAATGGAATCATAGTGTGAAATTGGGTATGATGAGGAACATAGTATCAAGGGCAACGGTTCTATGTAGATTAAGATGTATGATTGAATAATTCGAACATTCAATGCTTGGTATGTTCTTAATTTACTAAAAAAATTGATTTCTTTGGACAATCTTGATAAACAAGGGTATAGTTTCTTTGGTGAAGATGGGCAGGTTAGCATTTTAAAGGGTGTTTTGACATTGATGAAGGGTAAACTACAACATAGAGTCTATGTCTTGATGGGTAATTCAATTTTTCGAACAATGGCAGTCTCTCACTTTATAGAGTAGCATGATGATTGTACAAAATTATGACATCGTAGATTGGGACACATGAGTAAGAAAGGGCTTGCAATATTAAGTAAACAAAGATTGTTAGATGGGATAGAGACAACAAAATTGAAATTCTGTGAGAAATCTATTATGGGTAAGCAACGTATAGTCAAATTTAGTTCTAGTAGGCACACTTAAGGGTATCCTTGAGTATATTTATTTAGATTTATGGGGCCCTTTCTCCAGTCATATCCTATTGCGGATGCAATTACTCTGTTACTGTTACACCTCAAAGTCGTAGAGTCGCAACAATCCCGCCGTGTAAACCATTCTATGATAGTAACCGGCCTCATAGTACTTACCATAGACATGATTTACACAAGGCGTCAACAACTCCTTACTTTGAAGTAAACAGTCCAATTAAATGTTTAATTACAATTATGGTAAATATCACAAATTTTGAATAAACATATATAATTATATGTAAAGTCCACAGAATTTCTTAGGAAATTCTGCATAAACATAACGGTTCACTAATTTACATAATAACTATCAGTCTTTCATCCTCAACTACAAAGGACACTCTAGCTACACATCATTACTAAGTAAATTGATCCTTACAGCCCTGGCTTCAAAAGAACTAACATTTAGATAATTGTAAGACGGCATAATATTTGAAGTATTCAGAAATCAAGACCTACAAAAAGATCTATAAGGATATAAGCAACTATAACTCAGTAAGTTGAATTGGAGACTCATGAATGTATACAACGTAAGCCCCACAACTAGTCACTTAAGGTTTTGATCGGCTGAAAGATCTGATCAAGCCTAAATTATAAGTAAAGGCAGAAATATTAGTAAAAATGATCCCGTAAGTTTGAATTTAAGAAAATAAGTAATAAAATAAAAGATTATAAAAATTCCAAATCTTAAATATATAACTCATTATTTATTGAAAATGTGTAAAATGCATTCCGATAATTAACGAATCGCTAGAGATAAATTATATGTATACTAAAAATCATAAAATGACCTAAATAATATTTAGGAATATTTATTTATACTATATATGAATTTACATATAGGTAGAAATACGTGTAATTACTTAAAATATGCGAAATGTGCTAAAATAATGCTAAATAATTAAAGAAAATTCATAATTAATTAAGGAAAAATCAAGAAAAATCAGAAAAAATAAGGAATGATACAGATATAGGTCATGGCAGCTGGGGAAAATAAGAAAATAATTAGCCAATTAAATTAGAACAATACAAAAGTCAAATTGGAAGAAGATAAGGCAATTGTTCTATTTAATTAATGGACAATAATTTCCCTAAAACTCTAAAAATAGAAAGAAAATTTCAGAAGCTCATTTGGTTAGTTTGGAGAGTGAAAAAAATAGGGAGAGGCGAAATTGAGAGAAAAATTAGGGTTAGAAAAAAAAAAGAAAAAACTGTGCAATTAGGGCCATAAAGGGAAACCCACATTAGACGAGTAGCTGGGAGTGGACGGCCACCACCACCACCACCATATGGTGGTGGCAGTGCCCAGACCGGCCGATAAGGCCACGGCGGTCGGCGGTGGCTGGAGCCACCCAGACTGGTGAGTCCGATTTCCAGGCCAATTTTGTATAATTTATTAAAAATAGTAAATATTCTTAAAAAATTATGAATTTTGTTGTTTTAGAATATTTTTGTATGTAGTTTCTAGGAAAAATATTATTTTGATGAAAATATGTCTCTTGATATATGGTCCTTAAGAAATCATACAAAACCAAGCATGTTTAGGTTTAGAAATAAATGACCATAGGAGTTTAGTTTTGAACCCAAAATTTTTGTGTAGACTGCTTAGATGATATAGAACAGTGCTATGAATCCCATTTTCAAAAATTAATTTTCAAAAATTTTAGATAATTTTTAAGCCTTAAAATGAGGCATAAAATGGGTAATTTAGGATTAATTAAGTAATTAAATAGTTAATTACTGATTTAGTAAATAATTATGTGTTTTAGGATGTTGAAATTTGATGAAGTATGATACTTATAGCATTTAAGATGTTAGATGTAATTATTAGGTTAATTATGTAGTAAATAAGTAATATGGAAAAATAGTACATTTTAAGTTAATTTTGTAAATTAGGGTAATTAGGTATAAAATCTAATTTAGGATGAATTTAGACACTTTGAAATGATAATTGATGTTGGGAGATGGTAATTAGAGTGATAGAAATATTAGAAGTGTATTATATACATAATAGGTGATAATACATAATATGTAATTATTGGAAATATAATAAATAGAAAATATTAGGATAAAAATTGATATTATATAAATAATAGGAATATATAATAAAATTGATAGAAAACTTGAATTTATAGAATTATATGAAAAATGTAAAAATTTCTTACATCAGGAGTAAATTCGGTATACTATTAAGAATTAAGTGATCAGGTGGAATAAAATAGTGATTAGGGTAATGATGGTATTTAAGATATCGGGAAGTAATGTGATTAATTTCACATTATAAGTTGAAACGAATTTCTAGGGTTCAGGTATAAAACTGTACTTAGAAATTGAACTAGAATCTAATTTAAAAATTGATGCAGAAACCGAACCCGAACTTAACCCCAAACCTATAATAATTGTAAAGACTTAAAGACTTAGATAATTAGGTATATTAAACTCTAAACAAAGCATAACAATAAGCATTATAGGATAAAATGAACCTATAATAGTTATATGAAAAACTGAAACCACTTTTGTGTTATAGGGATGATCAGCAATGGCCTGAACGAATCAGACCTCGAGTGAGCGAACGAAGAGTCGAGGTAAGTTGGAATTAATATGTTGCTGTATTTTGGAGGCTTGAGATTATACTTGGTTGTGCTTATTAGATAGTTGGTTGTATGCATGTGCTTGATTATGAGTGATGCTATGATTCTGTTTATTGTTCTGGCATGTATTGTATGATTTGTGTGAAATGAATGATCACCCTAAACTGGACTTAATCAAATATACGACTTGGAATCATAATCGGACCTGCATGGTAACCAATTAGGGGAAACCTAGGATTCTCCGGCCAAATACCGACCTCTTTGAAAGGAATAGTGCAGGATTGCAAAGGGTCCTTTCTTTATGCTCAGTCGAACTAAGTGACAGGTGAGGAGGTCCCGGCAAGAGTGAAGTCAATGGTTCGAAGGTAGTCACGGGAGGAGCAAGGTCTCCATTACACAAGCCTAGGTTTGGTCATGAGATGTTGCATTAACGGTAACTCCTTAACCCGAATTAGAACGGGCGCAATTTCTCTAATCTCATGACGGGTTGGACAACGTCATGCGATAGCATTTGCTTGAACATGCATTGCACTTAATAAGTTGGTTGATAACCTTATTATATTTATGGTATAGTTTTAAGTCCTCTATCCTAACTTACTGAGCTATAATTACTCATATCCCTATAGACGTCGTGCATCTGTTGGCTAAGAAGCGATAAATAACTACTTTGAAGCTAGCAACTGCTAGATCTTAGGGAGTGAGGAAAAACATTTGAAGAATAAACACATATTTTTAAGGTTTAAGCTTTTACTTTAGAATTTTTCATTTCTGAATAATGTAATAACTAGGAAATATATTATGGAGAAATATTGTATATGATAATTGTAATAACTAAATTATAGTATATATATATATATATTTTCTCACTTTCTTAGGTAAATGATTTATTTAAATTACAAACTGTTTACTTCAAAGTGGGTTAGTCGTGGACGCCTTGTGTAGATCGGGCCTAAGATAGCGGTTGTAAGGCTAACTTCTATCTTACAATGGTTTACACGGTGGGGCTGTTACGACTCTACCGCTTCGGGACGTGACATACAAACATAAACAAGATTATCAAACAATTATTTTCATGCAATGCAGCAATCAAGTGTCATTGTATAACGTGATTCGGTCCGTTGTGAAATTAGAGAAATTTCACCCACTCTAATCCGGGTTAAGGAGTTTTCATGTTATGCAGTAGCTCACAACCAAACCCAAGCTTGTGCCATGGAGACCTCGTTCCTCCTGCGACTACCTTTGAACCATTGACTTTACCCTCGCCGTGACCTCCTTTCTTGTCACTTAGTTTGACTAAGGATGAAAAAGGATCATTATGCAATCCTGCACTATCTCTTTCGAAAGGGTCGGTATTTGGTTGGAGAATCATAATGATCTCCTAACGGGTTGTAATGCATGACATTTTAGGTCATTAGAGTCGAATAAGATTAAATTTCATTTAGGGTTTTCAAACAATTCACACCAATTCAATCATAACATAAAATCAATCATCGCACAAATTTCAGCACGAATTCAAATATATCAAACACATGCGTAAACTACTTACAATCACAACCATATACAAACCTAAGTTTCCGAGTACCATAAAAATATTATTCTAATGTAGTAAGTAATAACTCAACTTACTTAGAATTTCTCAATCGCCCGACTACTTAGTTGCAAGTTGATCTGTCTCTGGGTATCCTATAATACAAATAGGTCTTTTTAGTACTTATACTTTAAGGATTTATATTTTAAGTTATAATTTAACTCATTTTTTCTATGTATACCTATTATGTACTAATGATTCTTTCTACTCTATTTCGGGGTTCGGATCCTAAATTAAATTCTAGTTTTGATTTCGAAGTCTTAAATATGCTCAAATCCTAATGTAAAATTAATCACATTAAATTCAAGTATTCTAATATCCTATTGGGTCTTAATTTAGTATTCTAAATATTCGGTACATGCTAATCCTAATTAGGGTATCGGATTTATTTCCGATGTGAGAAAATCTTATATTTTTATACAATTACCTAAAATTAAATTTTGTTTCAGATTTAGTATATTCTGATTTTTATTATAAAATTATCTAAATAACCCTCATTTTTCAGATTTATTAAATTTTCAATTCCTCATATCTTAATTTTCTAGAAATACTACCTAATTCCTAAATTAATTACACCTGATACTCTAAAGGCTAGGATTAGGTTTCCACATCAGAGATTAACATCCCTAAACATCTAATTATTGTCTAAATCAGTAATTAGTGTCTTAATCACCTGATTAATATAAAATTACCTAATTTTTTCATCATTTTAGGGCTAAAAATTAACTTAAAAATTTTGAAAATTAATTTAAAAAAAAATAGCTCCATAGCCCTGTTTTATATCACTTAAACATCTTACAGAAAAAAAATTGAGCTCCAAACTACACTCCTAAGCCTATTTATTTCTAGTTCTAATCATACTCGGTTTTGCTTAATTTGTTAAGAACCCTATATTTTCAGACGTGATTAAATTAAATCACTATTTTTTCCTAAATCTACATACAATAAAACCTCAGAATAACAAGTTTCATAATTTTTTGGGTAAAATAACTAATTTTAAGAAATTATACAAACAAAATCGGAGCAGATAAGAGACTCACTCGGTTCGATGCCTTTTGGTTGTCCAACTTTGGTCCAAGTGTCTCGGTCGGCTTAAACAGTGAGTCTGGAGTGGGGTGGTGGTAGTGGCTCTATCCCAAGTGGTGGTAGTGTGTGGGTTTGGCTCACTAGCCTTAACTACACAGTTTTCCTTTCTTTTTTTTTTTCTAGTTTTTCTCTTGAATTTTCGAAGTTCTTTATTTTTCTCCGATTCTTAACTGTCTAAAGGAGTTTTGTGAATTTTTTCCCTATTTATAGAGCTTGGTGGTAATTAATATGCATTAAATTAGACAAAGCATTGTCAAAATCCCTTAATTTTTGGCTTTTGTGTTACTTGATTCTAATTGGTTAATTTTTCTTCTTCAACTCTTGACTTGCCACGACTAAATATTCATCATTCCCTATCCCTCTAATTTTTTTTTTCTGATTTTTCCTTAATTAATTAATAATTTTCTTTAATTATTTAATAAGTTTTTAGCTAATTTAAGTAATTTCGCGTATTTTTATCTACATCTAAATACATGTGGAGTACATGTGAACATTTCTAATTATTATTTAAGTCATTCTATAATTTTTTTATACATATAATCTATCTCTAGTAATTTATTAGTTATTATATTACATTTTTTACCTTTTTGATAATTAACAATTATTATACTTAAAATTTGAAAATTTTACAATTTCCTATTTTATTACTTATTTTCTTAAATTCAAGTTTATGGAGTCATTTTTACTAATTTTTCTATTAATAGTTTATAATTTGGGTTTGATCAGATCTTTTAACCAATCACCTTAAACTTTGTGTTCTAAGTTCAATTTTACGGTCAGTTGGCTTAACTTTAGGACTTACAATTCCACCCCCCTTAAAAAAAGTTTTGTCCTCAAAACTTCTGTATATCTAAATTACACTTAAATGACTAAATACAATAATTTGCATACTTTTACTAACCTGGAAGTTAGAGAAGCCATGGATATTGCTTTACCATCGCGACTTTTGATTCCCAAGTCATCTCTAAGTTTGGACCTTCGTTCCATTGAATTTTCACATACTCCATATCTCTATTCCTTAACTTCTGAACCCGACTATCCAATACTTTTATTAGTTGTCTCACAAGTTGAAAATTTCTTGTTAACTCCATGGCTCTATCTCCACTATCGTATTCGGGTTCTTAATGAATCTTCTTAATATGGGAACATGAAATACGTTATGATAGCCCGATAAACTTGGAGGTAAAGCTACTCGGTATGATACATTGCCAACTTTTTCCAATACTTCAAATGGACCAATATATCGTGGGCTCAGTTTTCCCTTTGAACTAAACCGTCTGAATCCTTTGAATAGGCTTATTTTAATATAAATATGATCACCA
Organism: Lumnitzera racemosa; assembly: GCA_024138005.1. Classification (NCBI taxonomy): domain Eukaryota; kingdom Viridiplantae; phylum Streptophyta; class Magnoliopsida; order Myrtales; family Combretaceae; genus Lumnitzera; species Lumnitzera racemosa. The sequence goes on from JAMXBC010000012.1 coordinate 83,874,186, forward strand.
ATTTCAAATTCTAATGGCCTTCTTTTTAAGTCAGCCCAACTCTTATAGCGGTCTTGAGCCTCTTTCATTTGTTATCGAACAATCTTAATCTTCTCACTTGTTTGATTGATCATGTCCGGTCCAATCATGGCATACTCTTCGTAATCCCAATATACTAGCGATCTACACTTTCTCCTATATAAGGCTTCATAAGGTGCTATCTGTATGGTTGCATGATAACTATTATTGTAGGTAAATTCTATCAACGGCAAATATTTATCCCAATTACCTCTAAAATCTAACATGCAAGCTCGTAACATATCTTCTAAAGTTTGAATTGTTTGTTCAGATTGCCCATCTATTTGTAGGTGATAAGCTGTACCAAACTACAACCTTTTACCCAAAGCTCTATGTAAACTCTTTTAGAATTTGGATACAAACCGACTATGCCGATTAGAAACAATATTCTCAGGTACAACATGTAACCTTACTATTTTTCGAACATATAGCCTAGCCATCTTTTTCATTGAATTACCCGTTCGATAAGGTAAGAAGTATGCACTCTTCGTTAGTCTATCCACGACTACCCAAATGGAATCGTATCCAACTTGAGTCCTTAGTAATGCTAACAAAAAATCCATAATAATATGGTCCCATTTCCATCTCGGTATTTCTAAAGATTGCAATAGTCCACTCGATCTTTGGTGTTCTGCTTTAACTTGTTGGCATGTAATGCATTCTGATACATACTGTGCCACCTCTCTCTTCATCCCATTCCACCAATACATGAGTTTTAAATCTTGGTATATTTTATTTCCTCCCGGGTGCACTATATAACCTGTAATGTATGCTTCATCGAAAATTTGCTTCCTTATGTCAGTATCTTGTGGTACACATATTCTTCCACTAAACTTTATTATACCTCTATCATCCACCTTAAAGTCAGGGTCTTATTTGTTACTTAATTTCTCTTTTATCTCCATCAGACCCTTATCTTCCTCTTGCTTTCGCTTTATTCTCTTTAATAGAGTAGGTTGCAATTCCCAATTCATTAGTTGACTATTAGGTTCACACCAGTCAAACCCAATTTACATCCTCTCAAATTCTTGCACTAGTTCACGTTGAGGTGTTAACAATAAGGCAACCTGTTCATAATTCTTTCGACTTAATGCATCCGCCACCAAATTGGTCTTTCTAGGGTGGTAATTCATATTCAGATCATAATCTTTAATCAATTCTAACTACCTTCTTTTCCTTAAATTCAACTCTTTCTGAGTAAAGAGATACTTCAAACTCTTATGGTCAATGTACATCTCGTACCGTTGTCCATAAAGATAATGTCTCCAAATTTTCAAAGCAAACACTACAGCCGCTAACTCTAAATCATGGGTTAGGTAATTCCTCTCGTGTAGCCTTAATTGTCTTGATGTATATGCAACAACTTTTCTATCCTGCATCAATATACAACCTAATCCATTCCGTGAAGCATCACTGTATATATTATAAGGCTTATCTGGATTAGGTAATGTTAATACTGGTATTGTAACTAATTCCTTTTTCAACTCCTGAAAACTCATTTCACAATCTTCATTCCATTCAAACTTTATATCCTTCTGGGTCAATCGAGTCAACGATTTGGCAATTTTGGAAAAATCCTTTATGAATCGTCGATAGTATCTAGCCATACCCAGAAAACTCCTTATCTCAGTCATAGTGGTTAGTTGTTTCCAATCCATTACTACTCTCACTTTATCCGGGTCTACAGAGATTCCTTCACTAGATATAATATGACCTAAAAAAGAAATTCTTTCCAACCAAAAATCACATTTACTTAACTTGGCATACAATTTATTCTCTCTCAACTTCTATAATGCCAATCGTAAATGCTCTGCATGCTCCTTCTTGGTTTTTGAATAAATCAAAATATCATCAATAAACACCACGGCAAACTTATCCAAATATGGTTGATATATGCGGTTCATCAGGTCCATGAATACAGCCGGGGCATTCGTTAAGCTAAATGGCATCACCAAAAATTCATAATGGCCATATCGAGTTATAAATGCAGTTTTATGCATATCTTCTGGCTTAACTCGTAATTGATGATATCTTGATTTTAAATCTATTTTAGAAAACATAGTTGCACCTTGTAGTTGGTCAAACAAATCATCAATGCGAGGTAATGGATACCTATTCTTAATGGTAACCTTATTTAACTCCCGATAGTCTATATACAATCTCATAGTTCCATCTTTCTTCTTCACAAACAATACCGGTATTCCCCATGGTGAAACATTCGGTCGAATAAACTTCTTATCCAATAGCTCCTGAAGCTGCTTCTTTAGTTCCTGAAATTCCATAGGTGACATTCGATATGAAGCTTTAGAAATAGGTTCAGTTCCAGGAACTAACTCTACAATAAAATCCAACTATTGGGATGGGGCTAAACTTAGTAAATCTTCCGAAAATACATCTGGAAATTCATTCACTACCTATATGTCTGCTACTTTAGGTATCTCTTTCTTTACATCGACAGCAAACACCCAGCAAAATTTCCAATCATTCCCATTTACTTTTGTCTCAAACAGTTCATCACATATCTCCATCACTGATAAATTTAACCTACTTCCACTAGTCTTTCCTTGAAATATCGTTTCTCCCTCATTAAGATTGATAATTTTATTCCTACACTCCACAATGGCCTTATTTTTAGACAACCAATCTATTCCCACTACGACATCATAACCATATAAAGGTACTATTACAAGACTTATAGGATACTCCTTCTCCTGAATTTTTATTCGACCATCAGCTACTACTTCTCGAGTTGTTACTTTCTCCCTAATCAGAGTTCTAACTTTATAAGTTGTACTAACAGTAATCACACTAATTTCTTATTCATTTACAAATTTTTGACTTGCAAAGGAATGAGATGCACCAGTATCAAATAGCACAAAAGTAGGTTGTCCATTTATCGGCACATGTCCTGGAATGTACTAATATTATGATTACTAACTACATTAGCATTCATAAACCTTGAAATGCAAATACTTTAATTTAATTCACACCTAGAAATATCATTACAATAGACAGTCTGAGTACGTACTAGTTATAAGTCCTTCATCATTCTCTTCTTCAACTCCCATGATCTCCTCGACATCATCATGGTAGTATTCCTCCATAAATTTTAAGAAATCCTCATTCTCCTCAACTCTCATATCCTCTAGAGTGAAGGTATAAGCAAGTGCAGTGGTGTTATCAAAACCTTCCGTTCGCTTAGCTCCTTGTCCAAACTATGGACAGTATTTGGAGAAATGGCCCTTCTTACCACATTTATTACACTTTACTAATTTCATCCTAGGGCATGCCTTCAGTATATGGTTCGAATCCCCACATATAAAGCATTTCCTCTTAAGCTGAGCACAATTTCTCGAGAAATGATTTGCACCACACTTCCAGCATTTGACATTACCATCCTTGTCGTAAAAACTCAAACTAGGCATTGATTGCGCTGGGCTACTAGCCAGAGTTACTGGTCTCCTTCTCTTTTGTCCCGAACTGCTACTAGCAACATCAGGATATGATATCTTAAATGATGGACCAAGTCGATATCCTTTGTTGATCTTTTGACTCTATATTGCTTACATCTTCATACGATTATCTCTCAATTGTCTTGCCTTATCTACTACTTCATTGTAAGTGGTGAAACCATAATCCAACAGCTTACAACACATTGTGGGGTCAAATTCGGTAAGGAACAAATCTTTCTTCAACTCAACATTATCTTGATATGAGCCAGGTACATATTATAACAATCTATTAAATTTAGTTTCATTTTAGGTTACACTCATACCTCCCTTCTTCAGTTCAAACAAATCTCGCACTATTTGATTTGAACACTATGAGGGAAATACTCCTTCCTGAATTCCTCTTTAAATTGTTGCCAATCAATGTTATTTCCAAGTTGCCTTGCTCTCGAGTACTACCATAATCTCGCAGCTAACTTTAACATAAATGTGCCATAAGATAATTTTTGAGATTTAGGGACTCTAAAAGCCTCAAAAATTCGTTTGATTTGGGCTAGCCAATCATCAGCTACATTTGGCCTACCCATCTCCCCTTCAAAGTTATAGTTGGCCTTTATAAACTCAGGAAGTTTATTTACCTCTTAAGGTCGCTCTATTCGTTGTTCAACTTCTTGAGGTCTCCTGTTTCCTACATTACCACCAGTCATAAGATGTTGAATCAACATTCCTTACTGTCTCATCATTGTATGCATACTGGCAAGTATTTGTCCAATAGGCATATTCTCTTGTGAAGGTGGTGGGGGTAAATCTTGTCTATATTGTTTTCTTGGTGGTGATGGTGCTCATGGTGGAGGGTTTTGATTTCCTTCAGTTCCTCCTTGACTACTCCCATTTCCAGCTTTGGCCATAATTGCTTAATAGTTTAACTTATAACCCTGTATTCATATCTATCTATAAATTATCCCTACTTTTGTTTAGAGAATTTTTATAAATTAATAAACACTTGCAATATATGCTCATATAAAATAGTAATAACAATATCATTGTAATCAACATACTTAGTAATCTGATTCCTACTATATATTTCATTCAACCTTACATCATCATCATTACAACTTCAAAACAAAAGATGCAACTCGATAACTTTTGAATACATACATCAAATTTATAACTCGATTACATCATTACTTATATAATCTAATATAGACTCCATCTTTACAATTGTACAAGACAAAAGATTACATCAACTGGCTATATCAAACTTAATTACAGCGTACATCTAACTTGATCTAGAAGCTCCAAAGTACATCAAAAGTCAAAATACATTAAAAGATCTTAAAATACATCAGTTTCCATCAAAATTGCTATTGGATCATATCTAAAAATCTATCTAACCAGAACAAGTCAATCATCTAACTAAACTAATCTTCCTCTGAATCTGTGGTAACTACTCCATCAAAGGAATCGTGATCCACATAGCCTCCCATCGAGTGATCCTTATGCTTGCTATCTGATGCAAAGTCTATAAATACTATTTCTGGAGTCTTAGGAATCACAATCACCTCCTGCACATCATCATCATTCAATTCGGCTGTATCACTAGCTCTTACTCCAGCTGTCGTGGTGTCTGTAATCACCTGCATAACTACAGCATGTATATCTACACCAAGTTCATTCTCATTCTCTTGCTCCTCTTCAGGGTCTTCTTTTGGATCTTCTTCTTCGGGATCTTCTTCTTCTGGGTCCTCCTTTAGGTCTTCCTCAACATGAACTCCATCCTCTTGGGGTTCAATTGGAGGTGGTTTTCTAGTGGTGGTTCTAGTATCTTAGGCTCAAGTTCAAGATTAAGGTCTAATGGTACCTTTATACCTTTTCCAGTAGGTTCGGGAAACTGATGAAACCAATCAATAATCCCTGGTGGGTACTGTCTAAGAATGTATGGAATGTTAATAGGGATGTATGCAATATTAGCTGGGTATGGTCTCCCATCCTCCAACTTAGCGGGAAAATACCGTAAAGGCATTATTAAAGTTATAATTCCCTCTGTCTCCAAGCATCTCTACTCAAAAGCTGCTATAGTAATATATCTACTATACTGAAGTCCTAAGCTCATCTCCATCTTTCCAACTATAGCACGTCTTATCATGAAACTTGTCAATAATCTCATCAACTGTCCTAAAGGTATTCCAACTGACTAATTCCATCAATAACTGCTATAATTTAACCCTATAATCAATAGGAGATACTTCTCCATTCCATCCGAACCGTATCCAACTATGTATTAATTCCCTCTTTCGACCTTATAATTATAGTTAAACCAATTAACTTTTACTATGTTAAACATTATGGTTACTTATGTTTTTATATACTTAATACAATCTTTTATTGCTCACTTAATATTACCCACTTTTAATATTTCTATAATATCTATTTCTTTTAAAGTACGATGCTTCAAAGTGAGTCCATTAAGACTATGCTCTGATAACAACCGAAAACTGTTACGCCCCGAAGTGACAGAATTGCAACAGTCCTGCTGTGTAAACCATTCTATGATAGTAACTGGCCTCATAGTACCTACCATAGACATGATCTACACAAGGCATCGACGACTCTTCGCTTTGAAGTAAATAGTCCAATTAAATGTTTAACTATAATTATGGTTAATATCATAAATTTTGAATAAACATATATAATTATATGTAAAGTCCACAGAATTTCCCAGGAAATTCTACATAAACAAAACGGTTCACTAATTTATATAATAACTATCAGTCTTTCATCCTCAAGTACAAAGGATACTCTAGTTACACATCATTACTAAGTAAATTGATTCTCACAGCTCTGGCTTTAAAAGAACTAACCTCTGGATAATTGTAAGGCGGCATAATACTTTAAGTATTCAAAAATCAAGACCTGCAAAAGGATCTATAAAGGTATGAGCAACTACAGTTCAGTAAGTTAAATTGGAGACTCATGAATGTATATAAACACAAATAAGATTATCAAACAATTATTTTCATGCAATGTAGCAATTAAGTGTCATCGCACAATGTAGTCCGGTTCGTTGTGAAATTAGAGAAATTTCACCCACTCTAATCTAGGTTGAGGAGTTTCCATGTTATGCAGTAGCTCACAACCAAACCTAGGCTTATGCAATGGAGACCTCGCTCCTCTCGTGACTACCTTCGAACCATTGACTTCACTTTCGCCGCCACTTCCTTTCTTGTCACTTAGTTCAACTAAGGATGAAGAAGGGACCATTATGCAATCCTACGTTATCCCTTTCGAAAGGGTCGGTATTTGGTTAGAGAATCCTAATGATCTCCTAACCGGTTGTAACGCATGGCATTTTAGGTCATCAGAGTCGAATAAGATTAAATTTCATTTAGGGTTTTCAAACAATTCACACCAATTCAGTCATAACACAAAATCAATCATCCTACAAATTTCAGCACGAATTCAAATACATCAAACACATGCGTAAACTACTTACGATCATAACCATATACAAACCTAAGTTTCCGAGTACCATAAAAATAGTATTCTAATATAGTAAGTAATAACCCAACTTACTTGGAATTTTTCAATCACCCAATCATTTAGTTGCAAGCTGATTCGTCTTTGGGTATCCTATAATACAAATAGGGTTTTTTAGTACTTATACTTTAAGGATTCATATTCTAAGTTATAATTTAACTCATTTTTTTCTATGTATACCTATAATGTACTAATGATTCTCTCTACTCTATTTTGAGGTTCGGATCCTAAATTAGATTTTAATTTTGATTCTGAAGTCTTAAATATTCTCTAATACTAATGTGAAATTAATCACATTAAGCTCGAGTATTCTAATATCCTATTGGGTCTTAATTTAGTATTCTAAACTATTCAATACACGTTAATCTTAATTGGGGTATCGGATTTATTCCTGATGTAAGAAAATCTAACATTTTTATACTATTACCTAAAATTAAATTTTGTTTCAGATTTAGCATATTCTGATTTTTATTATAATATTATCTAAATAACCCTAATTTTTTAGATTTATTAAATTTTCAATTCCTCATATTCCTAATTTTGTACAATTACTACCTAATTCCTAAATTAATTATACTTAATACTCCAAAGGCTAGGATTAGGTTTCCACATCAGAGATTAACATCCCTAAACATCTAATTACTATCTAAATCAGTAATTAGTGTCTTAATCACCCGATTAACCCAAAATTACCCAATTTTTTCATCATTTTAGGGCTAAAAATTAAATTAAGAATTTTGAAAATTAATTTAAAAAAAATAGCTTCATAACACTGTTTTATATCACTTAAGCATTTTACAAAAAAAAAAAATTGAGCTTCAAACTATACTTCTAAGCCTATTTATTTCTAGTTCTAATCATACTCGATTTTGCTTAATTTGTTAAGAACCCTATATTTTCAAACATAATTAAACTAAATCACTATTTTTTCCTAAATCTACATACAATAAAACCTCAAAATAAAAAGTTTCATAATTTTTTGGGCAAAATAACTAATTTTAAGAAATTATACAAAATCGGAGTAGATAAGGGACTCACCCGGTTCGATGCCTTTTGGCCGTCCAACTCTGGTCCAAGTGTGTTGGCCAGCTTAGACGGTGGGTCTGGAGTGGGGTGGTGGTGGTGGCTCTATCCCTGGTGATGGTGGTGTGTGGGTTTGGCTCACTACCCATAACTGCATAATTTTTTTTTTTTCTGGTTTACTCTTGAATTTTCTAAGCACTCTATTTTTCTCTAATTCCTAACTGTCCAAAGGAGTTCTGAATTTTTTCCTTATTTATAAACTTGGTGGTAATTAATATGCATTAAATTATATAAGATATTATCCAAATCCCTTAATTTTTGGCTTTTGTGTTACTTAATTCTAATTGGCTCATTTTTCTTCTTCAACTCCTGACTTGTCACGACTAGATATTCATCATTCCTTATCCCTCTGATTTTTTTTTTTCTGATTTTTCCTTAATTAATTAATAATTTTTTAGCCAATTTTTGTAATTTCGCGTATTTTTATCTACACGTAAATACATTTGGGGTACATGTGAACATTCCTAATTATTATTTAAGTCATTCTATAATTTTTGGTATACATATAATCTAGCTCTAATAATTTATTAGTTATTATATTACACTTTTCACCTTTTCGATAATTAACAATTATTATACTTAAAATTTGAAAATTTTATAGTCTCCTATTTATTACTTATTTTCTTAAATTCAAGTTTACGGGGTTATTTTTACTAATTTTTCTATCAATAGTTTATAATTTAGGTTTGATCGGATTCTTTAATCGATCGCCTTAAACTTTGTGTTCTAAGTTTAATCCTACGGTCACTTAGCTTAACTTTAGGGCTTGCAGTTACTTTCATTGATGACTACTCTAGAAAAGTTTGGGTATATTTTCTAAGTCAAAGAAGAGGTGTTTGGATGGTTCAAGGAGTGGAAGACCATGATGGAAAAACATATTAAGGAGTAAGTCAAGACACTCAAAGCAGATAATGGTTTAGAGTTTTGGAATACATTGTTTGACGAGTTCTATAAGAATTAGGGTATTTTAAGGTGCCACATAGTACAACATATATTACAGCCAAAGTTGTAGAATATATGAACTAAACTCTCTTACAGCATGCTCGTACATGTAGTTAAACATTGGACTTTCAAGCTTATGGTTTTTTAAATTGAGATTTCGACATAGAAAGATCTCTTTATTTCTTCACCACGAATTCTTGCATCATTCTCTTAAAAAGATATTAGATCACCAAGGGACACTTTCAAATGAGTAATGCTTACCATTCCATTATTCACATAAACCCTTCGATGACTTATAGGCTGCCTTGCTTAAGGAATAGATTTGAGCTAGTTAATATTGCCTGTTATTTGGTGAATAGATCATTATCGATTAAAATAGTTTTGAGGACTGCTCAAGAGGTAATTATGGTACTCCTTCTAGTTATTTTGGCTTGTATATATTTGGTTGCCTTGCTTATGCTCATTTTAATGATGGTAAACTCGAGTCAAGGGCAATAAAGTGCATGTTTCTTAAGTATGCCACTTGTGTTAAAGGATATATATTGTGGTGTATTTAAAAAGATAGAACTCCAAAATTTATTATTAACAGAATGTTACTTTTGACGAGTCTGCTATGTTTAGCCAGAGAGAGGAGATTGGTAATCTTGTAGATAACAAAGATCAAGGTATTAACCAATTAAGATTGAAACTTTAAAGGGGATAAATATGAATCTTATACAATAGCTTAGTGATATACAAGAAGAACAATCACAAAATATAGTAACAAGGAGAACAAGAAGAGAAATCAAAAGGCCTTTAGGGTATATAGATTGTGTTGGTATTGTTGATACAAATTTTGTTGCATACGCATTGGCATTAGCAGAGAATATCAATTATAATGAGCCACGATCATACAAAAAGGCAGTACAAAGTAAAAAAGCATTAGAATGGTTGATTGCCATGAATAAGGAGATGTAGTCTCCTTCTAAGAATATAATATGGGAGTAAATACCATTGCTAAAACATGTGAAGCCAATTGGATGCAAATGGGTATTCAAGAAGAAAAAAAGGTATTCCCGAGTTTGAATTAGTTAGGTTTAAGGTAAGGCTTGTAGCCAAGAGTTGTTCACAATAGGAGGGAATTGATTATAATGAAGTATTCTCACTAGTTGTGAAGTATAGACAATAAGAGTTCTTCAAGCCATGGAATGTGCATTGAGTCTTGAGTTAAAGCATTTTGACGTGAAAATTGTATTTTTTTCATGGAATTTAGACGAACATATTTATATGATGCAACCTAAAGGGTTCCTTGATTTTGAAGGGAAAGACCATGCGTGTTTGTTGAAGAAATCTTTGTATGGATTGAAACAATACCTAAGGTAATGGTATAAGAGGTTTGATGTTTTCATGATTTTTCATGAGTTTGTTTGTAATTAGTTTGATAATTGTGTTTACTTTAGAAAACTATCAGATTGCTCTTTTATCTATTTATTACTATATGTAGGTGGCATGCTAACTGTAGCAAAGAATAAGGTTGGAATTAATAGCTTGAAGACTATGTTGAGTAGTGAGTTTAAGATGAAGGATATGGGTGTAGCCAAGAAGATTATAGGCATAAAGATTTGAAGAGACTGGAATGTGGACTTGTTGTATGTATCTCAGTAGAAATATATTGAAAAGTTGCTATCTTCTTTTCAAATGGAACAATCTAAGCCGGTTAGTACTCCTTTAGTAGCATACTTTAAACTTGATGTTATCATGTTACCTACTATAGATGAAGGGAGAAATTATAAAAGGAGCGTCCCTTACTTGAGTGTTACCAGGAGCTTGATGTATGCCATGGTATGCATTAAGTCAGATTTAGCACATGTTGTAACTGTGGTAAGTAGGTTTATAAGTAATCTTAGGAAAACTCATTGGGAAGCAATTAAATGGATTATGTGATACTTTAAAGGCATAAGTAATATTTACTTGTTTTATGGTTCTACTAGTGACATTGTTGGCTATATAGACTCTGACTATGGTAGAGACCTTATAAGAAGAAGATCTCTGACATGTTACATTACATCACCTTATATAGATGTGCCATTAGTTGCTTTGTTAACTACTAAAGCTGAATATATGTCATTGACATAAGGGGTTAAGGAAGGTATATGGTTGCATGGTCTTGTTGGTAGCTTGAGTTTAGATGTTCAAAAGCCTATCGATTTTTGTGATAAAGAAAGTGCATTAAACTTGGCGGAGAATCCAATTTATTACGAGATATCAAAGCATATTGATGTCAAGTTGAACTTCATAAGGGATGTCATAGAAGATAAGCTATTTTGTATAGAGAAGACATCTACAAATGATAATCCAATAAATATGTTGACAAAGCCGTTGCTTGTAGAAAAGTTTAAGCATAGCTTGGACTTGGTGATTGTTCACATAGTGTGAGGCACCTTGGGGCATGGATGGTAAGAAGTTATACTTGGTTCAGGTGACTTGGATAATTCAAGTCAAGATAAAGAATTGTTAAGTGTTTTGAATTATTACGACCCTACTCGAGTTATAGCATAGTTAGTTAATTTTTTTTTTGGGAAGTTTCCTATTTTATGGACTATGTGTAGATATGTGTGTATATATATACATATATATTAGGATTTCACAATGTACGTACTATATCAATAATTCTCAAAGGATTAAGAAATTTTTTTTATCAAAAGTCTCTTCTCTAGTTTTTCTCATTTTGTTTTCATTTAGTTATTTTTCTATCCATACAACACTACTACGATCCTTCTAAATGTATTCAATTCTTGAGTTTAGTTGGTAGGATATTGATAATGAAAATGATTTCAGCTCCTTAGCTAAGCAATCAATTTTATATCTTTTAGTATAAGTAGAAGCAATGAAGTCTCTAAAGGGCTTGGCTTCTCTTAATTTTAGATTGAAGCTTATCGGGGATTTGGAGTAGTATAAGATGATTTGTTTTAATAATTTGGAAAGATTTTGTCTAGTGCCCAATCCAAAAAAGAATGATGTTCTTAGTTCAATGATCGATCTCTTATCCCTATTACATTTTGTATTACAGATGTTTCTCATGGAAGATCTAAGGATTTTGTTAATACATTAAGGATATCTTAAGGTATTTTTCGTTAGATGTAGGGCTGGAAAAAGTTTGAAAGCATGTTGATGCCTTAAGTAATAGTAGAAACTAAGGATAAGCTCTGAATCAAGCATCCAATACCTTTTACTATAAGTTATAGCCCTTAGAGGGAAGGTTTATAGATAAATAATATTTAAGGGATAGTTTAAGTGGGTATAAATTTATCTTGGTATAGCAATACAAATATTAATTGGGATTATAAGCAACGATTAAGTCATGGTAATTGAAATTTGGGTTAGCCCCCCTTGAGGCAATTTAGGCTTGTGGGGAAACTAGCCAAGGTATGGTAAGAGTATATATTAGATGCCTTTGCCAATGTAAAACTAATAATACATTTTTTCTTCCTTAGAATTGGATTGAATGATGAGTAATTCATTTCATGGAGGATTTGAGTTTTCTTTGAGATAAAAACTAATGTGTTAAGTGAAATGAATTGCATGTTTTTTTTTCTTCTCTATAAAGATAATGATAGCAATCAATCCTTTGGGTGAATCAAAAGAAGCCAAGGTCGAGGACTTCAAGAGCTTATATGGAAAATACTGACTTTAAGCTATAGCTAAGACGGGGACTCCTATCCCGATTCGACCCTTAGCCGACCTTTCTACTAGTTCCTCACATATGTCTAACATGCTCCTACCCAACAGCGAAGTCTTAATCTAGAAAATAGCTCAGAATTAGCCGGGTCGAGCTCTAGACTTGATCCACTGGCGCTTGACGCCAATTCAGCTTTCCTAGCTAGATTGATTGGCTCTTGACCTGATCCAGATTAAGTTGGCCCCTGACTACCAACGCTTCTTATTTTTGCCTATGTTGTATCATACTCCTAACATACAGTCATAAAGTGACACATGCCTTCTGACACGACATTTCGGAATGACCCTCTCTTTTCTGTACAGAACATTCTTTATCCTTTTTACCCCTTTTTAGCATGATTAATATAATGTAATTGTAAAATATCCTTTTGTCTTTTCATGCATGTAAAATAACCTTAGTAGGTAAGTGTATAAACCCCTACTTTCTTTGTACGTAGACATCCAACTTTTAATATAAAATTATTCACTTTAAGCAACCTTAGTGTTCTCGTTATCATTCAACTCTTATCTATTCCCTTTAGTAAGAAGTAGTTGTGAGTGATCCTTCAATTCAGACCGGTATATCATATCTGGCGGATTGTTGGTCAAGTAGGATCAGGTGGTGTATCATATCCATTCGGTAGCTGCCCGGACTTTGTTAGCCTTTTTCCTTGTTTGTTTTTGGTTCGTTTCATTGTAGTGCCTCTCTGTGTGTTCGAACCTAGAAACGCATTAGCTTTACCGGTATAAGAATACGGTTTCGCGAGGGAATGTGTGAAGTTGCAGTGAATTTTTTGTTTGCTTTACTGTTAGTAGCTGCTATGTTTCTTCCGTATTTACTGCAGTGTGTTAGTGTGATAGTAAGTGTAGTTTCATTATTACTCTATTTTTCATCACGAAAACAGACCAAGTTTATTTCTATTTTATTTAGTGACTATTAGGTATTAAGATTGTTAGTAGTTTGTTAATTGTTCGAAAAAGTATTACATCATGTCAGATTCAAATGTTCAGGGAGTTATTGGTGACTAGGGCAGTGGCGCTCAACCTGGTCGTGGTCCTAATGGTAGTAACACCTAAGGGTTCGTTGATGACAAACTTGACGGATTTACGAACCTTGTTAAGAGTTTAGTCACCGCAATGCAAGTTAAGAGGAAACAATTGTAAGTCCTAAAGCCAAGTCAAGTAACCGTAGGATTGAACTTAGAACCCAAGGTTTAGGGCGATCGGTTAAAGGATCCGATCAAACCCAAATTAGAAACTATTGATAGGAATATTAGTAAAAATGACCCTGTAAACTTAAATTTAAGAAAGTAAGTAGTAAAATAGGAGACTATAAAATTTTCAAATTTTAAGCATAATAACTGCTAATTATCGAAAAGGCGAAAAGTGTCATGAAATAACTAAGAAATTACTAGAGATAAATTATATGTGTACTAAAAATTTTAGAATGACCAAATTAATATTTAGGAATGTTCACGTGTACCCTACATGTATTTACGTGTAGATAAAAATACGCGTAATTGCTAAAATAGACCGAAAATTAAGTAAATAATTAAAGAAAAATACAAAATAATTATAAAAAAATAAAAAAAAATCAGAAGGAGAGGTCTGCAACTGGATCAAGTCGTGACTGAAAAGAAAAAAAAATTGGCCAGTAAAAATGTGCCAAACTAAAAGCCTAAAATCAAGGAAATGGGCAAAAATCACATCAAATTAATGCACATTAATTACTATGTTTGTCTATAAATAAGGAAAAAATTCACAGAAGACATTTGGACAATTTGTAATCTGAGAAAAATAGAAACACAAGAAAAATCGAGAGAAATTCCAGAAAATAAAAAAAAAAAAGAAAACTGTGCAGATTAGCAAGGTGAACGGGAACCACCACCCACCACCACCTGGGACCGAACCACCACCACCACCCTACCCTAGGACCAGCGTCTGGACCGGCCGACAGCCTTGGACCGGTTTTGGATGGCCAGAAATCCTTGAACCGGTTAGTCATTTACTCATCCCGATTTTTATATAATTTTGTAAAATTAGTTATTTTGCCCAGAAAATTATGAAACTTGTTATTCTGAGGTTTTATTGTATGTAGATTTAGGGAAAAATATTGATTTAGTTTAATTATGTCTGGAAATATAGGGTTCTTAAGAAATTGTTAAAAACCGAGCATGATTAAACCGGAAATTAAATAGGCTTAGGGATGTAGTTTGGGGCTCAAAATTTTTCTGTAGAACTCTCATATGATTTAGAACAGTGCTATGAAGCCTTTTTTTTAAAATTAATTTTCGAAAATTTTAAGTTAATTTTTAGCTATAAAATGATGGTAAAATTGAGTGATTTGGGATTAATTAGGTAATTAGAATGTTAATTACTGATTTGGATCTTGATTAGATGATTAAGGAAGTTAATCTCTGCAGTGGAACCCTAATCCTAGCTTTTAGGTACTAATTATGGTTAATTAGGGAAATTAGGTAAAGAATATGAGAAATTAGGAATATGTGAAAATATAAATTACTAAATTTAAAAAAATAAAGTTATTTAGATAATATTATAATTGAAATCAGAAAAATAATAAATCAGAATTAATATTTAATTTTAAGTAAATATCTTAAAATGTAAGATTTTTACACCTCGGGAATAAATCCGATATCCCAATTAGGGTTAGTGTGTACCGAATAGTTAGAATACCAAAATTACGACCCAATAGGATATTTGAATACCCGAGCATAAGGTGATTAATGTCACATTGGGATTCGAGCCTAATTACGACCTAGGAATTAAAACTAGAATCTAGTTTAGGAACCGAACCCCGAAATAAAATACAACGAATTATTAGTACGTTGTAGGTATACATGAGGAAAATGAGTTACATTATAAATTAGAATAAGAATCCATAAAAATAAGTACTAAAAGGACCTCTTTGAATTATAGGACACCCAGAAACAAATCAGCTCGCAATTTGAGGATCGAGCGACCGAGCAAATTCATGTAAGTTGGGTTATTGCTTATTGTAATAGAGTACTAGTTTTGTAGTGCTCGGAGACTTAGGCTTGTATATGCTTGTGATTGTAAGTAGTTTGCGCATGTGTGATGTATCTGAATTCGTGCTGGAATTTGTGCTGTGGGTGATTTTGTGACTGATTGAATTGTTGTGGTCTTGTTTGAACACCCTAACCGGAATTTAATCTTAGTCGACCGTAATAACCGAAAACGTCATGCATTGCAACTCGTTAGGGGATCATAGGACTCTCCAACCAAATACCGACCCCTTCGAAAGGGATAGCGCAGGATTGCAAAATGGTCCCTTCTTCATCCTCAGTCGAACTAAGTGACAGGAGAGGAGGTCGCGGCGGGGGTGAAGTCAATGGTTCGAAGGTAGTCGCGGGAGGAGCGAGGTCTCCATTGCACAAGCCTGGGTTTGGTTGTGAGCTGCTGCATAACATGGAACTCCTCAACCAGGATCAGAGCGGGTGAAATTTCTCTGATTTCACAACGGACCGGACTACGTTGTGCGATGACACTTGATTGTTGCATTGCATGAAAATAATTGTTTGATAATCCTGTTTGTGCTTGTATGCATTCATGAGTCTCCAATTCAACTTACTGAGCTGTAGTTGCTCATACCCTTATAGATCCTTTTGCAGGTTCTGATTTGTAATCTCTTCGAGTACCATGCCGCCCTACAATTATCCAGAGGTTAGTCTTTTGACGCCAGGGGTGTGAGGATCAAGTTAGTTAGCTTAATGTGTAACCAGACTAACCTTGTAGTTAAAGGATGAAGACTGTTAGTTATTCTGTAAATTAGTAAACTGTAGTTCTTATGTAAATCTTCCTGGGAAGCTCTGTGGACTTACTTATATGATTATCTATGTTTAATAGTAATTTGAGTTACTCATCATATTTGTAGTATAATCATTAATCGAACTGTTTACTTCAAAGCGAGTGGTCGTCGACGCCTTCTGTAGATTATCTCTATAGTAGGAACTGTGAGGCCAGTTTCTATCATAGAGTGGTTTACACGGCGGGACTGTTGCGACCTCGCGACTTCGGGGCGTAACAACAATCCCAAGGTATATAGCCATAGAACCTATAGAATGGCACCCTTGAGAGGCACTATAGCTACGTCATTTGAACCAATCACCCAGTTTAACCTCCTTGAGCCGGAGGAGCTGTTAGACGAAGACTTGAGTTAGATGAGATTGCGGAGGATGATGAGGAGTTGGATGATGAAGGGTTTGGTGAGGATGAGGAAGTTGATTATTACCAAATACAGGGACAAGGATATCGAGTCCCTCGAGGATTAGACAATGTCAAGGTGCAAATTTCGCCCTTCAGTGGGAATGGAGATACCGATGAATACTTGGAGTGGGAAGAAAAAGTCGAGAAGGTGTTTGACTGTTAGGAATATACGAATGCTGTTAAGGTCCAACTTGCTGCACTGGAGTTTACTGGGTATGCGACAATATGGTGCAAAAATCTGAATGTAGCTCGATTGAGGGATAGAAGGCGAAGTGTTAGAAGTTGGGATGAGATGAAAAGGTTACTATGAGGCAAATTTGTGCTTGAAACGTACTTGCAAGATAAGTTTGCAAAGTTGCAAGAGCTTTGCTAAAGAGGCCGATCTATTGATGACTATGTTAGAGAGTTCTAGATGTTGATGATCAAAGCCGACGTGGAAGAACCAGAGGCCCGTACCATATCAAGGTTCATTTTTGGACTTGAGTATGAGATTCATAATATTATGAAAGTACAGAGGTTTTATACCTTAGAAGAGGCGATCAAGATCATGCAGAGAGTTGAAAAGCAGAGGAGAAATGTTCCGAATTGACCTAGACAAGCATTCTCCCAAGCTCCAGCATTGTACCGAACTATTTAACTCAAGCTGATGAGGCCATACCAAGCTGAGGAAAGGAATGACTGATCTGATGAACATTGAGTAGACTAGCATGGCTAAGTAGGACAGTCAAGTTGACTCGAGGCTAAGCCGACCCCAAGAACTTATGAGAAAGGCTAGCTATGCGGATGGAAGACCAGCAAGGTGAAGTGTTTTAAATGCTTAGACTTCGAACACATGGTTGTTGAGTGTCCGAACCGATGAATCATGGTGCTCTGAGGAGATGTAGTGGATAGCATCGACGGGAGTGAGCTCGAGGAGGAAAAGGATGTTCGAAAGGCATAAGCTGAAGAGGAAGAGGGGACTTGTGTTTATGCCGACCTGGGAGAAGTGATGACCCTAGTTTTGAGATGAGTCTTGAGTTTCTTGCCGAACTCTAAGGAGGACCAAAGGGAGAATTTGTTCCATATAAAGTGTACTGTCAAAGGCTAATTACGCACGATCATAGTGGATGGAGGAAGTTGGATCAATTTTGTTGCACAATCCCTTGTGCAGAGGTTAGGTTTGTCGACCCCAAAGCATTTCCGACCTTACAAGTTGTATTGGTTTCATGATAAGGGTGTTTTGCACGTGATTGAACAAGTGATCATGTAGTTCAGTGTTGGAAATGTATACAGCGACGAAGTGGTGTGCGATGTCATCCTCATGGGAGCTTTACACCTATTACTTGGACGACCTTAGTTGTTTGATCGACATGTTATGCACGACAGGTATAAGATCACATATGCCTATGTTAAGGATAGAAGGAGGATAGTGTTGAAAATCCTAATCTCGTCCCAAGTAAATGAAACCCATAATTACCTCACCCGAGTTAGTAAGAAAAAACCCTTTGTGATGAGTGGCAGGGAGCTCCAATCTGTTGAGAAAACTAATGAACTAATGTTCTTATTGGTTAGACAATTGATGGAGATGAGGGAATTATAGGAAGTTGCGGAAGAAATCTAACGCTTGTTAAATGAGTTTTCTAACCTGTTTTTGGAAGAATTGTCCAGAGGACTACCACCAGTCCAAGGCATAGAGCACTGTATTGATCTACAGCAGGCACCGCCCTGCTTAATCGACCTGCATATAAGATGAATCTTGAGCAGGATGCTGAGTTGAAAAGTTAGGTGGATGAACTCATTGAGCGAGGATATGTGAAGGAGAGCATGAGCCCTTGTGTTGTACCAGCTCTGCTTGTTTCGAAGAAGGATGGTTCATAGTGCATGTACATTGACAACCGAGCAATCAACAAAATTACTATTAAGTATAGATTCCCGATAGTAAGGCTTGATGATATGTTGGATGAGTTTCATGAGGCAAAGATATTTTCAAAGATAGATCTGCAGAGTGACTATCACCAAATTCGAATGACGTCGGACGATGAATGGAAGATTGCATTTAAAACTAGACACAGACTCTATGAATGGTTGGTTATGCCGTTCAGACTTACTAATGCGCTAAGCACATTTATGAGGTTAATGAACCATGTAATGCAGTCCCTAATTGAGAGATGTGTGGTTGTATACTTTAATGACATATTAATGTATAGTGCCGACTTAAACAACCATGTTCAATATCTTCGCAAAGTATTTAACATTTTGCGAGTTGAGAAGTTGTATGGAAATGTAAAGAAGTGTATGTTTTGCCAGAAAGAGGTGATTTTCCTAGGGTTTGTAGTGTCAGGGGAAGGAATCTAAGCAAATGAGGAGAAGATCTGAGTTGTTCTAGACTGGTCGACGGTGAAGAATGTCACTGAAGTATGAAGTTTCCATAACTTAGCTTCATTTTATAGGCGATTTATCAACGACTTTAGTACAATAGCCATCCCATTGATTAAGTTAACAAAGAAGAATGAAGGGTTCAGGCGGAACGATCGAGCTGAGCGAAGTTTTAAGGAAATTAAGGAGAAGCTCACTTTGGCACCTATCCTTTCACTACCAGATTTTGACAAGCCTTTCGAATTAAAGTACGACGCATTAGGAGTTGGGATTGGTGCTATCTTGATGCAAGGACGATGACTTGTCGCTTACCACAGGGAGAAATTGAGTAGCCCAGCCCTGAATTATTCTGTGTACGAGAAGGAGATGTACTCCATTTTCCAAGCCCTTATTGTTTGGCAACATTATTTGTTGCCGCGAGAGTTTGTTATTTACACTAATCACGAATCTTTGAAGCATCTTGGGAATTAGAACAAGCTTTTGAAGAGACAAGCTAAGTGGTTGGAGTTCATGGAAGGTTTCTCGTATGTCATCCGGTACAAGAAGGGAAGTGTAAATGTAGTTGTTGACACTCTATCACAATGACAAACCTTACTCACTACTTTGCAAACAAAACTATTTGGATTCTTACTTATCACTAAGCAGTATGCTAATGACCCTCACTTCGGTTTCATTGTTGGACAGTGTCGTGAAGGACTAGTTGTTGGAGGATATTATCTTTAGGATGGCTATCTGTTCAAAGATCGCAGTCTATGTATTCCAAATTGCTCCACACATGAACTGTTGGTTTGGGAAGCTCACAACGATGGACTTTCTAGCCACTTTAAGGAGGTCAAAATAGTCAATTTGTTGAAAGATAATTTTTACTGGTAAAGTCTGGCCAAGGGTGTTCATAAGGTAGTCGAATGTTGTGAAGTATGTAAGTGTGCTAAGAGGAAGAGAGTACCCTATGGAGAGTTCATGCCTCTACCAACACCTACCTTACCATAGGCTAACCTCATTATGGACTTTATCTTAGAGTTACCCTAAACATCCAGAGGGAAAGATTCTATTTTTGTTATAGTGGACCATTTCAGTAAGATGACACACTTTATTTTGTGTCATCAGACTAACAATGCTTTATATATAGATGATTTTTTTATAGGAGGTTGTTTGACTACATGAAGTACTGAAAACTATTGTCTCAGATTAAGACACAAAATTTTTAAGCTATTTTTAGAAGAATTTTTGGAGGAGACTCGGGACTAAATTAACGTTCAGCTCTAGTAGCCACCCCTAGACTGATGGCTAAACTGAAGTGGTGAACAGGACACTAGGTAATTTGCTCAAATCTATTGTAGGGAAGAACTTAAGGGATTGGGATCTGTGCTTTCTAATCGTAGAGTTTGCATACAATTGAACTGTCCACAGCACTTCAATAAAGACCCCATTCGAGGTTGTCTATGGCCTTAACCTAACCATTCCCCTAGACATGATCAGCACCTTAGCAACTAATAAAGAAAGTGAATCCAAAGTGGACTGAGCACAAGAATTGCATGAGCTACACCAGTCTGGCACAAGGAAGATCGCCAAGTTCAATAATCAATAACAAGAGATTAGCAGTTAAGGTCGTTGAACTATTTCTTTCCAGCCAAGAGACTTAGTATGAATTTACCTCAGCCGAGAGCGATTCTTGCACTTAAGACAAAGCAAACTATCACCTTAAGCTGACTGCCCATTCAAGGTCCTGAAGAAGATTAACTGTAACTCTTACCAGATTGAGTTGCTTGATGACTATGGTGTCTCTTTTACCTTCAATGTATCCGATCTGATTCCCCATCAACCAATAGAAGAAAACCTTATGAGCGCCCCAGAAGAACGAGTAGAAACCGCTTTCGATTTGAGAACAAATCTTTTCGACCCCCAGGCAGATGATAGGAATCAATACCCTAGGTCGATCATAAGAAGCTGAGTTCGAGGACTTCAAGGGCTCGCATGCAAAATACTGACTTTAAGCCATAGTCGAGAGGGGGACTCCTATCGTGATCCGACCCCTAACTGACCTGTTTGCCAGATCCTCACGTATGTCCAACATGTTCCTACCCAACAGCGAAGTCCTAATCCAAAAGACAGCCCAGAATAGCCGAGCTGAGCTTCGGACCTGACCATTGGTGCCTGACTCCAATTTAGCTTTCCTAACCAGATTGATTGGCTCCTAACCTGATCTAGATTAGGTCAGCCCCTAATTACTAGCACTTCCTGTTTTGACTATGTTGTATCATACTCTTGATGTACAGCCATAAAGTGACACGTACTTCTGACACGACGTTCCAAAATGATCTTCTGTTTTCTGTACTGAATATTCTTTGTCCTTTTTATCCCTTTTTAGCATGATTCATATGACGTAATTATAAAATACCCTTTTGTCATTTCATGCATGTGAAATAACCTTAGTGGGCAAGTATATAAACCCTCACATTCTTTGTATGCAGACATCTAACTTTCAATATAGAATTATTCACTTTGAACAACTTTAATGTTCTCGTTATCATTCAACTCTTATCTATTTCTTTTACTAAGGAGTAGTGGTGAGTGACCCTTTAATTTAGACTGGTGTATCATATCCGACGGATTGTTGGTTGAGTATGATCAGGTGGTATGTCATATCCATTCGGTAGCTGCCCGGACTTTGCTAGCCTTCTTCCTTATTTCTTTTCGGTTCACTTCATTATGGTGTCTCTCTGTGTGTCCGACCCCAGAGATGCATCAGATAAATACTTACATAGCAAAACATTCTAAGCAAATAGATTTATTAGTATTACACTCCGTATGTATGTTTAAATGGTGGGTAAGTACCAATTAAAAAATCACTAACCATATTGGCGGTGGAAAGTTGAAGAGTTTATGCTCGTATCGACAAAGGCATAAGATTCAACCAACCTCGACAAAGTTAAAAAATCAAACAAGATATTAAGGATAATCATTTGATCTTCTTATAATTTCTTTGTACAACTAAAACTCCTTTTATATGCATAAATATTTGGTAAATTCTACTCCATTTCTCATGTAAACCAAATTCCATCGTAAAATTGAGGGATAATTTTGAATTCACTATCCCAAATTTAAATTTTTTTGCAATTATACATTTCAATTATTTGATTTTTAAACTTGATGTCAAAAGGGGTTTTCTCTATAAAATATGAATAAAAATCGTGCTAAAACCCCAACTAGCTAAAGATGTGTACTTTTATGTTTTAGATCCATAAGGTTACATGGTATTAACATCATCGCAAATGTGGGGTTTTAACTGATGTTGTCATGTGAGTGATGTGTGAGTCTTATGTTATATATGATCTCAAAGGGTGATATATGGATAACACGTAAAGAGAGGACTTATAAGAAAGTGGTGAAAAAGGAGAAAAATGCAGTTTTAGTGGTTTAAGCACACTTGAGACTAGCATAAGAGTTATTGGGCATTAACCTTATTATTCTTTGTCAAGTATTAACTTTTTCTTCATTTAAGTTTTGTGTAATCTTTGAAAGTAGAGATTTTACAACTTTACATTATTTTTCTTTTATCTTTAGACATTTTGAAAGCATCAAAATGAAGAGGGATGAATGAGTGATCATTGACTCTTAAGCTTGATGACATTCGTCAGATCATGTTAAATGATTGACAGATGGGATTAAGAGTGATAGGCTCAAAGCGTAAGTTTGTTTGAGAGAGATTAAGAGTGGATGGATCCATCTCGCAATTAATATTCCAAACTTACAAGCTAAATTTCCTTAAATCATTCCGATTATGGATTAAATTCCTTAAGTCCCGTCACTTAGCCAACGAGTCAAACCTATGTATATACTAGCTTTGCCTAGTATAAATTTGGTTCTCTACAATCAGAAACCACTTTATATGAAAATTTAAAGAAAAGAAAGAGTTATTAAAATAAATTGTTGACAAAATTATTTAAATTAGAAAAAGAAAAGATAAGAGAAAGTCTTAGTTATGTCTACCTGTTGCCTCTATCTTGTTGCTAATTGGGGGAGAAGGGATGATTGACCAAACATGAACCAATATTGGAAGGCTTTGTTGGATCCAAGGATGCCGAAGATGCTAGATGTTTTGGTAAGGTTTGTAAAGATGCCATGGTGTAGCATTCCTTGAAAGCCTCACTAGCAAATATAGCAGTCATATTGATATGCAATCTAATGATTGGCTATTTGGTGTTGCAAGAAATGTTAATGTATGGCAGTACTATCGAGATCCTAAAACTTAGATCAAAATGACCTAAATATAACATCACAAATTTTGCAAAGTCACAATCCAACCAATTTGATGGGTTACTATCCATCTTTGTAGCTTGACCTAAATTGCTGCCTATCATAATGAAAATAAAAAAAATTGGTGATTGGAGTCGCTTGATATGATCTAAATTCAAGTGATCACGATTATGACCAAGGATGAAGTTATTATCCACCTATCACAGCCATGAAAATAAAAAAAAGTATTTTGTGTGTGTGTGTGTCTTATCTATAGATAAGATATAGATCTTAGTTATAATTAAAAAATATAGTAAGATGCAATAGAAAATTGGCAAGAAATGATTGTAAAACGTATCAAATACTATATTAAATGAATATAATATAAATAAAAAGTATGAGTAAAGGGGAAAACACTTTTACACCTCTTGAGAAAATCCGGTGTCTCATCTTCCTTTCTCTTTCTTGGAGTCTAGCTAACTTAAATAGGCTATCATAATGTACCTCCCACGAAACAACACAAAAGGTGTTAATTCTAATCAATAAATAAAGTAAACATGAGAGTTTAGTGAAGAGATTAGGGTTAGATCTCATAAGGAGACTAAACCCAAGATTTAAACAAAAAAGAAAAGAAAGAGAGAGAGAAGAGAAGTAGATATTTTGATTATGTAGATCCTGACTAAAGGCTGGGCCTCATTTGGTTTGGTAAGCTAGTATTGATTTACTTGCATGTAGTGATGCTTTCCCCTTAATTTTTTCATTCCTAGCTTTTGTTTATTATATACATAAATTTGAAGTTCCTATAAAGATGAACCTTCTCCTACATGTATGAGACCGAACAACATGAAACAATGAAGACCGGATTGGAAATAAGTTTGTTCATTATATGTAGGTTTCTATTTAGTGCTATCTTCTAATTATTTAAGATGTCGTAATTTGTTTTTATGTTTTCTATTTTCTTTTCGTTTTATTTCATGTTTGTTTTTTTTTTTTTATTTTGATTTTCAAAAGTCATGTTAGCTTACATGTGTTTGAAAAATCCATGTCAGCATCTAAAGTCGTATCATTATATGCCATGTCAACAAGTTATAAAGTTGCTGTAATTGCTTAGTTATACTACCCAGCCACTCATTAACCAAATATTTATTCTCTATTTTAACTTTTTAAAAGTTTGATCTCCTAAATGAATTTATTCCCAGACCTTTATTAATGCTCTCCTTAGAATCGATGATACCCCATAAATTTTGATATAATTGCGGATACAATTTCCTCCCAAAAAAATATCAAAAGTACATTTTAACAAACCCCAAAATTTAACTTCGTTGCGTCTTTTTGGATAGGAAAAGTAAATATCTTTTGATGTAGCCAACTCATAATAGTTTATGGGATATATTATCCTTCTCGGACTCAGAAAGTTGAAGTGGGTCTTAACCCTTAAGGCCCGGCCTTCCTCATTTCACCAACCATAGAAGCAAGAGATTGTTCTATGATGTCACATTTTGGGAGAATGTATTTGGATATCAGTATCAACGAGTTGGTATTGGACATTCAAAAGTATATTAAAGCCCGTTTGGTTTTATTTTGGATGGACCAGCTACTTGAATATTGTTGGTCGGCTTGTAAAAAGGACATAAGATGGAGATTTGAATGCAGATATTTCTTCAGATTTGGAAATATTTAGTGAAAGGGTTATATTGGAAATAAAGAAGACAGATAATACTTTCTCTTGCCAGGAAATGAAGAATTAAAGTTGATATGTCCTGAACATCTTTTGGGCCGGGTCTATTTAGTAAATATTGATTTTTATTCAATTTTGTTCTTATTTGTTTATAACAGCTTCATATGTTTGAAATTCAGTGATTAATGATCGTAATTTGCGCTTAAAATATCTAGTGTTGTCAGTTAAACCATTGTATGTAATTGTGATAGAGATAATCGAGAAAATAATTATACCGAAATGACACTAGTAATGAATTATTACCATGTTTTGTTACAATTAAAATGACACTAATAATGAATTATACCAATATAATAAAAAATATCAATGTACGTTTACCTAATTCATGGTTTCACGATTGGATTAAAATTACAATTTTTTATTTTGATAGCACTAAAATTTTACGGTACAATCATTCTATAAATCAAATATATTTTAGAGGAGAGGAATAACAATTTTATCTTACTGCATAATGCAAACAAAATAACCTCGTATTAGAGCTAGGCATTCGCGATTCATTAATTCATTCAAAACATTTGCAACAACTACCATTTCTATATGTTTCTAGGCATGCATAGAACGAAGAACCTTCCGGTGCCATTGTGTCTTCTCCGTCCATGTAGGACCGAATAGAGATAAAAGAACATTATGAGAAACTTCATCATTATATTCGCCTATATCTTTTTCCATACATTTGTTTTGAGTTGTCATCTTTATATTAAAATTTAACAACTTTTAGTTTAATTATGTAAAGTTTCAAGCAAGTTTTCCATATCATGAGTGAGACATTCAAATCCTTTATGTTTATATGCCCGAATTTAGAAATTCCTTCGTGTTTACAACAATAGTCATGGTAATATTAATGAACTTATTTTGGGGCAAAAAATACAAACATTAAGTACTTGAATTACTCATTCAAAATAAGAGGATTTAACTGAATTTCTGCATAAATATAAAGGGCTTGATTGATTTCTTGAAAATATAAAAGACATAGGATACGTTTATACTAAAAAAAAAAAAAAAAAAAACAAAAGAAGTCATGTGGATTGTTTTATTATCATAACTAACATCTTAAAATTTATAAAATACTACCATGATAATAGTAAGAAGTTGTAGATATTGTGACTTTTAGCGGCAAGTGGTGGTGATAAGGACAGTACCATGGGAAAATATTAACAGAAAAAGAGAGAAATAAATTTTGCGTTTTGAGAAAAGAAAATCATTTTTATAATTTCTCATTGAAAATTTCCATGGAGTATCAGCATTATCATTGACTATCGGTTGTGACCATCGCCTCCCACCATTATTTATCCTTAAAAGTCACTAACAGATACATCGATAATGGATAATTTTAGGGCGTTAATTAATTATAATCGATATCGAAAAGGTCAAGAAGGGATTTTCCCACACTTTTATTGAATTTCTGAACAGTGGTGAACTATTTCTAATGTCTCTATTTTGAAGCCTTCCTTGTACTCTTACAGTGAGACAAAAGGTGACCATACAGCGTTCTTATAATCATTCAATTACAGATCTTATTTTCCACCACACAAAACAGACAACCTCTTTAGAAACACCTGAACGAAGTTTTGATCACGCACGATGTTTCCTCAGGTAACTCCGAATTGGAAATTCCGAGTTTCAAGAAACCCTAGACATCCAAGTTAGTGGGACAACATACATCATCTTCCTCATATTCATTCAATATTATGGCTGGATCCACTCGGAACCCGAAATTAAAACGAGACGTATAGCTTTCACAATAGTGCAAAGGACAATATAGCTAGACACCTGGGAAATTGAACGAGTTCTTAGGTCCCATATTTGGCCTGTAGGAAAACAAATTTTCTTCATTCCTTTTTGTAGGAGGACTATAGTTTAGACAATTTGGATTTGGCTCATTAGCTTCTTCACAACCTTGAGCCAAAATCATGTAGCTCTGGGCTGCAAGGAACGATTGCGAGTAAATTAGGGTATGAGGAAGACATTGTGTATGGTAAGTGTGCGTGAAATATGGGCTGATCCAACTTGGTTTACGGATAAAAGTCTTCCATTCGATAACTTAACATTTATAAGATCATGTAACAATGATGAAAAGCGTGTCATGTGTTGCTCTAGTGTCTATTATTCAAGAACCCATGTTTCTATAAAGAACATTCAAAAAAAAGAATGAAGTAAACAAAGCTAATGTAACTGCATAATGAACGTTATTGACCACTACTCCTCTTTACTGTCCCTTTGACTTCATGAGCTTAAGCATTTCATAGTCGTAGCTACTAACCACATTTCAAACTCTGACATTAAAAGCCTACACTTCACTATGAGAAACATAAACGGATGAAACTTACCTTTGTTTCTCAATCCACTGAACCAAATAGAACGCTTTACTCACCGTAGGCATTGGATATGTGGACAAAATTTGGTTCCTCACATTGTCATATACTCCATTAAGTCCCATAAAAAATTGCATAAGTTTACTTTGACTCAAAATTTGATAACTTATCTTTTAAACCACACTCACACACTCACACTAATCACAAGAGCAATGTGGATATGCGTTCAATTGTTGTAGCTACCTACACTTTGATTCATCTATTTTTAGTTCAAAATTTCTTGTTCCAACTGATAAAACAATAGACCATTGGAAAATCCATATTGTTCACCAATTTCATCCCATAATTGCATAGCAAATTGAGTGTATAGGAAATTTTGAGATATTTAAGCTATAATAGAATTGATTAACCAACAATGGACCACATAGTGGCAATGTTGCCATCTAATAAGATCTTTCGAACTATCATTAGGCCTTCCGATCGTTTCATGTATGAAACTGATCTTTAATTTTGCACCTAAACCCATACGAACAAATCTACTCTAACTTAAGTAATTGTGACCATTGAATATTAATGACCCTATAGTCATACTAGGGTTATACGATGCCGATAAGTACAATTGATTTGAAATGGAATGATCAACTACTACTCCAAAATTACCAAAATTAGTGTTGCTACTCATTATAATAGGAAGAAGAATTATGAATTATCTCAATCTTGCTCTAATACCAAGCAAGCTTTCTAATCCTAAGGTTTTCTCCAATGAACGCGGCACTTGATTCAGTTAGGAAGAGAATAGAGGAGATAAATGTATAGAATGGGAATGAAAACTGAATGAATTAGTTAGTCTATTCGTTATGAAACACATATATATACAACTAATAGAACAGATGAATATAAGACATATGTAAGTTGATGTGTTGTAAATATAGAAATGGATCCTCTAAAGTACTTTAGGCAAAGTTACAAATTCAATCATTTAGATTGTCTCGAATTTTGAAAAATCAAATGATATTATTATGATGTTATCCTTTTCTTTTCTTTTCTTTTATAATATCGATGATTGATTATATATATTTACATTAGAATAATTTTAGAAGATCCAAATTCTATAAATATTAATATAAGTCAACATCAATCAGTCAGTAACCTTAGGATAATCAATCAAATGCTGTGGAAGGATTGTAGTTCCATTTTTGCAATTCCAACAACGATTTAAATGTATATATATAATTTTTAAAGTTGTGAGAAAGAAAAATCACAATTTAAAATTCAGGATTCAATCAATATATGAATGATAGTTTTAAGAATATATCTCTTTTATACAAATTTATCATAAAACTTTTATAATGAATCATATTGGCCAAGTTGAGTATATTATATAAAGATTTCTCTTTAAACATTATACAAAAAGGTTTCTTGTAATTGATAAATGAAAGGACGCAACACGTAATGATCCCTTTCTATGAATTAAGAAACTTATCAAAACAAATTATATCGAGAACTCCGTCAACTTTCGAAATTGCAGGAAGAATCTAACTTTTTTCATCGCATATCCTACTCCTCCCTCAAACTCGTGCAAAGTAGCTGAACCCAACTAATACTTAATATTTTATAAATAATTACTTACATTACTAGACAATGTTAAAACTATGTGAAATATAAGTAGGTAAAATAGGTTTATAAAGAATCTAGATATATAATGAAATCAATCAAGCCTAGTAATTCGTTCACGTGGTTCTAAAGGACTGGACGAAAGGAAATATCTAGTATAATTTTAAAAAATATTTGTAATATTGGGAGATAAAATCCCTAAAGGTTAGAGGGGAAAAAAGATTATAGAAATTTTATACCGTTTAATAAGTCATCGGACATTAATAAAATTTTCCTAATAAAAAACAAATAGTAACCCTTTTGTTTTCTAAATCAGCATGCGCTAAGTACGGTATAAACCACTGTTTAGTATCTTATTTTCATGCTATATTGCCTTAATTCCTTTTCTGCTTGCAATTTTCGATAACGAAATGCTACCGTGACTAAGTACAGGTTTCTAGGAGTGGATGAGTTACTGCAATCCCCAACGTGTTAGTATTATGATTATATAAATGCATAAAGAGTTAAAGCAGCGGATAACAAACGTTTATGCACGTACAATTGCGTTTTGGCCGAAACTTCGACAACTTTCCTTTGAAACATTAAGTACTATGATTGTATACTTATCTATATGTTTCTAGATATCTTATATATGTCTATGTAGAGTTTGCGAAGATGGGTTTACTTCTAAGAAGTGCTAAATCTCATGACAAGACTAGGCCCTTGGATTCGCTCGTGCATAACCATGGCCATATCACACCATACAATTTGTATTTCACGTGATATTCACATGAAGGTGGGTCTGCTCTTATCCGACATAACCACACCATTTGGAGACCCGCCAGTTCCCGAACCGGACCTACTGTGTATCAGGTGAGAAATCATGCGATATTATTATTATCCCGCTTAGGTATTAAGACGAGACCTTGTCTAGCCCTGTCTGTGCTAATTTAAGCTAGGTCCATGGGAACGCTAACTAGTATTCAAAATTTCTTTTTCTTTAGCTGTTGTTTAAAGCTTACCAGGTCTAAAACTGTAGGTAGGTACACCAGTAGTTGCCCTACCAAGGATGAGGCTAGAGCCGAGTCTGACCCCATAGCCTTAGAGAGTTGCATCGGCTTGCACATGCCTATGTGTACGGGTACCAATTATAGTCATCGATCTAACTTTTCTATCAGTAGAGATGAAGTGTTGCTATGTTCACGATACAATGGGTCCATGAATATAGAAAACGGTAACGTATCTTCACATTTTAATACTTTGCTATACGTGTCTTCACTTTTAATATTTTATACAGCTATTGGTCCATAATATTAATTTAATAAAATAACATTATTAGATATATTTAATTAGATATGTAAATAAAAATATAATATAAAAAAAAGTTTATATCTATATATAATCGTTCCATTTAGGGCATATCTTTATAGTGGTTGGACGACTGTCTGGGTGTTGGCAACCCAAAAACAGTATGATCCAGTTAATTGCCGGAGGAAACCCTATCACGTGTGTTATTTTGTGGGGTTATTCTAATGTATCAAATTGCATTGTTTGGCGGAAAGGGAACACATGCTCGGTTGGGAAGAAACACATCTTTTTAATATTTTTGGTCCTCACTTCCATAGTGTTAATTTTGGTTAATGCATTAATTGGTTATTGTAATTTTGGAATTTTATAATGTGACAAGATTTAAAATCGAAGTATTCACCCTTTTTGCTTATTTATTTATACACAACTGAGTAAAACTTCGGTTCCTTGGAGTGATATTCAAATTAATATTTAATACTTTTTAGCCATTAATTAATAAATATACGATGTGTATGAAGAGCTATAAGAAATATTTAACTAAACCGTTTGATGCACTACGGTAAGCATATATATAAATATAACAACCGAGTATGTGTTCCCTTTTGATTGTGTGTATATTACTAAACTTGTAGTTCTATACATACAAGATTGCCTTTTGAAATTTAAAGTTACAATTTTAGGTTCCAAACATTAGATTTAGGTTTAAGATTTGTATTGGGTTTAATACTTTTCTTTTTACTGTTAATATAATATTGTTTATATTCATTTAATTTTCTTGATTGGAGAAAATATGAGGTTCTTTTTCATTTATTAATATATATCATATTACTTAATAATTTTTAAATGTTACATATAGGGTATTTTTAAACTTTATCTTAGACACCTTAGAATATAAGTTTTAGGATTGATATAAGGTATGAAGACCTCGTATATTTGTATCCTACCTTATAAGAGCATCTTACAAAATATTGCTATCTAAAACCTATCATATGACTTTCAATACCAACTCGAATCTATCTAATCAAGCATGGTGTGAATTGGTATTCTGTGCAATAAGATTATCCCTTTATCCTTAATGGGCAAGTGCCTATCTTAAATGTTGTTAAATTTTAATTAAATTTTATTTTACAACCTTTTATTTCACCCAACTAAATATTAATACAAACTTGGATATCTTTTCCTAGAAATAATTTGTTTTTATATATTTTATTAGTTAACTTGGTGAATAGTTTTTTCTTTAAAGTTAAGTTACAATCTGCACAAGAGATATCTTATTGACAAAGAGTTGTTGAACCCACAAAACATGCAAGCAACACCCGTACACGTTCTTAGGCTCTAAGCAAACGTGATTCTGTTTTTATTAACGGTAGAGAAGATTTTCATAACCTAATGTCGTATATAATACAGTAAAGACATACCCAGCAACCAACATGAGACGCTAGCTTATTGTCTAACTTTAGTGACCCTTAATCATGCGAGGTCGTTAACACAGTTTTAAGTTATACTTTCCTTATAAAAGTACTTTTTTTATTTTTTTTTTCCAAACATATAAAAGTACATAAAAATGGATTTTTAAGATGTTCATTCGCATGTTTAGAGAACTGAGTCATGTGGGTCGTTGGCCAAAGTAAGTTTGTACTTTTATTTTCATTTTATATGTCCACGATTCGAGCTACCGATATAGGAGATGACTGTTTTCGTTTTCATTTTCATTTTTAGCATATGTAACTTCCTACTAAAAATTCAACTAACAAAGTCAGTTTTCAGACACGAAAGGTTTGAAATTTCTTGAGAATTAATGACCCATTTGGTCATGAAATACGAATACTCCATATATAATACCTTAATAATTTGGAATCCTAATATAGCTAATCATTTATTATAGGGCGAATTGTAATTATATATATATATATATATATATATATATATATATAGACAGACAAAAGTATTTAACTTATTATACATGGGAATAAATTTTCTAACTTTGCGAATCATAGACACTGTCAAGTTGAGGCGAAACTCTCGTTATTAAAAGTAAGAACCACAAATAGGGATGGTATATAAGGAAAGATGACCAATAGTTTTGGAGATGTATTTTTATCTCTTTATTATATGCATGGAAGGATGGTTGAATAGTATAGATAATATTTACAATGACATAATTGACTTATTGTCGACTATAGACTGGATTTTTTGAACATCAAACAGATCGTGTCAGGTAAATTTAAAATCATGAATGTGTTCTTAATTTAATGCTTTATTCTTTTTTCCATTATTATATATACACTTGTGAAATGGAGTATAATAGACTCGACCTATATCAAGAAATACATGTAGTCGAATCTTTTCTACTCGTTTAATTTATTTTCTTAAACTTCGCAAATCTCGAAGGAGCAGATTATGTAGAATATATATATATATATATATAGACTTGAATAGATGAATATCATATAAATCATAAAAATCTGAAATTATCCAACAGTCAATCTTTAACGAAATTATGTTATGTGCGAATAAAGTTTTAAAGATATCATTATGTGAATAAATAAATGTTATGTAAGTTTCAATAAAATTTTAAATATAAAAACATAAATAGTAGTTTTTTAAAAGCTAAACACTATCATTTATATTGTACATTATTTATTCAGACACATGATGTATCTGTACGTATGGATTCCTCTACCTTAATCTTCATCGAGCTAGCTAGTTCAACATCTAGAAAGTGGTCCACTGGGAAGAGAAGAACATGAATCTAATCATTTTTACTATTTGATGCGAAAGGCAAGAATCTCCAAGATGTAATTCCTCAATTCAAACTATTATGCTCGGTCTTGATGCAATGTATTTCGTAAGAACATTGAATAGGCTGTGCATTCTGTCAAGATTATTAAGAACTTGACCACTACGATATAGTATGAGTATTGTCATTTTTCTCTCAAAGCTACGTCTCATTACGTCCCTACGATGTACTTTATATACTTGAAACCTACTTAAGTGAGCAACTATTCATGAAACAATGGATATGATATAACTCTTCAAGTATGCCATAACTGCCCATAGACAAACTTTCATATCGACAAGGAATATCACATGCTCTTTACTTTGGTTGCGATGCTTCAAGTTGAAAGTGAATAATAAATATTGTAAATGATATAAGTCCAATTTTAGAGACAAGCTTGCATCTTGAATTTACATAAAACTTGTTCTTTACGGCATCAATAACCAAAATAACAATAAAAAATGAAATTAAGATTTAAATGAATGTAAGAGTGCCATTCAACTATTAACTTTGGCTAGTCAACTAAGTGGGTTAGCTACTGATTGCTCACCTAGCAATCCATTGATAGGGTTTAGGTGAACAAGCGGAGTTTATAGGCTTTTATAACTTCTAGCCTTTTGTTTTCTTGTTGTCTTAGTAACTCATATATACCTTTCTACAAGCATTAAATACATGCTATTAAGTGCATTGAGTAATATCACCACTTATTAGATTAATTTGTAAGATTGTGAGTGAATTACCAATCAAAGATGTTATACTACAGTGGATTGATTCAATTTTACACATACCTTTTTTACCTATATATATATATATATTTTTGGATTTTCCACTTAAACTAAGTGTCTTTTCTTACTCTCTTGACATCCTTGTCTCTTATAGTTGCATCCTCTATAATATGTAATCAAGGTCTAGATTTTATCTTATCAAATTTGTATTAGAAAACAAGATTAGAGATTTTGAGGGTTTTAAACTACAACTTGAAGTGATGATTTTCAAATATCATATTGAGAAATCTGATGGTTGCATGAATTTTTAGTTGTAGCAAGTGTCAATATGAGTGGTCTCGGTGCAATTAAGCTTGAGGAAGGCTTAGAATCTAGTTAGAGTCCATAAAAGATGGTAAATATGTAGAAATTGAAGAGAAGGCCCTAAGGTGATCCAATTAAGCTTGAAAAACATTTTTTCTATTAGGTTTTGATGGGGATTATAGTTGTGAATTATGGAAGATATTGGAAGAGTTTCATATAACTAAGTCATTTGTGAACCAATTAACGTTGAAGTAGAATTTATACTTAATCCACATAACTGATGGATTATTGGTAAGACAATATATTTATGATTTTATATCTCTGGTTAGCCTTTTAAAAATATTATTGCTAAGGTCGAGATTAAGGATTAAGAAACGATTACGTTGTGCTATTTATCATTTTCTTTTGTTGGATTCAGGAGACTGACCTACGTCAAGGACAACTTGTCAATAGAAGAAGGTAAGAATCAATTTATCAAACCATGATGATCCAATGGAAGTGGCAATTATAAATTGAGATTTAAAGGTTGGGTTATTATCTATATTACAAATGGGGCCCAATAAGAGCAAATTGGCTTGAAAGGTAGAATATGGCATGATGAAGATGATAAAAGTAAAGTTGTTGTTGATGTAATAGATGTTGAGTTAGAGGATGGTGGGTTTTTATTGTCAAACTCATGATTTTACTTTAGATTGGAACTTTTAAAATTGTTGATTCATATAGAACTAGTACAATTATAAACTTAAACTCATCATTCTATCAAGAGTTTACACTTAAATAATTTTACGTTTATTTTAGCTATTAGCATTTGAGGGTAAATTCTATGCATTTCTTCTTACTCACTGCACTTGTTATATCTCCTATAATTATATGCTAAATGATTTGTAATCAAATTCTTGAATTTGTCCCAAAAAAATTAGTAT
Source organism: Lumnitzera racemosa (assembly GCA_024138005.1). Taxonomy (NCBI): domain Eukaryota; kingdom Viridiplantae; phylum Streptophyta; class Magnoliopsida; order Myrtales; family Combretaceae; genus Lumnitzera; species Lumnitzera racemosa. Next base: position 83,909,467 of record JAMXBC010000012.1, read on the forward strand.
TAAAATAGGGTTAATAAACTATAGATTTGAGAGTTTGTGATCTATACATGAAGTGATGATTAACAAGTACGATTTGTTGCATGAATCTTGGGTTATGGTAAGTGTAAATGCAAGTGGTTGCAGTGTAATCAAGCTTGAATTGGATTGAGAGTAAGATTCCATGAAGGATATTGAGTGTAGTTGATTATTGTAAGGAAATCTAACCAATTTGGATAAATAATGAATTATAGGAGTAATTGGCAAAGAAGCTGACCATGGAATTTGGGAGAAATTATAATAGCTATATATGACAAAGTCTCTTATTAACAATTTTTTTTTTATAAAATATTGAGATTGAGGTTGAGATTGAAGATTGTGTAATGATTCTGCTATGTCGCCTACAATTTCCTTTTGGTTAATTTAGGAAGACCATGACCTATAGCAGGAATAATTTATCAATGGAAGAGGTAAAATTGATCTATTGAGCATAGGTCCAATTAGATCATGAAATGGGATCCATGAGTAGTAAATCCTTAGGTAATATAGTTCATAAAGAATGACAATCCATTGGCAACGTATTTTTAAATTGAGATCTAAAGGCCAGGGTATTATTTACTGTCATTGAAAATGTAAGGGCTAAATAAAAGTAGAATGCCTTAAGAGGAAAAACAAGCTTAATTAAAATGATATAGGCAAAGATGCTATTGATGTGTTACTTGCGGAGTTAAAAAATAGTAAGTTGTTACTATCATTTAATGGAGAATATATATAGATTGGGATTTAAACTTCTAATGTAACGATTCACCTTCTAGGTGTTAAGATAACCCATTCAAATAAATTTATGAACATTTCTATATAGTATCCAGAAGAAGAATCATTATGCCATCCTTGAGGTATGAATAAGGTTTACTTAAAACTTTGAATTGAACCCATAATATTCCTTAAACACTAGATGATGAAACCTTTATCATCCAAGCACCTTTTTGGTGTAGTGACTTAGAGTTCATTGAAACTTTGAAATTAAAGCATGCTCATGAAGAGCACTTCCAAGATGGATGAACCTTAGGAAGTAGCCATACCAAGGTACAAAATTGTATAACGCTCCATGCTAAAGCAGATGATACTTTATTGGAGTTCCGCTCAGGTCATTAAAATTGATACAGATTGAAGAAACAAATATTAGTAGATCTCGAAACAGGGTTAGAATGGGTATGATGGACGGGAAGTAAGATGATTAATTTTGACGGTAAATATGAATGGATATAACTCACCAGCATATAAACACTATTAGGGGTTTAAGCTTGAAATAGGGTTTAATATAACTCATGAACACTAAATGTTACTTAAGATTGAAATGAAAGTTAGATATAACTCACTAACTGATTTAAATGAAAGGGGTTTACTACAATCTTGAGGACAAGATCGATAAGAACACAGAAAAAATTAAAGAGTTTAATTGATAGTCAATAATTTAGCAAATGCTAGTTCAAGAGTAGCCTTTCTTAAAAGAAAAAAGATTCTAAAAGTGCAAAAATATACTTTTCTGTCTGGTTTCATATATTGACATCTATGTATGTATGTATGTATGTATGTATGTATGTATGTATGTATGTATGTATGTATGTATGTATGTGTCTCTTGTTTACAGATATTGCTATTTATAGTAAGTCTTAAATTTTAGAAGCAAAACAGTAAATAATGTAGAAGGCCTTAAATCCTAAAGAATTTGGCCCATAAATAAAATAAAGGAAAATATGTATAAGAATACAAAATTATACATTTTATAAGGGGAGTTAGCATGTAATCACTTGGCATGTCTTGGAAAGAGTAGTATCCAAACCGGATGAGGTTAGTAGTTGGATGTGCGGGTTCGGGAATGAGTCCTTGAAGTCTTGCAGTTTTAGCCGAGACACCAGAAAGGTTGGCCCATAATCGCCGAATCCTAGAATCAATCGGCATGAATCTCTTGATGTTGTGCCGAGTGATTCTTTGGTCTCGAATACTTGGTCTTGTGGTGTCTCGGCTCCTCGACTGACAACAGACTTGATGTTGAGTGTTTATCTTCCTCCCTCGCATCCTTTTGACTTCAGTTCGACTTCAGTAAGCATTAATAGGCTTTGGCTTCAGGAAGGTCTGCTTCGACTTAGATATAGTCGGAGGTTGATTCCCATCACAAATGGTATTAGCGTAACCCACTAGCTGTAAGTGATACGCTACATCAAGAGTTGACAAGGGCGACGGTATCAGGATGGGTCCAAACTTGCAAAAAACTTGAAGAGATAGATGGAAACGCATAGAAAATAGGAAAAGTAAACAAGCAAACCTTCAAACAGCTCCAAGGATATGGTACACCGGGGAACTTCTAAGGACTTATGGCTCAACTTGATATGATGCATGAGTTGATACAATTAGGGTGCTTGCTACCTAACCTTACTTGAAGATTAGAATAAGACTGAAGTAAGCAAATAAGCAATGTCTACAAAAAGGAAATGTATTCAATATTCTAAAATATGATGATATTTCGACTATATTGCAAAGGGTATTTATACTTGAAATATTAGCGCATCTTACCCAAAATGGAAAAGATTAAAAACGGTAATATCTAAAAGAAGTAATGTGCAAGGAATAATAAAGGGTATAAATGAGAAATAAAAAAAAAATCAATGGATTGGTGTAGTAGAATCCTTTATATGGGGCTTGGACATATGGTAATAAGTTATTGGAGGCACTTCTACCTAAAATAGACAAATGGTATGGTTACAATGGAGGTTGCCGGTAGAGGAGTGCTGAGCAGAGGTGTCAAGCAAGGGTACCGAGTAGACTTAAGGGTCCTTTCGAACAGATGTAGGCGTAAATGTGCATCGAGGTCTCGATACCAATACCACTAAGCTAGAGGTCAACTCCATCATATTCGATTAGATGCTTGAGGGGTCGAGTTGACGATGGGGTATGAATTAGGTTGGCATTCGACCATTGAGAGATGAGAGATTGCTTAGCTTTATACAGTGAAGTGGTCAATAGTGAGGATCAACTCAACTTTAGTAGGAGCTGGAGCTAGCTGGAACAAGAGGATTCGCTTTGTTAGTTCCTTAAGACCTTAAGCTCGGGCTCAGGTTTAAGGTCTCATAGTTCGATTCTCATCATCCCCTCTAATTTGATTTGGATTTTGGATCAAATTCGACTAGTCTACGTTCAATTCGACTTTAGGATAATAAGGATTGAGGTTGGAAATGTTGAAGGTATCAGAGACTCCATAGTCTTTGGATAATTCCAGTTAATAGGCATTGTCGTTGATCTTTTAGAATATTTTGAAGGGGCCTTCAGTTTGGGTGGACAATTTGTTCTTTTTTTTTTTTGTTTGGGAACCTCTCCTTATTCAAATGTAGCCATACCAAGTCTTTGGGTTGAAACTGTGTTAACTTCCTTCCTTTACTCCTTTCTCTCATTCACTTGGTAGCTTAGTCAATTTGCCGGGTAACTTTTTTGTAAATTTATTATAAAGACTGTGCTCGAGCTCTTGCTTTAGGGTCTTCTTGCTCAAACATGGGTATAAGGGTGTAATCAAGGGATAGCTCAAGGTTGAAGTCATAGATCATATCAAATGGTGTTTACCTAGTGGTGGTGTGTATAATATGGTTACAAGTGAATTATACTACTGGTAGACAGATATGTTAATCAGTCAAGTTCTTTCCTACTGTAGCTCGGAGCATTGAACCTAAGGTATAGTTAACTACCTTTGTTTGGCCATAGTTTGGGGGTAACAAGAGGTGATGAATAATAATTTTGTCTCCATATAATGCTAAAGAGTCCTCCAAAAATGGCTTAAAAACTTAGGATCTCTATTTGATACTACAATCCTCGTACACCGTGCAATCGAATAATTTCCTGCAAAAAGAAAAAAGCAAAAGCTGAAATATCGATAGTTTTAGAGTTGGACATGAAGTGTGCCATCTTACTAAATCTATCTACGACGACCATCACAAAATCTTTGCCTTAAGTAGTTTTTGGTAATTTGAGAACAAAGTCTATGCTCAACTCATTCTAAGGTCGAGTCGGCATTGCTTTCCCTTCTTTGGCTTGGCATTTGACCCTCTTGCAGGTGGAACGACTTTCAATGACTCGATGCACATCTTGCCTCATCATTGTTTAAAAGAATCGTTCACTCAATAATTTAAAAGTCTTCATGTCCCCAAAATGCTTGGAAAGTTCACTAAAATGAGCTTTCCTAACAAACAACTCTCTTAAAGAACATGTCAACACATATAGCTTACCTCCCTAAAACAGATACCCATCTTCTTATGATAATCATCTACTATCCTCTCCTTAACACATTGCCCAAATATGAGACCAAAATGGGGGTTATGCTGATATTGCTCCTTAATGCTCGCAAACCCCAATAACTTAGTTTATAACTTGGTAAGAAGAACATATCTTCCTGACAGAGTATTGGCATTACAAAGTTGAATCCTTTTAGGAATTCAACCTACCACACTTGCTGCTTTAATAGCTTGGTTTGACTTTTGAGGTACCTGAGAGATTTATGATTCGTATAAATGACAAAGTCTATCAGTAATAGATAATGTTACCACACTTAAACAGTTTGGATAACGCTATGAGTTCTTTGTCATATACTAAATAGTTCAATTGGGGTCCTTTCAATTTCTCACTATGGTATGCAATGGGTCGGCCTTCTTGCATCAAGACACTTCCTATCCTAATGCATGATGCATCACATTCCAGCTCAAAAATCCTCTAGAAGTTGGGCAAAGCTAATATTGGTGGGGAAGTTAATCTTGACTTTATTTCAATGAAAATTCTCTCCTCTCTTTCTCCCCACTTAAACTCGATATTCTCTTTCGTCAACTTAATAAGGCATGTAACAATGGTAATGAAGTTTCTAACGAATCTTCAATAAAAGGATGTCAGTTCATGGAAACTTCTCACTTCAACACAAGTGGTTACAGTCAACTATTCGACAATAGCTTAAATATTATTATCATTGACTCGCAAACCACCTTTACCTATTACATAACCTAGAAATACTACTTCTTCACGGCAGAAACAACACTTCTTTAAGTTTCTAAATAACCTCTTAGCTTAGAGTACATTAAGTACAACATAAAAATGTTCAGAGTGATTCAGCAAGTTGGTACTATACACAAGGATGTCGTTAAAGTATACCATGACATACTCTTGATCATGTTTCTTAGCATATGGTTCATCAATCTCATGAAAAGTGCTCGAGGCATTTGATAAACTAAAAGGCATTACCATCTACTCATAGAGTCTATGCTGAGTTTTGAAGGCAGTCTTCCACTCGTCTTATGGGCTCATCTAAATTTGATGGTAGCTAGACTTCAAATTAATCTTATTGAACAATTTGGCACCACTCAGTTGGTTTAGCATGTTATCCAAGTTAGGGATTGGATACTAGTACTTGATTGTGATTTTATTCATAGCTCTGTTATCTAAGTACATGCGTCAGGTATCATCCCTGTTCATTACAAGTACCACTGACACAATGTAAGGGTTGAGGCTTTCCTTCACATATCTTTTTTCCATTAGTTTGTTGACTTGCCTTTGGAGCTCTATAGCTTGTTTGAGGTTCATTTGATAAGCTGGTTTGTTTAGCAGGGTAATATTGGGTATCAAGTCAATACAGTATTCAATGCCTTGGAGAGGGTGTAATCCTTCGAGCAACTATTCAGGAAATAGGTCAGTATATTCATCCAATAGCTCCCTCACCTCAAGGGGTAGCTCAATTTGCTCCTTTAACTCTAATAGTCGCTTAACCAACATAAAAGTCAGCATGTTTCCCTTTATAGTCTCTCGAAGCTCGGTTGTACTCATAATTAAAGTTTTCTTAGACCCTCGAGCAAATTTAGCTTGCAGCTTGATAACGTGGCTCGGTGTCATAGGGTTCAAAGTAATCTTTCTCCCATCTTTTTCTAACACATAGGTATTCCTGAATCCATCGTGCATAACTCTCCTGTCAAAAAGTCAAGGTTTACCTAGTAGAATACAAAACGTATACATGGGTAACACATCACATAGAATTTCATCATAGTAATTTCTAATAGAGATCAGCAAAGATACTTGTTAAGTGACATGTAATTCTCTCTTCTCATTTAGCCAATGCAACTTGTACGGCTTCAGATATGACATATTTAGCAACTTCACTTTCTTAATCAGGTTGGTGAACATGACATTAATGCAACTTCCACTTTCTACTATGAGCACACAAACCTGCTCATTCACCTTGCAAGTAATATGGAATAAATTCTTTCTATACTCCTCTTCGACAGGTGGTTTTATACTCATCACATGTTGGATAACCAAAGTTAGCTTATCCAAATCCTTAGCAAACACATCTTCCTTAACCAATTCATCCTCTTGAGTGGCCTCCTTTTTAGGAACAACCTCTTCCTCAGGTTGCTTATTAGTACTATCTACCTCGAGCCTAGGGACATCTCCCTTGATAATCATAGTTCGACGGTTTGGATATTAAGCAACCATGTGTCCAAACCCTTAGCATTTGAAGCATTTGATTTGGCTTGTCTTCTTCCTAAATCCTTGTTCTTTCTAATAAGTTCTCAGTGGCATTTCACCATCAATTGGTTAACTCTTTTGTCTATCTTGGATATTTGTCCTTTTGGTCAACTCAGCACTGTACTGAGCTCAGACTTCCCTAAGTGGGTCGACTTGATTATATAAGTTGGCTTATCAGATGTTGACTCAACCTATTCCTCCTTTACCTTTCTACTCATAGGGTTATTCTTATGGCACTGTCCGGTGTAGTAAATTGTTGAAGTTCTACAATATCTCGAATGTCGCCTCTTAATCCAGTAAGAAATCTAGATACTATTTGGATTGATGGCTCATCCACTTTACAGCGAATCATAAGTATTTGGAATTCTTGAACATATTTATCAACAGTTCGACCACTTTATCTCAGCTCTTTAAGTCGAGCAAAAGTATTTTACCAATAGGTCTCTAGTATGAATTTGTTTTTGAGTATCCTCTTCATCTTAAGCCATATATTTACCTCCCTGTATCCTTCTTGTCTTCTCATGATTTGGAAGTTCTTCTACTACATCATGATATATCCCAAGAATTCTACAACAATATTCCTCACCTTTTCACGGTTTTCGTAGTGGTAATAATAAAAAATATGCACAACCTTTTCCTCCCAATCTAGATAATCATCTGCAACCCCAAAACCATTAAAGCTTGAGATATAAAGCTTCATATGGTTGGTAGCTTAGGGTACTCGAGCTCATACCTCTTCTCCTTTAAACTATCCTTCTCTTTCATCATCTATATCATCTAAGTCAATCCTTCTACAAACTCGTCCTCCTACTCCTCCACCTTAAATTAGTTGAGCTGAAATCTATCCTCTAGCAGGTCAAGTGGTTCATGGAGTGTTTTGCATGGCCTCAGGAGATCAATAAGCCATTACATGAAAAACTTTAGTCAAATTGGCGAAGAGGTTAGCTACCTCATCAAGTTATTTGTCCTTACACCTAGGGGTATTTTGGGGTTGTTGTCTATGGTAGACAATACCATTATTGTCATTCCTAATACTAGCATTGACACTCGAATTTGTCATTTTCTTCTACAAAACTTAGTTTCAAACTTCGAATCTGGGAAAACAACATATACTATTCCTTCAAACTAACCAATACGTATACTTTTGCATACAAATATCCAATTAGTCTGCAAATACAACAACTATACCAATGAACAATAAACTCAACCGATACTTGCTTTGATTTCATATATTCGAAACATAGCAAAACAAAGTACATAACAAAAACAAACTACTACTCCTTCTTCTTACCCCAACACTTACAGCTAACTTCCAAATGATTACAACACGTTACCATAGTAATTACTACTCAAACACAACTTACTTCAACAAAACCTCCACTTTGATACCAAGATGATCCATTATCCTGAGTGCTGACAAGGGCGACAGTATTGTGATGGGTCCAAGCTTATAGAAAGCTTGAAGAGATGGGTGGAAATGAGCAAAAAACAAGAAAAGTAAACAAGCAAACCCTCGAATAGCTTCAAGGAAATAATACATCGAGGAACTTTTGAAGACTTATGGCTTAATTCGATTGGCGCACAAGCTAATCCAATGAGGGTAATCGCTCCTTAGCCTTACCCAAGAGTTAAGATAAGAGTAAAGTAAGTGAACAAGCAATATCCACAAAAAGGAAGTGTATTCAATATTTAGAAATATGATGATATTGTGGCTACATTACAAACTGGTGTTTATACTTGAAATATTATGGCATCCTGCCCAAAATGGAAAAGACTAAAAAAGATAATATCTAAAAGAAGTAATATAAAAGAAATAATAAAGGGTACAAATCAGAAATCAATGGATTAGTGTAGAAGAATCCTTTACGTAGGACTTAGACACGTGGCAACAAGTTATTAGAGGCGCTTTTAGTAAAAATAGATTAATGGTATGGTTAGAATGGATGTCGCTGGGCAGAAGAGTACTAAGTAAAGCTACCGAGTAGGGGTGCCAAGTAAACTTGAGGGCCCTTCTAAACAGATGTAGGTATGGATGTGTATTGACGTCTTAACACCAATTCTACCAAGCTGGAGGTCAATTCAGTCATGGTTAAGTAGATGCATAAAAGGTTGGGTTAATGGTGCAGCATGAGTTAAGTCAACACTTGACCATTGAGAGATGGGAGATTACTCAGCTCGGCATGTTGAAGTGGTCGACAGTGAGGATCAGCTCAGCTTCAATAGAAGTTGGCTAAAATAGGAGAATTCGCTTTATTATTCCCTCAAGGCCTCAAGCTCGAGCTTAAGTTAAAGGTCCTGTAGTTCAATTCCCATTTGTAAGGGTAGAGTCCTTGCTTGAAGGTGTTCTTGGACTTATATAACAAAGTTGATAAGGACATTGGTTCTATAAGAGGGGTAGTGATAAGCTCTTAATTAACTATATGTTATATAGTGATTTTTCCTTGAAATTTTGGTTTATTTTAATAAATGATACTTAATTGAGTAAAATCTCTCTTTATAGGTTTTGGAACTCTCTTTGGAAGAAAACAAGAAAATAGAAATAAGTTTCACTTATTTCAAAGTTAAATGGAAAAAAATTATGAAGTTTGGAAGTGACATGAGTAGCAAAATGACTGTATTAGTTGTAGGGAAGATTTTTTAGCAAAAAAACTAGGTAGTGTTGTTTACAGCGAAGAGAAATTCTACACACAATATAAAAGGCATTTGTAAGGAATTTTTGTTAGATTTTTCATACAAATTTTAAATAGACTCAAAGGGCATAAACACATAAGAAAGCAACACATTCAAGAATTCAAGATTTAAGATTCAAGAATTTTCATTAGTTTTCATGGCTTATCTTTTTATGTTTACATTAGATTTTATTCAAGATTATTCTTTTGATATGATTAGTGCATAAATTCATTGCATGTAGGTTTTGTGGAACCTAGAATTATTATGTGACGCTGCATTTCATTAGATCTAATAAAGATCTTTGTTTTCTTTGTTTCAATTATGTGTTCTTGATTACTTTGGATTGATATTTCCTAAGGTATTGATCTAAAATCTAATATTATACAAGAGAATCGAGAGGTTGCTTACATTATTAGATCTAAGCATAATTGATGAAGATTATTGCAAGTTTAGAGATAAATTGCAAAATTTTTCTAAATATTTAATGATATTGTTACAAGAATTCATTGTTCTTTAATGCAATATTTAATTATACTACTGAAAAAAGATTCTAATAAGGGTTACTTAAATGAAGAAGAAAATGCAAGAAATGGGTTGCATTCAACCTTGGAGAAAGAAGAAGAAGAAGATAGGAGTGGGACAATATTTCTTTTCTTATTTTCTATTGTATTCCATATACATGACTATATGATGTACTTATAGTATCTCCTAAGTTTGTTATGTTTTGTACACAATGCAAATAAGATGACATGTGTACACTAATATAACTACTAGAGAATATCTTATTCAAAAGCTACTAGAGTATATCTACTTAGACTGGCTATTTACTAAATATTGGGTCGGGCTTATATACTAAATACATCCCATCAATATACTAACCCAGTCCTCTCAGGATCCAGTGTGACAACCCGAACCAATCCATCTTCATAATGCCCTTCACCAGATAGATGGGTATTTCCAAAGACACATATTACCATAATCTAAAGTCTTCCTTATCTTATCCTCTTCCATTAGGGGTTCCTTTATGATCTTATCTCCTTTAATTAAGGATTCACAACCACGAAAACTTAACCCTTGAACATCCTTTGAAACCCTAGTATCATCCTTCCTCCCTTTGAAGAACCTTGACCACAAGGTTAAATGTAGAAACCATAGCTGCAGATCTAACATAAATTCCCAAGTCACATCTGATGGAGTTTTGTCCTTCTAGTGAACTAAACCTATAACATCTCTTCGTTTGTGTGCACAAGTAAAAGAGATGAGGACGCAAGTTTATATTGTTAAAACTTCTTCAACTAGGAGACATGAAAATTCCGATACACACCTAAACCTTTCGATAAGGTCAAGTGGTAAGCTATTTGACCAATTCTATTAGTAATTTGAAATGGCCCATAGTATTTAGGTGAGAGCTTGAGTATTCTTGTTTGCTTGTGGATGTCCTACGATAGGGTTGCAACTTTAGGAGTACCCAGTTAATAATGTCAAACTCTCTATCCGTCCTCTTCTTATTAACATACTATCCTATGCAGTTCTAAGCTCTAGCTAGATGAAACTTGAATATCTTTGAAGTTTTTTTGCGTTCTGTCAACATTAAGTCTACTATAGTGTTGACTGAGTCTCCTAGTATATATGAAATGTCATGACCTTAAGGAGCCTAGAAAATTACCTAAAATTTTTATATTACGTGTGCACTTATAATATAAAAACGGTCTTACAAACAAAAAATTGCAAGACTCTAAATAATTAATTACTAGCGTTTTCAAACCTTATATTCATTAAATTATTATAAAATATAAATAACTATGAATATTTAATATTCTACAATTCCTTAAAATCGCAAAGAATCGGTATCCCTTACTAAATGATAAGATCATAGAGTAAAGATCTAAAATTTAAGCTCATAAAAATTATAATATCAAAGTATAAGAACAATAATTACATGTAATGTTTTAAACTAACTATATAAATTGTCTTCAAATTCTAGCTTGTAAGGTATCATAATACTTATATACAACACTCGGCTCTTAACCCACGCCTGATCGTCTATTAACCTGTAAGAGAAGACTGCTGGGGAGTAAGTTTTACAAACTTAATGAGATATCCTTCTTACTATATTATTACATAAGTTATCAAGCAATTAAATACTAAACATTTGAATGCAAGAATAAGCAGTATGCCAAACAATATATAAAATTGATCGGTGCTGCATACAACATCAGATTTAATGCCCTCTAAAGTAATAGTTGGAGATTTGTTAACACCAATTACAACCGAGTTTTAGGACTTGGGTTTTTAACCATAAATTGTAATTTTGTATTTCACAAAATATATTTCCATTTCCAAAATCTAGTAGTACAAAAATTCTGAAGTTTAACGGTAAGGTGGCCCTCGCAATCCATACTCATGCTCTACAACGGTAGTCTCTAGACTCGACCCTCAACCATTTATAATTAGTGTCTCTAGTACCAAGTAAGCCCATGAGCCAAGGGTAGGGTCTTGTTGTATAAGAACTCTTACACTATACTAATCAAATCATATGGGAATCCCATCCCTACAAGGCTCTTCATTACCATTTGTGTGAGGTGACGGTTAAAACAATAAATGCAATGATCATGCTTATGTACGATCCATTTAATCTAAGATAAATCAAATAAAATTAAGTTAAATTATTAGGCAATCAATCAATATCAGCAAACCATCTAAATCATGTTATGGCCAATCATACAATCAATTCTTCAATCATCACACTTGATAATGTGTTTAGCATAATTTAACAATCAATATCAAGCACATACACATCCCCAAACCCAATACATCAATTTATTAATATATAAAATTTAGGTACATTAACTATAAGCATAAGATAAGTATAAAGTCATTGATAATACTCACTTGACCAAAGCTGATAGAAATCGTAGAAATGAATAGGCAGCTTGCCCTCCTGATTGGTGTCTTCTGATAAATAAAATAATAAGAACCTAATGAGCATCTTGATATAATACTAAATGACCTAATTAGTTATCTATCTTATGATTCCTGTTTTCCCCTTAAATATTAATTTGCATGTAACTTTTTCGTTTTAATTTCGATTTTTATAAACTTATGGTTGATTTTTGTTATTTTTTAATATACTTTTATGTAGTAGGGTCCGTTTCGGACATTAAAACCCACATTTTTCAATATAAATCTAAATGGTTACGAATTCAGTTATTTTGATTCGAATAATTTTATTTATCGATTATGAACTTTTCTTTATTAGTTTATGATTTAATTAATTTCAAATTTTTATATTTTTGAATTATTTTTTTTTGAGTTCAATTTATATTAATTTCATTATTGCTTCATTTTTAACCTAAATTTACTAATTATGTTGGTTTTGTTATTATTGTAATTTTTCCTAATTAATTAATTATTATTATTTTCTAATTAATTTTGAAACTTTTGGTTTGATTAAATATTTTAGGAAAAGTGCTAACGTAGCATTCGCTTATTTTTCTACGTATCACTTTATTACTTTTTCTTCATTTTAATATTTCCCCAATTTTGTATTATTATTATTATTATTATTATTATTATTATTATTATTATTATTATTATTATTAATTATTAAATATATGGGCCTTATATTTCTTTATGCATGTATATATCTATTTTATTATATTGTCTTAAATAAGTATGTTGTAAGTATGTATGTACTTGTATTTTTATGTACATTTATATATAGATGTACATATGTATCCTTACTTATTTTTATATACTTAACATATTAGTATATATACTTGTATATATACATATGTATACTCATAATATACTACTACTATATGTATACCTATACATGTACATATATACATGTATGGGGTGTATATGTATGTATGTATTTACATTTATTTCTTATCTTATTTACTCCCATATATGTATGTATTTCTACTATGTATATTTATATATACATACCATATGTATATTTATATAAATGTATATATATGGCTAATTAAACTTATAATGTATTTCTACATATAAGTATATATAATTATATGTATAATAGTATATGCACACATCTAAACATAATTTCCAAAAGAATTAGATTATATACTCAAAATTTAATACAAATATATGGAGTTCCTAATACAATATACTAAAATACATACTAAATTCACATCCATATATCAAGTGTAAAAATACACAAGAATATACAAAGAAATACATAAAATATTGTCAAGCCTTATTGTGGTTTCCTTAATTTAACTTATATCAAATTAGCCTACTTAGTATAAATTTCTCGATATTAAACTAAGAAAATATTTTTCTAAAAACTATTTAAAAATTTAAAAATTGGAGTTGCCAACCAATTCAACTGCTAAAAAAGGAAATTAAGGTTTTCGGGTGGGAAAACTTTAATTTAGTTACTGATCTGCGTATTTTCTAAAAAGTGATTTTTAGAATAAATAACCAGAAAAAATCGGGTTTGAAGGTTAACTTATTAAGACTAAGTTACCATGTAAAAACTAAAGAAAAATTAATAGGCTTTTATTTTTATAATTTTCTGAAAATACTAAAAAATATATCTAAACATATAAGAAATAACTAAAATGATTTTTTTTCTTATTTTTTGTTACAAATTTCTAAAAAAAAGGAAAATATTTTTTTATTTTTTATGTGATTGTCCTAAAGGTACCTACATACTCGCTAGTCGGGATCAAACCATTAGTAGTACTTTTTTTTATAAAATATTTAGTAGGTAGGTTATTTTTATTTTGAAAACTAAGCTAGGTCTATATTTATTTATCAATTTATTATTTAAAAAAAAACTAAGAAATCTAATTTTCTCGAATTAAAGAAAACTCTAACTAACTAAATCTTTTTTAAAACCACTACGTGTAAAAAAAAAAAAGAAAAAATCTTTTCTAAATCTTAATTGCAAAATACGTATTTCAACCATCAAATACGTAACCCAACCGCAGAATATGTATATTTAAAAAAAAAACATGATTTTATTAAAAGATACAATTTAATTAACTTTTATTAAAAAAATCATAACTATTTAGAAAAACCATGCAATATGAAAAATAATAATAAACCTGTACTTAAAAAATAGATTAGTAAAAATCAAATAAAACTAACTAATAAATAAATTAAATAATAATTTTTACCAAATCGAGTCGCGTGTTATTGTGCGTTGTAATCGAGAAGTGGATCAAAATTTGGTAAGGAAGAGTCGGCTTTCGTGTGTCAGGTAACGGTGCTATTTAGTTGTGAATTCCAGCAAGCATTGAAGTAGGATGGCGTTAGATGATCATGGGCTTCAGATTGGAATTGGAATTGGAATTGGAATTTGCCGGTATGTTACGTTGACTTTGGCTATTACATGTTCGTCAGTCAAGTTGCGTTGCAGAGCTTAGTCATGCAAGGATTTGGATTTCATTAGGGGATTCGTGGGGTATGGAATTTCAGGCGAAGGAATGTCGATGTTTGATTGTGGGATTTCAAATGTCAAGTGTTGAGATTTCAATTGTAGGGGTCTTCGACTTTTATGGGATTGGGGAAATTGGATCAAGTATGGATGTGGTAATGGGGTTTTGGTTAAAGGGATTTGACTTTGGCAATGGCGTCAGGTGTTGCATGAGTTGGAGCGTAGATTTCAATAAGGATTGACTTTGTGGACGTCAAGACTTCAGAAATTCGAAACTTAAAGATTTGGTTTTTGGTGAGGATTGGAAATTTAGAATTGTAGACGATAGGAGAATAGGATTGAATTGCGTCAGGATTATTTGTGTCTAATGGATTTGAAGATGTCGGACGCTTCTAGGATTTTTTGTTATATGAATTAGAGGTGAAGGGACATGTTGGCTTTGTTGTGTTTTGTGAATTATGGCAATGTGGGTGAATGTGTTTAGGGAATTGTGTACTTTTAAAAAATGTTTTAGTCCACTCACCAACGTACTATTTATAAATCTTAAATTAAATCTCTTGTATCTCAGATACAGAAGGTTTGATAACGATTTTTTAGAAATTTGACCTAACTTCTAGAAACTCTACTTTAATTTGGGATTTCTATTTTCCAAGCCTAATTCGATCCAATTTAATTTAGCCCAATAGTCCATTTAATAAATCCTAAGTATATTCTAACTCAATATAAATTAAATAAAAATCCATTTTATATCGGACCGGACTAAAATATTTCAATGAAGTCCAATTTTTCAACGACTTAAAATTTACTAAATTGATCACTCACCATTATTCGATTTGACACTAAATGATCTAACTCGATTTAATTTAATTCGATATGACTCGACTTGACTCAATTAGACTCGCTACGATTCGTCTTCTTTTTTATTATTTTTCAAGTTTTCCTTTTTTTATTTTTAATTTTCTTTTCTAATTTTTTGTTATATTTATTATTTTTTTATTTTTATTAACCTGGCTCAACTAAAATGAAAATGAAAATAAAAAATGGCAAAAATAAGATATTTACAAACATAATTTATATAAAAGAACTAATAATAATAATAATAATATATGAAAAAGATATATTTACTTGTCTTGTGAAGAAAAATCTACCTTTTCTCTCTCTTTTTTTTTTTTTTTTTTTTAGTATTGTTGAAATAGGCAATTGGGAGTAAAATTGAAAGAGGAAGGGTTGGTGAAAGAAAAGAGGGAAAATTAGAGGAAGAAGATGAGGGAGAAAGAGAGAGAAGTGGCAGTCAAAATTGTAGAATTTTTTTTTTCCTACTCAAATGCACTAATTTGATGATAAAATAATGAAATTTAAAGAATGTTCTAGTGCCATACACGTGTCTTACAGTAAGGAGGGGGAAGGGAGCAAAAAGAAAAAATAAAAAGAAAAGAGTGCATGAAAGTGACCATTTTAACTTTTGGTAAAAAATATAATAATAATATTGTATACATGTAACAATTATAATCTAGAAGGAGGAAAAGAAAAAAAATGAAAAATAAGGAAGAAATAAGAAATAACAGAATTAAGGAAATAAATAAATAAAATAAAATTTTGAATTTCCTTTAAATATTTGTAATACTATAAATAATATTAATAATAATTTTTATTCTGATTATAAAGAATATAATAAAACATAAGATATATATTGACTATATGACACATAAACAATAAATACATAATAATATTAAATTCAAATAACTAAATTCATATAACACTAATTTATTTATATATATACATATAATTATTAAATAATATTATCAAATTTATAAATTAATTTAGTATTCTCACATTCATTAGCATTTAGAAGTTATCTCTAATTGTTAGTTAGAGATTTTATGCAATTTGACATATTGATCAATAATTGTAATCAATTTAAGATTTATTTTCATTATCATAAATTTGTATATTATAGGCTTAAGGTTTTAGTTTTAAAGTTTTTATCATATTCAGATTCAATCTCTAATATTTACACATATATCGGGTTTAAGATTTTCATATATGATTAAGGTTTTGATTAATTTATTAAGGTTTTCTTTTTGTAATAGTTTAGGTTTTGTAATTTAATAACGTTTTTAGTTTATCTAGCCTTGTCAACTCATAAAGTTATGTAAGACATCTAAGTTCGGTTTAATATTCAGACTAAGAATTTATGGAGTTTATACAACATATGAATCAATGGTAGGTAACCGTATAAAATCTGAAAGGGGGTAGTGTTAGTGCTGGTGTGGAAGTTAGTGTTATACCACCACACTATTAGTACCATGTACTGAGTCCACTTTTGTTGTTCTTATCCTATAACAAAACATAAAAAGGTTTCCAAACACCTATTTACAACTTCAAATTACCCATTCGTTTATGGATGGTATACGGTAGGCAAGTTCATCTCAACTCCTTACAATCTAAAAAACTCTTTCCAAAAGTTATTAAGAAATACTGGATCTTGGTCACTGACTATGATTTATGGTATTCCATGCAGCTTGTAAACATGGTCTACATATGCTTGAGCTGACTACACATTAGTATAAATGTGTATAAGAGCAATAAAGTGATCATACTTAGTGAATTTATCAATCACAACCATTGTTACCTCTTTTCCACCAAATCTTGGTGACCTATCAATGAAATCCATTGAAACTTCCTTCTAACATCCATTTGGAATTGGTAGTGATTATAAGAGTCCTGATGTGGCCACATTTTTGAATTTGTAATGCTAACATACTTCGTACTGCCTTATAAACTTCTCAACTTTCTTCTTTAACTTAAGCCAATAAAAGATGAAACCGACTATCTTGTAAGAAGCTTGAGCCCTAAGTGTCCTCTTAGGGCCCCTCCATGGTAGAGCTGTAGCAATTTATTCTTCAATAGTGGTGATGGTCAAACGACCACTTTTCCTTTCTTATGCAAAATTCTATTACTTAGAAAATTTTTTTTGTAAAGTCTATCCAGCTTACAATTGAGTTAAGACGTTGCTGTATGCACTGTCAATAGCTAAGTATTACGCCCCAAAGTCACAGAGTTGTAATAGTCTCGCGGTATAAATTATCCTAGATAGTAACTGGCCTCACAGTACCTACTATAGACATAATCTACATAAGGCGTCGACGACTCCTCGTTTTGAAGTAAATATTTCAATTAAGAGTTTATCTAAAGTTATAGTAATTATCAAGAACTTTAGTTCAACATATATGATTACATGTACATTCCACAGGAGTTCCCAGGAAATTCTATATCAACGTAATAGTCAACTAAATTACATATTAACTATTAGTCTTTCAGTCTTAAGCTAATAAGGAGACTCTAGATATACATTAACTACTAGGCAAATTGATCTTCACACTCCAGGCTTCAAAAGAACTAACCTTTGGATAGTTTTAGGGTGGCATATTACTCGGAGTATTCAAAAATCAAGACCTGCAAAATGATCTATACAAGTATGAGCAACTACAACTTAGTAAGTTGAATTAGAGACTCATGAATGTATACAAACACAAACAAGATTATCAAGCAATTATTTTCATGTAATGCAATAAGCAACTGTTATCACATAACGTAGTCCGATCTATTACGAAATCAGAGAAAGTTCACCCGCTCGAATCTGGGTTGAGGAGTTTTAATGTTATGCAACAGCTCACAACGAAACCTAGGTTTGTGCAATAAAGACACTGCTCCTCTTAAGACTATCCTTCGAACCAATGCCCTCATTCTCACTGTGACTTCCTCTCCTATCACTTAGTTCGGCTAAAAATGAGGAAAAAACCAATTTGCGATCCAACACTATCCTTTTTGAAGTTGTTGGTGTTTAGTTGAAGAATCTTAATGATCCCCTACAGAGTTCCAATGCATGACAATTTAGGGCATCAGAGTCAATTAAGATTAAGTTCCATTTAGGGTGTTTAGAAAATTTCACACCAATTCAGTCATAATATACAATCAATCACAACATAAATTTTAACACGAATTCAGATACTTAAACACATGCATAAACTACTTACAATCATAATTATATACAATCCTAAATCTTCAAGTACTTTAAAATAGTACTCCAATATGGTAAAGTAATAACCCAACTTACTTGGAATTCTCGGTTGCCTAATCACTTAATTGCAGGTTGGTTCGTCTCCAGGTATCCTATAATACAAATACGTCTTTTTAGTACTTATACTTTGATGATACATATTCTAAGTTATAATTTAACTCACTTCTCCATATATACTTGTTATCCACTAATGATTCACTCTATCTTAGTTCGAAGTTTGATTTCTAAATTATATTTCAATTTCAATTTTACATTATCTTTAACTACGAGGAATCCTAAATATGCTTGAATCCTAATATGAAATTAATCACATTAAACTCGAGTATTCTAATATCATATTAGATCTTAATTTAGTGTTCTAACCTATTCGATACGCGCTAATCCTAATTGGGGTATCGGATTTACTCCCGATGTGAAGAAATTTTATATTTTTTATCCAATTACCTAAAATTAAATTTTGTTTCAGATTTATTATGTATTGGTTTTATTATTATATTATCCAAATAAACTAATTTTTTTCATATTTATTAAAATTCCAATTCTATATATTCCTAATTTCCTACAATTATAACATAATTCTTATATTAATTACACTTAACACTCCAAAGACTAAGATTAGGTTTCCACATCAGAGATTAACATCCTTAAACATCTAATTACCTTCTAAATCAGTAATTAATCACCTAATTAACAAAAAATTACCTATTTTTTTCCATCATATTAAGGTTAAAAAATTACTTAAAATTTTTAAAAATTAATTTTAAAAAAATGGCTTCATAGCATTGTTCTATATCACTTAAACATTTTACAGAAAAAAATTTGAGCTCCAAACTATACTCCTAAACCTATTTATTTCGAAACCCTAATTTTCCCTCTTGTTTTGTACTCTTCCCAATTTTTCTAAGCTTCTAACTGTCCAAATGAGTTCTGTAATTTTTCTTACTATTTATAGAGCCTTGTAGGAATTATTATGCATTAATTAGACAAAATAATGCTTAAATCTCTTCCAATTTGCCTTTTGTGTTGCTTTTTTTTTTCTTAGTTAATTTTTTTCTTTAATTCCTAACCTGCCATGACCAAATCTAAGTCATTCCCTATTCCTTAAATTCTTTTTTTGATTTTTTATTAATTATTTTATAATTTTATTTAATTATTTAATAAGTTTCTAGCTAATTTCAGGCAATTTAGGTAATTTTATATATTTTTATTTACACATAAATACATACGGGGTACAAGTAAACATTATTAATTATAATTTTGTTACTTTTCGCCTTTTCGATAATTAATAAATAATATACTTAAAATTTGAAAAATTTATAGTTTCTTATTTTGTTACTTATTTTCTTAAATTCAAGTTTACGGGGTCATTTTTATTAATATTTCTAACTATAGTTTATATTCTAGGTTTGATCGGTTCCTTTAATTGATCGCCTTAAACTTTGTGTATTAAGTTCGATTTTACGATCACTTGGCTTATTTTTAGGATTTGCACTCAGCTTTGCTTGATTTCCTCTAATAAATCAACCATTGCTATAGAAGTAGACAGTGTAAGCCCAACAATCAGCTATTCAAGTTTTGGTTTGTAGAATTTAGGACGATTGAGCAAATTATCTAATCCAGCCTAAATTTTACGACAAAGTTAGGAATATTAGTAAAAGTAATCCCGTGATCTTAGATTTATGAAAATAAATAATTAAATAATATAATATTGAATTATATATATTATCCGTTATTTATCGAAAACACATAAAATGAATTTCAATAACTAATGAATCGATATAAATAAATTATATGTATACTAAAAATCACGAAATAAGATAAATAATATTTAAGAATATTTATTTGTACCATATGTGAATTTATGTGTAGGTAGAAATATGCAAAATCAATTAAAATACCTGAAATATGCTAAAATAATACTAAATAATTAAAGAAAATTCACAAACAATTAAAGAAAAATAAAAAAATGAGGAAATGTCCAAAATTTGATCATAACAACTTGGAAATGGAAGAAACAAAATTAAACAATCAAAATTAAACAAATAGAAAGTGGAAAAATGATAAGATAAGGCTAATGTCAACTCAAATTAACGAAAAAGAAATCTATGCAGCTCTATGAATAGCTAAATTTCTTTAGAAGCTCATTTGGGAAATTTGTAGAGTAGAAAAAATAGAAAAAATCAAAATAAGAGAGTTAGGGTTTGTCTTTCAAAAATTACAAAAAAATTATGCAATTAGGATAATTTGACTCACGACCCACGACCAATTAGAACCAAATTGCTGTCACCACCACCACACCCCATGGCTACCGCTTGGACCAATCGATACCCCTAAGACTACCGATGGTGGTCGGAAGCCCAACGGTCTGGTGAGTTCAATTCTAACCTGATTTTGTGTAATTCATTAAAATTATGAATTTTATTATTCTGATATTTTATTGTATGTAAATTTAGGAAAAAATATTGGTTAGATTTAATTATACCTGTAAATATATTGTCCTTAAGAAACATCATAAAACCGAACATATTTCGAATTAGAAATAAATTATTTTAAAAGTGTAGTTTTGAGCCCAAAATTTTTTTGTAGGCTAATTAGAGCATTTAAAGCAGTGTTATAAATACCTTTTTCATAAACGATTTTTTTTTTTAATTTTTAGATGATTTTTAGACTTTAAAATGATGCATAAAATGGGTAATTTTGGCCTAATTAGGTAATTAAAGGGATAATTAATATGTTTTAGGATGTTGAAATCTGATGTAGTCTAATATTTATGGCAATTAGGGTATTAGATATAATTATTAGGGAATTATGTAGTATATATGTAATAGGTAAAAATAGTATATTTTAAGCTAATTTTGTAATTTAGGATAATTAGATATAAATTTTGATTTGGGATGAATTTAGGTATTTTCAGATGTTAATTGACGTTAAGAGATGATATTTGAAGTGATAGAAATATTAGATGTGTATATAATAGAAATATGTAATAAATTTGGTAGGAAACTTAAATTAGGATAATTATATGAAAAATATAAAATTTTCTCACGATAAGAGTAAATTCAATAGTTAATTTAGGATTATGATATATAGTATAGACTAGAATATTGGTTAGAAACCAAAAATGATATTTATCCTAAGGTTAGAATAATTTCCTAAGGTTTACGTATAAAATTCTTAATAAAAAATTGAGTTAAGAACCTAATTTAGAAACTGACTTCAAAACTGAATCAGAATTTAGCCTAAATTAGAAATAACTTTAAGAGACTTAACAACCCAAATAATTAAGTATATTAAAACCCTAAATTAAAGATAACAATAAGTGTTATAGCATATAATCAATTTATGGCAATAATGTGAAAAATGAAACGTTTGTAATATAGGGATTATTGGTAATAGCCTATACGAGTCACATCTTAAATAAGCAAGCGAAAAGTTCAAGTATGTTGGGATTAATATGTTACTATATTTCGAAGTGTTAATTTATAGTACTCAAAGACTTGAAATTGTATTTGATTGTGTTTGTTAGATAGTTGACTGTATACATGTGCTTGTTTTTGAGTTAATGATGTGATTTTAGCTTACTGTTCTAGCTTGTAATTTTGTGATTTGTTGAAATAATTAAATACTTTAAACTGGATTTAATCAAATATATGACTTAAAATTTTACATTGGATTTGCATCACAACTTATTAGGGGAAATTTAGGGTTCTCCAATCAAATACCAACCTCTTCGAAAGGGATAGTGCTGGATAGTATAATCGATTCCTTCTTCATCCTTAGTCAAACTAAGTGAAAAGTGAGGAGATTGCAATAAGGGTGAAGTTAATAATTCGAAGGTAGTCGTAGAAGGAACAGTGTCTCTATTGTACAAGCCTATGTTTGGTCGTGAGCTGTTACATTAAACGGAAACTATTCAACCTGGATTAGAGAGAGTGTAAGTTCTCTAATCTCACGACGGGCCAAACAACTTCGTGCGATGGTAATTGCTTGTACATGCATAACATTTAACTAATTTGATTGATAAACCTATTTGTATTTGATGTATAGTTTTAAGTCTCCATTCTAATATACTAAGCTGTGGTTACTCACATCCCTATAGATATTGTCAAAGGTGCTAACTAGGAAGTGACCTATATTTACCTTAAAGCTAATAACTGCTGAATCTTGGAAAGTGAGGAAATGCATCTAAAGAACAAATATATCTTAAAGGTATTAGCTCTTATTTTATAATCTTTCATTTTTAAAGAATGTATTACTTGAGAAATATATTACGACGAAACCTTGCAAATATTATTGTAATATTTGAATCATAGTGTATAAATATATTTTCATACTTTCTTAAGTAAATAACTTATTTAATTTATGAACCGTTTATTTCAAAGCAGGTTAGTTATAGACGCTTTGTGTAAATCGGGTCTAAGATAGCGACTGTATAGTCAGCTTCCATCTTAGACTGATTTATGCAACGAGACTATTACGATTTTGTCGTTTTGGGGCATGATAGATAGTTGTAGTAATTCCAACCCATGCATCCTAGAAAGGGTATTTACAGCTGCATTAGACTAAACACTCCTAAACTAAATCTCATAGTCTAACCCTAGTGGTTTAGAAAGTCATTTGTATTGGCTAAGGGTAACCAGCTTCTGCTCAAGTAAGTACTTAAGGCTATCATGATCAGTTTTAATTATGAAATGTTGTCTAAGGAGATTGTCCACTATGTATACAAAGGCCATTAATTCTTTCTCATATACGTACAACCCTTGTTGTCTTGGTGTTAATACCTTGCTTAGATATACTATTGGGTGCTTGTCTTATATTAGAACTGCATCTAACCCATCTCCACTAGAGTTAGTTTCAATAATAAAGGGTCTATTAAAATCTAGTATTTTTAGTACTAGAGAACTCATAAGGGAAACTTTGAGCTTATCAAAAGTAATAGTTGCATCTTAATTCCAACCGAAATGACCCTTTTTCAATAGGTTTGTCAAGGGTCTACCAATGGACCTATAATCTTGGATTAAACATTTGTAATATCTCAACAACATAAGAAAACTCTATAATTGCTTCAAATTCTGAGGTACTAGCCATTGAGCAATGGCTTTTATCTTTCTTGGATCAGTTGCAACTCCATCTTTATTTATGATATGTCCTAAGTACTTAATGTGCAATACCCTAAAGGAACATTTACTTTTCTTCAAAATTAACCTTTCCTTTTTTAGCTCTTCAAACATAGCACGCAAATGTCTAATGATGTCTTTAAGATGGCTTTTTGCACATATGAAGAACATTATGAGTTTTTGGTCATGCTCTTTGGGTTAACTAGTGCCCCCTTTTACCTTCCAAGGAATCATGAACCATGTGTTTAAGCCACTTTTAAAGAAGTTTGTCCTAGTATTTTTCGACAATATATTTGTATATAGCAGCTATATGGAGGATGGGTACATTCTAATTTGGTGGTATCCTGTCCTTAAGTCAAGTTTGCTAAAATAACCTGCCCCATTTAATTCATCGAACAAGTCCTCAACAATAGGAATAAAAAAGACTCTGGCTAGCACAGATAACTCTACTCTTTAACAACTCCTTAACCATGTTTTCTAATATAGTCTTTTACATAATAGAATGTCTATAAGGTTGTAAATTCACTGAGTTATCATTTTCCTTCAAGTGTATCCTATGATCAAAACCCCTACTAAGTGGCATGGAATTGGGAACCTCAAAAAGTTCATAATATTCCTCCA
Source organism: Lumnitzera racemosa (assembly GCA_024138005.1). Taxonomy (NCBI): domain Eukaryota; kingdom Viridiplantae; phylum Streptophyta; class Magnoliopsida; order Myrtales; family Combretaceae; genus Lumnitzera; species Lumnitzera racemosa. Next base: position 83,933,891 of record JAMXBC010000012.1, read on the forward strand.
ATAAATCAATCAATGTCAGACTAAGCTTCATATCCTCACTCTTTTCTTCACTAATCACAGAATAAGTTACTACCTAATATTGAACTTGCAATGCAGAATTTGATTTATGTAATAATTGAGTTAGCTTATTACCTTCATTAGGTGTCATCAACTCTTCCCTCCCTTCCAATGTACATGGTCTACCCTTCTAATTAAACTGCATTAGTAGTTCTTAGAAGTTTTAAGTGATTATACTAGCATAGTCAACTAAAGAAACCCCAGAATGAGCTCACAACCAATGAGGGGAAGGAGAAACACCTCTGCTTTGAAAGATATTCCTTGCATAACCCATGTAGAATTAGGTGTTCTAAATTTGCAAGGAAGTGTTGACCCATTTGCTAATGTTGCATTTAGAGGAGTAACATGTTGTAATTCATAGCTTAATCCTTTAATCAACTAAAGATCAACAAAGTTCGATGAACTCCTAATATTAATGAAGATACTTATCTGTCTATTCTTAATGTAGCCAGTGAGTTACATAAGACCATCTTCTTTCTTATCCTGTTGCAATGCACATAAAGTCAAGTTAGACAATCTAGATTCCAACCCCTCTTCAGTTGTATATTCAACTTCAACTTCAACAAGATCTTCACTTAAATCTTCAATTAGTAACAAGTTGAGTCTCTTTCCCTTACACCTATGACTAGGCACATATGTCTCATTACACCAAAAACACTATTTCCTTCATCTCTTTTCTTCCAATTCTTCTAGTGACATTTGTCATTTGGTTTTAATGTTGGTGAGGGGTATGGAAGCTCTTAGTGGTGGAAAACTAGGTGTAAGTAGCAAAGGGGGTGTAGGTTTGTAGTCGGTATGTGTGTTTAAGGTAAATTTTGGTGGTGGGTTGGCTTTTATAGTGGTCTAGTATTGGGTATAGGTAGGTGTATGGAGGGTATGTGCTGTGAGTAGGTTTGGTGAGTGTTTAGGTAGCTTCTAGGTTGGCCTCTTATAACCTTGCTAAGTATAAGCTTGTTGCAATGTATGTAGTTCAAACATTCTAATGAGATTTTAGAGTTCAAGTTTCAACCTAACTATAAATAAGCTGATTCGATAGGGTTTAGTTAGGGTAAATTGTGACACCCAAAACTTAAATTCCTCAATATACTCTATAAATAGGCTATATGTTGTAATTTTTTTAGGTCAACAACAAGATCTTTCATGGTTTTCACACAAAATCTAGAATGAAGTGCATGTACTAGCCCTAGGCCAAGTAAATTCCCTACGCTCATGACGGTTTTTAATGTAGAATAGTACCATTAAGAAGCTCGATCTTCAAAACGCAATGCAGCTAATTTAGCTTTAAAGGCCTCATGAGTTGCATTGATTTGGAAAAATTGCTCAACTCTAAACAACCATAATTTAAGATCATCTCCTTTGAAGGTTGGAAAATCTACTCATATTGATCGAGTAAGGACCTAATATTTAGGTGCATAACACTAAGTTAAGTAAGGTTCCAATACTGCCAATAACTCCTTCTATATTACCTTGCTTAGCAATGCTAGATGCTTCAGGTGATTACGATTTGGTCCCCTTAAGCTATTTGTTGAATAGCTGATATGATAGCACCTTACTTATTTAATTAATATTACTATTTATTGAAGGTCTCAGTAAATAACTTGACCTAATCATTTTCCTTTTGCTGTTGTTTCCCTTTATGCTCTTTGGACAACCCTTGAGTTAGCTCTTCCATCTTACTCTTTGTTCTACTTTCAAGCATGTTACCCACCCAGGGTAACTTTGATACCACTTGATATGGGTTACTTAAACGAAGAAGGAAATGCAAGAAATGGATCGCATTCAACCCTGGAGAAAGAAGAAGAGGATAAGAGTGGGAAAATATTTCTTTTTATATTTTATGTTGTATTCGTATACATGACTATATGATGTACTTATAATATCTCTTGAGTTTATTATGATTTGTACACTGTGCAAATAAGATAACACGTGCACACTAATATAAGTACTAGAGAATATTCTATTCAAAGGCTACTAAAGTATATCTACTTGGACTGGCTATTTACTAATTACTAGGTTGGGCTTATATACTAAAGACAGCCCATCAATATATTAACCCATTATGCTCAAGATTCGATGTAACAATTCAAACCGATCCGTCTTCATAATGCCCCTCACTAGATAGATGGATATTTCCACTAGACATGTATTACCATAATCTAGAGTCTTCCCTATCTTGTCCTCTTCCATTAAGGTTTCCTTCATAATCTTATCTCCTTCTGTTAAGGATTCACAACTAAGAAAACTTAACCCTTGAACATCCTTCAAAACCCCTAGACTAAATTCTAATAATTGATCTAAAGATTAAATTTAATAGATTTGAAAAAGTTATTAACTTTATTAGGGAATTTTCCTTATTAAAGATATTAGAGATTGAGTTAGATTATCTTTAATAAAAGCCACATGTATAATTTTAGGGGGAGTAAGATCTAAATACATTGTTGAATTTTAAGTTAATTTCTAATTTAATCGCTTTCTTGTTAATTTCCTTAATTGAGTCTCGGTTTATTATTAGTCTAGTCATTTCTAATAATTTATACCAATTTCTTTAAATTTCTTGAATTCGAATTTTACTAGTTAAATAATAAAGAGAAAGTTAGTATTAATAATCATGTCATCTTGAGAACGAAAACCATTCTATTAAATTATACTACTAAATCAATAGGTACACTTGCCTTATACTAGGTAGATTATAATACCTCTTAAATACTAGATAACAAAACTTTAATCATTGAGATACCTCTTAGTTTAGTGACTTGAAGTTTATTGGAACTCTAAAGTTGAGCATTCTCAACATGGAGCAATCCTAAATGACCCCCGGTACATCAAGGGATAAAATCGTGTAACATTTGATGCCAGAATAGATAATATCTTGGTAAAAGGATTCTCGATTAGGTTATTATGAAACTTATTATGTAACGCAATCTATAATGTCTCAAACTTTGGAAATTCATTTATCCAATCATATCATGGGCACTTATAACGGATTAAACCAATAATCAACTCCTAACATTGTTTAATTTGAGACTTATAAACACTTGCCATTTGAGATTGTTGTCATACAATCCACCATTACCTCTTAGATTACTTGGGTCTTGCAGCACCGCATTACTTGCTTAAGTTCGATATTCCGGTCTTCAAAAGATACCAAACTTACCTGCATTAGGAGTAACACAACCGAAGCTCAAGAGGGAAGGAAATGAGAGCATTTTGAGTACTTTGTGCTATTATTTGTTTTTACTTTTTTTTTTCTCTCTCTTAAGAACCTAGATTACTATTTGTTTGATTAACTCAAAAGGACAACAGGAGAATTATATTTTGTATTAGTTTCTCAGTCTTTTTTGTATTATTATTATTACTACTATTATTTCTACTATTGTTTTAATTACTCAATACGTACGTACGTATGTATGTATGTATAATTACACTATTCATATCTCATGCTCAATCGTTATATTACATAAGGGACATACTTTTATAGAGAAATGTAAATTTTTATTTGTTAATTTGTCTCTCTCAAGCATATTGTTATGAAGACTTAATATATTCACCTTTTTGATACATAAAAATTCAATTTGTCTTATTGTAGTATAATTAAATTAATCTGCTCATATGATATATCTTAAAATATGAACTCTATGTAGCCATTTTCAAATAGCTTTTATGGCCTTATCACGAAACTTAATCCGATTCAAACAACATGACCCAAGCCCTAAATTAATGGCTTGGAACATAAGGTATTGCATTCGAAGTGCTAATGTTTGTGGCACAATAGTAGCAATCTTGGCAATAAAAGTTGTGGTCATGATGATGGTGGTAATGGTTGGGGTAAAATAATAGTAATGATGAAAATAGTAGTGAAAATGATAGTACAAGAATGGTGATAATGGTATGGTGGTTATTGATAGTTGTTGTGGTGTCTAGTTAGTGATGATGGTGGTAGTGTAAGGGTAATGGAGGTAATAGTAAAATCAATGTTGGTCATCGTAGGGTAGTGATAAGAAGTAATAGGTTAATGGTGGTTAGTGGTGATGCGATGGAGATGGTAATAGTGACAATAATGGTGACGTAAACTACGTGATGGTGGATCTTAACTATTAGTACCAACATGGTGGTGTTTTAACTAATAGTGATGATAATAGTGGTAGTGGTAATGGTGAGGACAATGGTTATAGTGGTGTTGATGGTTCTAAAATGCTAGTTACAATGTTTGATCTCTTTAAGCATTTGCTTAACCTATGCTAAGATCCTAGTGCTTGGAAGATGTTTTGTTATGACACCTCGTGACGAGGATAAGATTAACGTGAAATTGAGCATTTAATTAACTCCACAAAATATTAAAAATATTGATATCATTTGAACCTTCAATCATAAAATATACTACACTAGGATTGTACATCTATGTTTGCATGTTACTTGACTACATGTAACACACATTTTCATTCATACACTTTACATTGCTATTGATGTGGCAAAATATCACAATCTTCCATTAAGTTGCATCGGAAACCTTTTTACGAAAGCATATAACTACTTGCTCTTTAAGGCTACTCATCTTTGAGATCACAAGACATTTTCTTTTCTATACTAAAGGTTAAATGAGCTAACTTGTCAGCTCATATAAGTTGAGTGAGTAAAACATAACTTAACAAAATATGACATAAGATAGCAAATGAAGTAGTTTAAAACATGCTATGTAACATGGCATGTAATGGATGCTAAGGTAATCTTTGCTCAACTTTTGACCAATACTATCTTTCATTGGTTATATTCGCCAACACTCTTTCAAACCATCTACAAAATCATTGACTAATACAATCACTAAGAACAATTAAGTATCCTAAGCCAATTACTTGCCAAGAATCAACATAACCTTACACTAATGGCTCATCATATCCTAAGCTAATAACTCATCAAGAGTCGCAAAAATCTTGGGTCGATAGATCACCAAGACAACGCTACTCCAATCCTCCTCAATAATCACTGGCTACTCCCATCATAACACATACATGTACCATCTACCTCGTAAGCATACGCATTGACTTGTCATAAGATGTATATTATCTAGTTCGCCAGCATACAACCTCGCCGGTAAAACTCCATATTTTCCCATTGGTATTCTTCAATCATTTTTCATAATGAATTTTCTTGGACCCATATTGCAAAAATCTTAGTAATTCTCACATTTGATTTGTTGCATTAAGATAAATTTGTTGTAATGATGTTAAAAGAAGAGGATATATAGGTGTGTTCTCATTCTCGTGTAATGTTCTTAACATTGTAGAGACTAGGCTTAGTAAGCAACATCCTTACAATTGTATCCTCCTAGAAAAGGGATGGTGTGCTTGTGGCATTATCTCTACAAACAAAAGGAGCTACTTAAAAATCCTAATTTACTTCTTCTTAACTTGCCTTCTCACAAGATTCTAAGTTGAAAAAAAGAAAACAATATGGAAGTTCAACTAAACATATGATGCCAAAATTAAAGTTGAATTAAGTATGACAAATAAATCTAAATGAGTATACAATTTATAAATATCAAAATTCATATGTGAAATTAATAAATAACTAAACTTCAAGGAGTACTCGTGCAATTTTTCCATAAAAATTGAAAAGTTATAACCTTGTAATATGAAAAGGTATCTTAACATCATGAAGTAGTTGTCACTTTTTTTCATTTTCATGAACTCCTATATTATAGAAAAGAAGTTTTTATTTTTCCTTTTGGCCAAGAGGGTAAAGTTATCATGTTGTAACTTTGTAGGATCATGTATATAAATAATTGGTCATATACAGAAAAAAGGATTACTTGGACAAATAGCTGCAAGTATACACATGTTGCTGCCAATTTGTGGATGTAATATTGATGCATTTCTCAAACCATGTGTAAATGTTCATCAATTTGATAGATATATAAGTGTTGTAATAACCAACAAATAAATATATCTATATATATATATATATATATATATATATATTGATTCCATCTAAGAAAAACTGTCCAAGCTGTTACAGAACTATTGAGATAGTTATCGAAGTAAAAGCATTAAAAATTTTAACATTAAGATGATAGATTAAATAGTCTCTCCAATGAGAACGTAAATTAAATTAACATATATATATATATATATATATGAATACGCGTGTGCGCAAATACTTCATCATTAGTTGCAATGATAACGTGAATACAAACGCAAGACATAAGTCCATGAGTGTTGAGTGGCGAATGGGCCCTTTTTACATGGAAATGCATGCGCAAGAACAACACAGACTTGGTCATTAATTTGATTTCATGGACTCGTTTACGTGTAGTGAGAATTATATAGTACTCCTATCATAATTTGTACTAACCCCAGAAGTGCCGCCTCACCCTTCAATCAGAAAAACCACATGGCTTGTCCCCTTCCCTCTCATCACACGGCTACGAAAAATATACCAAAAAAATCACTGACACCAACCACCATCGGATCTGTCCCATATCCAATTTATGGTGTTGGACTTTCTTTAGTGTTGCATGAAACCATGAGACCCTACACTTGTCTCTCAGTGACCGACCACTCAGCCTAAGTTGACCTGTCGTTGTTCCCGTACTGTTCTGAGCAATATAGTAATTATTGGTATCCCATATACACTCGTTAACTACGCAAAAACTTACATACATCTCCATACATTTTCTTTTGTTTTTTTCATAAAAATTGTATAATTAGCCTTGAATAAATAAAATGTTTCCTTTTTTTTTTAAAAAAATTATTAATTAGTATTTTAGGAGCAGTGTTATTGGGACCCTTGTTTTAAAACTACCCAGTTGGTGATGTTACTAGATGCACATTATATATTGTGTATGAAAACCTAATAATAATACACAACCGTGTATTGCGCCTAAAGAGAAGGGAAATTTATATATACCGTTCCTTAAGAAGATAAAGGAAACGTTGAATCATTTGTTTCCAAAGGGTGAAGAAAAAATGAGCAAAGAAGGACTTGGACTTGAAATTACGGAGCTAACACTAGCTCCTCCTGGCAGGGGGCAAAGCTTGGGTGAAAAGAATGAGAAGAAGAGAGGGTTTTGGGAGGTGGAAGCGAAGGGAGGCGAATTGGGCGGTGGTGGTGATGGCGGCGGAGAGGGAAAGAAGGCCGTACACCCCTCGGCGAAGAGCCAGGTTGTGGGATGGCCTCCGGTGTGCTCGTATCGGAAGAAGAATAGCTTTAGTGAGAAAGACGATGCCGAGGCGTCGAAGATGTACGTGAAGGTTAGCATGGATGGAGCTGTTTATCTTAGGAAAATTGATTTGGGCATGCAAAAGGGATATCGTGATCTTGCTATGGCACTGGAGAAGCTCTTTGGATGTTATGGAATTGGTAAGGGTTTGTACTTTTATATGTAAATTATGCTCTCATTTTCACATGGTTGCTTTATTTTATGTACGTAGATTAGAAGTCTAGATCATGAGAAATGGGTATTAACAAAATCAAACCGGGAAATATTTCCTCTTTTATGTTTCAGTCTCGAGAAATTTTCTAGGAGGGCGCTAGGCCTTACCTTAACTCCATTAAAGTTTAAGAATAACTTTCATATCAAGCGTACAATGTGGGGAGCAAGGAGTAGTAATTATTTACTGTTAATGAAATCTCCTTCACAAAAGAAACGATTGCTTAATTGATTTCGGAATTTTTGCTATGCATGCAAAGGTAAAATATATTAAGATGCATACTTATTTTTCATTTGCTACTCAAAAGATTGGTGGGATGGCACTCATTAAGTTCATATATGTGCTTATATCCTTGACCCTTATAATTAAAATAAAAAAAATAAGCAACAAATTGCAAATACTTTATGGGTTATTTCATCTCTCTATAATTTAACAAAAAAAAAAAAACACTAAAGTGTGATTTCATCTTTCTGTAATTTTTAAAATATATGCATAATCTACCAAATTGTCATTGAAGCCCCAAATCATCACTATTTGTGGCTCCTTTAACAATGGATTTGAGGTTCTAAGAATATTTTATGGGTTATTTGTATATTTCAAAAATTATAGAACATTAAAGTTACATTTTGAAAGTTTTAGTAAGTCTTTTTACATTAATTAAAGTAATAGTTTATGGGATGTATTTGCAATTGTCCCAAAAATATTTGTTAAAAGTAATAGAATGTTTCTACTCTTTTTAGTTGCATAGAACGTTTTTCTTACCAATAAATTGATTAAAACTAGTTAGAGAATTTTGGGAAATCATAGTTATTAATTAATTATAAATATGGAATGTATTTGTATCGACAGCTGATCAGGCTTCAACGGAAGGGGATGTTGGTGAGTATATGCTGATTTATGAGGATAAAGATGGAGACTGGATGCTTGCTGGAGATGTCCCATGGGAGTAAGTTTTATTTATCCTTATAGTTATTCCTTTTTCTTTGTTTTTTTTGGTTTTTTGGTTTAGACTACCTACCATAAGTAGTGATATGAAAATGACTTAACAATTGTATAAATTTCCTTCTTCATGTTTTTACATTTTCAACCAGCTAGATAGAATTTAGTCTTGTGATGGTCAGGAAAAGAAAAAAGGAAATCAAATAATTAATTCCTTTACTAGGGCGTGGTTTCTTTTCATGATGAAAATATTTTGGGGGTAAAAATGTTGCTCTAGTTTTTTTTTTATTATTATTATTAAAATTTTTTAATGGAAATACCCATATCTCCATTGCTTTTAAATTGAGAAATAAAATGTCACCACTATTGAGTTACCATCACCGAATCACCGCCTGCTCCTACGATTGAGATTACTTAGTATTGGATCACCTCTATTGGTCGCATGACTTCATACATGGAACAATGGATTTGCAATTTCAACTTCCTCCTTTTTAAAAAAATAAAATAAAAAATAAAAGATTAACATAGAAATTAGCTAGAACTGATTCAAGAATAGTATTGTATGAGCCCAACAGTTCTAGCAACCATCCTTAAAATTGCAATAACTTGTTCCGATTTTTTAAATCTAAAACCGAAATCGAGTATTCAAGAATCTAAATTGGGATGAGTAATTTTCGACTCCCAGTACACCACCTTAAACTTCGCTTCATTGAAGGGATGGAGTCAATACTGCAATTTTTACACTATGTATGCATAAATTTCCAGCTACTTTGACCTTGACCTTCAATTATCGAGGTATGTGCCGTTACCTCTAACTCCCCTAATGTTCCCCAAAAATTCCTCCTGTAGACAGGGTTATGCCAAGGTATAAGCCAATTGCAGATAAGAAACTAGAACCGCTGATGTTCAAGTGGTTTTGCCTACCCGAATTTTTATATTAGTTTTGATGTGCTTATTTTAATGAGTATTATCAGACTCGATTTGGATAGTTAATCCAACTATATAAAAGGGTTAAAAATTAATTGTGTTTGAATGGAAATTAAATCGTAATTGAATCGTATAGGTTAATTAAGATTTGATAATACTAATTTTGATAATATATTTCTTTCTGTTTTTTTTTTTTTTTGTTATTTTTTAGCAATGAATTAGCTAGAGAGAGTTCTGCTAAATTGAAATATCAATTAGTTTATTATTTTCACATGTCAAGTCTATCTAATTGGAATACGAGTTTAAATATTAGTATTTTTGTATATACCAATCTCTTTCTATGTTTCATATATGCTTAGTTATATAAATATCCTAATATATAGAAGAAGTTTTTTATATTTTCTAATATTGCTTTTATCTTTTAAGAAAAAGAAATAAGTTTACAGAAACAGAATTTTTTTAAATTTAATATCATTTACATGCTTATTTTCATTATATATAGATAAAAAGTCAATGGGTGCTGTGTACTTCAACGAGTGTTTCAATTAACTTTCTCTCATTTCCCCCATTTTAAAAGTTAGCACATGGACAATGTTGTCATAGGAACCCTCCCTGTAAAAAGACCAAAGCATGCCAGTTGCCAGTCTATCATCATTTTCTTCCTGAAATTTGTTTTCTGTTTCCTGCCCTCGTTTTCAGAGATTTTATCATTTTTGCAACTTCTTAATTATTTCAACATCGCAGTAAATAAAGAATTCCCGTTTCAAATATATAAACGGACACTAACTAACGTGTTAAAGTACTAAATAAATCCTTTTTTATATTTTTAATTGTTATCTTTTTGTAAAATGTATACCTGATATTGTAAAACGTGAAATAATTTGTATAATATGTCGCTGAATAAGGATTAATGATATTTAAATAGGTATTGATGATAATGAATTTATATTTATATCTATTAGGATTTTATTGGTATTTCTTCAGTATTTATTAAAATATGTGACGTGTTTTAATAATGACGTATCAAAAGATAGAAGAAATATATATTTATAACTTTATTACAGACATCCAATTAGCGATTTGTCAATTTATATTGCGCATGGGAAACTACTATCACGTACTTAATTTTTCGTAAAATTTTATTAGAATGCCTTACAAGCCAATCTTTATATATGCTACAGAATGTTCATGGAGACGTGCAAGAGACTAAGGATCATGAAGAGATCGGAGGCCAAGGACATTGGGCTGCAACCAAAGGGATTTTCTTAAGGGCAACCTGAAAGATAATTCCTAAAAGGAAAAAAGATCGCTTTCGATATGGAAAGTCTGACATGTTCTTGTTAGCTTATCACAATTAGAAGATACCCAAGTTCTTTCTATTATTATATTACTCACTCGAACAGGAGAATATATTCTAGTTTTGTTTATGTGTTACAAATGTGTAATGTCCAGCTTCAGATGTTCTAAATTCCAAAATGAAACAGGTCGATATGTGGAAACTATTTGGTGAACCTTTATCCTTTTGCTTATTTGGATGCTTTGATGTGTCTCTGTTTTATGTGACAACATTATATGTTTTGAATAATGTATTACATTGGCATATTTGTTGGTGTACATACATCATAAGTCATCTTTATTTTCATTGTAAAATTTGATTAAATTCTTTGTATCAATGCAAGCTAAAACTTACTAAATCCTTTACCTTTTCTTTAAGTCATTTGAGCCATATTTATTTATGCCATCATAATAATAGATTCTTTTAGAAAGAATTACAATGAAAGGGATTAAAGTTTATGGATAAATTCATTTGAGAAATCAACATTATGAAAAGTTCAAAGTAAGTGTCAATATTTTACGAAGTGATTCAAATAAAGAATCAACATTTACAAAAGCTCAATTATAAGATTAACATTTTACAAAATAGTTCAAACAAATTTATAAAATTATTATTATATTATATTCTTATTATAACCAAATTTCTTGTTTGAATCACTTTAAAAAACATTAATCTCTTATTGGAATCTTTTAAAATATTGATTTCTTATTTAAACTTACCCTCAAATATTGATATATTTCGTTATTAATTTTATGATTCTCTTATATCATAGGAAATAGCAAAATAGGTGACTAATTGATGTTAGAACACAAATATGGAAAAGCATGAACAACCTGCTTACGAACTTGATTGAAAATAAGTATAAACTCAAAAGAATTAAATGACTCGATAAAAATATAGAGGACATTATTCAATTTACTTTTGATACAAACATAAAGGATTCTACCTTTCCTTATATTTTGTGGACACAACTCTAATGACCATTGAGATGAGAGAGTGTAAAATTATCCGATTTATTCATAAACTACTCAACTTTGAGTTGATATTTACTCGAGTTCAAATCAATAGCAATCATATCAAGTTGAGCTCGAGTTACCCGAATAATTTATTAAGGAAAGCACCAACTTTATAATATTTAGTTCAATGACTATTTTGCAAATGTAATAAAGCTCGAGTAGAATTTAAGCATTTAGCCAAGTTTCAGTTAATTTTAAATATAAATATTTTTTTTTAATTAGAAGAAAAATATATCTAACCTAAATAAAATTAACCAAGTCGAATTTGAGGTCATTTGATGCTACGCTGAATGAGCTTTGATTGAATCCTCGACCTTTTTAAAGACAACCGGAGAAGTCTCTCCATCACGTTTATTATTAGTTCCTTTGAGATTTTCCAGTGCGCTTTGTTTATTGTTATGGGTAAAACTTGGAATTTTTTTTCTTCTCTTTTTTGGGTGGTTTGTGGGTGTAGGATGGTACGTTCATATACTTAGGGTTTCAAATTTTAGGAATTCGGGAATCGAGTAGTTTTTCGAGCTGTAATAGATCATTTTCTTGATGTATTTTTCATGCGAACAAGGACCATTTTTATCGTAACAAGTGTCTATACATTAAATAAAAATATCCATGTCAGGAAGATTTTGACAACGTGGTTGAAGTACATGCAAAAGGGCTTGTTCAAATCGTTAAAAAAAAAAAAAAAAACCGTTTTAATGAGGTAGATGACACGAACAGAAAAATCGAATTACGGATGACTTGAAGAGATGAGAAATAAAAGGCAGAGGATTGCAATATAAAGGTTGAGTGAACTATTCCTCCGGAAAAAAAAAAAAGAGGATAATAATAAAATGTGGATGACAATTTTTATTTTACTCACTAATGAGTTAAGTTATTAAAGTCGTGAATTAATTACACTATTTTATGAGTTTATAATTTTATTATATTTTTTTAGTTAAAACAAATATAAAATCATTTTGATGTAAATTATTAGTGAAATTATGAATTTTGATATATAATTTTATAAATTTATAATTTTATTAGTTTTATATGATTTTATACGATTCTACTAATTTTTTATAGGTTTAATCAGTCAATTATAAGCCTAATTTAATTTGGTCACTAACCCAACTCCGATGCATATGAAAATTGTTACCAATTATGCTATATGTTAAGAAAAATAAAATCAACAGGATAATTTGAATAAGGTACATGTCCTTGGATACTTTCCAAGTTGTAGTTTTTTTTTTTTTTTTCCCTTAACCTTTCGAAACGATTTTCATGCGAAGTATGAAAGATGATTTTTGTCGGTTTATTAATCAACAGAATAAATCCTTTATCGAACATATTAAGGAAGACTGCTAACTTTTGATTAAAGCTAATCGCTGTAAGGGATTATCTTTGATTCGATGCCTAGCTGGAGTAATTATAGCAAACGACAACATCTTCCTAGAGAAGATGGTAAGAAAGATTCGAAGCGGTTTAAAATTCCGACTAACCATATAATATCTAATTAGACGGCGTAATTTCCATTTATGTTTTCCCCAATTTAATGTTGCCATATATGAGAGGAAAAAAAAAATAATAAATAAGATACATCTCAGATAATTTTTCTCCATACTTTATAAATGGTAGCATGTGGTTAATGACGACATACATAACCCGGATACTATTCAAGGATAGGAAAATTTGATCTACTAAACTATCTAATTCATTTTTAGTGAAAATCTATGGTTAGTTTCTCTTTTCCACAATAAAGAAAAAAGATTGCTTTTATATATGTATGAAATTTAACCGGATCTATATACAAGTTTTATTTTTATGTATATGTGTTAACGTCTTACTTGTAAACAATATAAGGGAATAACTATTCATTTTGAGTAGTGTTGATATAATACAAAATTTTTGCTCAATGATAGTGTGATATCTCATATTAAGGAAGTTTTACATATATTGCGTTAAAGAATCGAAATTGATTTATATTGTTAATATTAATTAGAAACTTTTGAATTAACTGATTAAAATAAACCTGTCAAAAGTTTAAACAAGACGTCCAAATAAGGAGAGAAATACCACCATTGTATGAAACATATTTTTAGGATTACCCGAGAGTGATAGAAATAGACTAAATGATCTCCTGTAAAATGTGGTAGAGAATTTGTATTGTTTCATAAAATCATAATGATAAATATTTAGTCAATATTAATTACCCGAGACATTATAGGTAGAAGTTAACTTATTATTCAAGTCTTTTTTTTTTTTTTCAATTTTGTGTATAATTGAAAAGGTCTCCAAAGTAGCTATTAATTTCTTTGAATTAAAAATATACAAAAAAAAAAATTTATACAACCATATATGGTACACACAATCTTTCCAAATTTGGCCAGAAGATGTATAAGGTTTCAAGGTAGCCTTTGCATGTGGACTAACAGTGAATAATGTCAAGTAATTTTTGGCATGAACGCGATGAGTATGTTTCTTAAGCTATCTTTGATTTAGGATTTGCTATAATTACCGCTTCTGGTTTTGTTTTTCCATGTGTCCCTTTGTACTGTAATCATTCCGAGCAGTTTGATTTTGCATTTTAGAAATGAATCGGTGAAAACTATGGCTGAGCGTTGAGGAAGCAGATATTAATTGAATGTGTTTTAATTGGTTTCATTGAATAAAACCTTTTTCCCCTAATACTTAAGTAGAATCCAATCGCCAATGATCATGTTTGCAAATGCATCATTGAAAGTGGAAAAAGCAATACAAATATAATCATTGGCATTCTTTTATAGAAACACTCACAAACATTACGATCGGTAGTTCCGCCATTGCCTGGCAGGAGAGTCCAATCCATTATCTAATCTTGAATTCTCTTTCACATTTACTCTCGTACCATCTCAACGGGTTGATGGTGACTAACGGATCCCAGCATTGATGTTGTTTTACATTCGTTGAGATATGGTCCATTTTCTTTTTTTTAAAAAAAAAAAATAAAAAATAAAAAAACTTAACAAATTGCGTTCCTTGCATAAATTTAGAAAAAATTGGACACACTGCAATTTTATATCTTGTCTTTTTTTTTTTTAGTATGAAAATATACCTTTAACCTTGGGAAAAAAAGAAAAAAATAAATTACCTCCCCAAAAGGTTTCAAAAATAGGATCTAGCAAAGACACTAAGTTTCTCTTAGTGTAAAGTGGAGTATAAATGGACAAAATTTACTAAGTTACTGGAAATCTATCTTGTAATAGTAGAGTCGATGCTCAAACTACTAAGTAATTTATCGAATTAAGCTCAATTTTCATAGTATTTGGCTCGATAGCTTATAAGCCTAATCGAGCTAAAAACAAATGTAACTTATAGTTAAGTAAACATTGAGTTTGAATATTTGTTATATGTATATTCCATCGAATCATGAGAGCCAATATATTGATGGTTGAAGATTCTCTTTGACTTGTTCATCTAACTTAGGTTTGGTTTAGTGCTAGTAAAAGAGAACATATGAGCTAAAAGGGTGTTAGAGGTGGATTTAATGCATGCACTCCAACACTTAAGTTAGTAGGAGTCCTAAAAAGTGATGAGAACCTTCAATATCAACACTCAAAGGAGTTTAGAGATATAAGCTCATGAACAACACACCTTCATAAGTAAAGAAAACGAAACTAACCTAAAACATGAGATCTTCCATCATTTGTCCTTCCCTATGTAAGACCACCATCTACAATCTCCAAAATCCTCCAAATTCTATAAAAGAAGAAGAAGAAGACGTTAATGATCTAAGCACCATTGCAGCTACTGCCTTAAAGGGAGGACTAATACCCCAGGGTTCTTCATTATCTACGAACAAATATGAGGAAAGGAGAAGGTACCATCTAACTAGGTTTACTAGATTTGCAACAGAAGTTCTAAAACAAAAGCTCTAAGTCCCACATAGCAAAAAAAAAAAAAGTACAGTGAAAATGTTTTCTTAAAGAGTTGAAATGGGGAGCGCTACCCCTATTTATAGTGTTAAGGTCCATTGGCTCTTGAAATACAGTAAATTGTCACTTAAGACAGCATGCTAGAAAATCTACAAAGTGAAAAGATATCCCAGTGATGGCAAAGTTTATAAACACAACAACCTTCCCCAGCCCATACATGTTGCAAAGTATAAAAAGGATGGAGTAGATTAACAAAAAAGTATAACCTAAGTTGGTGCTTGAATCCCTATGGCCAATCCGAAAGTGACACATATCCTTTCCAGTTAACAAGATTTATGACTATAATATGCAATTTCAAAAAGCATTTATGTCTATCAACAAGATAGATCTTTAGAAGACATGGAAAATCAAAGCGATTTGCAAGGCACCTAACACTAGAAGTTTAGCAAAGCCTAATAGCCACATTGAATTTGAAAGGGCATACTTCCCTCATCACATGGCTTTAGGGACAAGAGAAAGGCTTGACTACCGACTTTAACGTTAAGTATGACTCCTTACATACCCCATCATACCAGTTTAATTAGGGAACACAAAGCAAGGTTCGACTTTACTCACCTAACTGTTCAAGTAAGTACACTCCTTCCCTAAACATTGACCACTTATGCCAATCTAGCTTAACTCTAACAATAGCTTGGCCAATAATCAAGCCTCATTTATGGAGAAAATTCAAGTTAGACCAACTTAGCTAGCAACCCTTGTGTGTTGATCATCCTCAGATCCAAACAACTCGCCTTTCCTTATTGATTGGTCACTAAGGAAAGTAAGGGGCAAGTGTTATATGCACATTTTTGCCCCATAAGTCCCTTTACACTGCTTAGCTATAGGGCGTTTGACCTATGTTGCTGCCTCTCTTTTCACCCAATTAATCTTTCGTTTTAAGATAAAAGACTACCAGAATACGTGACTTAAAACCTATACGCCTTTGCAATGTATCAGAGCTTAAGGGTATTCTTCCTATATAAGGGGCCCCTTTTTAGATGTGTTGATCTAGATAGTCCTTCTACAGCTTAAGGAATTTGTACTTATTAGAAGATACATCCTTTACTAAGGAAGATTCACTAGCTATATGTCCTTATCACAAGGGAGGATGTACTAGCTAAGAAGGAATGCTACCCATGTAGCAATATCTTAAGTAATCTCTCCAAACCATAAAGCCTCTTCAGTAGCTATGTGTACATAGATCATACCTAAAGACTCAACCTCACTTAGTGGCCTTGTTCTCTCTCTCTCTACAAACTCCTTTGAGTGTTGATGTTGAAGGTTTATATCACCTCCGATGCCTCCTAACTAACTTAAGCGTCGAAGTGTACATATTGAAGCCACATTTGATGCTTTCTTAACTCACATGTTCTTTTTTATAAGCCCAAGACTAAACCCAAGCTTAACGAACAAGCCCAAACAAATCTTTAACTATCAACAATATCAATATTATTTTAATTGTAAAAGATCATGTTTTCAGATAAATCAAGTATAGATGAACTTAATTAAATCGAGCTTAAACTCTAGTATCACTTTGTATCAAACTTAAGTTCAAACTTTTATACTTAATTAGGTTCAAAATTCAAAATTTCAGGTCAAGCTCAACCTCTAATTTGAACTAATTGTTGTATCATATCAATCCGACTCATTTACAATCCTAGTAAAAGTTACAAGTACACCCGCAATACTAATCTAGCTCCATTTGCTTGTCCATTCTACATTTGAGTCGAAGCTATGTTTAACTTAATTTAATGTAGCCCAAATCACATTCTTATTCATAGTAGGCAATTAGTCTCCTTAACATACTTTTGCTTCTAAAATGAATGCCTCAATTTGTGTATCAAAATGAACCTTTTATGTATCTTCTCTCTGTCTCTTCGTTGCTAAAGAGAGAAAATCCTCTCAATTGAGAGTGTACCTACCCTCCTTGTGGTGGTTTTTTAGTTTTGCTCATATCATTGTTAATATGACGTGCTTTTTGTTTTCTTCATCACCTACACTGGCTTTTTCGTCATAAACATCGAATTCAATCCATTTCTTCAACATTTTCACCATAATCATAATCTCGTACAGTCCTTATGGATCCATACTCATACATATATAAATTAAAAAAAAATGAAAGAGAGAATATTAAAAACACTAAATACATAAACAATTTCCTTGATCCATGCATTTCATTTATATATTTGCATCATATTACTGATTATGGTACTTAATCTTAGGTTAGGATAAGCAGATCTGGCTTTGTTTATATTTAGTCCTAGGTCGCATCATGGTCTTGCGTTTTCTTCCATCCCTTTTCTTTTCTTTTCTTTTTTTGTTGGTTGTGTCTATTTGTTTAGATTTGTCTAGTCCTCAACTCATAAGTTGTGTCTCTTTTATTGTATATTGTTGATCTCTAATTCTTTTGGCTGGATCTTTAGTGTTTGTCGTCTTTTGTTGTTTGTTTAAGTGTCTAACTTTGTTTTCTTTCTTCTTATTTGTGTCATGTCTTGTAGATCAAAATACTCTGCTGTTGTAAGCTCGAGTGAAGTTCTAGTAATGACAAATGAGAGTGTTAAAAATATCTCTAAGAGCCTAGATCTAGAAGACAATGTGGAACTTATCAATGATAGATAATTTATTATGATTGGAAGAGTTGTAGTAGAAAAAAACATTAAATAAGCTTGATGTTATTAATATCTTATCAAAAAGCCTAAAGAGAATTTAGAGATGTGAAGATTTCTTTTGTTAAAGCTAATGCTTTCTTGTTCGCATTTGCTAGCAATGGCATTACTCAAGTGATGGTTAGTAGTAGACCGTAGGCAGTGATGGGCCATTGCTTAATCCTACAAGAATGGAATTCCGGTTCAAGGATTGAGGATGTTGTGTTAAATTAGTTGAGTTTTTCGATTTAGATTCATGGGTTACAATTAAATCATTTATCTACTAACAATGCCAATAAACTTGGGGCATTGGTTGGACTAGTGACTAGTGTTAACCCAATTCAATTGCCTAATGGTAGTAGAAGAAGTTTCCTTTAAGTGAAAGTTCATGTTGATGTATCACAACCTTTGAAATCTAGTACATAGATTAACTGTAAGGATGGCAGCAAATATTAGGTTAATTTCAAGAATGAATGCTTATTAGATTGTTGTTTTAATTATGGTAGATTAGGTCATTTAGTAAAGGGTTGTATGTATCCAAGTGCTAGTGGAGAGTGCTATAATCTAAGGATGAGAACTTTTGCTTTACGAGAGGAGGTAGCAAAAGAAAATAAAATTCATGAGGAGAGGTAGGAGTGGGTGTTGAAGGAAAATGTATGTCCTAATGTGCGTGTTATTTCGAAAGATAGTTTGAAAGGAAGTGCTACCGATCTTAAATCCTTAGTACAACAAGTAAACCAACTAGTACTCAAAGAATAGTCACTCAATAACACTACCTTACAAGCTAATACACTTCCACCAAAAATCAAAGCGACATCAGAACCCATTTTGACACCAGTCATGCTAAACATAGAATCTAATGCCAACTCCAACTTACTTAAGCCTAGACCCCTCTTTACAGCAAGTCAACCTTTAAATTAAACCAAAATTACCATTTCATTTTCATTATCAAACACCTCTCTACCTAATACTCAAACTATAAATGACCAAAATACCCTAGAAATATGCTTATTAAAATATCAAAGTGAGGAAGTTATGGCAAAGGGAGTAGTGGAGGAGAAGTATATAGTGGAATTACTTAATGAAAAAAGATCATAGCAGATGTAGTTCAATAGTGTAGTTCCTTGTGTTGACATTGTTGTCTCTAAGGCTTTAATACCTACATTTAATAAACTTAATCTTAAGAGGAGTTTTGTTGATGAAATGGAAGGAAGTTGGAAGAAACAAAGAGTTTCTATTGAAAAGAGTCTACTAAAATCAACACCAGTTCTCATAGGAAAATAGTAAGAAAGACCACGAATGGAAGGAAAGTAAAGTGCATAAGAAAATGCTGTGTTAAAGATGATACAAATAAGATGGTTCTTAAAGAAACCCTTAAATTGATTAGTGTCCCAGTTGAAATTTCTAATATGCAGGGTGGTAGTGGTGGTTGGCCTAATATAGCCATAAGGGAGCCATGATTTTACTATCTTGGAATTATCAAGGATTTGGGTTGTACTTAACAATTCGTCACCTTCATGACCTAACTTTAAAACATAATCCATGTATCTTGTTTTTAATGGAAACAAAAACTGGTGAAAATAATTTGGAAAGAATGCGGAATAAACTGAGATATACGGGAAGTTTTTATGTTCCTCCAAGAGGCTTAAGTCATAGGCTAACTCTATGGTGGAATGTGAACTTACAAATAAGAGTTTTAGAGGTGGAATGTGAACTTACAATAAGAGTTTTAAAGAGTTGTAGATCGTACATACATTTTAAAATTTCACTAGTTGATGGATCTTTGGTTAGTTATGTTACTTAGTGTCATACACCACATAATTTTGAGGAAAAACTTAACCTGTGGAAGGAATTAGTAGACATATCCAAGATGGTAAGTGGGTTATGGCTTTATTTAAGGGATTTCAATGAAATATTTGATGAGAGGGAAAAAAGTGAAGGAGGGCAACAACATAAAAGGAAAATCTTAGCTTTTAGAAATATGATTTCGAATGCAAGTCTACAAGATTTGGGTTTTGTTAGTCAATGTTTTACTTGGTTTGGAGTACGCAATGGTAGTATATTCATTAAGGAAAGATCGGATAGGGGATTGGCGTCAGTTGAATGGTTTCGTAAGTTACCAAAGACTTAAATTATTCATGAGCCTTCAATTGGCTTAGATCATGCGATTCTAATAGTTAATATAGAATTTTCTGAACAAATTGGAAGAATGAAGTTTAGATTTAATAATTCTAAAGGATAGATGAAGGTTATGGAGGTGTAGTTAAAAGAGTTTAGGGCAATGTCAAGAGAAATTTGTATTCTTTGGAAGACTTTTAAATAGGATTAAAAGAGTGCAGTAGAATGTTACTATAACTTGGAACAAGTGTCAATTCCTTAATAATAGGTCAAAAATTGAGCAGCTGAAGGTCAAGCTGGCATCTTTGCAAGCAATACCTACCAGAAATAGCATAGAAGAGGAAAAAATCATTCATTCACAAATTGATAAGCTTTGGAGTAATGAAGAAATGTATTAGCATTAGTAATCAAAGGTTAATTGGCTCCTATATGTAGACAAAAACACAACGTTTTTCCATCAATCTACGCTCAGCAGGAGACAACAAAACAAAATCTTCCATATTACAAGAGTTGATGGTTATGTAGTAGATGCAAGTGAGGAAATTAGGAAAATTTTGTAAATAATTTCCAAACTTTGTTTACAATTGGTGGAAATAAGGATTGGGGAGACACATTAGAGTAAGTTGACTAAGTGGTGACTTTAGATATTAATGAGATACTTTGTGCCCCGATAGGAGCTAATGAAGTAAAGGCAACTGTGTTTCAATTGGGTACCCTTAAAGTAGCACTTGGGCTAGATGGTTTTCCAGGGATCTTTTATCAGTCTTACTGGGATATTAATGGTTCATCATTAGCTTCAATAATCCAACATTTCTTTCTCTCAAGTACTTTTCCTATTCTTTTAATGATACTAATCTTATTCTTATTCCTGAAGTCCCTAATCCTATTGAAGCTACACAATTTAGACCTATTAACTTATGTAACAATCTGTATAAAATTGTGCTAAAATTCTTTGTTAATAGGTTAAAACCTTAGCTTAATGAGCTCATTTCTAAAAATTAAAGTGCCTCTATATTAGGACGTATGATTCAAGATAATGTAGTGATTACACGAGTTATTTCATTTCTTAAAAAATAAAAAGAGAGGGAAAGATTCATATTATGCTATCAAAATGGATATGAACAAAGTTTACGATAGAGTTAAAAGGGACTTTTTAAAAGCTATAATGCTTAAAATGGGCTTTTCGAGAATATGGGTTAAGTGGGTGATGGAATGTGTGTGTAGTGCTCACTTTAATGTCATGGTTAAAGGATGTAAGGTAGTGAAAGTGGCATCGAGTAGGGGTATTAGACAAGGCGATCTCTTGTCCCCATATTCGTTTATTATAGTTACAAATGCTCTGTCCAAGGGGTTGATTCATGAGTATGAGAGGGGCTAGTTTAAGGGGATAAAAATCCAAGCTAGCTGTCCTACTCTTACCTATCTATTTTTTTGCAAATGATTCGTTATTTTTTGTAGATGTGAAAGAGGAAAGTATAGCTAGTTTAAAGAAGGTGATCAATTAGTATTGTTGTGCCTCAAGTCAGTTAGTGAATTTCGGAAAGTCTGCTATTGTGTTTAGTCAAAATACATCGAATGTTAGGAGGCAGGAGGTAAGACGTTTATTAAGTATTCCTTGTTTAGTTGATCCAAGAATGTACTTGGGACTTCTAATTACATAAGGAAGATTAAAACATGAAACTCTAAATTTTGTGAAGGAGAAGGTATCGGCAAAATTATAAGGATAGAAGCACTAATTATTAACAGATGCTAGTAAGGAAATCCTAATCAAGGTTGTAGCTTATGCAATCCCTACTTATTTAATAGGAATTTTTAAGTTCCATTTGAAGTAGTATAGGCAGGTTAGCAAACTTTTGGTAAGGCCAGCGAGAAGATAAGAATCATATTCATTAGATGAGATGGGACAACCTGTCGAAAGCTAAGCAATGTAGCAGGTTAGGTTTTAAAGATTTGCATCGGTTTAATTTAAGTTTGCTAGCAAAACTATCTTAGAGGATTCAACAAACCCATAAGCACTTTGGGTTGGGTAACTCAAAGGAATTTATTTCTCGAGGGAAAAATTCAGATTTACTACAAGAGGAAGTAGGAACTTGTAGGTATGGAGTAATACACTCAAAGGTAAACGAGTTCTATTTAGTAGGGCTACATGGA
This sequence comes from Lumnitzera racemosa, assembly GCA_024138005.1. Classification (NCBI taxonomy): domain Eukaryota; kingdom Viridiplantae; phylum Streptophyta; class Magnoliopsida; order Myrtales; family Combretaceae; genus Lumnitzera; species Lumnitzera racemosa. Next base: position 83,956,436 of record JAMXBC010000012.1, read on the forward strand.
AGGTGAAGTTAGGTAAATAGGTGAAGGTAGGGTATGATCGATGGATTCCTTCGATTGAAGACATGAAAGTATTAAGAGGACAATATATTGACCTTCACATGAGTGTTGCTAGAGTCATCAATAGAAACAGCAAATCATGGGAGTTATAAAAAATAAAACAGCTCTTGAATGTGGAAGAATGTAAAGCAATAAAGAGGTTATCTTAGTTCTCAATCGATAAAGATAATGAATTGACTGGGACCTTCACATGAAATAGAGAATATTCTATCAAATTAGGGTACTTTTACCTCAATTTTGCAAATTTGAATAGAGAAAGTTCCACAGCATCATCATCCTTTTTAATAAGAGGAAATTTATGGAAAAAGCTATGGTCTTTGAACACCTCACCTAAAATAAAGCATTTCTTTTGGCTTGCTTTAACGAACTCATTAGCTTCCTTTAGTAACCTGCATCAATGTAAGACCTTATCCACTCCTAGATGTCCTTTTTATACAAGAGTAGAAACAACAAAACACCTTCTTTTAGAGTGCCCTTGGACTAAATATGTATGGTTTAGTGCTTTAGGGTGGATATTTGAGGAATGAGAGTTCAGATTTGTAGCAGAGTAATGAGTTCATATAGAAGAAGGAAGGAATCTATCAAGAGCAGAAAGGTTGGAGTTTGAAATGAAAGTCATTGAGATTTGTTAATTCTTATGAAAGGAAAGATGTAAAGCATCATATGGACATAGAAACCCTAATCCATTAAGCACTGTTTGTAAAGTAGAGAATTGGTTTGTTGAGAGGAAAGCTTAGTGTGGTTGAAAGGTTAGGTTCTTAAATAATGAGTTGCCTGAGGTTCAGACAAGAGTAGGTGAGGATGTTTTGTCTGTTAGACAAGATGGAGATGAAGTTACTATCAAGGGAAAGGTATGGAAATAGTAGACAGGGTTGCATATGGAGCAGATGTTACACATTCTAGTTATAAGGGAGAGAATCACAAGGAAAGGATCTTATCTCAAGAAACTGCATATCAAAACCAAGAGAAAGGAGAGGCTACAAATCAGGCTTGTCTTCTAAAAAGACACAATATGGTGTTAGCTCATGCTAAGTACTTTCCAAACCACTTATATGGTCTGGCCAGTAGAGATAGTTTGATCAGATTGCATGTGGATGGATCATGAGTTGGGTCGTTAGACTGGCCTAGTGTTGTAGTAGGTGTGAGAGACAAAACTGGAAGATTAGTTACAGGACCTAGTGTTATGCCCAAGTCCAAAAGCAACTGAAGCCTAGGCTTTCATTTTAGCAATTGAACTCATTGTAGATATGGGTTAGAAGAATATTATTTTTGTCACCGATTACCTACTCTTATTCTAGGCTTTATTGTCTTATAACACTAAGGCTCACTAGATGATGGAACCTTATATTAGTAGAATATTTTTTACTTTTGAAGTCATTAAAGGATGTTTGTTTTGTTAAAAGAATTGCTAATATGGTAGCAAATTGGGTAGTATCCAATTTGAAGAGGAGAATGTGCCCCTTTGATTGATGGTTAAACACCTTATTCTCATTCCCAAGATCTACTCACAATTGAGTCTTCTAATGTTTTTTCTTTAGATGTTTTTGCATCGTTTCGTGTACATGAATTTTGCTTATTAATATAATTAGCCTTTGTTAGCCAAAAAAAAAAAAAAAACGAACCTTTTATGTAAATGTAGCCTTAATTCAACTCTTCATATGCCCTAGGTTTTCTATTGCCTTATCATTGCATTCTTCCTACAATTATCATTTGTCGCTTTTCATTCAATTTTCTACTCCTAATCCATATGCTAAAAAGGTTCCATTTGTGTCCACAAGTCAAATGGAACAAGGGGTAGTAGACACGAGCAATCGATATTTGATATTGGACAATTTTAATCAATTACCCATATTGGATTTTCTTTAAAAAAAATCACTTACATATATCGAATTCCTTGTTTTTTGTCGCTATTCATCATTTCAAGTAATACATTATTCTAATAAATATTTTCCTAGTTAAGATTTGATAGATCTCATTTAACTTGTCCTTACGTACTACACTTGATCTTAGCTAAAAGGCGAAATTCTCTTTATACCTTAATAATATATCTGTGTTACAATTTAGTAAATTCAGGACATTCATGTCCAAGTACTTAAGTTAAGCTAGCTCTATACATATATACAAAGATCACATTATATGAGAGCGAAGGGACCCGCTTAAGAGTACCTACTAGCTAATTTTAAGCTAGGCTCTATCATATGATTACATGCTCCTTTGCATGAAATAAAGGATAGAGAAGAGGAAATTACGTTGATTTATATATTCATAGAATTCATTCTACATTTAGGGTATTATGGTTAAAGAAAATATGAAAACTTGTTTAGTTAGATAGCAAGATTCGATGTGGACAAATATTCTAACTTAACATATTTTAGTAAATTCACTAACAAGGGGTAAGGAGGGCCATTGTTGCAAACTAATCTCATACTTAGAGCTAAAAATAAGTCTAACTAAAACAACACGTTGCCAAGTTCAAATTGAGGTTTCAAAAATTTGACTTGAACTCAATCCAATTTTTAATTTTGAGCTCTAATTCAACTTGAATTGGCACTAAACAGATTCAAACTTTGCTCACTTAAGTTCCTTTAAACATAATTTTATGAAAAGATAGTTTTCTTTCGATTAAAACAATAGCAATATTCAAACGGATTCCAACTTGATTGACATTTAAGTTAGGCTTTAAATTTGATTAAACTGGTAAATTAGTTAAAAGCTAAATATTATAAAGTTTGAAATTTATGATTTATTGTCAAGTCGAGTTGAAATAAATACAAAGTTAAAACTTATTGTAAATAAGTCTTATTTATCTAAAAAACAAAAAAAGGGTAAGAACCAAAATGGGAATGCAAACACTTTTCCTTCCACTAGCAAAACCGCGGGAAGCATAACCACCGCAAATAAGTACAACCGACAACATCACATGATTGCAAGAGAAACACACCTGTTGTCACATCGCTGTTAAAAGTTTCCCCTACCTAAGATATCCATAAGTCATCATCAGTTCACCGCTGTCGGCCCCACCGTTCCAATTTTTACTCAATAAGTGCATACATTTTAGAGTGAACTAAATTATCCCTGTAAGTGAATGAATTCATGAAATTTCACCCTCGCTCACTCTCTCTCTCTCTCTCTCTCTCTCTCTCTCTCTCTCCCCGACGCACCAACAAAACCTTTGCTGGCGACCCCACCCATTGAAATCTCCTCCTTACCTTCCTCAATCTCTTCCATTTCTTTACCGTTCTAAATCTATAAAACCATCATTACTTCTTTTTTATGATTATTTTTACGATGGAGGCTAAGTTGTGTTATAATCGACTCTCTTTAAGCATATGAGTTATCCTCTACTACATGAACTGTCTTTTCATCGCTAACTACTTTTAATATCTATATATCCGCCTTCATTAAGTAAAAATTAATTTTTGAATCCTTTTTCCTTCTTCTACTCCCACCATCACCAATACATCGTGTTACCATAAAAAATATACTGCTGCACGTCTAATAAATTTAAAAAGGTCATGGTAATTAAGATATTAGTATGATAGTAATATTTAGAATAAGTGGTTCTATTTTATGCATATAATATATGTATATATATAATCTCCTCTGTAAGATCATGTCATCCTATTTATTATGCCTGCCAATTGGATGAATTTTGTTCCTTTAGGAATTCCATTATCTCTTAGATGGAACCGGTTGACTTTTGAAGAGATATAGTCTATTTTGTTGGAATTTTTTCACCCCCTAACTCTCATCTATTTCTTATGTCAATTGGTTCGATTTATGTAACATTTTCTCTCTGAATGGAAGTGATATTTACGAGTCAAAAGAAAATCTTCTCGTATAAATGTGCACCTTCCAAATAATTATTAAATTTATTCAAAAAGAAAGTGTACCTTTTTTAGACTTCATTGTATATTATTTTGACTAGTTATATAAATCAATATATTAACTTTATATATATATTAAATACTTAATAGGTATTAGATAAAGGTTCAAATGAACAAAGCCAACTTATAAACAATTCAAATTTAGTTAATTTTGACTCAAGTTTGATATTACAGACAACTGACCTCAAACTCAAACTGTTAAATAGTTTATTAAGTTGAATTCAAATTAAAACTTATTTAATTTGATATATTCACAAGTTCACTTATGTTGAGATTAACTTTAAAAATATTTGAATTCAGGTCTATTTTGAAGCTTTAAAATAAATTTAATTATAATGACTAAAACTTATTAAGTAGCATTAGAAGTTGAGCTCAAGCTCAAGTTGATGACTTTATTTATACGTTGATATTGTGTTATAGAAATAGCATGATGTGGGTATCTAAAATGAAGAGGAAAAAGATTTAGTAACTATCGTGAAATTGCAAAAATTTGGTGGCATAATATGACAAAAAGAATCTTGTATTTTAACCGTTACCAAAAAAAAAAAAATCTTGTATTTTAACACTTTTGTACTTTTACATTTTCATTATTGTCTAATCTACATAGAATTTTACTTTATATTATTTAGAATTAAGAAATAAAATGAAGCCATACTAGCCAGTGGAAAAAACCATCGAGTAGGCATGGAACTGTCCTTTAATGACATCATCCAGCGGGAGCATCACACAACAAAATCCGTACAGGCCCATTAGGCCTAGTAGTGAACATGTCCCTCTTAGTCCAGGCCCATATATAAGATGAATTATGTTAAGTGTGTTTGTAGTTGGATGCAACTTGGTTCCATAGTTTAGGCAAATGGAGCAAAACCCAAACTAAACAACATTTAGAGCAGTTTGATTTAAATCATTAATTAAATTATTTTTAATAATTTTATATTTTAAACCAAACCGCTTTAAATGCGGTTGAGCTTAGTTTGTTTAGATTTCAACTATGCTTAAAGCACCTTATACTAATCGTTATTATAAATAGTTATTAGAGCTTTTAATCAAATATTGATTTCCATAATTGAAAAATATTACATAAGAACTCAAGTCATATAACATTATATCATGGTGAAATTGTATAATAAGTGACAGTAGGGCACATGAGTTTGTTTGAAAAAAGTGAGATGATAACAAAGGAAAAGAAGTGGACCATGGAGCTATGAATGAGATAAGAGACAATAAAATGGGCAAAGTAAATAGGATTATATTGATATGTTGATAAGGCTTAAAATAAAAATAAAAATGTTGTTTAATATATAAATATATATATATATATATTTTAGGAAGCCATTTTGTTTAAGTTCAAACAATTTGATTCAGTTTGATCTCTGAATCAAATCACAAATCATTTGAACCTTATATGAATCGAACCAAAATATAAAAAAACCATATTCGATGGATAAATCTAGTTTGATTCAACTTTCGATTTTGTACAATGAATAGCCCTAAATAATTTAGTTGTAGAAACCTACTTCACTATTCTGGGCAATGCATAAATGATATAAAGTTTGATTGATGTCGTAGAACGATTGATAGAATATTACTAAACATTGACTAGAAAAGCAAATAAAGTTGGCAGTTGATTTATAACATCTTTAATGTAATGTAGTGTATATTTTGGTTACTCCGTCAAGATGACATACATGAAATCCGAAAACAAGGGTAAAAGGTCGAATTTCCTAGAAACCATGAATAAACAAAACAGCCTCTCCTCTCAATGGGTCGACAAAAGTTAGGGTTAAAGCATGGAGACGAGACATAAACATTTACATAAATATTCAATAATGTGTAATGTACTCCCATTACAAGATTCAATATTACACTTGCGCATAAAGTCAGTAAGGTGTCATAAGCCCAATAGGTATGAAAGCATTCGCGATTGATAATTGGCTCATTTTAGGTCTTATTATCATATTCCATCTGGTTTGCTAAGCTAAAAATATTTAGCAATTAATGGAAAGCACAAACAAAAATATTTCTAACAATATAGAAAATCATATAATGTGATTAAGGTTCTCAAAATTATGAGCGAATATCCGTCCTCTCTCGTCTCACATCCGATTCTCTTACTTTCGCTTGTGACCTTCAGGCAAAATGTGTTGTTATACTAAAGGGGTTTGTTCTTGCATCTGACTTTATGGCAAATAGCCTTATTTAAGAAAGAATTGAAATACATTTTAGCTTCTTTTGGAATAAAGAAGACACCATCTTATCATCTTTAAGAAATAATATTCTTATCTATCTCTTGATAAGAAAAAAACAAAAACACATCTTATCATCAAAGAGGCTTTATATATTTTTCCCTAATTGTTTTATTAAAAAGGAAAAAGGACATAAGACTGGCATTGGAAAGTTATGGCCTCTCACTCTCAATCTCTCTATATTTACACTGGTTTTTGAATTTTATTAATAAACATTTATCGTTCTCTCCATTAATACATGTTTTTGTTTACAGCTCATGAAATAAAACTAATACACTTTCTTTTTTCCTTAAATATCCAATTGTTGCCACCGTCTAATCATCCACAAGTAAAATATATATAAAAAAAAAAAAAATTGCACTGGGTGTGTTAAGCATCGTGGATAATATCTGCTGAAATACTCCTATCAATAAAAATGCAATCCCACAAAGTTTCAGTAAATTCGACTTCCCAGCCTTCTTCTTTTCGATTCCTGTTCCCTTTTTTAAATTCTTTTTTTAGTATTAATGACATGTTATCTTAGATTATAAATACTGCGCTCTCGTTAATTTTTTTGTTTGTTATCTTTTTAATTGTTGTCGTTATTCATTATATCTTAATTTTTTGTCGTACACTTTTGTAGGTTAATGGATAAAAAGAGATTTTCTTTTTTTTTTTTTTGAATAAATCTTTCTCTTTCAATCTGTAAATATTTCTTGTTTTCTCTCATAAATTATCATATAAATTCTCCTTATTTCTTATCTCTTATTCTCTCCATAGTTGAAATCATGCAATTTACTCGTTTTGTAAAATTCTTTATGACTTCTGTCAGTACGAATTATACGAGTACCATTACTTCACCTCCAATAGCATCACTAATAGGTTATGTCGGCAGTTTAACCTTTTCATTCTTTATATATTTTTTTATGATTAATACTTTTACGTAAATTTTGCCATTAATCAAATAAGCAATCAATAATTAAATATAATCAATATAATATATATTATATAACTGCATAATAGTGGTTACATCGTATGTTTAACAATTTATAAAATATATTGTTATAAAAAGGTTAATTATGTTATGATGGAATTTCTTTAATAATGTATCTAAAAGATATGCCCTTTTCATTTATAAGTTGATTCTTATGGAAGAGTTTTGATCTTAACCTGACATTTCCAATTTAACACGATGATTTAATTCTTATAAGAAAATAAAGATATATTTTATTTATTCTCTTAACTTTACTTAGGAAGGTCATAAACATTTTTATTCTAAATTTTAGTGATACTATTTACTCTATTGCAATTTTACACTTAACCTCTCATAATGCTTTCATAGTGAAGCATAGATTTGTTTGTATTTTTGTTGTGTATAAATATTTTGTAACAATTTTTATATACTTTCAATTGTTGTTGTATTTATCCTTGGAAAGAAAAATAAAATTTAGGAAAAAATACAAATAACCTTCCCAAAACTTATATGCAAATTAATCTCCTAAACTTTTAAAAAATATTTTAAGACCTCTTAAACTTTGATAAGTTAAAATAACCCTCACAAGTTAAATATAACACTTCTAAACTTGGATGTTAGTACAAAAATACTCTCAAAACTTATTAAAATGTGTTATAAAACCTCTTAAACTTTGATCAGATCGAGACATTTTTTTAACTAAAAAAAAATTGTGCTTCATGTTGTTAATTTATCAAAATTTAAAAAATCTTAAGCGTACTTAGAAAGTTCATGAGATTAATATGTACCTTTGAGAGAAAGAGGAGTTATTTGAATTTCCCCTAAAACTTAATTTTACCAATGTCTTTCTAATTATATTGTTAGTTTTAAGCATGATGATAAATATGTCACCACCAAAAGGATAGTCTCATTATAATGTCTAGTATATTGGGGAAAATAGAATTAATATTTTCTCAGTTATGAAAATCAAATCAACTTTTTTCATACCATTCTTTTCGTTATTAATTCTACTTCCAAGTGTAATTTCATCATTTATATGGTTAGTTTGATGGCTCTATTTTTTGTTTTATGCACACACATTGTAGATGCATTCCTGCTAGTGTAAAAAGATGATAGAATTGTATTGCTATAGTATTAATAATAAACGCAAGCTTAGTCCATTCATAACATTTTTAATTTGAAACAATTAATCAAGAACTGAGGGTGTATATAAAACAAGTATACTTGCAAGGTATTCAAGTATTGCTGGACATTTATTCGAAATTAAGCTCGAGTTTCAACTCCAGCTACTGAAATAATTTATTAAGTCGAATTCAAGATTTATGAAGCTATTCTATCCAAAGTTGTCATTTAGTAATAAAAGTAGGAATCCTTCCTTCCAACCGTTTGGTTGTCTTCGAACCAAAAAAGCAATTGCATCCATGTTTTGTTTTGTTCGATCCTTCATTTATGAAAGCGATGGATCAACTACCAACATAAATGAAAACAGATAATTATAGATGGAAATTTTTCATTTAGCAGTAGAAGAACTACAAATATGATGCATTAGGCTAGGACGGAAAAAGACATAACATACTTGGTCAATCTGTTGCTTAGAGTGTAATTCATACGAGAGATTCTTAATTAGTTGCAGACATGGAAGGTGCACCAGGTCGTCAAGAGATGTCGTATTATGATCATGTCCAGAAACGCCGCGAGGAGAAAGGCTGTTTGTATGCTTGGTATGTAACCCACCATCTTCTCTTTTTCGATAAAGCCACGTTATTGTAATTCACTTCTAGTACATCATCCCACCTTTGATAAGTGGATTTTAACAATCAAATAACGGACTCAGTCATGTAAAAAAATCTCAATTACTTAGGAATTTTCTGCTATTTTTTTTGTTTCTTATTGTAATCGATCCGACTTTATCGAGTCATTTGCTTCTTTCCTTTTTCATAATTAGTGATTTTTATATGCCGGGAAAAGAAAAGAAAGAAAAAATCTATTTTTTTTTTTTTTTTTTTTGTAGAGGATATCATTTAATGTAGAAAAACCATTCCTTGCTATATATTTTCATTTGTTAGGTATACTTTTTTGACCGATGGATCCCCAAACATACCAAAAAAAGTCACAAATTAGAATAGAAATTTTCTTTTTATAGGAATTTGTACCAAACATCCTTAATAACAGTACTATATCCAGACTATGTAAATGAGCTGTGCTACATATTGGTTTCGTTCTCTTGTATTTTCACCCTTTTTTTTTTTTTTCAATAAGTTGAGCTCCATAATCACATCATGTAATTAATATATATTTTTTTTTTTCTTTCCTGGAATTGGATCGGCATATAGAGTGTGCTCATGTTAACTCGAGCACATTGCCAATTATTTTATTTTATTTTATTTTTTAATTCCCTAAAGCAAATCGCAAGTTGCAATTTGAAATTCCATTTCGACCCATTTCCTGTTGTGATGCAGTTTATACACACTCTGCTGTTGCTGCTGCTGCTACGAAACTTGTGAATGCTGCCTAGAAGGTGTTTGCTGTTGCTGCCCTTAAGATTACCTTCGATTGAATTTCCTTACTTAAAATAATTCTTTTCTTTTTTTTTTCTTTTTTTTGGGAAAATGTGACAATATGTTGCAATTTTTTATCAGATTTAATATAATTCACCAAGTCGATGTTCTTACCATAATTTGATTATGTTCTTCCAATCATGAATATCGGACCTCTTATTATTATGTGTTATTACACCTTCAGAAAGTTTACTTCCACTTTCATAATTTAGTTAAAATAACTAAGAATAATGGTTTATTGATTCGCGGATCAAGCTGAATAGACATGCACGGTGTTGTGATCTAACCCGATCTAATCTACTTAGCTTTCTCTCTTCATCTTGTAGAGGAAATGCTTTTAATAGAGGAATGTAGTTAAGCGGTTTCAAGATCATTTATCTATAAATATAACAGTACCATGCAGAAGAAAACCATTAGTTCCTTAGATTAAAAAAAAAAAAAACCTACAAGAACAAAACCTTTAAAAAATATATATTATATGGTATATCTTAAAATACAAAAATCTAATTCACGGAATAAATAAAGTCCATTTTTAAAACCTCAAAATTAATCGTATTAGCCACGTCGCCTTCTTTCCTATAGTTTACATATACTTTCAAAGCATATCCAATGACCAACTCTAAGGAGTTGTCGTTATTTTGATTTTCATATCATCTAAATTTAGGAAATTTTTACATCTAGCTCGAGTTTTTATGTTAATTAGCTCTGAAAGTTTTGATGCTTTTGTGCTTTTATTATGAACTTTTAACCGAAATTAGCATGGAGGATGTTCAATACCCCAAATGATTCTAAAGTTGGAAAGGGTTCCGGGCAGAGCATCAAATATTTGGGTAATCTGATGAGTCTTTACAGTCCGAACTTCCCATTTCGAGCGTATTTCAACTAATTATATGCATAAATCTGGATAAAAAATTAATACATAATTATAGAAATTTATTTCAATTATTCATATAGATATATGCATGTGATGTGATTGATAGAGATACACTTAAGACAAGTGTTTGAGATAGCAAATATTATTCGTACCTTTTTATTTTCGAAATATTTATCCATACCTAAAGGATAAATGTTTGCAGTCTCCAACCCCCTGCTTCGAATGTGTCTCAATCTATTAAATGCATTGTGTCCAATATTATTTTTATTTTTAGCGTAGAATGTGATCAATTGACATAGCCATATTACAAAAGGGGGACGGTTGAGTTAAATTGGCTTATCATCAGTTTATTTAAGCTAATAGTAAGGTTTTACTATATTGTGATAGAAAACAACAAGAATCAATCCCTCATCACATAGTTAATAGAAGAAAATAAAAGTAAAAAACACATATTATCCTTAATTAATTTGTAAATCACACATACCATGCTTAAAAATTTTGAAAATCATGCAGAATATCATTTTTTTCAAAAGTTTGGCACTTATCATCCCTAAAACAAGCATGGGCCACTTTTTTTTGCTGCCATGTGTAAAATAAGCTTATTTAAACATTTATATGACACAACTTATTCATATATCCAATTGATTAAATTAACTAAAATTAAAAAATCTCTAGTAAAGTTTATGTTAATTTAAATATATGAATAAATTGAATTAAATTAACTAGAAAATCGTCATGTATGCATTTACGTAAACTTATTTTAGAAATAACATAGTTAAGTTAAGGGTAAAAAGAAAAGAAACCCATGTTTCTTTCAGAAGCAGCAAGTACCGACTTTAGAAAAAAAAAATAGAAATCCACATAAATTTTCAAGAATGATTTGTATAATTTACCCGTAAAAAGAAAAAATTAATATCATGAAAGAACTATTCAAAGACAAGTAAATTCAGTCCAAAGTGACATTTTGAGGACCCGTGATGATGAGAACAAGTTGGGCTGCAAAACCAATTCCTTTAATCAATGGAAAAGTTTTACCCTCCACACATCGCGTATAAAGTGGATCATATATTAACCCACAGCTAAATCACACAACACACTCTATAGTAATGTAGAATAATTGCGTTACAATGTGTGATTCCATTGTTGATTCTGTGAGTCCATAAAGTGCCCTATAAGAAAAATGTTAAAAAAAAAAGGAGATATTTCATCTTTTTCAATATGAGATATGAAAGTAAGTAGAACGGCATTTGTATTTATTTTTCTTAATTATTTATATTTTTTTATTAATATTTACTTCAAAACTTTTCTCGGGCAAACTAAGACACCAACCAGTGGGCCCTTTCTTTTGACCTCATAAACCCTGACCATTCATGATTATAAACGTAATTTCAAACTCGCCAATTGAAGAAAAAGACCGCAAAATCTTCACGGTTAAACAAAAATTATTTTGACACCTTAGATTATTGAAGGGAAAAAAAAAAAAAAGGAGAAAATAGAACAGACGCACAAGAATTTAAAGCAAGCACTTAAAGCCCATAGGATCCTTGCAGTTGACATTATTTTAAGGTGGTGTGCTTAACAAAACCACGTATACTTGATATGTCCTACGTATTGAATCTTTTTCCCATATGAAGGGGCATCATCCGAACATTTAGGTACTCCGATAAGCTTGCTTTACCATCTTAACTATCGATTTTGAGCATACTTCAACTTATATTTGAATAAAAAATTAATATATAATTATAAAATTTTATTAAATTATTTATATGTGTCCATATGATTAGTAAAGACACGCTTAAGATAAATTTTTTAGATAGCAAATATTTATCCACGAACCTAAAATATAAATATTTGCTATCTTGAGCTCCCTATCTTGAATATATCTCAATCTATCACATGCATTGCATCCAACATTATTTTTATTTTAGCATGAAGTGTGATCAGTTGATATGACCATAATACAAAAGGGGAAGGTTTAGTTAAATTGGCTTATCATCAGTTTGTTTAAGCTAATAGTAAAGGTTTAACTATATTGTAATAAAAAAGAACAGGAGACAATCACTCATCACATGGTTAGTAGGAAAAAATTAAAAGCCAGAAACACATATTATCCTTAACTAATTTGTAAATTGCATAGATTCTTAACTTTTTCAAAAGTTCACACTTATCATCCTGAAACAAGTGTGAGCCTCTCTTTTTTTTTTCCATCATGTGTAAAATAAAACTTATTTAAATATTTACATGACAATTTATTCATATATTCAATTAATTAAATTATCATAAACTAAAAAATCTCTTATAATGTTTATGCTAATTTCAATATATAGACAAATTGAATTAAATTGACCAGAAGATAGTCATGCAAGCATTTACATAAACTTATTTGAGAAATGAAAGCCAAGTCAAGAGTTGAAAAAAAAAAAAAAAAGAAAGGAACTCGTTTTTGTTTTAGAAGTGATGTGCTGAGTTAAAAAAAAAAAAAAGAAAAAGAAAAAGAAAAAAGAAAGGATCCGAATAATTTTAAAAATTTTCGAGAACCATCCGTGTAATTTACCCTTAAAAAAAATTAATATCATGAAACAAATATTCATAGACAAGTAAATTCAGTCCAAAGTGACATTTGAGGGCCGGTGATGATGAGAACAGATTGAAGCTGCAAAACCAATTCCGTTTGTCAAACCCAACTAAATCTAATTATGATATATTAAATATAAGACCTAATAAATTGCTATCCGTTGGCTGTCTGTATGATCACAGGATAGTATCAATAAAATTTGAACTAATTCGGACAATTATTAAAATTGAAAAGATATAGTTTGATCCAAAAAGTAATAATAATTATGATGCAGAACGTTCTCTTATCGAACTTCAAAAGCTATCAGACTAAAAAAAAAATAATAATCGTAATTTTGACGAAGACAGATGGGATCAAAAACCATTTATTGAGATGGCATGTGAAAAAATCACAAAACTTTCGTTCTTTTTTTCTCTCTCTCCACATTAACTGCTATTTAATTACAATTTTGATTAAAAAAAAAAGAATTAAACTTAATTTATCTCATTAAAAAATTACTATTCATATGATTAGATCACAATAGTTTTATTACTCAGTAGAAACTTTTTGATGAAAAAATCAGCATTAATTAATATCATTTCTCTTGTAACAAAGTGGTCGATTGTGATAACTGGGGTCTTTGAAAGCAGCTGCTCCTCAAGTGTGAAAGAAAAATATTTGCCTTTATCTAAACGCCCAACTTACATTTATTGGGATTTGGTTAGTATGCCAACACACCATAATTTTATATGTATGACGTCCGAAATTTGCCATTCAGCACTAAAACGTCCTAGTCACTTATTTTCGTACTGGCTTTAGGACATAATTAGCTTTAAAAACAGCAAGTGTGAAAAATGAACGTTTCAGTCATCGTCAAGGAAGAAGTATTCGACTTGGAAGAAACATCTACGGGCGAGAAAAGTAAGCAAGAAACATTGGAAAGGGACTCCCAAATGTGTAGTTGACATTGACACGCTATACATGCGGGTGAGGATGGCATTTTGTGTTTATAGTCATGTTTTATGTATTGATTTAAACGAATTTATGTCTATATGATAGTATGATTCGTTCATCGATCCTGTATGAGTATTTAAATCTATCACACTTTCTCATCTAACAAACATATTTGGTATTTAGACTAAACCCGCTTATAAATTTAAAAGAAAAAATAGACTAATAATAAATTATGATATAGTTATCAAGTTTACTCAAAAAAAAATTGCAAGGAAATCAATTTCTTCATAAAATTAAAGTTTAGAAAACCAAATTATAAAAGCATTAAATTAAATATGACAACAGTCATAATCAAGTGAAGCCTAATGAAAGTTAACAATATAACCCATTGTGCAGTAGATTGATCCATGACCCAAAACCAAAATCTACAAAAATCCTTGAAAGCATTTGAGTTTCATTTTTTTTTTTCCCAGAACTTTAAGTTCCTCTTTAAAGTAGCTTTTTCTCAAATTATGCATTAGAATATATATGTGAATATATATGTGTATATATATATATAAAAGATAAGATACATATTATTGATAGGCTATTATAGACTGTAGGCTCTCAAGACCTATTTTGACCCACAAAATTATTGAACTAGCCGACTAGGCTAAGTTTTGACTTGTAGAGTCCACCTCCTAGCCTTAGATAACTTCTTGTGGGCATAATGGAACCTTACCTAATCCTAACTTGTAGAATGTCAATACCTCAAGCTTACCTCTAGGGTCGTAATCCATGGCATTTTTGACAAAGAGACCTCAGACTATAATATTCATCTATGAAGCTTGGAGGTCTAATATCGAACAACACTATGGAATCTACTTCGTGAAAATAACTAAGGTGCCACATCATTTCTAAGACTTTCAAGCCATATCTATTTAAGATATACACCTACCTACACTTGCCTAATTGGACAAAATACAAATTAAGTCAAATTCTTTTCTTTATACCTATAAATAAAGATCAAACTCTATAAGTAAGACACTTTAATGTATAGACACATAAAGTCCTTTTGCTCTCTCAATCTTTTCCTCCCATAAATATTAACTCAAATATTAGAATAGTCACATCGGATAACCCTACCATCATCTTAAATGAATTAGCTAGTTAATAGATGTGTTTAGTGCTAGATTTGAACTTTGCCACGTTGATTAAGAGGTTTATATAGATTTAACTAGCTTATTAGTCGTATTCAATTTATATACTAATACAAGCTCATTCATAATCATATCAAGTTGTATTTAAGTTAGCAGTTACCCAAGAGTTATTTTTGGTAAGAAATAAATCCAACCTATCAAACACACCTATAAAAGAAAAGGAAATATTTTGTGCACTTTTAAACTTGGCCAATGAATCCCCATTTTTACTTTAAGTATGTATAAATTTATGATGGGAAAAATAAGTATACTTAGAAAGGTACATTATAATATGGATGTTAGAAATGGGATTCGCTGGTTTGGTTTGTGAATCGGTGTATGCTAATTCAACCCACTTTATGGACCTGTCCTTAGGAGTCAACTAAGTGAAATTCCTTGATTAGGTTGATTGAAACTGAGTTTAGGTTTAAATCATCGAAGGTAATTAAAATTCTTTTAAAATTTAGAATCTTAACCTAGAAACTGACTGTCTTTTCTATTATTTCTTAAAAATTTTACTTTTGGCTCAACTACAAATAGAGTTTCTCAAGCCAAATCTTTCTTATAAGGTATATAGTTCTCATTCCTATGTTCAACTAAAAAATTTGTCTTGGAGTCATGCAAAGGTTTAGGTTAACCTAAATTATAAATTCCTAGTTTTATATCTTAGGTTTTAGGGTTATGCAATATAATTGAAATAATTTTCTATGAATCAAAAGATTGGAGTTTTTGTCCTTTCGTACTCATCTACGACACATTTAATCTAAATATTAGAATAAAATCAAATGATAAAACAAAAAGATAATAACCATTTTTATAGTTCTTTTGAGGTTCTATGGTAAAAATGATGAAAATATGCTAGAAAAAAGAAATTCTCCTGATCTTTATAAAGGAATCACAATTCATCATTTTGTAAAAAAACATAATTCTATAAAATAAATATTTCACTATCTTATAAATTTGTAGGAAAATAATAAATATTCTATTCCATACTCGAAATGAATCAAACATGCAACTAGTGTTTTAGAGATTAGATATGAGTTTTTCTAAAATTTATAAATATGACTTCTAAAGGTTTGTGATTTTTCTGTTTCTCTTGGTTGTGATTTTTTTTTTTTTTTTTTTTGTTAAGATTTGAAAAAGTTAAAAGTATGGGTACTTATTTGGTGGCATAGCTTTCGGCCTTTGTTCTTCTTCTACCGTAGCAAATAGTTTCTTGCGAAGAGTGAATTATAAGGAGGAACCTAAACTCTATTTATAGAATTTTGAATAGTTAGAGCTATTTTGGGAAGTCTTTTAAATCCATTTCCTTTTAAATTATCTCATTAGTATTTATTTTTATGTAAATTAATGAGTTCCCTATTTATGCATGTTGATTATTATGATTCATCAATGAGTCATTAATAAATTATTATATCTTTTAGAGGTTATAACTAATTTCCATTTACTTTAATTGGGGGTCGTAATTGTGTAATTATATATTTCATTGTAACTTTTATGTATTATTATGTTTGTGTGAATATACTTATATGATTTATATCTATGTACAGCGTGTGCTTGGTATTAATTTTTATTTTTATTTTGTCTTCCTTTTTTATTATCGTTTAGCTTCCTTCTTAATCGTTTTTCTTGGTAAAATATATGTAGGAGTCATGTGGCTTTTATATTAAATATGTACATGTGCCTACACTGATGTGTTTATTTTAGTTATTTATTTTGGAGTATTTAAGATATCCTATCTTAATGAACTTTATTAATTCTATTGTTTTAGTTATTCATTATATGTTCTATCAATATCATTTATTCAATTAAACCTTATGGTTTCTAGACTTTTCAATTTTGCTCCTCAAAGATATATAATAATAATAATAATAATTAAAAAAAGTACATTTAATATTATTTTATTTAATATAATAAATAAATCTAAACGTAAAAAGGTGTATTATAAATTTTCTTGTTTTTACTTTTCAATATCCTAACCATCCGGTAATATTTTTCTGTTATAAAATCCTCCTGCAGATAAACACGATCAACTAAAGTCACATCCTTTTCTAAGACTTTTCATTGAATGTCAGTACCTAACTTCGTCACTACAAAGGATTTTTCATTTCCTTAATACTGTACTCTAAAGTCCAAACTGCGCTAAGAAAGAATGAATTACACGTTACTCTAGTCAAAATACATATGCTCTCGAAACACTTGGCAATTACGCACATATCAACCCATTCAGTCTCTATCCCATTATTTCTTTATATATTTTTTTTAATTTAAACCATTAAATTTATAATTTATTTAATAATTTAAATATAAAATTATATAAATTAAAAATAAGGCGAAAAGCAGGACCAATCCTTAAATAAAAATGAAAGAATAAAAAAAAAAAAAATCCCTATCATCTCAACTATATAAATTAAATGCTTTATTATATTGTATTCCCATCAAAGTTGTTCGTAGTAAGATCCCACTATTATTTATGCAACCATTGCCATCCCAGATTAGCTTAATAAACACATTATATAACAGTGAAATTTATATATAGATAATTCCCGGTTTGATAAGTCCTTGAAATATTAAAAGCTAGTGGGTCCTGCCCTTTCATAGGAAGTGAAGTGCTTCGTTTAGGAAGTTTAGAATACTCAAGAAATATACAAATTTTCTTTTCACGACAATTATGAAATTCATCAAAATATGTATCGTATTCATACAATATAATTGAATCCTTTTTCGTTTTGGAGAGTAAATTCAAGGTGAGATTTATTAAAACCTAGTTTGATTTTTTTTTGTTCTGAAATTTTGAAAACAAGTCTCACATCTTCGAATCTATGAATTATGGCATATAGCTATCTAATCCGCTCCATGAACCTATTTTAGGAGTTAACTAATTGAAATTTCTGTAGAAATCCATTACGTTAACCAATCGGAATCCGGTTTTTCCACGTAACCTGTACAAGATAGATCGCAGATTCATACTTCGAACCGGCTTATCCCCGAAACTGCAGAAACCCACATCCCCACCCCACCCCACCCCACCATAAGATTGCAAGCAATATAGACAGGACAAAAAGCAAGCCCTTTACATATGAGCTGTCTTCTCCATTAAAATGGACCGGGACAAGCTACATGGACAACCACGTCGTTGCATGTGATTAGAATGCCACTCCCTTTGTAGTTTAAAAAGGTCATCGTTGGGTGCCATATGGTCCCTCGATGGCTGCTAAAATTTGATACCAAATGCTAAAACTTGGATTAGGATCCTTTATAAATTATTTTTTTTTTAATATTTTCTCGTCAAGACCCAGTTAAATTAAATTTATAACTTTATTTAAAATACTTTATAGGATCTTTATTTAAAATAGTATCTGTTTTTTTAAAAACTTATTTTTATAATCTCAAAGTTCACTCGCTTTCATGACACGAGGAAGTATCGAGATTATGATATGCAAATTGTCGAATTTTACTAAATTTCATCACTAACTCATGAAAATGCACAGAAAAACATGTCATAATTTACTGGGAGTAGGGGCAAAATATATATATATATATATAAATGATTTTTATTGAAATGTCTATAGGTGATATAGCACTGTTGTAAGATTTTAAGCCAAAATCTGTCAACTTGGTTAATGTGGTAACCAAGAATATGCCAAATTTTATATTCTTTCTAGTAACATTCAATCTAGATATCAATCAACGCTTATCTAACAGTCCAAAGTTCTTTTGGTAGCCATCATTTTATGAAAGTGATGGAGCAACAACCGAAATAATTGGTCACAAGTGATATAATGAACATGTTACTCTAGATATATGGTGCAACTGTGCCCAAGTACATCATAGTTTTGGTCCCAAAAACACAGTTCATTCTTCATTTTATCTGAGTTCGTTTTCTTCTTCTTCTTCTTCAAGGTTGCAGACATGGATCAACCACCACCACCTTCCCAAGACATGACGTATTCTGAACATGTCAAGAAACGCCATGAGGAGAAAGGCTGTTTATATGCTTGGTCAGTTTCCACTTTCCTTCTCCCTTGATTTGCATGAATTCGCCATGCCTGATATGGTTCAAAATAAAGAGTATCTAGTGCGTTTTTCTCATAGCTATGGCTTTTATCTTAATCGACAGTGCTTTTCTATCTAGTAGATGTCGACTTCCACCTAAGGATGTATATAACCGAGCTTACTCATGAGTAACTTAAATTTAGTTTAATATTTACTTAAGCTCGATTTGATCACGATTGATTCAAGTTTAAATAGGAGCTACTCAAATTGCTTATCAAACCAAATCATATTTCATAGTATTTGAGTAGAGCTCACGAGCATAGTTGAGCTCAAATAAGAATGAAGTGTATCCTAAGTTTGAGCATCAATATATTACATCTAGAAGAAAAGTATTTACAAAAAAGATAAAAAAATTCAATAAAATAAAGAAAGTAGAAGAAGAAGGGTTTAAGCGATCTTAATCAAAGTAATTTTGAACTTGTTAAGTGTCGATTTAAATTGTGCTCGAGCTTAAATGGAGCTTGAGCTTTGAATTGAGCTCCATAATTCGTTATCTTGACTCGACTGGTTGAGGCAAACCCTCAAACCCCTAAAATTCCACCCCGGTAAAGAGAGTGCGCTTCTCTATTCCACAGCACTTGAAAATTGAGTTTCTTTTTACGCGTTTAAGGAAACAAAAAAAAATCTCATCTTGTTACTTTTTTCCTTTTTTTTTTTTGTTATTTTGTGCAGCTTGTTCACACTGTGCTGCTGCTTCTGCTGCTATGAGACTTGCGAGTACTGCCTTGAAAGCATCTGCTGTTGCTGTGCCTAGGTTTTTCCCCAAGAGTGGATTTCCACACGTATCAATAAACATCATGCAACGCAGGGATGCCGTTTCTCCCTTGACCACTTGTAAAGAGACTTCAAATTCATGGAAGGAACATTCTTCTTTGTGTGATAGTCAGTTGGGTGGTACATGTACACATTGTGAGTAAGTATTGAGTGACAGTTTGTTGTGTAAGTGTAGACTTATTTAAGTGAGAGTCTGTTTGTGTATGTATGTTTTATTCACATTGAATTGGAAAAATCATCAATAAGTTGTCAAATTCCGTGTTCGTAACAATGATTGGTTATGATTGCTTAAGTTATAACTCTAAAACCTCACGATATGTAATCAGAGTGGGGGGATCCTGAGTTTGAACCCCCACATCCTCGTTAATCAAAGTCATCCACACCACAAGCTCTACCTTTTACATAAGTAGTTTCGAAGATAAACCCAACAATGGCTGCATTCACAGGGGAAGAGGAGTTTGTGAACTTTTTTGTTTTATTCAGAAGACAAATTTACAAATCGATGAGAACATCGCGTTCGAAACAAAGCTAGCGCATACATCTAGAAACCAAAATTGCACCCTAAGGCACGCTTAGATTTCCTACCTATGTAGCTAAAATAGGATTTCTTCCTTCATCGATTTCAATAACTAGGAGCTTCTCTGGATCAGAACCACTCGGTCCTTCAGCATATAGGGTAGGAAGATAAGCTTTGTAAGCTGGAAGGTACCTTGAAACAAAATCTTTAACCTAAAAGAAAGTAAAACCACAATTAAGCTCACCTGACTACTGCCAAAGATACTGGTAAAAGCTGTACAATTTAAAGAGCTAGCAGGATATGAAACCTCTTCATCAGACATTCCTGGTTTTCCTGCCTCTCTCATTGCAATCTCAGCCTGCAAATGGCACAAAAGAGCTGTTTAGCCATAAACCAATATCCAGGGAAGGTTTTCTCGCAAATGTGATGGAAGCATTATCATGTATATGCTAACCTGCAAACGCCATTGGTACACGCAGCTTGGATCCTGGATTTTAATGACAATCCATGCGCCAATGAATCTGTCCCACGCGTCGTAGTAGGCTTCAAGATTTTTATTTACAGTCTCCAACTACAAAAGGAGGGGAAAAAAATCAAGCTTGTTCAATTAATCG
This sequence comes from Lumnitzera racemosa, assembly GCA_024138005.1. Lineage (NCBI taxonomy): Eukaryota > Viridiplantae > Streptophyta > Magnoliopsida > Myrtales > Combretaceae > Lumnitzera > Lumnitzera racemosa. Next base: position 83,977,657 of record JAMXBC010000012.1, read on the forward strand.
CAACAAAAAAAAAAATGAACAACTTATTCAAATTGGGTTTTGCAGTCCTGACCTGTGAATCAACAGCTTTGACAACATCCATTGGCAAGGGTTTGAACCCAAGCATCCAACCTTCAAATAGTACAGCCTAAATAATCAAAAGGGAAGAAAATGATTTTGCTAACTTGACTCTTCAAACAGAAGGAAGAAAAATGAAACAAAACCTTCAAATCCATCTAAAAACCATAGCTTAACTAAGATCAAATTAAACCTTTAATGACGGTACAAATAAAAAGTGGTCAATTTACTCCTAAGGCTATCAGTCAAAATGTTTGGCACAAATTCATATATAACTATATAATTGCCTGCGCCATGCATGAGTATCAACATAAAAATATATTATAATGATAGAAATTTTGAAAAATATTTCCTTCAAATAATCTATATGAGTTATTTATTAAAATAATAGTACTTTAACACAAAATTGAGTTAAAAAAAAAATTTACACATATGGCTACTATCAAAGGATGCAACTTCTCAAGAATTATATCATTTTTCATTAAGTGATACCTTTTGGGAAATATCCTTAATCCATAAGTTCAATTTTTCTCAAAATATATCATAAAATTCTGTTATACTTGTTTGATATACAATTATGTGCTTTCCAATATATATGTGTTATGTGTATGTGTATGTGTATGTACATGTATGTATATAAAAGAAGTAAAAAACGCATAGATGCTAGCCTATGCCTCACCGTTAGAGGCCCGTCAACTTCTGGCCATTCAGATGGATCAGCTCTGTCGCCCCTACCACTATAAGCAGACTGCAAAGCAAAAGTGAAGCTCAATGAACTTACATGAGATCAAAAATAAAGACATGGCTATTTACTTTTCCACTCACCTTGTCATATCGTGGTAGCTTCATCTTGATACCTAAGAGACAGCAAATTCAGTCAAAAAGAAAGGGGAAGAACATATGGAAGAGAATGGAGGAGGAAGGTATACCTTCCTTAGCCATTTTACTTAAAGCTGTCAGTGTTTCAACTGAAAATGGAAGATCGTGGCTCCCTGCATTCCCACGAAACTGAAAGAGAAAATGTAGGGATGTAAGATGTAGATGGGAACCAAACTAAGTATAAAACAGAAGATGTCAAAATTAGCAGTTTTCTCTAATTCTGAAAGGAATTAAGGTGGACACTGTGTACCTCCAAAAGTGCATTTCCAGGATTTTGTTCTCTCAGTTTAGCCTGCATTTGATATTAAAGCAGTAAAAAAGACATCAATAGATGAAGAATTAACCGACAAACTACAAGCTTACAGACTATTACCTGACCCTCTGCAGTCAAATAGAAATCATCAATAGAGATCGTTGCCGTTTTCCTGAAAATTACAAATATATTGGCTATTCAGGCCACATTCGATTTGCAAAAAGAGTTATCTAAGCTTTTTTTCCATATTTGCTTTGATTACAGTTTTGCAGCAGTCAAATACAATGGAAGTAATATCAATAAGTTTTTGTATGGTAATGGATTTTAGCCATAAGCAGAGGTAGAAGGCAACGCAGTGGTAGCCCACTATAAGTGGTGGTTAATAACCATGGGAAAATGGGGAAACGATTTCTACTTTTTTAAAAAATAAGAATGATTTTCCATTCACATTTTCCATAAGGATTAATCACCACCACCAATCGACTGCAACCTTCACCTCCTACCCCATCTGCCCTTGACTGCCACCAGTAACCACAACTTCTTCAAATTACTACAACATAATAATATTTGAAAAAAAAAAAAAAACTAGAAAAACTTTTCCTACAAAACAAATAATTTAATCCAGTCTTTCTTTTTAAGAACTTTTAACTAGCAACTGAATTCTCCAGTATTTCCAGCACAAAATATAGTTTGAATCTGCCCTACCTGCCAGTTGCCCAGAAGAGGTGATCAAGAGCAAAGACAAGCGTTGTCTTTCCACAACCTTGGGGAGCACTAAAACCTATCTGCAAAATGAAACCCATGCTCTTAGTATAAAATAAGTACTCCTAAATGTTCTCATGCATCATTCAGAGCTTTTGCTGAAGGTATTCCAAAAGGTAACTAAAATTTCTACATACCACCAAAGGAGGGGCATCTTCTCCGTCCTTGAACTTGGAATAGTGTCCGGATATCTGATCTTCACACCAAAAAAAGACAGGGAGATAGTAGTGGAAAATCCTAGCTTTCTGAGCTTCCGTAAGGTACAATTCATTTAGCTGGAACAGTCGGCAGAGTATTGAACCATATGATATCCACTTATCAATGGATTCAGCCACCTTTTCAGATGTCAGACCTACTTGGTCTACAAGAGGACCTGCACATATGAACTCAAAAAGGTCCTTCACAGATGAAACTTCAGCAGGCCTTGTTGGTAATGCAGAAAAAACCGGTTCCAGTCTACTACTCCTGGCAATTTGGTTAAAAACTGAACAATTTTGCAGCCATGAGCATCCACTCCCAGCAGAAAGAAATCCTGTGTGTACCAATAATAGCAAAAGTATAAGAACGAGCCCATCCAAACACTCAAGCTCCATTAGTGAGTTAAGTGGATATCCACATACAAGTGTTTATCTGCTTAAATATTTTAGGTGCCAAATTGGAAAAAAAAAAAGGTGCCACCTTGTGACATATTTGAAAAAGCATGAAAATAAGGAAAATATTCAAAAATTAACAAGCAGGAACCAAGCAACTGAAAGAAATTATGAAGCTCTGGATGAAAAATAGACACAAAGAAAATTAAAGATATCTAGATCCTACATATTTTTCAACTCAATCATCAACATTTGACTAAGATCCTGCAAAGATAAAGCAAGCAATTTCTTCACAGGCAGCCCACCTACAATCCAAGGCGGCATGAGCAGAAGATCTTTCTTGCTGAAAAATTACTTTCCTTTTCAAAAGGTTTTCCCTGACTAGAATATCGAGAAAGGCAACCTTAAGGATGTATCATCTTGGATGTTTCCCACTAAAAAGATCGTCTTGTTTCTATACGTAGGAGCTGAGACATTTTTATACTTCATTGGCTGAGTTTAGGAACTAATGCAATTAGTACTAGGAGTGGAATCCCATTTAAGCATTCTCCACATATCTAGTCTAGGATAAAAGGTACGCTTTGAATGTGAACAAGAACAGGCCAATTTGGAAAAAATCTATAAATCCAAAGCATGTCAAAGCTAATGGAGACAATTCAACAAAGACCTTCTTCAGTATGTATGCATATCAACACTATCTTTTCCTCTATTCCAGAGGCATTGTCATTTAGTTTCTACTTTTTCCCTTTAAGCTACTTGCATGTAATCACATAGATAAAGTTCTTTAGAACAGTTTCCTTATCCTCCTTACTCATAAGTTGTGAGGTGAAAAGTAGCATGCTTTCAAACCAGGAATGACAGATAGAACCTCCGATTGTCTTTGCATTCATGTGAATATCATTACAACTAAAGCAATGACCTGAACTTGAATCTGCCTAATGATTATTTATATCATACGAACCTCATACAGAGGTGCTGCCATCATAAATGACATCCATGTATGCCCCCGTCAAGGATGCTGCTTTCTAATTGCAGTTTATGAGTTCCTACGTTCATGGCCTCACAGGATAAAAATTTCATAATCTTATGTCATAATTAACATTGACATGTGATTCATCAAGAATGCTGCTTTCTAGTTGCAGATACATTGAGATCCTGAGAGCAGGCTCTGGGTACCTACTACCTCATTTTGGGTCTTCCAGCACCTTTGAGAGTAACACCCACCACCGAAACTATCCAGAAAGTTGCCCTTCCATGGACACATGCATCTACAACCCTCTTTTGAAAATGTAAATTAGCAAGTATACGATAAGGCAGACCTAGCTAATATTCATCCATGGAGGGAAAAAAAGGAAAGGTGTCAAAACCATAATATTGATGTGTGTGTGTGCGTGTGTGTGTGTGTGACCAAAGGTTTTTATAATTTTTGGAGTCAATTTTGCACCTTTTTTGTTGGTTTGGGCAGGAGGAAAGGGAGGGAGGTGGGGTAGGGTGGGTGGAGCCAATCACTGCTCGGTCTAGTCCACCTTCTATGCCTTGCACCATGCACACTGTGGACAATGACAGCCTACTATTAAATTGTTGCAAAGAGGTTGTTTCAGCTAGCCGATGACCTACAGACCACCAAATTGCTCCAAAGCTCATCCCCAACAAAAGGATAATTGTATCTATTTTTCCCTGAATAACTTTACCAAAATTTAAGCACATTCGACAAGACTTGCACTAAAATTACCCCGGAAGCTATCTTTACAAACAACAAGATACCAAGCTGCATTACAAACCAATATCCAAATGAAACAATCCAATTAACACTATCAGGTGAGAAAAGCCTAATTCCTTTACTCAATGTGAATAGAAAGGGAACAAAAAGAAAAATTACTTCTTCCCCATTTCTGAATAATCAACCAGAGGTCAAGCATCATTATCACTATCGATACTGTACAATAAGAAGTAAGAAACAATATATACCATACAGAAAATTAAAAGATGCATACAATAAAAAGCAGGGTACCACCCTGTTTCTATGCAACAGTACCCCATCAACATCATAAAGATAAAATCTTTAAAAATCATTAAAAAAAAAAGAAGTTAAAAAAAAAAAAGAAAAGAAAAGAAAAGGATGTTTAATTCTAAGAAATGGGTACGGATAAAAAAGGATTATACTTCCTAAGCAAAAAATTAGAAAACTAGTTAAACCCCACCCCTCCACTCCTCCACCACCCACCCCCCTCCCCCCCCCCCCCCCCCCTCCCAAAAAAAAAAAAGGAGAGAATCTCGTACGTGAAAACAGAGCACTATCGTGTATGAAACGAAATACAATGAAGATAAAGTCTTCCCATTTAACCAATTAGATACCTAAGTTTAAACAAATGGGTACTCATTAAATTAACTATAGATAAAAGGGTTTTACTTACTATGCACAAAATGAGAAACTTCATAACTGAAAACAGAGCACTACAATATTCACACAAAACTGATACAAAGATAAAATATTTAACCGTGAATTATTTATATATTTGATTTAAACAAATGGGTATTCGTGAAATTTACTAAAATAAATTAAGGGTATATTTCCTATCCACAAAATGAGAAACTGCATACTTGAAGACAGAGCATCATCGTACACACAAGAAAATACAATAAAGATGCAATCTTCTACTCGTAAGCAATCGAATACCTGAATTGAACAAATGGGTGTTCGGTGAATTAACATTACACGAAGTGTTTGATCTGCTATGCACAAAGTGGCATGACTCCGAGTTCAAAACAGAGTGTTGCTTTAAGCTATTGTTTTCACTATGGGAAGCGGCAGTTATGTTGTGGTATACAGAGAAAGTTAAGACACTGAAAGTTGCCATCTCTCTCTCTCTCTCTCTCTCTCTCTCTCTCTCTCTCTCTCTCTCTCTCTCTCTCTCTCTCTGGTGTAAATGAGAGATGGAGAGGGAGTGGATGCGAGGAGGAAGGGTGAAACGATATTTGAAGGGAAAATGACGGTTGGGTTAAGTGAGAGGACGAAAATGAAAAAATTAAAAATGTTTTTCATTTTTTAAGGTACTTTCCTTTTTTTTTATTTCTTAATTTTATGGGCTATGTTGTTGTGTACTAGTGGGGTCGATGAAAATATGGCCCCACACTATTTACATCTCGATATTGTAAGGTTTACATGTTTGGCTAGTATTTGGTTTTATTGGAAGAGCTTGAGAATAGATTTAGTTCTCTTGCTGGAAGTTCTCGTCATGATGAGTTAGATATTAGAATCTAAATTAGATACTATACAGGACGAAATTTGGACATATCTATTAGGATAAGAATAGTGGGTAACTTCAGAATATGTGTATTTTGATCCTTGAGTATAACTCATAAAAATATCTTGAATCCTTTAAAGTTTTTTTCTTTAAAATTTTCTAAATTATCTCATTGATATGCTCTTACATTCAAATAAAACTAAAGAAAATGACATTACGATAATATTATAAATTACTTAAAAATGAATAAGTAATTTTATTTAAATTATTTTAAATAATTAATTTCTCTTATAAAAATAGGGTAAATAATCTATCTTAATGCATTATATTAAATAAATATTGGGTATTTATCTTAGAGATTGTATTTGGGTAAAGCAAAAGATTGAAAAAAATCAAGATACGAAAACTTTAATATTATTGATGAAATCAGGAGGTTTGGAAAAACTTAATATGGGTTAATCTACCAAAAGCAAAGTTTTATATGCAGCCATTAGCGTATTGCATCGCAACTTCGCCCCCATTATTTATTAAAAAAAAAAAATGAAAGCATATTTTATGAGCTGTGATTTTATGCTATTTTAATACCATCCACTACAATCTTAAGTACTGTCGGGAAATTTTACTGAAGAAGCGTTTCACAAAACTTGCCGTGTTCTCAGGCTGCTTCCGGCCAACGCTTAACACAGGCACCTTTGTTCCGCATTTCAAGGATAAAAAGTTTTTAGCCATTTGCTCAGGCAACAGAAAATAAAAAGAAATTAAAAATAAGTCTTTGTTTACTTTTCCCCATGATGATGTCTTCTTTTCCATCATTTTAGTATTGTTTTTTTTTTTTTTTGGCACTACACTCAAAATGTGTATAAGTCAAAGTAAATTTATTTACACGTTATTCAATTTTACAGGAAAAAAAAAAAACCGAAAATCCTGAAAATAATATGAATTTACTTTTTTTCAAACTCTACTTAGTCAATTACTATCTTTACCATTAAGCAATAAAAAACAAAAACGTCAATCTATCCCACTATCATATCCAAAGGCTGAAATATAAATTAAATAACAGATTTCAAGTAAATCAAACCGAAATATAAATTAAATAAGTTTAAAAAAGAAAAAATCGGAAGACCTTAATTCTACAAGGGCTCAACCATGGATGACCGCCAAGATTGGAGATAAAGGGAAACGGTGAGAGAAGTCAAATGCTGAAAATAACCAACAGACACCAGCAATTACATCATAAAGAACAAGAACATTAAGCATTAACTAGAATACACTCACAAAAGAGAGCTATTCATTAGCCTCCAGAGGCTTGTTGCAAGAACATTTATCCTGACAAGGCTTAAACATTCTCACCAAATGTACTAGTCGAGGTGATGATTTCGAGAATCAAGACGGACATACAATATTGCAGTTAAATAAATCCTAATTGGTGAATACAACGAAGAAAGAATTAAAAATATTAAATTGAACAAAAGACTAAACTTTATGGACAGAAGTCAAAATGGTCAAAAAAACAAAAAAAAAAAAAGGGTTTTCATTTGGCCGGAAAGGTATAAAAAGGAATTACACTCTTACAGGTACAAAATCAAAAGGCCTTAAGGTTCTCATGAAGGAGGCAGGCCAGTGTTAGCAGTTGAGTGGAATACGAGCAGTGTTGAGGTTAGTTTATCCTCAGAATGATGTTTCCAGCACCTTTGTGGAAGACAGGGACGACACAGATTTAAACTGGACAGGACAATTGTAAATGGCATTAGAAGACTACAAAACTTTTAAGCCTTCTTCCAACAAAAGCAAGTATCCAAGATTAAGTTTCTGAATCTACCTTTTCCTGCCTATATTTCGCACGTATGGCGGTTAGAGGACACCCTTTAGCATTGTACTGCAGATCTTGTAATGCAAAAACCGCCGATTTCAGATCCGATGCTTTGTAGAGTGTATAGCACTCTAAGGTGGGATTCTGCCAAAATTATGGCAAAGTCAAGTATGCAAGTTTGAGATGGATAACATATTCTTGTTGAATTAAGCGATATACTTGATGAGTTTTATTCGAAGTCTCAGCCCACGATGAAGGAATTGTTTAAGCAAAAGAATGTGAAACCACTTGAACTTTAACAAACTTAAAACTTTCAGATCAGACAGTTTTGGAATTAAATTCAACATTTGCAAGATAGAGAGCAGACCCAGGGATGGCATGAAGGATCCAGTGTCCATTGAGCAAGAAAAACTGATGCTGCAGCAATGAGAGATGGAAGGAACTTCAAGAAGCTATACTCAATCAATGTCAATTCTGCAAGGTAATCAGCCAAGTACTCCAGCTCAAGACTCGGGCTCTGAAAAAATCAGCCAATGCAATAAGGAAAAGCTCCCCGAGGATATAACCGACTAGTTTGGTTTTGGATCAAGTCCAGAATGAAGTTGGCCCAAACCATTACCTTATAGGATGCCCGTGCTGCTCGAAGGAATCTCCTGCAAGGTCAATGACATTACCATAAGAAGTGCAGAAAAGTTGAGTAGTTCAAATGAAGAACAAAGGAGAATTTCAAGAGAGACCATATTACCTAAGGAAAGTTTTTGTAGTGGGGCCATGTATCCTAAAGCCAAAACAGTTCAGCAATCGGCCTTCCATGTTCAATACCTAAAATGTGCTTTTGTCAGCTTCATAATCCTTTTGACAAAGCAAGCGAAGGATATCTTAGAATCATGACAAGGATCTAAAGTTTTATACATGGTTTCTGATGGAAGGGTTGGCTTTTTCTCATGAACCAACTCCTTCCTTTATCCTTGGTTTAGGTGATACGGTTTTTGTTCTCTTTTTATTGGCAAAATACACATATAACTCTTCAAACTTTGCCTAGCATGCATGAAGCCCATTTATTTCCATATTTGCTCAAACAAACCCCTAAACTTTCGATTGTAAAATGGAAAATTTTTCCAGCAATTGCTCTAATTAAACCCCAGTTCTTCATTTGGCCGAAAAAGAAGCTCCAGTTCTAGCAAATAGAAATCGGAAAAATTAAATTACTCTCAAAATTTAGCTAGAGATTTGCCACAAGAAATCAACATTAGATATTGGTGATAGAAGGATACATGAATCACCTAGAGATCACTTACATACAATACTAGAGTTGTTACAACATATAACCATGAAATCGTGTTCGAAATTCAGCAAAGATTCAAGGAGAAAAAATCCAATGCAAAGATCAAAGTATACCTCTTCTTTTGTGTAAGTGTTATCTGTAATAAAGCAAAATTCTTCTACGCGTGGTGCACAGATTTCTTCATACTTCCTAAAAAGAAAAAAAAAATGAGGAGAGAAGGGTTTCAAGTTCAGGAAAGGAAAGAAAGCTACACATTCCAATTATAAGTAAAAAAATTTTATTTTGGATGAATAATTATAAGTAATTTTTGAGTCTTAATAATTCTTGATATAAACACCAGCTTATATCAACTCCCAGTCATTCATGCAGGTTAGATGAAAGAATCAGATGCCTAAGTTTAGCTTATGTCAGAAACATGGCTGGGATTAATGAAAAGTTGCATTATGAATTATAAAGTTCAAATTTCTGCAATGATGATCTAGAATTCAACAATGTGGCTCAGAACCGTTATTGATACTCTGAAATACAAACGAGGCTGGAGAGAGCAAAACCAAATTGGTCCAACTTGCTGCTTTGAACGCTGTAGCAATCTAGTCATTATCTTGGCATTATAAATTCATATGTAAAGTGGATCAAACTCTAAATGGCTATGACAGGGGACGCCCCTCCTCCTTATTGTTTAAATTTATACCTCAATTACTCACCTGAAGTTACAAGTTTTCTATGTTTTCTAAGGCAATAACTTGTGAAATATTCAATGCACGTTTGATCATTCATACGCAGCAGTAGAAAGAAAGGACAGAATTTAGTAAAATACAAATTGGAAATCTTACGAGGCAATGAGCATGCAAGTGATGCCAAGCAGTTGAAGTCTTCTTCTCTCAGCGTACTTTTGAGAGAGGTACCAATCAATGAGATGCACCGTAAGATAGAGGGTATCTGGTACTAATTTGTATTCTTCAGAAACCTGAAGGCAGAAAATCAGTGTTGAATTTCTTTAATTGCACTAAGTAATTAACAATTATCAACAACGCAAATCTACATATGCAAGGGATTCTGCTTTTAATACAGAACAGTAATATCTCATCAAAGCTTGCTGACCTCCACAAGCCAATCAATCAGAATTCCCCTCATGCTTTGAGTAATTTCCCGCTGTATGGTCTCCATGAAATCACCAAAAGGCCTTCTTGAAAGCTGAAAGGTAAAAATTAGAAATTAGTACATCTATCACAATTTCATTTTCGTTGATGATCTGATTAAACCTGCACTCATGCATTAGATCTTGGTTCACTGCACATGTTTAGAATATTGATCATTTTATCTAAGTTTTTATAGGATATGTATATACAGCAAGAAAGTCATTAAAGGATAAGGGTTTTGAGTATTTTCTTCACACTCCTTAATCCCTACAAAGAGTGAAGGTTTTTTACCATGTAACTGAGTGAAGCCTGACTGACCTCTGCAGAACGCAGATTGCTATATATCTCAGGTGCATAAGTACCACATAATACAGGGTTCTTTAAATCGGAATCAATGTCTATCACATCCCGATTGCTTGGAACCTTCCCCTTAAAGTTTCCACTGTCTGTGGAGGAAAAAAACTCTTTTAGTACGTAGAATCTGGCAAGTGCAGTTGCGTATAAAGAAAAGAATAGACACACATTTAGATTATTATCGACGACAACTTGAGAACCAAAGTGTCATAATATAATCACAGACATATGCAAAGATAATTAAGCTGCCAAGCAACTCTCAGTAATGTTTTATCAAGTGCCCCTTGGAATTGATGTTTGAGGTCCTTTTTCTGCTTTTAGAAAAATATTTGAAAGCAAAATCACCTTGCATTCATCTTTTAAAAACAGCAGACTTCTCAGCTTCTATTGTTTCAGCAAAATCACTTCATTTTGCATAATTCATGAAATATACCTTCAGATTTAACTAGCTAACTCACATCAAAAGAATGTGCATTTACGAACACAATTTCCTCCAGTTTTAAAAACTTACAGATTACTTAATATACTCAATTATGGAGCTCTAAAACCCTTTAATAAACAGAATCTAAGCTAACATTCATATTAACATAATATGATATCATTGGAATTCTGTCTTCTGGTTCAATTTACGACATAAGGGCGTGCAACTTGTACTAGATCAGGCATAAAGGTTATCTAAGGATAGAACTACCTACTGGAAACCTAAGCATGCTTTTCTTCGGTCCCTCTTTTTTTACTTTCTTTTCCTTTTTTTTTCCCTTCTGGGTGGGTGTGCAGCACCTAGCACATTGATGCACCATTTTCTTTCACATCACAATTTATGTTATAGAAATTGCAAGTTCCTTGTTATTTGCATATCAACTACGTCCTTTCTATATTTATTCCCCAATTCCCTCAACGCTTGAAGCATGAGTTCCCTCTGGACCCTGGACCCATTTGGTTCATACTTCTGGTGCCGTTTTTCCACCGGTTTTAAACTGAGTGTTTGGCTAAATAAAATTCGAAAAGATTAAAACAAAGAATATATAGTTTGGTTACAAATCAAATAATGATAGAGAACAGATAACATATATTGACTTACCTGGGGAGCAGATAACATATATACAAAAAACAAACAGGCGCATCTTGCATAACAGATAGAGTAGCCCATAGTACTAATGATTTGATAACACAGAACTGCAAACCTTGATGTTCAGAAAGCATGTGAGAATTGTCTTCAGCTAAATCATGATCAGTCCTGCATACATTAACTTGCATTTCACCGGTTTGCGGAATCATTTTTGAGCGTGATGGCTCTTTTACCGTTTCATGGGTGATCATTTCTAAGGAAACTGCTTGAGGCTTCAAGATTTCGACAGAAGCAGAAGTCATCACTTTCGGTATCTTTAAAGGAGCTTTTTTATTTTGCATACCTTTCTTAGCCTACATTCAGAATGAACACCATGCTATAAGTTCATATCCTCCAAGTAAACATAACAAGATATTGGCCACAAGCACACTAACTAATGCTCTGATCAAATAACAATAAGTTCTTCCACTGAGAAAATGAGAAAATAATGCTGTAAGTACTTTCGTACATATTAATTTCTGTATGGGAAAACATAAATGAATATCTTTGTCCAATAATCTCAAGAAAAATATTTGGAAAACTTGCTGAAAAGACTCCAAACAAGCAACTGCAAGCCAATTGCTCATCTGTTTTCAAAAAATGAAAAGTTGCAGTTAGAAGATTGAGTAACACGCATATAGACACGCTCTTCATCTTTTGGCACTATAGCTGCAGGTTTTACGAGGATTGGAATTCCAGTAATGAGTCATATCTATGGCATTTTGGATATGGGCATCTAAGTCGAAAGGACCTTGGTTTCTCAATCTACTATATGCTTTCCTAGGCATAAATCAGCATGTACAAAGAAACTAATTGTGACGAAAGATTTTGTACGAAAAAAATGTAATAAACAGAGTATGTAGGAAACTAACCAGCGTCTTTGTTGCATTAAAGCAGTCCTTGTATGAACCTTTGCAAGGAAGATTTGTGATTTCTTGAAGCACGGCCTTTCTCTTTCGCTGAGAGCACACATTTCCCCTAGCCTTGCTGTTATTCTCATTGAAAGATGATGCTTTTGCTGAACTTCTTTTTAAAAATGGCTTGGGATTCTGCTCACTGGAAGGCATTTTACCTGCAGCGTTCAATACAGCAGCTCGAGCTCGAGTGATTCGACCTGTAACATCCCCTCCACCTTGAGCCATTGCATTGTCTTTCCCCATATGTAAAGGCCTGAAATCAAAAGAAGTGACAAGAAAATATTGTCAATGGTTTAGAAAAATAAGTAGATGAAAGAGATTAGTTTAGTGTATTTTACATTTAAAATGCATTTCAAGTGATCTTGAAATAACAGAATGATCCTATAAGAATGCCTAAAAAACCTATAGAAAATCTCATGGCAATTTTAAATTGTATTATCATCTTCTGAACATAGTAGTAACAGATTTGAGAAATCTTTTAAACCTTGTACTAGTGTACATTCAAACATTCAAATATTCAAATTCATAAGAAACATTAACTTCACTTTATTAAATTTTAAATGCCAAATAACATATCCACATGCTTTATTTTTCAAATAAAAACATGAAACAACAAAAAATAACTAAACCCAGTATTTAAACTAGAAACTGCACATTTCCAGAATATTTCAACAACAACCGTATACTTCACGGGAAAAAATAAAAAGAAAAAGTAAAAATACAAGGAAGAGAAGTTACAAGAACATGTAACAAGGATAAACATATGTAAGACTAAGAGGCAAGACACTAGCAATAAGGATTCAAACTTTTACTAAAAACCCATTTCCTTAAAACATGCATTAACACGGAGAAGAACAAGAATTTCTCACTTCTCCATTCAAATCTCAAGTCTTGAATCTTCTTGAATTTAATACACCATAAAGGACTTCAAAACAAGCATTAAATTTTCTTTTCTTTTCCTACATTTTCTTACCACATAAACATGATAACAGCATTTACTTCAAAATTTAACAAAAACATGAAAGACCCGTAATTACTGCACCAAAAAAAAAAAAAAAAAAACATCGAACTTTAGTACATACGCACGTAGAAGTTCCTTTCTTTACCCACATTTTCTCATCGGACAAACAAGAAAACAAAGACAACTTACAAGAACATAAAAGCAATCTCGCACTTCAAGATTTGACGAAAATGTTAAAGACCCAGAATTGATATACCAATAAAGCTTCAAGATTTAGCATGTTTTTAAGTACATGAACACAATGAACGTAGAAATTTTGATTAGAATGGCACCTATGTCGTTGTCTCGGACTTCCTTCCCACTGGAGGAGTGTGGAGAAGACAGTGAGTTCGGAGAGAGAGAGAGAGAGAGAGAGGAACAATGGCGATAAGCCGGGCGGGATGTTTGGCTGTTCAAAACTCTTGACTTTTGACTTTTGAGTTTGAGTTTAATAATTGTAATAATTAAGAAAACATACAATGTTAAAAATGTTTTCGGACGTAAGGAAGAAAAATAAATAAATAGCAAAATTAATGCTGTATTATATTTGATTTAAATAGAGGGAGTAAAGACATTTTTAGTAAACCTTTTTCAATTTTTAATATTTATTTATTATTGAGACTTAGATATATAATAGTTTGTTTTACTTATTCGTCTCATTTTAGTAACTTATGTTAAATGAAGCTTGAATTATTTTAAGAGGGTGATTTTGTCATGGAATTACAACATTTTTGTTTTCTCTTTTTTTTCTTTTCTAACTATTATACCTCAACTTTTAAAAAGAGAAAACTAAATCTAATTCGTATTATTATTCATACTAATGGATCGTAAAAACTTGAAAAAAAATTTATTTTTTAGGTATGATAAATATATTAAAGCATCAAATGAAATCATAATTTTAAGTACTATACTCTTGAAATATTTTACAACATGTTTTTTGGGATATTTCTTAAAAATACAATATCTATTTCTTTTTGCTATTTTACTGAAGTTACAATATAACTTTACTTAATGTTTTGCAACATTTGTGTATTTTTAGAAAGGGAAACAAAATTTAATTCATACTGTTAAATTATAAAGATTCAAAAACATAATTTTAAGTATTGTGCTCGTCAAAAATGTTTTATAGCACGTCTTTTGGGGATTTTCTTAAAAATACAAGATTTATTTCCTTTCGCTAATTAGATGAAGTTACATACATACTTTGCTTAATGTTTTACAACAACCCGTGTCTTTCGAGAACCTTTCATTTAATATCTTTCGTTTTTTAATAATAAAGTAATTTCCTTATTCTAAAGCGGAAGGGTTCATTATATGTGTACCCTTTTTCTAAAAAGTATTATTTAACATGTACTCTAAAGTGTAGGCAGGAAATATAAGCCAAGAGGATTATAAAACTCGAAATTTACTAATCGATTATATTTCAGTTATATATATGAAAAAGAGATATCTTCTTATTTTGATGATAGTAGTTATATAAACTCTTTATTTTAATAATTTATCTAAGATTTTCATAAAATAAATATTCAGTAAACATGATGGAATGATTTTAATATGTAAAAACTAGCTACAACTAATTAAAATGAAGTTCCTAAAGAAAAGAAATTCTTTACTAATATATTTTATCTAAACATGTAAAACCCGAGTAAAAAAAAAAGTATAATACATAAATTAATAAGTGATTTTTATAGCATGACATTGATATGGCATGTAAATAGATATCAAATGTTGTCATAAGAAAAAATTCAAATATCGATATGACATGTGATTACACGTTAACGCTTTAGGTAATTTGGTTTGAGAAAATTTACATTTCCTACTAAATCAATTAATCGTATCTTATAATTGCCATAATTCCCTCTCACCAAAAACCTACAATTCTTTTCCAAAGAACCTATAGTACTAATCTCAACTCCAGATTCCTAATCAAGATTCATGTTGTGAAGAGAGTAATTTAACAAGAATCAATTTTTCCCCTATATTTAAGTAAGTAAATCTTCTTTCTATCATCATCTTACCTTTTTTTAAATTATATTGTTAGGGTTCCTTTGAGTTTTGGATTGGAGGTGTTATTATTATTTGTAAGCCCTAAGGTTAAGCTAAGTAACCGTAAGCTTAAACTTAGAACCCAAGGTTTAGGGCGATCGGTTAATGGATCCAATCAAACCCAAATTATAAACTATTGAGAGAAATATTAGTAAAACTGATCCCGTAAACTTGAATTTAAGAAAATAAGTAATAAAATAGGAGATTATAAAATTTTCAAATTTTAAGCATAATAAGTATTAATTACCGAAAATGCGAGAAGTGTAATCAAATAACTAACAAATTACTAAAATTTTAGAATAACCAAAATAATAATTAGGAATGTTCACATGTATCACACATATATTTACGTATAGATAAAAATACACAAAATTACCTAAATTGGTCAAAAACTAAGTGAATAATTAAGGAAAATTATAAATTAATTAGAAAAAAATCAGAGGAACCTAAAATAATCCAAATCAGGTCATGGAAAGTCAAACTCTGTAAAAGAAAAATCAATCAATTAAAATTAGACAACATAAAAGCCAAAAATCAAGGAAATTGGGCAAAGTTTTGTTTAATTAATACATAATAATTACAAAAATCGTCTATAAATAGGGAAAAAAATTTCAGAAGTCATTTGGACAGTTTAGAATTTGGGGAAAATAGGAAAATTGAAAAATCGAGAGAAAATCTAAAAAAAAAGGAAAAAAAAAAAGAAAACTGTGCAAATTCATGTAGGGAGAGAAACTCATACCTCACCACCACCTGGGACCGAGCCGCTACCACCACGCCACTCTAGCCCCACCATCTAGGCTGGCTGATAGCCTTGGACCGGGTTTAGATGGCCAAAAAGTTTTGGACCGGTTAGTCTCTTAAATTTTTTGATTTTGAATAATTTTATAAAATTAGTTATTTTGCCCAGAAAATTATGAAACTTGTTATTCTAAGGTTTTATTGTATGTAGATTTAGGGAAAAATATTGATTTAATTTAATTACATCTTCAATTGTAGGGTTCTTAACAAATTACTCAAAATCGAACATGATCAGAACGGAAAATAAATGGGCTTAGGAGTGTAGTTTGGAGCTGATTTTTTTTTTTTTGTAGGATGCTCGTATGATATAAAACAGTGCTATGAAGCCATTTTTTTAAAATTAATTTTTGAAATTTTTAAGTTAATTTTTAGCCCTAAAATGATGGAAAAAAATAGGTGATTTGGGATTAATTAGGTAATTAAGGTGTTAATTACTGATTTAGATATTAATTAGATGTTTAAGGATGTTAATCTCTTATGTGAAACCCTAATCCTAGCCTTTAGAGTCTTAAGTATAGTTAATTTAGGAAATTAAGTAATTGATATAAGAATTTAGTAATATGTGAAATTGTAAATTAATAAATTTGAAAAAATAGAGTTATTTAGATAATATTATAATAGAAATCAGAAAAATAATAAATCTGAAAATAACATTAATCTTAACAAAAGTCTCAAAATGTAAGATTTTCACACATCGGGAATAAATCCGATACTGCAATTAGGGTTAACGTGTACCGAATAGTTTAAAATACCAAATTATGACCCAATAGGATATTTGGACACTCGAGCTTAATTTGATTAATTTCACATTAAGATTCGAGCATATTTAAGGCTTAGAAATCAAAGTTTAAAATCTCATTTAGGATTTGAACACCGAAATAGAGTACAACGAATCATTAGGACATAATGGGTATACACGGAAAAAAAATGAAATGAATTAAAATATAACTTAGAATATGAAACCATAAATTCTCAGTACTAAAAAGACCTATTTGTATTATAGAACACCCAGAAACAAATCAACTTGCGATTAAGAGATTGAGCGATCGAATAAATCCAAGTAAGTTAGGTTATTGCTTATTGTAATAGAGTACTCATTTTGTAGTACTCGGAGACTTAGGCTTGTATATGATTGTGATTGTAAGTAGTTTACGCATGTGTTTAATGTATCTGAATTCATGCTGAATTTGTATTATGAGTGATTTTGTAATTGATTGAATTGGTATGAAATTGTTTGAACACCTTAAACGGAATTTAATCTTAGTCGACCCTAATAACCAAAAATGTCATGCATTGCAACCCGTTAGGGGATCATAGGATTCTCTAACCAAATACCGACTCCTTTGAAAGGGATAGCGCAGGATTACAAAATGGTCCCTTCTTCATCCTTGGTCTAACTAAGTAACAGGAGAGGAGGTCACGGCGAGGGTGAAGTCAATGGTTCGAAGGTAATCGTGGGAGAAGCGAGGTCTCCATTGCATAAGCCTGGGTTTGGTTGTAAGCTGCTGCATAACATGGAAACTCCTCAACCCGGATTGGAGCGGGTGAAATTTCTCTGATTTCACAACAGACCGGATTACGTTGTATAATGACACTTGATTGTTGCATTGCATGAAAATATTTGTTTGATAACCCTGTTTGTGCTTGTATGCATTCATGAGTCTCCAATTCAACTTACTAAGCTGTAGTTGCTTATACCCTTCTAGATACTTTTGCAGGTTCTGATTTCTGAACACTTCAAATACTATGCCGCCCTACAATTACCCAAAAGTTAGTTCATTGGAAGCCAGAGGTGTAAGGATCAAGTTACTTAGTATAATGTATAACTAAAGTAACCATGTAATTAGGAATGAAAGACTGATAGTTATTATGTAATCCAGTGAACTGCTATGTTTATGTAAAACTTCCTAGAAAACTCTGTAGACTTATATATATAATATTGTACATGTTATTAGAAATTTGCACTATTTATCATAATTGTAGTTTAATTATTAATCGAACTGTTTGCTTCAAAGCGAGGAGCCGTCGATACCTTATGTAGGTCATGTCTATGGTAGGCACTGTGAGGCCAGTTACTATCATAAAATGGTTTACACGGCGGGACTGTTGCGACTCTGCAACTTCGGGGCGTAACATTATTAGTGTAGTGGTAGTGGTAGTGGTAGTGATAGTGATAGTGATGCTAGTACAGTTATAATGTAAATTACATCTTAATGGTGTTGCGAAGGGGTATTTGAATGTATGGTATCGTGTACCATGTCTTATGTATAAGTGTGTATGTTAGGTGTAATGTGTGTACATGTGGGTATTGTAAAGTGTGCGTAATTGGCTGAGTATAGTTATGGTCATACGGGTGTGCGATGTATGTATGTATGTGTGAAATTGGAGTGGCAATATGCTCTGTATGTATGTGTTTGTGTACATGGGTAGGGGGTAGGGGTGGGGTTGAGGTTTGGGAGGTGTGAGAGGGGGGGAAGGGAGGGACAACGTATGGGAGTGTTAGTGTTATATGTGTATTTATTTCAAAGGGAATATTGAAAATTTATAGGGAATGTGGTTTGGAAGCTACATGAAGTATAATTTGGAAGCTTATAGTATGGTGTAAAAGGTAGAGTTAAGGAGAAAGAAGTTTTAAGTTGCAAAATTTATCAAATTCTAAGCTAACCTTTATGTTTTGAACAGATACTAGAGAACACGTGGTCTTGGATCTTTTTGAGATAGGAGCTTTAGATACAAGATATGTGTTTGCTGAACCTATGTGTTAGGTTAGTGAATATAAACCGGATTAATTGAAACTTGGACTTATTTGTAATACTGGTTGTACTTAGCTTCAACCACTTATTGGTCAAGTCTAATCGTGTTGGTGAGACACTTAGTAATCTTTACGCAACATTGTCCCTTGTGGAGTCCCATACTAAAATGACCTAAATAGATCTTGGTTGGTTTATAGCACTCAACACCAATACTTATGTAATATCTATATATATTACATGTTGGGGGTCATGAGTAACCCTAAGTCTTAAGACGTTGGGGCTGTAATGTTTGTAGGCCTAAATGAAATATTTAAAACTGTTGCTTATTGCATTTAATAATGGTATTGGTATTGTGTATGTGTGCTTAACTGATTCTTGTGTTTCACACGCATGTATATATTATCCTATATTAAGCATTGGCTACGAAGATTATTATTTTTCAATTGCAGAAACATGTTACAAGGTAAACGATGGGGTCTATGCTAAGGATTTCTGTTATGACTATTTTTACTATGACAAGCAAGGAGATTTTACTATATTGATAATAAAGCAAGGAGATTTTACTATATTGATGAGACTTATGTGATTATGGAGTTGCTTATAACTCTTGTTGCTAGGTTTAGTAGGTTTAACTATTGTTGGAGCTATAAAACTCCAATTTATGATCTAAAGTCCTTTTATAATTTAAGTTGTGGAATTATGATAGTTTTTTATTATGTTATTATACTTGGCTGTGGAGTTTAAGTAGTTGACATCTCACTCCTGTTGCAAACTGTAATCAAGAATAGACAAAGCCGGTTGCTAAATGGATCTAATCTTGTAAAAAGTTCAAAAAACCTAACATAAGAAGGTACGAAAGGACTAAATGATGAATGATAGATAAGCAAAGCCCACGAATAACTCTAAAAGACATGATATACCAATGAAACTTTCGAGGACTCATAGTATAATTCGATATAAAGCACGAATCTATCCAGTGAGATTACTCACCATCTAACTTTGCTCAAGGGTTAGGATAAGAGTTATGCTAAGACTAAACAAATAATGTTTATGCAAGAAAGGAAATACTCAAAACGTATTCAAAATAATCTATCTTTACAGCTACAATACAAGGGTATTTATACTTATAAGTTAGGACAACTTATCTAAAAAGGAAAAGATACAAAAGGCATTTCCTAATGAAGTAATGTACATAATACAAAAGTAGTAAAAATAGATATACAAGAAAAACAATCATTAATGCAAGGAATTCTATACATGATACTATAGACATGGCAATGCTACATTGATGAGATTGTTAGAAGATGTGGGCAAAAAGTACGGATAGTTGGATTATTCGAACAAGGATGGCTTCATCAATCCGAACTATCTCTTTCTCAACTTCTCGACAAAGAAGATGCCAAGTAATTGGTCAGCTCAAGCGCAAGTAAGTAATCATCAATTCAATGTACTACAGAAAGATGGATAGTCATACGACTCAATATGAAGAATGACTCGGCCTGGGCTAGGAAGTACTCAGCTTCAGCTAGGGTAGGTTAGAATAGAAAGATTCATTATACCAGTCCCTCTAATTCTCAAGCTCAGCTGTGGTTCAAAGGTCCGGTAGCCTGATTCCCATCAACTCCAGTAGTATATTTGAGGTTGTCGATTGTAAGTTGGCAGATTCGTTGAAAATTGTAACTTATAGCAAGTATATGGATCTTAATATGCCTTAACACGTTTGACTCTTAGGTTGACACATGGCAGAGTTGTGACGTCTTAAGTTTCGAGGCATTACAAAACAAATATAGTTTTATAGAATTGCCTATTAAGGTAAAGATATTAGCGTAATGGAGCCAATTCTCATTACAAGGAAATCGGAAAAAGAAAACAAGCGAGCAAGGAGATAGACCTTCAAATACAGAAGATAAGGAGCCTGATATAACTCTAATTGGGAGAGAAATATTTTTCTATTTTCTATATCTTCTCTTTTTTTATGGATCTTGATGATACCGTATATATATATGTGTGTGTGTGTGTGTGTGTGTGTGTGTGTGTGTGTAACTGTAAGGTGATAACAAACAAATATTCCCCTTAACTAATTAAATAACTAATCCAAGCCATGTCATTGCTACAAAAAGTTTCAGTAATAATTTGTAGCCAAACTATATTCCTATACTAATGTTGTAGTGATAAAATGATCTAAATATAATAACCCAAATATTGGCCTAAGGCTATATGTAGTCCTGATTTGTATTTACTAATTTAGCTTATTATACTAAATAGCCGACAAAGATAGGGGAATCACTTCATCTTTGTTACTTTTGCCCATCGTGTTTTTGGCCTTCTTTCTAGAGACTTAAAAAAACCTTAGGTTTGCATCAATACCCCCTACATTTTAAGCCCTTGTCCCCAAGGGCATGTTTAGAAATCATGCAATCAAATCTGAGAAGAACTCTCACATAGCTTCGTTTGGAGCTCAGCCTTTCTATTGTACAAAGACGAGTATGTCAACCACTAACCTATACTTAATCATCTTCCTGTCGAGAATAGCCTCTAGCTTAAGATTTGAAATAGCAAAGGTGGGTAGTAGATTAAGTACTAATATAAGAGTTGGTCCAACATAATGATTAAGGAGAGAGACATGGAATGTAGGGTGGATGCTAAATCCAATGGGAAGATCTAACTCATATGTGGAGCCTCTAATCTGATCAACAAAATGGTAAGGCCCGAAATATCTTGGTTGTAACTTATTATTGTGGTGTGATTTTAAGCTTGTTTGTTCATAAGCTTATAACTTGACCCATGCTAGGTTTCCAATTCAAAATTGCCTAACACTTCTTTTCTTATTAGCCAACTGTACCACTCTATCACATGCTCGATGTAGGCAAAACTTGAGCTGCCTTAGGATGCCCTCCCTATCCTTCAATAGGGTATTCAATGCTTTATTATGACAATCACCAAGAACATAAGCAAGATGAATAGGGGGCTTATAGCTATAGAGCGCCTTAAAGGGAGTTGTCTAAGTACTCGAGTGGAAATTCGTGTTGTACTAATAGTCTATAAGTGATAGTAAGGTATGCCATCTCTTGGGGCTATCACTAGCGAAGCACTTTAGATAAGTCTCTAGGCACTTGTTAACTACCTCCGTTTGTCCATCTATTTGAGGATGATAAGCATTGGACATCCATAGTTCCACTCTTGCAACTTAAATAACTCTTGCAAAAAGGCATTAATAAAGATAAGGTCACAGGTACTCATAATAGTGTTAGGTAGGCCATGTAACTTATAAACACAATCTATGAAAGTGAGAGCTACTAGCTGAGCAGTGTAAGGGTGGGACAAACTTATAAAGTGTTCGTACTTACTTAACCGATCAACCACCACAAAAATAACTTCCTTGCCTTGTGACTCGTGTAACTTGTCAATAAAGTCCATAAATATGTCTATCCATGGTTCCTCTAATAAGGGAAGTGGCTGCAATAGCCTAGGATAAGCAACGTTCTCGCTTTTATGCTGCTAGCAAATGTTGCACTCCCGTACATATTATTGAACTGATATTTCTTAACCAGGCCAATAAAAAATGCTACTAATTCTCTTATAAGTAGTATGACTGTAAGTCCTACAATCAATTATTCAAGGCTTCGATCAGCTGAAATATCCGATCGAGTTTAAATTAAAGGTAAAGTTATAAATATTAATAAAATGATTTCATAAGTTTGAATTTAAGAAAATAAGCAATAAAATAAAAGAATATAAAAATTTTAAATTTTAAGTATGTAACTCGTTATTTATTAAAAATGCGTAAAATGCATTCCGATAATTAACGAATCGTTAAAGATAAATTATATATATACTAAAAATCATAGAATAATCTAAATAATATTTAGGAATATTTATTTGTACTATGTATGAATTTACATGTATGTAGAAATACGCATAATTACTTAGAATATACGTAATGTGCTAAAATAATACTAAATAATTAAAGAAAATTCATAATTAATTAAGAAAAAATAAGGAATAATCTAGGTATCGGTCATGGCAGCTATGAAAAATAAGAAAAAAATTAACCAATTAAATTAGAACAACACAAAAGTCAAATTGGAAGAAAATAAGGTAATTGTCTAATCAAATTAATACACAATAATTTCCCTAAAGCTCTGTAAATAGCAAGAAAAATTCAGAAACTCATTTGGTCAATTTGGAGAGTGAGAAAAATAAGGAGAGGTAAAATTAAGAGAAAAATTAGGGTTAGGAAAAATAATGAGAAAAACTATGCAGTTAGGGCTATAAAGGATAACCAACATCAGACGAGCAGCTGGGAGTGGACGACTACCACCAACACATGGTGGTTGTAGCACCTAGACAGGCTGATAAGGCCACGGCAGCCGGTGGTGGCCGGAGCCACCTAGACCGATGAGTCCGATTTCTAACCCGATTTTGTGTAATTTTATAAAAATAGTAAATATTCTTGGAAAATTATGAAACTTGTTATTCTAAAATATATTTGTATGTAGTTTTTAGGAAAAATGTTATTTTGATGAAAATATGTCCTGTGATATATGGTCCTTAAGAAATTAAGCAAAACCGAGCGTGATTAAGATTAGAAATAAATAGACTTAGAGTATAGTTTGGAGCTCAAATTTTTTATGTAGAATGTTTAAGTGATATAGAACAGTTCTATGAAGCCCGTTTTCAAAAATTAATTTTTAAAAATTTTAGATAATTTTTAGGCCTTAAAATGAGGCATAAAATAGGTAATTTAAGGTTAATTAAGTAATTAAATGGTTAATTGCTGATTTAGTAAATAATTATATGTTCTAGGATGTTGAAATCTGATGAAGTATGATACTTGTAGCATTTAAGGTGTAATATATAATTATTAGGTTAATTATGTAGTAAATAAATAATAGAGAAAAATAGTAAATTTTAAGTTAATTTTGTAAATTAAGGTAATTAGGTGTAAAATCTAATTTAGGATGAATTTGGATATTTTGAAATGATAATTGATGTTGGGAGATGGTAATTAGAGTGATAAAAATATTAGATGTATATTATGTACATAATGAGTAATAGTATATAATACACAATTATTAGAAATATGACAAATAGAAGATATTAGAATAAAAATTGATATTATGATAATAATAAAAATATATAATAAATCTGATAGAAAACTTAAATTTATGTAATTATATGAAAAATGTAAAAATTTCTCATATCAAGAGTAAATTTGATATACTAATATGGATTTTAAGTGTATCGGGTGAAATAAAATACTAACTAGGGGTTGTGATGGTATTTAGGATATCCGAAAGTAATGTGATTAATTTAACATTATGAGTTGAAACAAATTTCTAGAGTTTGGATATAAAACAGTACTTAGAAAATCGAACTAGAACCTAATTTAGAAATCAATACGAAAATTGAACCCGAACCTAACCCTAAACCTAGAGTAATTGTAAAAGATTTAAGAACCTAGATAATTGGATATATTAAACTCTAAACAAAAGATCACAATAAGCGTTATAGGATAAAATGAACCTATAATAGTTATAAGAAAAACTGAAACTACGTTTGTGTTATAGAAAAGATCAGCGATGGCTTGAGCAAGTTCGACCTCGAGTGAGCGAGCGAGGAGTCCAGGTAAGTTAGGATTAATATGTTGCTGTATTTTGGAGGCTTAAGATTATGCTTAGTTGTGCTTGTTAGATAATTAGTTGTGTGCATGTGCTTGATTATAAGTGATACTATAATTTTGTCTGTTGTTTTGGCTTATATTATATGATCTGTATGAAATGATTGATCAACCTAAACTGGACCTAATCAAATATACGACCTATAATCATAATCGGACCTACATGGCAACCCATTAGGGGAACTTAGGACTCTCCGGCCAAATACCGACCCCTTCGAAAGGGATAGCACAGGATTGCATAATGGTCCCTTCTTCATCCTTAGTCGAACTAAATAACAAAAGAGGAGGTTGCGACAAGGGTGAAGTCAATGGTTCAAAGGTAGTCGCGGGAGGAGCGAGGCCTTTATTGCACAAGCCTGAGTTTTGTCATAAGCTGTTAAATTAATGACAAATCCTCAACCTGGATTAAAGCAGACAAAATTTATCTAATCTCATGACGAGCTGAACAACGTTGTGCGATGGCATTTGCTTGAACATGAATTACATCTAATAAGTTGATTGATAACCTTGTTGTATTTATGGTATAATTTTAAGTCTTCCATCCTAACTTACTAAGTTGTGGTTGCTCACATACCTATAGACTTCGTGCAGGTGTTAACTAAGAAGTGGCATACAATTACTCTGAAGCTATCAACTGCTGGATCCTGGAGAGTGAGGAAAAATATTTGAAGAACAAACATATATTCTTAAGGTCTAAGCTTTTATTTTTTAATAATGTAATAATTGAATTATAGTGTATATATATATATATTCTCATTTTCTTAAGTAAATGATTTATTTAAAATTACAAACTGTTTACTTCAAAGCGGATTAGTCGTGGATGCCTTGTGTAGATCAGGTCTAAGATAGCAGTTGTAAAGCCAACTTCTATCTTAGAATGGTTTACACGACGGGGCTGTTACAACTTTATTACTTCGAGGCACGACAATGACCCCATGCGTATCCTCCCAATATGCTATCATGATATAAGTAGAGTAACTTTTGCTTGAGTGCGTCATTAGGACCAACTACAATCTTTACCTTTTTTCGCAAAATTCCCTTACCAAAAGAGTAATAGCCATATTGCTTCCTTTACTATAGAGAGTATCGGCTGGTTGTAAAACCTATTATCCCTCAAACTAACCTTAATTTCATAAAAAATTTCAAAGGAAACCAAGGTAGTAACCACTAGTGTTTGTAGTACAGGTTGCTCCATTCATGATAAGGCATCTGCTTCCTTACTTATAATGTATCTCATAATCCAAGCCAACAAATTTAGTCAATTATTTTTGTTGGCAGGGAGTAAGGACTCACTATTTTAGCAAGTACTTCAAACTTTGATGATTGATCTAGATAATTAAGTGTTGACCTACTAAATAGTGTTACCATTTTTCGATTACGTGTACCAAAGCCAACATTTCTTTTTCATAAATAGACAAAACATGCTGTTTTAATGATAGAACCTTGCTAAGATAAGCTATTAAGCATATTTCTTACATCAAGACAACCCTTACACCGTACCTACTCACATTTGTTTCAATCACAAAGGGCTTAGAATAATTCGATAGTTGTAGCATCGGTGACTTAGTGAGTGCTTCCTTAATTGAATTAAATGCTTATGTAGCTATTTCATTCTAATGAAACTGGTCTTTGCACAAGAGGTTAGTGAGTGGTTTAACCAAAAGGCTAAAATTTTTAATGAATCTCCTATAATATCCAACAAGTCCCCCCCCAAAAAAAAAACCCATTAGCTGCTTAATAATATGAGGTGCTGGCGAATAAAAAAAAGCTTGAATTTTAGAAGGATCCATAATCACCCCATCCTAATGATTATGTGTCCCAAATATTCTATTATTCTTGCTCTAAACATACATTTCTTCTTTTCAAGTATAGTTTCTCACGTCGCAATACTTGAAATACTAATTGAAGCTACTCCTTGTTCTTTTCCATGGTCTCACTATACATAAGGATATCATTAAAAAAAAGTACAAACTTCCATAAGTAAGGCTTGAACAACTCATTCATTAGGCCTTAAAATGTAGATGTTGCATTAATGAGCTCAAAAAACATAACAAGGAACTCATAATGTTCATCATGTGTCTTGAATGCCATTTTGTAGATGTCACTTGGGTGCATCCTTATTTGATAATACCCGACTCTTAAATAAAGCTTACTAAAGTAACTTAAGCTGTGTAACTCATCAAATAAATCCTTAATCAAGGGTATAGGATAGCTATCCTTAATGGTCTGCTTGCTTAAGGCTATATAATCAACGCACATTTGCTAGGTGTCGTCCTTCTTTTTTACTAACACCACCGAGGAAGAGTGGGGACTATAACTAGGTATAATGAGTCCTTGCCCAAGCATTTCTTTAATCATATCTTCCAGTACACTTTTTTGAATTGAAGAATGCTTATATGGCTTCAAATTAATTACTTTAACATCATCTGTCAAGCGAATGCAGTGGTCATGAGACTTTTGTAAGGGTAACATTGTTGGTTCTTCAAAAAGATCATGATATTCGTCTAAAAGCCTAAGTAGTTAGGGATTTGGCAATTTCTCTTCACTATCTCCTTCTTTACTATCCTTAGATGAACTACCCAATACTGATAATCGGCATCTCTAGCCGTTAGCAATTTAGTTAGATAAGTTAGCTCTACACTTTCAATAACCTCACATTCCCCAACCAACATACACTCTCAACCCTTCCATTTAAAATCCATTCTCATGGTATGAAAATTCCATTTAATATCCTTAACTTCGACAACCATGGCATTCCAAGTATAATATAAACATTAGCAGTCAAATTAGTACCTTATATAGTCCAAGTAAACCGAGGAATTATGCTTTGAGTAGTCATTATGGAACTGTTTGCTAGCTGGATTGACATATGTTGTAGTACATGCCCGTGTTGCCTAAGTCTTTGTCACACCCCGAAGCGGCAGAGTCGTAACAGCCTCGCCGTGTAAACCAACCTAAGATAGAAGTTGGCCTTACAACCGCTATCTTAGACCTGATCTACACAAGGCGTCAACGACTAATCCGCTTTGAAGTAAACAGTTTGTAATTTAAATAAATCATTCCTCTAAAAAAAATGAGAAAATACATATATTCACTATAATTTGTGATTACAATTATCGTTTGCGATGTTTCTCCGAAATATATTTCCTAGTTATTACATTAAAAAAAAAATGAGAAGTTCTAAAGTAAAAGCTTAAACCTTAAAAATATATGTTCGTTCTTCAATATTTTTCCTCACTCCCCAGGATCCAGCAGTTGCTAGCTTCAGAGTAGTTGTGGCCGCTTCTTAGCCAGCACCTGCACGATGTCTATAGAGATGTGAGCAACCACAGCTCGGTAAGTTAGGACAGAAGACTTAAAACTATACCATACACACAACAAGGTTTTCAATTATTTATTAGGTGCAATGCATGTGCAAGCAAATGCCATCGCACGACGTTGTCCGGCCCATCGTGAAATTAGAGAAATTACGCCCGCTCTAATCCGGGTTGAGGAGTTGCCGTTAATGCAACAGCTCACGACCAAACCCAGGCTTGTGTAATGGAGACCTTGCTCCTCCCGTGACTACCTTTGAACCACTGTCTTCACCCTCGCCGTGACCTCCTCTCCTGTCACTTAGTTCGACTGAGGATGAAGAAGGGACCATTTTACAATCCTGCGCTATCCCTTCCGAAGGGGTTGGTATTTGGCCGGAGAGTCCTAAGTTCCCCTAACGGGTTGCCATGCATGTCCGATTATGATTACTGGTCGGATATTTAATTAAGTCCAGTTTAGGGTGATCAATCCTTTCATACAAGTCATACAATATGTACCAGAGCAACAAACAGAATCATAGTATCACCCATAATCAAGCACATGCACACATTCTCTATCTAACAAGCACAACCAAGTATAATCTTAAGCCTCCAAAATACACCATCGTATTAATCCCAACTTACCTCGACTCTTCGTTCGCTCACTCGAGGTCCGATTTGCTCAGGACATCGCCGATCATCCCTATAACACGAACGTGGGTTCAGTATTTCACATACTATTATAAGTTCATTTTATCCGATAACGCTGATTGTTAGGTTTTGTTTAAGGTTAAATATACCTAATTATCTAGGTATTAAGTTTTTTATAATTATTTTAGGTTTGGGGTTAGGTTCAGGTTCGGTTTTCGCATCGATTTCTAAATTAGGTTTTTAGTTCGATTTCTAATTAATGTTTTAGATTCCAACCCTAGAAATCCGTTTCAACCTATAATGTGAATTAATCACATTACTTTCCGATCTCCTAAATACGATTACTACCCCTAGTCAGCATTTTATTCCATCCGGTACACTTAAATTCGTATTAGTGTACCGAATTTACTCATGTTGTGAGAAATTTTTACATTTTTCATATAATTACCTAAAATTGAATTTTGTTTTAGATTTGTGATGTTCTAACTTTCATTATTTTATTATCTAATTAAACCTAATTTTTCCATATTTATTAATTTTTAATTCTACATATTCCTAATTTTCTACATTTACCACATAACACCTTCATTACTTATACTCAACACTCCATACACTAGGATCAGGTTTCCACATCAGAGATTAACATCCCTAAACATCTAATTACTATCTAAATCAGTAATTAATATCCTAATCACCTAATTAACTCCAAATTACCCAATTTTTCCATCATTTTAGGGCTAAAAATTAACTTAAAAATTTCAAAAATTAAATTTTAAAAAAATGGCTTCATAGCACTATTCTATATCACATGAGAATCCTACAAAAAAAAATTGAGCTCCAAACTATACTCCTAAGGTCATTTATTTCTAAATCGAAATGTGCTCGGTTTTGCATGATTTCTTAAGGACCCTATATTACAGGATATGTTTTCATCTAAATAATATTTTTCCTACAAACTACATACAAAAATATCCCATAATAACAAAATTCATAATTTTATAATTATATTTACTATTTTTACAAAAATTCACAAGATTCGGGCTGGAAATCGGACTCACATATTTGGGTGGCTCCGGCCACCACGGGCCGCCGTGGCCTTGTCGGCCAGCCTGGGCGCTGCCACCACCGTGTGGTGGTGGTGGCCGTCCACTTCCAGCTCCTCTTCTGGTGTGGGTTCCTTTTAAAACCCTTAACTGCACAGTTTTTCTTATTTTTTTTATTTTCTGCATTTTCTCTCGAATTTTCGACTCTCCCTAATTTTCTCACTTTCCAAACTGTCCAAATGAGCTCTGTAAATTTTTTCCCTATTTATAGACATTTGCTGTCCTTAATTTGACAAGACTTTGTCCAAATTCCTTAATTTTTGGCTTTTGTGTTGTTCAATTTTTATTGGCTAATTTTTATTTTGCAGCTTTGGACCTGCCACGACCTTATCTTGATTCATCTTATCATCTTCTGATTTTTTCTTATTTTTCCATAATTATTTTATATTTTTCTTTAATTATTTGCTTAGTTTTCGGCCAATTTTAGTAATTACGCATATTTTTATCTACACGTAAATACATGCAGGGTATACGTGAACATTCCTAAATATTATTTTGGTCATTCTAAAATTTTTAGTATACATATAATCTATCTCTAATAATTTATTGGTTATTATATTACACTTTTTGCCTTTTCGTCCACTTCCAGCTCCTCTTCTGGTGTGGGTTCCTTTTAAAACCCTTAACTGCACAGTTTTTCTTATTTCTTTTATTTTCTGCATTTTCTCTCGAATTTTCGACTCTCCCAAATTTTCTCACTTTCCAAACTGTCCAAATGAGCTCTGTAAATTTTTTCCCTATTTATAGACATTTGCTGTAATTAATATGCATTAATTTGACAAGACTTTGTCCAAATTTCTTAATTTTTGGCTTTTGTGTTGTTCAATTTTTATTGGCTAATTTTTATTTTGCAGCTTTGGACCTGCTACGATCTTATCTTGATTCATCTTATCATCTTCTGATTTTTTCTTATTTTTCCATAATTATTTTATATTTTTCTTTAATTATTTGCTTAGTTTTCGGCCAATTTTAGTAATTACGCGTATTTTTATCTACACATAAATACATGCAGGGTATACGTGAACATTCCTAAATATTATTTTAGTCATTCTAAAATTTTTAGTATACATATAATCTATCTTTAATAATTTATTGGTTATTATATTACACTTTTTGCCTTTTCGGTAATTAGCAATTATTGTGCTTAAAATTTGAAAATTTTATAGTCTCCTATTTTGCTATTTATTTTCTTAAATTTAAGTTTACGGGGTCATTTTTACTAATATTTCTCTCAATAGTTTATAATTTGGGTGTGATCGGATCCTTTAGCCGATCGCCCTAAACTTTGGGTTCTAAATTCAATCATACGGTTACTTGGCTGAACTTTGGGGCTTACATTCTACCCCCCTTTTAAAATAGTTTCGTCCTCGAAACTACTGTATATCCATGTATTGTTTACTTGTTAGGATTGATAGTTTATATATTATTATTATTCTAGAAATCAAACAACCTATAAGTATTACTTTGTCTTCATTACATTTAGCTCTACTTTAGTTTCTAAGTCTAGACCTTCATCAGGTCGTATCTTTACCTACTCCGTGTCCCAACTCTTGAACTTCTGAACCTGATTATCCAGTATTTTTGGGGGTTACTTCATATCCTTTAAAACCCACTTTCCATTCTATCGAACTATCTTCAAGTGAAACATCTGTGTAGTCTACTGATTAAGTTCCTTAATTGCTTTCTAATTATCATTCCATTTCTTCCCTACTTGGACCTTTACTTGATCTCTTAATTTCCTTTCTTTACATTCCTTATCTTAGTATCAATTAGGGCTTATTTCATTGCTGTAGTCTCCTCCAGTTGTATTGTACTATCTTATACCTAGGTTTATGGCCTCACAGATTCTCTTATTGGTTTCTTCTCCATTTATTCCTTGTTTGATTGTTTCTTAAGTTTTATTTGTGATCATTACTGATTCTGCATTTACTTCATATCATCACCCTTCCTTTCATCTAAACTCTTCCACTCAAATGCTTATACTACTATCATAGCTTTTCATTTGCTCTTCATACAGCTTAGCCCTCGGATTCAAATGAGATGGTTAACAACTCAATTTGACTTGACTTGACTCGACTCGAGATGAGTATAACTTTTGACTGACTGACTCAGAAAAAGAAACAGTATTAAGATTATTACTGAACAAAACATGACACAACGAGATACACTGACCAAATCGACAAGACATGAGACTCAACAACAACAATTGGACAATTCAGATTTGCCATGTTCCTATTGGATTACCTATTGCAATTGCTAATATGAAGTACATTGTATCTTTAAATCTTCTTCGTATACTGGATTACTTCAATGGATTTTTCCTCTAATCATCAATTCAACATTTTTAATATCCACTGAAATCCCTTCTCTAAATATAACGAGCTTGATGGAAACGTACTATCTCCTCTGGAAATCACATGTCTTCCATTTCAATATATCACTTATGATCATTCAAATGCTGTCCACAAATACTTTGTATATCAAAATACTATTGAAGGATACCACAATAAGTATTTTCATATATAGTTGCCATACATTTGTTTCTCCTAATTCTGTTACTACAATTTATGTACTGATCTTGATGCCCTTCTAATCTCATATTATTCTAAAAATTGACAGTTACTCCTCAAACTCTTAAGGCATCATTTACAATATTCAATACAGAGTTTTGATCATGGGTTTGATTCTTAATTAACTAAATCATGAAATTCAAATATACACAAAATGATCTTCAGTGATACATTTGAACCCTTATATTTTACTACTAGATCAATACTTATTGATATTTTCCTCAATCTTCTCTTTATGGATATAGACAAACTTCTCATAACCCACCATCAGTAACTTTCCTTTTAACTTCCATTTCCGTCATATCCTACGATTCTATGGATCAATATCCTTTCTCCAATATATATTCTAAACTAATAGGTAACAAAAATCTCAATTATCTTAAAATCCTTGTCCATTCACTAGTTTCTAACTTATACGGAATGAATACCTTAATATCATCATTGTACTTACATTTTATTCATTTGTATATTCTATGGTGAGGGTACTCATCAACAAATTTTTTTGTTCAATGAAATCACTGCTTATTTTCTAATCCCTTTAAGCTCGGATCCTTAAATTCTATCCGTGATTAACATTTCTTATCCTAAGTAGTTTACTAATAGATAACTGTCTCATAAAATTTACTCTCTGGAGAGTTATGCCTTTTCAGATTGATCCTTAAAATAACTAAGTAACTATTGATTAAAAGTCCTAATCATCTCCAAATTGTTACTTTAATTCCATCTCTACCATCGCATGTGTTAGTCGAAGTATAAGTTGTACTAGCAGAATAGAGTATCTCTCTTCTATCTTTATTACACATATCTCATTAACGTCATCTATGTTACAATCTTTCACTTCCAAACAATCCTTATTCATCAAGTCATATCACATGATCTCCATTATGTTAAAACTCATATTAATCTCTATTATCATCCATAAGTCTCATCAATTACAACGTAACTTCGGTAACAAACTCCTCAATAACATATTCCGACTTAATCAATTATCATATTGTTCTCCATATCTCAATTCTGGATTTCATCATGGATTCTTCTTCATTCCGCTTGAATCATCTCAACTACTCACCTCAACTAATCACCAATTTCTCTACATGATCCCATCATCAGAGTTAACTTCGATTAACGCCTATCTTAATGTAGCATTACAGTTACTACTTATCTTATAATTTGTAGTTCGTTACTTTAATATCCCTTTATTTTTACCCACTCTCAATGTACTCCTAAAGTGTCTAATTCTTTTAATTGTTCATTTCGAAGCGAGTTCAGTAAAACTACGCTCTGATACCAATTTAGAACTGTCACGCCCCGAAGCGGCAGAGTTATAACAGCCCCACCGTGTAAACCACCCTAAGATAGAAGTTGGCCTTACAACCGCTATCTTAGACCTGATCTACACAAGGTGTCAACGACTAACCCGTTTTGGGGTTAGGTTCAGGTTCGGTTTTCGCATCGATTTCTAAATTAGGTTTTTAGTTCGATTTCTAAGTAATGTTTTAGATTCCAACCCTAGAAATCCGTTTCAACCTATAATGTGAATTAATCACATTACTTTCCGATCTTCTAAATACGATTACTACCCCTAGTCAGCATTTTATTCCATCCGGTACACTTAAATCCGTATTAGTGTACCGAATTTACTCATGTTGTGAGAAATTTTTACATTTTTCATATAATTACCTAAAATTGAATTTTGTTTCAGATTTGTGATGTTCTGACTTTCATTATTTTATTATCTAATTAAACCTAATTTTTCCATATTTATTAATTTTTAATTCTACATATTCCTAATTTTCTACATTTACCACATAACACCTTCATTACTTATACTCAACACTCCATACACTGGGATCAGGTTTCCACATCAGAGATTAACATCCCTAAACATCTAATTACTATCTAAATCAGTAATTAATATCCTAATCACCTAATTAACTCCAAATTACCCAATTTTTCCATCATTTTAAGGTTAAAAATTAACTTAAAAATTTCGAAAATTAAATTTTAAAAAAATGGCTTCATAGCACTGTTCTATATCACATGAGAATCCTACAGAAAAAAATTGAGCTCCAAACTATACTCCTAAGGTCATTTATTTCTAAATCGAAATGTGCTCGGTTTTACATGATTTCTTAAGGACCCTATATTACGGGACATGTTTTCATCTAAATAATATTTTTCCTACAAATTAAATACAAAAATATCCCATAATAACAAAATTCATAATTTTATAATTATATTTACTATTTTTACAAAAATTCACAAGATTCGGGCTGGAAATCGGACTCACCGATTTAGGTGGCTCCGGCCACCGCGGGCCACCGTAGCCTTGTCGGCCAGCCTAGGCGCTGCCACCACCGTGTGGTGGTGGTGGCCGTCCACTTCCAGCTCCTCTTCTGGTGTGGGTTCCTTTTAAAACCCTTAACTGCACAGTTTTTCTTATTTTTTTTTATTTTCTGCATTTTCTCTCGAATTTTCGACTCTCCCTAATTTTCTCACTTTCCAAACTGTCCAAATGAGCTCTGTAAATTTTTTCCCTATTTATAGACATTTGCTGTAATTAATATGCATTAATTTGACAAGACTTTGTCCAAATTTCTTAATTTTTGGCTTTTGCGTTGTTCAATTTTTATTGGCTAATTTTTATTTTGCAGCTTTGGACCTGCCACGACCTTATCTTGATTCATCTTATCATCTTCTGATTTTTTCTTATTTTTCCATAATTATTTTATATTTTTCTTTAATTATTTGCTTAGTTTTCGGCCAAGTTTAGTAATTACGCGTATTTTTATCTACACGTAAATACATGTAGGGTATACGTGAACATTCCTAAATATTATTTTGGTCATTCTAAAATTTTTAGTATACATATAATCTATCTCTAATAATTTATTGGTTATTATATTACACTTTTTGCCTTTTCGGTAATTAGCAATTATTATACTTAAAATTTGAAAATTTTATAGTCTCCTATTTTGCTATTTATTTTCTTAAATTTAAGTTTACGGGGTCATTTTTACTAATATTTCTCTCAATAGTTTATAATTTGGGTGTGATCGGATCCTTTAGCCGATCGCCCTAAATCTTGGGTTCTAAATTCAATCATACGATTACTTGGCTGAACTTTGGGGCTTACAGTCCTCTAGTTATCCTTGCATCAATAAAATTCAATGAACTCCTCGTATTTACTAAAATGTTCAACAATCATTTTTTGTCGTAGCCAAAGAACCGCATACATTCTTGCATCGTAGCCTTGCTTTACTATATGGTATATAAAGTCAATTCTGCTAGCTATTTTTCTAACTCCTTCTCATCTTCATTCTCCTGAACACCATCTCCTTCATCTTCTTCATCTCTAACCAAAAGTAAATTGAGTCATTTTTGTTTACATCAAAGACTAGGTTCAAAAGTTTCATTGCACTAGAAACAAAGTTTTTCTCGACGTTTCTCCTCCATTTCTTTAAGAGTGAGTCTCTGGTGAGCTTTGGTTAGGTATGTAAGTATAGGTTTCTAGGTTTAGTTCTTGTGTATGGAGGGTAAAGGGCTAGAGTAAGGGATCTAAGGTAGTAGCTTAGGTTATTGGTAAGTAATAGAGGAAGATTCGTATGTCCAGGAAAGCTTAGAGTGTTTTGGGTTTAGGTTTAGGCTGAGGTTATATTGATAAGCAATAAGGTTGGATTCTTAGAGCTTAGTAAGGGTGTAGGCTTGGGTTAATGTTTGTGGCTGAAATATTCTGATTAAATACTGTAATTTGGGTTTTAATCCAGTTAAGAACAAGCTAACTTAGTGAATTTCAGGTACTTAGACCATGGCATTAAAGTGCTCAAACTCATCAATGTAATCCCGTAAAGAAACTACTTAATGTAACTTCTTAATGTCAACCATTGTGTCATCAAAGATATTTAAGCTAAACCGCTTGAGTAATGCTTCCTTTAGCTCTTCCCAAGTAATTCAACAGTATTATTTCTATTTTTAAGAAATTTTTGGTACTATTCAAGCTCTTTACCTTTGAAGTGCATGAAGGCTAACTTCACCTTATTCTCCTTCAGTGTTTCATCAATCTAAAAGTAGTGAAGCCTTATAGACCCAAGCATGTAGATCATCACTATGGAACTTTGAGAAGTCCAACTTAATAGCATTACCATGTGCATGAACAGGGAGTGTTGTAACCAATTCGAGGGTAGTGTCTCACTTACGAGTTGTAGATTTGTGGTGCACAATGTAGAATGTAGTATGCTAATATTAGTTCACCCAGTAACTAGCTGACTTTGAAGCTCTACAATGCAATGTGTATGATTATTTAATACTTGGTTTGTCTTCTTCAGCACATCATTCACCGTGTGAATAAGTGTCTCATACTTCTCACTTTATTCCTTAAATAGGGTCTTGAGTAATGCTTCATTACGCCCCCGTTACTCTTTTAATGCAATTTATTTCCTTGTGTAAGCTTTAATACCACTTACAGTAAAGCTAATTCTCGCCATAAGGAAATGGGAAAAAAAAAACAAGTAAGGAAATAAACCTCAGAATACAAAGGACAAGGAGTCGAATATAACTCCAATTGGAGGAGAAATATTTTTATATTTTCTATATCTTTTCTTTGTTTTTTTTTTTCTTTTTATGGATTATAATGATACTGTATATATAAGGAATCCATATGTATCGCTATAGGACAATAATAAACAAATATTCCTCTTAACTAATTGAATAACTATCCTAACAACGTTATTACTATAGAAAGTTCTAGTAACAATTTGTAACTAGGCTATATTCTTATATTAAAGCTATAGTGATAAAATAGCTTAAATATAATAGCCCAAATATTAGCTTAAGCCCATATATATGCCTAATTTGTATTTACTAATTTGGCTTATTACACTAAATAGCCAACAAAGATAGGCGAACTACTTCATCTTTGTTACTTTTACCTGTCTAGTTTTTGGCTTTCTTTTTAAAGACTTTAAAAAACCTTAGGTTTGCATGAATTAATATGTTCTTCTAAGTTTAGAAAGAAAAATATTGATTTAGAATGTAGTTTTGCTGGCTCTGGTGCCATGTCGATTTGAAATACTCTAAGATGAAAAAGAATGTTTTAACGTTTCTATCTTTCTAAAATTTTCACATATTCACTATCTTTTCCTAAGGAAATATCAAACTAAGTCAAATTTCTTTCATATTAGATTTATTTAAAACTGTTAAGAATTTGATAGTTTTCCTAAGAATAGTGAACAATTAAATATTACATTAAAATACATAAGGATCTTCAATGTTTATATGACCTCAACCATATTGTAAAATAAAACTTAATCGAAGAAGAAAAGCATCTAACCTTAAATAATAGCAAACTTACACTAAAGGAAGGGTGTTAGAAATGGTTTCAATGTAGTAAATCAACGAGAATGTGAGGATCTGTTTGCTTGTGACTTTACTTGGTATTTATAGATGTAACCAATGAGCTTAATTTGTAAAGTGGATTAGGTCCCTAAGATCTTTTTTTAATATTGTGAAGAAGATCCTAGGTCAAGCACATACTAGTTATAGACTTTCCTTATACATCTAAGTTATTCCCACAATTTTACCTATGGACTAGACATATGCATTTAGACTTAAGGACATAAGCTCCAAAGGGTCGAAAGAAGACATGAGCTTGTCAGACATCTTCCAACTAAGTACCTAACTCATTAGAACTTTATTCATGTTT
Source organism: Lumnitzera racemosa (assembly GCA_024138005.1). Classification (NCBI taxonomy): domain Eukaryota; kingdom Viridiplantae; phylum Streptophyta; class Magnoliopsida; order Myrtales; family Combretaceae; genus Lumnitzera; species Lumnitzera racemosa. The sequence continues at coordinate 84,015,651 of JAMXBC010000012.1, forward strand.
TGGGGAGGTTATATGTGATGTTAACAACTTGACCATAAGATGATAAGGTTAGTCAAACTTCTAGGAGCTTGCTAAGACTCTAAACAAGTTAATCATAGGCTTTTGGGCTCAACTTATGCTTTAATGAGATCAATCTTAGCTTGGAGGTACACATATGAAATAACATATAGACACTTGCCCCCCCACTCTTATTGATGAGCAATTAGTAAAGAGAGTAAGCTTTTGACAAGGCTTCTAAGTCCTAGGGTAAGCCGTTTGAGTATGACAATGACCTTAACCTTAGTATGAAAGAGTTAGAGGTTATAATCAATGAAATGACTAAGTTGGTGGGTAGTCCAAGCTAGATTAGCCCTGTAATGCGAAATGGAGATCATGTAATTTCTTGGTTGGGCTGGTGTACTAAATGGTTATGCCACACAATAAGACTTTCAAGCTACTTTAGGCTTTTGTCTCCTAATATCGAGCTACAATGGTTTAATTATAAGGAGTAATGCCATAGATGTTAGATCCAAAGTAATATGGCTAGTTATTGATTTTAACTTATTGTTTCATACCTAAATCTTGGTGTATTTTATACGAGGACACCTACCAAAAGACCATTGGTCACATTAATACATTATAGATCTTACTTTAGGTGATTTAAGTCATTTATTTCTTTTTACATGACACATAGCAAGATTTATTAGGGGTTGTCATGTCCATTGAATTCCTAAAAATCGCCACTTAGTCTCTATACATGCCCATAAATAGGCAATTTCTCATTCAAAACCCACTTTTCCTTCTTCTATAACTTAAGGGCTTATCTATAAATTTTATTCTTTTCTTACAATTCTTTAATTCTCTTTCTAATTCTTTGGGCCTTTTTCTTTAAACTTCAAACTTTTTCATACATACATACATATGTATATATATACATAAAGGATGGAACGCACAAATATAATGGGGGTGGGTTACAACAACAAGTCCTTATGAAAAACATAAGGTACGATGATGCCAATGAATGGTGCCATCGATATGATTGGTGATCGATTGTCTTGGTATCTTAACGTCATAAGTTCATATTATATTGAAATCGTGACTTTGAGTCACCTTTCCCATACACAATACTATAGAAACCTTTTTGTTTTTCGTAATCAAAGTTATAAATGAAGATAAAAGGAGAGATTTTGCTTTAGATTTATTAAAATAAATAATTGCTTTAATAAAAGAAGAAAGAAAAGGATAAAGATGGCAGATAGCTTCCCTTTTCATGTATCTGCCTCCCATATCTCTTTTTTTAGTATGTAATGTAAATGCAAGGACTATTGATGCTTTCTCTTATAAAAATTGTGACTTGACACACAATTTTAAGTATTTATATTCCTAAGAATGTTTTGTTAGTTATGTCTTTTGGGATTTTTCTTAAAAGATAAAATATTTATTTCCTTTTTACTAATTGGCTGAAGTATATAATATATATATACACACACACACTCACTCACACTTTACTTCATTTTACATACATACTCACACTTTACTTCATTTCACTTAATGCCTTTTTTTTTTTCGATGATTATAACAAGGTAAGAGGGATTTGAACCCAATCTACCTAACTTGAAGACTGGTATTGCCACTAATTGTTCTTTTTTTTTAATAACAAGGCAATTTCTTTATTATTGTGTACATATCCGTTTTTTATAAAATATATTACTTATTTAATAGGTATTTTGAAGTGTAGACAAGAGAAATAAGTTAGGAGAATCTGGTGAAACCAAATTATATAACTTAGTATTTACTTACTAATTATATTTGAGTAATTTAGATAGATTAGAAGTTAATTTAAGGGTCTCTTCTCATTTGGGTGATAATAATTGTATAAACTCTACATTTAAGTAATTTCTATAAGAATTTCATTTAAAAAAATAATTAACTAAACAAGTGGAATCATTTCAATATGTGAAAGTTTGCTATGACTAATTATAATTTTGGCATAATAAAATCTTGATACTAAAGGAAGTATATTTAGATAAGTTTTGAAAAGAAATGAAATTCTTTGCTAGTATGTTTGATCTAATCAAATGTATCTTTTTATAAAACTATCCATTAAAGAAAGAAATTCAATTTGTTACTCTAAGTAAGCAAAATATTTATTTGGAATATAATTTTGCTAAGTATCGTACTGAGTTAATTTGAAATAGTCTAAGATAAAAAAAGATTGTTTTATCATTTCTATTTTTCTAAAACTTTCACAAGCTATCTTTTCTCGAGGAAATATCAAGTTAAGTGAGGTTTTTCTATCTTTAATTTATCTACAGCCATTAAGAATTAAAATGTTTTCTTGAAAATATTAACAGATAAATATTACAATAAAATATGCAAAAATCTTCCATGTTTAAATGAGCTTAACCTATAAAATACAACTAAGTCAAAGAAGAAAAACATACTTGTATTGGGGATTTCTTATCAAATTTTATCAAGCGAATTATTTTATCCATATTGCTAATAACACACTATTATTATTGTCATTACTTTAAGAGTTAAGCAGCTAATGGAAATAGAATTAATTGTATTAGGGCCTTTGATCGTAATTTGATATTTAGATCCTAATTTCAAGTTTAAGAAGTTAGGGTGTTGTATGAGACACTTAAGTAATAGACTAAGGAGAGTTGATAGACCTAAGAGAACATTCAAAGGACACATCAATTGGAATTTTTGCTTAAGATTATGAGGATTGTCTTAATTACAATACTCACATGTACTTTGATCTTGAAAAGTTATACTATTATAATATATCATCAACAACTGAGCTAGCAATGATGCCAAGAAAAAACTGACTCAAAGTGAAACCTCTATACATTTAGGCTTAATATCTCACATTCTTATTCTTTTTCTTTTACTATTTCCTTTGCTGTTACTTGTTATTTTCCGTATGAGTATAGCATATCCAAGCAAATCCTATAATATACACACATGAAATCTTATATCTTTTTGTGCTTCCTATATCAAATTTAAGAAATGGGTTATTTGTGAACATATTAGGGTTAAATTAAAACATACAATTACTTAGAATCTATACATTAATGTGATAAATTTGCAATAAGGAGATAATCTAATGGCAATGAAGTTTAATAATTACATTAATTATGTTTTACAAGAAAATATATATATATTATAAAGGTTTCAAATGTAAGGGAAGAACTCTCAAACTCAAGATAATTCAAAGCCATGAGACCTAAATATAGAGAGTAAAGAAAAAACTAGAAAAAAGAAAAAAAGACAATTTGAGGGAAGAACAAAACAAAAACAAAAAAAATGGCAAAGTAAATTTGTTGATTTTATTTTGACTGAAATATAGGGAGTAAAAACACTTTAAATGACTTAGATTTATGATATCTTGTTTTACTTTTATTTATTTATTCCTTAATTTAGCAATTTATGTTTATTGAATGCTTGAGGAAGTATAACTATAATGGTTTTTTTTTTCTTTCCTAACTATTATATATACAACCTTTTGAATTCACACTACTTGATTATAAAGAACTTGATAATAATATTTTTTGTTTACAAATTAAAACTGGAATTCATATATCTTGTGCATCATAGTGATTTTCTATGTATACACAATCATTTAAAAGATTTTTGTTTCCCTCAATGCTTTTGTATCCATACTATAGTTATTTTGTCATTGAATAGAATAACCTACAAAGATATAGAATAAAATAAAAAGTTTTACTTTAAAAAAGAAAGTAAAGGTGTTCCTTTTGAAGTGGAATGCAATTAAATCACTCACTAAAGAGTTAGATAATAAATTACGACATATCGGTTGCCTTTTATAAATAAAATTAATGTATATCATTGTAATTACAAATACAATGGATTCTGACATTTCTATGGATATTAACGAGTGCCAATGAGATTAACAAGAAAACAGGGAAAAAAATAAAGTTCTTTATAAAATGTTTTTAAGGTACCACTCTTCTAAAAGTATTCTAAAAAATATTATACTTAAAATTAATATTTGAACTATCACAACCTGGAGGGAGGTTGAGTCATGACAGTAATGTCATATGATATATGAAAATCTGAGATCAAGCACTATCCTTAATCAAGAGCTATTGGCGCACTACACAAGGCATTCACAACTTCAACCTTATCTAGTAACTAGTGTTTAGTATTTAGTAATAGCAGAATATATAATTTAAAATTAACTATCTCAATAATCACTAACATAATATAGATAAGTGGGAATATTAAGTTTCGCTTAAATTAGTCATATAGTACCAAGATAAATCACCATAAGTAGTTTATGCTATTCAACAAACTGAAGATACTTAATAATTAAAAATTAAAGAGAGTTCACATATATAAACAAATAGTTCACTTGAGCTCTCAAACTTCTTCACATCCTAATCCCAACTAGTGCTACTGACCTCAAGCATCTCGCGGTCTGGCTTTAGCAACAAGTCATGCTACAACAATAAACTACATGAGGGTAAGCTCAACTATTAATAGGAATCAACCCTTAGATCAATCGTAAGAAGCCGAGCTAAAGGACTTTAAGGACTTGCATGGAAAATACTAACTCTAAGCCATAGCCGAAACGGGAACTCTTATCTCGATTAAACCTCTTGCCGACCTATCTGTCAAATCCTTACATGTATCTAACGTACTCCTACTGAGTTGCGAAATCCCAATCTAGAAGGTAACCCAAGAAAGGCTAGCTAAGCTGAACTCTCCAACCAATTGCTAGCACTTGACTCCAATTTAGCTGACTTCCTAACCGAACTAGTTGGCTCTCGACTTGATTCAGATTGGGTCGGCCCCTGACTACCAACGCCTCCTGTTTCTGCCTATGTTGTATCATACTCTTGACGTACAACCATCAAGTGATACATGCCCTCGGACACAATATTCAAGAATGATTCTTTCTGTTTCATACTAAATATTCTTTATTCTTTTTACCCCTTTTTAGCATGATTCATGTAACGAAATTGTAAAATATCCTTTTATCTTTTTATAATTGTAAAATAATCCTAGTGGGTAAGTATATAAACCTCCACTTTCCTTGTACGTAGACATTTAACTTTCAATATAAGATTATTCGCTTTAAGCAACTTTAGTATTTTTGTTATCATTCAACTCTTATCTATTTCCTTTGGCAAAGAGTAGTGGCGAGTAACCCTTCAATTCGAACCAGTGTGTCATATCCGGTAGATTATTGGTAAAGTAAGATTAGGTGGTGTGTCATATCTATTCGGTAACTGCTTAGACTTTGCTAGCTTTTTCTTTATTTCTTTTTGGTTTGCTTTATTGTAGTGCCTTTCTATGTATCTGACCTTGAAGATGCATCAACTGCTTAATGAATGACCTACTTACTCTACAATAAGCAATATCAAGTAAATTATTTAACAAGCGTATGAATGCATAGTCAAACATATGTAACGCAATAGTATATACAGTCTACCAACAATTGTATATAGTATAGTTTTGACGCCCTCCATTACCCAGGTTAGGAAGTATTTCGATACGTTAAGATCCAAGTATCAACATCTAATTCGAAGTCTCTTGTCATCAATATTACCCTTAGCAGTAGACACGGCATGGCCTTAAGCAAAAGGCGACACTCTCCGGAGCCAAGTAGTTCCTAAAGGTCAAGGTAGGAACATGTTGCACGAAGTACATCGTACAATAATATCTTTTAATACACAAAATACGATATGAATCCTCTAGGCATGATCCTCCATTCTATTGTGTGATGTTAACACCCATATTATCATGTTATAAGATGCGATGCATATCCAGTTTAATTAGGGGTCAAGTATTCATTAGTTCGGTTCATGGATGACCAATCATAATATTCAGACACTTCAGGACCTTGAGCTCTAATGCAACAAGCATATAATATTCATATCAACTTAAGATATTTTTGCAAAAAAAAAAAATCAATCATATCACACACACACAATTTCCTGTTTGTCCCAACATGCAACAATTTCAATTATTAGATATAATTAAGTATTTTGTTAACTACAAACACAAAGAAGTAAAGTAAAGGCCGGTGTACTCACTCGGCCATGATGCTTAGTAGTCCCAATAATCCTCTATAGTGTCCAAGTCAAACTCCTCATCTCCTAAAGAAGATAATTAAGTTTTATGAGTATTCTATATGTACCAATTAGCTAGGCTTATTGCTCATCATTCTGTAGTTAGTTGTTTCCATAATTTGGGTATATCTTCTTTGTTTTAACTCCATTTTTAGTGATCTTATAGTCGTTTTCATCGTTTTCGAATTTTTTTTTTCATCTAGTGAAGTTATTTTTAAGTTTTTGAATCAATAAGTTTTTGGTTTAGGCCCTAAAAAATTGTAGGCCTAAGTGGTGAGTTAAGTCACTTTAGAAATTGAGCCTAGTTTTGGGCCTTAGGCTTAGTTTTTGACTTTAGGCTTTATGTTTAATAATTTTAGGCTTCTTTTAAGTATTTTAAATGGGTTTTTTCTACCCAACACTTTAAAATTTTAAAGTGAGTCTTGGTGATGCTTTTATAGGTTTAAATGAGCCTTTTTACTAAGTTTAGGGCTTTAATTCACCAAAGGGCCCATGGGGGTATCTTGGATAAGCTTTTGGGTTTTGTGGGCTTCTTAAATAACTCTTCCTAGGCCTTTTATTTTAGGATTTAGATACGGTCATCTAGCTACATGGGCTCTTAAATTGGTTTTTTTAGGCTTTTTGTGTTTAGTTTATTATTTAGGACCTTGGGCTCAAGCCCACTTGTCTTTATGGACTCAAGCCCAACATTGGACTTAAGTTTAACCCATTTTTAATATGGTTACAGATCTATTCATTATGGTTCTTTGGGTTATTAACACCATTCTTAAGCCTATAATCACTAATTAAACTAGTTTAAGGCCTTAACCAAACTTTAGCCTACTTAACTTGATTAATTAAGTCTTAAATCATACTTAAAACTAAATAAATATGTCATTAAGCTATTAAACAAAAAGTTCCAGATTTGGTGGGTTAAAGAAAGTGGTGGCCAAGAGTGGTTTCTAGGGTCAAATTTTCCATTTTTACGCAACACTTGATTTTTATGGTGTTATGGCTTAAGTAACCTATGTTTCTACTAATCTCAAACCATAATCATTTCATAAAAATGTGTGAAAAAGTGTATGAGAGCATAAACATGAGGCAGCATGCCTGGGGAATAAGGTTTTCATCATCTTACTTGAAGATTTTCTACTAACAATTACACTACTCTACACAACTTAGTCTATTTGTGTTATAACTTCTACTAAATGTGGTTTTTCTTGTACTTACCTTTGTGAACCTTCTTCAAATACCTTAGAACTTCTATGGAGTTACTGTAAAAAAAGTTTTAAGAAAGAAAACATTAGTATCTATTGTAAGCCCCACAACTAATCATTTGTGGTTTCGATCGGTTGAAAAATTTGAACGAACCTAAATTATAAAGTAAAATTAGGAATATTAGTAAAAATGACTCCGTAAACTTGAATTTAAGAAAATAAGCAATAAAATAAACGAATCGCTAGAGATAAATTATATGTATACTAAAAATCATAAAATGAACTAAATAATATTTATGAATACTTATTTATACTATATATGAATTTACATGCATGTAGAAATATGCGTAATTACTTAAAATACGAGTAATGTGCTAAAATTATACTAAATAATTAAAGAAAATTCATAATTAATTAAGGAAAAATAAATAAAAATCAAGAAAAATAAGGAATGATCCAGATATAGGTCGTGACAACTGGAAAAAATAAGAAAAAAATCGGCCAATTAAATTAAGACAATACAAAAGCCAAAAATTAAGGGATAAGGCAATTGTTTTGTCTAATTTAATGCACAATAATTACACTAAAGCTCTATAAATAGCAAGAAAAATTAAGAAGCTCATTTGGATAGTTAAAAATCAGAGAAAATTAGGGAAAGTAAAAAATTGAGAGAAAAACCAAAGAAAAAAAAAAGAAAAGGAAAATTGTGCAGTCAGGGCCACAAAGGAGAACCCAGATCCAACGAGCAGCTGAGAGTGGAAAGCCACCACCACCACATGGTGGTGGCAACGCCCAGGTGGGACGACACACCCATGGCCATCGACGGTGGCCGGAGCCACCCAAATCGGTGAGTTCGATTTCTAGCCTGATTTTGTGTAATTTTGAAAAAATGGTAAATATTCATAGAAAATTATGAAACTAGTTATTCTGAAGTATTTTTGTATGTTATTTTTAGGAAAAATATTATTTTGATGCAAATATATCTCTAGATATAGGGTCCTTAAAAAATTGTGCAAAACCGAACATGTTTCGATTTATAAATAAATGACCTTAGGAGTGTAGTTTTGAACCCAAAATTTTTGTGTAGATTACTTAGATGATATAGAATAGTGCTATGAAGCCTGTTTTCAAAAATTAATTTTTGAAATTTTTAGAATTTTATGCCCTAAAATGAGGCATAAAATGAGTAATTTAAGGTTAATTAAGTAATTAAATGGTTAATTACTGGTTTAGTGAATAAGTATGTGTTTTAGGATGTTGAAATCTGATGAAGTATGATACTTGTAACATTTAGGGTGTTAGATGTAATTATTAGGTCAATTATGTAGTAAATAAGTAATATGGAAAAATAGTACATTTTAAGTTAATTTTGTAAATTAGGGTAATTAGGTGTAAAATCTGATTTAGGATGAATTTAGACATTTTGAAATGATAACTGATATTGAGAGATAGTAATTAGAATAATAAAAATATTAGATGTGTATTATGTACATAATAGGTGATAAAATATAATACATAATTATTAGAAATATAATAAATAGAAAATATTAGAATAAAAATATACAATAAATCTGATAGGAAACTTGAATTTATGTAATTATATGAAAAATGTAAAAGAAAATTTCTCACATCAGGAGTGAATTCGGTACACTAATACGGATTTAAGTGTACCGGGTGAAATAAAATACTGACTAGGGGTAATGATAATATTTAGGAGATTGGGAAGTAATGTGATTAATTTCAGATTATGAGTTGAAACGAATTTCTAAGATTCGAGTATAAAATAATACTTAGAAATCGAACTAGAACCTAATTTAAAAATTGATGTGAAAACCAAACCTGAACTAGAACCTAATTTAAAAATTGATGTGAAAATCAAACCCAAACCTAACCCCAAACCTAGAATAATTGTAAAAGACTTAAGACCTAGATAATTAGGTATATTAAACCCTAAACAAAACATAACAATAAGCGTTATAGGGTAAAACGAATATATAATAGTTATATGAAAAACTGAAACCACGTTTGTGTTATAGGGATGATCGGCGATGGCCTGAGCAAGTCGGACCTCGAGTGAGTGAGTGAAGAGTCGAGGTAAGTTGGGATTAATATAATGTTGTATTTTGGAGGCTTAAGATTATACTTGGTTGTGCTTGTTAGATAGTTGGATGTGTGCATGTACTTGATTATGGGTGATGCTATGATTCTGTTTGTTGCACTGGCATGTATTGTATGATTTGTATGAAATGATTGATCACCCTAAATTGGACTTAAACAAATATATAGCCAGTAATCATAATCAGACATGCATGGCAACCCATTAGGGGAACTTAGGACTCTCTGGCCAAATATTGACCCCTTCGAAAGGGATAGCGCAGGATTGCAATTGGTTCCTTCTTCATCCTTAGCCGATCTAAGTGATAGGAGAGGAGGTTGTGGCGAGGGTGAAGTCAGTGGTTCGAAGGTAGTTGCGGGATGAGCGAGGTCTCCATTGCACAAGCCTGGGTTTGGTCGTGAGCTGTTGTATTAACGGCAACTCCTCAACCCGGATTAGAGCGGGCGCAATTTCTCTAATCTCACGATGGGCAGGACAACGTCATGAGATGGCATTTGCTTGCACATGCATTGCACCTAATAAATTGATTGATAACCCTGTTGTGTATTTATGGTATAGTTTTAATTCATCCATCCTAACTTATTGAGCTGTAATTGCTCACATCCCTATAGACGCCGTGCAGGTGCTGGCTAAGAAGCGGCAAACAACTACTCTGAAGCGGCAAACAACTACTCTGAAGCTAATAGCTGCTGGATCCTGAGAAGTGAGGAAAAATATTGAAGAATCAACACATATTTTATTACTTTTCATTTCTGAATAATGTATAACTAGGAAATATGTTACGGAGAATTATTGTAAACTTTAATTGCAATAGTTGAATTATAATGTATATATATTTCCTCACTTTCTTAAGTAAACGATCTATTTAAATTACAAACTATTTGCTTCAAAGTGGGTTAGTTGTAGACACCTTGTGTAGATCAGGTCTAAAAGGTAGCGGTTGTAAGGCTAACTTCTATCTTAGGATAGTTTACACGACGGGGTTGTTATGACTCTACCGCTTTGGAGCGTGACATCTATTATTATTTTCCAAGAAATCTAAGGAAAAACCTAAGTTTTTACCGGGGTAAAGTGTGGAAGGCCTCCCTTTATGGTTGTGTGCCGTAAGCCTTGGTATGTATAAGGGCATATGAGTATGTTGGTAAACAAAGGGAATGTGTGTATGAGACGTGGGACTTGGTTTCGAGTGATTTGGAGTTGTGGTAGTAAAGTTATGGGGTTGGCACTGGGATGGTTGAGAAGAGGAAGAAGAAGGAGTTTAGGGTTTGATCTTTGAGAGGAAGTTTGAGAGAGTTTTTGGTTGTATTTTAGAGTTTGAGGAAATGAAAAATGAAGGAGGGGGAAGGGGATAGTAGGTTGTGGAAGTGAGGAGAGGTATGGGGATAAGTGATTAGTAATTTGGGAAAACAAGGACATCTACCAAATAGAGACTAAGTACTTCAAGTGCTTTTTGCCAATTTAGGTATGATCTTATCTCCAAAAAGGGATAAAAGTTTGTCTTTTGGTCATTAGTCATGTTTAACTTGTAGCCAATCATGATGTAATAAAGTTTGTTAAGGATTAAGGCTGCATTAGGGGGTAATTAGGCATGATTAGGCTAATTAGGTACAATTAGGATGTGCTTGGGGTTTTGTTAGACTTCGACACTATATTTTAGCTAAACCAAATGGCCTACACATGTAATTAGGGTACCCTTAGTGTTTGGTGCTCATTTATAGTAATTTGATCAGTGTACAAACTCGAAAGTTAAGGTTTTTATCGTTTAATGATATCAATCGCTTGTATTGATCGATTTAACTTTACTATTGGTGTTTATTGGTGGTATGAAGATATTTAATCACTTAATGAGAGTTAGATGACTATTTTAAGGTTTTACTATCGTTCTAGAGTTTATCGAGTATTCGGATTACTAGGATTCTTACTCGATTAGTTAGGTTTTTAGGGCTTACTTCATTTAAGGTTTTTGGTTGAACCATTAGCGTTTGATTTTTTCACCCAGGTTTTATTATCATGTTCGGGGTAGTTCTAGGGACTATTCAAAAACTCCTTCATCTGATTCTGCTTTTAGGTCATCAAAATTTCATAGGGTTTACATAAACACATGATTTTAAATTTCTTTTAAATCATATGTTCAATGCATGATTTTAATTAAAATCATATCTTGAGTTGCGAGTTTAGATTGTACTAAAATCGTGACTTCAAGTTTTGTTTTCTGAATGCAACAATATAAAAATATTTTGTTTACAATAATTAAATAAGGAAGCACGTTGGTTTGTAGTCTTTGTCACAGTCAATGAAGATGCGTCACCATCTTCTAGTAATAATTTATTCATGTTAACTTTGTTTGAAACTCATACATGCTTAATATTAATGTTAAAGTTGAACATAAAGACAAAAAAAGAGACATATTTACTTTGCTTTTATTAAAATAAAGAAGAAGAAGAAGAAATGAAGAATTGCTTTAATAAAAGCAAATAAAAAGGCTAACTTCCTTTTTCTCCTATCTACCTCTCATGTCCCTTTTTTTATATGCAATGTAAATACAAGGATTGTGGATGCTTTCTCCTACTAAAAATGTGACTTGAAAACACAAATTTAAGTATTGTATTCTTAACCATGTGCTATAATAGCTATGTCTTTTAAGATTTTTCTTAAAAAATAGAATATTTATAGCCTTTTTGCCAAATGGTTGAAGTTGTATGTATAACTTCAATCTACTTCACTTAAGATCTTTATTATTTAATAACAAAGAAATTTCTTTATTCTAAAGCAGAAATGTTCATCATAACATATTCGTTTTTTTTTTTATAAAGTATGTTACTTGTTTAATATGTATTTAAAAGTGTGAATAGGAGAAACAAGTTAGGAGAATCTCATGAAACCAAATTACAAAACTTAAGACTTGTTCAGTTCGTCAGATGGAATAAATAGGGGGTGGAGTTCGGATTATGAGGGAATACAATAGAGGAGGAATGGTATTTGGATTCTTATTATATTGTTTAGTTAAATAAAAAGTGAATTAAGAAAAAAACATGTAATAGGAATTAAAAAACATTTTTGCCCTTATCTTTAATTTTCCTCCCTTTCTCTCTCTCTCTCTCTCTCTCTCTCTCTATATATATATATATATATATATATATATCATTCTTCCTTCTCTTTCTACTTTATCTTTTACTTATACTTCTCTTCAAGGAAACATTGTGAATATAAAAAAATCCCCCTTCCTCTTTAATAGGAATCAACTCATCAAACTAATCGCAAGCAGCTAAGCTAAAGGACTATAAGGACACACACAAAGGATAGTAGCTCAAGACCCCAATTAGGATGAGGAGTCCTATTCCAATTTCCATCTTTTACACTACTTCTAACCTGAACGTTAAGCCCTCATTAGTACTGTCGAGTCTGATTTTTCAATTTATTTTATTTAAAATTAATTTTCCATTTTCTGATTAATACTAAACCTTAATACATTTAATATTAATTGTTGACTAAAGAAATTGAGGAATTTCAGTCTTTTTATTAAAAATAATTTTTGGAGTCGCCACCCGACCGAAATCGGGAAAAGAAAAAGAAACCGTAACCAATTGGGTGGATTGATTACGATTTGGCTACCGGTCTTTGATTTCAATTTTAAATGAAGAATCAGAGGGTTTTAAGTTCAGGGGCTAACCTATTAAACCCTTAACGGGTACCACTATCTATTTACCGAAATTAGGATTATTTTTCCAATTATAATATTTAAATAAATAAATAAAATTAAAAGAAAAAAAAATTAAGTTTCTACATATTTTATCGGCGTCCTGAAAGTGCCTATGTACCCGCTAGCCGGATCAAACAATCGTAGTTCTCTTGAAAAACCTTTAGTGTATTGATTCATTTTAATTTTGAAAATGATCAGATTTATATTTTTAATCAATTTTGTTTATTTAAAAAAAAAATCTAAAGGGGCCCAACTCTCAAATGATTTTTTCTTATAAAAAAAAAACTCTCTAAAAGTCCTAAAACTTTTTATTTTAAAAATGATTTTTGTTATTAAATTTTACTTAAAGATTTTCTATATAAAGAAATCTTAAAACAAGACCAAATCCAAAAAAAAGAAAAAAAAAAAAAGAACTAATCCTAACAATTCCTAAACTAATATATATATATATATATCATACTTCTCTTAGATAGATGTTTATTTAAATCATACTTAATTTATCGAGAAAACCAATACTAAAAGAACACCTAAGTTAATATATCGATATCTTTACTATTAAACAATCATCTACCTAAATAGAATCATATCATATAATATCTCATCTCAATATCTAAAAAAAAAAACTAATATTAAAAAATAATGTCATAACGTGAAGAATTCTAAAAAATTTAATGCTAACATATATATATATATATATGATATGGCAAAAACTTTTACGGGCTAACTAACAAAATAGTAATATAATAATAATAAAAATAATAATAACTAAATAAATAAATATAAAAAAAAAAAAGAACCGAACCTTGCTTGTTCTTGAAGTCGAAGGAGCAATGGTGTCATTGATTCTGCAGTGTAGTGTCATGATACCTTCGGCCGTATACACGTGTGGAGAGTTGAAACTGCGGAGTTGTATCACCTGCTGCGTCGCGTACTGTATAGTGATCGGTGGACTGTGGCATTGCGTCTAGCAATTGGTAGAGCGCCTAGCAATGAGTCCTGGACGGTAGTCAGTGTCGGGGGTTGCGAATCAGATTGGCATTCTCGCTGGTGAAGACAGGGCATTGTTGTGTAGTGCTGGTCGCCACTATTGCTGTGGACTAGTGAAATTTCAGTGTAAGACTGTCGTGTATGGTGGGTGCGTGCATTGGATGAGTTCGTACAAGTTGCTGTTTTGGCTGTGCAGCAAAGTGCTGCTGTACTGTCGACGGTCTACGCATGGTCTCCGACGCGTGTGTATGGACGATGGAGTACAGTGTGCTTTAGGAGAGGAGGATGTGGATGGAGTAATGTTTAGCTGCCACTGGTCAGTCGCATTGGAGTTGTGCGGAACAACGAGTGGCAACATATTGTGGGGTTCAGGCATCACGTACGAGGGAGATGACTGCTGCAGTTGTTGTGGGAGTTGGAGTCGGTTAGCGAGAGAAAGATCTGAGACGCTGTTATGTTAGTGCTTGGCAGAGATGCTTTCTCATTATTGTAGCAACAGTGTGGTAACTAGGTTTGGTTATGTTTAGTGTTGCTTGCGGAGTGGATTAAGAAGATAGGACGCTGCTGGGCATTGATGTGTTTGTGTATACCGTGCTATGAAGTGGAGAAGAAGATGTTTGGGTTGTTTGTTGGTATAGAGGATGATGGGGCTGATTCGTATGTTGCTGGTGTGTATGGCTACTGTCGGTCAGAGGCTTGTATTGGAGTGTTGCAAAGGCCGAAATTGGTCGCGTAAGTGACATGCTTGTGTCTTGATGATCCTGACGTGTCTATATGTATTGAGGAGGATGGGTACTGATGTTTAGGCAATTAATTGAAAGTGGACTATTGTTTTTTCCTTTTCAAATGTGTGTGTTTATAGAGGGTAAACTATATCATATTTTATCATATCTAATTATATCTGATTTGGTAATTAAACTAGATTTAAATAAATTCAAATCTGATTTAACTAAATCAATATGATTTAATTAGATATGACCTATTTTCATCTCGTTTCTGTAAATATAGAAAAATAAAGACACGAGTGCTTGCTGAGACTTGAACCCAAGACCTCAAATTAAATCCAACCCAAGTATTTGGATATTTATCCGTTAAGCCGTTGGCCTGTATCTTAATATTTAATTAAATTATATTTAAACTATCCGATTTCCTAAAATAAAATTTTTTAACTAAACTAAACTAAATTAAAACTAAAACTATTTGTTTCGAATATAAGTTACTTCCTCAAAATCTATAAAACTCTTTATAATAATTTTTTTCCTTTTCTTATTTTTTTGGTATTTTCATCATTTGTTAAATTTTTATTATTTTTATCTTTTATTAATTTTTTTGTTATTTTTATTTTTTGAATTAGGACCCTTTTTGTAAAAAAAATAAAAATTAAGATTGCAAAAGGGCAAAAATTAGGTGTCTACAAGTATCAGCACAATTTTCGAGTTGCTAAGTGATTATGCTAACCTTTCGAGCATGCATGTCGATCCCCTAAGCCTACCAACATTTGACCTTAGTTTGAGTCGAGCTCTTGAGCCTACTAGCATCTAACCCTAATCTAAGCTGAGCTTTCAAGCTAACTAAAGTCAGACCTTTGTCTAAGCCAAGCTATGAGATACTCAACCTAAAAGGGATCTGAACATCCTTAAGTAACTGAGCTCTAACCTAAACTAGATTTGGTCTGCTTTAACTATTGACTCTTTTCTTCACTTCATCTGGATTGTATTATATTCCATACTGTTAACGATCATGTGACACGTATCTTTTAGCCTAACATTCTAGAAGAATTTTGTACTTTTTCTTTATTGAATATTCTTTATTTCCTTTATCCTTTTTAGAATGTTTCATGTATTTTATTAGTAAATTACCTTTTTTTGTTTTTTCATGTATGTATTGTAACCTTAATGTGGTGAGTATATAAACCCTCATTTGTTTGTATATAGACATCATAACATTACATTATTGAATATTACCAATTTCCCTCTCGAGCAATTTTAGTGTTCTCATTTTTTTAACTCTTATTTATTCACTTTAATAAGGAGTTGTAGCAAGTGATTTTATAGTTCGAACTAGTAAGTTATATCTAGCGAATTGTAAGCCGAATAGGATCGATTGGTATGTCATATTCGATTAGAGCTACCCTGATGTCACACCCCGAAGCGGCAGAGTCGTAACAGCCCCGCCGTGTAAACCACCCTAAGATAGAAGTTGGCCTCACAACCGCTATCCTAAACCTGATCTACACAAGGCGTCTACAACTAACCCGCTTTGAAGTAGACAATTTGTAATTTAAATAAATCATTTACCTATAAAAGTGAGGAATTATATATATATATGTTATCATTCAATTATTGCAGTTAAAGTTTAAACATTTCTCTATAGTATATTCTCTAGTTATTACATCACTCGGAAATGAAAAATAATTCTAAAATAAAAACTTAGACCTTAAAATATGTGTTTATTCTTCAATATTTTTCCTCACTCCCCAGGATCCAGCAGTTGCTAGCTTCTAAGTAATTGGTTGCCGCTTCTTAGCCAGCACCTGCACGACGTCTATAGGGATGTGAGCAACCACAGCTTAGTAAGTAGGGACGGAGGACTTAAAACTATACCATACACGCAACAAGGTTTTCAATCACTTATTAGGTGCAATGCATGTGCAAGCAAATGCCATCGCACGACGTTGTCCGGCCCGTCGTGAGATTAGAGAAATTGCGCCCGCTCTAATCCGGGTTGAGGAGTTACCGTTAATGCAACAGCTCACGACCAAACCCAGGCTTGTGTAATGGAGACCTTGCTCCTCCCGCGACTACCTTCGAACCACTGTCTTCACCCCCGCCGCGACCTCCTCTCCTGTCACTTAGTTCGACTGAGGATGAAGAAGGGACCATTTTGCAATCCTGCGCTATCCCTTCCGAAGGGGTCGGTATTTGGCCGGAGAGTCCTAAATCCCCTAACGGGTTGCCATGCATGCTCGATTATAATTACTGGTCGTATATTTGATTAGGTCCAGTTTAGGGTGATCAATCATTACATACAATTCATACAGTATGTACCAGAGCAATAAACAGAATCATGGCATCACCCATAATCAAGCACATGCATACATTCAACTATCTAACAAGCACAACCAAGCATAACCTTAAGCCTCCCAAAATACAGCATCGTATTAATCCCAACTTACCTCGACTCCTCGCTCGTTTACTCGAGGTCCGATTTGCTCAGGCCATCGCCGGTTATCCCTATAACACGAACGTGGTTTCAGCTTTTCATATAATGGTTATAGGTTCGTTTTATCCTATAATGCTTCTTGTTAGGTTTTGTTTAAGGTTTAATATGCCCAATTATCTAGGTATTAAGTCTTTTACAATTATTCTAGGTTTGGGGTTAGGTTCAGGTTCGGTTTTCGCATCGATTTCTAAACCAGGTTTTTAGTTCGATTTTTAAGTAGCGTTTTATATTCCAACCCTAGAAATTAGTTTCAACCCATAATGTGAAATTAATCACATTATTTCCCGATAACCTAAATACCATCATTACCCTTTGTCAGTATTTATTTTACTCGGTACACTTAAATCCATATCAGTGTACCGAATTTACTCCTAATGTGACAAATTTTTACATTTTTCATATAATTCCATAAATTCAAGTTTCCTATCAGATTTGTTGTGTATTTTTATTATTCTCAAAATATCAATTTTTATTATAATATTTTCTATTTATTATATTTTCAATAATTACACATTATGCATTATTGCATATTATGCACATAATGCATTTCTAATATTTCTATTACCCTAATTACCATCTCTAAACACCAATTATTATTTCAAAATGTCTAAATCCATCCTAAATCAGGTTTTACACCTAATTATTCTAATTTACAAAATTAACTCATAATTTACTATGTTTTTCTATTACTAATTTACTACATAATTAACCTAATAATTACATCTAACACCCTAAATGCTATAAGTATCATACTCCATCAGATCTTAACATCCTAAAACATGTAATGATTCACTAAATCAGAAATTAATCATTTAATTACATAATTAACCCTAAATTACCCATTTTATGCCTCTTTTTAGAGCCTAAAAAATTATCTAAAAATTTAGAAAATTAATTTTTAAAAAAGGGCTTCATATCACTATTCTATATCATCTAAGTAATCTACAGAAAAAATTTGGGCTTGAAACTACACTCCTAAGGTCATTTATTTCTAAACCGAAATGTGCTCGGTTTTGCATGATTTCTTAAGGACCCTATATTACGGGACATGTTTTCATCTAAATAATATTTTTCCTACAAATTAAATACAAAAATATCCCAGAATAACGAAATTCATAATTTTATAATTATATTTACTATTTTTACAAAATTTCACAAGAATCGGGATAGAATTTGGACTCACCGGTTTTGGTGGCTCCGGCCACCGCGGGCCACCGTAGCCTTGTCGGCCAGCCTAGGCGCTGCCACCACCGTGTGGTAGTGGTGGCCGTCCACTTCCAGCTCCTCTTCTGGTGTGGGTTCCTTTTAAAACCCTTAACTGCACAGTTTTTCTTATTTTTTTTATTTTCTGGATTTTCTCTCGAATTTTCGACTCTCCCTAATTTTCTCACTTTTCAAACTGTCCAAATGAGCTCTGTAAATTTTTTCCCTATTTATAGACATTTGCTGTAATTAATATGCATTAATTTGACAAGATTTTGTCTAAATTCCTTAATTTTTGGCTTTTGTGTTGTTCAATTTTTATTGGCTAATTTTTCTTTTTCTTATCCTGACATGCCACGACCTGATATTGATGCATCTTATCCTCTTCTGATTTTTTTCTGATTTTTCCATAATTATTTTATAATTTTCTTTAATTATTTGCTTAGTTTTCGGCCAATTTTAGTAATTACGCGTATTTTTATCTACACGTAAATACATGTGGGGTACACGTGAACATTCCTAAATATTATTTTGGTCATTCTAAAATTTTTAGTATACATATAATCTATCTCTAATAATTTATTAGTTATTATATTACACTTTTTGCCTTTTTGGTAATTAGCAGTTATTATGCTTAAAATTTGAAAATTTTATAGTCTCCTATTTTACTACTTATTTTCTTAAATTTAAGTTTATGGGGTCATTTTTACTAATATTCTTCTCAATAGTTTATAATTTGGGTTTGATCGGATCTTTTAACCGATCGCCCTAAACCTTGAGTTCTAAGTTCAATCCTACGGTTACTTGGCTGAACTTTGGGGCTTACATTCTACCCCCCTTAAAAATAGTTTCGTCCTCGAAACTACTGTATACCTATGTATTGCTTACTTGCTTGGATTGTTAGTACATTTAGCTCTACTTAAATTTGTAAGTCTAGACCTTCATCCGGTCGTATCTTAACCTACCCCATGTTTCAACTCTTAGTCTCAACTCTTGAACTTCTGAACCTGATTATCCAGTATTTTTGGGGGTTACTTTATATCCTTAAAACCCACTTTCCATTCTACCGAACTATCTTCAAGTGGAACTTCTGTGTAGTTTACTGATTAAGTTCCTTAATTGCTTTCTAATTAACATTCCATCTCTTCTCTATTTGATCCTTTGCTCGATCTCTTAATTTCCTTCCTTTGCATTCCTTATCTCAATATCGATCAGGGCTTATTTCATTGCTGTACTCCTCTAGTCGTATTGTACTATCTTATAATTTAGCTTTACGACCTCGCAAATTTTCCTTATTGGTTTATTCTCCATTTATTCCTTGTTTGATTGTTTCTTAAGTTTTATTTGTGATCATTAGTGATTCTGCATTTACTTCATATCATCACCCTTCCTTTCATCTAAACTC
This sequence comes from Lumnitzera racemosa, assembly GCA_024138005.1. Taxonomy (NCBI): domain Eukaryota; kingdom Viridiplantae; phylum Streptophyta; class Magnoliopsida; order Myrtales; family Combretaceae; genus Lumnitzera; species Lumnitzera racemosa. Next base: position 84,035,563 of record JAMXBC010000012.1, read on the forward strand.
TTCCACTCAAATGCTTATACTACTATCATAGCTTCTCATTTGCTCTTCATACAGCTTAGCATAGGATCAACAGAAGCAAATTTGGCAAATCTTGACGCTTCTCCATCTCGGATTCAAATGAGATGGTTAACAACTCAATTTGACTTGACTTGACTCGACTCGAGATGAATATAACTTTTGACTGATAGACTCAGCAAAAGAAACAGTGTTGAGATTATTATTGGACAAGACATGACGCAACGAGATACACTGACCAGATCGACAAGACATGAGACTTAACAACAACAATTGGACAATTCAGATTTGCCATGTTCCTGTTGGATTACCTATTGCAATTGCTAATATGAAGTACATTGTATCTTTAAATCTTCTTCGTATACTGGATTACTTCAATGGATTTTTCCTCTAATCATCAATTCAACATTTTTAATATCCACTGAAATCCCTTCTCTAAATATAACGAGCTTGATGGAAACGTACTATCTCCTCTGGAAATCACATGTCTTCCATTTCAATATATCACTTATGATCATTCAAATGCTATCCACAAATACTTTGTATATCAAAATACTATTGAAGGATACCACAATAAGTGTTTTCATATATAGTTGGCATACATTTGTTTCTCCTAATTCTGTTACTACAATTTATGTACTGATCTTGATGCCCTTCTAATCTCATATTATTCTAAAAATTGACAGTTACTCCTCAAACTCTTAAGGCATCATTTACAATATTCAATATAGAGTTTTGATCATGGGTTTGATTCTTAACTAACTAAATCATGAAATTTAAATATCCACAAAATGATCTTCAGTGATACATTTGAACCCTTATATGTTACTAGTAGATTAATACTTATTGATATTTTCCTCAATCTTCTCTTTATGGATATAGACAAACTTCTCATAACCCACCATCAGTAACTTTCCTTTTAACTTCCATTTCCGTCATATCCTACGATTCTATGGATCAATATCCTTTCTCCAATATATATTCTAAACTAATAGGTAACAAAAATCTCAATTATCTTAAATCCTTTTCTGTTCACTAGTTTCTAACTTATACAGAATGAATACCTTAATATCATCCTTGTACTTGCATTTCATCCATTTGTATATTCTACGGTGAGGGTACTCATCAACCAATCCTTTTCTATTCATACTTATCATCATTCAACTAAAATCAAGGAAAAGTCTTTCAATGAAATCACGACTTATCTTCTAATCCCTTTAAGCTCGGATCCTTAAATTCTTTCCGTGATTAACATTCCTTATCATAACTAATTTACTAATAGATAACTATCTCATAAAATTTACTTTCTGAAGGGTTATACCTTTCTAGATTGGTCCTTAGGATAACTAAGTAACTGTTGATCAAAAGTCTTAATCATCTCCAACTTGTTACTTTAATTCCGTCTCTACCGTCACTTGTTACTCATCCATTTAATATTTTAGAGTGTTTGGATATTTATTCAATTGTAGTTTACGTAGCAATTTTACTTCATTTCTTATGTATCATTTAATAACTATCCATTTTATTTACCACTTATAAGTACTGTATAATGATATCATTGTCCTTGCCTTAGCACTAGCTAAAAATCTCATGATCCATTTCATATTCATTTGGCTTCACTTATACTTAATTATTACTCTATACTATAATTCTCCAATTCATGATTCACTAAAGGCCTAAGAATTCTTAATCTGATTGTAGCCTTATAGCACTATTCCTTTTACTGTTCTTACCATATAAAGGACTTCTAAAATTAATCACCAAAAATACATTTAATCTTTTCACACTCCTAGCTATAAATATGTCGATCATCATTGCATTTGTACATGTCCAACAGAATACACTCCATCGAGAAGCTCTGTTACATTCATTAAAAGATCGTTTGGATATCCCCACATATAAATAACTAATGCAGGATCAATTTCAATTCTTAAGAAAACATAATCAACTATCATACCATATCCATAATTCAAATTACTTCTAACGACTATTCATTCAGAAGAATTCCACTACATTTGTCTTCTAATTAATATTATTTCCACTTGCTGATTTAATACTTTATACATTCATAAGAAAATCAGAAATAACAATCACTTCATATACCTTATCATCATTAGACTCCTTATTATTATCATCATTTATCATCTCCTATACTGCATTCTTATTTTATATAAGGTTCACCCCTAAATTAGATTTTGATTCATTTCTGAATCGGTTTCTAACTTTTCCCTCTTAATGTTTTGTCTTCTTAGAATCCGCTTCTATACTATACTTTATTTCACTCCAAATTATACTACCTCATATTCATACTAAGTATCGAGCTGAGGTCATCTCAGAAAGCTTATAAGTTTTGGATTCACCCTAATTTTTAGTGCATATCACCATATCTTTGTTATTCCAAAACTCAAATTGATTTTCACTATTGTTCATGAGTCTCGTCATGTCATTACATCTCATCTCACCAATCAGTTCTATCAAAACTCTTTACACCTCCACTCTATATTAACTTAAAGATTATTCTTCATTCAACCTAAATCACTTCAATAACCTACTAGTTTTTACATATATAAAGTACTTCCAAAATTGATAATCTAAAACGTATCCAATCCCCTTTTTATATTTTTCTCACAAGGGTATGATACATTACGACAGATGTATATTTCCGAAGAATACACATCCATCAATGAGCACTACTATATCTATTGAAATATCAATAGGATTCCAACTTATATTAATAGCTAATCATATGATCAATTCTAACTTCTAACAAAAATATAACCATCTAGTACATTGTATTCATCATTCCAATTTCCACCACATTTATCTTCCCATTCCTTGAGTATCATTTTTCATTTGGTGATTCAGGACGTCGTACTTCAATAAGAAAATTAGAAGTAGTAACCATTCCATATATCTTATTATTACTAAACTCCTCAATACTATTATCAATTGTCACCTCATATACTGTATTCTCATATTGCATATAATTTTAATCTACTCCAACTGATTCAAGAAAATGTAATAACCATTCAATAAAATGTAATAACCATTCAATAAATCTTTTGGGATTAATCGTCCAAGGATATATAATGTGTTAATCGAAGTATAAGTTGTACAAGCAGAATAGAGTATCTCTCTTCTATCTTTATTACACATATCTCATTAACGTCATCTAAGTTACAATCTTTCACTTCCAAACCATCCTTATTCACCAAGTCATATCACATGATCTCTATTATGTTAAAACTCAGATTAATCTCTATTATCATCCATAAGTCTCATCAATTACAACGTAACTTCGGTAACAAACTCCTCAATAACATATTCTGACTTAATCAATTATCATATTGTTCTCCATATCTCAATTCTGGATTTCATCATGGATTCTTCTTCATTCCACTTGAATCATCTCAACTACTCACTTCAACTAATCACCAATTTCTTTACATGATCCCATCACCAGAGTTAACTTCGATTAACGCCTATCTTAATGTAGCGTTACAGTTACTACTTATCCTATAATTTGTAGTTCGTTACTTTAATATCCCTTTATTTCTACCCACTCTCAATGTACTCCTAAAGTGTTTAATTCTTTTAATTGTTCATTTCAAAGCGAGTTCAGTAAAACTACGCTCTGATACCAATTTAGAACTGTCACGCCCCGAAGCAGCAGAGTCGTAACAGCCCCGCCGTGTAAACCACCCTAAGATAAAAGTTGGCCTCACAACCGCTATCCTAGACCTGATCTACACAAGGCGTCCACAACTAACCCGCTTTGAAGTAGACAATTTGTAATTTAAATAAATCATTTACTTATAAAAGTGAGGAATTATATATATATATGTTATCATTCAATTATTGCAGTTAAAGTTTAAACATTTCTCTATAGTATATTCTCTAGTTATTACATCACTCGGAAATGAAAAATAATTCTAAAATAAAAACTTAGACCTTAAAATATGTGTTTATTCTTCAATATTTTTCCTCACTCCCCGGGATTCAGCAGTTGCTAGCTTCTGAGTAATTGGTTGCCGCTGCACGACGTCTATAGGGATGTGAGCAACCACAGCTCAGTAAGTAGGGACGGAGGACTTAAAACTATACCATACACGCAACAAGGTTTTCAATCACTTATTAGGTGCAATGCATGTGCAAGCAAATGCCATCGCACGACGTTGTCCGGCCCGTCGTGAGATTAGAGAAATTGCGCCCGCTCTAATCCGGGTTGAGGAGTTACCGTTAATGCAACAGCTCACGACCAAACCCAGGCTTGTGTAATGGAGACCTTGCTCCTCCCGCGACTACCTTCGAACCACTGTCTTCACCCCCGCCGCGACCTCCTCTCCTGTCACTTAGTTCGACTGAGGATGAAGAAGGGACCATTTTGCAATCCTGCGCTATCCCTTCCGAAGGGGTCGGTATTTGGCCGGAGAGTCCTAAATCCCCTAACGGGTTGCCATGCATGCTCGATTATGATTACTGGTCGTATATTTGATTAGGTCTAGTTTAGGGTGATCAATCATTACATACAATTCATACAGTATGTACCAGAGCAATAAACAGAATCATGGCATCACCCATAATCAAGCACATGCATACATTCAACTATCTAACAAGCACAACCAAGCATAACCTTAAGCCTCCCAAAATACAGCATCGTATTAATCCCAACTTACCTCGACTCCTCGCTCGTTTACTCGAGGTCCGATTTGCTCAGGCCATCGCCGGTTATCCCTATAACACGAACGTGGTTTCAGCTTTTCATATAATGGTTATAGGTTCGTTTTATCCTATAATGCTTCTTGTTAGGTTTTGTTTAAGGTTTAATATGCCCAATTATCTAGGTATTAAGTCTTTTACAATTATTCTAGGTTTGGGGTTAGGTTCAGGTTCGGTTTTCGCATCGATTTCTAAACCAGGTTTTTAGTTCGATTTTTAAGTAGCGTTTTATATTCCAACCCTAGAAATTAGTTTCAACCCATAATGTGAAATTAATCACATTATTTCCCGATAACCTAAATACCATCATTACCCTTTGTCAGTGTTTATTTTACTCGGTACACTTAAATCCATATCAGTGTACCGAATTTACTCCTAATGTGACAAATTTTTACATTTTTCATATAATTCCATAAATTCAAGTTTCCTATCAGATTTGTTGTGCATTTTTATTATTCTCAAAATATCAATTTTTATTATAATATTTTCTATTTATTATATTTTCAATAATTACACATTATGCATTATTGCATATTATGCACATAATGCATTTCTAATATTTCTATTACCTAATTACCATCTCTAAACACCAATTATTATTTCAAAATGTCTAAATCCATCCTAAATCAGGTTTTACACCTAATTATTCTAATTTACAAAATTAACTCATAATTTACTATGTTTTTCTATTACTAATTTACTACATAATTAACCTAATAATTACATCTAACACCCTAAATGCTATAAGTATCATACTCCATCAGATCTTAACATCCTAAAACATGTAATGATTCACTAAATCAGAAATTAATCATTTAATTACATAATTAACCCTAAATTACCCATTTTATGCCTCTTTTTAGAGCCTAAAAAATTATCTAAAATTTTAGAAAATTAATTTTTGAAAAAGGGCTTCATAGAACTATTCTATATCATCTAAGTAATATACAGAAAAAATTTGGGCTTGAAACTACACTCCTAAGGTCATTTATTTCTAAACCGAAATGTGCTCGGTTTTGCATGATTTCTTAAGGACCCTATATTACGGGACATTTTTTCATCTAAATAATATTTTTACTACAAACTACATACAAAAATATCCCAGAATAACGAAATTCATAATTTTATAATTATATTTACTATTTTTACAAAATTTCACAAGAATCGGGATAGAATTTGGACTCACCGGTTTTGGTGGCTCCGGCCACCGCGGGCCACCATGGCCTTGTCGTCCGGCCTGGGCGCTGCCACCACCGTGTGTTGGTGGTGGCCGTCCACTTCCAGCTCCTCTTCTGGTGTGGGTTCCTTTTAAAACCCTTAACTGCACAGTTTTTCTTATTTTTTTTATTTTCTGGATTTTCTCTCGAATTTTCGACTCTCCCTAATTTTCTCACTTTTCAAACTGTCCAAATGAGCTCTGTAAATTTTTTCCCTATTTATAGACATTTGCTGTAATTAATATGCATTAATTTGACAAGATTTTGTCCAAATTCCTTAATTTTTGGCTTTTGTGTTGTTCAATTTTTATTGGCTAATTTTTCTTTTTCTTACCCTGACATGCCACGACCTGATATTGATGCATCTTATCCTCTTCTGATTTTTTTCTGATTTTTCCATAATTATTTTATAATTTTCTTTAATTATTTGCTTAGTTTTCGGCCAATTTTAGTAATTACGCGTATTTTTATCTACACGTAAATACATGTGGGGTACACGTGAACATTCCTAAATATTATTTTGGTCATTCTAAAATTTTTAGTATACATATAATCTATCTCTAATAATTTATTAGTTATTATATTACACTTTTTGCCTTTTTGGTAATTAGCAGTTATTATGCTTAAAATTTGAAAATTTTATAGTCTCATATTTTACTACTTATTTTCTTAAATTTAAGTTTATGGGGTCATTTTTACTAATATTCTTCTCAATAGTTTATAATTTGGGTTTGATCGGATCTTTTAACCGATCGCCCTAAACCTTGAGTTCTAAGTTCAATCCTACGGTTACTTGGCTGAACTTTAGGGCTTACACCTGATTTCCTAATCCTCTTTCATTTTCTTTTGGGTCCCTTTCGTTGTGGTACTTCTCCATATGTACAATTTCGGAGACGCATCAGCTTCATTGGTATCGGAGTACGGTTCTGAGAGAAAGTACATAAAGTTACAGTAAAGTTTTAGTTAATGTTTGTTGTTAGTAGTTGCTGTGTTCTTTCCATAGCTATTACAATGTATTTAAGTGAAGTAAGTTTAGAGTCATAAGTTGTGAAGTGGAGGTTTATGGATTGGTAAGTGTAGTTTCTAGTTGCTCTGTTATACTTTGTTTCTTATTATGAAAATTTGTATGTATGTGTTGGCTATTAAAGTTTTTAGAGTGTCTTAGTAAAGTTCTAAGTAGTAAGAATAAGTGTTTTATACATGCAATGCATGCTATGTTTAAGTAGAAAATAACACTCGAAGTTTAACTTCTAATCATCAACTAGTATCACAAGTACAGATACAACACATGCACAAACAATTTAACTACAACCATAAACAAGTATTCTTAATTCTTCGAGTACCCTGATATGATACTCTAATATAATATTAAGTATCAATCTCAACTTGCTTGATGTTAACCTTCTTATGCTTAATTCCTTCGTTAATTCCTAAATAATCAATATAAATATTTTAATTTTTGCTAAATAGAAAGTATGTGATTACTTTTTAATATCTTACATATAGTTTAGATAGAATTTATTAAGTTTTGGATTAAGTTTTGACTTGTTGCTAAAGTCTCTAAACAAGATTCTAAACACTAATCTTAATGTAGTTTTTTTCTCGTAACCTTTTGAACAAGTACCTAAGTAATAGAGTTATCACAATTTTTATTTTGTGAGTCTCTATGAAAGCGTTTGAAAACGATTTCGTTAAATAGGAAGTAAGAACTCTTTAAAGAAGTATCTATAAATAGCCTTATTAACTAAAAAAATTCTTTAATTAACCTACAAGTACTATATTAGCCAAGTATTTCATATCAGGTAACTTTCTGATCAAGTCTCTAAACTTAGAATTAACTCATTTTTCTAATAGACCAACTTTCTGAAAAACTATCTAAACATAATCATTTTACAAGTTTACTTGAGATAACTCATTCAACATCATATTCCAAATTATAAACATGTTAAATCATGTTTATATATTGGGTTTATCATACCAAGCAACACTATATTACCTTAACATGTTTATATATTGGGTTTATCATACCAAGCAACACTATATTACCAAATTCTCCAATTTTACATACTTACTTATTAATGCTTGAAACCTGTATCCACCAATTTGCCTACTTGATCACTCAAACTCAAAACCATATAACTCTAGATTATTCTTTACAGTAGAATGTGATCCAACTAGATCTTAGAACTTGATATTAAAGGTTTTATTTAGCTCCATACAAAAAATATTAAAAAAATGGCATTTTTTTTATCTAATTTAAAGGCTATAAAATCCTTAAAAATTCTAGAAATTATTTTTGTCAGAAAACTCTTCATATAATATTCACATGCAATATAAGAGCTCTCTAGAAAAAGCTTGGCATTGAAACTACATTAATTGAGTTATTCAAATCAGTTTCGAAAATTGATTGGTTTTGTTCGGTTTCTTAAGGAAGTATTATATCTATTTAAATTATTTTAATATAATATTTTTCCCTAAAATTATATATAAAAGTATGTCCAAATAATTTTTTTTTCATCATTTTAAGAGTTAATTTAATATTTTTAAAATTTTAAGTAAAATCGGGTACAAAATTAACTTATCGAAATAATTGGCTTTTGGTTACCAATGTTGACCACTGCCTTATTGGCACTCCTAACCGCTGCCTCCATTGTCAAGAGGTGGTAATAGTTCATGCCTAAGTATTCTTCGCTCTTAGGTTTACTAATTAAGCTCGGTTTGTACAATATTTCTTATTATTTTCCATAATTTTTTCCTACATATTCTTCCCAATTCTATAATTTTCCTAGAATCCCAATAAGTTAAACTACATTTTGGAGAGAATTGATGAAAATTCCTAAATTGTAGAATGAAAATTGGCATTTTTTTCTCTCCTTTATGGGTTTTATACCTTTAAATCCATGTTGCTAGGTGTCCTTAAGTTATTTAATTATCGTAGAGCTATCTAAATTGACAAGTCATGCCCTAACCAAGGTAATTCTGGTAGTTTAGCACTTTTTTTACATTTTTTAATTATTTTTCCTATAATTATTTAGTTAATTATGAACATTTTAAGGTATTTTAAATATTTTCGAGTATATAGATATATATAATAATTACACCCCGGGGTATACATATTATATTTATATATTATTTTATGTTACTTTATAATTTTTATATTCAAATAATTTATCTCTAATGTTTGATCATTTTTTGATACTTTATTTACGCGTTTACGTGAAGTAAATTACAATATAATGGAATTTAGTAAAATTATCTATTTGTAACTATAATTCTATTATTTTATTATATTTTAATATTCTAGACTCACGATCTGCTATCGTTTAACTCTTAGAATTTATACGTGAAATATTACTTTAATTGATTAATTTTCATTTCACCTTAAATTATTTACTTGAAATTTAGTACATAAGACTAAGGACTTTCAGAATTCGATATGTAAGTTTACAGGGCTCATAATACATATATAATATGTATATATATATTATGTCTAAAGGAGAATTACAGTGAAATGGATCAACGTTTGGCATTAAGTTCAACTAAGAGATCAAAGATTCAAAAAACTTAAACAAGAAATTAACGTTTTGAAAAATTTAAATAAGGAATCAATATTTTATAAAATGATTTAATTAAGATATTTATAATAGCTAATCTAAAATTTTTTTTAATTACTTTATAAAATATTAATATTTTATTTGAATTTTTTAAAATCTTGATATCTTATTTGAATTTTTTGAAATATTGATACATTATTTGAATCTATTCTAAAAACATTGATCATTTTCATTGTAATTCTCTTATTATGTATATCATATATATTTATATACAATGAATTATATACATACATAATAGGATAATATATATGTTATATATATTTATATATATACACTATACATATATCATATATAAATTTAACTATAAACTATATTGCATATATATGAAAAATACACTTAAAAAACCAAATAATTTTTTGACTTCTTGCTTTACTTTTATAAACAACCGTTCTAAATTAGTGTTGATGAATTATGTAGATTGATGAATTATTATGTAGCATGATCATATGTTATGTGATGTGTTCAATTCAAAAGTTTTCACTTCTCATTTGATTATTTTACTTTCTTTTTTCTCTCTTTTTCTTTATTTTTTAATATTCATACTAAATTGATGGGTTGATTTGCCTATTGGATTGGCACACCAATCAGCAAGTTCAAATGAGTTGGTGGTCTTGAATAGTCTATTCCCTTAAGAACACCTAGATCTTAAGTTGGTTCAGATCCATCACAGTAGGGCTAGTTCATTGAACAGAAATTAGTTAGTTTGTTCATGGTCTTAAATCGAGCCTTATCTATGTATTCTTTACTATTTGTATTAATAAATAATAAAACCTCTTAAATAATTAGAGAAGATGTATGTTTATTATGAAAATTAGCTTCTTGGTGTTATTTGTATTTTTGTGTAAGTTATGAAGACGTTATTAATTTATATTTTTTTTGGGAGAATTGCTTAAATTTTCTCTAAATTTTGATTTAAGTGTAGTTTATCCCTCTAAATTTTTAAAATGTATTTTTTAGTTTTTAAATTTTAATAAATTGATAAAACAATTTCTTAGATTGAAAACGACTTCTTAAATTTTAATTTTGATATGTAAATAGGTGTTTTTATACTGAATCAAAATTTAAAGGTATTATAAAAGTTATTTGTCAAATTATAAAATTTTGAAAATAGAAAATCGTATTTTAAAAGTTTAAGAAGACAAATTATATATAAGTCAAAGTTTACAGGTTTCTTATGTTTTTTTGCATTTTTTCTTTTATTTTTTGCTAAGAAAATCAACCTTTCAATTTATATATTTTAGATTTTTTTTAATTAAGATGTTATCATATATAATGGATAAGTAAAATTATATTTTAAAAAAAAACTGTATCATGATAACATTTATATGTAAATTTAGAAAATTGGGATCAAAAGAATGAAATTGAGATATAAATCCATCAAAATCCTTGTGTGAAACTGTAACCTTGCTTGGGGGGAAAAAAAAAAAAAACCTGTAATCTTGCGCGTTGCGCCTCCCAAGTCCACAGCAACCACAAGTCCACAACCTTGCTGCGTCTTCTTCCTCCGCTCAGCAGCACAACACCAAAAAACGAAGATGTCGAAAATCCTCCATTTTCAACTCCACCACCCCACTCTCTCCACCTCAAAACACCTCTCCTTCTCTCAAACCCTAACCACAACCACTGCCCAGCCACTAACCCACCTCACCTTCCACCTCCAAAACCTCTCTCTGTCCAGACCCACCACCACAACCCTAATCCGAATGGGTGGAGGTCCCAGAACCTACCCAGGAGGTGTCTCCAAATGGCAGTGGAAACGCATGCAAGCCAAAAAAGCCAAACAGCTCCTTAAAGCCCGTCTTGCCCGCGAGCGACAAATCTACGAAATGCGTAAACGCACTGAGCTCAAAGCCGCTGTAGCTGAGCTTGAACGTCCTTGGGAGCCCGTTGAAAAGCCTCCCGGGTTGTTCTCTGTCGCGGCCGATGAACAATTGAAGGTTCTTGCTGACCGGTTTCAGAAGCCCGGTGGTTTCGATTTATGGACCGATAAGGATGGTCCCCAGGTGTTTAGTACGGGGGGTGGTGTGCCATCTGCGCGGTTTTTCCCTAAAGGGGTTGTGCATAGTGTGAAGCCTTATGGAAGAATCAGTGATGGAAGGAGTGTATCCGAGGATGAGGGTGAGAGTAAAGGTTCGGAAAGCGTTGCCTGTACCGAAATATTGGAGAAGAGGAATGGTAGTAACGAGGGTAAGAGAACAGGGAATGGAAGGAGATTGGGAAGAAGAGGTGTAAATGGAGGGTTGAGTGGTTCGGTTTCTGAGACTGGTAGTGGTATCCGGATGGCATTGGGGAGGAGAAATGGTCGATATGAGGGTACGAAGAGGGTCTATGGGAGGAGAGTGAGCGAAAAACGTATCGATGAAGGGTTGAGCTATTCGGGTTCAGATAGTGATGGTTGGGATGGATCATCAGTTATGGGGGTCAAAAATGGGAAGGGGAGTGTCAATGCTCTAGCAATGAGGAAGGGTAATAGAAGGATTGGGACGCGGGGGGTGGAGAAAGGTTCGATGCATCGAAAAGATAGCGGTAGGATTGGTTGGAGTGATAGGCGGATGAAAATGTATGATTCGGATTCTCAAGTTTGTGAGATGAATTTGCAGAAAGATGGTAGTTATGGGTTGTGATCGATGTATAGGTAGTAGGATTCAGGTTGTCGATGAAGGAGTTTATGAAAAATTTGTGTAGTGATTGAGAATTCAATGGAAAATAAGAATAGTGCAGGGCATTTTGGTTTAGCTGGTCTAGAACCTAGAGTCAATTGTGCTCTGTGCCTGGAAATAATTAACTACACATTTTTAGATTTCTTGAAGACTTGTATGGAGGTAAAACTCTGCATTTGTATGATATCTCCATCATAGACTTGTATATAGAATGGTGGTTTGATATTCCATTAATTTATGTTTTCTTTCTATGTTCCTATTAGACAGAATTTGTACGTGTTTCTGCATATGTGATTAGTTGTGGAAATGACATATTCTGAGTAGTAAGAAGCAAGTATAGCTAAATGTTAACTGGTTTTGTCAACACTTTACAGTTGAGGGACGAACAACATAATTTTGTTTAAGTCTTAGAGCCTTGTACAAAAAGTAGCATAAAATGCATCAATTATACCTTAGGAGGCTATTTGAATGCATATGCCTTTAAATCGAATTTCATATACTTGGTGAGAATTGAAAGTGGATTTTGGAAAAATGTGTGGGGACTGATGTTTTGTGACTCCTGCATACTTTGTTGGGCTCATCTTAAGCATTGGTTTTATGGTAAAGACATAGGATTGGCCTGGAATTGGAGTTGCATTTGTTTATACTATTTTAGGGCTTGGTAGAACAAATATTTCTTGAACGGTTCCCCCACACACCTCAACAGAAGAAAAAAAAGAAAGAATTGATTCAGCATATAAGTGGATACCCTGTTCTTAGGGGAAAAAGGGAAGAGAAAAAAAGACTAGTCACCTATGTGCATGGATGTTGTAAGTCAGTTATTTGCATCTTTGTAATGCTTTTTTATGTGTCAACCATCGAGAAAAGGAATGTCACTTGGACAAAGAAAGATATACTTGAGAAGCAAATCATGTTGCTCTCATCTTGTGTAGTGATCTATCCTTGTAAGTAATTTAGGTGGAGGCGACAATGTAAGGACTAGAGCCAGTAACATTCTGGACACAATCTGGTACAATTATAGACACAATCGTGTAAGAAAAATTTGACACAATTAACAAACATGTCAGACTCATTTAAATGCATCTAGGTTTAAGCTTAGCATCTTGACCTACTTACAAATCCTTTCGATAAATAGGTTCACAAGTGTGTTTGAGTTTGACTCGCAAAACTGTTTAAGATTAAAATGTCTAATACTTATAATTTAATTTTATATTCTACTATATACTTTACTCTTTTCTCTAGTGTTTGCCTTGCACATGTCTCTCTCTCTCTCTCTCTCTCTCTCTCTCTCTCTCTCTCTCTCTCTCTCTCTCATGTGTCATCCACTATTGGTCTCAGTAGTTGCCATTCTTCTCTCTCTGGTTGTCATCCTTGTTTATTTTGACTCTGGTTATGGTAAGAGCAGAACTCTTTAACTTTTGACTTTTTTATATGTTCTAAATTTTGACATTATAAGTAATGTAGAAGGTAGAGTTGGAGGAAATCAAGCCGTTACAAGGGGGATGGAGAGTTTCAGTGATGCTTGTTTTAATATTGAAGTGGTGGATGCTAGAACTAGTGGCCTTTTGCGCACTTGGGCAAACGAAAATTCTCTCAATCCTATACTTTGATGTTTGGACTGTGCTCTCATCAATGCTGATTGCATACAGACTTTCCATTCTTCAGATTTCCCAGTACTATTTTTGGGGTAGTTTTCTTTCTTTTAGTTTGCTATCACATGCTTCATGATTTGTTAATAAAAGGATATTTGATATAGGAAAGCTTTCAATGTCCAATTTAAATTGGAATGACTCTCCAGGATCAATGAATGCCTGATATGGTTCTTTGCAGTGTTGATCTATTTCTGATGCCTTACAGTAGAGCTTCTTTTGCTTTGAATTTAACTTTTGAGCATGATAACGATTGAAAAACTTTTTCAAATAAAGAGAGCTAGAATTAAGTCTCTACGTGGGGAGCTCTTACTTATATACTTATCAACTTCTAACATAAAAGAAATTCCATTTAGTTTACACATTAGTCTATGTGGCTTGGTGAAACTAATTGGCAGATCACTCAAGGGAGCATTACGTTTCCATGAACCTGAATGGTGTCTTCATCATGTTTCCTTTAATTATATATTACCACTGTGAATTCCACATTTTGTTTTTTGCCTCATTCATAACAACACGTGATTGGAGAGGACATCAATAGGAATACCATTTGGAACAGGGAATTTCTGTTTCTCAAAATATAGGGTTTTAATTTTTGATATTTTTCTAGTGTTTGCCATAAATGAAACTTGAGATCATAATAAATTGGTAAGATTAGTTGGAGTGAGAAAACGGTGCATCAAGGATGATGATGAAGTGGAGTGCAAATGCTATTAAGATGTTTTCATGGAATTTTGCTGGCATGATTTTCATATTCAGTCAAGATAAAAAGTTCTGGTACATTTTTGGGCAAAGTAATGCACAGGTCTAGATAGTTTCTTTTCTCCATTCATTGCTAAAAATCCTTGAGTGGGGACAATTCTCCAGAGCTTCAAATGACTGGGAATAGATGTGTATTAACCTCAGATTCAAGAAGCAGGAATGGATTTATGCTTCCACCAGAAGATTTTTTGCAAAATGTTGGGAGATAGATATGTGATGTGTCCTCCTGAGTCCTGAAAACCTGTGGAAAAAGGCATAACCAAATCCGGTTTTGGAAGCCCACCTTGCATCAGGACTTGGAAGGGATACCATGCTGCTGAGTTCCTCTCCTTTCACACTTTGTCAACTTCTAGCTTTCATGGTGTAGAAGCTCCCAAAATGGAGGTCAGTTTACACTTTCATGGTAGGTCAGACTCATTTTGTTCTCTCTCTCTCTCTCTCTGTAATATATATCAATATATATATGTATAGTTGTGTTAAAACATTACTCTCGTGAAGATTGTTAGTTGAAGAATGGAGTATGGTTTAGTGCTAACAGTAATTGCTACCATTGCAATGACTATGGCAACCTGTTTATAAAGACTTTAGGTTTGGCTTTTGATGGTTAGGTTTTTAGTTAGGGATTTGAATGAAGATCTTATTTTTTGTCTTAAGTAAGATACTAGTCGTAGGGAAAATGGAATTTCCACAATAACAAAATTTACAATAAAAATTCTTATTGTGCCAAAAAGGTGGATTTTGGTTCAGATCATTAGTCAAAATAATCAAAAAATTCTGTCGAGGCATTTGATTAATTAATTGTGAATTCACAATTATTGAACTACATTTATTTTCATGACCTGCATTTTGAAACAAAACAAATCTATTTAAACCACCATAATGAGCAAGTGCATAAATATGCTTCAGAAAATTAAGTGGGTACGGGAAATAGTGTTGTTGAGATCCATTTAGTTCGACATATCCTTGAAATTCTCCTTTTCCAATTCAATTTGAATGCAAAAAAACAAAAAAAGAGGTATTTATCTTATTAGTTATCAAATGATACATAATGCAATACAGTTAAAACAAGGTATGATAGTAAGAAAAGAATGTGTTTTAGAACCTAACAAAATGTAATTGATTTTCTCTGGTTTGTCTCGACCTATCATTGGCGACTTGATTCGATAGGTGTACACATTTATCCCTATTTAAATAGCAAATTCATGCATGCATTTGCTCTTTCATTGTAAATTTAGTTTAAAATTGATGAAATGCATGTTAATGGATCAATTGTGTGAGAATTAGAAAAAGGAACTAAATTCAACCTTAAAATGAATTGTACATGTTTACAGGCGTTTATCTAAAATTATAGGCCATTCTTGGGTGTAAATTATGCACGATTATGTCTGATGTCTCATTTTCAGTTTCAAGGCTATACAAGATCAATACATCACTTGTCCAAAATCAAATTCAAGATCATTTGGAAAGGATGGAACGCATCTGATGAGAGGAGCAGGTATAAGTGACCTCGGGAACTTTGGAAGAGAATTAAGCAGTATTAAGCAGCAGGAACCCCTCCAACCTTGAAGTTTGCAATGACCACCTTGAGTGAAGGCAATGCAAATTTGCAAGGAAGCCATTTCTTGCAGTCGTACAAGGAAAGACTTAAGTGGGGGGCTAATTCATATATTTGTATGCTTTCTCGAGCCATTCTTGCCTATATCCATTTTAGAAAACAAGAATGCACGCATGGGCAAAGCAGAACAAGGGGCAGCTTATGAACTCAAGCGACTGTGAAGGATAGCTCGACATAAAATTGTTGACAACAGCAGGCTGCAAGGTTCGAAATTACAGCAACTTACCTAAAGCAATAGCAGCAGCCTCGATAAGGGGGAAAAAAAGGGAAGACCATCCATCACGCCCACTAGACCAATTCAGAGACAGGAATTCGCCAATGGGTTGTGCGATCCGGTCGGTTTACTTTCTTTTTTCTTTTCTTTTCTTTTTTTTTTTATTATTATTATTTGAATTGTGGCTTGGGGTGGTTATCCGCTGACTGGGGTTGCACGACCCCGGGGGTGGTTAGGTTGAATACCATTGTAATTGTAAGTGGATTGCGATCTGTTTAGATTATTTCGGTCGAACCGGTCACCCAAAGGTTAAGGTGGCTAGTAGCCACACAATGGAGGGGTAACAATTTTGTTTTTTTAATTTTAAAATTTTTATTAATTACATTAATTATATATATAACTATAGTATTTAGTTTTTAATTTATGCTCTTCTTTTTTTTTTTTTTTTTTATCCAGTTGTTGATGTTTTTTCATGTTTTGTAAATTTATATATTATTTTGCCCCTTTTTATTTGTAAGAAATTGACATGTAAGCATCACATCAATGCCATATTAGCGCCATGTGTTATATAGCAGTTATATCAGATCCATGTTAATGGCATTATAACAATGTTACTTAAGAGCACGTTCCTCAACAATCACTTAAACCTCGTGGGTCAAGTAAAGTAAAAGTACAAATGAGTATTCTGAACGATGGAATTACTGGCTTATTCCTATTCCTATTAGTTTGCTAGAAATAGTAGACCAAATGTGCTACACTATTTTATCTAATGTTCTTATTTCTTATTTAATCATTAACATGCCGTCAATATTCAGATGGTTTTTTATTAGTTTACTTGCATTAATCTTAATATTTTAAAAGGTTGCTAATTAAATGCTTTGTCTTCTTTATCTAAAGCTATAAACAATCTAATAGATGGATGGATAACACTATGGTGCCCTTGAAATCACATTAAAATTGTTATAATTTTGGTGATGGGATGGTATCCAAGGTAAATTTCCCAAGTCAGCTACATTATGTAATCCTACACACAAATATTTCTTGGCTTTCTATTCGTGCTACCGGTTTTATTTTTTGATAGAGTTGCTCCATAAATTTGAGCCATAGGTTTTGGTTACCATGCTGGTAGTAATGTCTTGATTAAAATTGTTATAGTTTTGGTGATTAGGTGGCATTCAAGGCTTATGCAATCGTAGAATGTGTCATACAGATTAAATTATTCTATTTATTTATTGTAACATTTCTTGCCTTCTTTTTGGTGGTTTTATTTTTACTTTTGATAAAGTAATTCATATCTTTCTACTATACTAATAATGTGATAACTACTAATTGGAAATTGATGTGTTAAAAAATTATATTTTTATATAATATAGTGCGCTAGAAAACACTATAATATATCTGTTTTATTATCTTGTCTAAGATTATTATTTCATGTTTTGCCTTTTATAAAATTAGCTATCAGTACATAAGGTAAGGTGTCAATTTGATTGTGTCAATTCATTTTGTTCAAAGAAGTTGTTAACTAAATGCTTTATATTTTTTTCCAAAGCTATACAAAAGCTTAGAGATAGATGGACAAAATTATGTTACTTTTATTTAGCTTTATTTAAAAAATATATATATATGTACAAAGAAAAAACAAAAATATTATTTAAAGAGATCTATACTTTTTGCTTCGAGTCTAGGAAGATAGATGCCCTCAAAATTACGCATAAATAAACTAAGGTTTAGTATTGTTGCAGTAGCGATATCTTCATTAGAATCATATTATATTATATAGTTTTAAAAATTCTTATCTTTTCTTTTTCAATGATGTTACAACTTAGGTAAAATGATTCCAATCTTAGTCTATTACGATGGAAGACTAGTGAGGATATTATCAAGTTACAATGATTTTGGCAATCGTAATATCTTTCATTATTAGATTTCATGAGATTTTTACTTAAAAGTATTATTAATGTATTTTTTAAATTTATCTCATATTTAATATAATTTTGAAAGCTCTTGCCTTTCATATTTTATTGTAGTAAATTACTATTTAATAATTCATTTTAAATAATTTTTTATATGAAAATTATATACTATATTATAATATATTATAACGTGCATTAGTAAACGAATTAAACATTTTAATAGATAATATTCTTTAGATAATACATAAATTATTAAATCAGCTTCACATTTGTTATTTTCAAAAATGAGAAATTGATAATATAATTCAGACCTTTATTCGAACATTGGGCTATTAATTTTTTTTTTTTGGACCAAAACGTGGGCTATTAACTAATTTGTTATAATTTTGGTGATTAGGCGATATCCATGGGATATGCTATTCTACAATGTGTCATATCGATCATATTATCTTATCTCATGTTAATATTTCTTGCCTTCCTTTCTGTGATTTCAATTTTATTTTATAGTAAAGCTGCATTCATATCTCAAACAACCCGGCCGCCCCCCTTTTGAATCCTCTTTCGTTTCTATACCATCCTAGCAGATCCTCACTTATAAATCCTCACTTTTTTAGTTTGCGAAAAATCGAAATATTCATCATATTTTGTAATTTTCCATTTTCTATATGTTTATCCAAAAATGGAATTATGTTTTACGAAATCAATTAATTACATAGAATAAATAATAGTTGTAAATATAACTTTTAAACTATTAATGAGATATATCGGAACCATTATAACTTAATAATATAAATATTAATTTTATAATGGAATTGATTTAAAAGTTTGAATTTCTTATGTTCTAATATCATTTGACTAAAAAGAAAAACCTTTTAATAAGGTATAAATTGATTCTATAAATTTTAAAATATGATCTTACAACGTTCTTAAAGTTGTAGCAATGTTTTTTGGATATATATATATATATGAAAGTTAAATAAGTTACATTTTGTGATTTCTTTGTTCTTTTTTTTTTTTTAAAGAATCTATAGCAGAACAATTGTTTAACCGGGGGTAAATTCGAATCCGCCGAGAATAAATCATTGAAATCCAACGAGATGGAGAGAGGAAATATCGTCCGTCATTATTATAAGACAAAAGCCGCGTTGGTGATCGTATCATACGATTCAGTGACCAGATAACAAACAAAACAAAGGTCATGGCAAGACCCAGAAAAAGATGCAAAAAGTCATGATTTACATTGAGTGCTTATCTTTATCCGTACCAGCAGTCTGTCTCCCCACGAGGGTCGCAAATTTTTGGAAATTAAACAGGAATTGGTCTTCTATTTCCAATTTTTTTTTTTTGTCCAACCCCTTTTTCTTTATTTCCATTAATATCTTAAAATAGTTTTCTTTCAGATGGATTAAATTACAGAATGGATTGACACTATTTTATAATATTATATAGTAAATAATTTATTAATATAAAGTTATAAATTTTACGTTAAATGATTAAAATGAGTCAATTAATATTTATTAATTTAGTTATTAATTATTTTTTACCTAAAGTATTACATCACTATTTCAAGATATGATTTAAAAATATAAACTGAAATCAGTTTTAAAGATACGATTTCTTTGAAAGCTTGTTTCTATTTTTATGAATGTCGACATGAAATTTAGAGTCATAGGCTTAGCATTAAGATGGATCCAACGAAGATATTGTGATTGGCATTGACATGTAGTATGTGAAGCTCCGAAGAATCTCTTATGTTTTTGTTGAAATGAAGATAAGAGAAGAGATGTTGTTCTTGCACCGAGATTATGTCTCCTATATACATTCTAACTCTAATTATGGTTAAAATCATGTGTTGTCGATGCAATTTTAGTTGTTATAATCTTTAGGATACAATTAATTCTAATGTTGTGTCATCAAATTATGAGGGATATTTGTGAAATTTCTTTTATTTATGACATATTTTAGGGATTTTTCAAAATGTTGTCCTTAATATATAGTTTTACGCTATTTTAGGCATTGGCCGTAGAGGCCCATTTTGATACATAAGCTAATTTTGTTTGGACCCATGATTAGCATATTGGTAATATGACTTGAGCTACCTTGTAACTTAATCGGATTGTTACGAATAATGTATCAAAGCCACTTCATTTGATTGATCGGGGTTATTAGTATTTTTGATAGTCGTATCAATAGTATTTGCTGGTTATCAGTAAAGATCACTACACGTTTGGCTTTTTTTGATCGAATTTCATAATCTTTTGCCACGTTTTCTTCGTTTCCCTCCTCTTGTTGTTCTAAATCGTCAGTCAATTTGTATGACCAGCAAGGAACTTTTTTACTGAGCTACTTATGACTTGTAAGCCATGGTTAGAACAAGGTGCACTATTGGTATCTACTTCTAAACCTCCAGCATCCTAGAGGACTTACTTAAAAGGTTTGACCGACTTTAGATGCTTGTACGAGAGCCCTCCTAGTCTCTAATAATTGAAGGCTAGTAGCATACCACCTAACTCGAGATATTTCGCAATCTCCCAATTAATGGAAGATTCGCCTTCCTATTTGTGTAAGATTTATATCTGTTCACTTGTTGGATGTAGCTTACCCTCCACCACTATAAGTAAGGGAAAACCTCCATAGATAAGACATCCTGATTCACTTGCACTCTTGCTTACTTGTTGTCGACTTAAATATTGAAGTGATCACGCTGGATAACTTTTCAACTAGTCAATTACTGTTCTCTTATGTAGGTTTAGTTCCATCTTGCTTAGAACTAATTTAATCTAACCTTTACCGTAAAAAATCTACAAACGATATTTGGTGTTTGTCTTTAGAAATAGAAACTCTTGTGGAGAACTTATGACAATCTCCTTGAGACAACAATGGCAAGAATAACCAAGGAACCTCACCAAAGCCCCCCAAGTTGCCAACAAGCAAACTGATGCGAGTCGTAAGGATTTTGTTATATTCCTAATTAAATATTGCAATTAACGAGATAAAGAAAATACAAAAACAAGTATTCCCTATAACAAAAAGTTATACAGAGAAAACACTAGAATATAAAATTCTAATTTATTCTTTGTAGGAGTTAGTATTAAGGCATAACTTTTATATTCCTTATTTATAACAAAATAAATGGATCATAAGATTTTTTTTTTCTTTTTAAATAGTTTACCGAAATTGGGTAAATTGGGTTTGGGCAGGTCGAGTCCAATTCCCTATTTGGGGACTTGTAAGTCAACAATATGGTTAGATCAAGCCTTGTTGAGATCTAATTAGATAGTTTTCAAAGCTTATATCACTAAATAAAGTTCAAGATTGCTTCTTCTTCTTTCTCTTTTATGTTAATATTTCTTCTCTCCCATTTCATGACCTCATTTTTATTTTCTATACATTTTCTCTCCAAGAGTGAGATTGATGGTAGGAATTAGCGTAAACGTATCAACAAGATTTCCCAACAGACCTCATTTCTCATTTGATTAACAAGATGTAGTCACTAATCATCAATATCTTTCTGTAATATGAATGCCGCCATCATAAATTAATATTGGTTATATGGCCTACGATAAAAATCGCGTAATATCATTTATGGGAAATTACTCGACCATCCCGCTTCACTTGTAAATCTATACCATATATTATGTAACATCCGAACCCCCCCCCCCCCCCCCCCCCCCCGTTTTGAGACATTATGGCTTTGGGGTCGACCCCGGTAACAAAGAAGGAATCCATAAAAACTTGGTATCCGACACCATGAGAAAATACTACCCTCATGATTAGACCATGTCCCTGAGATTTGATAAAAGAAAGGTGCATTAGCGGTTAATACGTTGTAATTGGAAAAGTTATTAGGAATATGATGGAACGAAAGACCAAGGAAAGAGAGAAGAATGCACCAAAATGCAGGTGCTGCACCAAACGCTGGTGCTTCTTTCTTGTTGTAAGTGAATGCAACGAGAAGACCCGGAAATAACGAATTATCCCCCCCCCCCCCCCCCATATCTTTAGATAAGTTTTATAACTGCATAGATGGCCTCTAAAGTTTTAAGTTTAACAATAAGATGGACTCGATTCATGTTGAGGAGTGCAAGTATACAAATGAAAAAAAAAAGGGGTTTCACTAAATAAGTTTTAAAATTTACAAGAACGACTGATATGATTGAAACCATTGTTTATGTTATTTTGTATTATGTCACTTTACTACCTCTTGTGATTCTTCTTCTGGATCTCCATTTCATTTATTACAACAAAGCGTCACTAATATCTATGGTTAGACAAGGTGCTAGACAAGTGATATATTTCTTGTTAACCTTATTTTTGTTTAATCATTAAAAGGATACCAATGTTTTCTTAGATCCGTTGTACTATTATCATTTTATGTCGTTATTTCTCAGCCCTTCTTTTCATGACCTCGGTAGCATTTGATGACCAAAAATGTCTTCCCAATCTTCCATTTGGGTTGTAAACTAATTGAGTTGAAACTTAAGAAAGGATATGAGCATTTAATTCAAGCTTCATTTGATTAATCTTGAGTTTATAATTTTCAGATTGATCAATTATAGAACATAGAGTTCAAGCTCGATTCAAATTAACATTCAAGAGCTTAAATCTACTCCAATATATTTAGTTTCTTTAGGATTGGTTTAGCTAAACAAAATTATTCTTCTAATTCAACCTATTGGTAAACAACTTATAAGATTGGTTACACCATTTTATCTTATGTGACTTTGTTATATTTTATTCATGATATTATTTGATCAACAAATTGGCACACAATTATCACATTGTAGTGGTTAAATCTAGTCCGATTCAGCTTTTTTTACGATTTGATTTAGCTAAAAATACATTATTCTTCTATTTGAATCTGACTGATAAACAATTTATCAGATTAGTTACACTACTTTATTTTAGGTGACGTTATTATATTGTGTTCATGATATTATTTGCACCATTATCTTACCTTAATGCTATTTCTGCTGCCGTAAGATGATTAACCTTAGATGGGTCTGTCTTATGAACGAATAATATGCCAAAATGTTTTGTTGGAAACATTCATGTGAATTGTTGTCCTTTTAGGGATTAGACAGCGACAAAAGGCTTGTACTTTTACGCAGTGTGTCAGATCTTTTACATTTTATCATTTTACGTTTCTATTTCTTTTCTTCTTCTTCTTCTTCTTCATTCATGACCTCACATACATCTTCATTTACTGTAAAGGAATGTCCCTCGTATCTTTCCGCTGCATTAGCGCGGTTACAAAGAATTCATATCAGAAAAAATTGTAAAAACACGAGCATCGTTTTTATATCTTTTACAATATAATGATTAAAAATGTATCACCTGTGTTTTTTTTATCAAACAATTGCTAGTCCATAGCCAAAATAGCACTTCACGCACAAGTGTACTAGCAACGGAACCCTTAATTATGTATACTTTACCCGGAAATTCTATATGACAGAATAACACACGGAGAAACCTCTTGTTCTTCTTTTTTTTTTTTTTCTTTTTTCTTTTTTTCCTTTGGGTTTGAGAATGAAGAGAGTTTATTATTTTATCAGATTGAGGATTGCTGAGTAAGTTATGTAAAATTTTAGAGTTTTATTAATGGGGCACAAATGTGTCATATGCCATTTTTAATAGAGGACCGACCTGTGTTCCTAAGAAGACAAAACATAGATTGATAAATCATAAAAGCTCAAAATACATGTCTTATTTTGATGCTGGCATTAAAAATTAGATTGATAAATTATAAAAAATGTAAATATTTTTCTAAACTTTAATCTAAATTTTTAATCGTAAATAGCTCCCTTAGGTTTCAATAATTGGTAAATAACCTTCTAAATTTTAACTTTGCTACAAAACATCCTTTTTAACTTATTTGATCTTGGTGTATTTCTTAATTGAGAAACGAAATGTTATTTACATTGTTAATTTATCAAAATTTAATTTTTCTTTTCATTTAGAAACATTTAAAAATTTAGAAGTATACTCATATTAAGGATAAATATTAAGGATGAAGTTTAAGGGACACCATTTATAATTTCTTTATAATTATATAATATAACCAGTTGCTACAATTTCCACTAGGTTATATAGCTTCAGTTTAGGTTACTATATCCTTTTTTTTTCTTCTTTTTATTGAGCTTATTTTGGTCTAATTTTCAAAATATCATTGATATCTGGTGATATACAAGCTATTAGACCCACAATATTACTTTATTTCTTTCAATTTTAATTCTTAAATAAGTTGTTAATTATATTTATCTTCCGCCTTATCCGTGTAAATCCATGCATGTCAGCGTCCACAACCCTTGTGTGCACCAAAACGAGGGAACTACATGCGATTCAAATAAATGGGTATTGAAAATTAGTTTAATAGGAACCGAGTAGACGTATAATATTTTTGAAAATGGATCATTGTCGATTACTTTTTTTAATTTTCATCTGTTTTTCCCTTTAAAATGTTTCACATATACATAATTGAAATAGACTGGAATGCAACTATGATTTTAAGTTCTATTCCTTTTTTCTTGAAGTGCATTTAGAAGTTAGAATCGTGATTCCACTTTTCATATTTTTTATTATCAATCAAATTTCTTATTTAACATTTAAAATAATAATAATATTCAATATTTAAGAGCATTTTTCATAACTATTACTGCATATATATTTATGTTTTGTTTGGTTTATTTGGTTTTTTAAATTTATTTTATTAGTGTCTACCGAAATTTTATATTTGGTAAGAATAAGGCACAAAAAAATAAAAATATAAGTTTATATATATCCCTCTTCTAAAATTAGATATTTAATAAATTCTAATAAAGTTGAATTTATCTACTATTTATTTTATTTATATATATAAAAATGCCAATTAAAATAATAATTTCCAATACATAAAATAGATTTTTTCAAACTTTCTCTCTCAAAAGTACATATATTTTTATTTCTTAAGTGTAGCACTTTAATCACTACATGTATTATAAATGAGGCGTGCAAGTGGGTTAAACAGGCTAACTTGACCTAACTTAATTTAGCCAGCGGGTTAAATAAATCGAGTTCATTTAGCTCACTTTTAAGAACCCTTAAAAAATCTTGGCTTAATTTGTTTAAAAAGTAAGTTTCTAACTTGTTTAAAAAGTAAGTTAAATGAGTTAATTCATAGGTTAAAAGTATAAATATATTAAACAAATTGACTAAAACCACTTATTTTAGCTATAGATGAAATGGAAGGAGGCTATTTGGTTTACTTTTTAAACGAATAAAAAAATTTCAACCCAAACTCTTTTAAAAAGCAGGTAAATAGGTCGGTCGATCAAAACCCACTTGTACATCTTTAATTATAATTATGAAATAAAAATAAATAAGATATAGATAAGATAAATTTCATACATCAAATTTTAAATGAATATAGATAAAAATAAAATAAATATAAGTGAGACAATTCAAATAGGATCTTAATTTCGTTCAATTCTATTCCAATCTATTTTATTCCAAACTATTTTTACGTATCGAATATGATATGAGATTACAAGAAAAATGATGATGTTATGATAAGATCAAGAGGTATTAAAAAATCTAAAAAATATGAATCATCGATTTGTAAAAGTAAGGAAAATTAAAAAAAAAAAAAGATAATTAAAAGCTAAATCCATAATTTTCTTTTCGTTCCATAGCAAATGTACTGCTTCCGACCGATGTCGAGTAATGATGACAACTAACCCTGGCCCCACTACCGACGACATTCACCGAACCAAACTACAACCACGACTGCCTGCAGTACAAACGAAATCGAAATGTAGAAAATTAAAATGCCAGCAAAGCAAAATGAGAGGAAAAACACAAATATATTAAATTTTTTTCATATAAATAAGTAAAAGATTCAAATCTTATAGGGAGGCCGTAGTTAATAGTAATGTTTGCTTAAAGCATAGGATTTACCTACTTGGTCATAGTTTAATAGTATAGACTTTGAACTTTCAACATATGAACCAATTTCAAATGCTCAACTCTTAAAATTATAGTATTATAATAAAAAAGTGTACGAGTTATTTAGCTAATAAAAACTTAGTTTACTTAGTATGCAGAATCGATGAATCTATTGCTATTCCAAACATTTTGAGATTATTTGTATATTACATAATTTTGTAATTTCTACTTTGATAAGATGTAACAAGATATTACTATTATCATGAAAATAGTTTGATAAGACCATTACCAACATGTAGACCCTAGCATGGGTCTGACTCACCTTGGATTTGGATTTGGACTTGTTGGGTCACAAGTCTAAAAGTAAGGAATCGAAATTGGTCCGTTGGAACCGGTTCATTGGGTAGGTCTAAGGAATCAATAGGTTACGATCTAATTCCTAGACAAGTGAACCATTTCTTTTTTTTTTTTTCTTTTGTATAAATATTTAACTATATATACACATATATTTTAACAACGCAAAATACAATAGAAAAATAACAATTATTTTACTCGTTAATATTACAGATTACATACTACATCGATATTATAGAAAAATAAAATGATATGTTACAATTTAGAAAATAACAAAAGTAGTAAAGATTTACAATACTGTTTAGTAAAACAAAAATATAGATTTTTTTTTTTTTTTCATATTTTAAGGTTGTCTCGCAGGTGCCTATATATCCGTTAGTTATAATCAGACTCTTATAGTTTGAATTTTTTTTAAAAAATTAGTGTGTTTGTCAATTTTAATATAAAAAACAAGTCCAAATTTACGTGATTAACCAGATTATTTGTATTGGCAAAATATCTTAAACAATTTTCTAAGTTTTTTTCTATGTGACATTTTCGAAATGCTAAATGTGATATCCTAATTTTCAAAAGAATCGGTTTATTGATTTTATAATTATGAAGAAATTTTTACTAAGTGTCATAACTTTAAGAAATAAAACTTAAGGTAGATGATCATTTTCACCTCGTTAATGCTCCGGTGTAGATCCTGCTGTGCTTTCACTTGATAGGTTGAAATCATTGAAGTATTCATCATCTTTGCTAGATGTCGCGCATGGTTCTTACACTCGCTTTTTTGCTTTTGCCTAATCTTCGACGCATGCAAGAGCTTCTACGGTTACTATCGATTGTGATACTTTATGATCATCTATAATTAGTCCAACTATGCTAAAAGCTTGTTCAACAACAACGGTTGATACTAGAGCTGTGAGAAAATGTCTTGCCATTTGAGAAAGAATTGGAAATGTTTTTGCATGCCTCTTTCACCACTCGATAACATCAAAGTCTCGGATATGAATGCTGTCACCAAACTCAAAGGTTATGTTAATATATTTTTCAAGTTCCGTTGAGGCTAGACCAAAACCTCTTTGCCTTTTTAACCTTTGCGATAGTAGACGATTTGCAATAGGTAAATTACTAACATTACCTAGCTGAGTAGTAGTCTAGGGCGATGGACTTATCGGGACTTGACCATCGTAAATGTATGAAAAATGTTAACAAGTAAGCCTTTAACTTGTTTAAAAAGAAGGTTAAACAAATTAATTCACAAGTTAAAGATATAAATATATTAAACAAGTTGACTCAAACTACCTATTTTAGTTGTAGATTAAATGGAACAAGACTATTCGGTTTACTTTTTAAACGCGTCAAAAAATTTCAACCCAAACCCTTTTAAAAAGCAAGTAAAGAGGTCGATCGGTGGGTTAAAACCCACTTGTATATCTTTAATTATAATTATGAAATAAAAATAGATAAGATAAATTTCATACACCAAATTTTAAATAGATATAGATAAAAAATAAAATAAATACAGGTGAGATAATACAAATAGAACCTTAATTGCGTTTTATTCTATTCCAATCAATTTTATTTTAAATTGTTTTTACGTACTAAATGTGATATGAGATTACAAGAAAGATGATAATGTGATGATAAGATCAGGAGGTATTAAAAAATCTAAAAAATATGAATAATCGATTTGTAAAAGTAAGGAAAATTAAAAAGAAAAAAAGATAAATTAAAAGCTAAATCCATAATTTTCTTTTCCTTCCATAGCAAATGTACCGCTTCCACCGATGTCGAGTGATGATGACAACTAACCCTAACCCCACTACCGACGACATTCACCGAACCGAACCATAACCACGACTGCCTGCAGTACAAATGAAATCGAAATGTAGAAAATTAAAATGCCAGCGAAGCAAAATGAGAGGAAAAACACAAATAGATTAAATTTTTTTAATATATATAAATAAGAAAAAGATTCAAACTTTATAGTGAGCCCGTAGTTAATAGTAATGTTTGCTTAAAGCATAGGATTTACCAAGGTTATAAATTTTGAACTTTCGACATATGAACCAACTTCAAATGCTCTACTCTCAAAATTATAGTGTTATAATAATAAAAAAAAAGTGCAAGACTTATCTAGCTAATGAAAACTTAGTTTACTTAGTATGCAGAATCGATGAATCAATTGCTATTCCAAACATTTTGAGATTACTTGTATATTGCATAATTTTGTAATTTTCACTTTGGCAAAAGATATAACAAAATATTACTATTATCATGAAAATAGTTCAACAAGATCATCGCCAATACATTGACCCTGGCATAGGTTTGACCTTTCCCGGATTTGAATTCGGACTTGTCGATTCACGGGTCCAAAAGTGAAGAACCGGAATTGGCCCATAGGAGCCGATTTATTGGGCAAGTCTAAAGAACTGGCGGGTTACAGTCTAGTTCCTAGACTTGTGACCCGTTTCTTTTTTTTTTTCTTTTGTATAAACATTTAGCTATACACACATACATATATATTAACAACATAAAGTATAATAAAAAAATGACAATTTATTTTACTCAATGATATTACATATTACATAATACATTGATATTATAGAAAAATAAAATGACATGTTATAATTTGAAAAATAACAAAAGTAGTAAAGATTTACAGTATTGTTTGGTAAAATAGAAACATAGGAAAATTATTTTTTCACATTTTAAGGTTGTTTTGTGGGTGTCTATGTATCCGTTAGCCGAAATTAGACCCTTGTAGTTTGATTTTTTTTTAAAAAAAAATTAGTGTGTTTGTCAATTTTAATATAAAAAAGAAGTCCAAGTTTACGTGATTAATCGGATTATTTGTATTGGGAAAATGTCCTAAAAAATTTTCTAAGTTTTTTCTTGTATGGCATTTTCAAAATGTTAAATGTGATATCTGAATTTTTAAAACAATCAGTTTATTGATTTTATAATTATAAAGAAATTTTTACTGAGTATCGTAACTTTAAGAAATAAACTTAAGGTAGATGATCATTTTCACCTCATTAATGCTCTAGTGTAGATCTTGTTGTGCTTCTACCCGATGGGTTAAAATCACTGAAGTATTCATCATCTTTGCTAGATGTCCCTTATGATTCCTACACTCACCTTTTTGCTTTTGCCTAATCTTCGACACATGCAAAAGCTTTTACGGTTATTGCTGATAGTGATGCTTTACGATCATCTAAAATTAGTCCAGCTGTGCTAAAAGCTTGTTCAACAGCAACTGTTGATGTTGGAGCTATGAGTATATGTTTTGCCATTCGAAAAAGAATTGGAAATGTTTTTGTACGTCTCTTTCACTACTCGATGACATCGAAGTCTCGAATGTGAATGCTGTTACTGAACTTAGAGGTTATGTTAAGATAGTTTTCAAGTTCCATAGAGGCTCCACCAGAACCTCTTTGCCTTTTTAACCTTTGTGATAGTAAACAATCTGCAATAAGTAAATTGCTAACATTACTTGGTTAAGTAATAGTGTGGGGTGATGGACCCACCGAGACTTAACTACCGTAATCGTATGAAAAATGTTGGAACAACTTATGCAATACCTGGTTTGTTTGTCAAAGGACATTATCCGTAGAAATTGAGTAGACATCTTGTATATCGAAGAATTCATCGACATGCTCATTGTAAATATTTATATAATCAGAGAGACCATCAATTTTAGTATGAGGATCCAATATAGTGGCAATGAGATAAATATTAGGAATTTCTCTATAATAAGTTGACTATTTAGAAGTCATATCGTTAATGGGTATAAGCCACATAACTAGTCACTCAAGGTTTCGATCGGCTGAAAGATCCGATCGAGCCTAAATTATAAGTAAAGCTAGAAATATTAGTAAAATTAGAAATATTAGTAAAATAATCCCGTAAGTTTGAATTTAAGAAAATAAGCAATAAAACAAAAGAATATAAAATTTCCAAATTTTAAGTATATAACTCGTTATTTATCGAAAATGCGTAAAATACATTCCGATAATTAGCGAATTACTAGAGATAAAGTATATGTATACTAAAAATCATAAAATAACATAAATAATACTTAAAAATATTTATTTGTATTATATATGAATTTACATGTATGTAGAAATACGCGTAATTACTTAAAATACGCATAATGTGTTAAAATAATACTAAATAATTAAAGAAAAATCATAATTAATTAAGAAAAAATAAATAAAAATCAAGAAAAATAAGGAATGTTTCAGAATTAGGTCATGGCAGCTGGGGGAAATAAGAAAAAAATCAGCCAATTAAATTAGAGCAACACAAAAGCCAAAAATTAAGGGATTTGGACAATATCTTATCCAATTTAATGTACATTAATTACCACAAAGCTCTATAAATACCCCAAATTTTTCAAAAGATCATTTGGGAAGTTTGGAGAGTGAGAAAAATAGGGAGAGACGAAATTGAGAGAAAAATTAGGGTTAGGAAAAAAAAAAAAACTGTGCAGTTGAGGTTTGTAAGGAGAACCTAGATTCGACGAGCAGCTGAGAGTGGACGGCCACCACCACCACACGGTGGTGGCAGCGCTCAAGTGGTCCGACACACCCAGGGCTACCGACGGTGGTCGGAGTTACCTAAATTGGTGAGTTCGATTTCCAGCCCGATTTTGTGTAATTTTGTAAAAAATAGTAAATATTCTTAGAAAATTATGAAACTTGTTATTATGAAATAGTTTTGTTTGTAGTTTTTAGGAAAAAATATTATTTTGATGAAAATATATCCCGTGATATATGGTCCTTAATAAATTATACAAAACTGAGCATGTTTCGGTTTAGAAAAAAATGACCTTAAGAGTGTAGTTTTGAATCCAAAATTTTTGTATAAATTACTTAGATGATATAGAATAGTGATATGAAGCCCTTTTTCAAAAATTAATTTTTGAAAATTTTAGATAATTTTTAGGCCTTAAAATGAGGCATAAAATGGGTAGTTTAGGGTTAATTGAGTAATTAAATGGTTAATTACTAATTTAGTGAATAATTATATGTTTTAGGATGTTGAAATATGATGAAATATAATACTTGTAGTATTTAGGGTGTTAGATGTAATTATTAGGTTAATTATGTAGTAAATGAGTAATAGGGAAAAATAGTAAATTTTAAGTTAATTTTGTAAATTGGAGTAATTAGGTATAAAATCTGATTTAGGATGAATTTAGACATTTTGAAATGATAATTGATGTTAGGAGATGGTAATTAGAGTAATAGAAATATTAGATGTGTATTATGTAATAATAAGTAATGGTACATAATACACAATTATTAGAGATATAATAAATAGAAAATATTATAATAAAAATTGATATTACGATAATAATAAAAATGTATAATAAATCTGATAGGAAACTTGAATTTATGTAATTAGAGGAAAAATGTAAAAATTTCTCATATCAGAAGTAAATTCGGTACACTAATAAGGATTTAAGTGTATCGGATGGAATAAAATACTAATTAGAGGTAATGATGGTATTTAAGAGATCGGAAAGTAATGTGATTAATTTCACATTATGAGTTGAAACGAATTTCTAGGGTTCGAGTATAAAATAATACTTAGAAATCGAACTAGAATCTAATTTAGAAATCGATGTGGAAATTGAACCCGAACCTAACCCCAAACCTAGAATAATTGTAAAAGACTTAAGACCTAGATAATTGGATATATTAAACTCTAAACAAAAGATCACAATAAGCGTTATAGGATAAAATGAACCTATAATAGTTATATGAAAAATTGAAACCACGTTTGTGTTACAGGGATGATCGGCGATGGCTTGAGCGAGTTGGGCCTCGAGTGAGTGAGCGAGGAGTCGAGGTAAGTTGGAATTAATACGTTGCTGTATTTTGGAGCCTTGAGATTATGCTTGGTTGTGCTTGTTAGATAATTGGTTGTGCTTGTTAGATAGTTGGTTATGTGAATGTGCTTGATTATGAGTGATGCTATGATTTTGTCTGTTATTCTGGCTTGTATTGTATGATTTGTATGAAATAATTGATCACGCTAAACTTGACCTAATTAAATATACGACCTATAATCATAATCAGATCTACACGGCAACCCATTAGGGGAACTTAGGATTCTCCGGCCAAATACCGACCCCTTCAAAAGAGATAACGCAGGATTGTAAAATGGTCTTTTCTTCATCCTTAGTCGAACTAAGTGATAGGAGAGGAAGTCGCGGCGATAGTGAAGTTAATGGTTCGAAGGTAGTCATGGGAGGAGCCATGTCTCCATTGCACAAGCCTCAGTTTAGTCATGAGTTGTTGCATTAACGACAACTCCTCAACCCGGATTAAAGTGGGCACAATTTTTCTAATCTCACTACTGGCCGGACAACATCGTGCGATGGTATTTGCTTGAACATGCATTGCACCTAATAAGTTGATTAATAACCTTATTGTGTTTATGGTATAGTTTTAAATCCTCCATCCTAACTTACGGAGCTGTGGTTGCTCACATCCTTATAGATGTCGTGCAGGTGTTGGCTAAAAAGCGGTATACAACTACTCTAAAGCTAACAATTGTTGGATCTTGGGGAGTGAGGAAAAATATTTGAAGAACAAACATATATTCTTAAGGTCTAAGCTTTTATTTTAGATTTTTTTTTTCATTTTTTGAATAATGTAATAACAGAATTATAGTATATATATATATATTTTCACTTTTTTAGGTAAATAATTTATTTAAATTACAAACTGTTCACTTCAAAGTAGGTTAGTTGTGGACGCCTTGTGTAGATCAGGTCTAAGATAGCGGTTGTAAGGCTAACTTCTATCTTAGAATAGTTTATACAGCGGGGCTATTACGATTCTGCCGCTTCGGGGTGTGACAATAGGTTCCTCTAAGAGTGGAACGTAACGTGCATCTGCCAGAGTAGCTAGTATGTTTACCGCCTTCATAACAAACAAATGAGAACTAAGCTGGTATACCTGTGAAAATGTCTTAATGCGATCATAAAATTTTCTTAATATAGCAAGTAACCTGGTGCAATACTCCCAATTACTTGGGTGTAGTAGTACTTCCTGAATATGTTGTACGGTGAATTAGCACAAATGATCTTTGAATGGGATAGTACTTTAAATGAGCTCATATGTTGGGTTTCACTTATGTTCTACATTTCTTTTGAATTTTTTTAGGCGTTTCCCAACACTTTTGCAAAATTTCGTCAATTTCTTATAAATCGTTAGTTTGTCTAAAATTTGGTCAATTACTTGTTTGATGAGACACATTTTGAAGTCTAGACAAGACAAACCATCCTTCATACATAAGTTCAATATGTGACACGTACAACAAATGTGGAAGACTTTGCCCTTGAGTATGGGCTGGCATAGTCTTTGTAACTTCGATATTGATGCAGTGTTGGTTGCAATGTTATTAAAACCAATTGAGAATATTTTTTTGTTCAACTTGTATTCTTCCAGAATACTGCATAGAATGGCATAAATATTTTGCGTTGTATGGTGATCGTTAAATTTTCGTAATGCAAGTAACCTTTTTTGTAGCTGCCACTTTTCATCCACCTAAGGCAAGTAACCCCAATGTATGCATTATGATTCCATCTATCTATCCATATATCTATACAGATGGAAATATGTATATCAAGAGTGCTTAGCATAGCTGCAAGTTGTTGCTTGCCAGTGTGGTAAAGATAGATATTTGTTTTATGCAATATCCATGAAGAAAACGACTAAGCGTTGGGATTTAAGCATTCTTGTCCATATGATATGAGAAATGGATTACTATCTGCCTAAAAAGAGAGATGTATACCAGCTATCACTTTACACAAACCTTCTTTTTGCTTTTCCTTGGAAAAATGGAACAATATAGACCTTTGTGATTTGGCCTTGCTATTTGTTGTTAGGTATTCTCTAAGTTATACTCCATTGAGTGTTTTCTTCGCATATGCTTTCTCAATGTTCTATATCCGTCACTAGTTTTCTATGCATAGTGTTTGTCACAATAATTACAAAATGCACGAATATTTCCATCATCACCTAAACTTTGTGGACATGTTTAATAAATATATCTGATTTTAGTAGTCATGGTGGCTTTTTGCTAGATTCCCCTCTAGTACCCAGAGAGCCTTCTACCTCTCATCCATGTTGCTCCTCTTGCTTGACTGCATCTTCTGCATTCGCATCCAAGTTACACATAGGCATCATTTGATCAAACCTTGGTAGAAGACTTTGTATTACATTAGTAACTTGATCTTGTGTAAAGTTTTGGAAATCGTAATCTAACTTTACATTTTGCATGAGGGCACTGGATAATCTTTGTGCTTTACCTTGCTGCTACTAGTGTTCTTAACCGTAATGTTGTGAGAAAAACTTGCCATAGTTTAAAAATACAAGTTGCTAAATGAAAAAAAAATTGATATGAATTTATGTGTTAAACATTAATACAAGCTAAGGATACGAAAGTAAATATATGTGGGTACTATTATATTGGAATGAGAAATCAAACGTATTAGATAGTAAAGTTGTGTAGTGTAAAACAGATAGCAGAAAAAAATTACACATTTGAGTCAAATGTAATTCTCTAATTTATAGAGTTTGTATTTTCTAAATTCTCACGTTCACTTGCATTAACAACGTCAATTTTTTTACAGCTTTCTAGACTTTATGTTTGCTTATTAACAAGCTTTTTAGAGCAATAATTTTCCATTTTCAAAATTTGAATTTGCAATGCATCCTTTACAGTTTCCTATCCATAATTTCTCTTGCATATATGTCCTTTATATGCCTTGTTCAATCACATCTTACTTTTGAATTTTTCCATATTTATTTTTCTGTCTCTTCTCAATTATGGTCCACTATTAATTTCAAAGTGTAGGTACATTTACTTAAAATCAATAAGTGGACCATGTGAATTTGTAAGTGAAGTGAAAGGCAAAAAAGTAGGCATGTGAAGTTAAAGGCAAAAAAGTACTTCACATGAAGTGAATATGCAGGTGAAGTTAAAGGCAAAAAAGTTACTTAAGGGAATAATATATAATATAGGCTAGGCAATGGTATATAGGGTAGGTAATGATTTTAAGCAATATTGACAAGTTTTGTCACAACTCATTAAATAAACAATTTTTTTTTTAATTTTTATACTTGGAAAAGTGAAAAAAGTTGAAAAAAAAATTGGCACAATTCAACCTGCTTGGTTGGGACGAGTTGTACCTACTTGGTCATGACGCATCTTCAATTTGGACTTATCACTAACTCGTAAACCCATTAGTTCCTCATAGCGAGTTAAACTTGTGAGACTGGTCCGAGTCCGAGTCATGGATTCACCAGGGTAGGTCTGATTTGGGTCACGATTTTGACTCAGATCGTGCTTAAGTCTACCAACGCGCTTGTTTACCTTCATAATGCAAGGCATAAGAAACGTAGTGGGGTTTCTTCTACCGTTGGAGCAAGTTTCTTAGCCAGCTAAAGTTACTTGTTAAGGCAATTGGTTAATTAGTTTTTTTCTTCTTTTCAATTTGTATTGATTGATTGTATTTATCGGGACCATAAAAATTTTCAAAAAATATAAAAAAAACTTTTTTAGAGGAATTTAGAGATATCATAGTGAATTTCTTGAAATTGTGAATTTTTTAAAATATTGATATGACACTTAAAGATACGAAAAAGGGTTATTGCAGATTAAGTATGGTCGGAAAACAATAAAGGTATGAACAACTACTCAAATCCAATATTCAATACATCATTGACGATAAAATGGTTTGACTCTACAATTGATTCTTATCATAACGAAATTATGGAAAAAAAGAGAGATTCCATTTTGTAGATCAAAGATTAATAAAAAAAAATGTATTTCTACCTTTTGCCTTTTCACTTTATGTATATGTAATTTAGTTTTCTACCACTTTATATATATATATATATATATGTATGTATATATATTTGTGTATAAGTTTGTTTTCTTGAAATCGAAAGTTTAAACTTTAAATCTTCAAAAGAAGTGCTTTTTGGTCTATAGATTACCATTTTGCACCTTAAAAAGTAATAAAAATTATTTAACTATTTTAAATAATTTTACTCTGGGAAAAGTGATAAATGGGGTCAAATAACACATTTTTAACTATTTGGGATCTAAGTACTTAATTGAAAAGAAAAAAGAGGTCTAAGTGCTCATATAGTAAATATAAAAAGTGGATTTGCAATTTACTCAATTTTTGAGTCTTTTTTTTTTCCACCCATACCATCTTACATGCCCATTTTTAATGTCTAACTAAGCATGCGTATATAAAGTGAAAGAAAAGGGTGAAATATCTGGTGCATATACATACATAAATTTGATAATTGACTTTAGATTTAACTTTCATAGACAAATTGAATGTCATTATAAACATTGCACGATTCAATTATGTAAAGGGATATGTTCAGTTTTAGATTGTAAGATTAATATTATGTTGGATTCAACATTTTATGTTAAGATGATAGACCTAGAGAGTTAAGTTTACAAAATTCTAGAAGATTAAAGGATATTTGGCATGTTAGGGTTGGAGTACAGTTTGTTTAATAAGCTTATCTTATACGAACCTTTCCCAATTTAGCTTACACTAAATAAGGAATTTACTAAATCAATTTAGCTTACACTAAATAAGGAATTTACTAAATCGAGATCGAAAGAGGGAGCCCATTTAGGATCCATTAAGGAAAGGGCTCATATTTGCCATTAATCTTCATCTAGATCTAATGGATAACATTAATGGCCAACTTCTATAAACACTCAATCCCTCCTCATTTGGACATAAGAAATCTCATACAAATGTTGTCATGCTACAGAATTCTTGCCTTAAAAGATCAACCACTTAATTATTTTAAGAGCGCGACTCCATTTATTGTAAATATTGGAATTTGATGCAACTACACCCCTTGGCTTATCATACTAAGTGTTAGAGGCCAAGAGGCCTTTGAGATCGCCTACTCCTTTTCTCCACTCATGATCATCTTACATGTATCATTCAAGCATTCCCCATAGTTGCATGTGGCACGACTTGCATTTAGAATGTACAT
This sequence comes from Lumnitzera racemosa, assembly GCA_024138005.1. Taxonomy (NCBI): domain Eukaryota; kingdom Viridiplantae; phylum Streptophyta; class Magnoliopsida; order Myrtales; family Combretaceae; genus Lumnitzera; species Lumnitzera racemosa. Next base: position 84,073,263 of record JAMXBC010000012.1, read on the forward strand.
AACCAGCACATCTAAATTCCTATACTTGCAAATTATAGCTAATAAAGGGCTTTAATATGATAACGCTTCTCTCTCTTACTTATAGAGAGTGAAAATCTTTTCATTTGTTGAGAATATTTGTTACCACTTTTTGGTGACCCATTTTGTTACATTCACATCACTCTTTTTCATGATTACTTCTTTCTACATACATTCTTACACCACACACGGATATACAGTTTAATACATCATATTTTCATTGGTCGATTGTGATTTCTTCTCTGTTACTAGTATCAACTCTATATCCACTAACTAAGTTCACTTGATTAAGTAAGAATGAATCTTTACATTCCCTCTTTGTTTATACCCATTTCCTTCTTCTTTGCACTTGTTTGTTTTATCATAATTTTTTCGGATTATCTATTTGTTGTTGAAGCTTTGATAGTAAGCTGTGCATCTCATTCTTTGTTGGTTGGTTTGATTGCTTACTAGTCTTTTTCTTAGCTACATCTTTGTTAGTCTTTCTTTGCATAATACCAAAACCCATAAAAATTAGTAAATAAAAAATTTCAAAATCCTCGTAACACATTTCATCAAGAGATTATTGATTCTTATAATCTATTTTCTCATTTTAGTCTTAATAGGCAACCCTAACAAGGGAAAGCTACAATCACATTTTAGAACGATTGTAGTGACTTTGAGAAAGGTTCGATATTGGAGACTGATGGCGGTGGGTTAAACTCTACGAAATTTCTTGTAGTTGGAAGGGTGTTTGCGGATAAAACACTAAATATATTGATTGTGATGGGAATTTTGCACAAAGCATGGAGGAGTTTGGGGAGGTAATTTTCAATGTGACAAGACCTAATTATTTCTTAGTTTCATTTGATTTGTTAGATATGTGGTGAAATGTAGTCCAAAATGGCCCTTGGTTAGTGTAGGGACATATATTTATCTTAGAGGATGGACTTCTAACTATAATGTTAATGAGATAAAATTAGATTCAATAGCATTTTAGCTTCAAGTTCTTGGATTAAAACTATATCAAATGAATATAATCAATGCTAAGATCATTGAGTCTTCTTTAGGGGAGTATATTGATTGTGAACCTACTTTATTTAAAGGAAGAATCAAAAAGAGCTTTTTGAGGGTTTGGATTAAAATTGATTGTAATAAACCTTAAAAAAAGAAATGTGGATTAATCAAAATATCAATCAGAGATACAAAATTCTTTTTTTCAAATACAAGAGGTTATCGGATTTTTACTTTAAATGTAGGAAAGTTGGACATGTCTCAAGATTTTGTCTTAACAAAAACTTAGTGAAGGAAGTATATGGTCTTGAAATGAGAACAACACCTATGAGGAATGGATTCTAGGCTATGCTTAGTAGTAGAAGTGTTGAGGATTCATGGAGAAAGAAAGATGTTAGTTTGGTGGACTTACTTGAAAATAATCGAGGAGTCTTGGCTATAAATAAGAAGAAGGACTTAATCCTCTCACTACCCACATTTCCATCATTACTTATCCATACTTCACTAATTTCGAACCATTAAACAGTTGCAAACCCTTCACCATCTTCACCCATACCTCAAATTGAAATCCAACTTTCTATTTATTTATTAATCCTAGATAAACTTGCCTTGATAGATAGTATACTAACCAAAGTTCAACTTTAATAATTTCTCCAAATGAAAACTTCAACAAACAACTTGCCAAAAAATCCATCATCCCTTTATTTAGTAAAACTACCTCTTGAAGACAATGATATTCTTAAACCTATACATTATGAAACTTTTCCCTTAACCAATACTAATTTTGTGGTTCCTAAAGTAGTGGCTAAGGCCTTGAAAAATATGTCTCTTAAAAGGGAGAGGGAAGATAATGAGGAGATTTTGCTTAAGGATTAAAATGGAGCACAATAAGTTTAAGTTGACTAGTGAGTGTAAATTCAATGTATGAAATAAGGAAATAGTTCATAGTAGTAATTTTAGAAAAAAAATGAGGAAGCCAAGAGTCAATTTGATTAAGAAATTGGAAGAGGTAATGAAAGAAGGTACCTTGTTTGAGATTCCTGTTTAGGAGACAAATAAGATTTCTATGGGTGGTGGTAGCGGCTAGCCTACAACAGCCTTGGGGTCACCATGAAGCTCTTAAGTTAGAAACGTCAAGGATTGGGTTCGTCCTTGACAGTTGACAATTTGTTTGGACTACCGAATAAATACAGCTCGAGAGTTGTTTTTCTTAAGAAAACAAAACATAAAAATAATTTTATAGATAGATTAAGAAGAAAATTGAAATATAGTAGCTGTTTTTATGTATACCCTATGGATTGTAGGGGGGTTAGCATTATGGTGATTTAATGATTTTGTAATTCATGTTGTAGAAGCCAATAAAAACTTACTGGTGTCGGAGTTGAAGAGAAAAGATAGAGAGATGATTTGGGTGATTGTATGGGTTTATTTGCCTACATCATATGAAGGAAAGATAGAACTATGGAAAGATTTGGTCCAGATTGCACACGATATTTTAGGTCCTCGGTTGTGTTTAGGTGATTTTAATGAAATATTAGATGATCATGAAAAAATTAGTGGAGGGATGAGGAGTAAAAGGTAGATGGAAGGATTTAGATCTATGATATCTGGTTGCCATCTAATGGATGTAGGGTTTGTAAGCCAAAAATATACATGACAAAATAAAAAAGGTTTAAAGGTAGATTGGTGAGAGAAAGATTAGACAGGGTTCTTGCTGATAGCTATTTGTTGTCTTGATTTCCAAAAGTAGAAGTTATGTACTTGCTTACTGTAGGGTCGAATCATTCGACCACATTGTATGAATCAAGTACTAGTGTTGCAAGGCAGGGTAAGAAGTTTAAATTTTAAAATGTTTGGCATGAAACTGAGGAGTGCTACCATGTTATTGAAGATTTTTAGGGTTCTTGTAAGGGTTCTAACGATATGGAAATTGCTATGAGTAATCTAGACCTTTATAGAGTTTAGTTTGTGAAGTGGAGTAAAAGTAATCTTTTAAATAATAAAAGGCAGATTGATAAGATGATTAGGAGATTAGGTGAGCTACAAGACTTGAAAGTTGATGAACATTTGGAGGAGGAAGAAATTATTATGAGAGAATTGGAAGAATTATAGAGGAAAGAGTCAGTATCCACATTAACTAACTAAATTATAGGGACAAGAACATAGCTTTTTTCCATAAAACTACTCTAAATAGAAGAAGTAGGAATATAGTATTAAAAATAAAAAATGATGTGGGATGTTGGTAGGAGGAAGAGGGAGACATCGCAAAGGCTTTCATGGATTATTTTACTAAGGTGTCTTGTAGGGATATTGACTATAATATATAATGTCTTGGATTAGATTCATCCGGTTTTTACTCATGAGGACAATGAAATATTGAATATGGACGTTTTGATAGAAGAGACAAGAGATATGGTCTTTTAAATAGGTGCATTCAAGGTTCTAGGACTGAATGGGTTTCTAGGCATTTTTTATCAATCATATTGGAATGTGATTGGAAGTACAATTGTTAAGACAATTCCACATTTTTTTTTTCAAATAAGTTCGTTTCCTCTATTTTCAAACTCTACAGATTTGGTCCTTATCCTTAATGTTCCTAACCTATAGTTGGTCACTCAATTTATAGCTATTAGGTTATGCAATTTTTTTGTGTAGAATTATTTCCAAGATTCTAGTTAATAGGTTGAAACCCTTCCTGAAATGATTCGTTTATGAAAATCAAAGTGTGTTTATCTTAAGAAGGTTAATCCAAGATAATATACTGGTAGTACATGAAAATTTTCATAATATGAAAATTAAAATAAGAGGAAAAGACTTTAGTTATGCCCTAAAGGTAGAAATGAATATGGCCTATGATCGTATGGAGTGGGACTTTTTGAAGGGAAAGTTGTTTAAATTGGGGCTATATGAAAAATGGGTGAATTACATCATGTTTTATGCAATTAGTGTGCATTTTAATATTATGGTGAATAGAAAAGTGGGTGATGTTAAACCTACAAGAGAGCTTAAGTAGGGAAATCTACTTTCTGCTTTCTTGTTCAGTATGGTACTTGATGTGCTTTCTAAAAGGCTTAATGAATTGGTATATCAAGGTTTGCTAAGAGAGGTTCAATTTATAAGAAATTACATAATGGTCACTTTTTTACCATTTGCTAATTATTTACTCTTCTTTTTGGATGTTTTGGTTTGCAACCCCTACTACATCTGCCTTTACGATATTACAAAAGAGAGTTTCATAACTTTAAAGGATATTTTGGATTCTTAATGTTAGGCTTTAGGGAAAAGGAATTAATTTTGATAAGTTCAGCCTGTTTTTTAATAAGAATTCCCCTCCTTTAATTTAGAGGGAAGTGGCTGAATTTTTGTATGTTAACATAATTGAAGATCTTGGAAATTACTTAAGGTTGCCTATAATATGGGAGGATCAAAGACAAAAGCCTTAAAATTTGTATGTGGTAAGATGGAATCCAATTTATAAGGGTGGAAACAGAGTGTACTGAGTCTAATTAGTAAAGGAATACTGATTAAGGCTATTGCATTTGCAATTCTTACCTATTGTATGGGGTGCTTTTGCTTTCCCTTGAAGTGGTGCATTACATTAATTCTTAGATTATGGATTCCTAGTAGGGGCAACTGAAAAATAAGAGGAAGATACATTGGTTTATGTAGAAGAAACTAATTGTGCCTAAAGAAAAAAGGGGCTTAGGCTTGACGGACATACATGTGTTTAATTTGGCTTTACTTACAAGATTAGATTAGAGATTACAGACATCTCCTGAGGCCTTTTAGGCAAGGGTTTTTAAGTGAATCTACTTCAAAATACAAATTTTCAAAGTGTTAGTAAAGGAGGTAGAGCATCCTAGGAGTAGTTAAATATTTTAGAGGGTAGACATGTCCTTTTGGAAAGGGGTTTCTAATAGATAAATGATGGAAAAACAGTTAAAGTATGGGGACATTGATGGTTACCTTCAATGCGTGACTTCTTTTTATAGTGTCTTAATGAGGGTGTGGATGTGAAAATGGCTATGGCTAAACTTATCAACCCTAGAAAGATTTTGGGATCTTTCTCATTACTCTAATTTGTTTTTAAAGTTTGAAAACAAAGCTATTAAAAAGGTTGAATTACCTGTGTTGGTTGCATTGGATAAATTGATCTAGCCCTTTAGCAAATCTAGTAAGTGCATAATGAAATTTGCCTATTTTTTCATGGTTGAGAAAGATCTAGGCAGCATCTAAGAGTAATCTGTCAGTTAGGAAATCAACTCTACAAAAGAGCAGAAAAAGTAGATTTATAGCCTAAAATAAGACATTTTATGTGGAAGGTTTTTAGAAAGGCATTACTTGTATATGTTAATCTTAAGAAGTGCAACGTGTTGATGAGCTGTCTCTATTCTATTTGCGGGGATCATGAAACAGTTGAATATGCGCTGATTGGATGTTAATGGCCACACTTTATTTGGTTTGACATCTTTGGGTTTCGTCTGGGCAATTTGCATGTTGGTTTCTCCTTGGATTGAGTGTTAGTTTGGGTAGAAACAGCGAAATCTTAGAAGGAAGGTGAAGAATTTATATGAAAGATGATAGCCTAATCATCTTGGATGAAATGGAAGGAGAGATGAGGGGAAGTTTATGAAGGGAAAAAGTTAGATCCACTATGTGTTATTAAGAAAATTTCTTGTGTGGTGAAAGTGTAGGAAGAATTTAAGAAAAAAGGAGACTATGGTTTGCAGTTTAGGGTAAAAGATGGATAGACTTCATAGCTATTGGAAGAAACTAAAGGCTAATACTATTAAACTTAATGTTGACTATTTGATTATAGGTGGGTGCAGTTAAGGGGCATGTATAAGTGTAGCATGTGATTGCATTGGAAAAGTGGTAGGGGGTTTTTCCAAGACAGTAATTGATAGGAATCAGACTACTGAATATTTAACCTGCAGTCAAGCCCGAGACTTAGAGGGGCTAATGAGGCGAATCTTCCTATTTTGATCCATTCTTATTAAGGCTGAGCTAATCTTTGTTGCCGACTAACTTCTAGTTGAGCCGAGTAACTACAAATATCTTGAAAGTCATGTGTTGACTGGTTAAATGCTCTGTTGATAGCCTGGTCCCTTACATACACTTGCTCGGCTCTAATCGAGTTGATCTCTAGATCGGTAACATTGATATCAAGAAATTGAGAGCTCTAATACATATCCGCAGCTACTCCTTCTTGGACGAACTTACGTCTACCTGGTACATCTGCTCAGTACCCTTACCCGACTCTCTGACATAACCGTACTGTTTTGTCTGTTTCTACTAGAGGTACCCCTATATGTTGTTGTTACGTATCTTATACCCACGTGAAGGAATCTGTAGCGCTAGTTATTAATTTACTTGAATTATCATTTGTACCCTTTATTACTCTTTAGTACATTACTTCTTCTATACATTACCCTTTTAGTCTTTTCCGTTTTAGGCATATTATCTTCGTTTCTCGAGTATAAATACTCGCTGTATATGTAGCCGTAAGATGAATCATTCTCTTCTCATTCAAAATATTGAATATAACATTTTGTGAACATTGCTCACGTTATATTATTTACTCTTTTCACTCTTATTTTAATGTTTAAGTAAGACTAGATGGTGAGTAACCTTATCAGACTATCTCGTGCGTCATATCAAGTTGTGCTATAAATTATTAGAAGTTGTTTAGTGTATCATATTCTTGGAGCTATTTATGCATTTGTTTACTTTACTTTTACAGTTGTCGTACAATCCCATCATCTTCTTTAAGCTTTATACAAATTTGGACCCATCTTGATGGCTTACCTTATTTATCCTTGGCCTCAATCTGTACCATTAATAGCAAAAAATGTTGAGATAGTGGGAGCTTATGCAATAAATGAAGGCCTTGGACTGGCTAAAGAAATAAGTTAGGTTAAAATAATTGTTGAATCATACTCTTATAATGTAATTGAGGCAGCTAAAGGAACTATCTCGCTCGTCGGGCGGGTTTCTACTTTTTTAGTCTCTTTGTTTCCTAGTGTTTAGTTTATTGATATTTTCAAAAAGGAGCCTAACATATACAGTAACAAATATGTCCAAATGATTGGCGTATTAACCTCCTATTTGCTCTTAGGCTACTTAACTTTGATATTTTTCTATCTTGTTTTGAGACTTCATGTACTTCTTTTTAGATTAGTTAATCAATGAGATGAGTTTTGCTTGTCGATGAAAAAATAAAAGGCTCCAACATGTAGCGTATATTTAACATCAAATTTATTAAATTAACTAATCGAGTTTGAGGATCACGGTGCCAATTTTGTTAATTCTCATAATCACATTTTCTATTTTTTTTTAACCAAGAATAACTATCCTATTTGACCAAACCAAACATTAAAATAATATTAGACTAACATTTTCTTTGAAACAACGACTTGGTACGTATATTTTATAGCTCAATGAAGATCAATACATACATTTTTGTCGTATCAATTATTCGTATTCATATTATATTTTAAAGGAAAATCGAACATCATCTATTTAAATAGCAGGGTTTATATGACTCAATGAGTAATAATTTCACTAGATAAAAAGGAGAGTTAGGTCTTAGGGGCTTGGAAAAAAAAAAAAAAATGAGGCATGGTATGAGATAAAAAACCTATAGTTTAGATGTACGGACTATGGTGCCAAGTTGATGGAGATAATGATGCTGCTTTGTTATTATTTGTATACGTGCCATCTCACATGACATATCACGTTGCAAGATTCTCGTTTGATTGTTCTGCCGTTGCGTGCCTTATGGACTTTATCAACGAGAAATCTTACTAGATCGATGACTTCAAAAACATTATTTTAAGAAAATTTCATATAATAATAATAGATCTTATACATCATATGCACATATTTTCAACTCCAATTTATTTGGGCCTTTGTATGGAAAAAGACGAATGACAATTTTTAGTGAGGATGCCTCTTTTCTAATTGCGAGCCAATCCTAAAATTGTCAAGATCAGGAAATCTACTTAAACTTAGAATATACAAAATTATGTAAAATAAAATTGTAGACTTATAAACTTGTACCTTTAAACTCTTAATTTTATCAATAATTTACATCTAAATAATTTTATATTTATTTTAATTATAAAAAATATGATAAAATTAGAATGGTATAATTAACTTGTAATTTTAATAATTATGATAATTAACTTAGATGGATGACTATATCTTCATATGATATCATCTGATTATTGAGATGCAATCTAATATTGGTTTTACTTGGATTCTATAGTGATTCTAGAAGGAATTAATATTTATTATTTTAAACTCTTGTTTCGAGTATATTTTTACCAGTTATACGTTGATCTCGATTTATTTTCATTATCGATGGTGTGGTGAGGGAAGAATTAGGAAATTGAGATTTATTTGGTAACATATGTCACTTTACGGGGTAATAATAATAATAATAATTAATTGCAAAAAGTGTTTTTCCTTTTTCCCTTTCGATTTTAGTTTCTTAATTTTAGTTGGAAGTCCGAACTCAAAAATCTCACTAAAAGACAAATCAAGACGTGCACAAAAAGACCAATGCTGCGTTACCTTTGTATCCTAATCTAGATCAACACAAAAACAATACAAAACTGTTTTTGCCTTTTGCCCTTTGCCTTTTGCCTTTATGTCCTAATAAACATTTCACAATTTTCTTCTGAGATATACCCGGTCGTTGGAATTTCGTAATTGGCTTGTTGAGTGGGAAAGAGCTGACATCTTTTTTACTCACTTCACCATAATTTCGCGGAATTATTAAAAAAAGTTGCTTTCTTTGGAATTTCATTTGGTGGGTCAGCAAAGAGTTCCGTGTCTATATATATATATATCCACACAGACCTGAAATTGAGATAAAACGTAAAAAAATACTCATCTAGGATTTACATAGGACAAGGGGAAAATGGGTTCCTTAAAGCTTGCTAAGAGGGCTTTGGAGACTGAGATGCCTATAATGGTTAAGGTAAATTTGCAAATCTTAAATGGGTTTCTGGTTTTTGGTCTGATTTTGAGTGTATTGTCCCTTCCCCCCCCCCCCCCCCCCCCCCCCCCCCCCCCCCCCCCCCCCCCCCCCCCCCCCCCCCCCCCCATTGATGTATGTGCAATTGTTTATAGAGAGTTTGGAGTACAAAGGAAGCAACTTTTTTTGCAGGAGTTAGATAAGGGGTGGTCCTTTTTGTTGGTAATGAGGTATGTTTGCTTTTGCAGATGCAGGAATTGCTTAGAGGAGCTAAAAATGCTGTCTCCTTAGCTCAGGTATTTGTCCGTTGGTTTTTACTTCTCTTCGCGTCATTGAAAAGTTCAAGATGCCGCTTCTTTGGGTTATGAAATGATTTATGGTTTTCGATTTTCGTTGCTTTTCGTGGTTCAATGATGAATTATATATTGTTTTATGTTTTGAGAAGAGGATACATGGATGTATCGATTAAAGGGAAGCGTGTTTTCTTTTTCTTAAATTATTTTTCTTGTTTTACAATAAGATTGTATTTGGTTGGAGTTTTGAGGAATGCATTGAGGATTTTAATGAAATTTGTTTTGAAAATCATGCAAAAAAAACCCTTTTGAATGGAGATATCTAATCACGTTAAGTATTTCTCGAGAAGCGCAACAATTTTTGCGAATGCTAATTTGATATACCATTTCACCAACTTCGAAGACTTAGTATATATAATCACCTATGAATCATGTGTATAGGAATGATTCCTCTTGCCCTTTGCAAGATTGATGGGAAAAACACAAGAAAGTCCTGAACTTTTTCCTTAAAAGCAAACATCCTGCTCATACATATTGTTTTCCCAACTCCAGTATTTCTATAGATTTGAACAGCAATTGTCATTGGAAAGGCTATTAGCTAGTTTCCACCACCAACAGAGAGCTGAAGACCGGCTAGTGGAGATTTTGATACTTAGTAGAGTTACATAGCTTTTTGGGTCTGTAAACTTTGAAATTGTTATTCCTCTGTAAATCCAATTAAGTTTCCTTCATATCTGTTCTTTAGCTTCAATTAAAGTACTTTTCATATATAAATTGAATTAAAGTCGCTCCCATGATCTCTTTCATACCTGAGTTCAAGCAATCGAAAGATTAACCTTGCATGTTGAATTAGCAGAAAAAAGCATGGTTTGCGTGTTTCACTTTGGTTCTTGCATTGAAAGGTGATGTAATGTAATGCAATGTAACGACTACCTCTCAAAAAGTAGAGTAACGTAACCATTTATGTCCAGGTTCTAGTGATGGAAGCTGTTACCATTGCGTTTTTCTGTTGAATTAGTGACAAAGATTGCAGTATGTGTTATTTAAGCACTTCAATTGTAATGTTGGAAAGTAATGTAACCATGCATACTTTGTGTCGGTGTTCTTATTGCATCTGTTGCATTTTTAATTTGCTTACGTGATCATGAGGCTATGTCAAATCCCACATTAAGATCACTTAATTGTCTTGTCATGGCTAATTAAGCTTGCATTGTGAGTTTGATACTTAGGAAGTGGGATTTACCTTGTTCCAATTGGCTATTTTACTTTTGCACTTATTGCTACGTGTATAGCTATTATATATAATTAATAATCATTGCGTCGTTTATAGTCATATCTTATTTAACTGATTCTTACTTCTTAGGCAGATTAAAAACAGTTAGATGCCTTTTTGAAAAACTCAATTATTTGGCTGTTCTAAATTCTAGTATCTGTAAGTGATCAGGCATGCCAACCTGGAATTCAAGAAGCTAGATTCTCATATCAAAGCATGTCAATTTGGCTTTGTGTTTGTCATCTGGGCACATTTACACTTGTTTCTTGATTTATGGAGATACACATTTAATCTTTTTTTTTTTTTCCTTTTTTGGGTTGAATTTAGGGAGTTGTTTATTGGCAACCACCTAAACAAGCTCTTGACAAGGTAAAAGAACTTGTGTGGGATCCTTCAATTAGCCGTTATGGTGCTGATGAAGGCATGCCTGCACTCAGAGAAGCACTGGTTAAGAAGGTATTATCTCAATCGTTTTCCTGCACTTAAGTTTATCACCATATGCAGCTCCACATAGGGTCCTTTTTTTTCCTCCCTCTTTCTTTCTTTCTTTCTCTCATTGCAGTCACAGCTGTTAGTTTTTGATTGCTTTGACATATCAACCTTTTAGCTTCTATAATAAATCCTATACCCAGTTAATGGAACAGGTATAGAGCACTTCTGGAGACGATTGCCATCTTTTTAGACCTTTTTGTTTTACTTTCTGTTTAGAGCATATGCCCAAAGGATTAATATCTTCATCTGATTCTATGTCCCATTTGTGCACAAAGAAATAACAACTCTGTCTCCATCTCTTTGTTGCAGTTGCGGGATGAAAATAAACTGTTTAACTCATCCGTGGTAGTGACTTCAGGAGCAAATCAGGTAAGCATTATGCAGACAGTCCTTATTTTAATCCATTTTGAATCCTTTTTTTCCCCCCAGTTTTCAAGTTCTTTGGCTCATATGAAACAAGAATAATATGTATTAACGGGCTTCAGTTTTCTTTTTACAGGCATTTGTGGACCTTGTTCTTACATTGTGCGATGCTGGTGACTCTGTTGTCATGTTCGCACCATATTACTTCAATGCGTATATGTCCTTCCAGATGACTGGTGTAACCAACATACTGGTTGGACCTGGTGATCCAAAGACACTTTATCCAGATGCAGGTCAGTCTTCTTGGGTTATAGATTGAATTGAAAATGTTAAAAAAGTCGTTCAAGCGGTTTGCTCTACCTATTTTGATTTACCTGTCAAGTGGAAATATATCTAATGTCTTAAAATTATTTTTCATTTTTGATCCTTCATGTTTTTGTTGCATTTCTACAAATTGCATGATAGTAATTCTTGACCTGGGACCTCAAGTTGTCCTAGAAAGTTGTAGGCTAATACATGCTATTGGGTTTTGAAATGTGTGCCACCTGTTCCTTGTCATTCTTCCGCTGATGGATTTTCACTCTTTACTAGAAGCTCCATTTGAAAATTCTGGTTGATTCGTCAACCAGCCATGGCTTCTACTAAAATTTGTCCCCATAGGTGGTTGGTCACACAGGTCCTTCAACAACCATGACCAGTATATTCAGAAAAAATCATGTCTCCACTCTTGTTCTTTTTATTGATTCTCAATATTTTCTAATGTCTCAAATTTACATTTACTAAAAACAAGAAGGTTAACAACAATGGATTACTCATTGTTGTTTTGCATTTTGGGTAATAAATCATCTTTAGTAGATTGTCTTATCTGACTTTGCAGCTATTTTCACGCATCTCTTCATTCTTTGCTGTCTGAAGCTCCATAACAAGATCAGCATTTCATCCATGAAATTGCACATTCATGCTTAAATCTGCTTTTTTAAGTATATATCCTTTTTTGTCTTATGATTCACGTATGTAATTCTCATGTGCTACTTAATTAACTTTTAGTTAGTACGAGTGAGGATCTGAAATTAATGGGTTACTACATTTCTGTACCTCATCAAGTGCTGCTAAAATCTTTAATAAATGTAAAATACTAAATCTAGAAGATTCTTCTTCAAAGTTGTTTCCTACTCCATAATTGGTTTTCCCTTCCTGTCCATTTGAAAAACCTTACCCTCAAAGTCGCGTTTTCATTTGCTGCAAGAAGTGGAGAATTCTATTTATTAGAGCCTCACTGACTTTTGTGCAGGTTTTATTATTTAAGGTCCTGGGTCCCTATATTTTACTCTTGTTTTAGGAATTACTTTAGTTGAAGTCATGGCATTTGTGGATCCTAAAATGACGTTTATCTACAACCCCTTGTCTCCCCTTTTTCCTCTTCCATGGGTTGATTGCTTAAGCTGATGTAGCATTCGGTGTTAATGGCTGGTTATATATATATGTATACATTTATAGAAACCATGGGGAAAAGTCTGAAACTTAAAAGTACAACATTGGTGTCGGGAGGGAAAACATTAAGTTTTCTACTGCTGTTGTCCTTCATTGATCCTTTTCCATGCATAGCAGTAGCTTGCACTTTTTTTTTTTTTTGGGGGGGGGGGGGGGGTGGTCGGGAAGGTAGGCCATACACTGACTTGGTAAATATTTTTCTTTATTCGGTAAATACTGCTATCTCTTAATGCATTGTTATACAGTAACAGTAACATATTACTCGACAAAGAAGGAGAACTAATTGTAATTTTCTGAATGGGCAGATTGGCTAGAGAAAACTTTAGGGGAAGCTAAACCTGTCCCAAAGCTGGTTACTGTTGTCAATCCTGGAAATCCATCTGGGACCTACATACCGGAGCCTCTTCTTAAGGTCTCTCTCTTTGGGATACATGCGTGTACAAGCGCTCATAAGCTTGATATATGCTAAAGTTTTATATTCTTAATGAGCCTTTGCCTGTATTGCAAAGAAGTGTAATTATATGAAAACATTTACTATTAAAAAACTTCCCTTCAGGACACATCACAGGTTTAATGTGAAGTTCAGAGAATAAGCATATGTGATCAAAGATGCCTATTCAAAAAGCAATTTACTTTAGTATAGGTTCGGTTTTAGTTACCTCTGTTTTCTTTAATCTTCATCCTGTTATCCAAATATTGTGTCAAGTCACTGTGTCCAGTTGCATGCTGTTTCCTTTTTTTTTGTCAATCATCTAATTGGGTGTTTCTTTCGCTTTGAACAGAGAATTTCAGATCTCTGCAAGGAGGCCGGGTCATGGCTTGTTGTCGATAATACATATGAGTAAGTTGACTCTTTTTATCTCCATTGGTCCACTTGAAACTTGCAATTCTCAAAATTATTATTATTTTTTTATGTTCCTACCATGTGAAGGATTTAGTTTAAGCTGTTTATGTGTGATTTGAAGTCAGCCCACTGCCACCTATATTGAACAGAACTTGTCCAACAACATAAATTGTCATTGGCATGTTTCTCAGCAGACATTTGACATTACGTCTGAATATTGATGGAAATATGGGAATCGTATATTATTTAACTTTGAAGCTAGTGGAGCATGTTAGTATCCTACTGTTACCGAAAGAAATCTGAATAGATCCTTATTTTGGGGTAGGTTCTGGCGGTTGATGTAATTTTAATCTATTCGTGAAAGTGTTTAGCATTGTAGGATCTTGGAAATGTTGAATTAAAACATTTATTTCATGACTTAAGTGCCTACTTTGAATGGTCCTCCTATTAGGCTTCCTTTGCTCATCAGTATAAAATACTAGGATTGGTTAGAATAGGAGAAAATAATGAGATGATAAGAAATATAGGATGAAACTGGGTATGATTCAGTATGGTAAGCAAAATATGTCTAAAGTAGAGTTTTGTTTTTATGCCCTGGGCGAAACTTATATTATCTAGCTTTATCTTCTTCTATAATTGGGATTAAAAATGTCATTCTACCTACTTTATCTGGAATCTGGATATCTCATTTCCGTAATGCATGCAAAACATGGGATAGGACCTATATGTGGATGTTAGGAGCCTTAACTATGTGACCAGCCTTAATGTTTCAGAATTCGCATCTAATTTGGTTTTGTAGCTGTTGCATGTTGCTGCATCATTGTAGTATGTCGATATTGTTGAGTTGACCAGTATTTTCCAATATTTTTGTGTAGACATCAGTTAAAATCTGTTCGTTTATGTATGCAGGTACTTTATGTTCGATGGTCGAAAACACACTTGTATGGAAGGAGATCACATTGTGAATATCTTTTCCTTCTCAAAAGCCTATGGAATGATGGGCTGGAGAGTTGGTTATGTAAGTACTCTGATTTATCCTTGAAGCTGTAAAAAATGACAGAACATATCAAATGTTGATTGCCTGCTTGTTCATCACCAGTAGCTGGAGGTGATGATTCATGTATTGACAATATATTTTACAGATAGCTTACCCGAAGGATGTGGAAGGCTTCGCCGAACAGCTTCTCAAAGTTCAGGACAACATTCCAATTTGTGCTGCAATTATATCTCAGCATCTCGCACTATATTCCTTGGAAACAGGACCGGAGTGGGTCCATGAGCGTATCAAGACCCTCTCGATAAACCGAGAGATTGTTACGGAAGCGCTTTCCCCTCTTGGAGAAGATGCTATAAAAGGAGGAGAAGGGGCTATCTATTTGTGGGCAAAGCTTCCAGATCGATATGTCAATGACTTTGATGTCGTCCGCTGGCTGGCACATAAGCACGGGGTGGCTGTGATCCCAGGAAGCGCATGTGGGTGTCCTGGGAATCTCAGAATCTCCTTTGGAGGATTGGTGGAGAGTGATTGTAGAGCTGCGGCGGAGAGGCTGAAGAGAGGGCTAGCCGAGCTGGTTAGCGAAGGAATGATATAGTTTAGCAACAGTTTAGAGCTGATTCAACATTATGTTTGGCAACCCAATATTGCCAAAAATGAATCAATCCATGGCTGTACATTTGCCTCTTAAATAAATAAAATTTGTCTTTTAACAGCTTTAATTGATATTTTAGCATCTGAAATGGGGAGGATTAAGCTCAACAAGGCTAAATGTGCAAATGGGACTTCGGCATTGATTTGATTATCCCATAGGTTTTGCACCGGTAAATGGGCTCAAGGACATGGTACTGGACAACTCCGACTATACGTATCTTGGATATGGACGCAGTGTCGTTTTCCATAAACATATAATTTCTAATATATTTTGATATATGCTAGCTTAGTTGTTTGATTCCAGTGGGTATCATGCAACTTATGTTTAGGGAACGTGAAAGGGAAGGAAAAGGAATGTGTCGGAAAAGTTTTTATTCCTTTGGTTTATGAGGGAAAGTAAGGGGAGAGAAAAGTGGAGATAATTGACTAATTGTTTCCCAAGAGAGAAAGGAGAGGGAAATCTTGAAAAAAAAAAATTGCAATTATCAATATGCTTTCTTCCTTATTATTATTATTATCTTTAATGGATTTATTGGAATTTTAAATTATATTCATTTTATTTTTTAACAACAATTACACATTGGATGGAATCAAACCTTCTACAATTTTTTTTTTTTTCTTTCCCTCTTCCTTCCCTCATCCCAAATATAATGATAATATTTTGATCCATAATCCAACGTACCTTATGATATCTTTATAGGTTTGACTGGGTTTCAAGGTGGGTTCTTTCCTTTCCTGTTGAGCCAAGTTTGTGTTTTATATCACCGGTATAATCTCTAGTCCATTGGATACTTGCCTACTTACTTCGTTCTTCCTTGGTCTTAACTCTACGGGAAATCCCTGGACCTAAACCCATCGATCGTTGCTCATTATCATTGATGGTCGACTGCCTCTCTGCCAATGTACTTCTCTCGATACGATTGCCTTTTGTTTATTGCTTTGCATATGCATATCCATACTCGAAAAACTCGATGCAATGCATAACTCGACAAATACAATTATGATACAATTAAACATAATTATATTATAAATGAAATATTTATTATCTGTAGTCAATTTTATGTATTTTTAGCAACCGATATGAATTTGAAATAAAATTAAAAAAAAAAATGATTTATTAATAATATTAATTGCTGTTCCTCATTACATAATTATTGACTTATTCCAATTTTTACTACGATGAACTTTGCACTTTTCTGCTGCTGCTCTTCTTCCCTTTTCTTCTTCTTCTTCTTCTTTTGTTTTTTGTTTTATGTTTTTTTTTTTGGCCGTTGAGTTTGTCCGAAGTTTTATTGGAAGTTTCACCATAGGTTACATTGTCTCTTTAAGGTCATAATTTAGTATTAATTTTTAGACGGCTTACGTATAATCAAAATTTGGAAACTATGCTATTGTTCTTCGTTTTGTAGCTTTCAAAAATGTTGAAAAGGAAAATCGATTCGATGTAAACGTCATTTTTTTTCTTTCTTTTTTTTTTTTTTTTGGACAACTCCGTTGCACCTCTCGCCCTGCTCCACAGCTACACTACCGTCCGTTTGGACATGTTCTAAACGGTATCCTCCTTGTTTATGACAACTGATATTTCCTAAGATTTTCTCCCTTGTCTTTTTTAATTTCTGCAAAGAAAAATGTCAAGAAATCTAATTTTTTTTCACTTAGAGAGGTAAATGGTGTCAAAGTAATTTTACTTACTGAATGCATTATGTAATCATGAAAGCCACCTCGTATTAAAGAGCGGGCATATTACAAACATGTACAATTATATAAGCCATATGTTTTTTATAGGACGATTATGCTTTCATCCAACCATTAATATAATATTTATTGAATTTGAATAATTAAAAAATTAATCAAGTTAATAGTTTAAATTTAATGAATATTATATAAGTGGTTAGATGAAGGTTTAGAACAATTCCCTAAAAAATATAATTGGAAGAGTTAAAAATTCATGGACAATTTTTCTATTTGCTGTATTTAGGCTTAGGCTTTTTTTTTTTTTTTTAAGTGGAGTATTTAAAATATCCATATCTTTGAAAAATGTTTTCAAAATCAAATTTTGCTATTCTATTCTTAGATAAAATAATTAAAAACTATTCAAAGGAACATTATTTCATTATATTCAAAAGAACACTTAGTGATCCGAGGATCAAAAGGTCTTTTTCTTTTCTTTCTGTTTTTTTTTTTTTTTTTTTAATTGGGATTTTAATACTTAGTTTGAAAGATAAGGAATTTAAGTATACATAAAGTAGATATAAAGAGGTATAATTGCTGTTTACCCTTAAATGTAAATAAAAGTTGATATATTTTGGTACAATTTTTATTAATGTTCCAAAATATAGGATGGCCTTTTACATGAAAAATCATATCGTTTTTGTTACATGTCCAAAAAAATATCGAAGCTGTTAATATTTTCATATGTAACCAAATCTATCTTCTTCTTCTTCTTCTTCTTCTTTTTTTTTTTTTTTTTTTCTCCCCTTTGACTTAGGCACTGTATAAATATCGTCCCACTTTTAACAAACAAAATAATAACAAGGTAAGTTAGAGATATTACTATGACTAATATATATTTAGGTTATTCTATAATCCCATATATTATTATTAAATTTTATGGGAGAAAACTATATAACGACATATTTATTTGACGTAAATATTTTTCAAGTAAATAAATAAAACTTGAAAAGTATAAGCCAGTAAAAAGTAGATATAAGAGATACATTTAAGATTAAATGCATCTTTCATTTACTCAACCTGTGTCTATGTCTAAATATGCCTAGACAATGCACTTAATTTTTATGCCCAAACCTATTTAATTATTGGTGTAAGAAAGCTGGTAATGGTGACTAGGTGAGGGGGTGATGCATAAATATTCCTCTTAAGAAATTAATAACATCGTAAATGGTCCCTGCCCTGAGACAAAAATCTTTATTTACAGTCCTCTTTAAATTTACGAGGGAATGAAACCAGCTGTTCATTCTTGTACTCTCAAAACACAATCCATGGGACGGTTCAGTTCAAACTTCACTCTCATTTCTTTCCACTTTCTTCTCTTCAATCTCTTCTCTTTCTTACACACAAGTACATCAGATTCTCCACAAGGTATAAAATACACCACCACATATGTTTTGACATTAACATCTACATTTATATGTAACGTCTAATTCTAGTATCATAGAAAAATAAATGGAATAAGAAAATTTATTTATTCGCTGTTTTGTCGATGATTCAATATTCTCATGTACCAATTTATGAATGCCTTTTCTAGCTTTCTTATTAATTTTAGAGCAATCGGAATCATCAGATTTCGATCGTTTCTGATTCAATTTTTTTTTTTTTAGTTGTAGGTGCTTGTGCGAATCCATCGGTTAATTGTTTGCAGGGCACATGTAGAAATACTTCCACATTAATTGGCTTTGAGTGTGATTGTTACCCCGGATGGTTGAAGCTCGGAATGTTCCCTATTTGTGCTATTCCCAACTGTGCGTCTCTCCTTCTCTTTCTATGCAAATTCTTCAAATTCGTTTCATTTTAAACCGTTATTCAGGATCAACCAACCAAAATGAAAAAAAAAAAAAAAAAGAGAAAAAAGTTTCCCCCAGCATGGCCACCTCCCAACTCTAACAATTCCATGAGTTTCTATGTATCAAAGAAAGCATGGTATATAGAAATATCGAACTGTATGTAGTCTCGCTTTTCTTTCATCAAAACAACAATGTAGAGAGGTGCTGAGTTAAATTGTTTTATAACTATTCAACTATTTTCTAACTTCTATAAGGATAGCCCCATAGGTACAACTTGTGAACTGCTTTTGGTCCGAAAATGGTCGGCATTGAATCCACTTATCAGTTCAATTGGTTGACCCCTAAAAAAGAAAACAAAAAGAAAGAGAGAAAGAGAAGAGATGTGATTAAATTAGAAAAAATAATTTAACGATATCCATTAGGTTATGTTATATATCTTCTTTGTGATGGTGAATATTAATTTTTTAAAAATAATATTATCAAACTAATGATAGAGTACCAATCATAAGTTGATTATGTGTTAATGATTAAATCATTTTTACAAGACTTGTTAAATATTAAGGATTTGAATATAAGGAAAAATTAAAATTTGAGAAGAAAAATAATAAAAAATTTAGAACTACGTTAAGTTGGGAATTAATTAAAAAAATTAAAATTATTAACGAATCAATACAATTAAAAAAAAAAGAAATGAGGCTATGTTTTGGGGAAAAAATATATAAAAATTAGAATTACATCAAGTTGAAAGTTAATAAAAAATTATAAATTATTAAAATTAATAAAAAATAAAATTAATTTTTAATTAAAAAAAAACAGTTTAAGAGTCGACGAATTAATTCTTGACTTATTAGGCTAACAGAACCGGCCTGAAACTGTGACTAGTCGAGTTGGTTATCAATTCAGTTTGGTGAACAGCTCTAGGTACAGCAATCTTATGCTAAGGTCATTATAGTATAGTAGTATAAATACTAATTTTTTTAAAATTTTTTTTTAAAAATTATAATATAATATTGAAAAAAAATTAAATTATACATTTTAATACATAAATTAGAACTTCGATTACATAATGTTAAAAGTGTTATGATTAGAAGTTCTTTCATTTCCTTGACGAGGTCATAGTCTAATAATTGTGAGGAAGAATATTTATTAGAGAGATTTGGAATTCGAAATCAACCAAAATTGGTGACCACGTTGACAAAATCCCGAAGTTAAATAAATGGGCTCCATTATTCTTACCTAATCTCATTGGGAAAATCGAATTGTTTGATGAGGGTTAGGGGCTATTTATTGGCAGGCACACTCGATTTCAAATGTGGCAATGGAGCTCCGCCGCCACCATTACCTGCATTCCCTCTGCCAAACCCTTTTGATCGTAAACATCGTCGCTCCAACTCTTTAATAATTTGAAATAAATTGATGGAGATTTTGAAAAGTACAACGTGTGACGTTTTGGCAGCTTGTTTTCTTGTTTGGTGTGGCGATGGAAACTGTGCAGCTGACGGTACAAACCACAAATGCGATTGTCCTGATGACTCGACAAATTTTATGGGTGTGGCTGCCCTTCCATGCTTTAAAAAATGTAAGTCAACTACTCTCTCATCTTCAGGAAGAATTCAACATCTTTCGTTCTGTTGTCCTTGATGTAATCCTTTTTCTCTCTAAACTTTATCGTATGGTTTGCCGAATATACTACGATTGCTGCCCCATGGGTAATTAAAATGCAAATTTGTTGGAAAAATATAAATTTAATTTTTAATGTTTACCATCATTTTCTATTTGAGTCACCTATTCAAATCATCAACTACAAAATTTTTAAAAAGAATTCCTTTTAACAATGGCATTAAATTTTACATTAGATGTGATACGTGTTATGATCTTAGTGACTGGAAAAATTAATTTAGTCAAAAATATAATAATATATTAATTAAGTGAATTATTAAATATATAAAAAATCGAAATATCAAATGAAATAAAAAAATAAAAAAATCTAAAATATAAATAAAACATAGTATAATGATATAATATATATTACATAAGTAAATAACAAAAAAAATTAGAAAATTCAAAAAAATAAAAGAAAATCGAAAATTAAAAATAGAAAATTTAGCCACTCCCTACTATTGGATGGTTGGATCACAACCTATATGGGTAGTAGGTGGCTGCCAAAATTGAAAAAACAAAAAAAGAAAGAAGCAAAAATCTGATTTCAACTCAATTAGGTTTTCTTCCATTTTTCTTTTTCTTTTTTATTTTTTAGTTTGGATGGCCCTTTAGATTTTGGATAGTCATCCATAGTTACTAGTGGGTTACTTTTCTTTAGTGCCTATTCCAAGGGCGAGGGAAGATTGGAATTGCCTTTTTTGAAATTTGCATTTTTTTTTATCTTTTAGTAATTTACTTTAAAATTAATATTAATATAAGTATATATAAGTTATATATTATTGTATATATTTTCTTAGTATTTTTCTATTTTGCACTTTTTTTATATTTTAAAAATGTTAATGAATTTTTAGTATTTTTCAATTTTTATTACTTTATTTATTATTAATATTTTATTGTATTATTTATTTAATAGAAATATATGGATTAATAGAATGTTGCCATGTGTTAGGCCTATTGGAAAAACTAATGGCAAACTAATAGAGGATTTGTTTAAAAACTTTTGTAAATATTAAAAACTCAAATATAAATTTTGAAATGTTAAGCCTTTAAATAGAAAAGGTTGTAAATATTGAACAATAAATTTGTACTTTTTTCCAAAAATTTCAAGCAAACATCAAAAGGTCAATCCAAGGCATCTTTACATGTACAAAATTTAATCAATTTAAAAAGGATGCATTATTTTGCAAAATAATTTTACCTCTTATAAAAGGTAGATTGACATTTGGATACCTCTTCATCTACAATTGACTTAAAAGTGGAAGAACCTTTCATATGGGGTTATGATTGGGATAATGGATGTAAAGTTGTGGAAATTCGATATGAGTATTCGTCAAACAATATTAAGAAGCTTATTGCTTCAATTGATATAATGAAAAATCATTTTTACTTTTTTAGTTTGAAATTTAAGATGTTAAAACTTGCTTGAACATGAATCATTGGGTATCCTATATTTATCCTTATGTGAACCGATGCACCTATATGTATGTGAATTGTGTCTTGATATAGATTTCACCATGCTTATCATCTCTTAAGTAGAAACTCGAGATGCATGGATATAAAGTTACAATGTTCTACAAAACTTAGATTTGGATGTCATCATTCCATGCTTGGCCTTTTATTGCTAATGCACCTTATCATCAATCTCCTTTTCATTCGAAATTCTTGTTAGAGTGAGTTGCTATTTGATTTTCTAACCTTTTTTCTGAAAGTCATGATATGGTCTAATATTAAAGTGCCTACTCATGTCAAACAATGTTGTGGGTGTGCGTGCGTTTTTTTTCTTCTTCTTCTAAAACCTTAACTATAGGAAGACAATATAACATAAACTTCATAAATACTTGATGCAATTATTGTTACAAATAATTCCATAATCTTAGAACTTCACAATTTTCATGTAAAGATTTGATTAAATACATTCCTTTCTCCATAGATATTCTTTTCTTGAATTTTTGAATTATGAAAAACACTTATTCCCTCATACACCTTATCCTTATAGTTTAATCTTATTTCTTTGAGGGTAGAATTTTTTTCTCTCAACTTTTTTAATATTAAGACCTTGAAATGTGAAATGTTACAATACTTAATTGATGCTTATTTCTCTTCATACTAATCAAAGCGTGAAAAGTTGCAACACTTGTTAAGGGTTATAATTCTTCATATAAAAAATTACATATATTAGGCCATATTATCTATAAAATGATCTTTAATGGAGGCTCTTCAACTAGGTTGACCAAGTGTCGAGGGTGACCTCCTTCTAAGGTGGAGTGCTTACGTTTAGACATCCTCACTAGAGGAAGCCCTTATACATCTATCTAATTATTATATCTTTTAATGGGAAGAGAGAGAGTTGTACACATAAAGCCGTAGGATATTATTAGTCATCTACATATTCTTACCTCATGAGAACATGCAGGACTTGGAACTTGCTATTGAAATCCATAATTTCATAACTTTTACAGTCTCTAATAGGGGATCTAAATGGGTTTTGGCTTTTAAATGGGTTACAGTCAAGTTCTTTTGTCTTGTTTAAAGATACATTAAATGAACTTAAACCAATAACTCGTGGGTTAAAATGAGTTGGTTTGAGTTGGCCTTTTTAACCTACTTACACCTTTAGTTTGTAGGTTAGCCTATTTAACTTATTTTTAAATGGGTTATGACTGATTTACCTGATCCGTTTAATCTGTAAGTCAAGATAGGCTAGGTTAAGTTGTTTGTTTAACCCATTTACGTATCTCTAATCTCCATTTATGAATATTTACTATGGAAAGCTTGTCAAACTAAACCTACTCGAATCCATCTATCAACCACAATTGCACCATTATCGTTCCCATCCTAGTATAAGTAAAGTGAACTCATTGGCACCTAAAATGAAAAATCCTACATGAGTAAATTGCGAAATTTAATACATATGTAACAAGCAAAACATAGAAAGATACCACAACATCACATAAGCCTATATTTTACTATACTATAAGCAGATTCATTAAGATACTTATATTTAGTCTAAACATGCATCCTAAACTAGACAATTTAAGGTTTGAAATGACTCAAGTTCTATCCCTCGATGTATCGGAATTGCAGCTTAGCACTTGCTATGAATAATGAAGAAGGGTCTGTAGACCAATCATTTATGACAAATAATATGACAAACCTTGTAGATTTATCACCAATGAAACATTTTGCAGGGGTTAACTCTGTTACCATATGTCTGAACACTATTGTCATTCATTGAGTTTGTCACTTATTGATGCTAGGAGTTAGGTTCATTTACAATGTTCTAGTTGGTGATGCACTCTACTAATTAAAACATTGATTGTAACTTCCTAAGCATTCATTGGCCACCCAAAAAAAAAGGGGTACCCACATATTGATGGCCTAGTAAATCCATTCTAGTGAGTATAGCACCTAATCTAACCACTTCGTTTACGAATTTAGGACCAACATTTTCTTATCCATGGCTACTAAACATAAGTCCTATGTACCATTGACAAATAAGTCATACATTTTATAAGCTAGATAATTGTTAGTCGGCTGCGTTATCCTAATATGCACATATAACACACAACAATAGCTACGTATGTGGAATTTATCCATAACCTCATTAGCACTGAAATTAATATCAACACATAAATCAAATGTTTGAAATTTATACTTAAACATACGTAAAGATAAGCCATCATAAGGGTTCATATGTGATTTTCCCATCTATATATTTAATTGTAATCTTAATTGATTATAAGGAATCCTTAAATAGTCACTTGGTTAACCTCGATGATAGGGGCCATCGACTAAAGGAATACAAGGTGAAGTAGTAGGCTTAGGATGGAGAGGTGGTTGATTGGGAGCAGGGAAAAATCATAAAGAGGTTATCACTACTGATCTTGAAAGAATAATAAAGGGAATCAACCTTTTGTTTGTATCCTGTCTAAATCGGTTCTTTATGACCAATAATCACCCTTGTTTAAAATGGTGTAGTTAAAAATCTATAAGGAAATATAGAATGAGTTGATATGAAATCTTACCATCTTGTTAATATTCAAAGAGATTCCTTGCTATTTCCTTAAATACATAATAAGAGATTTAAGATTGTTTTTCCTTAATAAGTAATAACATATGCTATTATCTAGAAGTTATATGTATGAATAAAAGGAAATTGACATTGGCATCTCTAGAAGAAAGGTTTCTGATTCTACTTTTATTAAAGGATCATGAGAGTTTGTATTTCATGATAAGGTGAATTACTTCATCTTTTTTAGTGATAGCCTAAGGGTGGATTAAATTACCTCTATACCCTTGATTTCGAAATGAATTTATAAAATATTTCATCAAAGATAGACTAAATAGAATATGACTGGTACTTGTTACTTTTGTTTTTTGTAGGCAATTTAGGAGCTGATTGTAGTGACGTGCAACTTGTATTATCAATACCGTTGTCACCACCACCAACCTCATCAGCATCTCCCAAAGTGGGTAAGTGTTCTGCAGAATGCATTTTAACATTAGAAATGTTTTGGGGTTAGTATTTAAGCACTAAGATCTCTATACAAGAGAGTTGAACTGAGATAATAGATTGAGAGGATTTATGTCTCTTGATTTTAGCCTTGCCATGAGGGGTATAAAAAATTAAAGGAAAACAAAAGGTACGAGAAATTAATAGTATTTAGATAGCGTTTAGTCGCTAGAATTGGATAAGATAAGGAGAACAGAATAATATAGATGCAAGGATTGCATGATAGTATAATATTATTGCATTATGTTTGATTTGCGTAATATTGAATATAAATTTTTATAATGTCTCTTATTTGGTATATATAAATATTGAACTCAATATTATATTTTGATTTTTATATTCTCAATATTGTATAATATTTATTTAATTATATCTTCATATTATTTAAAAAGTATAAATTTTAAATATTTTCTAATTTTTATTTAATTATACTTATATCCTTAATACTTATATTTTTATTCACCAAAGTTAACTTTTATACTATATCTTAGACGGAACAAATTTTGAGTATTTTGTCCAATCCTTCAGCTCCTATTTTATCCAGTAACTAAACTCTAATTGCAAACTAAACATTAGATAAAAATTTTTCTTTAGATACCTTAATCATTTTGATCCATAATAGCAATTCCAGTTGTTGTGTTTATTAGTAAAAGTAACCGTAAATTCTGTCTGATTACAACAATAGCTTTTATATAATGATTGTCTTTTAAAATTAATAATCTGAAAATGAGGATAAAATGGACCAGTTTGTCATGTAATTGATACCATGGCTACTTTACCAATCAACGGTATATAGGAACTATATACACTTTAAAATAAGTTCTTATTGTACATGTAAATGCAACGATCCCAAGGAAATACTGCTATATGTACATACTGAAAATAAAATATCTAACGTAGATTGCAAATGCAACAATCATTATTAAACTCGCTAACTTGTACTTCTTATTATTCTATTGACTCCACCTTGGTTTTTTTTTTTTTTTTTTTTTTTTCAGTCTATAAATATTTGATTTCGATATTCACGGTTATCTCTACAACTATATCTATTCAATTGTTGTGCATCAATATGGAAGTGTTAGACGTATACATTTTTTATAATATAGACAATCAATTATAAAGAAAAGGGATAGAGAGAAATATACATTCGAGAGATTTGTGTGGATCTTCCCAAATGAATTGGGGTGAGAATAATGAAAATGGAGTTACAAATTCACGATATCAAACAATTAATGTTTTTCCATGTGTGGGAATAAAAAATTAAGGTACAAAACAGGTTTGATTAGAAATTGAATTGAGGTTGAATGATAAGGATCAACTTAGATTTGATAACTTTGGTTTAAACTCATTGCAAGTCTATATATAAGATACAAATAAACGTAAGACTTCTTACATCCAAAAGGGGCAACACAGAAAAAAAATAAGCCATTCCAAATGTCCTTAATCAAACTTTGATCATCTTCTTCTTTTTTTATTTTTCCTTTTGTTTTTAACTAACTGTTAATTGAATTTGATTCATTCTGTTTACAAAATCGATACTCATATTATTAAACTACAATAGTTTTAAATAACTATAAATTAGACTGGCTATTAGGCACGTTGCATGCTAGCCTCTATCCAGCTTGTAAGTTGATTAGCCTAAGCCTCTCATCATCAGCCACATTTTGAGCTCACCTATCACACTGTACTTATATAGTGTAGTGTTGGTGCCCTAGTTGTGTTATGTACTGTTTTACTCCGCTCTGATTTGATTATAATCCATTGGACTGAGAATAAGAGCGACAATCTAATAATAATTTATTGTATATCCTATTAAATAAAATGGAAGCGTTTATAAGATTAAATCTATTTGGTGGTGTATCAACCAAGTCGAAGTATTGAATGGAGTACATGGTAGGTACAACTAGATGTATCGTATCATATATGGGTTTTATTTTCTATGTGTCATAAAATCAATGGGAGCTAAACCTAATTCTACGTACAATAAGTCCTATGCATTTGTTATTCATAAAAATGGCTTCTTACTCAGTTCTACATTCCTTATCTAATCCGTTTAACTTCATCATCCATGTTCTTATATTAGAAAGAGCGAAATGGGGAGATGATCATCAACATCAAATTACAAAACCATAAAGTAGACTTAGCCCACTGTTATGCAATTAGTTAGTTCGAGTCATGACTAAGATTAGAAAAACTCAGTATTCATCTTAATAAATCTCCCCTCTAGCTAAAGATGGGACTTGATTAGAAAGTTACAACTTCTTATATGTGCTCCATCTTTTACTAACCTATTTGATTTATCAAGTTAAAATATATTCTTACCCCGATCGTAGAGTTCAACTTTTAATATAATTTTGAGTTAATAAGTGCATTTAAATTCTTAAATTTTATGAATTAATTTTCAAACTCTTATACCTTTAAAAAAAAAATCAACTTAGTTGTAAACATTTTTTGTGATATGTTCCTTATTTCCTTTTGCTGATACGTGTGCAATATATTATGTCAATAAAAAAACCAAATGAAAAAAAAAAAACGTACTTCGGGTTTAAGTTACACTTATGCCAAATTCTATTGAAACGAATGTAATTATTTTGAATAAATTAGACTAAATGATTTTCATCGGGTGATGCTCGTGTGAAACCTATTAATCTCAATCGAGCTAAATTCTTAATTTAAGCTTTCAGCCGTTTGCTCACACTTAACTATATTTTTGCTTGCAGTTTTCCCTATTTCTTTATGATTATATATACATATATATATATATATATTTGCCTAATTAATTCACTTCGCTGTTCCAGGTCCAAACGAACGGCCTAACTCTGCAAACCATCGGACATTATCAACAATTTTGTTGCTCATAGGAAGTTTCCCACTGTGGATTTAGATAAGCATTGTGACAAAACTCTGGATACAAATAGTCTGGTATATTAAATCTGATTCAGTCAATCGAAAATAATCGAGGGATTTTTGGCTAATTTTAATTTTATTTTTTTCAAAGAACGTTGAGTTCTGCTTGATTTTTTAATTAATTAGTTTAGAAAATCTATGCTCATATTACCCGTATTACTTTTAGTGAACCACATAATTAAAAAGGTTTTCTTTATGGGTATTCTAGACTAAAAAATGTGATAATTATTTTCTTAATAATCTATGCTATTATTATTTCCCATATAATAATTCTTGAAGTTACGTACGATTCCTAACTCACACTGTATACATATGATCACTCCATCTAGAACCCCGGCATTTACAGACATAATTGCAGACCGGGATATTGGATATGACTACCAGTGAGTGATACAGACGATGAACTTAATGTGATGCAATTAGTATATAATCGACGATTATGGGATATTTGACGGATATCATGTGTTAACCTTGAATGAAGAGAGGTTTATAATTGTTGCCCTCGACCTAAATAAGATAATTAATTTGATTTGCGTTTGTTATTTACTATTTATTGTGCATTGGTGTATACGTATAATTGGACTGAGTATGGTTTGGCATTTGTGTATTTTTGTGGGAGTATTTCCCTAAGTTAGAGCACGTATTATATTTGGGACTTCTAATATTTTATATAGGCATGTTTATGACGATGAAGGTTGCTACGACAGCTTAGGATACGAGATATGGATTAGTAGCGGTGCATCCCATTTAATGATTCAAACTACTTCATTAACTTTTGTTATGGCTTAGTATAAGATTTTCGTTTTGATAGGTTCATACCATTTTAACTATATTTTGAAGAAAACTCATGAATTTATCTATTTTATAGATTCCAATTAGTCATCTCTTAACACACTCACACACACTATTTTGGATAATTTGCATTTTTTTAATCATGTATTAAATTAAGGCAAAGCATTCATATCTCAACGGTCTCGAGCTATGTTATTCTATTTGCTATTTTCTTTTTTTTATCCTTTAGACTCGTTGTTTAAAAACTTTTATATTTGTACTTTGGAATTGATGATTTTGATTTAAAAAAAGAATTCGATTATATTTCAAGGTGGAGCGACGATTTTGTTTCATCTTTATTAATTATTATTGATTAAAATTACTTAATTTAATCTTTAAACTAATTATCCATCCAATGATTAAGGGTGCTCTTAACAATATTGTTAAATACATATTCAGTTCTATTATATTTTGTGGGCATTTCCAAACACTAGAACAAATTTTTTCTTGTCTTAATTCTATTCCATTACATTTCGATTCATATTGATCTATTTAATTTCAAATTATTTCAGCATATCAAATTTAATATTAGTTATATATATACATATATATATTAACTGGATACTAATAAATTTTCTTGTATCAATTTCTCCAACTTTTCTTTGAATAAAACCCGACATATTCCGAAAGGTAATATAGTGGTTTTGCTCGGGCTACACTCGAATTAAATATTACGGCCCATTGAGAAAATATAAAAATCGATATGTTGGTCCAATAAGTAGCTAGGGGCCCTAGGTGAATTCCTGGAAAAGAAAGATTCTGTAAAAGCCCACTACAATTACCGATGCACTCAAGCCTTACCTTTTTTTTGCCAATAGTCAAGCCTTACGTTAATTTCGGTTACTCTTGGCCCAAAAAATGAGTTCAAATTTGGTTATTTCGTTAAATTTAGGAATACTGAAAATTTTAGGATTACAGGTATTAGATTACTTGTCTATACTGAAAAAATAAATAAGAAAGATTAATGATGGCTTGTATAGTGTCAGATACGATCGAATGGTATGCCAAATATTTAAAAGACATTAGAGTTTAGACATATGCGAGAAAGATCAAAAGATAAAAAGAATTTCTTGAAACTTGAAATATTAAAATATCAAATTGGGGAGAAAAAGGTTAATCAGCAAAATAGGTAGGTCAAATTACAAATTAAGATTATGAAATTGAGTTTCCAGAGTTATCTCTATTAGTGAGCTCAAATAACCATGTCAAAGTGTCTTTTAGCATGTCATATTTTTGCCCAAATGATTTACACATAAATATACATGAGTTGAAAAATGAAAAAAAAAAAAAATAGACCAATAAGAAAGTAAGAGGAGCTCCAAGTCGACTGGCTAGGGGTGCGATTGTCTACTAGGAGGCTTAGCTATGTCTTTGTGGCCAATCTTTTGGTCCATTGTTTCTCTAACATGTGTGCTTGATTATAAGACGATGCTTATTAACTTATTTACTTAAAAGTAGTAGAGATAGAATAGAATTACTATTTTCTCTCAATTTTTTTTATTATTTTGTTTACTTGAATTTTTAGTATGAAATTTCTGTTCTCAATATTTTTTCTATTCTTAATGTAGAGGGAATAGTTAATATTTTATAAAAGGTAAAATTTTTTATTTCTTTTGCAGATGAATAAAAGTCTAAGTAATTTAACCATTATATCCTCACTAATAACTTGAATCGATGAAATTACTTACTTAGAAGTAGGGATATATTAGTATTTTTGATGATGTAACTGATTTAATGCTTCAATTAGTGAGGTGAAGTAAACAATGCAATGTGTGTTCCTTTTAATAGAAACTTACAAGAAGTAAACACTAGAATAGAAATATCCAGTCTATTCTTGGTAATAATTGTTCTCAATGCATATATTTTCTACTCCCTGTTTATTTCATTTTAGAAAGATAACGAGCTGCAAATGTCAAATATTTAATTCATGATAAAGACATTTTGAATTAAATGCATAGAATTTAAGATGTAATTCAATCAATTTAAATATAGTCAAGTGTGGTTAACTTTCAAAATAAAAAAAAAAGAAATCCAATTAACATCATAAAATCAAGATGAATCATTTTAACACAAAACGTGCTTTGTTACTTAAGAAAATCATGCTTTTAGTTGTTTAGGGTTGAGTTTCTAGAGTAACCCTCTTTCAAGCCACTTAATTTTGGAGAATTATAATAGAAGGGATTAACGTTTGAAGATAAGTTTCAATGAAGGATCAACATTTTAAAAATTTTAAATAAATGATTGATGTTTCATAAAGTGGTTTAAATAAAAAATCAACATTTCATAAAATGGTTTAAATAATTTTATGAATTAGCTATTATGAATCTCTTATTTGAACCATTTTGTGAAACGTGATCCCTTAATTGAACTTTTTGAAACGTTGATTTTCTATTCAAATGTATCTCTCAAACGTTGATACTCTCTATTGTAATTCTCCCCATTTATTTTACATCAAATTTAAGAGGACATGTTTTCAACCAAATGGGTTTATAATATTTGACTTTGGGGTTTGGTTGCCCTTGCTGTTGGGAAGTAGACTTAGGCCCATTTATATCCAAAAACTAGTGATCTTAATTCAATTAGAAAATGCCTGATATTAAATGATGAAGTTTAGAGGTATACAGAAGAAAAAAAAAATTGTCTCAACACTCAATAGATGCCTTGTTTAGGCAATGAAGATGAATGAGTATGCAAAATCACATAACTAGAGTAAAATAACAAACGTTAGAAGTCCCTTTATTAATTAAAATTATCAGGGAGTATTTTAATAGAAAGCATAGATCTACACATAGATTGATGGTTTGATTAGATAGGATTTATGAATTAATCGAGCTTATAGTAGTTTTTTCTTTCAAACATAATTGAGCATTTAAACCTATAAGAAAGATTAGTCAATACATCAATTTTGGTAAAAAGGATTAAGATCATTCAAAATGAGCTATATATATCCAAATTCTCTAAATCTTTCTAAATTTGGACCGCAAAAATAATACAAAGCAATTATACTTAATTGATTAATATAATATCGAATTTGCCTTGATTGCAACTTAGCTACACATGATATTTTGTCCTAACCCATCTAAGTAGTTCATCTATTTTAAGTTGTGTTTGAGATCATAATTCTAAATTTGTTCAAACTCAAATTATAATTTCCTGATAGTGAATATACCGTACAAACTCTACCCCATTCATTTCCAACTCTATGGTAGAGGGCATTGGTAATTAATGTATAGTGACAACCATCAATTCTCATATTGAAAGTGTTAAAAGAATATTCTATAAGGAATTTTATTTTTCTCGGTAAGCAAATACTTCTTCTAGCTCCTAATAATCACATTGTACAAATTTGCAAAAACATTTTACAATTCCTCAGTATGATAATTCTGCCTCCATTATTCAAATTAAAATATTTCCTTAATCCTCACACTCTTCTATCGACCGGATTTACCGACTCACCAAACTGTGTGGGTGAAACTTTCGTGACCAATATACAGCATGTCGCGTGTATCTAAATGTTAAAAATTAATATAGATAATTAGGTGTAGTGGAGGAACATAACAGTACTATGCATTATGAAGCAACATCGTGAAACTTATGGATTGGTCGACAACTTGACAAATGATGAAAAAGACTTTTCAGATACTCATTACATTCTTCTTATGACGGGGAAATGCTTAGTTGTTGCACTTAATTAACACCGCTTGACTTGTTTCATTCATGCTTCTTACAAACGGTCCACTTGTTACGCAATATATGGTGGGATTGGTGAATATAGAGTGAGCATGATATTGGTGTGATCTTATGAAGCTGATTTTGAAAAATTTTGGGTATCGGTATAATTTTTTGAAAGCAAAGCTGATTTTGAGAATTTTTTATAAGTCGAATTTTCGTTTTAACATTTGAATTTTGTAATTATTTATACAGAAAAAATATCTAATATTCAATATTCAAACTGTAAGTTATAAATGAATTGCAATAAATCATGAAGATAAGATAAAAGGCATAAAAAAACAACAACAACAAAAATATAGCCAAATTGTTTTAGTGCCGTTGCTTGATCAAGCGTGGGCCTTAAAGTATAGGATTTTGGATTCTGTAAATTAAATCGACATTGGATGGTTCCTTAAACATTTATTATGTTTGCTTTTTTTTTTTTATATATATATTAGATATATTTTTTCTTATAGAATTTAATCTAGTTATTATGATCTACACAACATAAATTAAATTGTAGGTAGATAGGTAACTGTACCTTGTATCAGTCCTATGTGGATAGTCCTAAAAGAAATATGGAACTAAAACTAGAACTTACCTCATGATAAATAGTAACCATTATATAAATTATTGATTGTCCAAGACTTAGAACGATCCTCTCTAAAAATACTTTTCACATTAAAACCACTATACGCGTTATAGTTGATAGGTAAAAAAATCTTTCTGAAATATCCTCAACAACAAGTTAATTATTGAAACTTCATTCAAAACGCTTCAAATGAAGCCTCACTAGAGTTGTACAATCTAATATAACCTACTTTGTTTAAAATATCACTCAAAGCGTCTTTTGAATAATAAGCATAATAGCAAGATCCATTGTACAAGTGTAGTAGGAAGAAGTAGAATCCTAACTCTTCGACATAAGCCCTTAAGTTGCAGACATCTTAGAGGATTTGTTTAATTTCATTTTAGTTAAGGAAGCCCTGTGTTGTTCCTCCCATGCATCTTCCCTGAGATTATTCCTAATCGGATTAGACGTTCACCTTAGTAAGGGCACTCTTTGAGGTAATATAATTTATCGAAAAATATTTAAATGATATTGATATGTTATATGGATGAAATAAATATAAAACCCTATGAAATTACAACATATGACATAGCAAATGATAAATTTTCTTTTAAAAAAAAATTAGGCATTATAGCTAATTTTGCACACCACTCATCTAGTCTTCAAATAAGTAAAATATTAATGCCAATGAATTTGTTTCTGGAAAAAGAATGCCTCAGAGAAAACTCTAGCAGTGAAATGTGAGCCAATTACTTTAAGAGTTGACATTTATATATCGAATACAATTAGAGGGGAATGGAATAATAATTTTCATAAAGTGGAGTAGATGTGTCATAAGTTAGGAATGGATACTACGCTATTTACAAGTATATTGTTCACTTGCCCAACTCTAAATGGGAATAAAGAAGAAATGAAGGTGAAATGTCTAAAGTACCCCCATCCAATGAAATAATAAAATTATATACAACAAACAACAGAAGGGAGACCATCTTGTTCCTTCGAAACCCTAACAAGAAATCAAACATCCCTTTCTACTGAAACCTTTACCCGTGAAGAAGAAATCAAGAACCCATCGTCAACGACAGGCATGATAGTTGGCTAATCGCACATCCGTTCATTAGGACTTCGACTTCGAATCAGGTAACTAATTGCAAGATCTCTTCACAGTGAGTTACTCCTCCGATCTTAGATCAACTGTATGCGGGGAGGAGATATTGCATAGAGGTTCACGAGAACGGGGACGAAGACAATGTCGGCGATGCTGCGGTTACGGGGGAGAAAGTCAGGTTACGAATAGGAGGAGGAGGAAGAGAGTTTGTAAGGTTATGATGGAGGCATGGAGAAGGCAACGTGATTAGGGTACGAATGGAGATTTTTTTTTTTTTTTTCCTTCCAATACGAAGAAAAGAAGTTTGGAATGATTTTTTTTTCTTTTTAAAATTTTGATTAGGGTTACGAAGGGTAAGAGGCTGTAATTTTTAATTTTGGTTGGGGTTATTTTCGGTATGCAGATGCGGGAATGAATTGGGAATTTAGATTCATAGCGTCTTCCTCAGAATGTCTATTATATGTTTTCTTGGAATTGGAATTCATAGGAATTCTTATGACGAGAAGCCTAAACCAACTAACTACAGTAATATGAGACACCTAAGTAATAAAGAGAAACGACAAGTGAACATGGTGAAAATGAATGATCCCTATAACAGTGGCCTAATATTTGGGAACGATTGAAACGTTTGTCACTTCTCAGACAGCCGGTAGGAATCAATCGACAAACTCTTGCTTGCCTATTATCTAGAAGATAAGTTTCCTAATTTTTAAGTAAACAAAAAAAAACTTTTTGGCTACTATATAATAAATATGATTTTTATTAGTGGTGGAAAAAAAAAATTGACTAAACTGAATCACATAAAAAATATGGTTCTTTAGTAATTTAGCTTAGAAATTTTTCAAACACAACCAATTCAAAATTTTATAGTTAGGTTGGAAAAACAATTTGAAACAATCTGTGAAACCAAACCAAATTGTTTTAAAAGACATATGATAGTATATTTGTAAATTTTAACAAACAAAATTCTTTTATTATAATTCAACATTTTAAAAGAACTAAATTGAAATTTAGTTTACGTTTATTGGAGTATATATGTATTTAACTTTATTAGTATAATTTATAAATTACATATATAAGTCAATTTAAAATTTATATTATATGCTAATTTTATAAATAAATTAGTTGCTAATATAATAAATTTCTTAATTGTATAACTTAATCGACATTTTATATAATATCAGTACTTATTATTATAGTATCATTTGGTTGCACAAAATTTATGATATAGGAATGGAATTTTTATCATATGTTGGGATCATAATTTTAGCTTAGTTGTTGGATAAAAAATGAGTTGAAAGGTTAGAGCTGTGCAAGTAATGTAGGTTATGCTGGTCGGCCCATTTAACTCATAAAAATATGAGTATTCAGCTAAAAAATTTTGACTGGCTTAAATGTGGAATTTTTAAAGTTGGCTTGCTACAAGGTTGGTTGGCTTGCTAACTCGTAAAAAGAAAAAAAAAAAGAAAAAAGAAAGAAATAAAATTAAATATGTAAATATATATATTATCTTGAAGTTTCATAGATATTACATCCTCATCATATTATTGTGTTACAAGAACATCATGTTGTGTTGTTACAAGACCATCATGAACAAACTAAAGTTTTTGCTTCTATTTGTTATAGAACTATTATGATGCTAATGGGAATTTTATTAGTGTGACGATTATAAAAATCTCAGTCTATTTTATTATAAATATATTTGTACATTTAAACTATCAGTTATTGGCTTTTTTTTTTCATGTTGATGCAAATATATATATATATATATATGCATATTATCTATATATTTTAGTGGAAATTTTGTAATTTTATTTTTCTAAAATGAAATAAAAACCAAATATGTATATTAGAATCGGTAAGATTATGAATTGTAATTTATGATTTGTGAATACTCTACATAATGTATTCATAAAAATTAAAATATAATATAACTCATAGATTGATGGCATCTTGAGTTGGAAATTCTAAACTGCATTTATAAATAAGTCAATCCACTTTAACTCGCGAGCTAACGCAAGAGGAGGCGAAGTAAGCTAGTATACTTAGCTAGCTTGACGCAGAATGAACGGTTCAAAAGACTTATACAACTTTAAAATGCATCTAAAGTATAATATATCATTTTAAACCACGGAGAGCAAAGCCCTACTGTATGAGCCTCGATCCTTTGGCTTGTAGTGGCAAATTTCAATAAAATACTCTTTCCATGAACAATAAAATTTTATAACGATTATTATATCCTTTTTGGTTGTTATATTTGTTCCCCATTTATATTTGTCGTACAGATGGAACGTATTAGTCCATCAATAAAAGAGAAATCTGAGAGATCAAGAATAAAGAGAAAAAAAAAAAATATATGTTCTCTATTAGTTATTACTTGCAAATTATAAAAGAGCATAGGTATTTTGAACCACTTATTAAGATCTTGAAAGAAAATTTTGATCATTTTTTAATATGAATTATATACTTTAAAGGGAAAAAAAGGTAAAAAAGATGTAAAGCAATTTCACTTAATAATTAATAAATACCCGAAAGAACCCGTTAATTATATTCCGATTGCAAATGAAATTACATGGAAAGATTACTTACTACTCACACATGACATATGAAAGTTGAAAGAAACGCTTCACTTGCCTTCAGCTTTTGTTCTTTCTATTGTCCTATTTGATATTTCGCAGAATATTTTTTTCTTTATCCTGACAAGAAATGATGTATTATTTCAAGGCAAGCATGTGGTTTTTATCCCTTCTTTTGGTATTAAATAAGTGTCTGCCTTTCTGCATTTTTCGTTGTTTCTGCAGTCTCTTATCGTCCTTGTTTGTCCTTGCACATATCCCGCCAGTTGGATGAAGATTATATATATGCTTTTGAATACGACATTCTTAATGCATTATAATTTATAAACCAAGTTTATTTTCTGTTCTTTCCACTAACTAACTGGTTCATTATGATTTGACGATGGTACAAGCTTTCAGAAAGTACAAAGAAAGAGGCTCGATGTCCCTCGCTTTATTATAATATCGGAGACGTCGATCTATATCTATCAAATAATCCGCAATATTTAAATTGTTTTGAGACGAAATATTTTGAGATATATTTGATGCTTTAAAAGATAGATTAATACCGGAAAAAAAAAAAGATGCAATTCAATATGGTTTTAATATTCTGTTTCGGAACTATATTTTATTACTTCATTGTGATTTGGACTATTATAATTCAATTTCATTTGCTCACTTAAATCATTTAGCTGAGTTTATTTGATAATGATCTTATGGTTAAAATGGCCAGTTACGATAGACAGCATTTTATCTACTTCTATTTATCAACAAGTTTAGGATATAAATAAGAATATAAATGGTCGGGATTGAATCTTTATTTTTAATAAATAAATAAACACTAAGCATTCAAATTATTAACACATTGTCTTGTATGCATAGAAGATGAAATTAATGAAAAACTCAAAGACAACGAATGTTGTAGCATCAACACGTCACGCTATTTTGGATACATCTTTACCGAAATTATATAAATAACTCGTTAGATAAACGTTAAAGAAGCGTAGGATGGAAGCACTGGAGTTAGTAATTAGACGATACAACCGAAGAGAATTGAAGAATGTTTTATTAATTGAAAGTTGTACGGACTATTCAAGGTGATTGGCTAGTTATGGATAGATTATTCAAACTCCCGCAACATATTTTACTGTTTGACTATTTTTGAAAATATGTATATATTTTCGTATCTTCTTTAAACCAATAAAAATGAAGGAAAAAAAAAACCATAACTATTTATATAGTCCTTTAGTTCAAGGTTTTAGGATTATTGCAATAGTTTTTAGGGTATGTGCATATTTTTAAAAGTAATGGAATGGTAAAAGCAAATTTATTAAAGTTTAAGACTTTTATCTTATCTTGTTTATACATGGGGTGTTTGGTGCAGTAGCAAAAACTCTCGTCCTTCTACCTTCTTTCATGCAAAAGCACAACCAGTGTTTGTCAAACAAAGACTGCTCTCCCTTCTGTTCACCCCCGTAGGGAGGGGTGGTGTGGATGGTGTATTTGGGCAAACAAATAGGCAAATGACTAAACGAAGATCGTTATATCCTCTAACAATTTCTTCCTAGGAAAATTATAAAAGCATGTCTCCTTTTTTATATTTTTGTAAACTCTTAACTTGTGCATTTTTTTTTTAATTAACACATAACTTGTTTCTGTGTGTCACTGCTATATGAATATTAGTTAAAGCATGCACATTAGCTTTTGATTGACCCACAATTTACAATCTAATAGAATAATATTATTAAATATAATTAATTGAATAATAGTAGAAAATCAAATAAAAATGAAAAAAATAAAATGTAGAAAATTTGTTAAAACCATATAAGTACGGAGTCGTTAAATGACTGCTCTAAGGTTAGGAGTAGTAGCTAAACATTAAATACATTAGTGGGTTATGCTACCTAACTACAACCTAGAGATTAAAAAAAGAAAAGAAAAGGAAAATCCAATGAAAAGCTCGATGGGTCATTGTTGGTTTGTGTAATTCGATAATGCCATTTTGGATTTTTTTTTTTGGCTAAAGTCCTTTAGTTTTTTCTTTTCCATTTTGAGGGGAGGGTGTAGGTGGGGGTACAACACCCCTTAGTGGTGGTCAGTAAGATGCAGTTGGGGTTTCTAGAAAAATTTCCTTTTTTTTTTCTTTTAAAATATACATTTCTCTTTGTGTTTTATTTTTATTGTTATAATTTTATTATATTATTTCATTATATTTCATAAAAATTATTTTATTAAAATAATTATTATGTACTAATTAAAAGTTGGCATATCCCCTCTAACTAATATTAAAAGAAAGTGATGAAACATAAGTGATGTTTTTGTTAAAAGAAACACATCATAAGTTGGTAAGAACATAAAAACACTTGTCATGTTTTTTAATTTTCCTTTTCTTATATTGTATTTTCTTGGTGCATAAATTATTTAATATTGTATCTATTAAGGTTTGATTCTTGTAACTCTTAATATATTTTATTACGTAAATTGGGTTGAGTAAGTGAGAAAAAACTTAAGGGACCTATTAAAGGTATTGAGAGTTTGAGATTGTAAGAGAATCACCATGTTGTAACATTGGAGAATGATTCAATCATATTCGTGATTTTTTTGCCCCTATTCTTTTGAGTTTTTTTCCATGTAAATATGTATGTTTTTCTTTCTCCCTTGTTATATCTCTTACATTTATGTGTTTTGGTAACGATGATTTAAAATTCAACATCTTATCTAAAGAAATTAGTATTAGGACAAGGTTAAGGGACTCGAGATTTCAAAAGTTTGCGATTAACAAATTGAAGCTACGATAATACCCAAAAATAAATCAAGGAAAATATTTCAAAGTCAACTGCAAGATGGTAATTTCTACTACTGCTCTTAAA
Organism: Lumnitzera racemosa; assembly: GCA_024138005.1. Taxonomy (NCBI): domain Eukaryota; kingdom Viridiplantae; phylum Streptophyta; class Magnoliopsida; order Myrtales; family Combretaceae; genus Lumnitzera; species Lumnitzera racemosa. Next base: position 84,112,911 of record JAMXBC010000012.1, read on the forward strand.
CCTCTTGTCGTTAAGACTAAAATTCTACCCCTTTTGAGTAAATAGTGACTTAAGCTCTCATTTGATCCTAAACCTTTCCCTTATAGTTGCTAGAGACCAAACCTTAAAGCTCTCATCATATTTTACACTCAAAGAAGGAGGCTAAAGAGAGGATTAAGGTAAGCATCTCTTTCTCAGTTTGTTTTTGAGCAAAAACCCTTTGTTAGATGATCTTTAAGTGGGATTTTGTTTAAATCCAAGCCTAGAGTTGAAATATTAATGCATTATCTAGGAGGATTTCTACTTTATTTTGGATTATCTAAGGTGCTCCAGGTAAGTTTATCTTCTTCTTCTTCCTTAACTTACTTTCATATTTGAAATGTTGGTTTTAGTTGTTATTAATTTAGAGTTAGTGCTGGAGTTTAAGCTATTTTTGGTGGTGGGTTTGGTTGATATTTGAAAATTTTTTGTTGGATTTTCCGAGAATCGAAGTATTTTTGAAGTTGGAATGGAGCTTGGGTTGGTTGGTTGAATATTTGGTGGTTTTCATGAAGAGGAACAAAGTATTTTTGGTGGTTCAGTTGGTTGACATTTGAAGTTTTTTATTGGATTTTTTGAGAATCAAAGTATTTTTGAAGTTGGGATGGAGTTTGGGTTAGTTTAGCTGAAGATTTGGTGGTCTTCGAGAAGAGGAATGAAGTATTTTTGGTGGTAGAGTTAGTTGATATTTGAAGTTGTTAATTGGATTTTCTTAGAATCAAAATATCTTTGACGTTGGATGGAGTTAGGGTTGTTTTGGTTGAAGATTCAATGGTTTTTTAGAAGAGGAATGAAGTTGCGCAGAGTTGTAAGTAAGTTGGCCTACCAGTTCACTTTAAGAATTGGCTTGCTGTTTGTTTTGTTGTTGGTGACCAGAGAATTTAGCTTGGATGGAGTTAGGGTTGTTTTGGTTGAAGATTCAATGGTCTTTTAGAAGAGGAATGAAGTTGCGCAGAGTTGTAAGTAAGTTGGCCTACCAGTTCACTTTAAGAATTGGCTTGCTGTTTGTTTTGTTGTTGGTGACCAGAGAATTTAGCTTGGTGGCCTCATGACTTTCTTTAAATCTTTTTGAATCGGCTTGACAATTCCTTGCAAGGACTAACTAGTCGGTTCTCCCCCATCACTAATTGGATTTCCTTTAACTTTTCTCATTCGATAATTGATGTTCAGGTTTTGAATTCTTAATGTCTTTTAGGCTCTTAATCATCCTTTTCAAGTAAAAAAGATCCAAGTTTTATCTAACCTTAAACAAATTACCACTTGGTTTTATCTTAAGTCCTTTAATGATTTTAATTGATGAATACCATGAACTTTGAGTTTAACAAGTGATATGAAGATTTGAAATTCTAGGGACAATTAGACTCTAAGTTGTAAACTCTTTTCGTTTTTTAAAACTAATCAATTTCCTAAATGTTCCTTTAGTAGTAATTGTGCATGAATTATATTTGGTTTTTAACTTGTTGACATTAATCTAAATATGTCGAGGAGTTAGTTGGTGTTGTTTGAGGGGTTCAAGTTCTTTGGATTCAAATGGGAAAAGTAGCTTAAGTTATTAAAGTAACGATATTGAGAAGTTGAATTGAAGTTGTAGATGAGAAGTGATGAGGAGGATGGATAAGAAGAATTGGAGACTATGTTGTACATCCTTTTAGGTTATGTAATGTATCTAAGACTAGTCTATTAATCTCATTATGAGCTTCTCTTGCTTGAGTTACTTCTTTATTCACTATTTGGATTTAGTTTTGGTCTCACTCTATTTAGGTACGCGATGCTTGTTTATTTTGATGTACTTGTTAGGATAGCAATGAACTCACTAGATTAATTTATATTTGGGTTAACTTAATGTTTGCTGGTTGTGCTTGATTAACTCATCTTAGGGGCCTGTAATGACAGTTCTTTAGATAGATACTTGCTAATCACATACGGGGATTCGCTAGCATACTTGCATGTGGGATGACACGGTTAGAACTAGGTTTTAAGGACTTTAGACTCTAGGTATAAAAGACTTTAAAGGAATACTTATATATATATATATATATATATATAATTATGGTGTGACGAGGTCATAAGTATCCTCTTAATACTTATTAACCTAAATTCAAGATAATAAACTATTGTTTGGTTTATTTGCCTTACGTATACATGTGATTGAATTGATTGACATTCGTATGAACTTGTGCATTAGTTATGGAGACTCATCTCTCTCTTTTATCTTTTCTAAGCATAGGTATTGAAGACTATATTATTTTTGAGGAGCCTTACATTAATAATATTTAGGAGAAAGAGGGAGTTGAGTATCTTTACATTTATGATGATTAGGGTTAAGTTAGCTCATGAGAGTTGATGGTAGTTAGTAGATACTTGGAGTTTATGGATGAGTAATATTTGTGCTAGAGAGTTTGTTTTTCCATTGAGGTTTTATGATGGTGATGTGAGGAGATAGACCCCTTTATTAGTTTATATTATCTTGAGTTTGGTTGTAGAGCTTATAGACTCCTTGGTTGTTATTTGCTGATTATTGTAGTTTTAGAAGCATACTGGACTCCTTTGCGATTTTGCGTTTTGATCCTATCTTAGGGAGTGGGATGTACTTTTATATGATTAAGATGATGAGTTACTTTTAGGTTTGTATTAATGTTGAGTGGATGATATTTCCCACTATTCTTGAGAATTTATTTAGAGATAAGACTTCTGAAAGTTTTAAGTTCATTAGTTTTGATGGTTACATTGAGCATTATAGAGCCTTAGCATGTTCCTAACCAATAAGGACATGTAGTGGATTATGACGTCCATAAGGGAGTAGAGGCATTATAGTTACTTAGTATATTATTGAGAAGTTTTTGATGTTTGCACGGATTTTTGAGATGTGTAAGTGTAAATATAAAGATGGTTAATTTAACTTGAAAAAGGCTTTTGATTGGTAATTGATGTGTTTAGGAGCTGAATTATTACTACATCTTATCGTAAGAAGTAGTAATAATGGGTCCTTTAAAGTATCAAAGAATGAGGAAAGAAGGAAAGGTCAGCAAACAAAGTAGTTTCTGTGAAGCTGCTCAATGGATAAGACATTTAAGTTAATACTAAGGTTTATTCGCCACTAATTTTGAATTACTTGGTAAGATTAGATAAGAATATGAGAAAGGGAATGCACTCAAAGAAGGGTACCTTGTAAGAATAAAAATATTTATTAATTGGAAGGTGTAAGATGAATGCGGCAACAATAAAAAAGACTATTTATAGTGAGTCCTCGGTTGGTGGGTGACTAGGTAAGAGTTTAAGTAGAGTAGAGTATGTCCAAGATGTGACCTTTAGGAGTTTTTCCACAGTTCTTTCATGTATTAAAGCTCGTCCTCAATAGGTTGATAAGAGAGAATCCTCCAAATGAGAGATTAGTGGCCTTCGAGGTGGGCATGAGTGATGGGTTTGAAGGTTGGTCATCCATCAATAACTGGTGTTCATGGAGATGATGAGTACACGTAACTTCATGTAAAGGCCTCGGTGATGATTTGGTTAAGTTTCACAAATAATGTTTTTTAGGTGCTAGAGGAGAAGACAACTATACGATTATAGAAGGAATTGAAAGAGTTGCATACAACCAAGTTTCTTATAGATCAAATTGTATTGAATAGAGATGGTATTCACTTCAAATGTTTGAAGGGTCAATGGTCAAATAGTATATTTCAAATTTCATGTCTTTGATTGAGACTAAAGACTATATGATAGTCTTGCCATACTCTTTAATGTCTTTGTGCCATATATTCAAAGAGATTTTATGGTACAAATAAATTGTTGATAGAAGAGGTTAAAAGCAATTTATTAAGCATAAGATATGGTATCCACAAGTAGTAAGGTTGTGTGTAATCTAATTGTTAGAGATTGATGTCTTATGGTAGTGGCAATTCTAGAAGGAGATCTTAAGGTTGGGTATTAAATGTTATCATTATAAGCAAATGGGAAAAGTGATCTTAAGAGGTTGAACTGAGGGTTAGAAGTTAGATGATAGAGGAAAAATTGTTGTTGAGGTGGTAGTTCTAGAGTTGAAGAATTGAGTTGTTGCTAGCATTTGATAGTTAAGGAGAGCTATCAATTATGTTTTACGCTTTAGGAGTAATTTCCACTTGTGTTGTATGATAGATTGGTTATAGACCTATAACTTTGTATAGAGTAGAATTATATAAATTAGCAATGGCCAAACGTTAAGGATTGTTGGTGCAAGTTGAACCCAAATTAGACTTCACAATCAACAAACATGTATAATATTGGATAAGAAATGAGTGTCGAGATCAATGTATTATGTTTTATCTCTTGACTTGATAGATCTTCTGGCTATTGTAGTATAATGAGGTTTAGTGGCATTGAGGTGCCTTGTAGAGCTTTAGCAGTAATGAGAGGAGTTTGGTTCAAAAACTTGTTCCCATGGTAAGAAATTGTCATTCTTGTGGATTTTGTCAAGATGTCATTCAAAAGGTGAAGGACTTTGGTACATGTATTATTGTTTAGAAAGATGCATTTTGAATGTATAATGGAGGAGTTCATATTACTTCACTTTGATGTTGCACAAAATTCTAAGGTGGAGAGAGTTTGGAGGAAGATGAAACTTAGGAGGTTAAAGAAGTATTTGGTGATTAGAGTATACTCATCGAGAGAAAGAATCATGTTGCGACTATGAATATAGTCAAAGTTGGCCATGGCTATTAAAGTGTTTGGGTGATGCAATGTAGGTATGAAGATTCATGAATATATGTAGCGTATTGAATATCTTTGAGGCAAGTGGTTAGTAAAACTAAATTAAAGTTATACTGTTAGTGTTGCTTAGTATATGAGAAGATGTGATGAGTTGTCCAATTCAAATTAAATTTAGGTAAAGAAATGAGGAAAATTATAGTGAAGGGGATCAACGTTTAGGGTAATTCAAATTATACCCCTAAATGTTTATCCCTTCTGCTATAATTCTATCTAAAGAAATGGGTGTAAAGCTAGTTCAGAGTTGCTATGTCCTTGGTAGTATCCTATTATTTATTAAAAAAGTTATAGTAAAGGGAATCAACGTTTAATAACGAGTTCAAACATGGTATTGAACTTTTAGTAAGTTAAAATAAATGATAAATATTTTACAAAATAATTTAAATAAGGGATTTTATTGACTTGCCATCATGATGTAGTTAAATTAATTTGATGTAGTTGTTATCTATTAGGTGGTGCTTATGTGGCGCTTGTGTGTCATTTATGTGACATTTTAGTTGCATATAAAGAAGAAGAAGAAAAAAATAGAAAACAAACGTACCAATAAGTTTGCAAAAACTACATAATATTTCATATAATTTATAAAAATAAGTGAGAATAATTGAAAAATAAAAAGGAAAATATTTGTAAGAGCTATATAATATAGCCACATATACTATGTATAAATAATATAAATAATTTAAAAAGTAGAAAAACAAAAATAAAAGGCAAAACTTTAAAAATAGAACTAGCCGCTCCTTACCTTAGGATGGTTAGATTAGCCACAAAATGGTTAGTGGTAGGCGCCTACTTATTACCATTTTTTTTTTGAAAAAAAAGAAAATAGCATGAAAACATGATCCATTGGTTTAACCCAATTAGATTTCCTTTTTATCTTTTACTTAGTGGTGGGCATCTAATCATCATTACTTGGTGGGTCGAATAACTCACCTTTTATGTGGGTCATGGCCAATTAAGCTTTTAGATGGTTGGTTCTATGTTTTTGAGAAATTATTTACACTTTTTTCTTTTTATATATATAAATATTTTATTTTTTACTTCTTAATAAATTATATTATTTATATATATTGTATCTAATTATGTTACATAGTTTTCACAAACATTTTTTTGGGTACATTTTGGTTTTTTATTTTTAAAATATATATTTTTTTTATATATTTTTATATTTTTTAATATTTTCCTTTTTATTTACAATTAAAATACCATGTAAGCAAATTTTACTTTAAGAAAAAAAAAAACCATATAAGTGCCAGGTATGCATCGTGTAAGTATCATCTGGCAGATAATGGGCAACATCATATTAAAAAGGTATTACAATGGTAGGTTAATGAACCCCTTAATTGAATCACATAGCACAATGTTGATACTTTATTTTAATTTATTAAAAGTTTGATATTTTATTTGAAAGTATTTCTAAACATTAATTCTCTTTCGGTGTAATTTTCCCATTTGTAGTTTATTGGTACCTAAGTTATTTTCTCCTATGTGTATTAGGGTCAAATTTCATGTAACTTTAAATATATATATATATATATGCTGTTACGTATACTGTAAAGAGTAATTTATCAAAAAGAAAATGCCAGGGGCTCTTTCGATGAATAGTTGATAGATCTAGTCCTGTTTGTGAGAAAATCACTATAACATTATTGCTACGTTATAGTGGATAGATTCAGTCATGTTTGTAGTTTTCTATCCCTACTCTTTCAAAGTTTTTCATTTAAATCCTATATCCATCTCTCTCTCTTTCTCTTGCTTGTTATATATTACAATATGCATTCTAAAACCCAAAAACCAAAAATTCAAATTCTATTCCAATATATCCATACATGACCAATACTTTAAAAATATATATATATTTTTTGCTATCTAACTTCACATTATAATTTGGAGAAGAGGAAAATTAAACCTAATTTATTTCGTTGGAAAATTAATTTTGATATGATTAAGCTATAAAATTTTTAATTTAATGATTTTAAAAATATATTTAAAATTACCGCTTAAATAAAGATCTATTGTAGATAGAAATCAAGTTGGATAGCGGCCTTCAATGATTTGCTTTTTAGTCAATATACAAATGAATTTTTCTACATATGTTTCGATAGGTTCAAAAAGCAAAAGAGGAAAGTGCCAAAGTCGCAAAATGCCAATGCACATTAGGTGCATATCTAGATTTCGATGAATGTTGGCATATATATATGTATGATTATTTTAGCCAGCACATATAGATCGATCATAAAACACGGCATTTTTCAAATATTCCTTTTCGTTATGTGGACTTATCTAGATTAGATGTTCATCTCCACAACTAGACCAATTAGTCATATTAATGGAATTATCTTTGATATGACAAGAAATGCCGTTATGGCCAAATATTCCGACCAGGACATTATGTCGTTTAGTGGCCCTATATTTTAACATGTTGGTTTCATACATATTACTTGTGTTATTCGGAGAGAGAACGTTTTCATATGAGGAAAACAAATATTCGAAGTAAAAAATGAAAATGAAAAAAAATAAAAATAAAAAATCATACTTTAACCAGTCTCATTCACAATTTGAAGTCTCCTTTTCTTTTCTTTGACTGCTCTTTTTTTTTTTTTTTTAATTCAAGTAGGTATGTAACATGATATAAAAGTCTAATGTAAATAATATGAAATTTCATACCGTTTTACACAAAATAGAGGGTTAACTGTAAATATACCTTTAAATGCCATTGATCAAGTTAAAATAGGTATTGATGTACATATCTCTACATGTTGCTAAAACTCTATATTGTTGCTGTGATGATTGTGTCGATGATTTTAGGGTTTTAGTAAACATATACATGTCTTTCAAAGTAATATGAAGGTGAAAGTAGGCTTTGATAGTTTTAAGTATTTATTTCAACTTAGGTCAATAGTTTTGGAGGCGTATTTATAATTCACCAAAAATAATATATATTTGGTTCTTTCCAATTCTTTTAGGTTGCATCTAAATACCTATTTGGCTTTTCTACGTAAAGTAGCTCTTGACACGAGCTTTGGGTTCCTTATAGCCATATCTAATGCGACGATGAAACTGGATGTAATGGTCAAATTGCTCATATCATATGAGTATTGAATTTACATTGAACTGATTTGAAGGTTTAATCTTCAGATTATTACTCTTAACACCGAGATCGTGTGATATATGGCCTATAAGCATTTAGAAGCTATTATCCTATAGTAAGATTATTTGTACTAAAGAGAATATTTATCGATGCACTTCTGGTTAAAGGAATTATGAAAGATCCATATTTCATAATTATCCAACCTTTTTCAATCTTTAACTGAGGAAAAAACATTTAATAGTACTATTTGGATAAATGAAATATAAGTATTGATTGAAAGTGCATGATATCGAGGAACAAAAATTCATTAGTACTGGGATGATGGCCTTCAATAGAACTTAACTAATTCCAAGATTGAGAATCGGCACTATGTTGTCTTGTAGCAATGTCATTAGCCTACAGCTAATGATGTTCTCCATCGAAGAAAAGAGAAAAAAAAAAAAAAAAACTATGTAAATACATGAGTAAATTAAATATGGATAGTGAGACTCGAACCATTATTAAAATTATATAGACATCCTAACTTTTAAAATGAGATACTTATACCAAAAAAAATTGATAGTATAAAATTTTTCCTTAAGTATATTACAATATCTGCCTTTTGTGTAAATATAAAATTATAAATTTTTATGCCCAATTCATTACTCGATTTGGATATTTTCCAACTTAAGGTTTGATAATTTAATAATTAATAAGGATCAATTAGGTTATTTGTATGCCTAAGAAATAATTATAGTTTTCTATCATACGAAAGTTTGACTTGATATTGTTTTTTTTTTTTCTTTCCATTTACATCATTTTCTTACTTTGAAAGAGGAGAGAATTGAATTTGGTCTTATTTCATTGGAAATCAGTGTTCATGCCATTAAAATATAATGACATTAATGATTTGATATTGTTTAAAGAGAAATTTTACAGTATTATTATTTCTAAAGGGTGTAGATGCACAAATTTAAAATTTTGAGGTGTGTAATGGTTTAAATAGTTGTTATAGGTGTGCTCTCATTATCTATCCAATCAAAATAGAAGATCTTGAAACAAGTGGTGAGAACTGATGAAGATGATTTTGATGCATTTATCACTAAGAATTTGAATTAAAGTATGAAATAGATAAGGAAGATAGGCCCGACCACCACATATAGTCATTTTGTCTAATCTTTGAAATGTATTAATAATTAATAGGGAAAGTGTGGATGGTGTCTTACGGTACTTGTCAAGAAATTAAATAGCATGAAATTTATTTTTTTTATACACTTTTATTTATTAATAACTAAAATAATCAATATTTAAAAATATGCTAAAATTTTCTTAAATCCATTAATACATGCTGCTATTGACCCTTTAAGTGAGCTGAAATAATATTTCCATAATGTTGGAGGGGGTTTTGGATTCTCTATTTTTCTTATCTTAATTTATAAATTAATAGTTAAAATTATTTAAAATTTTAGAATATTTTATGATATTACTATAACGTTATTATTATTATTTCTTTTCCGATTTTGACTATTAACTAGGCTTACAATATTTTAAGATAATAAATTAATAAAAAAGGAATAAAATGAATTCAACGGATGCAATTTCCTTGGATGGAATGCCAAGTGCAATCCAAGTGCGTATATATGGCCAAAAAGAAAAAAGTACAGATATGTTTTTCAGGAGATCTTGTTTACAAAGTGGGGAGATGTGTAGCTGGTACTTTTTCGTAATGGTGAGCAGGAAAAGAATCATGAGGATCTTCAAAGTTAGGTGATTATAAGCCCGGGATGAATTATTATATTTACATGGTTGATACGTTTTGGCGCCCCATACATGAATACAATACATCCATTATTAATCCAATTAATTAATAATGTATATATTTCCTTGCATTGTCAAGAGCGCTAGGATGTCTGCAGAAGATTAAGGATAGAAAATGGAAAAATTATATCGCTACTATGAATACAATAGAAATTTATATTCTAATATTTACTTATTCTTATATTTATTTCATTTCTTTAATTGTAATATTAAAATGGGATTATAATAATAAAAAAAATCAATATAGCCCTATTTGGATTTTTTAAAAATTAACAAAAGTTATTTAATTTTTCTTACTAATTGAAGGCATCGTTGTCCTATTACTCAACTTTTTATTCTATGTATAAAGCCAATAAGTAATTTTACCTTACAAAAGGTAAGAATTATTCTCAATAAAGATTAAAGACTGTAAATAAATCGAGTTACTCGCGACTTTAGCTCGATTAATAAATAAGTTAAAATTCGTTTACTTAAACGAGCTGAGCTTAAACTATAGTTCAGACTCATAAGTTTGCTCATTTAAGCTTGTAAGTTGATTCATATAGAATCATAGGTATATTTACAAATTTTATATATATTACAAATATTTTATATTATTAAAATCTAAAAGTTAATATCTATATAATATATAATCTAATCCTTATTTATTATTTGTTAATCTATTTATTTATATATTTATTAATTTTTTATACTTTGGCTTATTAATAAACTGGAGATCAGTTTGTTTTAGGCTCAGTTCGATTTAAACTCGATTAATAAATGAAGTGAATTTGAACTTAAGAAAAATCTCGTTTATCTAAACGAGATAAGCTCGAGCCTTAATTTTAGGTTTAATAAAAAGCTTGACTCAAGCTCAAGTTTGATAATTTAAAAAAAAACCTGAGTCCGAACATTTTAGAAGCTCATCTTGACTTGGTTTATTATAAATATTATATAAAAGAATATCAAGAATAAAATTTGTAAACTGATTTTTAAATAAACAAGCTAATAAATAGTTTTCCGAAAACAATTAGCCTAATTCGCTTTATGGGTGTTCATGCATGTTATAATGCCAAATGCTTTAAAATAAAAAATACACTAATAAGACAACTTCAAACGACCTTTTTAAGTGTCCCCACAAGAGTGGCTATACCATGAACGCTTGAAGACAACCGTAACTATTATTTTAATTTATTAGAGGGTGCTAAAATTTATGAAGGGATTCTTTTTATTATATATTTGTACAGTAAAAAATTATATTAATTGAGCCTATAGCACTTCTTTCCTTCATTAACCATTTCCCAATTTATTGAAAATATTAAGGTCAATTATTATTATAATATTTGTGAATGTAATTTTTAAATAGTCTCTAAAGGGGGCATTTCTTAACACGCTATAAAGTAAAAATAGGTGCATCTTTTTCATTTTTTTTCTTATACACATAGATGAAGATACTTTTGTATGTAGAGCTGGGTAAAGGCTGGTTTTGAATCGTGAACCAATCTAGGTAGACCTTGAATCTGCTTGGCTTGAAAGTGGATAGGCCGAACTGTAGGGTTTTAAGGGTCTAGGCGGTTTAAGAGAGCGAAATCGTTAGGTTGACCTGTGGTAGGTTGGTCTGACCAACTGGTTTACTTTCTTAAAAAAAAGTAAGAAAGAGAAAGAGAAAATAGAGGTCATTAAGTCGAAAAAAATAATTTGATAATATCTAATAAGTCATTGTATATCAAATTTACTTTATTTGAAATGGTGAAGGATAATTTTTTTTTAAAAATAATACTATCAAACTAATGATGAATGACTAATTATAAGTTAATTATGTATTAATTATAGATAGAAAATTCAATTTCAGTTAATATAAGTTATTTTTGTAAAACTTATCAAATGTTAAGGATTTGAATATGAGACAAAAATAAAATTTAAGAGAAAAAAATAAAAAAAAGAGAGAGAAGGAGATCATATTATTAAAAATTATTAATGTATTAAAAATATAAATTAATAAAAACAATAAAAAATTAAATATTAAAAAAAACTGTTCAAAAGTCTTGAACTTGCCCTTGAACCATCGGCCATAGTGAACCGGCTCGGAATTACCAGCTTATGGGCTAATCACGATTCACTGTATCATTGACTTGTAAACTGGCAGTTCAGGGCTGGTTCGACACGGTACTCACCACTACTTGTATGTTTCATTTCATTTTTTTCTTTTTTTCTTTTAGTTTTATAAACAGAGATGTATTAAAAATTTGATGGAAGATAAAGTTACACTTACAAAACTTACGGTAAATGTAGAGATGTGCAAATAGATTGAACGATCTAACTCAATTGATCACATGAAGATTAAGAATTTAGTGGGCTAGCTATTGCGGCTTGTTTAATAAATAAGCTAAAATTTTTAGCCTATCCTGACTTACCACACGTTAGTGATTAAATGGCCATTCCTTTAACCTAGCTCAATGACCTTGTTTATGCATTTTGGTAGGTTGGATTAGCGTTAACCTACTAATTTACTACGAATAAACATTCTACAACTAATAACACCAGGGGATGAATAAATAAAAAATCCTCATACAAATCACATTCAATATCTAAGAATCAAATTCAATTAAAGAAATGATTTCGATAACTCCTTACCCCAAAAAAAAAAAAAAAATTTCTACGAGTAAGCTTTCTTACAATGCCCTAAAACAGTACACATCCTAATCGTAAAACACTACCTACAAATAAATTAATCGAATAGAACGCTCAATGGATAAACTATTACACAAGGATGTCCATTTCTAGACACAAAAAGTTCTTAAGTGGATCAAAGTTTTTCTCCCTAATATGTTTTTTTAAACGAGTTAAACGGCTTCGTCCACGACATCCAACTTATTCATATCTCTTTACGTAAACGGTCTTGTAATACGAAGTTAAGAAAAGCTACACAACATTAATATTTTTCTTATCCTATATATAGAGTTGGATGTGGTTAGGACCACCCAAACTAAAGCGAATTGAATCAAATTGCACTAAATTGTAAATACAGTACTTTTATGTTTCTGTTCAGTTTGAAGAAGGTCTGCACGATTTATGGTTCAGTTTGAGGGGCCAAGTCGAATAGAATCACTTGAATTTGATTAAAACCTTTCTTATTAGAAAATAAAAATATGCAACATTTTTTTGGTTTTGAATCTTGTCAATATTTCAGTTTCACCTTATTTACCTTTTTTTTTATTGGGATTATTTATTTTATTCTTAACTTTTATAATCGCTTACTTTCCTTTACTATTGTCTCTCATATCCAGTTGATTCACACGAGTTCACTTTGTTTAAGATACAATATTATTGTGAAATAATATTGTGATTTTTATTTTTGTATAATGTAGCTTAATTTAGACATTAATAATGTTGGGTTAAAACTTTGATAACTATTAATAATTTTAAAACGAAATGCTACTTTTAAAATGTAGTTCAAACTAAATCATGGTTCGATTCAAAATTCTAAATCGTTAAAAATAAGGGTATAAATGAGAGAAGCTTACTTAGAAGTTATTTGAGTTTTACTCGGCATTTACTTGAATTCGATTCGACTACAGTTAAGTTGAACTTGAGTTACTCGTGGTGAGCTTAAGTTTATCGAGTCGAGTTTGAGTATTTTATCAAGTCGAGTTCGAGTTTTGTAATACTTGGCTCGATAAGTTCGTGAGTGTAATTGAACTCAAGTCGAGTTTAAATATTAGTTAAGTTTGAGTTGAGTTTAAATATTATTATTATTTTAATCAAAATTATGACATTTATTAAGATTATTGAGTTGAGTTCAAGCTTTATTTTGAGCTAAGTTTGAACTTTATAAATTAAAGCTTGATCGAGTTTGAATCAAGTTTAAACTTCGAGTTTTTTCATTCGAGTCGAGTTCAAATTTAATATTATATTATTTTGATTTAACTCATTTATAACTCTAATTAAAAGTAGTTTGATTCGTTAAGTGTTTAGACCGAATCGTTTTAAATACGGTTTGGTTCATAAATGTAACTTTAAACACCTCTAAATGTGAACCACGTTTCCTGCAAGACTGTTGTCTGAGTGGCTTGGACCAGTCCAATTTGTTATCTGATTTCACGGCAATTAAAATCTGCGATTTTGAAACCTAACCAGACATGGTAAATGTGCTTTTTAAGAAAGGAGGGAATTAATATTCCGTTTTCTAGGTGTTATTATGGAACTTGAGAATTTTCTCTGCTTCGTGGACTGAAACTACTAGATAATAGAATGGAAGTGGCCTTCTTCTAAAAAGAAGACCATGCAAAATCATTGCTCTTATACGCGAAACACAAGTGGCATATGCAAATGTCATGTCGTGCCCGTAGACAAAATATATTCGTTACTAAAATGAATGGGAAATATTACATTTGCGAAAAATTTAAGAATAGGGTTAGATCGACTAAGGATTTGGCTTACAAATAGCTATTATCTTAGGAAAAAAGTTTTAATGTAAGTATCAACGAATTTGAATGTGTGGTAATATAAATAGCATTTTTTTTAGAAAAAATAAATCTGCTATTGATACTAAGTGTTTGAATATAATTGATACTTATATCCAATGAATCCTCTTTTAATGGGTATTATTTAGAAATAATAAAAATATGGATTCATTGATTAGTTTGAATGTATAGATAACATCGGATATTATAACTACTCTAATGTTTGGTTTATCGAAATAGTATACGATAAAATTACTAAGATATCCTATTTTATTTAAAAGTTATTGAAAAAATATATATACGCTTTTTACCAATTTCAATTACTGGCTATAAAATAAATTCCCGATTGAATAATGAAACTTGAAAATGACAAATTATCCATAGAGGAAATAATCCTATTTCCCTAAATAAATTAGTATTGCATTACTTGATTTAGGATACAATTTAGAAATAACATACATATCTAAATGATAATACATAGCACGTAGATCACATAAAAATCTTGAAACAAAATCATGAAGAATTTTAGCCATCTTTTAACAATTACATAATAGATACTTTTAACGGACCGTGTTTCTTGTAAAAAAATAGAAATTTCAATGGACCTAGCAATTAGTGTCAGCATCCAACAGCTGATGTTCATTTTTGCTAAATATATTGCTACGACTCACTATGGTGAAAAGCAAAAAGCAAATATCACTAATCTTACTTTTTTAATGTCAACTTGCAACATTAGTTACTTTTCCTAATTTTGGATCTTTCGTAATTACTTAGGAATTTCAATAACGTTATTGATAGGACAATGCGATTCGATAAGAAAAGCATTTTGGTTTCATTATGGAGGGATTTAAAATTATCATGTTTGTTTTGTTCTCTGTGGTGGGAATATTCTCAGCCATGCTTCAACATTACGAGCAAAAACGAATCGGTGTATCAAAAGCAATTGTTGATTAGGAATAATAATCCAAGATCCAACGAACAAGACAATTGCTTTGCTATTAAAAAAATAAAAAAGAAAAACGAAAAAGAGGAGTGACATAAAACATGGACCACTTAAAAAGAAATGTCTAAAGTTGCATGTCTACCTAGTAAAATTGATCAGATAATATGACCGAAATAGCCTAGGGGACCTATATAATATAAACCTGGAGAGGGTCCCTTCCTCCAAGAAATATAATATATGTAGCCAATAGATTGAGTTGGAAACAAAAGATATCTAAAACATCATAGGAAAAAATTAAAGGTAAATGATAAGTACATTGTATAAGTTATTGATGAAATATAGATGCATCTTTTATACTCTCCAAATGCGGATTTATCTTTTCATAACTTTTGAAAATAGGTAGATACTCACAAAATCCTCTCTTAAATTTAAAATTTTTCTCTATTTACGTTACTTTTACCAATAGTTTTTAGGTTTTAGCAATAGCCTACTTAGGAGTTATTTACAAATTTTCAAAAATAATGAAATGGTATAACTACGGTTTAGCAGTTTAGGGTCTATCTATAATTGATTAATAGGTTAAAAGGTGTATTTACAATTGTCCCAAAAGTTTACTCTTCTTATACTATAGGGAGAATCATAAATATATCTCTTAAATTATTCATTACGTGTAAAGAAACTCCTAAAACTTTCAAAATAGGTTAAATGCGTCAGAAAAAAAAAAGAGGGAAAACTCAACCTTAGCATACTTTTGAAATAGACTAAATGAGTTAATGTACAGACTAAAGGCATAAGTGATATAAACAAATCTATTCAGATTAGCCTACTTTAATATATGGATTAGATAGACTAGGTTTATATGACTTAATTTTTTAAAATGGATAAAAAAAGACTTAGATCTAACTTGTTCCTTAAATAGGTTGAACGGGTTAGCTTATAAGTTAATACCCACTTATACATCTTTAATTTTGCTTTTCTATAATAATTTTTTGAAATGTGTAAATAGTCATTTATAGTGAAGTGGAAACTACTAAAATAAAGAAAAATTTATCGTGAACTGCTTGTATGATAATGGACGTATTTTCGATTGGAAGGGCAATTGAAACAATATATTGGTTAAAAGTTAAATTTTAAAAAGACAAATCAAGACCTATCTCGTTTGCTTTAATATTATATATTAATACTTTTTGAGCTTAAAGAAAAATAAAATAAAGGAAATTGGGACATGTCCATTATTAATAGTAAACAAAGATTAAGCAAACATGAAAAGTAAAGAAGTAAACTGAATATGATGACCTACAATAGAAAGAAACATAAATCAAATTTATTTTGGAATAAATTGCAAACACATTATATAAATTATTAATCAAATGCAGGTAGGTTCTCCAAACTCCCGTAATATGTATTAACATCCCAAAACTTTTGAAAAACTCTCAGACCAATGGCTATTTATCATCCTTTAGTGACACTTATTGGGTTCCTGCGACCGTCTAAAGATCATTTTTCACATTTCAAAAGCCATAAAGATATGACGTTATTCTTTGAAATTCAATGGATTTATGCCCACCTCAATGATAGCTTACAAGGTATATGGTATTTGTAATTATCTCTTTATTTCTTACACAAAATTTTAGGAAGAACATAAGAAAACATGGATTGATCATAAATGAAAACAAATGTAGATTAAATATTTTGTGATATTTTGAAAGGACCCGAAACTATGGTAATAAGGAGAAAATTATTACTTAATATATAATTCTCTAAAAACTTTTGTTAATTTTGCGTTGCATGAACATATGGAAAAAGGAGCTTCGGTTGCATTTTAACCGTCAAAAGATTTTTACCCTAGCGGGTAGTTATATATATTTCATATCATCTTATATTATTTATATATATGTGGAGTAATTACTTTACCAGGGATTTATGGAGAGTATCTTTTACCGTAAATGATTGCCTTGCTGCAGCAACTTGCTTGCATATCGGCCCGACCTCTCCACGTTTATGCCACGTGAACAGCATAAGCATGCATGAAATATATTATGAATGTTTTTGCTGCATTCTAATAAGAAAAATGTCGTCTCTCTTGTTTATCACTATCTCATGAGAGAACAAAATGAAAAAGAAGCGATCCGCCCAAGTGGGTTTATGTAGAGGAGGGTGACCCTACAAAAGACCACATATCGGTCTATCGAAAAACAAGAGGCTAATAATAAGCAACTATTAGCTCGGTCGATATGATCAGTACCAAAAAAAAAAAAATCCTTTTTTTCTCTTTCTTTTTACAACTCTTTAGATAAAAAATAGTGAATAAATCAAGCTAATAAATACAAATGAGCTGATTAACCATTTTGATCCAAAAGTTACAATCTTATATTATCAAGATATTCAATACCATGGTTTTATAAACTAGTACAACAATATTTTATAACAGACACTTAATCATGAGATATTATAATTTTATCTTTTAAATATGCGACATTTTTATTGTTAGACTTTATAATTGGGTTTAGTTTTTCTCTCATTTCAATGTATGATTTGGATTGCCTACTATTTGTGGATTATCTTGGAAGTATATTAGGGGTCATGATATTGATGACACTCTTCCTCCTTAGATCTCTTCTCTATATCGGAGCCAGATCTGAATTATCCATCTGCTAGTAGGGGACCGATTCTGATATTATTTATAACGTTCCAAACAAAAAATAGTAAATAAATAAGCTAACAAATATTAATGCATTTATTTTAGTTATTTGACCAAAAAGTTATAATTATATGTTATCAAGGTATTTAGCATTATGACCTTCTAAACAAGTATGTATATTAAACACATCTTGAGCAAAATTCATGATAAACAAAGTCAAATTATGTTTGTTTGTGGATTAGAATGGTTAACTGATGATCAGCATCAAAGATGGCTATGTAGTGGCCACCAAATATATGATCCCTACAAAGGTGAAACGAGTAAAATAATTGAAAAAAACTAAAAAAAAGGAAATAAATTTGGAAAGAGGAAAAGCGAGAGAGGAGAGAACATATTTTTTTATCCACAATGCATATAGGGAAGGAGAAGGAAATTATAGTTTTCATAGTTTCAGTTAAAATCGGTGAGTAAGATCGGCGAAATTTCAGTAGTATGTTAGAAAATTGGCCAGCATTTTGCTCGCTTTGTTTTTGTCTTTGACATATGGCTTATAGAGCGGTGAAATTTCACTGCTTAGCCAATGCGTCCTCCGCATGGCTTATAGGTGGTGATTATTTTGTCCGCTTAACACAATAGCAAAAGAAAAAAACAAAAGAAATCATTGTTTAGCTCCTATTTCAACACTTTGACTCGTTGGTTGTTTCAAAATTTATAGAAGTGCGGTGATGAGCCCACTAAAAAAGACTTACTATTATCAATTATTAGTTATACAATTCGAATCTACTACACGCTAAAAGCATTTGTGCATTATATACAAAATTTGCTAGAAACTGAATCGATATGATCGCGATTTGTTTTGCATTTGAGGATATTGATATATAGTGCTAAAGCTAGATAGAGATTCAATAGCATAAGATTTTATGTTTTTCTTAGTGTCGTTTTTCAATATACAAGTAAGAGAGATTGGGGGAATTTCTCACATAAATAATGTGTTTGGACCCTTAAGTTTCTGACATCCATTAACTTTGATGTTGTTCCCACATATTGGAGGACCTAAAATGAAAGGCGTATATTGTATGATAAGATTAATTTTACATATAGTCTATTTGCATAAGGAACATATATTATCATTTTATATTCAGACTTTTTCATCTAAACATGTAAAAAAGAAAAAAGAAAAATATTTATTCTGTAGATGCATGGAATCTTCATTGCCTATTCCTATATTCTCTCACAGCAGTTTTGAATTTAATGCCATTTGGATGGTGTGATGTGAAATGTTTAGAGAATTATTAGACATGATATTTATGAAATGTAGCATGGTGTGTTCAATTGGAAACCACAATAAAAATATAAACCACAAAAAGGGAATTAGAGCCTCTTGCATTTTTCATGTCTATGAATCTAAGGGCAAAAAAAATAAAAATAAAAATGAAAGCTAGATATAGGGGAGGAGATTTTATTTCAAATCAAGAAATACAAAAACTGTTGGACAGCCCTTAAATGCACCTCAAAATTGTTGCTTCAAGAAGTTTTAGATGAGCCCCACTAGGGTTTATTGTGGGACAAAGAGAAGCACAAATATAACCACAAACCACCAAAATAAACTTTACCACTTTCATGGAAATGATCAAATATACAAGTGAAAGGTATGGCACCACTAGCCCAACTATAGAAAACCAAATGCATTAATTATTATTTTATTAATTTTATTTTATTTTTTCATATGACGACAATACCATCCACATGTGTTACCGAAATATGTATTTGTCTTCTTATTCAAAATATATATATATATATAAATATGAGATGATAAAAAACCTATAACACCCGTATAAGTAACATAGAGGCCAAGGGTTTTGAAGAGAAGTTACCCTAATTTTGTAAGGGCAAGTGGAAAGTCCAATTTGGACTCATATAACTGATGGTGGGTATTGCTGTCCTGGTGTGGTGGTTATTATTGCCAATGTAAAGGGATGTTGATACAGATGTTTTTCTACTCGAGGACAAGACAAGGGCACATGGAGAGAGAGTGTAGGAGGGGTCTTTCTGCTTCCATAGAATTCGAGCCCTTTGGTTTTAATATGATAGATGTATGTATATATTATGCATATTTTTTTATGTTACTTTAATTGCAAAAATTTTGTAAGTTTCAAGCTAGGCGAAGTACATTCTGCGGAGAAAGTTGATACTTTAGGATTTATAGTAAATTTTAAATATACATCCTCATGTATATGTACACTTAAATCTTATTTTTCACCTGTAATATTTAAATCACTAAATGTTAGAAAATGTACTATCTAATTCTAAATAACTATTTTTTCGCTTAATATTAGGGGAAAAAAATATTAAGCATATCAAAATAATAAAAATGTATAGTAAAAAAAAAAGGATTTTTCGTTATTCTTGTGCTCATATAAGGGTTTGACAACATATTTTTAAAATTTTAAGGGTCTTAAACATATATTATATAGTTATAAAGAAATATATTTTTGATTTACCCAACCTTTTAATGGCATATCATACCCCGGACCATGGATTAGTGGATAGATAGTTCATTATTTTAATGCTTAGCCATTGGTTTTGAGAGGTTAAGATGGGTTTAAGTTTATTTCCTTCCCTGGTGTTACATGGTTTATAGAGGACAATTTGGTCCTTTTCGTTTTATTGTTCTTTCTATTATCCAATAGAAACCTCATTCTCCTTTCATTCATTGTCTTTTTCCTAAAAATTTACTATATATACCCTTGAAATATTTTGCACTTAAATCTCAAACTCAAAAACTACAACTCTCTCTCTCTCCCCCTCTCTCTCTCTAACCAACGCAACACCCACACCCCACTTTGTCACTTTCCTTCACATCCATCTCTATTTAAAGCTTAGTACTTCTCTCTCTCTCCCACAAACACTCATACACACACACATACACACACATACACATTCCCATAAATCCTATGTTTTTTTGCATATCCAAGTACAAACCGCTGGCCTTTTTCTATAAGTAAGCTGTTCCTCAGCATATAAGCCCAAAGTCCAGCATCCCCTCTTCTAAAATCCTCTCTCTTTTTTTTTTTTATTTCCTAACTCAACTTTGTTTATTTTATTTACTTCCAATATGCCTTCAAGAATATCCGATGCCTTTAGGGCACACCCCATGTATCTCCACCAAAAGCACTTGGACTTTAATTCAATAAAGGAACTGCCTGAATCATATGCATGGTCACAACATGATGATCATAATTCCATCCTTACATCATCATCAAAAAGTCATGAGTCCGTGCCTATCATTGATCTTAACCAACCAAATGCAATAGCACTCATAGGCCATGCATGCAAAACATGGGGTGTATTCCAAGTCATCAACCATGGCATTCCAATAGACCTCCTTAAACATATTGAATCCGCCGGTAGGAGTCTTTTCTCTCTGCCGATGCAACAAAAACTCAAGGCGGCACGGTCGCCAGACGGCGTCTCCGGCTATGGTGTTGCGCGAATCGCTTCGTTTTTTCCCAAGTTAATGTGGTCAGAAGGTTTTACTATAGTTGGTCCTCCACAAGAACATGCTCGCCAACTTTGGCCTCAAGGATACAACAAATTCTGGTACTTGATTACACGAAACATGCACGTGCAATAAGCTTATTTAATTAATCAATTGCTTTCAATTTTCTCCGTAGGTTGTCGTAATGTTATTTTCTTTTTTCATATTATTAGTGACACACACTACAAAGTTGATCGTGGAATGATTTTTCTTTATTTTTTTAATTATGCAATCAGCAAAAATCTCAATGGAATCCATGGCCCACAAAAAGTCGATTCAAATTCTAAAAGAATAGGAAATTCGAAAATTTTAGATGAAATTAAGTTATAAACTATTTATTCTTAATTATTTATTACATAATAAACTCATTTACCATTTTCCTTTGGTGCCTATATTGTGTTTTAATTGAAGTTTTCTTTTTTTTGTTTTTGTTTTGATTTAGTGACGTTATCGAGGAATACAAGAAAGAGATGAAACAACTAGCAGGGAAATTAATGTGGCTAATGTTGGGATCGTTAGGAATAAGCAAAGGAGACATCAAATGGGCCGGGCCGAAAAGGGATTTTTGGGGGGCCTGTGATGCTTTACAATTGAACTCATACCCGGCATGCCCGGACCCGGGTCGTGCTATGGGCCTTGCAGCTCACACCGATTCTACACTCCTCACAATCCTATACCAAAACAACACAAGTGGATTGCAGGTCCTAAAGGAAGGAAGTGGGTGGGTCACGGTTCCACCATTACCCGGTGCACTTGTAATCAATGTGGGTGATCTCCTCCACATACTATCCAACGGTCTATATCCTAGTGTACTCCATCGCGCGGTGGTCAACCGGACCCTCCATCGCCTATCCGTCGCATACCTCTATGGACCTCCAAGTCATGTCAAAATCTCACCGCTACCGAAATTAGTTGACCCGGCTCACCCGCCGCTTTATCGGCCCATCACGTGGAGCGAGTACCTTGGAACCAAGGCAAAACATTTCGACAAGGCATTATCTTCGGTTAGGATTTGTGCACCCATCAACGGAGTACAAGATGTAAATGATAAAATAGTAAAAGTAGGGTAAAGTCCGATTACAAAGCTCTTGTATTAGCAATTTTCTTGTTATTTTCTTAATTTTTAATTAGAGGGGAATGTGGATTCATTATTTAGAGAAGACCAACAAGTACCAATTGGAAAGAAATATTGGTTAAATGAGATTAACTAATATCATATCACATTTGGAGATAAAAACAAGAAAGCCCCTATTGTGTATTTTGTCTTTGCATAAAGAAAGATAGATATAAGGGTGGAAAAACCCTAATAATTTAAATATTTAGCTACACGACACAAAAACCGACACCTTTTTTTTGCCCCGGATATGAAGGAAGATCCCCCTTCTAGTGTTCCATGGAATAAGACAATGAACAAGTTAAAATATGGATAAATCATTACATGAGGCTTTGGAAGATTGATAGAGAGAGAGAGCCCAATCATTTCTCGTATATCCACGAACCATTTATCAATAACAAGAGGTCGTCATTGTTGAGCTAAACGTACAATAAAAATTAACTGCCTAAGCTTGTCGCTTTTTTTGTACATCATTTCACTGCCAATCCTATGTGTCCTACCAATTGGTTGTTTTTGGAAGTTTTCTCATGACACAAGTATATACATCATGCAACAGCTCGGAACTATATGCATTAAATAAATAAAGGCAGCCTCTAGCATAAATTCGAAGAGATCATTTTCAGAATTATTAACATTTGGAAGCGAGTGCTGCACCTCTCCCACTGCGCTTCCCTTTTCCATTTTCAAAACACAAGTTTATGGGTCAAGCTAACAACATTAATTAAAGGTGCAATAGTTAACTTTTTAAGGTACATCTACAAGTTTGTAACCATATTAATGTGAATTTGGATCAAAATAGAAATGTCAGGATTTTAACCTCAGATAACCCTTGATTCATGCCATTTTAGCATATTTATAAGTCCAAAGTTTTGAATATGTTATTATATGTGACATGAATCAAGATGACCGAATGAAGGTAGAATGAAGCTAGAGGTTGACCTAGAGTAATGATCCCATAGTCAATTGCGACTTGTTTGTGGTTAACCAACCAAAACCTCATTGTTAATCGACTATAATCTCGCAATCAATTGACCATACACTCTACAATCAACCACTTGCTTATATAATGAGCATTTTTGCTATGGAGTATGTATTTTTTTTTCCTTATTTCCAATATAATTAATATTTTATTTCTTTTGAGTTTTGTGTAAAAAAGGAGTTAAGCAAGGATCAATATTTGCAATTGGGAAAAGGTATATGATTTGTTCGTAGCCTCAAAAACATTTAAAACCCAATATTTAAGGACCTGAAAGAAAGGCTTTAGTAAGTATTAAATAGTATGTGTATATATTTACTAGCAATTATAGACTTCCATTATCACTTGGTGTTTTATTAGGGATGTAAGTGGAATAGGTCTGGAATGAGTTTAACAAAAACTTGAACACATCTTCATACCTTATTGAGTGTCTTGAAACTTGTCCCACACCTATGGTTTCTTATATTTTGTTTCAGAAACTTGCCTAATAAGCCTAATAGGATACTGAAACCTCAAGCCCACCACATGAAAAGAAAGGAAATGGATTACCACTTTCATAACCGTCTCGTTTCTCTATATTTCTTTACATAGAATAAATATTGGGTTTAGTCAAATGAGGAATCCGATATTATCTAATTTTATTTAATGCTTTTCTTAGGTGTCACTTAAGATACTCTAATCTTTTCTTTCTTTTTCTTTTTTTCTTCCCACTGAGTTGTGTAGATGAGTATGACCATACGTGAAAAACCTTTAGTTAAAATAAGAATCTGAAAATCAAGAAAGCCTCAACCATAAACGAATAAAAAGGACAAGACATATCTAGCTTATACTCTGTCGCATATTTCCATATCTATGTGTGGCACAAACTTTGGAAGTGCCAATTATTTTATAGCCCTTAAAGGAACTTCGTGATTATTAATAATAGAAAATGGACGGCTACATTGCCGGAATGTGAGCCTATAGAAACCGTAAGCTGCAAAAACAGAAATCATGTGGTGGTGAAAGATGAAGCTTAAAAGTCGAGTTCCAACATCTGCCAAGTCTCTGATTACTCAAAACGGCTTTTGGCGATCTGCTGCGGACAGTCGCAAAAACAGAAAGGGTTTAATGTTCTCATTTTGTGTTTCAGATGGAATGGGCGCAGTATGTTCCCTATCCTAATCCGTTCCAGGAACTTTCAAGATTTTGTTTCCTACAAAAATGCGTAGACGATTTAGCCTCCGAAATCTCTTTATAAATAGATTCCTATTTGAATATTTTGTCTTATTACAAGGTTATAAATAGTAAAACAATAGAAGAGATAAGGAAAACATTAAAAAGTTAAAATATTATAATTAAAAGGAAAGATTTTTACAAATGTATTCATCAATTTCCAATAATATAAAGTACTAGAAGGATGCTTTCTTCATTCATAAAACAACATTGAAGTACATACTTGACCAAAAAAAAAAAAAAAAGAAGTACAAGTACATATAGTACTAGCAAAATTCATCAAAAGGAATAGATATCTAAAGATTTAATATAAAAATGGAACATTTCTTAGATAAAGATAAGAGATATCGATATAGAAAAACATCCCATGCTATCGTTGAATGAAACTAGGACTCTTATTAGAAATATCTCAAATTGAGATAATAAACAAAATAAAAAACAAAAACAATTGAAAAAGAAACCTATAATTGAAAATATAATTCTATCATAACTTTTATTTGTTCATAGAGGAAAAGTTACAAACCTTTAGATCTAAATTAAAATGTCATCTTATTGTAGTAATCATGTAGTAGAAATAGTTGTTACATTGGTTGAGTTGAGGCGATAACCACAATAAAATGTTTGCTGACTCTAGAATTTCTTGGGGCAAAAAAGCCCAAGAGAGAAGCCATATTTGTTTAGAAGTTTTATCATCTACCTTATCCTATAGTACAGATTCTTAAAATTTGAAACTAAAACCTATCTTAATACAAAGTGTGTTTATAATTTGATTCTACTTGGTTTGAGGCTCCAATTTATTAGAACCACATTCCAAGCGATTTAGTTCAAATTTCTAGTGAACCAAATCACTTTTTAGCAGTTTAGGATTTTGAAACAAACTATATTGATTGTAGTTTGGTTAGTTCGAATTTGTTTTGATTCCTGTATCATAATCTAATTGTTTTTGAATGGTTGTTCTAATAGTATCACTAGGATGAACATAGATTTAATAAAAGTATATTAGACAAACTAAAATAGATGTAGAGATTATTGAGATTATTTACCTTGCCATGTGTACATTAATTATTTGTATAGATTGCTAACTGTAAGATAAGCTAGACAAATTGTATTAGTTTTTTTTTGTTATGCAATAGTATAAATAGGCAATTAAACAATTAGGAAGTTGAAGAAATTTGTAGAACTTGAGTTCTCTTTCTCTGTATTTTTCGAGCTTTGTTCAACATTAATGATGGATAATTTTCATATCTCTTCCTTCTCTAAACTTTACATGGTATCAAAGCTACAAGTATTTTGTTTTTGACTTTGTTTCAATTTTCTTAATCAAGTTCATAATTAGTTTTTTGTGCTACTTACTGCTTCTCATATTCAATATGGATAATGTAGTAGATTCATCGATTAATGATTGTTTGTATTTAAGTGCTTTGGATAGCCTTAGGATGACAATAGGAAGTGCAATTTTTTATGGAAAGAATTATCTTGCATGGAGTAAAGTCATGAAATTAGGATTAGGAGAAAAAGTAACACTAGGTTCCATTGATGGCACTCTAAGAAAACCTTTAGATACTTCTCTTAATCTTAATTACTAGATTTGATGTGATTACATGATTAGATGCTAGTTATTAAACTTGATCATTAGTGAATTAGCTTAAGCTTTTCTTTATACTCAATTAGCATTCGAGCTATGGACTAAAGCAATAAAGCATTATGGTATTGCCTATGGTCCACTTGTATTCCAACTTCAATATGAATTTTGTGGTTTGAAACCAAACAATATGTCTATTGGTTGCTATTACAATAGAATGAAGAAATTATAGAAGCTTTAAGTTGCTATCCAACTTGTGAGTATGGTCAAATGTCGTTTTGCACTTGCGGATTAAAATAAAAGATTGCAGATTTTGAATCAAACATGAAGCTTATGCAGTTTATGATGGGTCTTAATGAAGTGTATGATTTAGTGAGTAGTTAGATTCTAACAATGGATTCATTGGCCACCATCAATAAGGCGTTTTATTTGCTTTAATGGATAAAGAAGTAAAGAGAGGTAACTTCTGTGATGACCTTTGATGTGAATGCATTAGCCTTTATGATAAGGAAAACAAATAGTATCAATTCTAGTGTAGGCCAAAAGAAATTTAGAGGATTAAACAATAAGTTATTTTGTAAGTATTGTAAAGGGGACATACACATAGTAGACTCATGTTTCCAATTGATAAGGTACCCTGATTGGTACAAAGGGAAGAGGATTGTGAAAGGGAAGCAAGGTTGTAGAGGTTTGCATCTTTTTGTTCATTTAGTGCAGTAGTAGATATTCCTCTCGATATATCTAGAAATTGAAATTTTGCATCATAGAATAGCCTCAAAAACTGTAGCAATAATGTTAATGTAAACAAGTTGTGTGTTGATAAAGGGTTGATTGAAGCAATATGTAGTAAGGTCAAAATCGGAATTGTGTAGTGGCTAATATTGTGGTATTTGTAGGTATTCCTAAACCTATTTACACTTGTTTCAATGCTGAGTAATAATTTGAATTCATGATTATAGATACAGGCGCTAGTGGTCACATGATACCTTACTACATTCTATTGCATAACATTTGAATGTTATCACCACCTTACAATTTAAATTACCAGATGGACATTTAATCACCATTGATAGAGTTGGATCTATCAATATTAATGCTAATTTGGTACTAGAAAATGTGTTGTTTGTACCCCAATTCACTCATAGCTTGCTTTCTATTCATAAGCTTGTTTCTAACCAAAACCTTATTCTTATATTTGATTCTTTGACCTGTTCTTTCTAAGACCATAATAACTCTAAACAAGTAGCTAAAGCATCAATAGTCATTAAGCTATATGTTCTTTCTAAAAGTAGTAATGTTCTTCATTCTTCCTCTTACAAGTCAAATAATTGTAAGAATCATGTATTCATCTCTTACATAATTGATTAGGTCATATACCAGTTTTTAAGTTGAAACATTTGAATGTATACAAAAATATGAACTTGCAAGACTTTGTGTGTAGTACTTGTCATGAAGCCAAATTTCATAAGCTTCGTTTTCCAATAAGTCAAATATACACTTTTCTTCCTTTTCCGCTTGTTCATATTGACATTTGGCGTCTATATTATGTCCAACCTATTTCTAGTGCTCGTTATTTTCGAACATATATAGATGCTTATACTAGATTAACTTGGACATATCTCATACATCATAAATCTCAAGCTACTGTTGTGATTGTTTAGTTTCTTCATTATATTGCTAACCATTTTAATGCTATTCTTAAATTCATTAGAATGGATAATGGCTCTAAATTTCTATCTAAAGTTTGTCAATCCATGTTTCATAATCTAGGCATAATACATCAAAAGCCTATGCCATGAACAATACAATAAAATGGGAAAGTAGAATGCAAACACTAACCTCTTTCAAAGATAATTAGAGCTCTACGATTACATGCTTCTTTGCCTAAAGAATTTTGGCGGGAATATTTACTCACAACCACTTATCTTATCAATAAGATGCTTATAGAATCATTGGGATAGAAATTGCCTTATGAGTTGTTAATTAAAACACCCCTAACTTATGATCATTTGAGAGTGGTGGGATGCTTATGTTTTGTTCTTAACCACAATCCTCACAAAGATAAGTTTGACCAAAAGGACTCAAATGTGTTTTCCTAAGCTATGGACATGGTCAAAAAGGTTATCGAGTTTTTAATCTTATGAATAAATGTGTTCTTTTGAGTCGAGAAGTTTTGTCCTATGAAAGCATCTTCCCTTACAAAGGCTCTTCTTTTGATATAGTTTTTGATGTTGCTCCTTCCCAAACACTTTCATTTCCTTCATTCAAAATTTTCCCTATTCATACTGATAGTTAAGTCACACCTGATTAGTTTACTTCCATAAATGTTGCCTTACTACTATTTCATTCGAATTTGCTCCTTTACTTAATCTTCTTGCTTATATAGATGGTATTCACAGGTCTCAACGAGTTAGTAAGCTACCTAGTTAGCTTCATGATTTTGTCACCATTGTTTACATTGCATTAAATGATGCTTCTATTACTTGCATTGCTGTTACTTTTCCTACTTCTTATACTTCCGATCCTTTATTCTCCCCTTACACTTTTTAAGATTATCCTATAGACTACATTACATTGCTAGCTAATAGTCTTGCAACTCATGAATCGAATTCTTACTCACAAGCTATTAATCAAATTGAATGGGTAAATGCTATGCAACAAGAGTTACAAGCTTTTGAACTTAATAATACTTGGGAGCTTACAACTTTATCTAAAGGGAAAAATGCCAAGGTTATAAATGAGTGTATAATATTAAGTATCACCCTGATGGCACAATAGAGAGGCATAAAACTTGTTTAGTAGTTTAGGTATACATACAAAAGGAATGTGAAGATTTTCATGATACCTTCTCTCCTATAGCTAAACTTAGTATTGTTCGTATTCTTGTTACTCTTGTTGTAGCTCAAAATTGGCCTTTGTTTCAAGTTGACATTAATAATGCTAATCTCTACAGTTTTCTAGATGAAGAAATCTATATGACTCCTCTTTAAGGGTATAATAAACACAACTAGGTGAAGTTTGTCGCTTAAAAGTTCCCTTTATGACTTAAAATTAGCCTCTAGGCAATGGAACATTGAGATTTCCAAATTCTTGCTAAGTCTTGGTGATATCCAATCAAAGAATGATTATTCTCTTTTCACATTTCATTCTTCTACTAGTTTTGTAGCTGCTCTATTATATGTTAATAACTTGCTCTTAACTGGTAGTAATGTGGACACGATTCTAGCCTTAAAGCAACAACTTCATGCTAAATCCACTATTAAAGACTTGGGAGCAGCTAGGTTCTTCTTAAGCTTTGAACTTTGTCATACTTAGAAGGGTATCATGATTAATCAACATAAGTTTGTTATGGATTTACTAATTGATGCAAGACTGACCAATTGCAAGCCAACTAAGTTCCCTTTGCCTATGGCTGCTAAATTTGATTTCATTTTTAGTGAAGAATTGTTTGATCATCCATTTTATAGGCACTTGGTAGGCAAGTTATTATATTTATCTTCAACCAGACCTGATATTTCATTTGCTATTCATAGTTTAAGTTAATTTTTGGCAGCATTGTGCATTGTCCATTTGGATGCTCTCTTTCATGTTTTAAAGTATTTGAAGGGCATTAGTGCATTGCTACTTTGGCGTTGTTTTATTTACCCTCTAATTCTTTAACTTAGGCTGTTGTGTCTTCTTAGGTACTGCACTTATCACTTGGAAAACTAAAAAGCAAAGTATAGTTTCTACTGCAAGCATAGAAGCCAAATACCGTTCGCTTGTAGGAGCAACTAAGGAACTTTTATAGACATCATATATACCCAAGGATTTTGGTTTTCTTATCTCCTTACTTGTTTCCGTCTTTTGTAACAACAAATTTGCTTTATTGATTGCTACCCATTTGTGTTTGCATAGTCGCATGAAGCATATCGACATTGATATGCACTTTACTTGTGACAACATTTCTCGTGAATTACTTTAAGCTACTTATGTTCCTTCACATCTATAGTGTGCTGATCTCCTTATTAAAGGTGTTAGGGAACGACGACTCCAATTTTTATTGTCTAAGTAAGTCCTATAATGGTTCTAAATTAAGAGTCCCAGGCCGGGTGGGGGTGGGGGAATGGGATAGGGTGGCTGTAGCATGGGGGTACATGGTTGTAGTGAAATTTAACTTTGCTAGTGCACATTAATTGTTTGAATAGATTGCCAACTATAAATTGAGCTAGACAGATTGTACTAGTTTTGTTTGTTATGCAGTAGTATAAATAGGTTTTTATTAGACAGTTAGGAAGTTGAACGACTTTGTAGAACTTGAGTTCTCTTTCTTTATATTTTTTGAGCTTCATTCAACATCAATGATGGAGAATTTTTAGATCTCTTCCTTCTCTAAACTTGACAATAGAGATAACGTGAAGTTTTGCAACAACTAAGTGTATGATTTCAATTAATTGATGTGATGTTACCTCTACTACTGATGTAGATGTGGACTATTCATTACATCAAGCAATAGAAATGGTGGTGCCATAATGGAGTCTAGGTAAGGCTACGAGCTGTGATCGTGAAGGATTGAGAATAAGAGTTAGGGTTTTGGAGGATTGGCGAATGGAGGCATTAAACTAAGTAAAATGTGAGAACAAATATTGAGATATAGGAATTTCAAATTAGGCGACACGTTATAATAACGTCACATATATGTTTCAATTTTCTTTTAAACAATAAAGTTGTTTTGTTCTTGTTTAATAGTTAGTATGGTTCAATATGACTAGATCATAGTTAAATATTCCTTTTTACAATATGATTTTTGAAGTTTAAGCCAGAGAAAAGCCTATGTTGTTGTAGTAGAATGATAATTTACTTAAGAAGGCTTAAGGTAATATTTTTGGTTCCAAACCCTTCTAAATTATTTGCTTTACTCTTTTATTTTCTTCTTTTCCTTTCATAGTACTTTTTGTCACTCCAATTCAGCCACTTTCTGTTAACATAAGCAATTTTGATAAGATCTATTTAAACTTTTCTTTTGTCATACTTAATAATTAATTTTTTGTAACTCTTTTTTTTTTCAAGTTTTTTGAATTGTTAATTTTAATTTTATTTTTTGTTTAAAGTTGCATTCTTGTATTTCCTATCATGCTTTCATTCTCTTTGTTGCCCATTTTGTCACCTTGCACACTCCCAAACAAATTTAATTAATCATATGAATAGAAAATTTCATGTATATATTGGATATATTTTAACTCTCTACTTATTATATATATTATTAATTGTAAAAGTTTGAAGCCCATTTATATTGTTTAATTAGAATAATTCTAATAGTAGATAACCAAAAAAAGAGAAAATGTAATACTTGATATACTAACTTTATTTTGCGAGTATTATTTGTCTATTGACTTGGATAAGTACGGTATATAAAATATTTTAAAGAAATAGCAACTACCAATAAAGCAAGTAAGATAATCCATAAAATGGTATTAAATTGTCATTACATTTTGAAATAAAAATAGTACATAGTAAATTGGGTTGAAGTTTTAGTCTTGTTGAGTAAAATTTTAGTAGATAATAATCAATTGTAAAGTTGAGAGATTTACCTCAATCACATTGCATGGAGATGGTTAGTAGAACTCCTCTCATAGCGGTTAGCCAACTAGCTAGTCTTCCTTTATATGTGGGTAGTAGCTTTCCCATATGGTCATTGGCCTATAATCAACCCTAGCTTTTAGGTGCTTTTGGGTCATCTCATGACCTTTGGGTAGCTAGGTTTCCTTTTTTTTTTTTTTTGGTTTATTTCAATTTTGTTGATTATTTATTACCTTTATTAATTTGCCTAATTTATCTATATTTAATTATATTATTTATTTAAATTAGTTATTTAGGTTAATCAAGTGCTGCTAAGTGTCAAAAGTGGGTAAAAAGTTAATAATATTAGAAAAAGTTATTATTTTCAAACATTTCTAAATGTTATTCACTTGATTAGAAATTAAAGAAAAAAAAAAGAGAGTATATGGTTCATATTTGCATTTCACATTCAAGTTCGATCAATTATACACTCTTCAATAATTCATACCTCCCTTGGTGATCAATTACTTACATACAATACATATACACACACATTACAGTCTTTTCTTGTCCTTTCACAACGTGCACTGCGAAAGCTTATCATGTTTCCCCCATCAATCCTTTTCATTGAAATATCACCATCTAAAGAAGGCTTGCTGTTAAGCATAAACTTATTATTATTTTCCGAAAAACCAAAGGTAGAACCTTAGGAATTGTACAAAAACTGCCGGTGTTTGGAAATAACCAGTGTCCTTTTCATCATCTGCTTATAGGGTAAAATTTAATGGAAAACATAATAATGCACGAAAAATTCCAAATGAAATGAACCCCAAGTTTGTACGGATTTATGCATCTGAATTATCGGCTGCATGTCAAACGTTAATGTTGGAATCTTAGACAACTTTCTGAGATTTATTTCTCTAATGTAGGGTTTTATCGTTACAAGTGAACAAAATAAGGAGAATTAAACAATACATTATAAAGAGCATGAAATAATATATCTCTATTATATCTCATTTGATATATATAATATTAGATACAAATTTTTATAGTTGGAAAGTTTTAAAAATTTTAAAATTTATTTGTTCACGATATAAATTATAATAAAATTCAATGTTGTAATTTGGAAAATTAGTATAAGGTTATTTTTGAATTAAGATATATTTATCTTATAGTATGTGAAGTGAAGTTTTTATCATGAAATATAGGGTATAAATTTTGAGCATTTATCTGGTATTTTAGAATCTGTTTTGTTAGTATTATAGCTAAATTATACAAACCAATCAAATGACGAAAAGTTTTGCTTAGTTTAATACCATAAAGACTCATCAATCAAATAATACACAGTACTCATTAGACAATCAACTATAATAATTATCATATTATATGTAGAAATTAAGTTGGTTGGATGAAGTTTAGAGATTATTAGGTACTCTATACAATCATAAAGCGCTTATAAAATTTTAAGGTAAAAGTTTATTTACGGCTGTAACACTAGCAATGTCTCATAAATATGAATCTCAGGATGAGCAAAAGATGGAAGCAGCAGAATTGAGAATTCTAAGATGGGTGTATTGTCATATGAGAATGAATAGGATAAGAAACAAGTGTATCAAAAAGAAAGTTGGAACCAACATCTACAAATGAGAAAATGGAGAGAGCACGATTGAGACGTGTGACCATTATGTGGATAGGCCAAATAATAAGATAGATTGAAAATAAGTTAACTTTCTAGTTATGAATAAATGAGATATAATTTGTGATTCGAAAAGAATTTTTCTTATTATAATATTTTTTGAGGAATGGATTTTCGAATTTTATTATGGAGGAATTCTTGCAAGCCCCATTAAAGTTAATTTAGGCTTGAAAAAATAGACTTTAAAGCTAATAATGGGCCTTTTTAAAATTTTAGAGTTTTATTTTAAGATTTTTAGGGATTCTTTTAGTAGTCTTGTACATACGGTTTTTTTTTTTTTTTTTCCTTCTTCTTTTCATTATTAGAAGTTTTAATTTCGTGCAATTTTCATTGACATATGCTGTGTCGGCCATTAGGCCATGTTCGGAAAATGTGATTTAGGAGTACCTTTCAAATATTTTGAAACTTCATAGGTGACTAAAGTAAAACCAGAGCGACAGAGACAAAAAAACAATATGAAGAGAGTTACTCCAAAAACGATATAGTTTTTTTTATATATAAATAGAAATTTGGTCTGTAATAAAATATAAATACTGTATAGCAGTATTGGAATTCATATATGATGCAGCATATAAGATAGGAATAAGGTTTAAATGTTGTTGTATTCTTTTCTCTTTAAGCTTATTCAAAGGTTTAAATTTCCATACATGAGTAGTGCTTAAATTCCATGGAATTAATCAATAATTCAATGGCTGCTAATCACTTCACTTGGTATTTTTCGGATTATTCTAAAAACCTGTAGATTTAGCTGTCGTACATTGCTTATCTCCATTCTTCATCATTAGAAGTCATCAAAATGTAAAGATTGAGAGAACTAAGAATATAGGAAGAAAAGAATTGTTTTAAGAGTCTAACCAGGGAAAATACGTATATAGTCTATAAAAAATATATCATAAACTATGGAACACTTGGTAAAATACCAATTTTAATGGCTGATGTTAGCTTTTCTTTTTTTGGGATGGATACTTCTTGTTAAATATATAGAATTGGAATTGATGAACCAACCTCACACGAAGGCGTTTCTCAAATTTTAAGAAAAAAAGATTAGGTAAGTCGTTGTAGTATAGTGGTAAGTATACCCGCCTGTCACGCGGGTGACCCGGGTTCGATCCCCGGCAGCGGCGATTGAAGATTTTTTGCCTTTTGTCTGGTATTTTCGCTCTACTTCAAGTGTTCTATGGTTAAGATGGAATGGTCCAGAGGACTGCTGGTGCACTGAATATTTTCTCGTCGGATTCACCAAAACTTTAAACCCCTTTTTTTTCTTTTTCTTTTTCTTTTCCTTTTACATAAATAACTTTGAACAACTTTTAATATATTATGAAAATGTACGTATTATTTTATGAGATATTTTAGAAATTATCCGCAGAAGTTTCTGCCAATTACTGTTGAACTGAATTTTTCTTTCCCACCTCTGGTATATCGAAAACTTTAATCAATTTTATTGTCATATACTATGGAAATTATCAAATTAATTTAGTACTTTATCCTGATTTCATCCTTGATATCAAAACGTTAGCATTTGACACGTAAGTATTTAAGATTGCCTATAAAATTAGTAGATAAAATTATATGAAGAGTGTTTGACGAAAAAAAAAAAATTATATGAAGAGTGTTTGACGAAAAATAAAAAATCATATGAAGAGAGTTTTAACGAAAGGGTACTTTTTTTTTTTTTTTAATATCATCATCATCATCATCTAATTTATGCATTATGCTCATTGGAAGATCAACATTTACTGCTAAATTAGGATTTTTGGTATGATTTCACATATTTGATATTAACAATAAATTAAGACTATAGCTAAAAATAACAATATATCCCTTCTTATAGGATATAATTTGACTATTAATTAGGGTTTCACGGACAAAATATGAAAATATGTAATAATAAAAAAAAAAACCAATGAATTGCTGTTTGTATAGTCGTTAGAAGGAATCGCAATTCCTTATTTGAAAACAAAAGAAATTATGTAAAATAGTTATTTTGCCAATTAAACATAGTAATAATTTTTTGATAGAGGAATAATAATTTTATTTCAACCTTATAAAATCAATCATATATATTGTAATATTTGACGCTAGTGTTAAACTTCTATCAAAATCTCTACCTCTCTTAGTTTCCCAATTTCCGTACGACACTCCATCCTCTCAAGGATCTTTCATTAATTCTAAATTCTATTGTTATTTTTTATATAATGCTAATTACAAAAGAAACATATGTATGTTTTCACTTCCAATTGCTATGTTACTTTTTTTTTCCTTTTATTTTCTTTTCTTCTCCTCAATTTGCATAGCTTTATGTTTCTCTGCTTAGAAAACAATACCTATGCATCACACATTAGGCTTGTGTGAATGCATGTGGAAAAAAAAAAAAAAAACCAAGAACTCTACTTTCTTGCATTTCTCTTACTCTAATATTCTTGAGCCATATTTTATTTTCTTTTTTCACCTTATATTTGTTTTTTTTTTAACATATTTTAACATCTAACTAACCACAAGTATATAAAGTGCAAAAAGTTGAAAATAAAGTAAAATAAAATAAATGTGAGAATACGATTATATTTTAAATATTAGGTTTTTTTTTTTTTTTTAAAGTTTGAGTGCCTCAAGTTTAACGGTTAAATGCATTTGTATAATCTTATTTCAATTTCTTAACATATTAAGCATCCCATGTATATGTGCCTAATGCAACACGGTAGGAGAGAGCCTTTTATCATGGGAGACGACTGCAACCTCGTCTTTTAACTATGGTTTCCTAAAATCTGACAGGCCTCCAAGAAAAGAACTCTTGAGCTCTGTTTACAATAAGCTGTCTTCAATCATCTCTTTTCCTTTTTCCTAATCTTTGGTTGTTATTATGGCCAGTGCTTGCATGGGACCACTTGATATATATATATATATATATATATATATATATATATATATTAATCTCACTCAGAAGTGGCCAAAGAGAGACCCCACAAATCTTGCAAATTTGGAACCATCATATGCTAATCAACCTAGACAAGTGAACAACTTAGAAACAAAAATTTCAGCAATCTTAAGGAGATTCTTTGCAGTTATAAGATCCCTATCATTTGTTGTATATCACCAATCCAATCACTTACTTATCCTAAATATTCATCACAAAAGAGATTGCTTCAATTTCTTTCTTTTCTTTTTCTTTTTCTTTTCTTCTCTTTCCTATTTTCCTCTGGAACTATTACTTGTAGTGAGTCAAAAGTAGCGAGATCCATGCATAATTACGAGTAATCTCTCTTCTTTTCACTCTCCTAAGAATTGACTCAAATGCTCTAGCATCCCAAACTAACGTTGACCACTAAGACATATCTTCATGGGTAAAGAGAGGATTGAATTAAAAACAAAAAATAAAAACAAATGCCATTAATTTTTATATCTAGGTTTTTAACATTTTGGAAACTTATCAATTCATTTTGTAAGTCTATCAAAATTGACAAATAAGAGTGATTTTTGATGGAAAATAACTTAGGAAATCGTTTTCCATGATCTTGGTGGAACAGTTCGGTGAGAATTTATGTTATCTTTTACTTGCTAGGGCTTTTATTCCATACGCAAATTAGTGTTCAATAAAGTTAGATTTATTTGGTTATCATGCCATATACAATTCGAATCATACATAGATAAAATATTATCGTACAATTTCAGATTTGAATTTTATTTGTTTGATCATTTCAAGTCAAATTGGATTAAAGTGGTTTTCTTTTGTCATAAACCTCACTACGCAGTTATTTTATTCAATCATAATCCATTTTTATAAGCTTAACAACAAAGTGCAAAAATAATGTAAAAACCATGTAAAGTTTTGCGAAGGAAGCAATAATCACAATCTTTAAACTTATAAGCTTAGTGTGAAACAAGCTTTTATTTTCGCTCATTCAGTTGGTAATATCACATTTCAAAATAGGTGAACAGTCGAGGTAATGTGAAAGACAACGCTAGTCATATGATATAATTTTCTGATATCTCATTCTACACCACTCATCTAGCAGATCCAAGGCGAACCCTAGAAGGCTCTTATGTTGTCACTGTTCAATTCAAAAGACAGAACTTTGGTGACTGAAAGATTTTACAACATCTTATCAAATGATTTGGTGCTAATATGGGATATCAACAAATTTGAAGATTAGATGATTCAATATGATGGTTGATTTGCCTACTAACTAGTGCTACTATATTTATATATATATATATAGATATGTATGTATATGTATATATATATATATAATAATTGTACGTATGGGTATATGTGGAAAAACTCAATCAAGATCCGAAGTGTTCTTACGAAATATAGAATATAAATGAAAAGGCTATCCTTAGTTCGAGTCAAGAGTGGACTTCATTAAATATAACTTTTGAGTGTGAGAAAAGAAAGTAAAATCTTGAATTAGCCTTTTCCTTTTCTAGAATGAATTCTTCATTTAGAATACATTTTAGGCTAATGGTGTAACTAACTC
Source organism: Lumnitzera racemosa (assembly GCA_024138005.1). Classification (NCBI taxonomy): domain Eukaryota; kingdom Viridiplantae; phylum Streptophyta; class Magnoliopsida; order Myrtales; family Combretaceae; genus Lumnitzera; species Lumnitzera racemosa. The sequence goes on from JAMXBC010000012.1 coordinate 84,150,717, forward strand.
TCTAGCTATAACTTGATTTGGTTAATAATTTCCAATAAGAAATACTATAACTCATTTATATTTGCACCAAAATTCAATTACAAGAAAATTAAGTCCTCTATAATTTTATGATAAATCTTGAAAAGGTCTTACATTTTCTTATGAAAGCCATTTAAATCTTTTACATATATCTAAGCATATCAGTTAGTATCTTTATTCCATGATTATCGTCATAAATATAATTAACTAATTATGGACATTGTCTTCACTTTCACTTCTCTCTCCAATTATTAATTACTTTATAACACCATAAATAATTTTCTTTGAAGTAGAAATTCAAAATATATGTTTATTGAAGTATACTTTTTTGCGGCATAAATTATCTTTTATAATTAATAGTAGGGGTATAAATGAGTTAAATTATTTATAAGCTACTTGAGGTTGACTTGGTATTCACTCGAGTTCAATTCGAGAAAAATTGAGTTAAATTAGAGTTCAAGCTACTTGAGGAGTTAATTGAGTTGAACTCAAGCTTCATAATGTTTAACTTAACTAGATTGCAAGTTTAATTAAGCTTGAGTTGGATATAAATATTAATTGAGTTCGGATTAAGTTTGAATACTAATTTATTATAGTTAGAAAAAAATAGTTTTTTTGACTAATTTGAGCTTAAACGAGTGTAATCGAGTCGAGGTCGAGATTGAGCTCAAGCTCATTTAATTACGTTTCAAGTCGAGCTTGAGTTTGAGATTCTAAACTTTAATGAGTTTGAGTTGAGCTTGAGTATTAAAATTTTGAATCGAGTTTAAGCTTGAGTTTAATACCCTATTGTTTCAACTCAATTCATTTATACTCTTAATTTAAGAGTGGCATATTTAAATAAGTGCGAAGTGAATCGAAATTGAAAAAAGCATATAGAATTTTATTCTATGATCCCCTAGTTGATTTTTGTTATATAAATTTATTGATTTAGACATTCAAATATTATCATCAAAATCAATCACTAAGCACGTCAAAGACTGTTATTTTCTATCTAGTGACTACTTGCTAAGGTATGTGCAGATGGACATTGACAGCTCACTTGCATGAATGAATTAATATACAAAGCAATAGGGATAAGCTTGAAGTATATAGTTTTCGTTGATTTACAAAACCCAAAATTTATGTTAATGTATACATCTTATGAGATTAACTGAAAATAATCATAATAATGATGATATACATGTCAAATTCTTATTTATTTTTGTCTATTACTATGAGACCCATTTGATTGTAATTGCATGTGAATTATGTGAGATAAATTGTAATAGTTCATAGGGCTAATATGGTGAATGTCATATCATAGATAGAAAAATTTGACTCAAGTGGTTGATATAAATTCTTTACTATTTGTTGATATGGTTATTAACTATTTTTTGAGGTATTACAAATGGTATTAAAGCCAATCTTCTATCAATATGTAAATGACTTACAGACTTTTTTTTATCTAGTTTAGATAAGAGGCATAAAGAGGGCGAGAGTGCCACCAGGGTGTGATTTCTGGTTTTCTTCTAAGATGGCCTATAGATTAAGGGTGGTAGTAATGATCTAAGTACACCAAAAAAGAGGAAAGAACTATGCCCAATTGTAAGGTTTTATGATAAAGATGTCATGCGTTTAAGTGGGGAAATATGATACTCCATATGTTTGTACTCCTATCGATTATTGGAGAGAAGTTGTATTGGTTTATAAGAGTATGTAGTAAATACCATGTTAACAATAGTTAAAAACTTTTAGATTAAATTGTTGAAATAAATCTTTTAGTGTTTGTTAGCATGATTATTGGTTACTTTTAACTTCAAACGTTATAATAATATGTTAGTAAGCTCTTTAACAATGAACTAATGTGGTTGACAATTGACTTAGGTGTAAACGTTTTACATTTTATATAATGCTTATTTTCATGTTATTTCTTTTCTTTTGTATATGATTTTTACCTTATTAAAATGGTCTTACATAAAACTGAACCTATAGGTTAATCCAATCAAAATGATATGATACTACATTTGAGAATTGAGATGAATTCAAAATTTCAAAGGTTGAGCTCAATTTGGACTTTGTTGTGCTTTCGATTTTTCGCTCAACTTGAACCCAATTGAACTTAGAACTTTTAGTTTTAACTCAACTTGTTGTAGCACTTAATGTTGCTCTAATTCCACTTGATATTTCTAATTTTGTTTCAAATATAATAACACTAAAATTAAAAAATGACCCAAATTCAACCATCATTTAAGTTTGATTCAAGCTCAATAAGGTTTGCAAAATAATTAAGCTAAATATTATCTAACTTTAAGCTTAGCATGTTAAGACATCAAGGTAAACTCAAAAAACTCACGAGTAGCTTTGACTCATTTACTTTTTGTATTGTGTTTTTATACATCTTTTATCCGTATCTAAATTCTATCTAATATTCATAAACATTCAGGTGAATAGACAAAATCAAAATCTTATACTATATAATGGGGAAAACAAGTTAATCTAAACCGGCCTTAATGAATTGTTTTACTTAATATGTATAGGGTAAAGATTTTTCAATACAATATCATCAAATCCCAAAAGCGAGATCGATGCAACTCGGTGCCATAATGCATGGACCCTAAGTTGGGATTATTAGCTTGATGCTTATTTCTACTTTAATAGTAAAAGCAAAAGTCGTTGACACGATATTAGTGACAAGTTTTAGCTTAAGATTTCCAGCTTAACTTTAAGACTAAACGACAACTTGGATGTTGTCTTAAGGAAGTCATTGTGGACGTGTGGTTGGCTTTACATGTTTGTCTAACTTCCTCAAATCAATACCTTCTTCCATCAACACATCCAAATCAAATTAATCAAATGTCGTTTCAACGATGGACTTGAATAACCCCATTAATAAAGATGTGTGACATTAATATTGCCAAATGATTAGCTTCACTTTTGTACTAGAACACCATGAGTAGCAATCGAGGGGTCCTCCAAAAAGTCCGATTTAACTAAGCTCAAAAAACTATGAGAGCCCAACTTGTAGCTAGAAGGTTGATGGTAGCGAATGTGATTGATTGTAGTGGACCATGGATAGTGGTATGTTTTATTTTAGATACATATCAAGATATTTTAGGGTTTAGTTTTCAAAAAAATCCCGAAGATTTAGAGAGGTGAAACAGGAGATTTCGGTGGGTTAGTTATTGCATGAAGATATTAGATGATTCGTATCATATGGGTCTCATTTGATTTAAATAGAATGGTTGGATGCAACACTTTTTCTTTTAGTGAGCTGGATGAAAACGTGGGGACAAGGAAAGCAAAAATATCTCGAAAGTTTTAGGTTTTGTTTCTTGGCTATTCATTTGATTCACATAATTGATTATGGTACTGTATAGAAGAAGAATATTAAACAAAAACTTAAAAATTTGTATCATATATTTGATAGTACAAAAATCTATTTCACATAATACAAAATAAACGTATCTTTAAATTCCAAAAATAACTTTGAACCAAATTCCCAAATCACAATATAGAACTTCATTGTAATTTATATTATAGATAATTAAAATTTTTAACTTTTTTAATTTCATTAAAATAAATATACGATATAAATTAATATTTAAAATATCTATATTCTTAATGTAATAGTATTAAATTCTTTATTTACATATATTAACTAAATATTCTTATTTTTAAAATCTAGATTTTAAATTCAATTTATTTAGAGACATGTTATATATTTTTAAGTGTCAAATTTATTGAAAGTAAAAGTGATATAAAATAAAAATATGAAATCCTTTATTTTTTTAATTTTAATTTTTATTTTGATAACTTATTATTATTCTTTTAAAAAATTTAAAGTTTAAATTAAGTTAAATTTATTAATTTTAGTTCTTTTAAAGACTATTGAACTTTTTTTTAAATGAATTCATTATATTTTTTAGCTGAAACAAATACAAAAAGGCGTATTTGCAATTTGTGTAATTAATAAGAAATTATATTTTATAGAATCATTTCCATGGAATCAACCAAGTAAGACTCTAATAATGGCTGGATGACCATGTTTCCTGTAAGCCTTACAACTATAGGATCTGATTTAATACATAGAGTTTAAGACAATCGGTTAAAAGATTCAATCGAATCTAAATTATTATAATAATATTAGAAATATTAGTAAAAGTGATCTAATAAGTTTGAATTTACAAAAATAAGTAATAAAATAATAGAATATTATATTATCAAATTATAAGTATAATATCCGTTTTTTATCGGAAATGCATAAAATAAGTTCCGATAACTAATAAGTTGTTAGAGATAAATTATATGCACACTAAAAATTATAAAATAACATCAATAATATTTATGAGTATTTACTTGTACTCCATATGTATTTATGTGCAGGTGAAAATATCTGAAATTATCTAATATACCATAAAAATGCTAGAAAATTACCAAATAATTAAAGAAAATTACAAAAAAAAAAATCAAGGAAAAATAAGAAAAATGGAGAATTATCCAAATCAAGGTCATGGCAAGTTAGGGAAGAAATAAAAAAGTTGAACCAATAAAAAGAAACCAACTAGAAAGTTAAAATGGGAAGAGATAAGGCAAATGTCAACTTAAATTAATGGAAAAAAATCCCATGGAGCTCTATAAATACCTAAACTCAATCAGAAGTTCATTTGGTTAGTTTGGAGTGTGAAAAAATTGAGAGAATCGAAAAATAGGGAACTAGGGTTTTTTTCTAAAAATTTACAAAAACTCTGTGCAATTAGGGTATTTAGACCAAACCCATAACTTATGGCCAACTGAAGTCAAATTGATGCCACCAAAACACCCTTCCACCACTGCTTAGTCTGACTAACAACTATAGGACCACCACTTATGGCTGGAAGTCCAACGACCAGGCAAGTCCAACTTTAATTTGATTTTGTGTAATTTATTAAGATTGTCAATTTTATTTAGAAAATTATTAAATTTAGTATTTTGATGTTTTTATGTATGTAGATTTAAGGAAAAATATTGGTCTAATTTAATTATATTTGGAAATATGTAGTGCTTAAGAAATTGTGTAAACTCGAACATGTTTCAATTTAGAAATAAATAGCCTAAAAAGTGTAGTTTTAAGCTCAAAATTTTTTGTGTAGACTACTTAGGGAATATAGAGCAGTGTTATGAAACTTTTTGTTAGAAATGAATTTTTGAAAATTTAAAGTAATTTTTAGGCCTTTAATATATATATATATATAGTGATTTTGGCGTTAATTAATGATTAATTGAATAATTACTAATTTAATGTATAATTAGGTGTTTTAAGATGTTCATATCTGATGCAGTATGATATTTGTAGTATTTAAGGTGCTAGATATAATTATTAGGATTATTATATAGTAAATATATGTAATTTTAATATTATGTAGAATTGGAATTATAATAAATATAAAATATTGTGTTAAATTGGATAATCTAATAATAGTAATATATAATAAATCCGGTAGGAAACATAAATTTAGGTAACTATATGGAAATGTAGAATTTTCTCATATCGAGAGCAAATTAGGTACAAAAATGAGGATAAAAGTATATTGTGTAGACTAAAATATTGCTGAAGGACCAAAAGTGATACTTAGGACACTTAAGCCTAATGTGATTAATTTCACATTAGGATTCGAAATACATTATTAGCATTTACGTGTAATACTCGTAGCTGGAAACCGATTTAGAACCTAAATCAAAATTGGATTCCGAAATAGAATCCTAAATTAACCTAGAATGAATCGATAATAAATAATATGTATGTCTGAAAAATTGAGTTAAATCATAACCTAAAATGTATATGTATCATAAGGACATAAATACTAAAAGAGTATTTATATTATAAAAAACGTGGAGATAAGTCAACCTATGACATGTAAGTGAGCGAATCAAGAATTCTAAGTAAGTTGGGTTTGATACTTTATCATATTTTGGAATACCATTTTAAAGTACTTGAGGCTTAAGATTGTGTATGATTGTAATTATAAATAGTTATATGCATGTGCTTATGTATCTGATTTTATATTGAAATTTGTGTTGTGTTTGGCGATTGTTGTGAATTGAATGGTGTGAAACTATTTGATTACTCTCAATCGTACTTAATCATAATTGACCTAATACCCTAATTAGACATATATTGTAACCCTTTAGGCGACTATTAGGATTCTCTAACTAAATACCAACATCTTAAAAAAAGATAGCGTTGAATAGAATAATGGTCTTTTCTTCATCCTTAACTGAACTAAGTGACATGAGAGGAGGTCATAGTAAATATGGGGGCAATGGTTTAAAGGATAGACATGGAGGGAGTAGTGTCTCCATTGCACAAACTTGGATTTAGTTGTGAGCTGTTGCATAAACATAAAAACTCCTCAATCTGAATTGGAGCAGGTAAAATTATTCTGATTTTATAACCGACTGGACTACATTGTGTGATGACATTTGCTTATTACATTATATATAATTAATTGTTTGATAACCTTGTTTGTACTTGTTATGCATTCATAAGTCTTCAACTTAACTTACTAAGTTGTGATTGCTCATACCTATATAGATTTTCTTGTAAGTCCCAATTGATATGCTACAGTACAATTATCTTGAGGTCAATTTCTTTTTAAAACTATGGGGGAGTGAGAATTAATTGGCTATACGGTTGAATCTTTTATTGTTTTGTTAGTACTTTTAATTGTATGAACTGGTATTATAATAGGTCAGTTAACAGACTATTGTAATATGTATAATTTCTTGGGAAGTCTACATTAATATGAATATAAATATGTATATATGACTTAAGATTCTAGCTTTTATGTAAATTATAGCTTAAGTTTTAATTGAGCTGTTTACTTTAAAGTAAGGAGTCAAGGATATCTTGTGTAAATTATATCTATGATAGAGATTGTGAGATTAGTTACTATTGTAAATTGGTTTACATGGTGGGACTATTGTAACTCTGTGGTTTCAGGATGTAATATTTTCTACTAAAAAAATCGTATCCATTTATTTAAAATTTGAGTGTCACTATAAGAAAATTTTTAACTATTTGTTTAGTTGAAATGATTTTGAGCTTATTTATAAGCAAAATCATCAAATAAAACCCATATGTAAACATGGTCTTATTGATAGGCTATAATATACTGTCTAAAAATTATTGCTTATAAATACAATTAAATTACTCAAATATGAATAAACCCAACTAAGTTAGTATTATTCACAACAAACTTTGCTATTTTTATTTTTATTTTTTTTATTGAGACCCAGTTAGAAATTTAAAGTTATCTCTAATTTGAGTTTCTACTTAGTATATCCAATCACATTTTGTTGTCATTTTATTTTCTTTTACTAAAATCCTTAATTTTTGCATTGTTTATAACTTATATTCAAAAGTAAGACTTACTTTCAATTTTAAAATATTTCGTGATTTGGAAATCAATAATTTTAAATTGAAAAAAAGAAGAAGAAAATTCACAAGTTCCCTTTGGTGTTGATAGAAATGTTTTTGATTTTCTAAATGTAATTGAACAACAGTAATAAAAGTACACACACCATTTTGAATGCAGAGAATTGACCAAATACGGTCACATTAGGGAACATATTGTTTTGGTATTTTTTATAGATTTTTTCTGGTGCTTGATTATAGGTATATATAAAAAGATAATGAGTTTGTTATAGAATATTCCCTACATGATAGTAATATTTGATATGTTGCTACGTAGGGATAACACATGTGCAGCCTAACTAATTAATTTCTATTTGCTATTATTAATAGTGGATTTGGACTAACAAGGAATGCATAAGCCCAATGTTTGAAACCCACAGCCTATCTTACTCCTTAGCCTTAGGAACAACTTCCAACTTAACTAAACTCTCCATCACGTATAAGTCTTTCCTATCCTCTTCCTTCCTCGGTCATCATGAAACCCTAGTTTGAAATCAACCATTGCATCAGTACCGCTTCTTTACAAAACCCTTGTCTACAAGGGCAAATCGAGAAATCAGAGAGCTAAGTCCTCTATAAGCTCCCTTGTTGCTTCACATCATAGCTTGTTTTTCCATTTGATTAACCCTATATTTTCCGTTACAGATCTACTACAAATAGCCCTGGTCTCTAAGATCTCCTTTGGTTCCAGTACTTCCACATCATTTAATAAAGGAAGTTTGATAAGTGATCGGATCTCTTTCCTAAGCATATACTCTTTTAGTTGTGAAATGTGAAAGGTAAGGTATATGGTAGTGTTCTTCGATAGATCAAGTCAATATGCAACCTCACCCACTCTTGCTAAGATCTTGTAAGGATCATAATACTTAGGAGAGAGTTTAGTAACCTTAGTAGACTTTAGGCTTTGTTGATGATAGGGTTGTAGTTTGATTAATACTAGATCTCTAATCTTAAAGCTTCATTTCATTCTATGCTTGTTTGCTATGGTCTTCATTCTGTCTTGTGCTTTCCATAAGTGAAAGCTTAACACCTTAAGGGCATCTTCTCTGTCTGTTAATAGATGATCCATCGCTTCGTTCCTCATATCTGTCGGAACATGTGGTAAATGTAGTGGAGGTAGGTAACCGTATAAGATTTCGAAGGGAGTTGTCCAAGATCGTGAGTGGTAATTGGTATTATAACATCACTTTATCAGAACCAAAAATTCACTCCATAGTTTAGGGTTGTTGTTTGTTATACAATGTAGGTAAATCTCCAAACATTGATTCATTACCTATGATTAATCGTCTGTTTGGAGGAGATAAGCGGTAAAGAACTTGATCTCAACATCTTATAAAGTGAAGAACTCACACCAAAATTGACTAACAAACAGCGGATCCTTGTCACTCACAATAGTGTTAGGTAAACTGTAAAGCTTGTAAACATGTTCTAAATATAGTCAAGCTACCTATTGTGCATTATAGGGGTATGACGACCCCATAAAATGCATTTATTAACTCAATCTGTTGATTGCTACCATGGTGACAGATTTACCATGTAATTTTGGTAACCCTTTGATAAAATCCATAGTAATATTTATCTAACATCTGTTGAGTATGTAGAGTGGCTGTAAAAGTCCAGGAGTCGCAACATTCTCATACTTATGTTTTTGGCAAATATTACACTCTCTTACATATTGCCACACTTCCTTTTCCATTTCAAGCTAATGATAAACTGCATGTAGTCTTTTGTAGGTGACTTGTGCACCTAAATGACCTCCTAGTGCCTCATCATGGTATGTAGATAATAGTTTTCACCTCGATCTAACATTAGGCCCTATAACGATCTTACCCTTCCTCTTCAATAAGTCATGCTGATAAGTATAGTTAAGACCAAGCCCTCCCTTCCCTAATTTGGCAATGATTCCCTCATATATAGTTTGGTCCTTAATATTATTCTTGATTTTGTTAATGAGTTTAGGTGAAGTGGTTATAATATATGTTAAACCCTTTAAGTCAGCCCTTAAATTCCTAGATAGTACATACATGGCTCTATTAGTGGATTTATTCTTGTATTGTAATTCATAGTCCAACCATAGGAATTTTGTTAACCACTTTTGCTGGCAAGGGGTGTTCACTCTTTGCTTAAGAAGATACTTAAGACTTTGATGATCTATCTTAATGATGAAATGTCTCCCAACTAAATAATACCTCCATTTGTCTACGGAAAACACTAGTGCTAACATTTCCTTTTCGTAAATTGAGAGTCCTTTTTGTTTAGGTCCAAACAATTTGCTTAAATAAGCAATGGGGTGAAAATCTTACATCAAAATAACCCTTATTCCATCATTACATGCATCGGCCTCTATAGTGAATGGCTTACTATAGTCTGGTAATTTCAACATAGGCAAAAAAATCAAAGCCCTTTTTACCTTATGGAAAGTGTCCTACATAGCCTCACTCCATACAAAGCCATCTTTCCTTAAAAGTTGAGCTAGTGGCTGAGTAAGATATCTTTATATGAATCTCCAATGGTTCCCAACTAACCCTAAGAACCTATGTAGTTGTTTAACATTGCCAAGTCTTGGCTAATTGGTGATAGCCATGATCTTCCTTGGATATATGGAAACACCTTGTTGTGTTATTATATGTCTCAAATATTTGATTTGAGTCACACCAAAAACGCATTTGTTGTGTTTTAGGAATAAGCTTTCTCTTTTTAGTATGTCTAGCACCTTACTAAGGTACATATGATGTTCATCAAGTGTCTTGCTATAAACTAAGATGTCGTCAAAGAACACCAATACAAACTTCATAAAAAATTCCTGAAACAAATCATTCATCAACCCTTGAAATGTCGAAGGTGCATTAGTTAAGCCAAAAGGCATGACGATGAACTCATAATTACCTTCGTGTGTTTTGAAAACAATCTTATAAATATCTCTAGGATCCATCCTAATTTGGGGATAGCCACATCTTTGGTTTAGTTTACTAAAATATCCGCCTCCATTCAATTCATCAAAGAGGTCTTAAACTAAGGGAATGGGATATTGATCTTTAATAGTCAACTTATTTAACTCATGGTGGTCAATACACATTCGCTAAGTGTTATCCTTTTTCTTGACCAAAACCACTGGTAAATACAAAGGGCTATGACTTGGCCTAATTGTTCCTTGCTTAAGCATCTCTTTTACCATATTCTTAAGCACATTTCTTTTAGTATTGGAGTGCCTATAAGGCCTTAGATTGACCATGTTAGATTCATTCTTCAAAGGAACGTGGTGATCATAATGCCTTAGAGGTGGCAAGGATTTTGGTTCTTTAAAAAGCTCATAAGAGGTATCAATAAGATCCAGCAAGTCCGGATGACCAAATTGTTTGATATCGTCATCAATATTAATATTATTCACGGGTACTATCCAACATTGTAACAAAGATGTACCATTATCAACTTCTTTGATGAGAATCTTCCCTTTTGTTCGCAATAACACTTCCTTTCGTCTAGTTAGAGCACAAGTTTGTCCCCTGTACATAAAGGTCATAGTTTGTTGCTTGAAGTCCCATGAAATCTTCCCAAGCTGAGTAAGCTAAGGTATACCTAGTACTAAATCATAATTGTGTAGAGACAATAGGTATACCTTTATGGTGAAAGTGTACCCTTATAACTACACCTTAAATGCGGAAATTTTGTTAGTAGTTAACAAAGGGTAGCCATCCGCTATTGAAACCATGATTGGATCTGTAACTTCCACTTCACATTACAATCCTTTGGTAACACGAGTATCCAAGAAATTAAGAGAAGTACCACTATCAACTAACACTTCAAACTTCTTCTTGTTCTTGCGGTACCCTTGAAACTGCATAACATGACACTCATACTTCCTCCTAAGGAGTATAATGTTAGCTTTGAAAGTTCCTCTTCAATACTTGTCTCTCCTTTAACCTTTACCCCTTCTCCCTCACTTGTATAGCCTTCTTCTTCTTTTACCACCATCATGCTAATCCCCTTCTGTTTGCACTTTCATCACACCAAAAGCATTGTTGCTTCCCATGCTTTTTGTCAAGTTCCTCAAGTATCATTTTTTTGGCTTCAATAGAAGCTATAGGTATGTTTTGGTTGTGATTGGTGTATGGTTCAAGTGTGTAGGTGGTGTTTCAGTTTGGTTTGGAGGGTAGTTGGGTACGTCTTTAGGTGTCGAGAGGTGGTGTATAGGAGTTAAATGGTCTAGACACCTTTAGGTTAATCTTTGAAGAATTGAGTGTGGCCTCTTGAAGTTTAGATAAGGTGTAAGCATCTTGTAAGGTTTGTGGCCTAAACATCCTCACTAGATATTGCAACTTTGATTTTAGGCCACTAAGGAAAAAGCTGATTTGGGTATGTTTTGGTAAAGGTACTAAAGTAGAGAGAAACTCAAACTTACCAATATATTCTTGCAAAGAGGCGTGTTGGTGCAACTCTTTAAATTTGGAAGTAGGGTTTTCATAACTTTTCAACCCCAATCTTAGTTGTAGTCCTTGTATCAACTCCTCCCAACCAATGGGGCTAGTGTTAGTTTGATTTTTAACGAACGTGTAATATCTTTGCAGGGCCTTTCCTTCTAAGTACATGCTGGCCATCCTAACTTTGAAGGCATCTAGAGTAGCATCTAGCTTAAAGTAGTGTTTGGCCTCGATAAGATAAGACCTTAAATCATCACCATCAAAGATTAGGAATTCTGGTTTAGTAGATTTAGCGGGTACTAAGTATGTATACTCTTCTTGCATGAAGGGATTAGAAGATTGAAAGTTAATGGGTGTCTTACTAGTATTTCCCAAATCAAAGAGTAGTGCTGGGGTTACACTGTTGCTCTTTAATTCTTGTACCTAATGCTTAATGCCTAATAATGATGAACCTTGTTTGTCCATTAATGTTTGTTGCTTATTGAACATGTTTGTGAAGGTCTTCATTAGTTGATTACTTTTCTCATCTTCCTCCTTTTTCTAGACTTCTAACTACTCCATTTGCTTCTGTACTAAAGCTCGCATAGAATCATCCATGCTTCCCCTATTATTGGGTTCGACCATCTACCTTTAAGGCTTTGATATTGATTGGTGTTGATAGAAATGTTTTTGATTTTCTAAATGTAATTGAACAATAGTAATAAAAGCATACACACTATTCTAAATGTAGAGAATAGGTTAGATATAGTCACATTGGGGAATACATTGTTTTTGGTATTTTTCATAGATTTTTTCTTGTGCCTAATTACAAGTTTATATAAAAAGATAACGAGTTTGTTATAGAATATTGCCTACGTAATAGTAATATTTGATGTGATGCCACATAGGGATTATTCTTGTGTAGCCTAACTTACTAAATTCTATTTGCTATTATTAATAGTAGATTTGGACTAACAAGGAATGCATAAGCCCCAAATTTGAAACCCACGACCCATCTTACCCCTTAGCCTTAGGAACAACTTCCAACTTAACTGACCTCTCTAGACCACAGCACGTAGAAATCTTTTCTAGCCTCTTCCTTCCTTGGTCATCATGAAACCCTAGATTGAAATCAACCCTTGCATCAGCCTCAAGTATCTAAAACTTGTAAATTTTTACGAATTGTAAGTTTTAGGATAAATTAAAGGAGTCACAAGATATGTTTTCATCAATAAATACATGATAAGATTCCTAATTTTATGTACCGTATGATTGCTAACTATTAAACCTTAATGAGTACCACTATCTATTTATTAAAATTAGGTTTATTCTTTTATTTTTTTAAAAAAAAATAAAGACCAAACAAAAAATAAAAATAAAAATAATAATAATAAAACTTAAGTTTTTATAGATTTTATTGTCGCCCCGAAGGTGTCTACGTCCCCACTAGCCTGAATTAGACGATCGTAGTTTTATCTGAAAATTTTAGTGTGTTCATTGATTTTAATTTTTAAAAACCGACCAGATTTATGTTTTAATTGATTTAATTTATTCAAAAAAAAAATCTAGGTGGAGTGTTCTAACTCTTAAGTGTTGTTGTTTTATAAAAAATGCTTTAACAATCTTCTACTTTCTTTAAAAGGGTCTTTTATTAATTTTTTATTTAAAGAAAAATTGACTCTCTATATGATGAATCCTTAAACAATACTAAATCCTAAAAAAAAACCTAATCCTAATAACCCCTAAACTAATATATACAACTATCTTACCAAAACAAATTAATTCCATATAATACACTTGTAGAAGAACTAATACCTAAACTCTCACACTAACATATATACATATTATATATTATGTTAACTAATAGGTAATAATAATATAATAATGTATATATATAATAATAACTAATCTTAATAATCCCTTATCTAATATTTATATATCTTTATATCTATATCATTGCTTGTTAAATAAACATTTACTTAAGTCAACATAATATACCTAATCTATATAATATTAGAAAACTAATGCTAAAGAAGTATCTTAAACTACTATATACATAAACTATGCTAAATCACTAAGGATTTAATAAAATAATAATATAATATAACAATAAATAAATAAAAAAAATTGAAAAAGAAACCAAACTTGATTTTGAAGGCCAACTATGTGGCAATGGCAAGGGACGTGTAGGTGCGGATCAAGAAATTATCTGATCGTCGATAGGGGGGTGACTATGGCGAGCGTGGATAGTGTAGCAGTATGCGTAAATTTGTTACAATAGTGTAGGGTTGGATTGGTCTTCGTATGTTCTGCAGTGGAGTAACGATGGAAGTGTGTGTGTGTGCAAACGGTGGGCAGAGTAGTGGTTGTTACACTCCGAAGCGGTAGAGTTGTAACAGCCCTGCCGTGTAAACCATCCTAAGATAGAAGTTAGCCTTATAACTGCTATCTTAGACCTGATCTACACAAGGCGTCCACGACTAACCCTCTTTGAAGTAAATAGTTTATAATTTAAATATATCATTTACCTAAGAAAGTGAGGAAATATATATATATACTATAATTTAGTTGTTACAATTAAAGTTTACAATATTTCTCTGTAATATATTTCCTAGTTATTACATTATTCAGAAATGAAAAAATTCTAAAGTAAAAGCTTAAACCTTAAAAATATGTGTTTATTCTTCAAATGATTTTCCTAACTCCTTAGGATCTAGCAGTTGCTAGCTTCAGAGCCGCTTCTTAGCTAGCACCTGTACGACGTTTATAGGGATGTGAGCAACCAGAGCTCAGTAAGTTAAGATGGAGGACTTAAAACTATACCATAAACACAACAGGGTTATCAATAAACTCATTAGGTGCATTGCATGTGCAAGCAAATGTCATCGTACGACGTTGTTCGGCCTGTCGTGAGATTAGAGAAATTGCGCCTGCTCTAATCTGAGTTAAGGAGTTGCCGTTAATGCAATAGCTCACGACCAAACCCAGGCTTGTGCAATGGAGACCTCGCTCCTCCCGTGACTACCTTCGAACCATTGACTTCACCCTCGCCGCGACCTCCTTATTTGTCACTTAGCTCGACTAAGGATGAAGAAGGGACCCTTTGCAATTCTGCGCTATCCCTTTCAAAGGGGTCGGTATTTGGCCGAAGAATCTTAGGTTTCCCCTAATAGGTTGCCATGTTGGTCCGATTATGATTACAAGTCGTATATTTGATTAGGTCCAGTTTAGGGTGATCAATCATTTCATACAAATCATACAATACAAGCCAGAACAACAAACAGAATCATAATATCACTTATGATCAAGCACATGCACACATCCAACTATCTAACAAGCACAACAAAACATAATCTCAAGCCTCTAAAATACAACATCGTATTAATCCCAACTTATCTTGACTCCTCGCTCACTCACTCGAGGTCCGGCTTGCTCAGGCCATCACCGATCATCCCTATAACACAAACGTGGTTTCAGTTTTTCCTATAACTATTATAGGTTCGTTTTATCCTATAACGCTTATTGGTATGTTTTGTTTAGGGTTTAATATGCTTAATTATTTAGGTCTTAAGTCTTTTACAATTATTCTAGGTTTGGGGTTAGGTTCAGGTTCGGTTTTCGCATTGATTTCTAAATTAGGTTTTAGTTTGATTTCTAAGTATTGTTTTATATTTGAACCCTAGAACTTTGCTTCAACTCATAATGTGAAATTAATCACTTTACTTCTAGATATCCTAAATACCATCATTACTTCTAATTAGTGTTTTATTCCACCTGGTACACTTAAATTCTAATTAGTGTATCGAATTTACTCCTGATGTGAGAATTTTTTACATCTTTCATATAATTACATAAATTCAAGTTTCCTATTTGATTTATTGTATATTTTTATTATGATCATAATATCAATTTTTATTCTAATATTTTCTATTTATTATATTTCTAATAATTATGTATTATCACCTATTATGTATATAATATACATTTAATATTTCTAACACTCTAATTACCATCTCCTAACATCAATTATCATTTCAAAATGTCTAAATTCATCCTAAATTAGATTTTACTCCTAATTATCCCAATTTACAAAATTAACTTAAAATTTACTATTTTTCCATATTACTCATTTACTACATAATTAACCTAATAAATACATCTAACACACTAAATGCTACAAGTAACATACCTCATCAAATTTCAACATCCTAAAACATATATTATTCACTAAATCAGTAATTAACCATTTAATTACTTAATTAACCTTAAATTACCCATTTTATACCTTATTTTAAGGCCTAAAAATTATCTAAAAATTTCAAAAATTAATTTTTGAAATCGAGCTTCATAGCACTCTTCTATATCATCTAAGTAGTCTACATAAAAATTTTGGGTTCAAAACTACACTCCTAAGATCATTTATTTCTAAACTGAAATATGTTTGGTTTTGCATGATTTCTTAAGGACCCCATATCACGAGACATATTTTCATCAAAATAATATTTTTTTTCTAAAAAATACATACAAAAATATTTCAAAATAACAAAATTCATAATTTTCTAAGAATATTTACTATTTTTACAAAATTACACAAAATCGGGTTGGAAATTGGACTCACCGATCTGGGTGGCTCCGGCCACTGTTGGCCGCCATGTCCTTGTCTTTCGGTCCAAGCGTTGCCACCACCGTATGGTGGTGGTGGCCATCCACTCCCAGCTGCTCGTCTGATGTTGGTTCCCCTTTATGGCCCTAACTGTACAGTTTTCTTTTTTTTTTTTTGTTTGATTTTTCTCCTGAATTTTCGAAACTCTCTATTTTTCTCTAATTCCTAACTGTCCAAAGGAGTTATGTGAATTTTTCCCCTATTTATAGAGCATGGTGGAAATTGATATGCATTATTTAGACATGATATTGCCCAATTCCCTTGATTTTTGGCTTTTGTGTTGCTTGATTCTAATTGGCTAATTTTTATTCTTCAGATCTTGACTTTCCACGACCAGATTTTCATCATTCCCTAGCCCTCTGATTTTTTTTTTCTAATTTTTCCAAAATAAATTAATAATTTTCTTTAATTATTTACTAAGTTTTTATCCAATTCAAGTAATTTCGCGTATTTTTATCTACACGTAAATACATGTGAACATTCCTAATTATTATTTAAGTCATTCTACAATTTTTATTATACATATAATCTATCTCTAGCGATTTGTTAGTTATTAGATTACACTTTTCGCATTTTCGATGTTTAACAATTATTATACTTAAAATTTAAAAATTTTATAGTTACCTATTTTATTACTTATTTTCTTAAATTTAAGTTTATGGGGTCATTTTACTAATATTTTTAGTTTTACTTATAATTTAGGCTCGATTAGATCTTTCAGCTGATTGAAGCCCTAAGTGATTGGTTGTGGGGCTTACAGCAGTGCTGTTGTCTGTACGAAGTGGGCGTTGTTGCGGTTGATGGAGTGTGCTACAGTAAATGTGAGGTGTGCATTGATCATGATCATACTTGTTGATTGTGTGTAGTGGCATGCATAACGGGCTATAGTAGTGATTATGCAGGTTGTTTGCGTATTGGGTGTAATCAAAGGAGGATGGTGTTGGGCGTGCTTGTATTATATTGTTGATGGAGTTATAGCTGCGACAGTGAAGCATTGTATCATGTGTGTATCCGATGTGCAAGATGTGGTGGATGGTAAATGCTTGGTGAAGGGCCATACTTAATTGCTGTGTATTTAGGCTTGTGTTGCAGTAAGGAATCAGAGAGAGTATCGTACGTGGAGTCGATTTTCTAGTTAGTGAAGTACAGTAGATGCATGGGCCGAGTGTTATGCTTCGAAGTCGCAAAGTTGCGATAGTCCCACCATATAAACCATCCTATGATAGTAACTGACCTCACAATACCTATTATTGAGATGATCTACACAAGGCGTTAGCGACTCCTCGCTTTGAAGTACTCTGTTCAATTAAAAATTTAATTAAAGTTACAGTAAATATTAAAGCTTCAAGTCAACATGTATATATGATTACATGTACATTACTGTAGAATTCCTAAGTAATTCTACAGCATATCATAACAGTCAGCTAATTTATATATCGAATATCGGTCTTTCAGTCTTAAGCTACTAGTAAGACTCTAGATATACATTAACTATTAGGCAAATTGATCCTCATACCCCCAGGCTTCAAAAGAACTAACCTTTGGATGGTTGGAGGGTGGCATATAACTTAGAGTATTCAAAGATTAGGACCTGCAAAAGGATCTATATAGGTATGAATAACTACAGCTCAGTAAGTTGAATTAGAGACTCATAAATGTTACAAACACAAACAAGATTATCAAGCAATTATTTTCATGTAATGCAACAAACAAGTGTCATCACACAACGTAGTCTGTTCCCTTGAGAAATCAGAGTTATTTCACTTGCTTTATTCCGGGTTGAGGAGTTTTCATATTATGCAACAGCTCATAACCAAACTTAGGTTTGTGCAATAGAGACATTGCTCCTCTTAAGACTATCCTTCGAACCAATACCCTTATCCTCACAGTGACCTCCTCTCCTATCACTTAGTTCGGTTAAGGATGAGGAAAAGACTAATTTGCTATATAGCACTATCTTTTTCGAAGGTGTCGGTGTTTGGTTAGAGAATCCTAATGATCCCCTAAAGGGTTGCTATGCATGATAATTTAGGGTTTTTGGATCGAATAAGATTAGGTTCAATTTAGGGTATTCAGACAATTTTACACCAATTCAACCATTACAATCATCAATCACAATATAAATTCCAACACAAAGTCAGATACATAAACACATGCATAAAACTACTTACAATCATAATCATACACAATCTTAAGTCTTCGAGTATCTTAAAATAGTACTCCAATATGGTAAAGTAATAAACCTAACTTACTTGGAATTCTTAGTCACTTAATCACTAAATTGCAGGTTGGTTTGTCTCCGAGTATCCTATAATACAAATATGTCTTTTTAGTGTTTATACTTTGATGATGCATATCCTAAGTTATAATTTAACTCTCTTCTTCATATATACCTATTATTTACTAATGATTTACTCCATATTAGTTTGGGGTTTAGTTTCTAAATTAGATTTCATTTTTGGTTTTGAATTATTTTTAACTATGAGAAATCCTAAATACGCTTGAATTTTAATGTGAAATTAATCACATTAAGCTCGAGTATTTTAATATCATATTGGATCTTAATTTAGTGTTTTAACTAATTCGGTATATTCTAATCCTAATTGGGGTACCTGATTTACTCTCGAGGTAAGAAAATTTTATATTTTTTATCTAATTACCTAAAATTAATTTTTATATCAGATTTATTTTGTACTGGTATTATTATTATATTATCCAATTTAACCTATTTTTTTCATATTTATTAAAATCCTAATTTCATATATTCTTAAATTTCCTACAATTACCACATAATTCTCATATTAATTACACTTAACACTCCAAAGACTAGGATTAGGTTTTCACATCAGAGATTAATATCCTTAAACATCTAATTACTTTCTAAATTAGTAATTAATCATTTAATCATCTAATTAAGCCAAAATCACCCATTTTTTCATCATTTTAAGACTAAAAATTTACTTAATTTTTTTTTTTTAAAAATGGCTTCATAGCATTATTCTATATCACTTAGGCACTCTACAGAAAAAGAAAAAAAAATTGAGTTCTAAACTATACTCTTAAGTCTATTTATTTCTAATTCTAATTATGTTCAATTTTGTCTGATTTCTTAAGAACCTTATATTTACAAACATGATTAAACTTAATTACCATTTTTTCTTAAATCTACATATAATAAAACCTTAGAATAATAAATTTCATATTTTTTTGAGCAAAATAAATAATTTTAAAGAATTTTATGAAATCGGAGAAGATGTGAGACTCACCTGGTTAAAAGGCTTTTTGGCCTCCAACACCAGTTCAGGTGTGTTAACCGGTCCAGGTGATGGGTTTGGAGTGGGGTGGTAATGGTTATTTAGTTCCAAGTGGTGGTGGTGTGTGGATTCTACCTTCTTGCTTTATCTACATAGATTTGAGATAAATTTTTTAAAAGTCTAATTTTTTTCCTCTTAATTTTGGTTTTCTCAATTTTTCCCAATTTCCATCTAACCAGATGAGCTTTGTAAATTTTCTTGCTATTTATAGGGCCTTGTAGAAATTATGATGTACTAATTAAGACAAGATAATGCCTATATCTCTTTTATTTTGCCTTTTTGTGTTACTTGTTTTTTATTGGTTAATTTTAGTTTCTTACTTTCCTTACTGCCACAACTTTATCTGGTTTATTCCCCTTTTATTTTATTACTTATTTTCTTGAATTCAAACTTACATGATGACTTTTACTAATACTTCTAGCTTTAGTTTATAATTTAGGTTTGATTAGATCATTTAACCAATCGCTTTAAACTTTGTATATTAAATTTGATTTTATGGTTACTTGACTTATCTTTAGTGCTTACATTTCCACTCTCCTTCGAAAAAGTTTTGCCCTCAAAACTTTTGTATATCTAAATTGCACTTAAATGACCAAACACGTTAATCACAAACTTTTATTATCTTAGAAGTTAGAAAAGCCATGGATGCTGCTTTATCGTTGTTGCTTTTGGCTCCCAAGTCATCTCCAAGTTTAGACCTTCGTTCTATTGAATCTTCACGTGCTCCATATCTCTCTCTCTCTCTCTTTTTTTTTTAACTTCTGATCCCGATTATTCAGTATTTTTATGGGCTGCCTCACAAATTGAAAATTCCTTGTTAACTCCACTAACTCTATTTCTACTATCGCATTCGGGTTCTTAACAAATTTTCTTAGTATGGAAACATGGAATACATTATGATAACCCGATAAACTTGGAGGTAATGCTACTCTATAGGATACATCATTAACTTTCTCCAGTATTTCAAACGGACCAATATATCGTGGGCTCAGTTTTCCCTTTGAGCCAAACCGTCTAAGTCTTTTGAATGGGCTTATCTTAACATAAACATGATTACCAACTTCAAACTCCAATGGCCTTTTTCTCAAATCTGCCCAACTCTTATAACGGTCTTGAGCTTCTTTTATTTGTTGTCGAACAATCTTAATCTTCTTACTTGTTTTATTGATCATGTCTGGTCCAATCATGGCATACTCTTTGTGATCCCAATACAGTGGCGATCTATATTTTCTCCCATTTAATGCTTCATAAGGTGCTATCTGTATGGTTGCGTAATAACTACTATTGTAGGCAAATTCTATTATCAACAAATATTTATCCCAATTACCTCCAAAATCCAACATGTAAGCTTGCAACATATCTTCTAGAGTTTGAATTGTTCGCTCAGACTGCTTATCTATTTACGGGTGATACGCTGTACCAAATTGCAACTTTGTACCTAAAGCTCTATGTAAACTCTCGCAAAATTTAGATATAAATTGACTATCCTGATTAGAAACAATACTTTTGGTACACCATGTAATCTTACTATTTCTTGAACATAAAACCTAGCTATTTTTTCCATTGAGCTACCAGTCTGATAAGGTAAGAAATGTGCACTCTTTGTTAGCTTATCCATAACTACCCAGATGGAATCGTATCTAACTTGAGTCCTTGGTAATGCTACAACAAAATCCATAGTAATATGATCCCATTTCCATCTTGGTACTTCTAAAGGTTATAATGGTCCACCGAGCCTCTGGTGTTCTACTTTAACTTATTGGCACGTAATATATTCTGATACATACTGTGCCACATCTCTCTTCATTCCATTTTACCAAAACATAAACTTCAAATCTTAGTACATTTTATTTCCTCCGGGGTGCACAGTATAAACTGTAATGTATGCTTCATCCAAAATTAGCTTCCTTATGTCGGGATCTTGTGGTACACATATTCTTCCTCTAAACTTTATTATATCTCTTCCATCTACTTTAAAGTCAGAGTCATGTCTGTTACTTAATTTCTCTTTTATCTCTATTAGATCCTTATCTTCCTCTTGCTTCTACTTTTATTCTCTTTAATAAAGTAGGTTGCAGTTCTAAATTCATTAGCTAACTATTAGGTTCACACCAGTCAAACCCAATTTGCATCCTTTCAAACTCATGCACTAATTCACGTTGGGGTGTTAACAGTAATGCAACTTGTTCATAATTCTTTTAACTCAATGCATCCATCACTAAATTGGCCTTTCCAAGGTGGTGATTTATATGCAGATCATAATCATTAATCAATTCTAACTATCCTCTTTGCCTTAAATTCAACTTCTTTTGAGTAAAGAAATACTTTAAGCTCTTATGATTAGTGTACATTTCATACTGTTATCCATAGAGATAATGTCTCTAAATTTTTAAAGCAAACACTACAGTTGCTAACTCTAAGTCATAGGTTGGATAATTCCTCTTATGTAGCCTCAATTGTCTTAATGCATATGCAACAACTTTTCTATCCTACATCAATACATAACTTAATCCATTCCGAGAAGCATTGCTGTACACACTATAAGGCTTATCCAAATCAGGTAATGTTAATACTGGTGCTATAACCAGTTACTTCTTCAACTCTTGAAAACTCAATTCACAATCTTTACTCCATTCAAATTTTACATCCTTTTGGGTCAATTGAGTCAATGGCTTGGCAATTTTGGAAAAATCTTTTATGAATTGTCGATAATATCTAGTCATACCTAGAAAACTCCTTGTCTCAGTAATAGTGGTTGGTTGCTTCCAATCCATTATTGCTTTCACTTTAACAAGGTCTACAGAGATTCCTTCACCAGATATAATATGATCCAGAAAAGAAATTCTATCCAACCAAAAAAATCACATTTACTTAACTTGGCATACAATTTATTATCTCTTAACTTCTATAATGCCAATCGTAAATGCTTTGCATGCTTCTTCTTGGTTTTTGAATAAATCAAAATATCATAAATAAACACCATGACAAATTTATCCAAATATGGTTGATATTTACAATTCATCAAGTCCATGAATACAGCTAGGCTATTCGTTAAACTAAATGGTATCAGCAAAAATTCATAATGACCATATCGAACTCTAAATGTAGTATTATGTACATCCTTCGGCTTAACTTGTAATTGATGATATTTTGATTTCAAGTTAATTCTTGAGAACATAGTTACACCTTGTAATTGATTGAATAGATCATCAATATGGGGTAATGGATACCTATTCTTAATGGTAACCTTATTTAACTCCCGATAATTTATGTATAATCTCATAGTGCCATCCTTCTTCTTCATAAACAATACCAGTGCTCCCTATGGTGAAACACTTGGTTGAATAAATCTCTTATCCAATAGCTCTTAAAGCTGCTTCTTTAGTTCCTGAAGTTCCATAGGTGACATCCGATATGTTGCTTTAGAAATAGGCTTAGTTCTAGGAACTAATTCTACAGTGAAATCCAACTCTCAAGATGGGGTTAAACCTAGCAAATCCTCTAGAAATACATCTGAAAATTTACACACTACCTATATGTTTGCTACCTTGGGTGCCTCTTTCTTTACATCCATAGCAAATATCCAGCAAAATTTTTAATCATTCTCTTTCACCTTTGTCTCATACAGTTCATTACATATCTCCATCACAAATAAATTTAACTTACTTTCACCAGCTTTTCCTTGAAATATCATTCCTCCCTCATTAAGATTGATAATTTTACTTCTACACTCCACAATTGCTTTATTCTTAGACAACTAATCTATTCCTACTATTTCATCATAACCTTGTAAAGGTAATATTATAAGACTTATAGGATACTCTTTCTCCTTAATCTTAATTCTACCATCATTACTACTTCTCGAGTCGTTACTTTCTCCCTAGTCGGAGTTCTAACTTTATAAGTTGTATCAACAGTAACCGTACTAATCTCTAGTTCATTTACAAATTTTTGACTTGCAAAGGAATGAGATGCACCAGTATCAAATAGCGCAAAAGCAAGTTGTCCATTTATCAGCACATGTCCTAGAATGTACTAATACTATGATTACTAACTATAGTAGCATTCATAAATCCGAGTATTTTTGCTTCCCTTCTGTAAACTTCTTGCTCAAATAATAAACAACCTGCTCCTTTTCTTCTTTATCCTTCTGACCAAGCATGGACCCTATGGATTCGAGCAATATGGTTAAGTATAAGAACAGTGGCTTTCTAGGCTTTAAGGCTACCAACACTGGTGGATTCATGAGGTATTCTTTAATTTTTGTAAAACCTCTTCACATTCCTCATCCCAATTGATCCTCGCATTCTTTTTCAATAGCTTGAATAGAGGACAGCATTTGTTTGTTAGCTATAATATGAATCTAGCTATATAATTTAAATACCCTACAACCCTCTTACTTCCTTGAGTATGCTCGAAGGAGGCATGCCAATCATAGCCTTGGCTTTATTAAGATCAACTTTGATACCCCTTTGGCTAATTATGAAACTCAACAATTTTCCTAACATCACTCCAAAAGTACTCTTCTCCGGATTCAACTTCAACTGGAACTTCTTCAATCTGTTAAACAACTTCCTTAGGTTTTCTAAGTGATCTTTCTCTTCTTTGGATTTCGCAATCATATCATCAACATACACTTCTATCTCTTTGTGTATTATATCATGAAAGATTGCAACCATAGCCCTCTGATATGTTGCCTTCGCGTTTTTTAGCCCAAATAGCATCACTTTATAGCAAAACATACCCTATGTTGTAATAAAAGTTGTCTTGGTCTTATCTTCTTCGGACATTCGAATATGATTGTATCCCAAAAAACCATCCATAAATGAAAATAGATGATTTTCGATTGTATTATCCACCAAGACATCAATGTGAGGCAATGGAAAATTGTCTTTAGGCGTTTCCTGGTTGAAATCTTGAAAGTCTATATAGACTTTCACTTTCCTACTCTTCTTCATTATTAGAACAATATTAGCTACCCGTTTTGGGTAATCTGACACCTCAATGAATTTAACTTCCAATAGTTTCTTAACTTCTTTTTTAATTTTCAATAAGACGTCAGGTCAAAATCTCCTTAACTTTTGCTTTTTAGGCCTGGCATCTTCTTATGTAGGTAAACAGTGGACCATGATTAACGGGTCCAACCCTAGCATATCCTCATATGACCAAGCAAACACGTCTTGATATTTGGCTAATGATGTAATAATTTCTGTTTTTTTTGTTTCTTTTTTAGATTCCCTCCAATTTTTAGATTCTTAGGATTATTTTCACCCTCTACATTGATTGTTTCGATTAGTTCATCAATAGTAATTCTATCTAGTTCATGTTTTTGCCATTTCTCTTATATATTATTGTAGTCATCGACATCATTCCCGACGACTAACCTAATAGGGTTAGAAGTGATATTGATATTCTCATTTTCTACCCATGTGAGGTATTCCTAGTTTTCACTCGGTTCATTAGATTTGGGTAAAGCGCATAAAGAAAAGTGTATATAAGCAAAAGAGAACTGAAAGACAATAAAGGAAAGGAACGAACTAAGATTTTATTGAATGAATGGAAGTGAATCACAAATGAGATAAATGCTTAACTAATATTTTTGAATGAAAGGTTTAACGATACATTTGGAATGATGACTACTGAAAATAAAAATTCAAAATATACTAACTAAGGTCACCCTTTACCTTAAGGAAGACTTGTTGCCTTTTGCCGGGATGGAGAACCAGTTGTTCAAATGGTGCTGGAACTTATGTGGCAAGCTTGTTGATCCTTCATTAACAAATTCTAAGGCTTGAGTCTCTACTTGTATGTATGTCTTAGCTAGCAGTGGAAAGGTCATCGAGGTATGGTACAATTTGTTGCCTCTCTTGCCCCTCGCTTGTTTATTCTAGAATTCTTTTGCAGAGGTAGGGTTGTAGCTAAGGCTATAGGTGCTGATTTGACCTTCCTTGAATTCTATTCTTCTTTTTTCTACTCTCTCGAGATCGGTAAGCATGCTTACTTCCTCAAACAACTGTAAGCCCAACTCTTCTTAACCTTCGCTTCCTATATAGAGTATGGCCATTTCCTTGTAAATCTCATAATCTTGATCTCCCAAAATAGTAATCACTTGGTCATTTGAGATAAACTTCAACTTTTGGTGCAAGCTTGAAGGTATGGCCCCTGTTGCATGAATCCAAAGTCTTCTTAAGAGTAAGTTGAAAGATCTTGGAATGTTCATGACTTGGAATCGAATAGTAAAGTGTTGAGGGCCAATACTAACAGATAAATCTATCTCCCCTATAATCTCTCTTTTATAACCATCAAAGGCCCTAACTGTTATGGAAGAAAGCCTAATTGCAGACATATCAATACCCAGCAAATCTAAGGTATTGAGTGGATAGACGTTCAACGATGATCCATTGTCAATGAGTACTCCGGTAATGATTATATCATTACTCTTGACCATGATGAAAAGTGGTTTCATGTGCTTATTCTCTTCTTTGCCTAACTCTTCTGTTGAAAAAGAAATTTTATCCATGGAGAAGATGGAATTAGTGATCAATCCTATCTTCTTAGTTGGAATTTCATGAGGGACTTTAACCTCCTTTAAAGTGTGGAACAAAGCTTCTCTATGTGGTTTGAGCGTGATCAGTAAGCTCATCAATGATATCTTTGCTAGAGTCTTACTAACTTGGTCCATGATATTGTACTCACTTGACTTGATCATCTTAGTAAAGGCTGATAGCCCTTCAATGTATTTGGCCATCATTTTATCATTCGATTCCCCCGGTATGGTCTTTAACTCATGCTTTTCTCTTAGGTCGCAAATCCTTTTCGATCGAGTAACCTCCCCTACCAGAAGACCTGGTTTTTCCTGATTTATTACGTTATAGTTAAATGGGGCAACCTTATAATTTTCTGGTGCTAACGGTACGTGAAATGTGTATCTCTTTGCTTTTGGGGCCTACTTACTCGTGTAAAATTTGAAAACCTTAGGTTTCTTATCTGAACTAATGATGTTGATGGTAAAATCATCAAAGATCATACCAATAATTGACCCATGGTTCGATAGGGGATTATTGTTAACGTTTGGAGTTGAGGCCTCTACAAAATCTAACTGTACTATCTCATCGTCTATTAGGTCTTGAATCCTGTTCCTGAATCTCCAGCATGAATCAATTGAATGTCCTACTTGCCCACAATGATATTTACATTTCACCGTAGGGTCAAAGATTCTCGACCTATACTGGTCACTAAGAAGTTTGTACCATATCAGATTATCTTTTCCCAACTTCTCAAAGACTTGACTTAAGGGAACCGATGGTAAACTGTCTAAAAGTCCTATTATCTTGAGGCTGGTCTTTGAACTGTTGTTAAGTCGAAGGAGGATTTGTTCTGACATTTGAGTTTACCATATCAATCATAGATTCTTTAGGCTTGCTGTCCATTGGTCTAGGATTAGAAGACGAAACCAGTGGTCTTTTATCTGCTGGCTCTTGAAGTTAGTCGAAATAGGCAACACTTTCAATCTTGTACTCTGTTGCTACTACTTCAACAAAACTGGATGAGGCTTACCCGATGAGATGGGAGAAATAGGGCCTTTCGAAGGTGTTAATGAAAGTTAATGTGAGCTCTTTTTTGATAGTAGGAATATATATTCTTACAGCTAAGGACCTTCATCTTTGAGCATACTCTTTGAACGATTCATTATTATTTTTTTTTTTGTAGGGTAACTAAATCCATCTTGGTTGGGGTCACTTCTACGCTGAACTTATATTGTTCGTAAAATGCCCTAGCAAGTTTCTCCTAGGTATTTATCTGGTTTAGGTTAAGTTAGGCATACCAAGTTAAGGCTGGTCCTGTCAAACTATCTTGGAATGTCTGTACTATGAGTAAATCATACTGGACATATTTACTCATCTCCCTGACGTACAACTTAGTATGGAGCTTGGAGCATCCCGTCCCGTTATACTTTTTAGACTCTAGCACCTTAAACTTCTCAAGATAAGCTCCAGTGTCATATGTAGAAAACTTGGAGATCCTCGTCTGTCCAAATCCATCATACCCTACAAGTGATTTCATCTTCTCAACTATCTGTTATGTTAGTTTCTTTTCCAGTTCTTTTAAGCTGTCTGTGCCAGGCCCTTTGTCAACTAGTCTTGAGGCTACATATGTATCGGGTTTGAAGGTTGGGTTAACTTTCGGGTAAACTTCTTTTGACTCAAATGGGTCTTTTGGATATTTATGCTCTGCTTTGAGAGCTTGCATATTCTTCCCATACCAGGCCTTAGAGCTTTCTTCATTAGTTGGTGTTGTGGCTCGCAACAAAAAGCAATATTGTCTGCTAAGAAACTCATTTGTTTTGCCATCTTCTCTATAGCCCCTTCTATGGAATGGAACTTCAACTCAAAGGGATCATTAACCTCGGGTTCTCCGTCATTTCCTTGGGTGGTGGCCATCCTGGTCTAACAACGTGTTTTAATCAGACTTCTTTGAAAGACTTGATGTTTGAGAGCTATCTTGAGATTTTACCTAATGTAAACTTAGTAAAGGGTTTGCACATATTACATTTTTATAGGAAAAAAGTTATTAAATATACAGATGTAGGATGCATAATACACGAATGCAATGAAAATTAAGAATTGGCAGGAGACCTTTGATGTAGCAAAACTTAACTAATTTTATTAATTTTGCAATTGTAAAGCTCTACGTCACTTATTCTGTTCAAAAAAGGAATTTTAAAGAAAGAAAACATTAAAAGAGCCTAAAATCTAAATTCTAATCTTCTTATGGCTAGTGAGCTCATCTTGAGTCTTCTTCTTCTTCTTCTCCTTTCGGATCTTGGGAGCCTCCTCTTCTTTTCCCTTAATCTTCTTCAGTTGTGCTTCTAATGCCTTTTATCTTTTGGTGATACTACTTGCAATAGTTCTCCAGCTCTTGCTCTCTTTTACTTGCTTTCTTGAGTTCTTCTTCGACTTAGACATCTTCCTTTTCCCTTGTCACTTGCATATCTTTGAGTTTATTTAGTTAGCAATAAAGAAGTTCGTTGGTTGTCTGGCTCCTGCCTACTATCTCCTTAGTGGTAGGGATGGTCTTTCTTATGCGCTAAAGAGCTTAGATGCATAGGAGTTTGGCTGCTTTGTCAGCTACCAACATGTTGGGGTTATGAAAGTCAAGTGAGACGGCTTTTAATGAGGGTCTGGGGATCATATCGTCAACAAGTCCATTGGCTGGGACATATCCGGTATAGAGGTTGAAGTTGATTAGGGGCACCACCTTGAAATTTTCGCATCTTCTTATCATTTCCTTGCTTGCAAACCACTTGGGCATCCATAGTAACTCTTCTGCTTTCATACCTTAAAAGTATCAGACCTAATGGTGAGTAGTTATGTCTTCTAGCATCTCAATTCTTTCTTCAAAAGACTTGATGAGATCATATTGCTAGGTAAACTTGGCTTAGTTGAAATCGAGTTGGTAACTTCTCATGTGATTGATGAACCAAACTATAAGTAGAACCATATTAGTCTTCAAATCTCTTTGTTTCTTCCTTTTGAGATGGTTTAATGACTGAATCTGCTCAACCAGGAGGGTTGGGATATATGATTTTCCTTCAAGAAATTGGTTTGCGATTTCTGCAACTTTGAAATGGACCTAGCGTCTATCATTAAGGAATGAGGTAGTATTGAAGACCACTAATATAAAAGCGTTTACTTGATGTTGGTGCCATGCTTCCAAATTTGCACAAAAAACCTCCCATTTATCTCTATGCTTTAATTTAGTAGAAAATCGGTCCATGACGTCTTCTAACAGAATGGTCTTTCCTTGATTTAGAACTTGGTTTATCTTAGATTTCTTAACTCCTAACAACTTGTTGAAGATCTTTAGTACTGTAACTTCCAAATTTGGGACGTAGACCTTATTTGTGATAGTAGGGGCCCACAACAATTGAGAGTATTCTTTTAAGGTTGGGCTTAGCCGATGTGAGCCCAAATAGAAACCGACGGATTTGGGCTCCAATAGATGGACTAAGGCCCGTACTAATGTGACGTTCATGGGGATTTTCTACAAAGAGAGGATAGCCCTGATCTTGTTTTTGATAAACTTCTGCTTATCTGGGCTGAAGAGTCGAAACCACATCTGAAGCATTCTTTAAGGCTAATGTAGTTGATAGACGTAAATTTCTTCAAAGGGCTCTTGACTTGATCTAGCCATGCTTATGTAAAAAAAAAGTCAAACTTACAATTACAACCTATTCTAAACTTTACACAAATTATTTACAAGGAAATATTATAACTACAACTTCACAATTGCCCTTGTTCATTTAGGTTGCCCTATCATGGGTTTTTGTGATTTTTGAAAAAAGTTTTCGCATAATGCAAAGGGTGGGTTCTAAAGGTTCTTAAGTTATGTAACCATTGTGTTTTTTCAAAGCAACGGCTCTTTAGTCATATTTGAACTTAAGTAGGGTAGTCTAATCGGCCTCGGAAGGTAATTGCCCTACAACATCCGAAGCTTACACAATAGCCCTCCTCTTAAGGCCTTAAGACAGCCTGGTTTAAACAGTATCTATCATGTATTTATGATGCAAAAAATAAAATAAAAAGAAATATACCCCTAAAATTACCCCCCTTGAATTAATTATAACAAAAAATGTTAGTAAAAAAGAAATAAAATAAATAAATGAAAAAAATAAAATGACAAACTTAAGTAAAATGACAAACTTAAGTGCTCTTTTTTTATTTTTCATTTTTTTATCTTTTATCTTTTATTTTTTTTATTTTGAAAAATAATCCTATTTTCAATAAATTCTAGTGGCTAGCTCTCTAGGTATCCTTAATGGAGTCACCAAACTATTAAACCTTAATGGGTACTATTATTTATTTACCAAAATTCGATTTATTCTTTTATTTTTTTAAAAAAATAAAGACCAAAAGAAAAAGAAAAATAAAAAAAATAATAATAAAACCTAAGTTTTTACAGATTTTATCGTCGTCTAGAAGGTATCTATATACCCACTAGCCGGGATCAGACGATCATAGTTTTTTCTAAAAGTTTTAGTATGTTCATTGGTTTTAATTTTTGAAAACCAACCGAATTTACGTTTTAATTCATTTAATTTATTCAAAAAAAAAAAATCTAGGAGGGGGGCCTTAACTCTTAAGTGATGTTGTTTTATAAAAAATGCTCTAACAATTCTATACTTTCTTTAAAAGGGTCCTTTATTAATTTTTTATTTAAAGAAAAACCGACTCTCTATGTAATGAATCCTTAAACAATACTAAACCCTAAAAAAATAACCAATCCTAAAAAAAAAACCAATCCTAATAACCCCTAAACTAATATATACAACTATTTTACTAAAATAAATTAATTCCATATAATACACTTGTATAAGAACTAATACTTACCCTACTAAACTAACATATACACATATTATATATTATGTTAACTAATAGGTAATAATAATAATATAATAATATATATATATATATAATAATAACTAATCTTAACAATCCCTTATCTAATATTTATATATCTTTATATCTATATCACTACTTATTAAATAAACATTCACTTAAATCAACATAATATACCTAATCTATATAATATTAGAAAACTAATGCTAAAGAATTATCTTAAACTACTATATACATAAACTATGTTAAATCACTAAGGATCTAATAATAATAATAATAATAATAATAATAATAATAATAATAATAATAATAATAATAATAATAATAATAATAATAATAATAATAATAATAATAATAATAATAATAATAATAATAATAATAATAATAATAATAATAATAATAATTGAAAAAGAAACAGAACTTGATTTTGATGGCCAACTATGTAGTAGTGGTAAGGGATGTGCGGGTGCTGATCAAGGAACTGTTTGATCGTCGGTAGGAGGGTGACTGCGGCAAGCGTAGATTGTGCAGCAGTGTGCGTAGTGTGTTCTATAGTGGAGTATCGATGGAAGCATGTGTGTGCGAACGGTAGGCAGAGTAACGATGCTGCTATGCGTGCGAAGTGGGCATTGTTGTGGCTATAGGAGTGTGCCACAGTAAGCATCAGGTGTGCGTTGATCGTAAACGTGCATGCTGATTGTGTGTGTAGCGGCGTGGATGGGAGGGTGATATCAGACAAGTGCACCTATCAGTTTTAATATAGCGGATGTGAGTCCGAGTCGATCCCTCAGAGATTTCGAGTACTAATATTAACCTTAGCTTTATTATCTAACCGAAAAATTATGATGAGTTGAATAAATTAAAAATAATGAAATTAACAAACTAAACTAATTATGGGACTTGATTAAGCAATTTAGAAAGCAATAAAACTAAGAACGACTTCAAGTATGTAATAACGTATTTTGCAATTATTTTCCCTAGTGTTTAACATGTGACCACTTAAAATATATTTAATTCAATTTCTATTGTTCTTGACCGGAAGGATTCACAATTAAAGTTAATACCTTTCTCAAGCATATTAACCTTAACCCAAAATTATTTATCGGAATCTCTTCACTTAGTAATATAATTTAGAATTGCATTAATGTATAATGAATTCCCACACAATTAATTAACTTTCCGAAAGAAACATGTATCTTATCTCTAAGTATACATGTAATTCTCTCCAATTATGTAAAGATCTAATTATACATGTAATTTCTCAATCAACATGCATAATATCATATATTGATATTCTAGAAATATCAATTAACAATTAAACGACATAATTGAATCAATCAAAGATAGAAACTTTATTGAGAATTCTAAATCAACCCAAGAGTCACATGAAACCTTAGGTTCCATAATCCTAAATACACGAATTCTAAGCTATCATAATGAGACTAAAAATGAGTTCCGTCAAAAACATAAAATAAAACATGAAAAACCCCTTTGATTGATGAAAAATCTCTCCGATCTTGAAGTCAGTGTTGTTCTTGCCTTCTCCTTCTCCTCAAGTCTCTTTTCTTTTCTAATGTTTCTTATGTCTTTTGAAACCCTAATATGTCCTTTTATAGTATATCAAAAGGTTTTCGTTTTCTTTACCAGACACGACTTGGGACATGACCGTGTCCCTAGGTCGTGTAATTTTCTACCCCTGGCCAATTTCCCTGCATGGACACAGCCTGAGACATAGTCATGTCCCAGACTGTGTAACTTCAAAACTTCAAAACTTCTTCGTTTGAACTCCGAATTGAATGAAACTTGATTCCTTTTCTTCGTTTTTGATCCTAGAACACATTCAAACCTTGAAATCAAAATTTTACTCAATTAAGTATCAATTTATTTAAAGAAAACAAAAAATGTGAGGAAAATACTATAAAATCACCATATGAATATGTTTAAAATTAGAGTTATCAGGGGGTTGCAATGGCGATTATGCAGGCTATTTGTATGTTGGGTGTGATCAAAGGAGGATGGCGCTGGGTGTACTTGTTCTGTATTGTTGATGGAGTTGCAGCCATGACAGTGAAGTGCTGTATCGTGTGTATGCGTAATGTGCAAGGTACGGTGGATGGTGAATGCATGGTAAGGGGCTATAGTTAGTTGCTATGTGTTTAGGCTTGTGTTACAGTAAGGAATCTAAGAGAGAATCGTGTGTGGAGTTGATTTTCTAGTCAACGAAGTGCAGTAGATGCATGGGTTGAGGTTAGTGAATGAAGATGGAGTAGTAAAGAAGTTGAATGTGGAGTGGTGACAGGAGCTCCACTATGCGCATTGAGAGAGCGTGAGGATAGAAAGGGTTGTTTGTGAATTTTGTTGTAAGTTCCATGCGGAGAGAGCAAAGGGTGGTTTGCACTAGTGGGTTTGGAATTGGCTAAAGATAAAATTGGCTTTTTTCTTTTCCTTGCGGGTGTGTAAAAATTCTCCCTTTATTCTATGCGATCCTTATTTATAAAACCTAAAAATAAAGGCATATAAGTGCTTAATGAGACTCAAACTCGTGATCTTAAGTTGACTCCAATTCATTATTTCAATACTTATTTGTTAGGCTGATAACTTATGTTTTGATTTTTAGTATAATTAAATTGTATTTAAACCATATAACTCTCTAAAATAATTATTTGAATTGGACAAAAGCTAAAACTAAAACTAATTGACCCTAAAATAATTTACTTTCTAAAAATCTAAAATATTCTTTTGTAATAATTTTTCTTTTCTCATTCATTTTTTTTTTGTATTTTCCATCATTTTTCAATTTTCAATTTTTATACTTTTCTTATTTTTGAGTTAGAATTCTATTTTAAAGAACTAAAACTATAACTGCTTGGGATAAAAATTGAGTGTCTACACTTACTTTAAGGGGGAAGGAATTAGTGAGGATTTACCCATGTTTCCATTGTTTATCTATGGAAACATATTTCAGCACAATTTACACATTTGAGTGAGATTTAACTTCCTTTAATTGAGAGGTTATTTTCATTTTTACATTTTAGCATAAAGCAAATCGATATTACTATAAAATAAATTAAGCAGTTTTTACATCTAATTAATTGCACTATCCCTCAAACACATTCAACTATAGAGTTAGGAGTATTGGGCCTCTTATGAGAAGGAATACCCTCAATATATATATTTGAAACACATACTGACTAGGCCAATATAGGAATTTGAGATTTGAACCGAATGACAATGTCCTTGGGCTGGTGTGATCTGTCGCAATCTCGAATGTGCTTTAGTCTAATGTCAATACAATGAAATTAATTCATGTAGATTTATGCATACTTATTCCTTTTCTCAAGGTGAGGGAAAAAAATAAAACTAAAAGATGGTTTAATAGTCAAAACATGAGTTGAAACTTATGAAGTAGATTTGTTACTAATCTGTGGAAAAAAAAGTATAGTAAAGAAGATCCCTATATGATAAATCTTATTTATTGAGATGTGACACTTCAAGAATTAAATTCTAAAAATCATACAAGATAGAAGCCATTAATGTTTAGTATGTGGGAATGACTTGGAATAGAATCATGATTTAGATTCTATTCTCTTTTCCATATTTGATAGTGAATTTAAAAGGTGAAATCGTGATTAATTGGAATTGATGATTCTAACTCTAAGAAAGAATACGATTTTGTTTTTAAGAAGGTGAAATCATAATTGCATTCTGCTCTAATTTATTAATCATTAATTAAAAAGACTTATTTAACTTTCCACGTGATTTTGGCATCCGATAATTAAGGGTTTTCTTGACAAATATTACCACATACAAATTTCATTGATTCCATTGGTACTTCCAAAAAAAAAAATGAAAGAATTTATGATTCCATCCTCATTCCATTCCATCTAATTTCAATTCATTGCATTCCAAATTAACAAGAAGGGAGGTTGAATAAATTGTTACAAAACTAAAACATTTTTCACAAAATTACAATCAGAACCCTTCTTAATCATTTAATGATGATAGTCATAGGATTCTTTTTCAAAAATAGAGTCATGAGAGAAAGCACAGTAATACTCAAAAACAAAATGGAATAAGGAGGAAATTAAAAGAGTAAAGGATGAGGAAAATCAGGCAAACAATATATAAAGGTTCCTTCTTTTGACTTGGTCCTCTCTTTTAGGGAGAACCAGAGTCTCTAAATTGGTGCGTTTCACACGACTTTATCTTACTTCACATGACTCTGTCTTACTTCACAATTCGTCACCTAAGGTTAATGTAACTTTACAAAGTCTCTTCACTATTTTCTCAAACAGCAATTAGTGAGTAATTTCTATTTAAGGATTAAAGCGATTTTCCTCACACTTTATCACAATTGACTCAATCAACGATAAATGAGAAACTTCAGTATAATGTTGTCTAGTAATTTTCTTATCTTTTCTATATCTCCTCTTATTTTGTGTAGCTTCTTTGTATAGCCTATAGAAGGTTGAAAATTACTATATTAATTATTGGACTAAGCCCATTATTTATTTAGATTTGACTCCTTGAATTAGGTGATAGAGCTTAAGGAGTCTGGTCCATATATAGGGATGATTTAAAGAGATTTGGTTTGGTGGGCTCAAAATGGAGACTGTTGGACCAATCTATTTGCCTTCAACCTTTTTTAGGTAGGCTCATGCACCGTAAGAAAGGTTATTGGCCTTAGGCCCTTGTAAGACTCATTCTAGATAATTATGGAATGAGTAAAGATCCATCTCACTTGTCAATCATCAAGACGATCTAACGGATGTCATCAAGCCTAAGAGATTATAAATACTTAGTCATTCCTCCTCATTTGATATAACTCTAGAGATAAGAGAAACAATGTTCTACTATGAAACCTTTGTTCTCTAAGATTAAACATTCATGCAAAAGAATTGATCTTAGTTTGCTCAAGAACTGCAAGGTTGATGTCTTAAGTCCCCTAAGCTCCTTTGTTTGTCACTTGTGCATTCGAAACTCTAGGATTGTCTGTTCCTCATCCCTATCATTCTCTCTCCAATCATCCTATTGAGTGTCATCTCTATATCATTACTTAGTTACTATGTGTAACGTGATACTTACGTGACTCACATGTGACTGATCTAGTTAGATTCCCTTATCTACATTTTGGCGATTCCACTAAGGATTGAACCCGAATCTCTAATTAATTCCAAATGCAAGACTAAAGACTAAACCATATGGGCTATTAACCCGTATCCTACTAAAGAATGTTGGACCCTAAAGAAGATATTAATGATAGGGTCCATTATGGGGAACTCGTTATCGAAAATAACGATGTCCATAACATTCCATTACTCGCATATGATAACTAGTGAAATGTTGTAAATGTTGCTAATCATGACCTAAGGAGAGAACATGAAGACATCCTGCAGATAAAGATACAAGAAGGAAAGGAGTCAATGGTAGAAACTAACAAGGATGAATACCCACTAGAGGCAATTGCCTTAATGAAGACTTCTAATTTTAGGAGGTTCTTTTATTTGTTAGGGTTTAATGAGGATTTACGGCTTGTAGCAGTAGTTGTACTCACTCAAATCTCCAAAAGACAATATGGGGAATATAGCACAACACAACCTATTCAAAGAATGGCCAACATACATGGGAATGCGACACTTTTCATAGATGTGGACATGTACTCAAAGAATCCTAATCATAATTTCCCACTCTATGTAGAAAGTATTCTCAATGGTTACCCTATTAAGAGGATATTCATAAACAACGGTTCCTTTGTAAACATCATGCCTATGTCTACATTCAAAGCTGCAAAAATAAATAATTAATGGTTGGTGAGACAACCCATTTTAATTAATAGCTTCATTGAATCATACATCGATACAATACGATATATTAATGTGGACTTTAGGGTTGGCCTTATCCAAGGCACTACTCAATTCCATGTAATTGATGCGCTCGTATCCTATCACTTACTCATTAGAAGGAAGTGGCTACACGATCACAATCTGATACCATCAACATGGCACTAGTGTATTAAAGGTCATTAGAAAGGAAAATATATATTTATACATGCTACAAAGAACCCCTTCAAACGTAATGAAGCATATCTTTTTAAGGCTGGCTTCTTTGATGAATACATCGAGGAAGGGGAAATAGCTATTACAAAGCTCTCTAGAATACCATTACCTACTTAGGAAGAAACTCAAGAGAAATAGCAAAGGAAAAGAGGAATGCATAGCTCTCAAGGAGGTAAGAAAAAGAGAAGAGAGAACAATGAGGTCGAAAGTTTTGTTAGGGCAGACGGTTAAAGGGTTTATTATTTATGATGGTCTTCGAGATCTAAAGAAACTTGTTTGTCTTCTTTGGATCCTGTACTAGTACAAGAAACCTAATTTACGCCACTACAAATGGAAGATCAACTTAAGCCTTAAGCTGAAGAGATTGAAGAGCTTGACCTTGCTGGACTAAAAGAATGTCTGCGACCTGTCTTCATCAATAAAAACCTTTTACAGGAGATTAAGGTCTACTTAGTAGATTTGTTGAAGGAATATAAGGACGTATTTGCTTAGAGTTGGAGTAATATTGACATTGTATTATATTGTCATGCCTTTTAGAGAATGGAAAGTGTAGTTTGATGGCTCTTTGACTAATACTGGGCAAGGAGCTGGAGTAATATTGGCATCTCCTGAAGGTTGAGAGATACCTCTAGCTTTTAAGCTAGACTTTTATTGTACCAACAATGAAGTTAAGTATGAAGCCCTCTTGCTTGGACTCATTTCTGCACAAAATTCTGGAGCATCTTACTTATGTATACGTAGTTATTCAAATTTGATCATCAGATAACCCAATAAAGAATTTGCTCTCAAAGAGCCAGCACTTGTGCCTTATAGGGTTGCAGTGCAAGCTTTAGTTGGAAAATTCATTTTAGTAAGATACAAGCATACTAAACAATCCACCAATCTCTATGCGGATGCACTAGCAACATTAGCATCTAGAGTTCCCATTCAAGCTATAGAAAACAGTTTGAATGTCCTAGTCATTAGAAAGTCCTTCCCTTATACATCCTTACAACTATTGAATGAAGAAGAGGAAGCATAAGATGACTAGTGCACTCCCATTAAGACATAATTGGCATGTCCCAATGCATCTTCTATTGTAAACTTGAAGAATTTTACTAGTATAAACGGTGTCTTGTACTTTAAGGGATTAGAAGGCATTCTTTCTCAATGTATTTACACAAAGTAAGCTCGTTTAAAGCTGGATAAGTACCATAAGA
This sequence comes from Lumnitzera racemosa, assembly GCA_024138005.1. Classification (NCBI taxonomy): domain Eukaryota; kingdom Viridiplantae; phylum Streptophyta; class Magnoliopsida; order Myrtales; family Combretaceae; genus Lumnitzera; species Lumnitzera racemosa. The sequence goes on from JAMXBC010000012.1 coordinate 84,189,198, forward strand.
TTTGGTGTGGAGAAGAAGGGCCTCCCTTGTAATGTCACATTTAAGGCATGAGATATTATTGGCCAACAATGTCCAAAGATGCTTCTCAACTACAAATGAGTTGCTTAAAATGCTCCTAACTTCTTGATCAAGGAGAATGCAACTTTATAACAAGCATTGGCGACTAGAGACACCTATATATTGATTACTTAAAGAATAATGTATTGCCTACTAACAACATAGATGCCGGACTATTGAATAAAAAATCAAAGAAATATATCGTATATGAAGATGAGTTGTATAGGGTATCGTACATGGGAAAGCCATTAAGGTACATAACATTACCTGAAATAGAGACTATCTTATCTAAGGCACATTTAGGGGAATGTAGAGAGTATTGAGGGGGAAGGAAGTTATATCATCAATTGCTCGATATGGGATACTATTAGCCGATTATGGAAAATGAAACATTCAACTTTGGTAAGAAGTGTGTCTCATGCCAACAACATAATGATGTAATTCACACTCCTACTGTTGCATTGCATAGCTTAACTACTCCTTGGCCATTTTATACTTGGGCATTTGATTTGATTGGCTAAGGGGTGTGTTATGTCCCGAAGTCGCAGAGTCGCAACAGTCCTGCCGTGTAAATCATTTTATGATAATAACTGACCTTATGGTACCTATCATAAATATGATCTACATAAGGCGTCGACAACTCCATACTTTGAAGTAAACAGTCCAATTAAATATTTAACTACAATTATGGTAAATATCACAAACTTCTAATAAATATATATAATTATATGTAAAGTCCACAGAACTTCCCAGGAAATTTTACATAACCACAACAGTTCACTAAATTACATCATAACTATCAGTCTTTCATCCTTAACCACAAGGGACACTCTAATTACACATCATTACTAAGTAAATTGATCCTCACACCCTTGGCTCTAAAAGGACTAACCTTTGGGTAATCGTAAGGCGACATAATACTTAAAGTGTTCAGAAATTAGGACCTGCAAAAGGATTTATAGGGGTATGAGCAATTATAGCTCAGTAAGTTGAATTGGAGACTCATGAATGTATACAAGCACAAACAAGATTATCAAGCAATTATTTTCATGCAATGCAACAATCAAGTATCATCGCACAACGTAGTCTAGTCCGTTGTGAAATCAGAGAAATTTCGCCTGCTCCAATCCGGGTTGAGGAGTTTCCATGTTATGCAACAGCTCACAACAAAACCCAGGATTATGCAATGGTGACATCGCTTCTCCCGCGACCACTTTTGAACCATTGACTTCATCTTCGCCGCGACTTCCTCTCCTGTTCATTAGTTCAACTAAGGATGAAGAAGGGACCATTATGCAATTTTGCGTTATCCCTTTCAAAGGGGTCGGTATTTGATTGGAGAATCCTAATGATCTCCTAACGGGTTGTAATGCATGACATTTTAGGTTATTAGAGTTAAATAAGATTAAATTTCATTTAGGGTTTTCAAACAATTCACACCAATTCAATCATAACACAAAATCAATCATAGCGCAATTTTAGTACGAATTCAAATACATTAAACATATGCGTAAACTACTTACAATCATAACCATATACAATCTTAAGTCTCCGAGTATCACAAAAATAGTAATTTATTACAATAAGTAATAACCCAACTTATTTGGAGTTCTTTATTGCCTGATCACTCGATTATAAGTCGATCCGTCTCTGGATATCCTATAATACAAATAGGTCTTTTTAGTTCTTATACTTTAATGATTCATATTCTAAGTTATGATTTAGCTTTTATTTACTAATGATTCATTCTATTCTATTTTGAGGTTCGGGTCCTAAATCAGATTCTAGTTTTGATTTTAAAATCTTAAATATGCTTGAATCCTAATATGAAATTAATCACATTAAGCTTAAGTATTCTAATACCCCATTGAGTTTAAATTTAGGATTCTAAACTATTTGGTACACGCTAATTCTAATTGGGGTACCAGATTTATTCTCAGTGTGAGAAAATCTTACACTTTTTTAAACGATTACTTAAAATTAAATTTTGTTTCAGATTTATTATATTCTGATTTCTATTATTATATTATTTAATTAAACCTAATTTTTTATAATATTCTTAATTTTCTATAATGAGCACATAATGCCTTCATTACTTATACTTAACACTCCAAAGGTTAGGATTAGGTTTCCATATCAGAGATTAACATCTTTAAAAGTCTAATTACTATCTAATTCAGTTATTAGTGTCTTAATCACCTAATTAATCCAAAATTACCCAATTTTTCCATCATTTTAGGGCTAAAAATTAACTTAAAAATTTCAAAAATTAATTTTGAAAAAAATGCCTTCATAGCACTATTCTATATCACATAAGCATTCTATAGAAAAAAATTGAGCTCCAAACTATCCTCATATGCCTATTTATTTCTAGTTATAATCATATTCAGTTTTGCTTAATTTGTTAAGAACCTTATATTTTTAAACGTGATTAAACTAAATCACTATTTTTCCCTAAATCTACATATAATAAAACCTCATAATAACAAGTTTCATAATTTTCTAGGTAAAATAACTAATTTTACAAAATTATAAAAAACTGGAATAAATTAGAGACTCACCCGGTCTGATGGCTTTTGGCCTTCCAACACCGGTCCAGGGGTGTCGGCCAGTCCAGGCGGTGGGCCTGGCGTGGGGTAGTGGTGGTGGCTCGGTCCTAGATGGTGGTGGTGCATAGGTTTGGCTCACTAGCCCTGACTGCACAATTTTCCTTTTCTTTTTTTTTTCTCCAGTTTTTCCTTTGAATTTTCGAGTCTCTCTATTTTTCTCAAATCCTTAACTCTCTAAAGGAGTTCTCTGAATTTTTTTCCTATTTATAGACATTTTTGGTAATTAATATGCATTAATTAGCCATGACATTATTGCATTTCCTTGATTTTTGGCTTTTGTGTTGCTTAATTCTAGTTGGATAATTTTTCTTTTTCAGATCCTGACTTGCCACGATCAGATTTGCATCATTCCATACCCTTCTATTTTTTTTTATTTTTCCACAATTAATTAATAATTTTCTTTAATTATTTACTAAGTTTTTGGCCAATTTAAGTAATTTCCCGTATTTTTTATCTATACGTAAATACATATGGGGTACATGTGAACATTCCTAATTATTATTTAGGTCATTCTATAATTTTTAATATACATATAATCTATCTTTAGTGATTTATTAGTTATTTGATTACACTTTTTGCTATTTCAATAATTAGCAATTATTATACTTAAAATTTGAAAATTTTATAGTCTCCTATTTTATTAATTATTTTCTTAAATTCAAGTTTACGAGGCCATTTTTACTAATATTTCTCTCCATAGTTTATAATTTGGGTTTGATTGGATCCTTTAATCGATCGCTTTTAATCTTGTACTCTAAGTTCAATCTTACGATCTCTTGGCTTAACTTTAGGGCTTATAGGGTGCATATGGATCCTTATAGGTATGGAGTACTTCACCAAATGGGTAGAAACATTCCCATTAAAGAAGGCAATAGGCCTAGTGGTAGCAAGTTTCATAAAAGAGCATATCATTTGCTGCTTTGGAATCCCAAAGTGTATCTTATCTAATAATGGCACTCCCTTCATCAGCTCATATGTATGACAATTCCTAGCCTCATATGGCATTGATCATTTGAAGATCACACCTTATTATCTTAAGGGAAATGGCTAAGAAGCAACAAACAAGAGTCTCTTAAAGGTGCTTAGTAGGATGATTCATGAAAACCACAAAGAATGGCATGACAAATTACCATTAGCACTATGGGCTTATAGGACATCTAAGCAAGGTCCTACACAGGCCATACTCTTCTCCTTGGTATATGGATTTGAAGCAATGATTCCTATAGAGGTATTAATTCCATCTGCACGATTGGCCATCAATGCCAGCCTAGAGCTAGACACTTTGCGCATATTAGACCTTGAGGCTCTAGAAGAAAGATAAGACACAGCTAAACGCAATCTTGCTAACTATGAGTAGAGACTTAGCGTAGCTTATGATTGCTTAGTTCACAAACGATCTTTTCAATAAGGTGATGTGGTACTTCGTGTGGCAGATCACATACGGCGAGGTATTATAGCGCCAAAGTTCACACCCAAGTGAGAAGAACCATTCATTAAACACGAAGTCTATGATAGCAGCTACTGTTAGCTCCTTAATAAAAAAAAAAAAATGCCGCGACTCCTCTTATCAATTTTGAATATGTTAAGAAATTTTACATGTGAATCCAATAATGTACTTGCAATCCTTATGAATGCAATGTCAACTTCATGCTGTTTTATATATGCTTCGCTTTTTATCTTGTCTATCATTTCCACAAAGTTAGAAATTTATCTTCTTCGCACACAATAATTAATTATCTCAATTTTCTATTCTTGTTGCTATGAAGTTAGAGATCTATCTCCTTAGCACTCAAGACAAATTTATAGAAATTAAATAATGAATAATCCAAGTTGTTGTTGTAGCTTGTAGGAGCATTGCCTCCTAAAGTGCGTGATGATAACTAATTGCTGACTGGTAACCCATCATTATTAAACAGGAGAATAATCTTTTGTGAAATAAAAATTATAAACGATTAAGTATTGGGAAATACCCTCATAATCATTAAGTATAATAAAGTGTGACCTAAAAAATGTGTTACTAATTGTTGCTAGCAAGTGAGAGCTTACTCCAATGTGTGACACTCTAATCATACAAGTTATGACCACTCATCACAAGCATTGTTTACATTGATGCTACTAAGTGAAGGCTATGCCTCCTAAGCACACAATGATTTCTACAAATTTTAGTGCTTGAATAGATTGAAATGCACAAATAGAAATGAATGAGAAGGCAATATAAGTTTATTGATTTAGGATGTATTACTATAAAACACTAAAAATAGCTAAAAAAAAAAATAAAACACTGAAAGAAGAAGAACCATAAACGAACTAAAAAGTACTTTGCTAAGCTAACGCTTCTAATCTAAGCCTACTTTGGATTCTAAGTTCATATCTCCTAGCATTGCCTTTGCTTTAAGATCTGCTGTTGCAATTACCTCTTGTATCTCTTGTAACTTCATTTTTAGTTTATTTTGCCGTCTTATAGTAGCATGGTAACTCAATATTCGCTTGACCTTGTTAGCAATAGGGTCTAAGCTGTCAACCCCAAACTTTAAAAGATGAGCTCCCTCTATAGACTTAACTAGTTGTGTTAGTTGAACATCTGATAAAGAATTTCAAGGCTTATTTAGCAATAGCATGGCTTCTCCTAGCATCTTCACCATCGTATTGGCTATTTCTATCTCCATCATAGGGGGCTCAATCTAAAAGTTTCTATCCATGGCATTAAGTCTCTTTAAAGATTCTAACAAATGAGGAGGTATGGTAAATCCGTGAAAGAATACAATCTCCTATACTGCACTAACATCTGAAGTTCTTACCATATCTTGAGGAGACATGCCTTCAACTAGGGGAGGATGGATATTAGCAGGTGCTGAATACAATTCTTCTCCATAAAGTCTTGCGTAAAGTAATGCGTCAGCATGACTATTACCAGTTCCCCTTGCCTTTGCAACTGATGTAGTAGTATCGAGAATACTTCATTTTCCTTTAAGGAGTAGTTGAACTCTTTAGTATGGTTATCACCATCCTTACCACCTTCAAATTGGGTTGGTGATTCCCCATAATCCACTATGTCTTGTCCATCATTTTCCTCTTCTGGAACCATTATTAGAGTAGTAGGATGGCTTGAATGAAGTTTAGGGTTTGAAATAATAACACCCTTCCTCACACTAGCTGATGCAAGAGAGTTAGTCTCAACTTGTAACAGTAAAAAAAAGAAAGTTATATGAAGAAAAGCGATAGCTTAAGGAAAAAATATACACATAATAGCAACAAGATATAAGCAAGATTGTTATCTTTTGGATATATGCACATTTGGTTTCTTTGGAATTTTCTAATTCAGGTGGCACATGTTTCCCCTTTGATTTTGAAGGTAACCTTACTACTCCTACAATATTACAAGGCTCTGACTGTTGAGATGCTTGTTTAGAAACTTCGTGAACATCTTCATTTGACCTGGGCATAGCCCTTAGCAACTTGAGGTAGAATTCACAACGATATACACTAGTAGCTGGAAGTATATCACCTACCAAAGCAAAAGCATAGGATCGAAAGACATCTAAGCAATTTGACCAATCAGTTAACTAGCTTGTAGAGGTAACTCCATAACAACTTAAAGAAGGAAAAAATATTTGTTAAATTTTCCTAAAATCACTTGATGAGAGCGGTTGACAACATCAATCGAAGTTCTCAATAATAGTGATGAGGTGAGGAACTCCTTGGTCAAAGCCAAACTGGTACATAACTCTATGAGGAGAGTATGTCATAACTCTATTCTTTAGAAAGCACCTAGAAAAATCTTTGTTATCAATAAGGGAAGGCATACCCCCAAGGGTAGACTATAGAAGGAACCTTGCTTTAGAATTACGGAGACCCTTACATCTTCCCACTAAGGTTACCTCATCCTTTGAGCTAAGAGGATATAATCCACTATTATCATCATATTCGACTATCTGTTTCACATAAGGACGAAATTTAAACTTGTCCTCTATGTTAATGAGTTGCAATAGTGATTGTCCAATGTTTCCCTTCACCCAAGCCAATGCTTTAGGAAGAGTAGTACTTGTTTTATCATGAACAACAAGAAGAGTAAAATGGTTTCGATATCACTCAAAAAAAGAAAAGCCGAAGGAACTAGAGGTCTATGTGGGATATGTTCACATAACGACCTTTCAAGAGTATAGAAGCCTTATGATATAGGTCCAAACATCGATATAATGAACCTAGGTAAAAAGGAGCTAGTGCAAAGCACTTACCCTTAGCAATGCGTATGGTTAAAGAGAAGAGCCGTGAGCTAACTCCTTCTTGAGGACCTCTAGGAAATACAAATAAGGAAAGTCAATGCGCTACAAAAGTTACAAGTTCATACTTGTAAGAATAAGTCAAAAGGCATGAGTACAAAATATCAATAATATATACATATATATATTAAACTATATATAAACAAGAATAAAAATACTCACTCTTGACTATAACTTTGGCCCAAGACTCTAGGCCTATCTTTCCTATGCTCCTAAAAAAAGTATGCAAGCCAAGTAGCAAAGCATGGCTTCCTCTTTCTATCGTAGGCAACTTTCAAAGCTTCTTGTAAAGATATTGTAAAGCTATGCTCTTTGTGAGAAATTAAGGAGGTCGTGATATTAATTCTACCCATGCAACATAAGTCCAAAAGTATAGTTACATCATCTAAAGTTAGCATGATCTCTCCCCATAAAGTAGTAAATGTATGGTTTGAGTACTTTATTGAGAAACAGTAGCTCGCTACACTTCCATCCCACTTGTTTGTAGGAATCACAATCAAGTGGAAGTAATAATAGTTTGAAACAACATAGCTTTCTTCAAGAGGGTAATGTAGTTTGGTCTCGTGGTAATGTAATTTACCCAAGACTTCCATCCTAATGGTGGTTACCTAAGAAAAGAAAATTGAATTTTGCAAAGAGGCAACTCTTTCCTCTCATTTCTAAACTGCAACACAAAATCTCCACTAATGAGGCCCCTGGAACCGGCACGCGACTCTTGCTCAATAAAGTGAAGTTTGCCATCAATGGGAGATTTTGAGCAATTTGTGGCGTTTGGTCTTGTCCAAAAATGTGCCTTCGAAGATGGTTCATCTAGCCAATTTTCCCTAAGGTACGAGATTGTTGGTGGAGGCTTATTCGAATGCATTAGTAAATCTTTTTGTTTGACCTATCCCTTGTTATGAGTCTGGTTATTCCTAGAATCCTTTGCCATCTGTTGAAAATATTATTGGAAGTAGTGTTGATTATGAGACAGTTATAAGTTAAAAAAAAAAAGAGAAGAAAAAGAAGATTAATTCAATTGCACGAGGTAGAGAATTTCAAAATGCAAATGTTAATGTATAAACATGGAAGAACCTAAAAAGAAAAATTTGATAAGCTAAAAAGATAAGGTTAGATAACTTGATCATGGACAGTTCAAACTTGGAATGAGAAAAGAGTTTGACAAGACGAACATGCATATATAGCCAATGTCATCATGGGAAAGATAATTTTTGAAATATTTAAAAGCTTGTTTATTTTGAAATATTTAGCTACTTATAGAAGATTTGAAAATCAAAATAAATTATTTGAATATACGATTGGTGAAGGAGAAAGTGTCCGTGGAAACTATATCTAGCTTTGCATTTTGTGTCTAATGAAGAAGAAAGTAGACGATGTGGTCGTGATTATGGAAACATGTTGAAAGAATGAATATAAAGAAAACATCTATGAATGAGAGATCACAAGAAGGCATTCTATTTGAGATTTATCACCATGAGGAATTTTTGGTGTATTGAGTGATAGAACTGCCCCGTTTACTAGTATGAAGGAGCTATATAACATAGCTGGATAAAATACTGCTAAAGCACTAGCATTTTTTTTTTCAAATGTTCTGATAGCTTTATTTTTCTGTCAATGATCACAAAATGAGAAAAAAATACCAAGAGGAGTCACCATACATTATTTAGTGAATCAATATCATGGTAACAATAAGCCAATAGTGCAATATAAGAACATATTGAAAATATGTATTCTATGATAGCAAAATGAATACTAGCATATCATGCTCAACTCGTCGATGATTCGAAAGAAGCGTCAATTCAATAGATATTGGAAGTAATCAAGCAAGTAAAGTCAACATTCATTATGCTTACATAACATTTAAAGAAACAACCTCTAGAAATACCTAAACTCCTGTTGAATGTGCCTAAGGGACTCTTGTTCAGGGAACAAAATGTAGAAGGTTGAAAATTACTATATTAATTATTGCGCTAAGCCCATTATTTATTTAGACTTGACTTCTTGAACTAAGTGACAGTGCCTAAGGAGTCTGGTCCATATATTAGGATGATTTAGGGAGATTTGGCTTGGCGAGCTTAAAATAGGGACTGTTGGACCAATCTGTCCGCCTCTAACCTTTCCTAGGTAGGCTCATGCACTATGAGGAAAGTTATTGGCCTTGGGCCCTTGCAAAAGTCATTCTAGATTATTATGGAATGAGTAAAGATTCATCTCATCTATCAATCATCAAGTCCAAGAGCCTATAAATACTTAGTTATTCCTCCTCATTTGACATAACTCTAGAGATCAGAGAAACAATGTTTCATTATGAAACCTTTGCTTTCTAAGATTAAATATTCAGGCAAAAGAATTGATCTTAGTTTGCTCAAGAACTGTAATGTTGATGTCCTAAGTCTCCTAAACTCCCTTGTCTGTCACTTATGCATTCGAGACTCTAGGATTGCCCGTTTTTCCTTCCTACCATTCTCTCTCCAATCATCCCATTGAGTGTTATCTTCACATCACTACTATTTGCTACGTATAACGTGATACTCATGTGACTCGCATGTGACTGATCCAGTTAGAACCCCTCATCTACATAGCCAATCTCTAAAGCTTTAATATGGAAATAGCCATTGTAATTTGTTCCTTCATGAAAAATTTTGTCGATTAAGCTTTCCTTCTTCTTCATAATATTTAGAAGGAAATGATCATTGTATGCTTCCATGAATGATATATTTCCATATTTAGTTCCTTCCATGAATATCTCTTTTGCTTGTTACTTTATGATTCATTCCATAATAGTTGTTGTGCTTTATAACTTTGAATATTTTGATAAATGTAAAACTTTCATGAATAAATATTTTATCATATGTGTTTAGTTAAATGTATTATCAAAATACTTTAACTTACTGATGTTGGGCGTTTAAAATGTAAAATTATCTTTTCCATTTTAGTTCATTTTTGTTTTTCTTCTACTTTTCTTTTGCTCCTAGCTTTCATGTATGATTTATGCTTCTAATTTGTTTTTGGTTCTTGCATTTGATTCGCTTCTTTTAGTAAATTGCTTCTATAGTTCCCTTTCATGGTTCTTTTGATTAGCTTCCACTTCAAACCTATTTACATCCATTTTTGACAAAATGATTACGCTTCTAATTAATCTTCGAGCTTTTGATTACAACTTGCTTATACTTAATTTGTGACGCTTTTGCTTTTCACATTATTTGTAAAGTTTGTACTTTTCATTAGATAAGGGGGACGATAAAAGGAATAAGCATTGGATTAAGCTAACGATAATGGAATAAGCTACAGCAAGATTCATTTAGTGTTATTTGGAAGATATGTATATGAAGACTGCAATTCTTGATGGCTAAGGCAGTTGTGAACACGATAAGTGATTACTTATGTTTTTAGCTTTAGATGTATTGTCTTAATCATCTCCACTAAAACCGATAGCTTATTGTAGTGAGATTTGAATCCTTTATTTCTCATCATACGGAAAGTTATTTACGTTAACTTTTAGGATGTCAAAATTATGCGTCTTATTTATGCTTAAATAATTATGAATCTTGGTTGTTGTATTAGGATTATGTAAGCATGCAAGTGTCACAATATGTTTATGTGCCTACTATATACTAGATTTCACGAGTCATTCGTTTAAGTTTAAAATTTTAGATAATGGCTTATATATTGATGTCACTTACAATGATCTTAGCTAAAGACTTGCTTATGGGGATGTAGATGACAATAACTTTTATCTTGAGGATGCATAGACATTGAGCTGCTGCAGATACTTGGACTTGAGACAAATTTGGACTATGATTTCACTCTTTATAGACTTTATGGCATTGGACTTGTTATTAGGTACAAACCTTTTTGTGAATTTATATATGATTCACCTTTCATAATTTTTTAGTAAAAATGTTATTGAGAAAATTATACTAAATGTTTTCATATACTAGAATTAGATGAGGATTAATAATTGACTTATCCATAAAATATTTTCCAAAACTAATGAACAATTTCCAAAAGTAAAACAGAAAAAGATAATAAATATGGTTTAGAAAGCTTTAGTGTTTTAAATAAGACATGTGATGGGTTATCATTGCCTTAGGTTTTGATGTGTGACTGTTTAAGAGGTTAAAATAACTATAGAAATCTAAAAATCATAAACAACAAGAAGGCGAGTTAAGAGTGTAGAATCCTGAATATGTACGTTTACCTAAAGTTTAGTTTCAGATGTGCAATGATAACTTTGGATAATATACATATAATTAATGAATTATTTGGAAAATTATTAATCATTAGTGATATTATGGAATATTTTTATATTTATTGAATTAACTAGAATATCATGGTACATTTACATAAATCTAGAGTTACTTAGCATGTTAATGAATTTGTTAATATATGAATCATTTGGTACATAATGAAATACTTGTGGAAATTATTGAATTAAATGAAGCATGGTTTCATGATTTGGACTTGTTGTGTTGGGATCTTCAAAAGGTTGTTGGATCACTTGTAAAATAGGGAAACAGGGCTAAGAAGGTGCTGGAAGGTGCTTTGGTACACCTACTCCAATGCCTAAATCAGTGAAGGGTTAGAGAATAAAGAGGGGTTGTGTGTAAAGTGCGTAAAAGTGTAAGACTCTAGGATTCATTGCCAGTAGGCTTCATCTTCTATTTATAGAGATAAAGCTAACACAAGTACTTAAACTTTCATATTTTCATTTTAGTATATAAACTTTAAACTTATTTATTTTAGTACCCAACTTTTTAAGTGAGACAAAATGATATCTCCAATATAACGATCGTTATTATAAAATACTGAAATAATAATATAAATATATCAATTTTCATTTTATTTCTATTTTAGTACTTAAACTTTTGTTTTATTTTATTTTGCTATTTCAACTTTTTAAAGTGAACAAATAGGTATTTTTTATAATTGCTGTTATAATAGATATAATAATTTGTCTCATTTAAAAAGTTGTGGTACTAAAATGAACAAGTTTAAAGTTTAGATACTAAAATGAAAAAAAATTTGAAAGTTCAAGTACTTTTAATGGGTTTATCTCTTTATTTATAGGGGATAAGATTGAGCTATTTTAAGATAGTGGATTACCACCCCAGATCTGTTCTGAATTTTGTGTAAGTGAGTAGTGATAGCTATAGTTACCGTATATGCCGAATTGATCCCTTGCATCTCTATTTAGATCCTTGGCTAAGCATGGTTGACGTGGGTTAAAAGGTTTATGTCCTTAGAAGCTTGGAGGTCTTCTTTTCCATTTGGCGAAGCTTTTGATTAGTGATTTAGCAGGGCCTCCGATGAGATTAACATGGCCTTTTCTAGTAGTTATCGAGCTACAAGGAGTTAGTGTAGGCAAAGAAGTTGAGTTGGGCCTCAAGGGCTTAGCTCAAGTCTTAAAGAGGTTAGTTTGAACTTAGAGGCTCATGTCTAAAATAACCTTTTAACAATACTTAAATGGAATATTATTGAAAAATTAAATATTAGCAAGAGTGAAATTAAATAATTAAATATGATTGAGTTAATTGAATTGTTGTTGAATATATGTGATTTTATTGAATTAACTAAGGTGGTCAATGTAATGTATGTTTTTTCTATCTTAATTTTTTTTTAAGATAGTTAGATATTGTCAAGCCTAAATTTTTCTTAATTTTCCATATTTTCTTCAATCCAATTTATATTAAACCCATTATAAACCCTTGATTAAGAGTTAAGGAAAACTTGGTTTTTGATTTTGAAAAGTTTGGAATTGTCACTTGATCGAGGTTGGGAAAAAATGGGTCATGTTAAATCAATTGGGTAGATCCCTACTGAAAAAACTAATTTCTTTTAAAATTATTTTTGAAAACTAGATATTTAGAGTCTAAGGGCTAACCTATTAAACCCTAACATATACCACTTTTAATCTTCCCAATTTAATTCTATTTTTCAAAATACCCTTTAAGAATATTACTTATTCATAAGTAGATAATAAAATTATATCTATTGAAAAATTATTTACAAAAAGGGAAAGTAATTTTTTTTCACATTTTAACTTGCTCCTTACATACAAATGCCTACGTATCTGTTATTCAGAATCAGACTTTCATAATTCATTTTTTGAAAACATTAGTAGGTTGGTCTCTTTTAATTCAAAAAACATTTGGCTTTATGTTCTTATCAATTTATTTTCAATTATGAAAAATTCTAAAAGGGTCTTAATTGTTTAAGTGTTTATTTATTTGAAAAATTATGGGGAAATCCTATTTTTGGAAAAGGGTTTATTAATTTGACTTTTTTTAAAAGATATTTTTTAAAGTGGTACAACACACTTTTTTTAGTGCTTTTATTTTTGTTTATTATTATTATTATTATATATTTTTATTGAAACATACTAAAAATAAATAAAACGACAAAGCTTTCCTTTCTTTTCTTTTTTTTTCTTTTCTTTTCATTTTTGGATTTTTTCTTTTTGTTTCTTTTTGCAATAGAAATTTAAAATACAACACAAATAAAACAAAAAAACAAAAAATAAGAATTAAAAAAATAAATGAATACATAACAAATAAGGAAAAGGCTAGACTAGAGTATGGATTAGGATTAGGGATACAGGTTAGCTTGTAGGTTGGACGATTAAGTTCGGGTTAGAGCAAGGAATAAAGGTTAGTAGCGTGAGGGGGTAGTTCTAGTTGTTCCAAGCATCCAAATGACTTAGGAAGAGTGTTTTGATGAGTATTCTATAAGGGAACAAGGGTTTAGTAATGTTGTTATGGTGTTTGGTGGTTGTTTGATGGATAACACAAGGTGATGGTTGACGGGTGCCTTGCATGGTGCTTGTTGGAGGTCAAAGAAGAGTTAGGTTAGGGGTTTCGGGATGTGTAGAAGCATGTAGTGTTATTTTTTCGGGTCAAGGAGAGGTGGTGGTAGAGCTTTTGAAAGTAGAGGAAGGCAGTGATTAAGGTCTCTAGGTGGTGATTGAAGGTGTTAGAGATTACGGCGAGGAACGGGATTAGTATGGTTTAAAAGCTGTCGTTGTGAAGAATGCCAAAATATTAGTAATTTAACCTAAAAATGCCTCTAACTTGCCCAACTATTAGAAAGAGAGTGTATTTCGCAAGAGAGAGAGAAAGGACATGTAAGTGTTTATGAGTGTGATTGAGAGAGTGCATTTGGTAGTAGAGAGAGAAAGAATATGTAAGTGTTTGTGGGTGTGATTGAGCGATTTCTTTCTATTCCAGAATCATTCCTGAAGGTTGGAAAGAACTTTAATGATCGAATCAACCATTATTAAACCTTTGATTTTCATGAAAAATGGTTGATTTGTTTGATAATTTGAGTTGAATCTATTAAGTGCTTACTTCAAATAGCTAAAGGAAACTTTCAATCCTTCCATTTTAACTCAATTTTTCCATATTTTAGGAAAGCTTGAATATCAGATTGTGATTTTTTTCTAATGTTTAATGGAAGATTTAATCCCTAAAGCTAATGAATTTAGTTGTAAAATAGGTATGGATTGAAAGTATTCTAAGTGGTCTTTTATGATATCATCATTAATTTATTGAAATCATGAAGAGAATTTGGTTAAAAATTGACTCAAAAGTGGTGCCTAGAACTGTTCTTGCACAAGAAAGAGATAGAAAAGGAAGGAAAGGAAAAAAAAAAAAAAAAGCTTCGTTGATGTGGTGCCACATGTGTGCCATGTCAACCTCATAGATGAGTACGGGCTCACCATATCTCATATAGCATGACATACGCTTTATTGACCTCTCTTTCTTCCTTCAAAGTCTAAGTGTTTAACTAAATGGGTTATTAACTTATGTTTTGATTTCTTTAGTAAACAAATTACATTTAAGCCATGTGATTGCTTAGAACCCGATTAGAAAATTAAGTAAATTAGACCTAATGACCCCAACACAATTTTAAATCCTTATTTTTCTAAAAAATATTTTCCTAAAAATTCCATCTTTCTATTTCTTCTTCTCCTTTTTTTTTTTGGTACTTTAGTGAAATTTTCTTTTTTCCTTTTGTATTTTTGTAAAATTTCTATTTTTTTTGTGTTTTTTTTTTTCTAAATTTTTTATTTTTTTTATTTTTCTAACTTTTCTTTAAGACCCCTTTCCCTATTTTAAAAACAAAATTCTAAAACTATAGGAGGCTAAAATGGGCTATTTATAGATGTGATATTGGTTCCCCTAACCAAGTTGATCCTAAAGTTGTTGAGGATCTATTACTTTCTTTTGCCTCATAGACTAAGACGAAGCAATCGTTTCATTTAGTGCATAACTTGTTAGTTTGAAAAATTGTACAAAAAAGGTACTTTGCCATAATAATTAACCACCATAGCTAAATTTCTTGCAATATTTATACTGGAAGTAACCCATATTGAAAGCAACCGATATTAATGACTTATATGATTAACTACTTAGGAACAAATAATGTTTATAAAATCTACAAATATCACCAAATGTTAAAATTGTTGGTCACATAAAATATATTAGTGCTAATATTTTATTATGATTATCAAATAACATGCTTATAATTGCTTTATGTTTATCTTTTTTTTCCCCCCTTTTATAAAGACTACTAGCTTATTGCTTTTGCTATGTTAATTTTTTGATAGAGATTCTTTAGTTTAGATTGTTTTCAAAATAAAACCTTATTAATGGGGTGCTAAAGCTTGCTTCGGTGTAGTTGATACAATGCTTAAATCAGTAAGGTGTTTAGTGAGTGTAAAACCTTAATAGAGAGAAGGAGCAAAAAGAGTCCTATAGTAGGCTTATTAAAGCCTTAGGCCAGTTGGTTTAGGTTTAGAGACCTATGGCCTAAAATACCTATCAATACTTGCTTTCCAATTTCTTTGTTAATTAAGTACTTGTAAGCGAGCGACTGTACTATAGGAAAGCTTCTTATAGATGTTTTTGGATGATTTGGTAAGTTAGAGTCTTTACTTAAGTAGATGGGAGCTTCTTATGGATGTTTTTGGACAATCTGGTGAACTAGAGTCTTGACTTAAGTAGAGCGATAATATGCGAGATGTCAGATGTTCTCTAGGCTTTCGTGCCAATAAGAATAATCAAACACTTTAAGATGAGAGTCAGATTTTTTCTTGAGTTTATATGCTAGTAAGGTTGATTTGAGTAAGACTAGTAGATTTTTCCTAGGCATGAGTGCTATGTTGGAGTTTTCTTTACCTAAGATACTTAAGGGCTAGGCATCTATTGCCTTGAGCATGTGGAAGTTATTTCGTGGGTTGAGTCCATAGATTTTTTTTATTTTGACATAAACGTGTAGATTTGTTAAGGTATAATTTAACATGAGTACCGCTCTTAAAGACCAGTCTCATTATTTTCACGGTGTCTAAATATTTCAATTTCATGTATGGCGTTCAAAAGGTGAGCTTAGGGATCCAGCTCCCATATATCATCATGGGCTTCATGGCCTCAAGATTTCCTCAACACGTATAATTTTCATCACTTTAAAATTTCGTTAGTGCTTAGGTATTTTAAAATTAAGCATGTTGGATTTTTCTTCAACATGAGTGCTATGGGATTATTTGGATAATTTGAATTTTTATTCATGCAATTTGGATTTTTATTTCAGGAATTTAGGTTTATCCATGTAAGTTGGATTTTTGTCAATGAGATTTGGATTTTTATTTAAGCAATTTGGAATTTTTTTTTTTCATACAATCCAGATTTTATCTAAGTAATTCAAAATTTTATCCACATAAGTCAGATTTTATTTGAGCAATTCAAATTTTTATTTATGCAAATAGGATTTTTATCCACATAAGTTAGACTGTATCTGAGCTATTCATATTTTTCCTACGAGATTTCTCGAAGAAGAGTTGTTTGGTGGAATTTTCTTATGTAGTGTCATAAAGGGCTTAGCTTCTTTTGTGTATCGAACAAAGACTTGCTCGGATTTTGGATATCGTTAAGTTTGAGTTCTTGCGTGACATTGTCAAGATTGGAAATTGTGGCGAAAGAAAAAAGCTAGACTTTTTCGAATTGGATTCAGGCGATTAGAAAACTTATTGTTTTCTGTGACTTTCTCTCTCTAAAAGAGAATAGAAGTATGTTTTTGGATTGGAAAGTTTGAGGATTTAGTGAAGAAACAGAGAACTTTTTCATCTTCTTGCAAAAGAAGGAGTGAAAATGGGCAAACACTATGTTGTATGAGATGACACCCAGGAAAATCAATAATAAGATGACACTGTGTTTTCTACTAATGATGCCAATCTTGACCTACACTTTTTTGCTTCGTCGATTTGCCATTAGAGATTCCTCAATTTAGATCATCTACAATCTAGTGCTAGAGTTTGCTTTGGTTGCAACCATTTGTCAAAATCATTAAGATAAAAAAGTTAGAGAAAGAGTGAATAATATAGGAGATAAAGTTAGGGTCTATTGGGAATGGATCTATTAAGGGCATGTCGGTTTAGGCCTGGACTTACAGTCTAAAATAACCATAAAAAAGATTTTAAATATTTATCTACTTTCAAAATATGCTCTTCAATGAAAAATAAAAAACCTAATTTACTAAGATTAATTCTCTTTCTTAACCTTCTCTTGCTTAGTCATGATGTAGTATATTCTCTCTCTTTCTTTCCTTCCTTCCCTCCCTTGTTTCAATCCTTTCCTTCCCTTATCTCAATCCTACGTTAAACGATGAATTAATTCTTTTGATGACTTGCCTTGTAAATATTAATTTTTGTATTGATTCTAATTCTAATTATTATCTACTCTTGTTTTAATAACTTCTAATATAAACAAGACAAGAAATTTGAGTTACATAATTATCTTTTGTGGCAAAATACTTTTTATGCAGCAATATTTTTTAAGTAATGAGTTAGATGTTTCAAAATATTGTATGATAAGTGTGATTCAAATTAATGATAACATGAAGTAAAATCTTTATTATTTTAATTTCATAAACTTCTTAATAAATTAATAGTATAGAGAAGGCTCAATTTCAATAATCTTTATAATTTTTTGAGTTTCACTCTTAGTCAAAATGATATACTATTTTTCTTTTCTTTTCTCTTATTATCAATCAAGAAAAAGTCAAAATTAATCCAAAAATTTAATTATCGGTATAGAAAAGGAGGCAAAAATTGTATGATTTCATATAATTATGTGAAAGAGAAATCATAATAATTGAGGAAGTACTAAATTATTCTAATTGTCTCTACGTAAATTTTAGCAACTTTAGCTAAAATGTAAAAGTTTAAAAACAAAAATAAAAAATAAGAGATATAGGTAATTTAATGTTAAAATTAATTCAAATGTCACTCATGGTGCAATATTTTGCCACAACTAATTTAATGCTTAAAAGAATTACTATTAGAAGGTACGTTGATGCAATAGATTACTATATTAGCCAAATTTCATATATTAATTATATTGGAAGATATTAATATTGTTGACTAGTTTAATTTATAATTAATTTTACTCCTTTTTTTTTTAATCTAGCCTCCTTGTAGGAAAAAAATAAGAATATAGCAAAAACAAATATATAAATATTAATAGAAATAGATAGCAATAACAAAATAATTTGAGTAATATAATACTTATATCATCATTATATAAACTAATAGCAGAAAAAGTAAAATATAGTATATGATTAAATTTAAAATATTTAACAATCACTAATTGAAACCATACATGTGATTGATGCTTTAAAAAGGTAAAATGGAATAATAAATGAAACAATTTTGAAATAGTGTAGAAAATGTATAAGTTGCTAACTACAATAAAGAGACAGATTAAAAAAAAAATTAGACAAAAATCGCTGCTTAATTATGGACAAAAAACTAATTCCTTTGGTTTTATTGGCAGCAACATATTATTATTACTAGATTTTTTCTATTCCACGATCAATGTAAATATTTAAGTTACATTAGTAAATAGTTTTTTGCTTGATTATGAGAGGAACAATACTTCTATTCTTGTACCCTTCACTCTCTTTTTTTTTTTTTTTTTTTTTATAGTGCCTACTCTTTCAACATTATATATTTAGCATTCTTTGAAGAAGAAAAAAAAAGTAGAGTTTAAAAGAAGGATTAAGTAAAAAAGTAAGATTTGAGACATTTATACAACAAAAATATGCTGCAAAAAGGTGTTTCATTATAATAGTTCATCAACATGTTAGACTAAATTCAATCTCGTAATCACTTATATGATAAAATAATTTGATCTCACAATACATTTTATTCAATCTTAGGTTAGCTTTAGTGTAAGAATTTTGATATATTTAGATAAAAATAACAATTAAATATAATAAATGGAATAGTGATGGTGATATAATCTTTATATATATATATATATATATACATTTTTATTTACAAGATTTATGAAGATAAATTATCATCATTATATGAGAACATAATATTTAAATATATACGTATTTGATTATTTTACAATACTATAAAACCTTAATAGAAAAACTAATTGTAGTGATTTTAGTGTAAGGCCATATTTGGTTATTCATTATTATTTGGATGCATTTAAGTTTCTTGTCTTTATAAATTGTTATAATTTGATAATTTTGCTAATTATTTCAATAAAACTAAATGGTATTAGCAATAAAAAAATAAAAATAAGAATTAAAAATATTTCAAGTCCTTATTTTACACGAGAAGATTGTTAATTTTAACTATACTATTATCTCTTATTATTTCACCTAAGGGGTCTTGAGTGAAAAATTAATTCCTTTCACTCTAGTAATGATAGCATATTGCTATTAGTGAATTTCTTTTATACCTCAGTTGATGTAAATATTATAATTAAATATATTGCATAATTTGTATAATTAGGAGAAATATAAGAGTTAACAAGCCATGAGAGGAGATTTGATTCTATCCTTATTGGCTTCGTGGCCTCCTTTTCTTCTTCTTTGGTGTTTAACTCTCTCAATAGCATCCATGATACTTTACAAGATGAAGAAAAACTTAAGTCTAAAAGAAAAAAAATACATAAGAAGTTGAGACCCTCTACTAACATAATAGGTTTGTAGAAGTAGCAAATGTAATCTAGTAAGAGATTATGATATGTCCTTAACATATGTGCTTTAATACCGAAGTTAGAGAATGATCAATAATAAACAACTAAGATAGAGAGCATGGCTAGATTTTGCGTTCCTTCATGGTATTATGGTACTTTTATTTGGTTTCCAATGTAACTCATAAATAGTGTTAGTGAGGAATTTGACTAAAGTCATTAGAAGTCAGCCCTAGTCATAAAAGTTGTGAATTTTCTATAAAACGAGCTTAACATGTACCTACTATTACTAATAAGTGTTCTAATAAGTGTTCTAATAAGAAATGTAGACTAAGGTTGATTAACCTACATTTCTAATTCATAAAGTTGGCAAATTTAGGTATTTTGGCTAAATCTATTGTCACATGCAATTTGAAAACACCCTAAATACTCTAACGAAAATCTAATTCTAGTTAAGACGATTAGATAGTTTAATTCAAAAAGTCTAAGTGCATCTATATCTAATTTTCCTCTTTAACACATATTCATATAGCAATATTATAAGATTTATGCATTTTTTACCCTCAAAACTATTATAGTTCACAGATAAAGATTTAATAACTAAAAAATGTAGGAGCATAAGGGCAAGAAAAAAAAAACTAGTAAATGTTAACATTAGACAAGGATTCAAGATAATCAAATCGAGATTGTAGCAAAATCCATCAAGAAATCCACAAAACCTACCATCTTGTAGTGGTTCTAAGCTCCAAATAGTGTAAAATTAACAATCTATTTTAAAATAAGGTTAGATATTTAAAACCCTAATTTCTTAAACTAAAATAAGAAAAAAAATTAGTGCGAGTGGCATACATTATTTTATTTTAAAGGGTTACTATTCAGATGGTAGGTAAGTTACTGTTTGAATCATACCACGTGTTACCATCTCCTCTATCAAGGTCATATGAGCTAAATGCATGGCGGCTAAGGTACTAGGGCTAGTGTTTGAATGGTGTGGTGTTACCATCTAAATAGGAGGAGAGAGACTTGTTTGGGCATAATTTCCTCAAGCACTTCTTTATCATTGTCTTCATGGAACCTCAGGATGGTACCTCCTTTAAACTTTTGTTTAGATGGAAATTGACTTACACTCTCATTGATAAGCCTTAGTCCACTTGCTTCTCCTATTCTGGTGGGGGTTAGAGTGGTAGGTAAAATTAATGTTTGGATGATAGCCATGAACCTACAAAATAACATATAATATCAACACTTTCATCGAATTTCAATTCTTTTTTTAATTACTTACATGATTAAGCATAGTTGGTATTTTATGCATACTTATGAGAGGACAAAGGTGTTTTGTGGTTTGAGTTAGTTGTTTTTTCTTTTGGTTTTGTTTTTTTCTTTTTTCACGCACACATACAAAATACATACAAAAGATAGAAGATATTTTTTCATGTGGATTTGTTGCTATGCTCATGTGAACATGAGCATTGATTTTTTTTTTTTTTGGGATAACTAGGAGATTACATTAATAAGCAAGATAATTACAAAGTATTTACATCACACTTAATAGAAAACATAACATAAGCCGTAAGTAAGAAAAGAGTCATTTCCTTGAAATAATCTAATAGGGCACAAAAGTTCAAGGATCAACAATAGAATCGAAAATATTGTGAAATCAAAATCCATGATTCAATTAAGACTAATAGAATGTAAGGCTATAGCAATTGAAAGTAAAAGGTTAGGTATGGAAGAAGAGGAAAACAAGTTGAGTGGGCTGATGCTAATGAAATTGTTGACTTGATTAAAAATGAAATTTTACAGAACTCATATTTATATACAGTCTAAGCCTTACATATCTAGCTAACGAAACTGATCAAAATTGAGTAAACTAATTAGTAATGAATTTAACAACTTCTACCTGCTAGACTAACAACTAACAACTAACTATGAGCTAAATAATAAATATCTTTAACACTCCCTCCTCAAGATGGAGGGTAAATATTGATTACTCCCATCTTGGACAAAAGGGAATGGAAATGCTCTATTGGTAATCCTTTAGTGAATATATAGGCTAACTGTTGTTTTGTAGAAATATGAATTGGTAAGATTGGTCCTTCAACAACCTTATGACATGAAAAATATAGATCCATCTCAAGATACTTGGTTCGTTCATGGATGACAAGGTTTTTGGCAATGTGCAAAGCCAATTGATTGTTACAAAAAAATAGAACTGGTAATGAGAAAGTGATATGGAATTCCTTAGGCAATCCAATCAACCATAAAACCTCGCATGTAGTAATAGCAAGTGCCTCGTATTCTGACTTGATTAAACTCTTTGTGACTATAGTTTGCTTCTTGGACTTCTAGTTGAGTAAAGAACTTTCTAGAAAAATATAGAACCCAGTGGTAAATCTATGAGAATTTGGGCATCTACTCTAATCACTATCATTATAAGTGTGGAGAACCAATCATTAGCAGTAGAAAAAAAAATGCCTTGCTTGAATGTACCCTTAATGTAAAGCAATACACGTTCAAGTGTCGATTGATGAATATGTCTAGGCTTATCCATGAACCGACTAAGTACATGAACAAAGTAGGTAATATTAGGTTGAGTGATGCATAAATATAAAAGCTTTCCAATAGTCCTTTGATATTTTGATGCATCAACTACATCAAAAGAATTGTCCCTTGTTAGCTTATGGCTAGCTACAATAGGTATAGACAATGGTTTGGTTCTGAGAAAACCTGTATCAGTTAGCACATCTAGAGTAAGTTTGCATTGTGATAAAACAAGTCCCTGAGATGAGCGAGCAAGTTCTAAGCCTATGAAATACTTAAGCACATCAATATCTTTTATCTTGAACTGTGTATGCATGAAGGATTTGAATTGTTTAATGAGAGAGGTTGTGTACTAGCTATTGCTATATCATCCACATATAAAGAACTATAACCATTTCATTACTTGATCCTTTTGCAAATAATGAGTAATCACAGTAAGGTTGTCATAAGCTAAAAGAGACTGAGTAAGCTTGGCATTCTACTATCTAGAAGGTCATTTAAGTTTGCAAAGTGACTTGTTAAGCTTGCAAATAGGCTTATCTTATGAAGAACATTGTGTAGAAACAAATAACTTAAGAGGAATGTCCATTAACACCTCATAATGCAAGTCCCCATTTAGAAAAGCATTGTGCACATCCATTTGAAGCACATGGTAGTTGAAAGAAGTTGCAAGACAAAAGAACAATCTAACAGTAGCATGTTTGATTACTGGACAAAAAGTCTCAATGTAATCGAACTCCTCTTTTTGGCTATACTTATAAACCCCGTAAATTTTTAGTTTGAATCCTCAACCAAACATAAATGTCTTAGATAACTTTATGAGTCAACGGGGCCATAAAAACTAAAATTTTTATTAAATTATAAACCCTAAATTATTTGAATGAGAAAAACCTTAATAAATTGAACGAAACCTTAATCGTGTATGAAAACCTTAATTCCTATATACATATAAATAATGGAGATTGAATCCGAATGTGATAAAAACCCTAAAACTAAAACCTTAAGCCTATAAACATATAAATTTACCTTTACGATAATAAAACTTTAATTGGGTAAAATTATCGATTAATATACTTAATAGCATAAAATTACTAGCTAATGACTAAAGATAACTTCCAAATGCTAATAATTGTGAGAGTAAAAAATTAATTCATAAAATTGATAATATTATTTTATAATTATTAATAATTATATATATAAATTAATGTAATATGAATTTAATTATTTGAATCTAACTTTATAATTTATTTGTTGTTTATGTGTTATATAGTCAATATTAAATTTGTATTATGTAATTTTCTTTATAATTATAATATGTAATATTATTAATATTATTTATAGTATTAGAAATATTTAGAGGAATTAAAAATTTTATTTTATTTATTCAGTTATTTCCCTTATTTTTCCCTTTTTCCTTATTTTTCCTTTTTATTTTCTTTTTTCCCTTCTAAATTATAATTGTTACATATACATAATATTATTATTTTAATTTTGACCAAAAGTCAAAAGGTCATTTTCATGCATTTAATTCTCTTTTCTTTTCCTTTTTTCTTTTTCTCTTCTTTTCCCCCTCCATAGCTATGGACACCTAACCTACCTGGAAGACTCCTAATTTTCTTCAATTAACACAAATTAACACATGTAATTAAATATACATCTCACCTAAAATTGAACCGTCACTTTCTCTTTCTTTTCTTCATCTTCATCTCAAATTTTCTCCTTCATCTCAAATTTTCTCCCTCATCTTACACTTACCATTCAACTTTCATTTGCACTATCAACTACTTTTACAACATTAAAAGGGAGAATAAGAGAAGGATTCTTCACCAAAATATATCAAAACAAATAAATATACTTTCTTTATATATTATTAGTATTAATTCTTTTATGTAAATTATGTTTTATGTATTTCTTTGTGTATTCTTGTATATTTTTACACTTGATGTATTGATATGTATATGTATTACATTTTTGTGTATATAATCTATTCTTTTGGAGATTATGTTTACATGTGTATATATACTATTATGCATATGGATATATACTTATTTGT
The DNA here is from genome assembly GCA_024138005.1 of Lumnitzera racemosa. Taxonomy (NCBI): domain Eukaryota; kingdom Viridiplantae; phylum Streptophyta; class Magnoliopsida; order Myrtales; family Combretaceae; genus Lumnitzera; species Lumnitzera racemosa. Next base: position 84,213,727 of record JAMXBC010000012.1, read on the forward strand.
ATAGACATATTATGAACTTAGCTAGGTATATGAATATATATGTAAACATATATACAGTTTATATACATAAGAATAGGAATATATAGTATATATATAGTATAAGTGAATAAGTAAGAAAATATGGTAAGGTTATATAGGTATATATATACATATGCCCCTATACATATATACTATAATATGTACATTAACTTACATATAAGATATACTAAGTATTTATACATATATATATATATATATATGAAAAAATGAAAGTGTATACAGATATGTATATAGGTAATATGTCAAAATTCCTTACAAATATAATAAGAAAATATAAATATACTTATATGTACATGTGTATAAAAGTACGTATAATACTGAGTATAAATATGCATACATGTATATATACTATATATAAACTATGTATAATAATAGCATACTAAAAGCATAAATATGTGTATACATGTATGCATGCATTTATAGATATACATATGCCAATAGTATAGTATGAGTATATATACATATATATATATATATATAACTATACATACTAATATGCTAAATATATATAAATAATTAAGAGTACATATATACATATATATATATATACAAATACACATATGGAGAGAAATACAAGTACATACATATTATAATATACTTATTTAGGATAATATAATAAAAAATACATATATATATACATACATTTGTACAAATGGGCTGAAATACATAAAGAAACATAAGGCCTATATATCTAATAATTAATAAATTATAATAACATATAAATATATATAATAATAATACAAAATTTAGGAAATCTAAAAAATTAGGGAAAATAGCAAAATTGCCACTTGGATGAATGGAATAGTGCCATGATAGCAATTTACCAAAAATAATTAATTGCATTGAAAAATAATTAGAAAATAATAATAATCAATTAAGAAATTTTTCAATAATAAAAAATTAACATAATTAGTAAATTAAGCTTAAAAATAAATAAATAGTGAAGTTAATATAAATTAAATTCAAAAATATAAAATTAAGAAATTAATTAAATCATAAAATAATAAAGAAAAGCCAAAAATTGATAAATAAAAGTTTTTAGATCAAAATAAAAAAATTCATAACAATTTAGGCTCATATTGAAAAATATGAGTTTTAACATCCAAAACGAATTTTGTTACGTGAATGTATGTTTGAAAAAGATAAAAATCGACTATAACTTCATAAATGTTGGAATTAGATACACGTTATTGACGAAAAAGCTTAAACTAGAAAATTTAGTGGAAAACTTAGGCAGATTTAGATAAATAATTACATAGATTAGTTAATCCACTTAGATACTATCTTTTGTATTTTATAATAATTAGGTGATTTTAACGAGGGTTTGGATCTTCCTATTGATTATTATGATCGTTGAGGTTCACTATGGTCGAGTGAGTACTACTTATAATTCCATGCTTATTTATTCCTGTAGTTAGTGTTATTTAATTAATATTGTTAATTGAATAATGTGTAGGGTTGGGTTATGTATGTGAATGCTATTGCTTGTTAAATTGTGAATTGCTTTAAATTATGTTAATAAATTGTTTGTTGCAAAGTAGATTTTATAGGAATTGGATTGTTTGTGATACTGTTTGGCTATACAATAATTGAACCTAATTATATCTAATGTATTTAAATTAAACTTGATTATGCATAAACATGCATTACATATAACTAATTTAGCAGTCACATTATATGGAGGTAGTGAGAGGCCATGCAAGGGTTAATTTATTATAATTATAGTGTTTTAGTACAATGTATACGTATAATATGATCTTATCCTAGCCCATGAGATTACTAGGCATTGGAAGTGCTAACTGCTTGATTAAGAATATAGTCTAGAAGTTTCTATTTAGGGATGAGTGTGGACTGCAGGGGCTCACTCACAAGTATACCTGAAACTTGGTTTTAAACTAAAACAAATAAACTCTTTTTACTTGAATATGAAACGTAGAATTTCGTAGTTATGTAAGTTCAAATATAATACCCGAATTTAATTGGTATCGTGTAACTCCAACCCTGATTTCAGAGGGCGTTAATTCTAAGTTCCATATAGTACTTGGTCAATTGATGTATTTGTTTAGCATCTCGCTTGTTCACGTATTCATATGCTTGAAATTAATGTTTGAATAACTTACTTGTCGGAATGGTGAGGGATATCTCACTAAGCTATATAGCTTACACCCTTGTAGACTTTTGATGTATGATCATCTTTTGCTATGTCTGGTTGAAGAATGCCTGAGGTCAATTTTAGGACATTTTAGGAAAGTATGATGCAAATAAAGAGAGTTGAGTGGATATATGTATACTTTCAGATAGAACTCTTATAATACTTTGTTAGTTCTTTACTGTAGTTACATTACTGATATCTTAGAGTACTATATCACTTATTTAGTGTTGTACTTGGTAAACTCTATGTTAATATAAATATGTTGTCATATTATCTTTGCTTTTTTACTTTTAAGTAATTAGTTATAGTAGTAGTCTTGTATGTTGTATGAAGGGTTGTTGATTGGAAGGGAAACAAATCTATGGTCTTTTCTATGATATATGACGCTTTCTATGATTAGGCTACTCATTAGGCTATGATAATGCCCCTTTACTATGAGTCAAGCTTTTTACCTATTAATAGATCCATCTACCTTGGTTTTGAGTTTGTATACCTATTTACATCTGACTATATTCTTCCCTGGTGGTAAAGAAATCAGAGACTACGTATTGTTAGCAATAAGCACATCTAACTCTTCTTGCATTGCTCTGTACTAAGGCTCAACCTTTTTAACTTATTCATAATTAGTTGGTTCAGAATGTTGGGAAAGTTGAACATTAAATTCTTAATGACTTGGAGAAAGTGAATCTATGAAAGCACTTGATGTATAGGATGAGAAGTAAAAATGAAACATTGGCGAAATTAGTGTTAAGCATATTGAGATGGTAGCCTTTAAGGTAAGAACAACACTTGTGCTGCCTTATACTATGGTAAAGGTCTGCTAAAAATTAAGCATGGGAACCAACATTCTTACTCGATTTAAAGTTATCTTCATCGGAGGCCAATATAGAGTTATCATGCTATTGTGAAGTTATATCATCTAGAAATAAAGAGAGAATATGCCTTACGCATGAAAACGAATCTGTTGACGGCAAAGACACTAATAACAACGAAGAAACTGTCACTAGTTGAGTTAGCTCGTGAAATGGAAAGACACATTGAAGAAACTGAACATCCTTAGAAACAAGACATTTCTTCTCTATCAAATGATACACTTTCTAACCTAATAACCAACAAATACATAAGTGTGTGCTCTAAGGTCAAACATGGACCTTTCTCGTGTACTAGTAGAAACAAAACATAGAGAACCAAACCCTCTAAGATGAGAGTAAGATGACACTTTTCCAAACAATAGCTAAAATGGTGTTCTTCCTTGTAGAACATTTGTAGGTAAACGATTAATCAAATCTGCTGCTGTCAATATATCAACTCCTTAAAAACATAATGGCATAGAAGCTTATATCAATAGCGCTCAAGAAATTATGATTAAATGTTGATGCTTATGTTCAACAATGCCATTTTGTTGTGGAGTCTCTACACAAGAATTTTGAGGTAAAATACCGTAAGTAGCATATAATTGATTCATAGCAAACTCCTAACCATTATCACTCTAAATGATTTTGATACTAGATAGAAATTGTGTCAACACCATTTGATAAAAGCTTGGAACAAGCATAGAAGCATCATGTTTCAATCTTATCAAGTAAACTTAAGTGACTACTAAAATCATCTGCTATTGTAAGAAAGTATTTATACCCTTCTAATGTTGGAGTAGCAAAAGAACCCTAGATGTCTATAAGGACTAGTTCAATTGCAATAATCATATTTAGAGTGTGTACAGGAAAAGCACCATGCTTTTGTTTTCTAGAGGACATATCATACATTCAAAAGAATTAAAGTAATGTCCTTATTCATTTGACTAATTTGCTTCATTCGACTATAAGATGGATGCCTAAATTGAAAATGCCAAACATCAAAGGTTTTTGGTAGATTATTTACTACATGTGAAAGAAAAACATGATCTAGGAGAGTTCTATGTTGATGTGAAGTAATAGCATCACCACTTTGCTTCTCCAACAAATAGCCATGCTTAGCTCAAGCATAACCAATCACCTTCTGATTGGAATAGTCTTGAATCAAAGTAGCTTGTTTTGTAAAAATAACAATGCAATTATTGTCTTACATAAGCTTATTCATAGAAATGAGGTTATGCATGAATGAAGGAAGAAATAAGACATTATATAGAATTAATTATGTAGACAAAACAATAGTACCAATATGTGTTGCGATTATCTGCTGACCATTAGGCAAGAATACATGGATTCTTGGCTAAAATCCATGTAACAACACTTGCTTGTGAATAACAAGAGAAGAGATTAACAATACCAGTCATGTGACTCATTGAAGGCATTACCTCTTGAGAACTAACTTACATAAAAGAAGTTATGTAAGAAGATGTGGCTACTGTCAAAGTAACATTGTAAGCTTTTGAAACATTCAAAAAACTTTGCAAGTTGAGAAATTGTTCCTTAAACAAATTAACGCCTCCATAATTACATGGCTTAATCGTATTACTACCTTTCAAAGCACTACAATTACTATAAGATACACAAGCATCATCGAATTTATTTGGCAATCCATTACTTCTTGTCTAGAATCTACATGATTCAAACTAGTCATTTGCTACTTAGTCAAACTGTTGTTCTTTAAGTATGGTAGGAAGCCAATTGGTTTATAGTATTTCTCCTTTAGATGCCCCTTCTTTCTATAGTAAATGAATACAATCCTTGATCTATTTCTTTGTTTGGTACTTACAATCACCACTGCAGAAGCATTTGATACGGTAAGATCCTTTGGTTAATTAGCCCTTTGAAACTCATCCCTTACTATTAGATTATAAGCCTCATCCAATGTAGGAAAGGACTTTAAAACTAAGATTTGAGATCTAAGAGTAGAAAAACTCTTATTAAAGTCATTGAGAAACTTAAAAATGTAATCTTTTTTAGCCATTTCTATGAACTTACCAAAATACTTTTAATCGCAAGATCCACAAGAACGATGTGGCAATGGCTTAATATTACGTAACTCTTCTTAAATTATATTCAACTTAGTAAAATGCTCATATATACTTCTAGATCTTTGAACAACATTGCTTAACATATGATATAGTTGACATATTCTTGTATCATTAATTGAGAAAATCGTATGTTCAACTTATCCCAAATTTCTTTAGCCATGTTCATGTACAACATTGTTGAAGTAATTGGTTGTGATACTGAATGCAACAGCTAAGCAACTATTAAGTTGGAATAGATCTATTTATAAACCCAACCTTTTTTTGAATTGAAAATGCCAACTTAAATGAATGACTCCAAGTATTATAGTTGATACCAGTAAGTATAAGTGTGATTGTTATGGAACTCTACTAATCTAAATGGTGAATGTAATATGGTGGGTTTATGTCTTCTAAAGGTGAAGTGGACGTATTGATTCAACAATGAAGCTCTGATACTATGTTGTCAAATCAAAATCATTGGTTGAAATAAGACTACTAGAATGTAAACCAATAGAAAGTAAAAGGTTAGGTATAGAAGAAGAGGAAAACAAGTCGAGAGAGTTGATGCTAATGAAACTGTTAACTAGATTGAAAATGAAACTATGCATAACTCATCTATATATACAATTCAAGTTGCATATATGTAGCTAACAAAACTGATAAAAATGAGCAAACTAACCAGTAACGAATTTAACAACTTTTAACTACTAGACTAATAACTAATAACTAACAACTAATTATGAGCTAAATAATGAATATCTCTAACGAAAAACACCGGTAATCATTTCTTCTTCTCTTGATTTTTTCCATTCCATATCCAAGTAAGTCTTGGTTTAAACTTTCCTAAAGTTCTTTTGATAGCATCACTTCAAAAACTTGAAAAGGTTCATTCTATACATATTCAAAAGATGCCATCCAATCAATTGCTCGATTGAGCTCATGAGGAATCACCCTGATTGTGACACGATCTAAGAGGTAAGCTTTTTCCATGCAGTTGAATAAAATAGATTTACATCTGAATTTATAGTTATCAAAATATTGTAATAGATAAGTAGAAATTTGCTAATCAGTCTCAATTTCAATATTTCGATTTTTTTTTTTTTTTAAACAAAGTGAAATGCTCCTATAAATTGCCCATCTTTTTGTTGCAACAATATCTCTATAACCCAGTGCACACGTAAACCCTACTAACCAATTTCTTGTAGAATCTCTGATTACCCTTCTAGCAAAAGCTTAACCTGCGGTTATATTAAATGAGCCATCTATATTAAGTTCAACCCATTTATTTCTAGGTGGCCTCCATCTTAGTCGAATTAACTCAATTTCAAATAACTGTTTTTCTTTTCTTAAGTGCAATACTTATAACTTAGTTTCCTGATGGTCTCATAGTTTTATGGGAATTGATTGTTGCTTCTTCTAACATGAGTTCATCTATTGTATGAAAAACACAAAAATAAGACATGGGCACGGTTATAAAGAAAGAATTATACACGTGGTTACCATCTCTATATAACTTAATGATAGAATTCTATATTCCTATGGATTGTAAGACTACAAGTAAATGAAATTTTTACTACAAAGTTAGGATTTTAAGTTTAAGCTTAACTCAATATGGTAATCAATGTCTTTGAAGTTTATTCGATTAAATTTATTTAGACTTAATTTATCTAAATTGTTTTCCTAATTAAAATAATATACCCAGTAAGAATTTTGGGCTAGCATTGAAGCATCATTTGATATATCTAAAAGTCATATTCGAACGTTGAATTTTCATTGGAATAATGGAAACTTTTTGCTTTAAAAAAAAAAAAGAAAACCTAAAAGCTATATTTAGTTTTAATTTTAGTATATATCTTGATTTTGATGTGATTTTTTTTTTTCTTTAGTATATGTTGAATGAATATCAATAATTTATAAATTTTGTAGAGTAGATGTTGTAGATTTAGATCCTTCCAATTTAACTTCTTAAATTTTCCTCAATTTGTCATTTTAAGATGTAATCATGTATAGATTATGATGAAGAATATAAGGAAGAAGTTGATGTCGTTGATATTATAAGGTATTTAAAAAATTTAGAAAATCCGAGTAATTGATAGTAAATTGAGAGAAAAAAATTGAGAGGGTCTATTTTTAAAATTTTTAGGTTGGATCGAAAAAGGTCAACAGACACTTTTTTTAGTTTCTGATTTTGAAAACGATATATTGTAGAAGTTTCTATTTTCAATTCTTTTTTGTTTTTTGCAAAATAGTTTATTTTCCTATTCTATTCACCAACAGAGGATATCGACTTTGTATATAAAACATTGCTGGTTTATTTTTCTAAAATTATTACTGGTCAATAAGTTTGATGTTTTCTGTCGAATTTTGCTAAGAAATGTTAATAAATAGCATTATGGTGGACTTATTACAGTTATATTAGAAGCAACATGTCGGAAAGCTCATAAATCACACTTTTGAGTAACGTATCCCTTCTTCTACATATAGCATTGTAGAATTGAGTTTTATTGATTTGGCAAAAAAAAAAAAAAAAAAAAAAAAAGAGAGAGAGAAGAAGGAAGAATACAATTTATGCCATTTCATTCATTGAGATATGGTAGAATTAATGAAGTGGGCAATGGAAGATTTGAATGTTAAACCGTATAAGAGATAGGAAACTCTCAAATATGGTTATTAGGAAAATGCAAACTATTAGAAGGACGGCCATCAAACACACACACGATTTTCTTTTTTCCTTCTAATAAAATGGAATCGATCTGTTTTTTATTACTCAACCGAAAATACATATATGAGTCCTATATATGGATGCCTCTTACATCGGAAAGTATTCATTAATATATTTTCCAATCAACATACACAGATTACATAGAAGTAGTAAACTAAGCATCGATCCCACAATAAGCTTTGATGGTGTACTCATGTTTGCGATTCTCATCAGTGGCATAGTAATAATGGAGCAGTGCAACATTTTCGAAAGGTTTGTATTTTAATGGGTTCTTTTCATCAACAAGTTCTGGGGCAACTTGGACTATGCCATTGCGAAAAGAAAATAGTGCTGTAGCGTATCTTGTGTCTGTGCCCTTCATTGTCACTCGATGTTCACATGACCGTATCCTATCATTGCTCCATCCCTGTGTACATAATAAGCATACGGGGGCAAAATAAATTTTTCCAGCCACAACTAGACCTATAGAATAAGAATAAAATTTAATACAACCTTGTACTTCCTTTATATGTACTTAGTTCCTTATTTCTTTAAATTAAGTAGTTAGAGCAGCGTCATTTAAGAAAGTGTTTTTTCAACCCTACATAAAGATTGTGCCTTTTAAAAAATAACAAAGAAGTGCATGTGGTATATTTTAATTATTTTATCTTGGAACAAGATAGTGAATTCAAGCGAGTGTATTTGTACTTTATCCTAGAATAAAGTTATAAGTTTATTATCGAATTATTTTTAGATTAACGATAATGGATTGTGGAAATTCAATTTATTTAATTTTGGAAAATTTGAACCTAAATGAAATAGAATGCATTTCCAATTTCATTTTTTACATGCAATTCAATTTGTTTTTCCACTAACCCTAGGGGACAAGTAGGAGTGTGAGAGAACCAAATTTCCTTACAAGTTATTCGAGTTTTACCATGTCTTTAAATGAGTTTGATTTAATTATAACCAAGTCAAGCTCATGTTACTAAAATAACTTATATTAAGTTGAGTTCAAGCACCATGATATCTAATTAAGCTTTCGTTTGAAAATAAGTCAAGTACGAGATTAGTATAGACATCATTATTCTAGTTAGATTAATTTTTTCTTTTCCTTTCAACATAAAGTGAGCCCCATTGAATTTAATTGAGTTCAATCTAGCTTGAATATGATATTGTATTATCTCAATATGATTTATCCATACCTAAGGAAACACGATTCATATTAAATGCTAAAGGAGCTCAAGATAATACGTGAGGGAAAAAAATGATGCAAGTGTTATTAATAAACCATCATACATTACAATATATAATACATAGAGATCTCAATGGAAATACAAAAACGAGGAAGTCGAACTCTTTTGTTCTCTTATTGAGTCGTCTAGGCGCTGTTTTGGTAGCTTTCAAGTGTATTAAATCGTCAAATTGATTTTCTTGTAAACAACAACTAGACTAATTACTTACTTGATACTCAACCGTTTCACAAGTCCGATATTGATCTTTGTATATGTAGTGTCAAAAAAACATTAACATTTATCTACGAAATCCAAACAGACTGATTAGGGGTTTTAACTCGAAGGAGTTGTAGCGAATCAAGGCTAATTTTACCATAGTAACATTGTTTCAACCATTTCAAAACTCAATTCCTCAATGCACGTGTCAATTTCTATCCAAGCATCTATCCAAGATCGATTTGATTAGTTAATCAAATTCAAAAAGATTTGAAAGTTCATTTTCATGCTGGCTATTCCAAAACTTGCAAAACGGAAGTAACAAAAAGGATAGTAAAAACTCACCATGCATGCCTCGCCTGCCATAACCACAAAGGATGAAGGAGTGAGATCGAATCCGATCCATTTCCCATCCTTCGTCTTAATCTCCAAGCCATTAACATGGTTTTGATGAAGTATGGACATGAAGTTCTTGTCCGTGTGCCGTGGAAGTGCGTTACCCTCTTGATTATTGCTGCTCCCCGGTGCGTTGTATTTTAGTAACCTTAGAAGGTAACTAGTGGAGCCCATATGCGAATCATAGTATTTTTCAATGCCGTAGTTCTCGAAAATCATGCTCATAATCAAGTGATCCAACTCGGCTACTTTTGAAGAGTATGATTGAACAATCTCACTGGAGAAATATCAAAAAGGGTTTGTAAATCCTGGTTGGAACAGGACATGCCATACAAAATCCTTAAATTGATCTCATTTAATAATATTTTGTCAGGTTCATGTTCCATTTACTTTTATTCAACATTGAAAGTAGACAAATACTTCATAACAAAAACTCTTTGTTCAATGGAGGAAATAAAAAGGATTGATGATATATATTAGAAAGTAAATTAATCATTTCTCTAGTAAAATGTAAAATGGCTCCAAATATTATGGTCGACCTTGATAATTTTTTTTTTTTTTTGGGATTGATTATGAAAAACATAATTGAGTTTTGACGTCTTTTTATTTGTATAAGATTTTACACACTTATGAAAACATTATATTACACATGTTAGATGTACACGATTGATTAAAACCTCCAAAATCATGATATGTGGGTCGAGGGTTTATTCCAAAAGTAAATCAATAATTGCATGACAAATCAGAAAAAATCAGACGTTATCCACTTTCCAATATAGCTCGGCATATTTTCGTTGCAAAAACTCGGCCTATCTACCAATTTCCTTCTCTTAGTAATCTTTATATGAAATCCCAAATCGAAAAACTCTAGCAATAACTCTAAATCCAACAACAATTCAACTTTAATAAATTGATGTGAAGCTCATTTTGATCCCATAAGGCATGGTTAACGTCAAAACATGGAATATATGTATGTAAAACCGATAAATTAGGCATTTCAACAAGATCTACATAAAAAATTCAAATGAAATAAGAAATAAAATGTACCTAGGTAACATACCAGAATCTATCATTGCCTTGAGGCCACATGAGTTTAGTGAACTTTTGAGCTTCTTCAACAGTTGTTACAAAGTCTATGTTAAGAGCCTCATGTAGAGGAACGACAGGAATCCCGCCGATATAACCATGATAGGGTTTGTCGCTTATATTCCTGCTTTTAACCTCCACAGGGAGATCGAACAGCTCCTCGGATGCATCGAAAATCGCCCTATCAAGTTGTGGAGGCACTTTATCATAGAGGGCAACGAAACAGCCATACTCTCCAAGTGCATGGCATACTTCTTTGCTTGCATGGAGCCATGCACTTGAACCAGGTTTTAGGTTTTTGTTGGTAAAATCTATTACAGGAACCTTAGGAGATTTAACAGAACCCATTTTGATTTGATGGCTTACTTCTTATTATTTAGATCCTTTTCACTCTTTGGCAAATATAGAAGTTCTGTAGCAGTAGTGTTAGAGGATTTAAATTTGAAACCGGCGGGCAGGCCGGCCTAGTTGGAACCAAAAAAGTGATAGAAGATACCTCGTCGAGTTGGCACGACGGCACCAAATATTCCCGTTAGACCAAACAGACACAACTCTGAAATTAGAACCTCTTCATCACAATCAAACGTTGCACTGAAATAATTAAGTTTGTGTGGCTTTCAATTTGACTATTATATCACCAAGCCGGCAAGTCATGATGGTCATTTATCCGGTTACTAGATGTAGAAGATTATATAACCATTGCCGTGAAACGTCCATTTTATCTTTATAATGTAATACGTGTCTCTTAGAAAATGACATTGTAATTCATTTTTTTTTTTTATTCCTTCCTTAGTGATTTTGCATTGATTTTGAGACCAAACCCAATATATGTATAAAGGAGAAAGATAGTGCCAATTGATGGTTATGAAGTTACGGTATGCAAACATCTGACACTACGAAAATCACTTTATTGATGAGGAGTATAGTACTAAGGAAATGCTATTTCGTTATTGTTACATTTGGAAATATCGCATTAATAGCTATCTCAAACTTAAAATTTTAATAAAAGAAATTTTTTATATTTTCAAGTATTGATTTCATGCATTGAGAAAAACAAATACAAAAAAATATATATAATATGCGAATGAATTGTTAGTTGAGAGATTGTTATGGCCCATGTGATTGCAACCTTATATGGATTGGGAGATAAGAGTTGTATGCCTTATAAGGCTAAAGTAGTGAAAGATATGTTAACAATAAATAAATTTTTTTAGATCAAATAGTTTAAATTATTAGCCTGGCTATTAATATTAGCTACTTTTAGCTTCGAGGGTTACACATAAGTAATTGTTGTTACATATAATTTGTTTACTTACTAGGCCACCTATTAAACAAACTAATTAACAATTTGAGCTTTAAACAAAACCTAACATGCATTGCATGGAGTCTTGCATTTTCTAAAGACCATTACTTCTATGTAGTAGCACATAAAGACACAATAGGGGATTTTACAATGCTAAAAGTAAACTAAGTAATGTAGCGAGTATCATGCGTATAGCAAAGTCAGAGTTTGCTATCATTTATGATCTTGTTCTCATAGGCTAAGAAGAACCTTAATGCTAAGAGTTTACGTAATGATTTTGGATTACTTGGATCTAATCTAAATTGTAATAAACATGTGTAATATTAGAACACTATAAAATACACAATAGGAATCTTACTTGATTGAGCAAATATGATTTGCAATGAAAGGAACTTTAATCAAAATTACAAAGACCAATCTTCATCTTTGCCCTTTCTTTAGTATAGCAACTCTCAATGAGTAGATTTATCAGATGGAAGTGAAAAAGGGACCTAATCACATATTTATACAGAAACCCTAATAAAAATTCTTCATTAAGGCTCTTATTAGGTTGGGCTTATACAATTGCCTTACCACACAGGCTTACGAGATATGCATAACCCATATTATATGATTGCATTTATTTTAGGCTTATCATGCATGTTTCCAATTATTATTAGCCTATAGTAAGAAAAATTCCAACATTCTCCTACTTGAGCAATATTAATTAGGTAGTTTTAGTTTGAAGAACATATTTAAAAAATGACTCTAGGCTGATAGACTATTCTTAATGTGACTACAATTTTGAAAAACCATTTAGTCTTAAGAGCAATATCTCCACGATCCCATTCAATATAGCCATCTAATATTGAATCATGGAAGTCTTTGTATCACTTAATGACACAAGGCCAACCTATGATCACAAATATTAGTATCCATACCAACAATGGATCTCAATGTTACTGTAACAAGAAAATAACACTTTCTATGATCAATGTGTTATTTTTAATATTAGTTATTTACCGATTTCTTCTAAACCTTATGAGAAATCTATATGGTATTAAAATACCCATATGTCCCATACCTACCTACAAGATCAACTTGTGATATCATTTAATGGTATCTAGATATATATACGACATAAATGTCACATTTGTACAAGTATAATTGTAAGTATAATGTGACAATACAAATCAAATAAAGACAACTTGATGATTACCAATATTATAAAACAAACATCTTCAAAAGTAGAGATTTCAAAATAACAATTATTAACAAATTATAAAATGAGAGAAGCATATTGTAGACTCCTACTAAAACAAGACATCAGAAGACTCCACAATGCCTATGTTTTTAACACGTGTACTAAATACAATAGGTATTAACTCCTTAATCAAAGGATTAGCAAGCATATTATCAGTGTCAATATGCTCAACAACATTATTACCATTTTTCACCATGTTCTTAACTATGAGATACTTAATCTTTATTTGCTTAGATCCACTACTGGTCTTGTTGTTCTTAGTAAACAATACAGTAGACCTATTATTACAATAGATCTTTAGTGGTTTGGACATGGAATCTACAATACCCAGACATGAAATGAGGTTCTCAAGACACATGCCTTTCGTAGTAGCTCCATATTAAGTAATAAACTAAGCCTGCATGGTGGAAGAAGCTAAAATCATTTGCTTAACATTGTTACCATAAAGTAGACTTCAAGTTATCCTAACAACCAATAAAGTCAAAATCTGTATATCTAATAATCTTAAGATGATCCACTTTCCAGTACACTAATATGTAACTCTTAGTATTTCGTAGATGCCTCATTATTTTCTTGGTAACAACTCAATGATCTATCCCAAGATTTGATAAGTATTTACCAAGAACACCAACAACAAAACCAATTTGGTCTAGTACAAACCTATGCATGCATAAGACTACCAACTACCAACTGCCAACTGTACTAGAATAAGGTATTGTCTCCATAGATTCTTTTTCCAAGCTATTCTTAGGGTATCGACTGAGATTAAATTTATCACCTTTAGCAATAATTGCATCCCTACCTTACAATTCTGTATATCAAACCTAACAAGCACACACTCAATATAAGCCTTTTGAGAAAGCCTCAAAAGGTTTTGAGATCTATCCATATGAATCTCAATTCCAATAACAAAAGATACATCCCTAAGAACCTTTATATCTAAAGTCTTGCGTAGCAACTGTTTAGTTTCATACAACAATCCAACATCACTATATGTCAATAGAATATGATCAACATATAATACTAGAAATATATACTTGCTCCCATTGATCTTGCGGCGTATACATTGATCAATTTTGTTCTCTTCAAAGCCTAGGGAAGTGATTACCTTATCAAATTTCAAGTGCCATAGCTTAGATGCTTGCTTAAGGCCATCAATATATTTCTTCAATTGACATACTATGTGTTCTTTTCACATTTCTTGAAAACCTTTTTGACATGTTTACTTCGCTGAATGGAATAAAGAGGGACTGTAATAAAAGAAAGTGACTCAAATACCCATCTTCTTTCTCTCTCTCTCTCTAGTGTCAGATATAGGGAGTCCCTACTCTCAAACAAACCTACACCGTTGACACATAAATGCTAATAACCCAGACACATAGATCACTCATACACAAATCTCATATATAGATCACATACCAAAATCATATATACCTACATATATGCATACACAGAGAGATTTTTTCCATAAACTTTGCCTTAATAAGTTTTAAAGTTCCAATCTTGATATGAATTATAGTATTAAAGTTTCAATCTTTACCCAAAGAGTAACAAAATCAATTTAAAATTTCGATCTTTCCCAAAAAAGTGATGGAGATGATGAATTGTGAAGGATGAAGATATAGTGGTGTCGTGATGGAGATAGTGCGATGAAGAAGATGGTGAATAGTGATGGACATGGTAGCGATGTATGGTGGAGACGATGATGAATAGCGATGGACATGGTGGTTGTGTAATGGAGACGATAATGTATAGTGATAAAGAGATGATGATGAATAGTAATGGAGAGATGATGATGAAAAATGAGGGATGTGGTAGCAATGTGTGGTAAAGACGATAAACAGTGATTGATATGGTGGTAATGTGTGGTAGAGACGATGAATAGTGATGGGCATTGTGGTAGTGTGACTGAGATGATGATGGCCAGCTTTGGTTGAAGGGGTAGATGAAGACTTATTTCTTAAGAATTGTAATTCTTATGTTGGGGTAAGGAATCGTAGTTCATAATTTTTGAGAATAGCAATTCCCTACGGAATTACAATTATGTACTTAAGAGTTAAGTGAACAATGTGATAAAAAGTAAGGAGGGAATTGAATTCTAATTCTCTCTAAGTGAATGTACAGTTAGGTTGTACCATATAGACCTCTTCTTCAAGATCACCATTCAAGAAGGCCATTTTCACATCCATATGATGAAGCTCTAAGTTAAAGTGAATTACTAAGGCCATAACAATTCTAAAGAAATCCTTAGAAGACATTGGTGAAAAAGTTTAATTAAAATATACACTCATTTTCTAAGTGAAGCCTTTAGTTACTAATTTAGCCTTGAACCTCTCAATCTTCTCCTTAGAGTCTTTTTTTTTCCTTTTTTTTTTTAAATCTTGTATACCCATTTACAACCAATAGGTCTACATCATTGTAGAAGTTCAACAAGCTCTCAAACATAATTTTATGCTATGGAACTCATCTCATTTTTCATTGCTTCCATTCGTTTATAAGATTTGGGGCAATTAACAGCATCATAAAATGTCACTAAGTCCACTACATGACTAATATCATATTCACTCTTGCTTAGATAAATAACATAACCATAAAAAATAGTAGATCTCCTTTGCTTATAAGAGCCCTTTAATGACACCTCAATATTCTCCCCCTGGCCTTAAGGATCCTCTACATGAATAAGAACTGGGTTTATGAGTTCTATACTTTGCTTCTCATGATCCATTTTATAAACAACTATAGGAATAAGTTTATAATGCTAAAACATGTCTTTTAGGCTTAACTAAGTCATCGATAGAATCATTCACAACCTCATTAACATCTAACTTAATGAACTTAGCCACCTATGTCTCTATGATTTGGTTCCATGTATAGGGGAAATGAATCTATATCGCTTAAAATAGGTTAAATACCTTTCAAAGTAGCAACGAGCAGTCCTATGTTTAGTTTTTCTCTTTAAAGGGTTATGGATTCTAACCCCAGTAGGACATTCCGACACCCCAAAGTGGTTTAAGTTTGGTTCCTTACTAGTCCACAATTCAAAAGGTGTTTTGAGAACTAACTTACTAGGTATTTTATTAAGAATGTATAACGTAATTTTAATGGCTTCACCTTAAAGAGACTCTGAAAGATTTGTCTTACTTATCATACTCTTCATCATATCCTTAACGGTAAGATTCCACCTTTTGGTAATATTATTTTGTTTAGGACTACCATACATAGTATATTGTATAATAATTTTGTACTTCTTAAAGCATTTGGCAAATGACCCTATTTGCCGCCCAATTATACCATGTTTGCCATAATGCTCACCACTTCTATTAGGCTTAATAATTTTTATGGTCTTCCTTAATTGTTTCTATACTTTAATTTTAAAGCTTTTAAACTTTTGAAGAGCATTGGATTTTTCTTTAATTAAGTAAAGGTAACCAAAACAAGTCATTAATGAATGTAATAAAATAGGTCTCACTAAACAAGCTACATGTAAGAGGTCTACTAATATCTGTATGTGCAATCTCTAAAAGTTCAAAACTATGTGCTGCCCCTTTTGCTTTTAGTTTTAGTTATTTTACCTTTAATGCAATCAATACAAGTGTCGTCTTCAAAATCAAGAATAAGTAAAATTTCATTTTTTTATTAGTCTATTAACTTTCTCATTAAAGATGTGAACCAATCTTTTATGCCATAGTAAGAGTTTTTCATTTTTTTTTAATACGACACCTTGTAGAAACATTATTATCAATACTCATGCATCTTTCCTCGTTAGTAAGAGCTAAAGGTAAACTATATAAATTATTTATAAGCTTAAAAGAACAAATTGTTTGAGAGTTTAAAAATAAGTTGATCATTTTATTACCTATCACAAAATCTTATCCAAAATAGAAACTCAAATCAAATTTTACCTAAAAGACGGTACATAGAAAATACTTTCCTAAATAAGTTCAAATCCTGACTCTAAAAATAACCTAAAGAACCTACAAAGTCAACTTATACTTCAGTATCATTTCTTATTTTAAGCTTGGACTCCCTTTCATTTTGTTTCCATTTGTGTATGATCTCCTATATTGTAATAACTACATGAACAATCGCATCACTATCAAGCTACCGTGAGTTAGGTGGGGCATTAACAAAATAAGGTTAAAAACAAACTAAGGCAAGTGGATTACCTTATTGATTAGTGTGTTTCTTTAGATTTGACTTGAACTTATTGCAATCATGTTTTAAAAGGCCATTTTTTTTTTGCAATAATAGCACTTAACTTCTTTCTTAAAGGTAGCTATAGGACCTCTTATACCTTTGGTTTGACCACTACCCTATCCTTTATAGTCTTGTACCTT
Organism: Lumnitzera racemosa; assembly: GCA_024138005.1. NCBI lineage: Eukaryota > Viridiplantae > Streptophyta > Magnoliopsida > Myrtales > Combretaceae > Lumnitzera > Lumnitzera racemosa. The sequence goes on from JAMXBC010000012.1 coordinate 84,231,370, forward strand.
CTTTAGAGCATAAGCCTTAACCTTCCTAAGTTTCCAAAAGATTTGTGGTACTTTATTTGAAATGAGAGATTAACAAGACATTTGTACCCTTTTATATTTTAAGTTTTTCTTCTTTAGATACACATTTAGAGATGAGGTCGTTGATGGACCAAACCTCATTAATAGCATTATAAGTATATTTGATTTGGGAAAACTCAATATGCAAAGCATTTAAGGCATGATGAATAATATAGTTATCTGGAAAAGTAATATTATGGGATTTCAACTTTTTTTTGAATGTGAACCATTCTCATGAAGAAGTCCTTAACTCCCCTAGAAGTGTCATACCTCATTCTTAACAACTCACTCATAAGGTTTCCAACTTCAGGCTTATAAGACTGTTGGTATCCTTGCCTTACAACATCATAAAGGGCCTTAGCACCTTGATCTCATTCAGACCACTCAAAAGATGTTTAGAAATAATCCTCTTAATCACATATGGACACATTTGATTTCTCTGTTCCATTTTTCAAAGAAGATTTTCTAGTTATTTTACTTTCATTAATAAGAGTAGTAGGCTTAGGCTTGCACAAGGCTGTATCTATTATGGCCATGAAAAAAAAGTAAAATTTACATTTTCACTTCACCTCTTAAAATTAGAACCATGGAGAATTTCAATTGTAGCCTGTACTTTGTCAACAATAATGATAACTATACAAAATAAATTGCAATGAGTAATCAATGGGTAATATAAGTGACAATCAAATTCCATGTGCTAATCAATAATTAAGGAATCCAGAAGCATCACGATAAATTCTCCTTTAGGTAGAAGAGAATGCAACATGTGTTAGGATATCTTATAAGATAAAATTCTTGGTGCACCATTGCAAACTATCCTTAAGGTAGAGAATGTAGCATGTGATAGGAACTTTTATAGCACCAAGAGCCTAGAAGCATCACTACAACCTCCCCTTTGAGTAAATAATATAGTATACATTAGTAACTCTTTGTATGAAGTGACAATGAGATACCTCAATTTTCAAAAAGTTTATCTCTTTTAGATAGATAAACATTTTAGACTAGTATACTCCAATTTAATGTTCTATTTCAAACACTAGAATACTCCATATAGTAGCTCCCTTTGGGTACATGTGGTAACCCAAAAACATTCCAAAATTGTATCAACAAGAACACAATCCATTAATATCAATAAATGAGCCACTTTGGTAGTCAAGCATTTATCTTGAGCAATGAAAAATTTTACTTATTTTGAAATAATTGGACATGCCCATTAAAGTTACTTGCACACATAATTGGATGGATGCAATGGACTTAATCAAACAAGACACTAAATTTTAATGCGTCTCAAGTCCGTAAAGAGTGGATATTGCATTTTAATTAGGGTTTTATATTTCATAAATTTTATCTAGAGTTCCTATATAATAACACAAAAGCTTTGATAATCGTCAAGATCATGATCACACATGTACTGTTGCTTTTTAAAAAACGTCACATAAGCATGTAAACATGTCAAGACCAATTTTAAAGATGACATAGTGAACTTATTATGGCATTCAAAATCATAGTTGAAAACATGGATAAAATATAATAAAATAAAATAAATTATCGTCTACCCACGTTTCAATGCATTATAATACTCATGTATCATGATCATCATCATAAAAGTCAATTCTTTTATCTCTCTTTATTTTCATCTATTTTCTGAGAACTTTTACTTTTCTGTTTTCTTTCTAACTAAATATGTAGCAAAACGGTTAAAAGGCTCATTGACATGAAGGTGGAAGTCGCAGATAATATAACGTGCTTAAAGCAAGAAAAGGAAGTAATTGAAATTACAAAAGAAAAGAAATAGAAATTGCATGATTATATTAATGTGACTAAACAATCGGCCGAGAGTGATAACTTTGACAAAGCAGTGAGCCAAGCATTACTATTATTGTTTCAATGTTGAAAATTTTCTTTGTTGAGATAACCGAATGCAACTAAAACATTCTTAAAGATTTTACACACTCTTTCTCTCTCTTTTTTATTTTTTTTAATTTGCATTAAAACTCAATGGTTGTTCATGACTTCCACGCATGTGTAAATTTAAAGCACCATCAATTATCAACATTATTGATTGTAGTCTTCATGTGATCAGACTTCAGGAATTAGAATCGTCTTAATAAGTGATTGGTTGATGATGTCATGATTGTGTATATATAATTGATAATGGTTGACACGTATTCGAACAGCCATTTTTATAAACCAATTCGAATATAAAAGAAAAACAAAAGGGAAATTCACGTATGACTTAGTAAAAATAATTCAAAAGATTTAAAATAATTGATTGGGTCTTAACGTTATACAAAGCCCTTGCTCTTATATCATATATAATCCAAATTGCAATAAATACGTGTAATATTAAAACACTATAAAATAATTAATAGGAGTCTTATATGATTGAGCAAACATGATTTGTAGTGGAAAGAATTTCAATGAAAATTGCAAAGGCAAGTCTTTTTCTTTGCTCTTCCTTTGCTATGGCAGCTTTTAATGGATAAATTCACTAGATGGAAGTAAAGACTTAGCCAAATATTTATAAGAAAATACCTAATTTAACCCCTCATCAAGTTTCTTATTGAGTTAGGCTTATACAACCGTCTTACCATATTAGCTCACGAGATGTGCATAACCCATATTACTTGATCATATTTATTTTGGACTTATCATACATATTTCTATATTGAGACTAAATAATCAACTTGTTTTATTAAATCAAAAAATTCTTCAGTTATTATTAGCCTACAATAGAAAAAATTCCAACATTGAAAACCAGTAGAGTAATAATATCTACAACCTTGGTTAAGCAAGGGCTTATATCCTTAATTTCATATTGGTTGGTAAGGGATCATGTTTGATCTTGCATTACATATAATTGCCTATGCATAGTATATGAATGATAACTTGCTTGAACTTATATGTGAAATGACCTTAAGAAATATTTTAAATGAAGGGAAATATAGCAATTTAACCCCTTTTTTTTTTTCATCTTTAAGGCTTTCTAGTGAATACGATATAAATCTTGGTGTCTCTTATTCTCATTCATTAGCTACTAACATTGAAGAAACCTAAAGACTCTTGTTAGGTTTGTTGTTAATGGTGATGGAAGAGATATTTCGTTATCTAAATTATAAGTAATTTCTTAAATTATTTTCAATCAACAATTATATCTTTTGGTTTAGTGAATCCTGATTTGAATTGGTAATCTTATAGTGATTTAGGGTTAGATTTGTGACCATTAACAAAATGGTAACTCATCAAATCTTATCAAAGACCTCTTCCTTTTCATAGAAACTAATTGAATCTCATTCTTAGGTGTAAGTTAGAAGTTACCTATCTATTTCTTAATGATTACAGTTTGCAAGGAAATTAAAGGTAAGATATCCAAGTTTTAATATTTTCTTTCAAAACCTAGAAACCCTAAGAGCTAATTTAATTATGGTTTTATACAACTATGGTTTTGATCCTTCTTATGAATAAGATTTTTTTTTTTAAATTAAAAATGGGATTTTATGAACAAGATTGGAATTTTATGAAAGATTAAATGTTTAACAAACCCAAGGTCTTGTGAAATTAGTTTAGATTGAAACTCTAATAAAAAGGACAAATAAAGGATCAATTTTCACAAGATTTAAAGAGGATAGATCTGATCCTATAGAAGGTTGTAGTTAACTAACCCTTCCTTTGATGGTTGACTAACACCCCTCTTCATCAAACATGTTTCCACAATTTAATTGGTTTAACTAATGTTTTTAGTTTCAATTTCATGTGTTTGGTGGAATTAGTATTGTGTATTAGGTAATGATCAAAACAAAGAGTTGAAATTTGATCTAAGATTATGGGATTAAGATACATTTTATGTTAGATCATAGAAGGTGAATAGTTTCAAATATTAGGGTTTTAGACAATAGGTACATGGCTATCATTTTTTAATGATGATGCATTTTAAGGTAAATAAACCTGATTATAGGATATTTAAACTAGTAAATTATTATATTGTTTGTGCTTATAAAATTATCAAATACCAAGTAGCTATCGGGCTATTATAGGTTATGATCTAACTTATTTATATTCCTTGATATTCATTTATATTCTCTAATATTCAAATACTCATTATCATTATATTGTGGGCTACAATTCATGTATACTTCTTATTTCTATTATGAGTTATAATTCATATGTGTTAAAGTGGGATCTAAGTAATTTAAAATTCTAGTTGCCAGGATGATAATATTTGGTAGATTAATATGATTGGATGAATTATTGTATGTACATTGCATCTAATAATTATAATCTTGTGGTGATTATGTGTTTGTTTTTTGTTTGTACTAAGTTTCACAACTTTTACTGTTGGAATTTTAAAATTTAGATTATGATTGTACCGGTGATTATAAGGAATTGTATGATGATACCGTAGAAGATGATGAAAAAAGTTATTGTGTGGAGTGTTAGAATTGAATAAGATGATACTTTAGATGTTTTACTAGTCAAATATAGTGATAATTCAATCTTAGTAGGAGTTATTTTGATTTAGCTATGTAGAGGACTTTGTTTTCATGAAAATAATTGAGTTTTGTTACTTTGAAGATTATTTTTGGAAATTGATAGTTTTAGAAATTATTAAATATATGTGGTGTTTTGTAGTTAGCCTTTGCATGTTTATGCTATGGTATGTGTACGTAGAAGAGTGATTGCATCTTTTGCTTAGATTTAGGTAATATGAGAGCTTAGGTTAAGTGATTTACAGAATACTAAGAAACTGATATGGAAAACACTAAGATGAGGATATTAGGTGGGGGCATTTGCTAGAAAGTGATCATGCTTTATTACTTTCTTTATTTGTTGTCATTGGATTTAGATTATTATTATATTGTGCATTATGAGTATGTTTATATATTTAGAGACTTTACATTTTCTTTATATTGTGATTCTAATAGGTTCCTCTCCTAACCTTGGTTACACCTCAAATTCTAAATAGAATGGGTAGAAGGACTAATTTTAATTTTGGTAACAATCTAGTTAATGAAGCTAACAGTGCCCTAGAAAAATTTCCCTCCTTTACTAACTTCTTCCTCTAAACCTAAGCAAGAGGCGATTGTGTAGATAATACAGTTTAATAGTAGATCCTACAAGAACAGACTACTGATAGAAGACAGAATGGTCAAAATGGTCTAATGGTTGCTAATGTAGAAAAGAGATTAGAAGTTATAGCTAGGTTGATAGGATCTATGCAATTAGTAAAACCATAAGAAGGTAAGATATAAATACTAGATATAGATTTTTATGATGATTATTATTGGATATATATAAGTACTTTATTGGATAAATAGAGAGAGAGAAAAAGAGATGGAGTTTGGCAATAATTTGGAAATTTAGTGTAGGGTTCTTCTAGAATTTTAAAAAATATATTTGTTTTATACTATAAAATGAATTTTTGTATTTTCAAATGTAAAGTGCAATTTTTTTAACTTTAATTAGTATCTCATAGGCTTTTCTGTTTGGTAACTTAAGCTAATATGCAAGCCGTTTTGTGGTGGACAAATGATCAATATCAAAATTATAACTATATTATTACTAGACTTACTTTTATAATTTACATAGGTTACAACGTATTTTAAATTGAGATAATAAAAAACTTTGATCGATAAAATAAAAAATATTTCTATAGTTGTAAATGTTTAATCCTCCTTTAGGTCATGCTTAAATTTCTTTGGTCTTTTTATTTCTAATCATTCTAATAAATTTTTTTTCAAATTATAAGATTATTATATGTAAAATACAAAAATCATGTATGAGTAATTCCAATATAATATATTAGATTATAAGTTAAAACTGAGATATTTTTAAGACTTTATTAGATTAGAGTTAGTAAAAGAGGTAGAAAAAAAGATGGCTAATGAAGAGAGGCTTGCCAAAGAAAAAAAAAGGAAAAAGAAAAAAGAAAAAGAAAGAAGAAGAAGAGAGAAGGATTAGATTGTAAACACAAATGTATTTATGATAAGTTGAGCTTTTATTATTATTTTCTTACATACCGAAAAAAAATAATAGTATTAAATTTTTATTTATTAATATTATTCAATTATTATTATAAGATAGATATAAGATAATATAAAATATGTATCTTATATATTTTAAAGTATAGATTCTAAGATGAGATATAGTATCTTAATTTTATATCCATATTTTATCTAATGTAATCAAGTTTTAAGAAATTATTATTTGAAACCTATTCTATAACTTTCATTACTTATCTAAAATTTTTTCGATGCAACAATATTTAAGTAGATATCTTATATGATAAAGTTATTTACATATCTCTAATTACTATTCTCGCTTTTGGAAGGAATAACTATTCCTTATTTTGCAGCAAGAAGAATTCCAATGAATAGTAATTATGACAACCAAATCCGCTAATAGCTCTGTGAAACAAAGAATAACCATTCTACGAAATCAATCAAATCAAACGTGAAAGTGAAGTATTGGGCGCTACCGATAAGGAGTAGTCTAAATGTTTTGATTGAGACAAGCCCAACCTGGTGATTCGAGGGTTGAAGGAATAGCAGGGACCGTGGGCTGGTGTTGTCAGTCTTAAATGTGTTCAAGCCCGATGTCAATGATATTTGAAATTCATGTCGACTTATGTATAGTAGACTCATGCCTTCTCTTGGAGAAAAAATAAAATTGAAAAAGGAGCAATAATAAGAATTTTACTTTGAAACTCATTAAATTTGTTAAGATCAGTATAACTTATTGGCATAAATGTTGATCTTTTAAAAGGTATGAGTAAGATTCGATTCTTTTATTCCTTAAAGTTATATGTGCAATAGTTTGGAAAAAAAAAAAGGAAAGTCACCAAATTTATTTCTTTTGATTATTCCGAGAAGAGGAAAAATAAAAAAAAACACTAAAAACTTTTTTTACTAATATATATCTATATATAAAATATGTATATATGGTAGATTAAATAAAAAGGTAACTAAGAATTACATAATAAACTATATAAGAGGTCTAGAACTTTGGAATTAGTCGATTCATCCATTTTAAATATTAGTTTTATTGAAAACCATTTTTCAACATGGCCTGAGCCAATAATGCCCACGAAAAGGCAATAAAAGTGGCGCCGGTTTTTTCTTTCTTTTTTCTTTTTTGTTCTTTTTTTCTTTGTTTACATGATCATCAAAATATAAATTGAGAACCAAATATAATTACATAAAAAAAAGATTTAATGTTATTAATACATTATAAGAATTGATGATTAACATTCAAATACTAATAAAATTTTGATATATGAAAATATAATTGGTACTTTTTTAAAAAATATATTCATTTATTATTACATATCAAAATTATATTTACTATTTACATGCCATTTATTGATCAATTTAATATATAAATACCACTTAAACTTTTCTTGTAAAAAGAAGACAACTATATCTTTACTTGGAAAATACAATTTTGCAATATTATAGTTCCATTAAAAGGATGGTCACTCAAGCAAACAACAACATCAAATTAACATCGGAAGGCACTCGTTAATATTTCCCAATCCAACATACATAGATTACATAGATGGACATAGATGGAAGTAAACTAAGCTTCAATCCCGCAATAAGCTTTGATGGTGTACTCATGTTTGCGACCCTCATCGGAAGCGTAGTAATGGATCAAAGCAACATTATCAAAGGGTTTGTATTTTAACGGGTGCTTTTCATCAACAAGTTCTGGGGGAACTTGGACCATGCCATTGAGGAAAGAGAACAGCCCTAGTGTATATCTTGTGTCTCTGCCCTTCATCGTCACTCGATGATCACAAGAACGTATCCTATCATTGCTCCATCCCTGTGTAAAATTGTTTATCCTGTTAATAATCATCTTTTTGAAATCGACTTTTATGCAGATAAGCTATTCCAAACTTGGAACACTTGAAGTTAGAAAGTGAATAGTGAAAACACACCATGCTTGCTTCCCCTGCCATGACCACAAAGGATGAAGGAGTGAGATCGAACCCGATCCATTCGCCTTCCTTCGTCTTGATTTCCAAGCCATTAACATGGTTCTGATGCAGTATGGACAAGAAAGTCTTGTCCGTGTGCCGCGGAATCGCGTTATCCCCTTGATTGCTGCCTTCGGGTGCGTTGTATTTTAGGAATCGTAGGAGGTAATTGGTCGAGCCGACGTGGCAATCGTAGTATTTTTCAATACCATGGTTCTCGAAAATCATTCGCACAATCATGTGATCCAATTCAGCCACTTTTGTAGAGTATGAATAAACAATATCACTAGACAAACAGAAAAAAGTAAGTTATATAAAGCCTGGTTTGAGCAAGACATGCCATATAAAAGCTTAGAATGGTTTCCTTTCGATGTTTGGTACTAATATTTTGTAACATGCACGTAAGGTAAAAGAGTGTGAAAATTTCAATATGGTTTTTGGATTAAATAATTTCACATGCTCTAATTAGTCCACATGCTTTGTTATACGTTAGTTGCCAGAGTAATGCTAAAATTAATTTTTTTTTGATCGATTGAATATTATTGTTAGACAATATTTATCCTGTATTACCTGTTTAGTATCCTTAGATTTTACATTAATATTTTCAAAAACTCTCTTTCATAACAAATTCATTACTTTATCCCTCAATTCACTTACAAAATTTTTTTAAACATTTTTTATAGGTCTCGATAAACCAATCAAAATTAGAAAAAAAAAAAAAAGTAAAACATTTTTGCCGCTGCTTTGAGAAGCAACTTGCTCACCCCCAAGCAACGAGTTGTATTGGTCAAGAAACCCAAGTCTACCTAGGAAATGGTGAAAACAACTACCTGCTCTTAGCACCCGCAAGAATTTAAAAAAAAAAAAAAATGTTAAGGAAGTTATGTAAATGATGAGTTTGTTGAAAAATATAGTTTATTTAAATTGTTGATGTGGTGTTGAAAATTTCGAAACAGATTCTTTAGGAATAAATAATACGGTTAACACCAAAACACAGAATATAAAATAAATAAATTAAGCTTTTAGATTATCCAAAATCTCATACAAAAGTCCGAGTTAATGATCGAGTTAAAATGTATCCAACATACTTGAATCTATCATTGCCTTCAGGCCACATGAGCTTAGTGAACTTTTGAGCTTCTTCAAGGTCTGTTACGTTGTCTATGCCAAGACCTTCATGTAAAGGAATGATTGAAATTCCGCCAACATAGCCATGATAGGGTTTGTCACTTATGTTCTTGCTCTTAACCTCCACTGGGAGATCGAACAACTCATCGGACGCATCGAAAATTGCCCTATCAAGTTCTGGGGGCACTTTGTCATATAGGGCAACGAAACAGCCGTACTCTCCAAGGGCATGGCAAACTTGTTTGCTTGTATCCAGCCATGCACTCGAACCAGGTTTTAGTTCTGTTTTGGTGAAATCTATGACAGGAACCTTTGGAGAAATAAGGGAGCCCATTTTGGCATGCAGATTTACTGCTTTTTAGATCTTTCTCACACTTAGACAAGTATGGGATAGGAGTATCAGTGTGTATATAAATATATTTGCAAGCTAGGATGGTCCCCTTTTACATCGTAACTTTTACAAACTTCCAATAATTTTATAAAGATAATCACAATGATATCCGATTTTTCAAATACTGTACTTCTACCAATTGATAAATGTAGATACTGCAAAATTTCTCTTTCAGTGTGCTATTTAGTTTTCTGTATTAGTATACGCTTATAATTTTTTTTTAGACTAAATGATCAACTGATTTGCTTTTTTCTTATCCTTTTTTACCGATTTAAACTTTTTAAAAATTATTACAAAATTGAATAAGCAGCATTGGAATATAATTTGTATTGTCCAATTATTGCAAAATATTAACTTAGCAATACATTGGAAGAGAAATTTTATGATATTAATAAGATTATATGCACAAGTACACTATATTAGAAATTTAGAATATCATTAAAATTATCATAATTTTTGGAATTGTCACTTTAATCTAACATTATCTTTGCCTTTCAAACGAATGATGAACAAAAAAGAAAAAAGGTAATAATGTTTTTTAAAAAAAATCAATAATAAAAAAATCCGTACAAAAGATAAGCTTGTTTAATTATAAAAAACCTTGGTTTCGTGAGTGAGGAAGGGTAAAATTAAATATTATTTGGGTTGGACCTACTCACACGGTATATAATATTTGCTATGTGTACGACAACGTTACTAGCACATGGCCCATTGATAGAGACAAATGCTTTACTGAAAAATAGTTTAATTTGTGGTCATCCAAGTCCTTTCGACTCTGTTTTTCTGATCCTAATGAGGACTGAGAAACTCAACCGATTTAAACACAATCGGGTTAAAATGCTCTTTTTTTTTTTTCTTTTTCTTTTTCCTTTAACCAAACAATAAAAGTTGAAGAAGTAAAAAGAAAAAAAAAAGAAAAAACTTGAAAATCCAAAATTCCCCTCCCTAAAGTCTATAAACCTTTTACTCTTTTTCCATCCGTGTCTTGAAAATGAATGGAACAAGTGGTCCATTAATTTTGTTAAATATCCAATCAAAAGTTGATATTATAATGGCTCATTATAGTTAATTTAATAAATTATTATTACAAAATATTTAATTAAATACTAAAATTAATAACAATTATAAAAAGAAAGAAAAGAAATTAAATGAAAATGAAAAAATTGGTTCCATCCATAGTTAGCCACCCAAGATAAGGACAGTCCGCGACTACGAGGCAAGGATCAAGTGACCCTTAAAAAGTAAAGAGCGAAAAAGGCTAAAATATATTAATTGAATTTTAGCATATCTTAGTTAGTAAATACGCATTCAAAGCCTCTTCGCACGAAATATTTCCTTTAAACTAGGTTTGGGAAGAAGGAAAGAAGTAGAAAAAAAATGAAAGTGGGAGGAAAGAATTAGAGAGGAAAGAAAGTGAAGGAAAAAAAAAATATATAAATTCTCTTATTTGATTAAAAAGGGACTGAAAATTGGAGAAACATTAATAATAAAATTGTTTATTTCATCAAAATGTCAAAAGAAGTCCTTCTAAATTTAAAATATGCTTTTATTACAAGGCAAAAAGGTAACTTTCAAAATGTTCCCTTTCCATACTTTCCAATTCATAGGAGATAGCCTTTTGTGAGCGCAAGAGAAATAATTCTCTTACAAATCCATCCCCTCCCTTTCCACTTTTTATTCCAAATAGGAGAAAAATATATATATTTTTTCTTCTAATTCCTTCCCTCCTCTTTTGTGAGCCGAACAGAAATAATTTTCTTAATCCAAACACAGTGCTAGTATTTGGACCATAATATAGAGACAAATCTGAAATAAGAATCTTCATCACGCTCAAATATTGCATTTAAAAAAATAAGTTGGTGTAGCGTTTGATCGATGATTATATACAAGTCATGTTGTGTTCAGTTATCAAATCTAATTAGGTATAAGACATTATTTTATGTAATCACTTGGCATCACGTCATGGATGACATTTAATGGAAATGTCCATTTTGCTTTAAAATGAAAATAAACGTTTCTTGAAAAATGACATTATAATTTTCTTCTGATGATTTCGCAGGGATTTTGGGACCAAAGTCCGTATCCTTCCAAACCATCTCGTTGATGATTACAATATTATGATATTAAAATCTCCATGACAAAACACGACTAATCTTATTAAATGAAGGACACAGGACCACGGAAAACACTATCTTATTATTGTTCCATTGGCAATGGTGTCGTTAATAATTGCCTCCAAAATGTTTTTTAAAGGCTAGAAAAGAAAATTTTCACAACATCCGACATTAATTACACATTTTAAGGAAAACAAGTACATAACATTTTGAAAATTTTCCTTATTACTTGGTTACTTAATAAATATCGTTGGTCACTGATTAATATTTGGAAGTAGTTATGTCAAACAACAAGGATTCATAAGACTTTATTAACAAGCTGTTTTGCCCTAGAATCATTTTTATGTCCCTGTCCAACGGTCGTTTTCTTGTTTGAAGCATGATATATGAGGGGACAGAAATTTGTAGAACATTATTTAACTTTAATATTGCTTAGATTTGTTTTGTTTAGTTGTATATGACAATGACCAGCTGATTCCATCTGCGGTCCTTTCTATTTTATTTATTTATTGTTTTTTTCCTGCCCATAGTTTCATCTATGGTTGATATGATCTATGTGAATGCAGCATACCATGAGTAAATTGCATCTCATACATTCCAATTCATTAAGGATACGACATGTTTATCTAGGGATTTTCTTTTTTCTTCTTTTTTTTTTTTTATTCGTGTTCTCCAGCAAGAAAAAGGTCATCTTAGTGGTTTAATAGCAATATCATCCTGTATATTTTGAGATGTACATAATAAAAATGTTGGAGGGCTTGGAAACTGACCTTCAAACATGACTTATATGGGTGCTTCTCTGGTTACAGTTACTTATTGAACTAAATTGCAAAACATGATCCTTTTATGATATGAGTTTTTTCTTTTTTCATAGTTTGGTTCAAGAAAGGTTAAATATTTCATGGGTTTGATCTGTTTCCTTACAACAAACCAAAACCATTTTATTCCTAATAGTCACATTACTAAGAAAATATATTTTCAACTTGTGTGAAAGATTCCAATCCTTCTATCTATACCTGCATTTTATTAGACCCCCATTTTTATATTTATTTCAACCAATATTCCCATTAGACGTGAATAATAATTAAAAAGAAAAAAGAAACTAATTAGGACCACGAAAGATACTTAACAGAATGAAATCGTACATCTTCCTGCTATTTTCCTACCATTTTAAGGTTATTTAGTTTGATGAGGCTTGCGAAGCAAACCATAAAATGCCATTCGGTTTGGGATGGGCTCTAAGCCACACAACTACTGGAGTGACAAAATGTTATAGACTAAATTTCCACCATATAGAATGTTCTCTTTTTCCATTCCCTCAAAAGCAATTCAAATGTATTCTATTTGTTCTTTCGGTTCGCTAAACTTTTTGCTCAATCCTACGAATGACACTTGAAGAACAAAAGTATTGGAAGAAATCCATACATGAGTTAGTATTGGGCTATAAAAGCCTCAACATTATTTAAGCTGAAAAACAATCCTAACCTCGATTGATATTTAACTAATTCAATGAAAAGACATAATAAGCACGATGCCAATTTAATGTTTAATATGCATTTCCAGTTGAGAAGTTGCTGGCTAAGGTCATCACCTCTTTGAACCATGAATTCTTAAATGTTTAGTAGTGATGATGGTCTTATAACTAGATAGACTCCTTGTCTATTAACTATTGGCTCGTTTCTCTATCCAGTAGGTGGGAATAGGTAAAGTTGGCGGACCTTGTGGTTGGACACACTTGTATGGACTCGGAATCCCTTACTTGTAGCCCATTCTTTATATTTAAGCGAATATATTCATATCGCTTTTCTTACTCAATACTTTCCATCTCTAAATTCTTCCGCATAAACTGTAGTGGTACTTCGTAATTTCGTTTCAGCCAGAACGACTGGTACGTTACTTAATTACAATTGCATATATATATATTTGATATTAAATCATTAATATAAAATAACACAAAATTTATCCAGTGACATGTACTTATACGAGAATAATGATACCCTTGCAAGATATTTTAACGTCAAAATTATGTAAGGCATTACTACTGCCCTCATATAAAATAACTACATAGTATCGCAATAACAATAAGAATAAAATAAAAGTATAAAAACATTCTTAACGTTTACTTTTTTTTCAATTTCAATCTTTATTATTTTATTTTTTTTATTTTAATCCTTAATATTTTTAGTTTTTGTCAAATAAGTCATTTTATTACTTTTGTTGGTAAGAACACCTAAGTAGCATATGGTTGATCAATGTATAAATAAATAATAAAAAAAAAATGTTTTAGCTATTGGAAAAGGGATGTCGACATGCATTTGGAGAGTTTACGCAACCCCCACAAGTGGGTCTCAACTATCCCTCGATCTTAGGGTGGCTATAATGGCTACTATTCACAAAGCAAGTTATGACTCATTTAAAAAAATGATTTAAGTTAACTTGAAAAAAAAAAAAAAAATGATGTGAAAAACATGATCAGGTTAAAGTCGAGTTGCAAACAGGTTCTTTACGTTTTTTTTTTTTTTAATTTATTGCACCAAGTAAGCTAGACTCGATCAACCATGACCCCTCATAATTGGTTGATCACTACCCTATGCCCTTTAGCGGCTCGGTTTCTTTTTCTTTATTTTTTTTTACTTTTTTGTGATTTTTTAATTTTAGTTCATTTATTTTAAAATTAATATTGATATATATGTACATAATTATATATATTATGTTAGTAGTTTTTGAATTTTGTAGATTTTTTATTTATTTATTTATTTTTTAAGAAATTTTCATTATTCTAGCATTTTTCTATAATTTTTATTACTTTATTTATTTTTTGTCTTTCATTATCTTATATGTGGACCAATAGAATGTCATCAAGTGTCATTGCACAACTGAAAGTTTATGTTCTTAGTTAAAAACACTAGTTTTAAATTCTTATAAATATTGATGTTTTAAATAATAAAAATGTCGAAGTTGTTGTGTTGTTATTGATGTTAATATTTTCAGCAAACTATAAAATTCTATAAGTAGTCATTATAACTTATATTGCAAACATTACTACTCGTTTTCTTAGAAATCCTGAGCTATTAGATCAGGTGACTTACAGAAGAAGTCAAGTTGATAGAGAAGTTAATAATTAGAAGAGACGAAAAGGATATGAATAGTAAGATGCAATATTGATTTCAATACTAATGTTGTGAAATAGCACAAACAAAATTATGATTTAATGCATGGAAAATATCTACAGTGAAATAAGTGTTGCAAACCCTGTTGTTGCCTTTTTATAGTGCTTCTTGTATAAGTTAAATGTAATTATTTGTCGTCTCTATCTTTCAAAAATTTTCTTCAATTCCTAATTTGTACAAGTCTGGTCGCTATTTCACACAACCGGTACAATAAAATGCCCCCAAAATAAAATAAATAGTAATAGTATGGATATTTTTTATGTATCCAACCATAAGTGTACATGTACAATACAGATAGTAGTCAGCTTATTTATGTCTCTCCTTAATTCATTTTTTTTTTAAGTCAATTTCACTCCAATCACCTATTTTAATAGCGCATCAAAATTTATCTACACAAAGACAATACAAGAACCACCTAAATATATTGTAATGTCCATAATAATACTAATGCCATAGAATATTTGTAAAATTCATAAATATATACAAAAATTAACAAATGAGATACTCTGAGAATTCTTATTGTCACAGAAGTTGTGTACTAGAGCCTATGTCAGTGTGCGTTTTATATGAAAGAAGAGGGCGCACATGTATTTGCTTATGTGTGTGTTTATGTTTGCCTCTGTGCTTGTTTTTATGTTTTGTCTACGTATGCCATTTACTTATCGCATGCAGGAGGTGACGGGTGATGGTTAAGCTTGTTTTATCTTGTCCACTTTTCTTATGCTTTTTCTTTTCTTAAATTGTTGGCCAATTCGATCCCTAGTCACTGACCAGGCAACCAGATCAGTGCTGGATCGCCGACCGGACCCAACCCATGTCCAGTTCTGGTTAGCCTCATGGCCTTGGTATGAATTAAAAGGTTGTATCTATGCATGTAAGCACCCACAGCATCATTAAAATTCCTCCCATAAAAAAACTGAATTCTCTTGTAAAACCCCAGAAATATATATATGTAAATAAAAGGGAAAGTGGTGAACAAGGCATAAAAGAGTAAGTAAATAAATAAAATGGAGGATTTAGAAATATTAATAGATTTTGAAGGCTGATATTGCTTGTAAATGATAAGATTGGTAGGGCCATAATAGACTTCAAAGAGATTTAATGCCCTACTACTACTAATGCCTTTTCACTTTCCAATAATCTTACTATATAAACAAAACCTACAACTAGCAATCTTTTTCTTCTTTCCCTCCTTTCTCCTCTCCTATTAGTTCATTTGAATAGGTTCCCACGTGATTACTCCAATAATCAAGAGTATTGATTTTTGCCACAATATTTGAGGTTAAGGAATTAAGGTAAGTTTTGCAAAATATGAGTTTCGATAAATTTTCGTAAAATAAAACTAAGAAATTTGTTTTTTGCCTAGGGTCCAGTGGAAAATGTGTTATAAATTGTGTTTTGATGGTTCAACACATCAAGAATCCAAGTGTTGGTGTGTAATTTTTCGTTTTGAAGGTAAGCCTAGTCCTAAATCTTTGTTGGTTGTAGCATTACCTTAGATTTGGAGACATGTGATATTGTTGGATAGATTAGTGGATTATTGATGTTTTTTTTTAATGATTAATGGATGTGTAAAGGGGTTGAAGATTGAGCTTTTTATTTAAAAAAAGCATTGGAAGTGGTGGTTTTTTATTGGGTCCGGAGTAGGGTTGAAGGAGTGCAAAGTTGCTTGTAGTGATATGTAGAATTTGCAGATTGCAAGTTGGAGTCCAAACACCATAGTGAGCATTGTCCAGATGCTAAGTTCTGATGACTTAAGTTTTATGAGTCTTTCATAACGTTTAGATATTAAGCCTGTTAGCATTTGGATGCTATGTTTGCGACAGTCTGCAAAGTGTGTAAAATCCTTTTTTCATTGGGCTTCTAGAACTTAGTTTCAATTCTTAATTTCTTATTACATAATTTTAAATTGATTTCGCCCATCAGAAACAATTTTAAAAATCTTTTCATAAGAATAGATCTTTTTTCTTTTATTCTTTCCTTAAGGGCCTAAGTTAAAAATGGGAGCTTAAGAGTATTATGAGCGAGTTAAGATGTGGTATAGGGAAATGGGAAGATGGGGATTGAGTTAGTATTGTTCTATTATAAGTATAAGTTATGAATTAAGACTTGGTTTTTATATTATGACAGGTTTTAAAGAGGTTTATGAATCAGTGTCTAACGAGTCAACGGAACCAAGTACATGATATTTATTTATTGTTTGTGTTTGTTAAGCTAAAAATATTAACTGGACTTAATAAATTATTTGACATTAAATTGTTTTGTACCATGTGTGCTTGGTTAGGGCCCAAGGAACTAGGGGAACCGATGATCTTAGGGTAACATCTCGATGATCCTTGAGTGATGTTGTCTTAAGTAGAGTCTTACTTGAAAATAATCTAAGTAAATTTAGATTATTTCTTAGTTACTTGGTTACTAAGGTGTTGAGGAGAACCCACACATATTGCTTGATCAGAGTCATGAGTTACTCCAACTTTAAAGTTAGATATAAATGACTCTAAATTGTGCTGTATACAGGTCTAAAATAAAACATAATGAATTTGGTGTTTGTTGTATATTTATACTTATTTTGTATGTGATGTGATCATTATTGTTTGCTCATGCACATATGTTTGTGTATTCCGTACTAGGTTTCAATTCATCAAGTTAGAAAATTTTCAGGTGTAGTACTTGAGTAGAAATTTTAAAGTTATGTGACTATAGATTCAATTGTCGAGTTAGAGAATGTCGGCTACAATGAAGAAGATAATTTAGTAGGACTAGTTAAAATTCATTGCAAAATTAATAATTTCTTATTTAGTATTTTATTACATTTACTTGGTGGCTTTGTTACACTTTTTGAAGATTAAATTTATTGTTCATATTTTGAGATTGGAATAAGTATTGTGAAGACTTTAGTTAAAGATTTACGCTTAACGTGTCAATAGGGGCTAAAGATACGTGGCAGGTTGTAACATTCAAAGGTTTGAGGCACTACATATCTTTTGCTTACTACATTAGCAATAAAAGTGCAATGGAAATGCATCCATTAAAAATTGCAATATAAAAGGTTTAGAAATTTTAGAGCAAATAAATTTAAAGGATCTAAATTCCAAGAGTAACATTCCCCTTACTAGCCATTTATTATTGGCTGGAAAGCAAAATAGAGATTCCATTGAAATTGCAAATTTACACAAATCCAAACTTTCACACTACACATGAGATGATTTATTGTAATTTACAACCGTCCGTAGTAAGCATTACGTTCCTTCCTTTTCCTTAAGATAGTTTTCATGTTTAGGATAAAAGATTCACGAGAAGTAAGTAAACCCCGTGGATCATATGTCAAGTTCTTATTAGCTTTTAACCACGATTAAACATTATATATGGTTTATCACCCATAATATATCCTCTTTTCTGTTCTTGGAGGTTTTTCAAACCCCACAATAAGCTCTGGTCATGGTGTGATCCGCACGTTTGTGAACATCAATGGAATTATAGAATCGAAGAAGTTCGAGGTGATCGAATGGCTTGTATTGCAATGGATGTTCTTCATCTACCAGCTGTTTTGGAGTTTCTATTAATCCACCACGGAATGAGAAAAGCCCAAGTGAATATCTTGCTTCACTTCCCTTCATGATCACTCTATGATAGCAGGGCTTTATCCTATCATTGCTCCATGCCTATGACAATCATTGAGACGTGAAAATTGTCAATTGTTTATATTTTGAAATTATTGACATTAAACTTATAGCATAGTTCTGTAATTAAAAAAAAAAAACTTAGAGCATAGTTTTATGTATTCAGATAGATATAGTTAGTTAATAAATAAAAATGTCTAGATTATGTTGATATTCTTGAAAAGTATCGATGAATATAGTTAGTTAAAAAAAAAAAAAGTGAATACTAAATCTATATCAAAGTCTTTATGCATATATCATTTATCAACTTGCTTTATATGTGTTGTTTTATTCATTTCTATAACTCTGATAGGTGTGCAATGTTGCAAATTTTGAGCTTATCATATTTCCCAACATTTCAATACTTTATAAGGGGTGTGTCAACATAATATACATGATAAATATTTATGGACATACGAATTAAATAAGGATTAAGTTAGCAAAAAAAAAAAAAAAAAAAAGCAAAAAGGCTTCAAATTGAACAAAAAGAGGGAGGGGGAGGATGGAGGGAGGGTGCCTACCATGCATGCATCACCTGCCATGACAATGAAAGAAGATGGTGATGGGTCAAAGCAAACCCATTCTCCATCTTTATTATTCTTAACCTCGAGACCTCTCACATGACTTTGATGGAGGATTGAAACGAAACTCTTGTCCGTATGAGATGTAAATGCCAATTTAGCTTCATCATTCTGGGGTCCTCCATACCTTAGAAAACGTAAGAGGTAACTGGTTGCTTCAGTATGTTTGTCACAATAGTCCTTGTCTAGACCATAGCTATTGAACAACATCCTCACAACCATTTGCTCCAATTCCGAGGCTGTCTTTGCATAGAGATGTGCATTGGTGCTAATCCATGTGTAAGACAAAATGTTATACATAGAACAACTCAGCCATATGAAACAACACATCTCTTGAATTTAGTTAGGATTATTTGCAAATATCTCCATAAAAGATTAATAAGGTTCAAATGGTTAAATAATTTTACCTGATTCAGATAGGTATCATGAATCTTGTAAAATATGAATTATCCTTTTCAATATAACTTTCAACAATATATAAATAATTCATAGGCATTACTAAAATCATAAAACCATCATTAAAAGAAATAGTGATAGTTTTATAATTTAAGCATTTAGAAGTATATGCACATTCTCAAAAGCAACAAAAGTATAATAAAATAAAATTTTAAAGTTTCTATCTTTAATGTTAAAAAAAAAAAGGGTAGGGAAAGTTTATAAATACAATCCTCAAAAGTATTTGCTAGACATGGGTAAACCACATAAATACCCAAGACGTACTTGAATCCTTGTCCTAACTTGAAAACATGCACTTACTTTTCTGATTATCACTATAATCTTGTATATTGCTTTTTAATAAATGGAATTTTTAGCTTTAGCCATGGATAGGAAGGTCTACACACCGACCAATATATTTAAGGTGTATTTGCAATAACTCTTAAAAAAGCTTCCTTGTATTTTATCATATGTTTAGACTTAAATATATATATATATGCTCCAAGCATATCAATCAATTATATTGTATACCAGAAGCGATCATTGCCAGAAGGCCACATCAATTTGGCGAACTTTTGGCACTCTTGTAGATCTGTTGCAAGATCAATCCCCAAGCCTTCATATAGGGGAAGGGCAGCAATTTTCCCAGAGTAGCCATGGGTAGGCTTACCAATTACTACGTTTTGGACTTTTGTCTCGTAAGGAAGCTCAAATAGTTCTACTAGATCACCAAATAGAGTGTGGTGGAGGTCTATTGGAACATTGTATTTTGCAATGAAAACACCATGATCTTCAAGTGCTTGACGAATGTCTTTGGATGTCGACAGCCAAGAAGAAGAACCTGGCTTCAGGTTCTCAGTGGTTAGGTCAATCGAGGGAATACTTTGCGATGCTGAGAGAGACCCCATATCACACTCTCTATCTCTCTCTCTCTCACACACACATGCGCACAAACACATGGACGCTGAAATAATGGTTCCCTTTCATGCATTTTTATAAGTAGGGGTTATATCAAGTGGCTGTTGGGCAGTGTTTATCAGAGTCGTGTACGAATTGCCTAATATGATTTAAGGAAACTAAATATAGAATACTATCTTGCATAGTTCTTAACTGTGTATCAACTCTAGTCGCACTGTGCTTCTAAGCATTGGGTTGGTTGGTCCAAAGACGGTTCCTATTAAGCATGTGATGTCCGGTTTAGAAGAAATTGCAACATGAGTATTATTCTAAGCAGACTGGCAACGAGTACTATACAATTGGCACAACGCAACAGACGTTTTATGTTTTAGATTTCACAATTTGTGAAAGCTTTTGTTGCCATCTAGTTATATTTACAAACCAACACCGCCAAGTTGAAATTCACTTATTCTTCCTTATTGATGATGTGATATTCTCTTGCTATTATATTTAAAATAACTAGAGAGGCAATCATATGGCACCAAATAATTCAAATTAAGATTAGAATTCTAGAAACATATCTGCAGTGATAAACGAAAATTGGAAATAAAATCAGTCTCTTGTAGCGTTTCATCTTCTAATAAAACTTAGGGGCCTCTAAATTAGCTTAAGCAACTGCACCGCTTATACTTTCATGTATATGTTTATGTCTCTAATAAGAATATGTTTAGATTTAATTACGACGATCTATAAATATCTCTTCATTAAAAAGAAAAAGGAAGGAAAAAGCAATAGTGGCATGAAAGTTATTTTTTTCTTTTTTTTTTTAGTTATATTTTTTATTTTGTAAATAAAATCAGGTGGTGAGTTGTGCATTGCTCTTAGCCTAAATTCTGATTTAAAAGCGTTAAGTTATAATCTAGTGTACAGTAGTTTTGTGCTATTAGCTTTAAAGCGTGATAACCAATTGTGAGAATCCATAGTTCTTCTCATACTATATTGAATCATTATTACAATATTACTATTAAAAGGGTAAAACTAATGTATCTAACGTTAATTTAATCCCAGCTCATGTTTCCTATTGATAGGTAAACAATCCAACACTTGGTGAATCTTGATAGGAAGAGTCGACATTGAAGGATTAAAAAGCAACATTGTTATGAATGCTTGGCTATTACAAGCCAGTTATCTTTATGATAACTTTTTTGATACCTCTAACTTCAAATTCCGAAGGTCTAAAAGATCGATAAGTCATGCTTACACGATTTGTATTCAGACTAGAAATCATAATCAAACAAGCTTTTACCCTTTTGTTCTATATGAGATTGCCATTCTTGTTGCGCTCATATTAGGACACTTGCATTGTCTTTTAATGGATGTGTTGCTTTAACCAAACTCCCCACCTTATAATGTCTTTCATTCAAATAAGTTCATCTTCGATTCACAGTACAAGTAAAATAACATGAAAAATAGGGATATTTCACTTTCACGACAAGGCTTCTACTTATCTACACCTCTTAAGTCATTTCACGAAGTCAGACTAGAGTTAAACTCAATAAGGTCTTATTTTCCCTTTGTGTCTACCAAGTCCATATCCTTGGCTGTGATTTGCCTATATCGTAGACAAGGATGGCTGAAATCTCATTAATCCATCAATGCTTGTCACTAAGTAGATGATAAGGGATTTAGCTACCTTAAAAAAGTTATAATTATTTCTGCTATTGCACTTAATTGAATTTTTTCATTTTGACATTTAGAATATCCGGTGAAAATCGCATTGCGTGAGCATCCATAACATCGCAATGCTTAGTTTTGAATCTTATTATCCATTTTTTTCTTTTTTCTTTTCCACCTTTGTTTCTTCACTAGATGGGAATTTTCCAATCGATAGTCTTGGGTTTGATTTCACGAATATACAGGAACTTTTTATAGATTCATGCCAAACATTTCCGTGGGAGAAGCATGTCGACCGTGCTTAGATTGGACATTTGATTTGCAATTTCGTGAGTTTGTTTATCATTAACATATGCAATTTTATTTTAAATTACTTTATTGAATAAAACTTATTTTCTCTAGAAAAGAAAAGGAAAAGACCTCTATTTTTTATCTAACTTCATCCATTATTAGAAAAGAAGCTAATATAGTGATAACCATGTTAAGGAAGCCCCACATAAATTGTGAAAGAGAATTAATATTTATTTATAAGATTATTAATATTAATTAAAAAAATTTAGTCAAGTTGTTTAAGAAATTTAATAGTTTTTATTAGCTTAGTTATTTACTATTTTTAATCTAAGGCATTACAAATTATATTAAAACTTACCCTCCGTCAATAAATGGATGATTTGGGAATTGTTTCGACTCGATTTAGAGAATAGGTCCAAGGTGGATAGAGAGTATCACCAAGGTCAGACTCTTAATACGTTTCCAAGACAATTTACATAGATTGAGGGTAATAGAAATGGACCAAATCATACATCAAAAAGGGAGAAGAACTAAGTTTAGTTATAAAGTTTTACAATAAGGAAGTTACGTGTTTAAGAGAGGAGATTGTAATATTTCATGCTAAGGAAGTCCCACGTGAATTGTGGGAGAAATTGACATCGGTTTATAGAGTCACGATAATGAATAGATCATCGATACTAATTAGGATTTTTTAGACAAATGATTGAAAAGAATCAATTAGCATATGTTGGTTTAGTTATTCATTATCCTTTACCTACAACGTTACATAGAAAGTAGCTTTTAAATTGGATAAAATGATAAAGGATTTGATATTTCGAAAAAATGAATTGGAATTTCTATGACGAGATGATCTTGCAATTGTCCAAAGAATGGTAAAAATTTATTTTATCGTATCTCAAATTAAAATAGTATATGATTTCTTTTCCCTTTTGATTTAAAAAATAAAAGAAAAAGAAAAAGAAAACATCAGTGTACCGTGTGTACTGTTTTCATATCCTTTTCACAGATATACATTTGTCACCAGCGGAAAAATTTCGAGATCCCCCCTGTAAAGAAAGTAGATTTCATAGCTTCATTCTTGAGAAAAACATGGATCCAAAAAAGAGTAAATTAGGGCCACTACTAATGAACTTTATAGATTACATCGAGACCTCAATCTTTCTTTTTTTATAAAAAAAAAAAAAAGAAAAGAAAATGCAAAATCTTTTCCTCTTTTCTTGCTTAAATAATGTATACATGGTAAAAGTATGATGTGTTATCACCACATAAGAAAAACTAATAGTTTTACTTTTTTAGGCTAGTAACAACTAATTTTACATCAATATTATAATTATATATATTAACTGACTAAAATAATATAAAAATGAAAATAATTTGGTAAAAGAAGAAAAAAGAACGAGTATACCATTTTAAATGTAGGTACTAGAAAAAAGGCGCGAAAATCAATCACTTTATAATTAACCTTCAGTGCAATTGACGTTATCGAATCCATAGGAAAGCAGATGTTTTCATGACGATTAGGCTCCACGATGTGGATTACCAATCTCTACAAGAATGGTTTCCGAAGCAAAGTAAGGTTTAGTCTGTCCCTTGCCGCCTATTCCATTGGGGGATGAATCCGCTCTTAGGATAACTACGCTGTCTGAATGTACGTAATGGAGTGAAGTCGAATCAAAGGACGTAAGATAGAGGAAGTACAAATGGATGGCAAAACCTTACTAATGATGAGTGATATTCGACCAAACTTATAGATGCAATACCCCGTTAGTTGTTGTATTTGACGACATCGACAGAGATTGCAGTTGCGACTATTGTTTTCAAAATCTTAATATTGCGACTAACCCATGCTTGGAACTAGACGCAGGTGCTGTTCCGGCCAGTCCTAGTTTCGAGCCGGATCAAAGATCTGTTTCATGAGAATAGTTCTTGGACCCGTGGACCATGAAACCCTCAAAACTTTTTTTAAGTTAAATTTTAAAATAAGAAAATTGAGCCTAGGAGCCAAGTAAGCCTTTGGCTCATATTATGAAATTACTATCGGAGATGTGCACTTATTTACATACAAGCAAATCTAATTTGACTCATAACATTACTAATGTAAGACAAAATTTAAAGGCTACGAAGAAGTTCAAAAATAAAAAATTAATTACATATTATTAAAAATAAGATTTTTCATATGGTAAAAATCTATATATAATAAACCAAACTATTGATAAAAGATTTTGACCAACAGCTTAATAAGCCCAAGCTTATCTCTTTAAGGGTTGGACTAAGCTATTTTAACCAAGTCCGACTTGTTTTCATTAGTCAGATTTGAGTTCATATGCGAGAACTAAAATAAAAGACCTTGGTAGAGCCTAAAGCTAGATAGATCATGTGTGTATCTCTAATAAGAGCTTAGACTAGATAAGAAGAGCTTGGAATAAGTCAAAACGAAGGCTAAAATGGTTTGAACCTTGAAACCCAAGTCTATAAACCCCGATTTAAATGTTTGTATATTTAAATTATGACATAATGTGAACAATTCAATGATTATTACACTTAGTAACCACCAGCCACCCTACTTATGAAAAATCAAGACACGGTCTAAATGGTTACAACACCACATGTAGGTTGCTCGCCTACCATACCAAGATAATTAAATTCACTCCTCTATGAATATGATAATAGGGATTATAGTAAACTCTCGTAGATTGTCTTTGATCTACACAATTTTATCCTATACACTTTCTTTCAATAATTTTTTTAACTTGGACAATAGAGTAAGAACATTGAATAATCCTGACAACCCCATAACCCATTTGTTCTCAATGTTCTAGCTCTTGGCCTAATTGGAAAATTAAGTGACAACATAGACATATTTTTAAAGTATATTCATAATTCATGTTGTTAATAGTAATATATTAAATGCTGTGAATGGAAAATAACTTTTTCTTTTCATATGGAATTAGTTTGAATATTTATTCAATCTTCAATTTTTTATTTTATTCTACCTTTTTTCATTTTTTTCTTCATCTTATATATATCAACAGTTTAGAATCTATTGAGTTTACTAATCCCACTTATCAACCCGACTTGGACCGTTGTCCCAGTAGATCCATGCATGGCATGGGTCTAACCCATGTTGTGAGTTCCAAACATGGTGGGGTAGTTCTAGGTTAGATCATTCATGAAGAAAAACTGTTTTACATAAATTTGACAAGCTAATTGTAACATTTTATATGCGTGTGGGACCAATATCAAGATGCACATATCTTATAAAAAGTGAACATAGGACTTAATGCTATTTTGGCCTAGAATTTTGGTCATGTTCCTTTTTAGTAGTAGTTTTCTTGCTTCAAGGAAAATGATAGGAAGGGATCGAGATTTGTATTTTTATGATTATTTTTTCTACACCCATAGTTTAGTTTGTGGTTGGCTTGAAATAGTCAATACTTTATAATCAAAATAGTATAAATACTGTTCTTCTTATAGATAAAATAGGTTTGAATCCCATTCTCCCCATTGGTATATGTTATATAAGAAAATACACCTATTGAATGGATTGAAGAGAGTGAGATTTGTCCTTAAATCAATTAAGCTAAAATCGATGGGGTAATATCATATTTTATACATCAATTTTATTATTTTTTGTAATTAGACACTTAAAATTATGATTTATCTAATTATACACTAAATCAAATATTTAGTTATCACCATTGACACCTCTATTAACTCAAATTCAAATTTTTAGTCTAGCAGTATGATTAAGTAATGGAGTACTTACCTATAACATGAAAATATAAGATTTTTGGAGAATTTTTTTTAAAAGATAAAAGTATTTAAGAATTATAGCCCTTTAGTTTTTTTGAACAAACTGAATTAGTTAACAATGTAAACTCGAACGTGCACGGACTGGAACCTCAGCAGTGAAGCTTTGACGTGGACTGTTGTTCGTGTGTGCAGTCAATGAGGTGAAGCGGTTGGCATTCGTGACAGGGGCGTGCGTGGAGTTGGATTGGTCTTCACGTGATCTACAGTGAGGTGGTGGTGAGGAGTTGATGCTGGGATGGAGCAGCAGGCGGTGATGTGCTTGTGCGGGTTCATTTAGTGTTCAGTAGTAGAGATTGTCGTGTTGTCGCGTGCGTGTGACTTGTGTAGCTGCTGTCGATCAGTGCAGTTCGAGTGAGTTTTTAAGTCGTGCGAGAAAGAGTAAGTCAAGAGGGCGGGGGTTTGGTTTGTGTTGCTATATCGACTGTAGTATGGGTAATGGCCGAGAGCTAATTAAGGGGTGGCTTGCGGTTTGCGACAGTGAAGGAGCAGGTTGGGTTCGTCAAATGGTTGGCTTCTGTCAACCGCAGCAATGGCTGCTGTAGAATAGTCAGGTCGCGCGTCTAGATGTGTAGCAGCGTGCGAGTGTGGTGAGTGTAGTGTTCACTACTATGAACGTGCCTTGTTGTTGGCATGTGGTGCTACAGCGGATGCGTGCAAGGGAGGAAAAGGATTGCTGTTGTTGTTTCGTCAGGTTGAGGCTGTAGTTGTTTCGATGTTGAGCGAGGCTGTAGTTGTTTCGATGTTGGCGGGGCTCGGAAGTGGTTGGGATCGGGGGTGTATCAATTTTGTGTGTGTGTGTGTGTTTGGGGGGGGGGGGAGGGGGGGGTTTGTTTTAGCGAGTATAATAGAGTACTTGTTTATTTTAAGTAGCAAGATTAATATATAAAACTTGAAACAAGTCATATCGAATGGAATTGAATATCTTATGTTGATTCGAATTTAATTTGATAAAAATTAAATTAGATTGAATCACTTATATTAATTTAAATCCAATTTAATAAAAATCAAATTAAATTTAAATATTTTATAATGATTCAAAGATTTAATTAAATGTAAATCCCGTACATCGAACTGGCTTTTTGTGAAAATGAAAAAGATAAGTACTCAGTAATATTCAAACTCATGACTTCAAGCTAATTTAATATGTATACCTCAATATTTATCCGTTAATCTGTTAGCCTGTGCCATAATATTTAATACAATTAAATTATAATTAAATTACGTAACTCTTTAAAATAAGCTGTCTGAACCAAACTAAAAACTAAAATGATTATCTCTAAAACATTTTACTTTCCAAAAACCTAAAAAATATTTATAATTTCTTTTATTTTTTCATTTTTTTTTTATTTTTATTTTCTTACTTTAGAATTAGAACCCCAAAACAAAAATTAGAATTATGAGAGGCAAAAATTGAGTGTTTATAATAAAGAGTGGTGGCGACCACTTGTTGAGTGTTGTATGACCCTCTTAAGGTCATGGATAGCCTTCCTATTAACTAATTATACTAATTAAATTAATGTTGTGAATTGAAATTAATCATAGTATAAATAATGATAACTAAATCTTTAATTTAATATATAGTTAAATAAGTTGAATATTTATGTATATAATTATAAAAAAAGATAAAATTAAGATGTACATCATGATATTAAGCCCTGAAATCTATTATAAATCCTATCCAATTCGTTCATAAAATAGGTAATTTGCATCTCATACAATTCAATTCATTGGGGTCAAACATGTTTATCTATCGATTATCGTATGTCTTCATCAAGAATTGTAGTCTTAGTCAGTAAACGTATTCTCCTATATATTTGAGATGGCTATAACAGCAGTCTTGCAGGCATGGAAATGCATCTTGAAACACAACTGACAAGAGGGTTGCTAATATAATAAAACCCGAGAGTGTAACCAATTAATCTTCTAATAAGCTCCTGTACCGTTGAAGTTCAACTTGCATCATTTTACAGACTCATCACCAACATCATCTGATCAAACGTCATCCACGATAGTAAATATCTTATTATTTTGTTATAATAGCAATTTTATTTCCTCCTTATTTGTTATAGAAGAGTTATTAAAGATTATAATTGTAATTTAGACCCATTTTAGTCTTTCTATGAGAAATCCCTATTATAAAAAATATAGTAGTTAGTAAATGCAAAAAAAGAATTGAAAGAAATTTGAATTTATATTATTCTAAAATAATTTTTCGTAAAGAAATACCAAAAGATGAAAAGAAAGTATTTATACTTAAAAAGAAACCTTAAAAACACCTAAGATTCTTATAAAAATATCTTTAAAAAATAAAAAGGGTCTATTATGGGTTCTAAACGGCATTTTTTAGGCCTAAAATAATATCAATTGAGCTTACCTCATTGTAATACTTGAAAATGAGTTATGGAGAATATATTATAATAGAAAAGACTCTACCTAGATAAAAAAATTATACCTATTTTAAACACAACCGGAAAACCTGTCTATTTAGACTTAGTCCATAGCAACTTCTCAAACATATGAATAGCTATTTGATACTTGAATTAATTTTTTTTTTCTCAAAATACCCTTAATAAATTCACAAAATGACAATATAATCTCAATCCATAATTTATCAGAGCTCTATGCTATTTTTCCGTAATGATGATTGTGCTATAGCTTATTTCATTGAGTAAAGTAAACAGACTGCAAATTCTTTTATTTGTTATATAGGCAATAAAAGCTTAACATCCTCAATCCTTTCACTCATCCATGTAGTTTTCCAGAGAAGGACGACGATACATAGATTGTAATGAACACAGATGCAAACTTACAAATCCAAATTACATGATATAAGATGATATATTGCAATTTAGTAATGGATTCGGTAAGTAGAAATTTGACACCCGGAGGTTTTTGTAACCATTCATATAGTTTTTCAAACATATAGATCATATGTAAAGTTTTTAATGTATCTTACTCACCACGAAATACTATACGTAGTATATCACCCATAAGAAGTATCTTTTTCGAGGTTTCTCAAACCCCACAGTAAGCTCTGGTCATGGTGTGCTCCGCACGTTTTCGAACATCGATGGAATCATAGAACCGAAGCAGTCCGAGGTGATCGAATGGTTTGTATTGTAATGGATGTTCTTCATCTACTAGCTCTTTTGGAGTTTCTATTAGTCCGCCTCGGAATGAGAAAAACCCTAGCGCGTATCTTGCTTCACTTCCCTTCATGATCACTCTATGGTAGCAGGGCTTTATTCTGTCATTGCTCCACGCCTAGACATTAAAATTGCTCACATGTTTATATTTAGGAAATTATTAATATTAAACCTAGAAAGGTAATAGAATAGTTATAGAATAAAATTGAAATGAAACTATGTTTCACCGGTTATATGGCAAAGGGATTCAAGTACACTAGATTACTAGAATTCTTTTATATACTGGAATTTAATTAAGTCATTTATAGTTTGAGTAAACCATTTAAATCCCTAGTTAGGTTATTAACCTTTTTATATTTGTTCATTCTCGGAGTATGTCCTCTATATATATGTCAAATGTTATAGTAGATGCTAGCAGAAGAACTTACCTAGTGCAAAAACATGGGTGAGAAATATATTAAACGGAGGCATGATAAATTTTTCCTATTATGGATTCTTTTCTTTCTTTCATTCGAATGTTATTCTACTAATAGAATTAAAAAAAAAAGAAAAGAAAAGAAAAAAGAGGTTAATGCTCATAAATATATTTATCTTATCCCATATTAGAATAAGAAAGAAAACAACGCACAAGGTTGAAAAATATATGTCACATCCCCCCATCCCAATCTTCTCATATATGTCATGTTCACCTTTTTTAGAGAAAAATATACCAAATTGCAAATGCGTCTTTATCTAAAATAAATAAATGAAAATCAATTTTACCATTGTGCTTAATTTATTCCTATTAGTTTAGACTTATGTTCATATATCATTGTTCATTTTATTATTAGTTATTGAAAAAAAAATATATAAAAGAAATTAGGGGGTAATAAGATTTAGGTATCGACATTTTTCTTTTATGCATACATTGGATATGTATGATAGACTAGTTTAAAGAATACTAGTGTTAGGTAATAAAAAAGGATACTCATGTTGACATTCTTGAAAATCATGGAAATGATAAAGACACCCTGAATTTAAAAACTTCAATGCTCCATCGATATAAATATTACATGGGTGTTGCTAAGATATATAACTTCAACTTTGAAAGAGATGACATATTATTGCAAAAAAAATTTTTTTAACTCGTCATTTCAATACAAGTGCAATTTATGGAATGAAAATTCATGGGTATATATTAAAATAAAATTTTAAGTAACAACAACAAAAGAAGTTTTTTATAGATAACTGCATCTTAGTAAAATAATTTTGAAAACAACTTTAGAAGTAGTTTTAAAGTATCGAGATAAAAAAAAAAAAGGTTTATTTTAATTGAAAAAGGAGGGGTAGGGGAAAGAGGGACTCACCATGCACGCATCACCTGCCATGACAACGAAAGAAGATGGTGATGGCTCAAAACCAACCCATTCTCCATCTTTATTCTTAACCTCAAGGCCTCTAACATGGTTTTGATGGAGGATTGATATGAAACTCTTGTCCGTATGAGTTACAAAAGCCAAGTTGGCTTCGTCGTTCTCGGGTCTTCTATAACACAGAAAACGTAGGAGATAAGTGGTTGCTTCAACGTGAGTATCGCAGTTGGCCTTGTCGAGACCATAACTATCGAACAACATTCGCACAACCATTTGCTCCAATTCCGTGGCCGTCTTCGCATAGCGGTGAGCGTTGGTGCTACGCCAAATATAAGACAAAAGATAATTATACGTATTAAAAACAAAACAAATTGAATAAGGTTTAAAGTTTTCTAAAATTCTATAAAAATCATATAGAGTATTATCTTTTATTCTCAAAACCTATCTTTATAGAGTCAACCCTATAGGAACGGGTTTTTATATTATTCAAAGGATCGTATAGAGGTGGATTTTCATATGATTTAGATGATGTTAAGAAAAGAGTAGAGTAGAAAGGAATTAAATAGATTTAAAATTATATTATTAACTTACACAATAATAAAAATTGATAATCCAATGAATTTTACAATTTAGAACTTGTATAAGATATACATGGTATGTAAATTAAAAGCAAATATTTTTATTAATATATATATATTTATTGGGTTAGGTTTCCAATTGAAATTTCTTATAATCCCAAAACAAGACTTTAAGACTTATAAGGTTTTGAATCATATCCTAAAATCCAATTATAAATCCTATAGGATAATACTATATAGGATTTTTATTGAGTTTAAATGGTCGACTATTTTTTAATGACTTGCTCGATTGTATCCCTAGACATCATTCCTAAATGTATTATGTTAGTATTATTAAAATTTTATCCCACGACTAAAGCATATGAATCAATACATTCTTTAGATTTAATTTAGGGATAATTTTGATAATTTAAATTTGGATATACCTTCATATTGTATTAAGCTATTGTTGGAACCTCAAAATCATCACTAGAAGGATTTAAAAACAATGATGATGTGGAGCTTAGGCATACATTTTCAAAGAGGGGTGATAGACATGTTGAATATTTAATACGAAAGCATGTTTTATAGATTTAAAGGGGCAAACCACTGGGCCAATAGTTTTAATTGTGTATTTAGAATTCTTAATAAAGCACAACAATATAAATGAACCATATTGTGTATCATGTATTTGATCATAAAGTTAGACTTAGTAGCATATATATGCAATGACTTAAGTACATATATACTAGGCATAAGCATATTAATAAACAAGTGAATCTCATACCAGAAGCGATCATTGCCAGAAGGCCACATCAATTTGGTGAATTTTTGGCATTCTTGTAAATCTGTTGCAATATCAATTCCTAAGCCCTCATGAAGAGGAATGGCAGCAATTTTCCCAACGTAGCCATGGGCAGGCTTATCACTTACGTTTCGGATTTTTGTCTCATAAGGAAGCTCAAACAGTTCTTCTATATTACCGAATAGGGTGTTATGGAGCTCTAGTGGAACTTTGTTGTATTTTGCAACGAAAACTCCATGTTCTTCAAGTGCTTGACGTATGTCTTTGCATGTTGAGAGCCAAGAAGAAGAACCTGGCTCCAAATTCTCACTGGTTAAGTCAATCCAAGGAATAATTTGGGACGGTGTTAGAGAACCCATTAATCTCCCTTTCTCTCTTTCTCTATCTATGTGTGTGTGAGATGGGCTATGAGATATGATACCATGCATGTTTATAGACATTTTTTTTTTTTTTTTTGGGGTGGGGGGGCGGAATTACCGAATCGACCATATGGGTTATATCCTTAAATTTATGGAATTCTATTTTTTCGTATTGTTGGGCTCCAAATATATTATCTGCATAATCTGGTTACCTCGAAGAAAAGTTCGTATCTTATAAGTCAGTCCCACGAACATAAGACACTCTCGATAAGAACCGTATATAACCAATTGTCTTTTTTTTTTTTTCCTTCCTCAATAAGGACCACCAGCAATAATCGAATAAAAAATAGATACCTTTAAAAATCTATACGAAACATACCATTTTTATATAGAGGGCTTTAGGAAAATGGATCCTCTTAGTTTTCATCTTCTCAATTTTCCTTAATTTAATGATTAATGGTCCAAATTAAGCAGAAATTTAAACAACTTTATAACATTATTATGATATTATTTTTTTTATAATTTTAATAGTTTTTACATGAGGTAATATTTTAAGACGATATAAATTGAGGAAAATTAAGTGAATATAAACTTATATGATCCAAATCCTGTCTTCGGAAGTCATTATTAGAATCGTTGACAAATTGCATAAGATGATGTAAGGAAATTAAGTAGAATATGATATCTTGGATGATTTTCAATTTTATGTTAACGTTGGTTGCAGTCTGCTTTTGGGCGGGTGGTCCAGTGGTGCTCATATTGAGGATGTCATGGCTGTCTGTGTGATTGCAGCATGAGCAACGTATAATACATACAACGTAATAATGTCATTTAAATTTCAGTTTTACAATTTGTGAAAGCTATTAGTTTTTCTTTTTGTTGCTATCTACTTATATATATATACATAGCCAAGTTGAGTAGGTTTCAATGACGTATTCTTGCTATTTTTCCACACCTTTGTATATTTTGTTCCAGGGAAGATCATTGAAGGTCCCCATTGGTGATGTGATATTTTCCGCGATTTTAATTGAAATTACTAGAAAAGCCATCCATATGGCACCAAATCATATAAATTAAGACTGAAACTGCAAATGCTTTGAAATGTTACATCAACATTTTTCTTTTTTGCCAAAAATGTTATATCAACATTTGAATGGAAAGAAATATATAACCTTGTGGCCTAAACTTTACCCATTTGTAAAGGACTTAATATCTAATCTTAACTTAAGTTTTGAATTGTATAGAGGGATTAAAATGGTGTTATCGGCCTTAAGCTCATTAATAATTTCGGTTTACTCTTTGGGATAAGTAATGGAACTCAAAGAATTAAGTCTGTGAATACAAGACAACTAAGAGATATTTGATATTGCATGTTTGGAATTAACTTAGAAATTATTGGACCGATCCATCCGGTTCAAATCTTTCTCAAGGAAGTCAATATGCTTAAAGAGGTTATTATGGGCCTAAATATGATAGGTGCCCATGAAGGAACCCATTAACATGCCTATTGACATCAACGTGATTTAATAAACATTGTCAATGACTTAACTCTATAAATACTTAAGAATTTCCCTTCATTTTACAACTTTTAAGAGATTAGAGAAACGTCATTATACTATTTAGTAACCATTTAAAAAGATTAAATAAAGCCTAGAATGAAGAACATATTACCCTCTTCAAGAATTATAGGATTAATGGTTTGTAGCCTTCTCAAATCACGCATGCATTTGAGCTTCTTGAAATTATCTGCTGATCCTATTAGCTCTTTTCTCTGTAAGTCTTACCTTTTAGTCATCATCAAGTCACTCCTTTAATGTTATATTTAGTGCGAGCTTGCACACTACATCTATAACCATTACATTCAGACTCCTTATCTACAAATTGAAATAAAAGAGAAAATATTCAATGTCTTCAAATTTATTCTTTTTGTAATCTCAATTTCTAATAGTAATAGAATATAATTAATTTCTGCAAGCAAGAAATTCATATGTTATATATTAACTTTAAATCATTAATTAATTTCCTTTCTAGGGAGAAACTTCTAAATCTACCCTTGCTACGTTTTTTTTTTTTTTTTCCTTTTTAATAGCTAATGAAAGTAAATTTCATTTAACTAGATCAAAATCCTTAAATAGACCTTACCCGCATGGGCCTTACGCTTTCGAGGATCTTTATTTATTTTCTTGATGTCTTGGGCTGGGCTATTTTCAGACTTGGGATGTAGAAGCTTAGGGTGTGGGATTGGGCTGAGCTCAACCTGAAATAATTTGGGTCAAGTTTTATTTGCTAAATGCATTTCAAGTGTTACGAAATGAAGGAGTCGAAGGAGTCATCTCTGGGGTTGGAAATCAACCGTACTAATAGAAAATCGATATTTTCCTTGTTGTTTCTTTAACAGCGAACTATGGTTTACTAGAGCTAAAATTAAAGAGCGAACCCACAATATATAGTTTATGTTGCATTTCGCTTTTAGTAAATCTTTTCTTTTAATTTTGAAGGATTTTAGTGAAGTTCGAATTTCTTAATTTTTTTTTTAGCATAACCAAAATTTCAGTCACGAGAGAATTGGATTGAAGTTGAGATTAAAAAAAAAAAAAGAAAAGAAAAAGGTAAGTCTCAATCATGAGTGGCAACGAGGAAATTGTAAAAAAGCCCCATAAACTTTTTAAGTGAGGTTTTTTTACTCTCCAAATTTTTCTATATTAGCAAATAACTTTTACAAATTTTTTAAACTTTAATTTTGATATGTAAATTTCCAACCAAATTCAAAGTAAAAAACCTTGCTTTAAAAGTTTAAATGAATCATTCCATACTTAAGTTAAAGTTTAGAAGAGTTTTTTTTTTTTTTTTTTTCATTTTCCTTTTTTTACATTTGCTCGTGTTTTGTGAACCTTGATGAGCTTTGCTGTTGAGATAATAGACATCGTTAGGGGGTTCCCAAATACATCACAATTGACCCAAAGTTGCCGGTTATAGTTGTTGGTTGTCCATTTTATTTTTGTCATTTCCCTCGAATCTTGCTTTACATGGACAATGTTAGATGGAGATGCCTTCGAGTTTAGCTACCATATGGCAAAGTACAGGAAACGAAGATGATAAGAAGGAAGCAATGTTGTTAAATCCAAAAAGGTTCCTAATTTTTAATTCGGTTCAATTCGATCCATCCATAAAACCAATTATATTCATTATTAATTTAATTTCGGTTATATCCTATTTTATCTTTTTAACTTTTGGTACTCTCACATGTTCGAGTTATTCAATCGAGTTAGACCCGATACTATTAGAAGGTAGTTAAGATATTTAAGCTAAACCAATGCATTTAAAATGAGCAAAAATTACCAGTGAAGAGATGAATTTTGAGATTCAAATTCAGATAGAAGATTAAAAAAAATTAATAAAGAAAAAAGAAATGGATGTTATTTAGAGTGGTGGAAATGAAATATCCCATCATGTCATTATTATAATTCCCTTATGTATTTTTGATATGTCAGGTTGATTATCTAATGAGATGTTGATGCAATGCGTGTAGCAGAAAAATAATTAAAAAAAAAAACATAATCTAGATTTAAATTAAAATCAACTTAGACACAATTTGGCACCCCACTTTCTAAGCTCCATGGAAACTCAATAAAACGATTAACCACCACACTATGATGAAACCCTTATCCCTAATTAAACGAATACTTAAAACTATATTTTGATATGATATTTTGGACATAAGTCTCTTAGATTTACATTGACCAGCTTGGACCATGAGCTGACATATTTAGACCTATGGCTGACCTAGTTTACTAGCACCCAACTTGATTACCTCTCTAGCTGACTTCTGTAGAGGGAACCCAATCAAGTTAACTCTTCTAAGTGACCTACCCGACTTTGGGCTATCATAACGATCATTAGACATGCAAATAAAGCTCAAAGATTCAGTCAATTATCATTGCCCTACGGTTCCTAAACACGTTGAACTCTATATTCCCACTATTTAAATTTTGCAGATATGGTGACATGCCAAGCATGCTTCCTTGATTCATGGCGGTTGTTCTCTATAAATAACTGTAAGCACTCCAACAGTAAACTATCTTGATTATTTGCGCACTAAGCCTCCTTTTCGTACATAAAGTTTTCTTACTTACCTTACCTTTAATCATTAATACCAACTTAAGTATCGAAATAGCCACGTCGAAAAATTCTTCAATGCCCATCAATGTATTCTATTTTTCATGCTTTTTATAGTCTTACACAAAGATCGATCGCCTTACTTTACCGGTAGAATCCCCAGACAAAATCATATATGCCTTGAGAACTCTTAAATTTATGCTTGCACGAACTATACACAAGTACGAAATTGTGTTTGTTGCTTTATTTATTTATTTTTTAAGCATATGAAGAAGGATAATTGAAGCTTTGGCAAGAGGAATATACACATGTAAATTGATGATGCTCATGATAGTGATAAAAGATTCATTAAAACTAATATATCATGTGTCCAAATGAATAATATATAAGTACAATATAGTGCATAGATTTTTAAAAATTATTATTTATGTTTTTACGTATTAGAATTTTATTAATACTTATATCATGAAGATCGATGCTCATACAATGAGTGGAGCTGTGGATCTCCCTCTATCATTTGTTCTTACTCGTAAATCAACTATAGTTCATCAAACTAAAGAAGCTGAAAAAAAAGAATGATTTTTGGATTTTAGGTTCACTTTTTTAAGGCCTATGCTCGTTTACAACTCTCTTAAATAACTCATTTTAATTAGACGTCACATTAGCATCCATTTGGTACTTATGGCAAGTGTTATCAACAAATTATAATGGAATTGTAAGAGCAGTGTATCACATTCTCTGTTTTTATCACTTTATAGAGCATCTATCTCTTTCTTGTAAATTGCTACGGCCTTTTTTAAACTTCAATGAAGTATTTATTGTCTCTTGTAATTTTGGTGTTTAATGAATTCATGGTTTTCTTGATCTAAGACTTGTTCATTAAATTATGGAGTTTATGTTGATTTTGGTTGACCATCGATGTATAAGGGAGAAGTTCAACCAACATGGAGAGAATACTCGAGGGAAGTCATTTGATTTTTTTCTTTTAAGAGTTCGTTTTAATTCTAGTGTGTTTTAGCGAGTAAATATTTTCTCTTTATGTATAATTTTTTGAATTACACTAGAGCTTTCTATATGAGCTGTAAATGTTCATCTTCTTTACCCTTATTCCTTTCATTTTGTTAATTTATTTAATCAGGTTTACTTATTTCTTTCTACTTAAAACGAGAATGGGATACTATGTCTTTTACTATTTCATATATGGTTTTCTAATAATTTTTCAAGAACTTTTATGTACAATTGTCGGGTTCTTTTAATACAATAAGAAACCAAAAGTCAAAATGTTGCTTTTTCGTTATGTATGTTACAAGATGTATACATATACATATATACACATACGTGCTCTACTATAAACTTAAAGAATGGGGTTGGGCTGGGCTTGTACTAAAATGATTTTGGTTAGTTATTTCGCCGTAAAAGCAATTGGTGTTACTAAATCATCTCTGGTAGGATGTTGGCTGGAAATCAATTGTTATAAAAATATAATAATAATAAATTTGATATTCTTTATAGATAAAATTTACTTTTTTAATTCATACTTAAAAGTTGAAGATTGTTAAGTTACATATAATCAAACTTTTGTTATCAAATTTATTGACTCATCTATTTTTTTTTTTTCTTAACGTATCAAGCCATCCGCCCTACCCCCCACCTCAACTAATAAGGATTATTTTTTATTTAACATTTTGGATCATTCAAAAAATAATGATGATAGTACATTTGGTAAGTAAAATTTCTATTAAATATAACATTTAATAATTGCAAACTTTGTGTTTAAGATTTGATTGAGTATGATATTTAATAACAATAAAAAAAAATAATTAAGGCTGATATGGGGAATATTGTCCTAAAAATTTACTAGACAACGTGCAACTTTCTGACGGATGTCACTCATTACGTTTGCAAAGCTAGAATTTCTCAATTTCCGCTTGTATAGCCAAACATTTCAATCGCAAGGTTGTGATTTTTGAAACTTTGATGGCCTTTTCTATTCCAAGAAGGAAAATGTTGGAGTATCGAAGGGTATGTAGGGACATCACAATTGTAGGTGTAAGAGGCTCATATGTAAAGGTTACGAACTTCGTAACAATCATGTTACACATAATTAAAGATGAATGACTTGGATGGTGTTTTAAGGAAAATAAGGAGAGGAGAGAAAGAGAAAAGAAATAGGTAATCTTAATAAGGTTTTAACAAGTATAGTAATAGATAAAGGAGTTTGAGCTCCTCCATAATTGATGAAGAATGAAATGGTGCTCTTGATAAGATTGAGTATTTGATTCTTTAAGGTGAGAATCTAATAGCACAATGGCATTCATCCAAACTTCTATCTTATCTAAATGAGAGAGAAGATAAGGCATTTGTAGAGATTGACTACTGATTTCATCAGTTGG
This sequence comes from Lumnitzera racemosa, assembly GCA_024138005.1. Classification (NCBI taxonomy): domain Eukaryota; kingdom Viridiplantae; phylum Streptophyta; class Magnoliopsida; order Myrtales; family Combretaceae; genus Lumnitzera; species Lumnitzera racemosa. Next base: position 84,270,286 of record JAMXBC010000012.1, read on the forward strand.
ATCCTAATGATAATCAGTAGTCATGATTAACCTCTTCCTTTAATGGATTTCAAATGGACTCCCTTCATGTATTTAGGCCTAATGAAGGCCTTACTATGTTAGTTGAATTCGAAAAGGCTTGATTGTTAGCAAGTTGATCTAAGAGGCTTTACTTTGAGCCTATCATGCCACATCTCTCAACGCCATCCCAAATTTCATAGGTTGACTCTTTGACCCCCTATCAATTTAGTCCAAAGAGTCAATACTCAATTCATTACAAGGCTTGAAACCTATGAGTTTAATTTAGCCTTTTTCAACAAATTGACCCCAAGATACCAAATATAGCTGTCTATTTTATTCTAAACATTTTACTTCAAATCATTTATTCTTAAACCAAGTTAGATCAAAATGGCTTCAACCTGCAGCTTGATTGCAATGTCGTTAACTAGGTCTAAGTGAGACTGACATGATTTGGTATAAAGTTTAGATATTTGCAATGCTATAGAACTCGACTGATAATTGTTATATAAAAACAAATTATTTTATTATTACTCCTGTAAAAATTTTATTAGTATTTATATGTTATATGTACATATACATGGTGCATAATACTAACAAATGTCTGTTCTTCCATCATATGTTGCTTATGCAAGTTGTTATTTGACATTGTTATCTGTTGAGTTTTTGCACGCTTGATATTTATTATGAACCATCAATACATGTTCAACCCTTTTCCATTTTCATAGTCAAATAAAAGAAACTATGTTTACCTCAAGGGAAGTGAAGAACTAGTTCTCCACCTTAATTTTTCACCCCATAATTAATTAGTTACTTCCCACATAAGTCTTATAAAACATGAGACACGATACTAGCTGAATCCCAATGCAAAAAAGCATCATCAACATTTATTTTAATCATCCCCAAATCTGGAGCCTTCCAAGCTTTTCTACCATCTTTCCAATCTCTCCCATTCCTCTTTGTATCTATTAATTCTTCTCATCACACAAATTGGATCTCTTTCCTTACTATCATAGATTGAAACACATCTCTCCTTCCAAATACCCTAAGCCACCCATACCATACAAGAACCCAGTTAGCACCTAGAAAAACCAGATCTAACTACAACATCTATTATGTTTCAAACCAATGCAAAGATTGCTCATTTCATCGTTGGAGAACTTGACTCCAATAGCTCTAAACCACATAGCTTTAGTCCATGAGCACAAAATAAGGGTATGCGCAATTGTTTCTATATCCCCACAGAACGAACAAAGTGGATCTAGTGATCTTCGGTTGAATAATTCTTCTATCACAGGTAGAGTGTTTGGGAATGTTATATATGGTTTTTCGAAATGGGTTAAGGCTTTTAATGTGGAATAGGTGGAGGCCTTAGTGATTGTGGAAGCCATTGGGCTTATTAGAAGAAAAGGATGGGTCGACGTGATTATAAAGTTAAATGCGGATAACATAGTTAATGGAATTAAGAATAACTTGAAGACATTAAATTGGACTTTTGAGGATGTTATTTATGACATCTATTTAGGGCTGCGGATGCTTAGAAATGTTCAAGTTGTATTGATTTCTAGACATGTTAATTCTATAGCAGACTAGGTAGTTGTTAATTTTAGAAGACTGATGTATTTATTAGATTGGCGGATCAACACCCAATCCACTCTTTCTAAGCTACTCTCTCTTGATTGTTTAGCTATTAATAGTGCAAATGATTTATACTCTGATGTCGGTTGATTCTATATGGAATGAATGTTGATGTTTTGTTCAAAAAAAAAATTAGTTACTTTTAATTGGTTTATTCTATTTATTTAGTATATTAAATAGTTTTTAATTAATTTTTTAGTTATTTTTGTCATTTCGTGGGATCTACAAAATAATAAAAGAAAGATGAATAACCTTTACTTAAAATACCCATTTATAAAGTAGGAAATGGATCCTCTTCATTTACTTTCCTCAATTTTTCTCAATTTATTCTTTCAAGATGATGCTATGTGTAATTAATAATTGAGATTACAAGAAATATGGTGACTCGATTTGTCCATAACGGAATAGGACATTGACCTAATTAACAACACCACAGTAGGTCTTGATGAGGCTCTCAGCTTTAATACGATTGTCACTCTTGTCATAGTAGCAGAGGAAGTCGACATGATTGAAGGGCTTGAATTGTTGAGGATGTTGTTCATCGATGAACTCTTGGGGTGTCTCAATCATTCCCTTTTGATACGAGAATACTCCAAGAGAGTGTCTCACCGGCCCATCCTCTCTCACTGCCACTCGGTGGTAACATGCCTTGATTCTTCCATTGCTCCATGCCTACACATATATTTTGGTTACAAAATTTAGTAGTTTATGTGTTACTTGTACGCGTGATATTGTCATCAAATGGTATTTCACCCATGTCCTTACCAATAACATGCTACTACATACGAGGAAAAAGATATGTATTATATACATTAAGAATTTTTTATTGGTAGCAGGCATTTAATAAGGATATCGGGATGGGAACACCAAGTGAAAGTAGGAAAAAATATGAACTTTCTGAAAAAAAGAAAGGGTATACATGAGGTATTTAGCATCGTATAAATACTAATAAAAGTTTTATACATATGATCATAAAATAAATAGTTCTCAAAATAATTACCACTTCTTTTCTATATATACCATATATATTAAGATTTTATTAGTATATTCATATATTATATATATATATATATATATATATATAAGGCTTGGGGCATGATCGCCAACAAATTTTTTTTCTAAACTTCACAACTGTCTTAATTCAGGAAATGAGATTTATTAAGATTGTATGAATAATTGAATCGTGTCAAATGGCACCCGACTTTCGATCCTTTTTAATATGCCCTTAAGTTGTATTAGATTTAAATAAATTTTTGTTCTCAGTATTTATGTAAGTTGTGATAATGGTTGACTGATGGAATATTTATATACAGCGTTTAAGTAATTCCATCTCTATTACTTACCATTAAAAGTTAGAAAACATCCCTTAAAATATTTAAAATTTGGAAACATATCTAATTTATGGTTTTATCTTCTATATATGCGACTTTATCAATATAAGAAGAGTTTCTCATTTTTCTTTTTATTGTTAGAGACGGGAATATTATACGATGACTTACCACAGCGGCATCACCAGCCATGACCATGAAGGTGGTGTCATTAGGTTCAAAAGCGAACCAATCTCCATCTTTCATCTGAATCTCCAAACCCTTGATTTTGTTCTGATGAAGAAAGGATATGAAGCTCTTGTCCGTGTGAGCAATCGGATTGTTCGTCTCGCCTTCAGGCTTCTTGTACTTCAGAAACCGTAGGAGTAAAGTGGTAGCATCCATATAAGCATCATAGTATTTCTCTACACCATAGCTCTCGAATACCATCCTCATTATCACTCTCTCTAGCTCAGCTATTACCTTTGAGTAGGCATGAGCACTTTTGCTGAAAGAAGAAAAAGCAAATATATATATATATATATAAACAAGTATCCAGGGTATGGTCATTAAGGAAAATCATATTCCTATTTGTGGTTAAAAGAATTGTAATTCTACTATTATTTTAAATGCATAAAATTAGTATAAAATCATATAAAATAAAAAAATCGTAAACTTATCAAATTATATCTAAAATTCATAATTTTACAATAAATATATATATATATATACTTCTATTTTAATTAACAAAAATATCATAAAATCATAAATTCATAAAACATTCTTAATATTTTTTCTTTTATTCGTAGTAAATAAGTATATGCATACCAGAAAAGCTCATTTCCATTTGGCCACAGGAGAGAGGTGAAATTTTGGCATTCCTCAAGGGTCTCAGCGTGATCGATGTTCAAGGCTTCAACAAGGGGTGTCCCAGGAACCCTAGCAATGTATCCATGTGAAGGCTTAAGGTTGGTGTTTTTGATCTTGGTTTCATGGGGTAAATCGAACAGTTTCTCCGTAACGCTAAAGATCGAGTCATGAAGATCAAGAGAAAAACCGTTGAAATCCTTGCAATCGATGATGAAACACCCATTTTCCTCAAGTGCTTGCATGATCACTATGCATGTCCGGAGCCATGAATCGGTTCCGGGTTTAAGATTCTCCCCAGAAAATTCTATGAGGGGAATGTTGTTTGATGCTTTCTCTCCTGGCATTTGGGTTTGGTGTTTAAATTTCACCAGATTAAGGTCGGAGAGACTTTTTAAGATTTCGAGAGGGTTCGTGTTTGGTGACGTGGCTGTAAAAGGTTTCGTATAGGGCTTTTTATAGGCATCATGCCTTCAAGGTTTCATCACTGTTCGGATGTGTTTGCAGATACCAGCTTGCTCACCAACTCAGCTGTCTTTTGTGGAAAATCTTGCCAAATTGTACAAACATATTTTATATTTTTCTAATCAAAGTTTTGTATAACCAGCAGAAGTTTCGATTTTAGTTGGTTGGAATGATTTAAGCACACCGAAAAGATGAAGAAAAGTTGTAATTTCGGTTTTGAACCACTATCAGCGACTGTTACACTTGCGTTTTGAATACAAGAAATCAGTGAATAATCATACAGAATATGAAATATTATTAAAGAAACATTTCTTCAGAAATTATTAAATAATAAAAGACGCATATGTCCTTATGATTATCCAAAGTGATTTCTCTTCAATCATCCATTCACTGCAACCTTCTATTTTGATTTATTTAAATTATATATCTTTGAAACTATTGAAGATACAAAAAGTACCATACACTTTAATATGATACAACTAGGATGATTAACTAATATTTATTATCAATTCATGTCTTGTGTGATCTAAAGAATATATATCCAAATAACATTAAAGAACGATAAAAGAGGAAAAAAATTCGTAAATCGACCGAAAAAAATTTCATGAAATAATCATATGAATATTTCATCGAAGAAAAAATAATCATATGAAGATATGTATCTATTGTTAATAGATAATTGCCATATATGTATATATAATTTACTTTAATTAACACTCTTATGTAATTTATTTATCAAGTCTTTTTACTACTTTTTTTTGGTGAGGGAAATAAATTAAACTAAAAAAAATAAAAAGCCATAACACGCAATACAAGCAAACACAAACTTAGTCTATCACTATCACTGAGATAAAATGACACACTAGTTGATGCTAGAGTAAAAACAACAGAGTCCAACAAACACAAAGGGAAAAAAAAAAAGAACTTAAAGGACAATCCATCATTTAGTTCTTCCTTAGCTTATGTATCCATTGCCACATGAATTTTCTAACTTATCCTATAAAAAGAAATAGATTTAAAATACTTTATAAGCATAAGGAACAAATGAACAAGAATAGATCTTGTTTCATTTGTTCATTGTCCTTGTTCAATGAGCTTTACAAAAGTAGAGTTATTAGATTCCTTGACAACATGATCCTTAGCATACCATAGCACATGGAAAATAGTTACAATTTTTGCTTCAATTGGGTAAGTCCAACATGTTTTGAGTAGGCTTGCCCCATAACTCTCGCCTCATAATTTTGACAAACCACTGCAATAGTTATATTTCTACCCTTCCAATCCACCATAGCATCACAATTAAGTTTTATAGTACCCTTTGGTAGCTTGATCTACCTTCTCATCAGGCCCTTTCTTGTTTTGTTATCTTTGTTCCTCTTGTTGATCAACCACCATTCATAAGCCTGCTTTTCAAATAATGCCTATCCATGAGTTGTCTATTATTCTTTCATAAAAAATATGATCATTCCACTCTCTCCATATTCCCCTAAGAACAAAAGCAAACAATGATTGTGATGGGCATTTCACATTGCTCTAAGGAATTTTCTTAACTAATGTATTATGTTAGATCCAATCAACAAACTTTGGAAGAGTAGCCATGTTTGGCAAATTAAGCTAACCCATCCTCCTCCAGATGTTCTTGACAACCCGATAGTCAAAAAAATGTGCTATTGCATTTTTACACAACTATGGTAGAAGGCACAACTAGGATTTACTTCAATTCCTAGAAGAGTTCAATTTTCCTTGGTTGGAAGAGCATTTTGACATAATCTCCATATCAACCATTTAATTCGTGGAGTAGTTGGTATTTTCCATATCTAACTACAATTCTCTATGTTCGGTTTAGTAGCTTCTTCTTCATCCATCATTTTAGAAACCGTATAGGCATTGACCCTCTCCATTTAGGTCAAAAGACCATATCAAATCTACACCATCCTCATCCGTTTCTAATGCTAGGATACGATTATCTAAGTCACCTAACCTTAATTTAATATCTTCATCAAGTAGGTAACCTAAAACATTTTCGTTCCAACCCTTATCCAGGTCCTAAGCATCTTTAACTGTGATTACTTCACCAAATCTTACTAGGGGAGCAGATAACCATGTTATGACAACACCACTACGTGATTAGGGATTTGACCAGAATTTTGCATCCTATATCTTCCATGGAAGGAGGGTGAGTTTGTTCATCAGCTAATCTTGTTACTTAATTAACATATTGAAATTACTTGATCCTTTCTCTAAACTAAACTTCCCATCTTTCCATTTGTATTTAGCTCAGATTGTTTTAGGCCATAGAAGATCTTTCTTCTTCACCTCCCATGCTAACTTCACAGAATTTGCTGCATTCCTTCGCTTCAAATCAAGAAACCCCAAGCTACCATCTTCTTTAGTATTCTTCACTTTCTTTCATGCAACCTAATGGATCTTTTTCTCTCATTCTTGATGTCCCTACAAAAAATTCCTATGTAACGTCTCTAATTGCTAACAAATTTTTGCAAGTAAAGGAGCGATGCTAAAGTAGTAATTCACTCTAGCAATGATTTGATCAAAATCATTCTTGTAGGCATACTTGACAACTTTACTTTCCATCTTGAGAGCTCCCAACAATACATCTCAAGTAAAAAGGCTAAATCATTCGCACATAGACCCCTTTTCCAATTTGACCGGTACACCTAGGTGTTTACTTACTTTCACATACTTACTGCTTTAGAATTGGCATGGTATTTTTTGAGAACATAGTAGAAGACTTTGAATAATTCAATTTTTGTCCAAAAATTGCTCCAAACGATTCCATAGCTTGGTGCATAACTCACACATTTTTAACCTAATAGGATAAGATCATTTGTAACGAATATATGAGATAGCATAACTTGCGAGCCTCTCAACTTCAACGTATGCTAGGTCCCTTGATTGACAAGTTTAGTGATGCTTCAACTAAGGATCGCTAAAGCAATAATGAAAAGGTCTAGAGATATTGGATCTCCTTGTTAGAACCCAACACCGCTCCTCCTCCCTCCCCCCCACTTTTTATAGTAGAAAATCGGTATTATTGAGCCATTGAAGAGAATTCGGCAAGAGTTTGATGTCAAGCACATTCCAATAAGTTGAATCCATAACTTGGGAAATCCTAAGCTAATCATAGCATGTCAGATATAACCCCACTCCAACCTATCATAAACATTTTCAAGATTTATCTTAATGATCATCTAAGACTTTGTACCTCTCTTTTCCTTGAGCAAGTAAAGAAATTCTTGGAAAACAATGACATTATCCTTGGTCAATCCTCTCGATACGTAGCTAAATTGTGCAGGGCTAATGATTTTCTATAGGAAGGATCGAAGTTGGTTCACCATAATCTCCCCTAAGGTCTTATAAAGAGTAGTTCATAGGCTATTAGGTCAAAAGTCTTTCAACCTATTGCCTCCATCTTTTTTTAGGACAAGAACTAGCAAGGTTTGGCTTATTTCTTCTAATGCTTTCCTAGTTTTCCAAATTTCAGAAATAATCTGGAATATGAATTCACCAACAGTATGCCAACAATTCTTGAAGAAATGTGAACGCTAGCCATCCACTCCTAGTGATTTCATATTCGTAATCCCCTATATGGCTTATTTAACCTCTTCATATGACACGTCTTTAGATAGATTTAAAAGTTCATGCTGATTAAAATAACTCCACCTTAGAAAACCACATAGGTGGTTTCAATCTAGTGAAATTCCTTTTTCTATATTGAATAAATCAGTATAAAATATTGTTACCATTTTCTCTAAATCATCATGGGCAGTCACCTAATTATTTTATGAAATCAAACAAACCCCTCATACAGTTTTTGCCCTATTCACCAAAGTTGATGCTTGAAAGAACCTCATGTTGTAGTCGCCCTCAATCATCTAGGTTGCTTATGATTTCCTCTTGACCCAAAACTTCCTTCAAAGCTTCTTGCAAAAATGCTTCCCTATTAAGAAGGGCTTGACTAAGGTCATTGGAAATTCTTTGATGAAGATACTTGATTTCTGAATGAAGAGTTTGTTTTTAACTCACATAAATCAAAGACCCCCCAATTCTAGACTTGCATCTTAGAAATTAAGAGTTTCATGTCCTCTATGTAGCTTGGCATGGAGAGCTTCTAGTGGGTGGTGACGAAGGCTCCAAAGTTAGGGTGTTCTAACCACATTGGTTGGAACTGAAATGGTCTTTGAACTTTAGGGCCAATCTTAATGTTCAGGCGAGTTTTAAGCAACAAAGGGCAATAGTTAGAAGTAGATGATGAAACCTAATAAACCTTTGTTTTTAGGTACATGGCTTTCCCATCTAAATTTGCCCAAGTTCTATCAGTATGTGATTGAATGAGATTAGCCGACTCCTTTGTTCTTTTGGACTAAGCAAATCGGCTTCTTATAAATCCTAAGTCAGCCATGTTGCAACTGTCCATACATTCTTAGTATAGTCATGCACTCATCTGAATGATATCAATACCTCCTAACTTTCTCATCATTACTTAGTACTTCATTAAAGTCACCAATTAATAGCTAAGGATTGTTAATATTATCTATTAAGTCTTTTAACTCTTGCCATAAAACTCTTCTATTTTGTAATCTCAGGCTAGCATAAATACTAAAAATAAACCAAGAGGTGTTAGAAGAGATTACCTCAACATGTGCAAGGATTTGCTGTTGCAAAATCCTATGATTTTGAATTTTCACTTACGTTGCTCGGCACAACATGACAATGCCTTTACTCATGCCTACAGTTTCTAAACATAGCATGTCATTAAAGCCCGGGGTCTAGCACAAATTGTCGGCACCACCATGATTAAGCTTTGTTTTAACAACGACACCATACAAGGTTCATGGCAGTGAATCAAATCTCGAATCTCCTTCTATCTAGCTTTAGAAGTTACTCTATAAGTGTTCTAAGCTCACATCTTAAATGAATGAGGTCTCACAATTAAAGATAATGTGTCCATAAGTTTAGGGTTCATAAGTTTACATTTGAAAACAAAACAAACCTTAGTTAGTTGTCTTTCATCTTTTCTCTGTACCCTTTTGTTCCACTTGCATGGATGAATAATGTTTTCCCCATCACCATCGATGCTTCCTCCACAGATAGTAGCATAACATTCTTCATCTCCTCTAGGATTAGACTTATGAACGAAACCTATTAAATAACCAAACACCCTCTTTCCATTATCATTATATTTTTTGCTACGATCTTGTAAGTTGCTTCTACCAAAGGGAGGAAGTTTGTGTTAGACATAACTTGCTTAACCATTAGCATAGTAATTTTTTGGTGCCCTTTGCACCTCCCTTCCACTAAGCCTTGGTTTGTTGTGTAGATCGGTAGTCCTAGTAGGATTAGGTGAAACATCATGTCTGGTGCTTGGTTATGGCACAATCTTATCTATGTAAGTTCTATCCAAGCTATCTCCACATATAACCGAATCACTTCCCTTCCCCTTTGTACCCACCAGTACCTAAAGTCTAGGATTGTCTTTAATACCGGTCCTTACAATATGAGAGTTGAAGGATTAACTTTACTTTAGCTACTGCATCCATTTTACCTTATTAGTTTTTTCCAAGAAAAGCTTACTTTCGCTTTTTGGTATGTTTTCCTAAAAACAAATGGTGTTTGCTTTACTAACAGGTCTCTGTTTTGTTTTGTAGAAGAGTTATATTTAGGAGAACGTATTGCTTTGGAATCCAGGGAAATGTTTGATATAGTCACATCTTTAGTGAGATTTTCTTTCCCTTGATGGGTAGATTCTCCATGCTTTACATCAAATAAGTTAGCCAAACCATCAATGTTACTCTTGGAATTCATCTCTCTTTATACGTGGCCCTTCTTATGATGCTTTGGAAATACAGGGTTCTCATAAATTTCCAATGTCGTTTTATATTTGTGTGGGTTTGCTTAATAGGTGCATTAGTTTGAGGATGGTTCCTCCCCCTTCTCTTCACTTTAACATCTGTCCATCCGTTGCTCAAGTCCAGTTCTTGAAGAGGTTCACTTGATTCATCTTCCATCTCCACACCTTCTATCTCTTTAGCCTTACTTTCCTCATGTAAATTGTTCCTTAGTGACACATTATCTTGGTTTGCCATATTCCCATCATGATTATTCCCCATAGATGAGACTTTTTCGGCCCCTTCCCTTTTTTTTTTTTTCTCCATGCTCAAAGGGCATAGGGATATATTATGATTAATGTACCTACATCTTCATATAACCGTGACAGGCCTTGGAAATCATATAAAATCCATGAGCAAATCAAGAACCGTTTCAAATGACCTAATTATAACCTTTAGTGTAATTGGACAAGATGACATTGCTCCAATATAGATAGATTTAAATCTTGAAATTATAGTCTACAATTTTTTAAGTCTTGTATGCATGATTTTAAATCTTAAATTTGGTCTAACCAGTTTCGCAATAAATGCATAGCTATGGTGAATTTATCATATTTTTTTCTAAGTTAGAGAAGTTGACGTAGCATATACTGTTATTTGCATTAAGATTTAACTAATCTTCTTCCTTTCTTATCAACTCTGAGTCCTCATCATGATCTATGCTCCCTTTTGAATTTTCTTTCATGAAACAAATTTTTTTATAGGGTCCCAAGATATTGTTAAGGAGAGTCTCTTTGAAAGAAAATTTACCTCAATTATAATTTTTCTTTCGATAATTCTCGCCATTCTTTACTCTAAGGGGTCTTAGATTATCCTCTTCATCAGTTGCAATGCATTTGTAGCTTCGTCTTACACAGTCACTTGTATTATACTTATCTTTCTCAAACCTTTGGTCTTGCTTGCATTGACTCATCATTCTTGGTCTTTTCTATATGTAGGTATAATCAAGTTAAAATCTAGAAAACCTTTTACTACCTTTTCAAAACTTATTTTTTCAATGCAATATCTGCTAGTAGTAGTACTGTGATTCACCTATTATATAAACTTACATTATGCTATTTTATAATGGAAGTAATTACCATTCCATATAAATAAAATATTTCATTTAGATACCATCATGGTCCAAAACTGCCCTAGACCTATTGGTTCCTTGTTCTAAAAAAATTGGAATAGTAACTAACCTTAGGCCGTTCCTCTGAATAGTAAAACATTTGTAAATTTTTTCCCATAATTTCTCTCTCTCTCTCTCTCTCTCCCCCTAGAGTTGTGCATTAGGCTGAACCGTCTTAAAACTACTGGTTCACAAGCTAGCAACTAAGTTAACCGGGTACGACTCTTAAGGCTACGGGTTCAGATAAATTCAGTGACCCTAGAACCGTATGTTCAATTTTTTTCTTTATATTATTTTTCATAATCCACATTCCAATAAATTACTGTAAATAATTGGTTACCTACTCGCATATTTCTATTCTTTTTCCATAAAATTCTAAAATTTATGTGTACATATAGTGATATGTAAATGATTCATTTTTATTTTTGGATCAAAATTTTTTTTTTCAAGTGTAATTTACATTTTAGTAGTTGCAATACACCTATGAGTTCCCTTATTCATTTGTACCTTTACAAAAATATCTAGTGAAAATATCAGATTTACCGAGTCTAAGGGGTTTACCTAAACTCAAGGTCTTAATTCGCTAAACGATTGATCCATTTGTAGCTCTTCTTCCTTAAGAATTATTTCGATGTCGTCCTCCTCATCCTTGAAAATGACAATGGGTCAGCTTATGCATGGAGGTTCAAATTCAGGTGGTGGTAGAGGTTGGCAGTTGATGTTTGTCATGATGTTGTGTGCTCTCTCCTTATTATAGTCATATTCTTGGTAGTACACTCTTGAATTGCTACGTTGTAGAAAATGTACTCATTCTTGCAAGCTACCCCTTATTTTTCCTACTTGATAAGGAAATGTGCTTCTTTCAAGAAAATGTATGGAGAAATAATCAATTCATTAAGATATTCTGAATTTTCTTTCTAAGGAGAAGAAAGACTTATATGGAAAAAATTCTTATGAAAGGCAGATGAAAAAAAAATTTAAGCAAATTTTATAGATGGTAGATAATATGTAAGTTGGTTACATTGAAAATAGGAATTATTTCTAAAAGAAATGGAATCATAGTTACTTAAGCAAATTATTATCACACCCCGAAGCAGCAGAGTCGTAACAGTCCCACCGTGTAAACCATCCTAAGATAGAAGTTGGCCTTACAACCACTATCTTAGACCTGATCTATACAAGGCGCCCACGATTAACTCGATTTGAAGTAAACAGTTTGTAATTTAAATAAATCATTTACCTAAGAAAGTAAGGAAATACATATATACACTATGATTTAGTTAGTATAAATATCGTTTACAATTTTCTCCGTAATATATTTCATAGTTATTACATTATTCAAAAATGAAAAATTCTAAATAAAACAAAACTTAGACCTTAAGAATATTTGTTCGTTCTTCAAATATTTTTTCTCACTCCTCAGGATCCAGCAGTTGCTAGTTTCAGAGTAGTTGTTTGCTGCTTCTTAGCCAGCACCTGTACGATCTCTATAGGGATGTGAGCAACCATAGTTTAGTAAGTTAGGATGGAGGACTTAAAACTATACCACAAACATAACAAGGTTTTCAATCAACTTATTAGGTGCAATGCATGTGCAAGCAAATGCCATCGCACGACGTTGTCCGACCCGTCGTGAGATTAAAGAAATTATACCCGCTCCAATTCGGGTTAAGGAGTTGCCGTTAATGCAACAGCTCACTACCAAACCCAGGCTTGTGTAGTGGAGACTTTGCTCCTCCCGCGACTACCTTCGAACCACTATCTTCACCCTCGCCGCGACCTCCTCTCCTGTCACTTAGTTCGACTGAGGATAAAGAAGGGACCATTTTGTAATCCTGTGCTATCTCTTTCGAAGGGGTCGGTATTTAGCCGGAGAGTCCCAAGTTCCCCTAACGGGTTGCTATGCATGTCCAATTATGATTACTGGTTGTATATTTGATTAAGTCCAGTTTAGGGTAATCAATTATTTCATACAAATCATACAATATATGCTAGAACAACAAACAGAATCATAGCATCACCCATCATCAAGCACATGCACATATTCAACTATCTAACAAGCACAACCAAGTATAATCTTAAGCCTCCAAAATACAGCATCATATTAATCCCAACTTACCTCGACTCCTTACTCACTCACTTGAAGTCCGACTTGCTCAGGCCATCGCCGATCATCCCTATAACACAAATGTGATTTTAGTTTTTCATATAACTGTTATAGGTTCGTTTTATCCTATAACGCTTATTGTTATGTTTTGTTTAAGGTTTAATATACCTAATTATCTAGGTCTTAAGTCTTTTACAATTATTCTAGGTTTGGGGTTAGGTTCGGGTTCAGTTTCCGTATCAATTTTTAAATTAGGTTTTAGTTCTATTTCTAAGTCCCAAACATACTCGAATCCTAATGTGAAATTAATCACATTAAGCTCGAGTATTCAAATATCCTATTGGGTCTTAATTTAGTATTCTAATCTATTCGGTACACGCTAGTCCTAATTAGGGTATCGGATTTATCCCCGATGTGAGAAAATCTTACTTTTTTGTATAATTACTTAAAATTCAATCTTAATTCAGTTGTAATATTATTCTGATTTTTACTCTAATATTATCTAAATAACCCTAATTTTTTAGATTTATTAATTTACAATTTCACATATTACTAATTTATTATATTAATTACATAATTTCCTAAATTAACCATACTTAATACTCCAAAGGTTAGGATTAGAGCTCCACATCAGAGATTAACATTCCTAAACATCTAATTACTATCTAAATTAGTAATTAATATCTTAATTACCTAATTAACCCCAAATTACACAAATTTTCCATCATTTTAGGGTTAAAAATTAACTTAAAAATTTCAAAAATTAATTTTAAAAAAATGGCTTCATAGCACTATTCTATATCACATGAGCATCTTACAAAAAAAAAAATTGAGCTCTAAATTATACTCCTAAGCTTATTTATTTTCCATTCTAATCATGCTCAGTTTTGTACGATTTCTTAAGGACCCTATATTTTCAGACATGATTAAACTAAATCACTATTTTTTCCTAAATCTACATACAATAAAACCTCAGAATAACAAGTTTCATAATTTTCTAAAACTATTTACTATTTTTATAAAATTACACAAGAATCGGGTTGGAAATTGGATTTACCAGTTTGGGTGGCTCCGGCCACCGCCGACTGTCGTGGCCTTATCGGCCGGCCTAGGCGCTGCCACCACCGTGTGATGGTGGTAGCCGTCCACTCCCAACTGCCGGTCGGGTCTGGGTTCTCCTTTGTGGCTTTAACTGTACAATTTTCCTTTTCTTTTTTTTTCTTTGGTTTTTTTCTCAATTTTTGCCCCTCCCTAATTTTTTCTGATTTCTAACTATCCAAATGAGCTTTTGAATTTTTTTTGCTATTTATAGAGCTTTAGTGTAATTATTGTGCATTAATTAGACATGACTTTGCCCAATTTCCTTGAATTTTGGTTTTTATGTTGTCTAATTTTAATTGGTTAATTTTTATTTTGTGGATTCTAACCTACCACGACCTGATTTGGATCATTATTGATTTTTCCTGATTTTTCTTGATTTTTTCTTAATTAATTATGAATTTTCTTTAATTATTTAGTATAATTTTAGCATATTTCGCGTATTTTAAGTAATTACGCGTATTTATATCTACATGTAAATTCATATATAGTACAAATAAATATTCCTAAATATTATTTAGGTTATTTTATATTTTTTAGTATACATATAATTTATCTCTAGCGATTCGTTAAGTACCGGAATGCATTTTACGCATTTTTGATAAATAACGAGTTGTATATTTAAAATTTGAAAATTTTATAGTTTCTTATTTTATTACTTATTTTATTATTTATTTTCTTAAATTCAAACTTACAGGATCGGTTTACTAATATTTAAAGCGATCGAAACTTCGGATTGCTTAGTTGTAGGGCTTACAATTATAACATTAGAAACAAGAAAACTAAAACAAGAAAGAACATGGCTTTAGAACAAGAGCAATTATAGATAGAAAATATTGAAATTTGAATGGAGACAGAGAGCTTATATAAGTTTGCATAGGAGCTTTTATGAGAAACCATGCTAATTTATATGTAATTGAAGTAATGCACGTATCACTTAAATTTTGAATCTGCTAATATTGTGTAGTTTTGTGAATTGTGATGTTTGATTGAATTTGGCCTACAAATTGAATTTTTTTTCAGTGCAAAAAGCAACGAGCCTATCCCATCCTCCTTCCCTATTACCATTTGCTGCAAAACTTGAACTTTCACTTTTAAATATGAACTTAGAAGCATACTAACCTAACATGACAAAATGATAAGTGACATGATACCTCATAGACATGACAAATCAAGTCATGTCTACATTTTCCATACTTTTTCTTTTCCCATTCTTGAACTTTGCTTTTTTAGTTTCTTCAAAATGTAAATTGGCATTGTATTACAAACTTTAGAAAGGAAAACAAATTAAATATATATGAATATCAAATTATGTTGTGTATTATTGAAAACAATTATTTATGAAATACATTTGTATTTGTATACATCAATTTATACAATTGTAAAAACTACAAAAAAAGAAGAAAAACATAGAAAAATGTTAAATGCCAATCAATATAGAATGTTGTAGGTGGTAGACCTTTGTAAGTTCCAAAATTAGTCATTCGAGTTTTCGATTGGTTGAAAGACCCGATCGAGCCTAAATTATAAAGTAAAGTTAGAAATATTAGTAAAATGACCTTATAAGTTTAAATTTAAGAAAATAAGCAATAAAATAAAAGAATATAAAAATTCTAAATTTTAAGTATATAACTCGTTATTTATTGAAAATGCGTAAAATGGAGTCCGATAATGAACGAATCGCTAGGGATAAATTATATGTATACTAAAAATCATAAAATGACCTAAATAATATTTAGGAATATTTATTTGTGCTATATATGAATTTACATATATGTAGAAATACACGTAATTACTTAAAATACGGAAAATGTACTAAAATAATATTAAATAATTAAATAAAATTCATAATTAATTAGGAAAAAATAAAGAAAAATCATAAAAAATAAGGAATGATCCAGAATTGGGTCGTGGCAGCTAGGAAAAATAAGAAAAAAAAATCAGCCAATTAAATTAGAGCAACACAAAAGCTAAAAATTAAGAAATTTAGACAATGTCTTGTTCAATTTAATGCACATTAATTACCACAAAGCTCTATAAATACCCCAAATTTTTTAGAAGCTCATTTGGGCAGTTTAGAGAGTGAGAAAAATAGAGAGTTTTGAAAATTCAAGAGAAAAACCAAAGAAAAAAAAAAGAAAAGGAAAATTGTGCAGTTAGAGCCACAAAGGAGAACCCAGACCCGACGAGCAGCTAGGAGTGGACGGCCACCGCTACCATACGGTGGTGGTAGTGCCCAGGTGGGCCAACACACCCATGGCCACCGACGGTGGCCGGAGCCACTCAAATTAGTAAGTTTGATTTCTAGCCCAATTTTGTGTAATTTTGTAAAAATAGTAAATATTATTATAAAATTATGAATTTTGTTATTCTAGAATATTTTTGTATTTAGTTTTTAGGAAAAATATTATTTTTACGAAAATATGTCTCGTGATATATGGTCCTTAAGAAATCGTGTAAAACCGAGCATGTTTCGGTTTAGAAATAAATGACCTTAGGAGTGTAGTTTTGAACCCAAAATTTTTGTATAGATTACTTAGATGATATAGAATAGTGATATGAAGCCTGTTTTCAAAAATTAATTTTTGAAAATTTTAGATAATTTTTAAGCTTTAAAATGAGGTATAAAATGGGTAATTTAGGGTTTATAAAGTCATTAAATGGTTAATTACTGATTTAGTGAATAATTGTATGTTTTAGGATATTGAAATCTGGTGGAGTATGATACTTGTAGCATTTAGGATGTTAGATGTAATTATTAGGTCAATTATGTAGTAAATGAGTAATAGGAAAAAATAGTAAATTATAAGTTAATTTTGTAAATTAGGATAATTAGATATAAAACCTGATTTAGGATGAATTTAGACAATTTGAAATGATAATTGATGTTTAGAGATGGTAATTAGAGTGATAGAAATATTAGAAGTGTATTATATAGATAATAGGTGATAATGCATAATATGTAATTATTGAAAATATAATAAATAGAAAATATTAGGATAAAAAATTGATATTATATAAATAATAGGGATATATAGTAAAATAGATGGAAGGCTTGAATTTATGTAATTATATGAAAAATGTAAAAAAATTTTCACATCATGAGTGAATTCAGTACACTAATACGGATTTAAGTGTACCAGGTGAAATAAAATACTGACTAGGGATATTGATAATATTTAGGAGATCGGGAAGTAATGTGATTCATTTCACATTATGGGTTGAAACGAATTTCTAGGATTTGAGTATAAAACAATACTTCGAAATCAAACTAGAACCTAATTTAGAGATCGATGCGGAAACCAAACCCGAACCTAATCCAAAACCTAGAATAATTGTAAAAAACTTAAGATTTAGATAATTAGGCATATTAAATCCTAAACAAAACATAACAATTAAGCGTTATGGGAGAAAACGAACCTATAATAGTTATATGAAAAACTGAAACCACGTTTGCGTTATAGGGATGATCGGCGGTGGCCTGAGCAAATCGGACCTCGAGTGAGTGAGCGAGGAGTCGAGGTAAGTTAGGATTAATAAGATGCTGTATTTTGGAGGCTTAAAATTATACTTGGTTGTGTTTGTTAGATAGTTGGATATGTGCATGTGCTTGATTATGAGTGATGCTATGATTCTGTCTGTTGTCCTGACTTGTATTGTATGGTTTATATGAAATGATTGATCACCCTAAATTGGACCTAATCAAATATACGACCTATAATCATAATCGAACTTACATGGCAACCTATCAGGGGAACTTAGGACTCTTTGGCCAAATACTGACCCCTTCGAAAAGGATAGCGTAGGATTGCAATTGGTCCCTTCTTCATTCTTAGTCTAACTAAGTAACAGGAGAGGAGGTTACGGCGGGAGTGAAGTAAATGGTTTGAAGGTAGTTGCGGGAGGAACGAGGTCTCCATTGCACAAGCTTGGGTTTGGTCGTAAGTTATTGCATTAATGGTAACTCCTTAACCCGGATTAGAGCGGGCGCAATTTCTCTAACCTCACGACGGGCCGGACAACGTTGTGCGATGGTATTTGCTTGAACATGCATTGCACTTAATAAGTTGGTTAATAACCTTATTATGTTTATGGTATAGTTTTAAGTCCTCCATCCTAACTTACTGAACTGTGGTTGCTCACATCCCTATAGACGTTGTGCAGGTGCTGGCTAAAAAGCGGCAAACAACTACTTTGAAGCTAGCAACTGCTAAATCTTGGGGAGTGAGGAAAAACATTTGAAGAATAAACACATATTTTTAAGGTCTAAGCTTTTATTTTAGAATTACTTTTCATTTCTAAATAATGTAATAACTAGGAAATATATTATGAAAAATTATTGTAAACTTTAATTGCAATAATTGAATTATAATATATATATATATTTCCTCACTTTCATAGGTAAACGATTTATTTAAATTACAAATTGTTTACTTCAAAGCGGGTTAGTCATGGACGCCTTGTATAGATCAGGTCTAAGATAGCAGTTGTAAGGGCAGCTTCTATCTTAAGATGGTTTACACGGCGGGGCCGTTACGATTCTATCGCTTTGGGGCGTAATAACCTATACTTGTAAACTATAGATTGTAATCATATTGTATTGATAGAATATATATATATATATGTATATATATTTGAGTTTTTAGATCTCTATGTAGGTATCTATATATCTATTAGCCAAAATCAAATCGTATTAGCTCCATATTTTATTTTTTGTAAAAAAAATTACTCTATTCATCATTTTTACTTTGTGAAAAAGCGCTAACTTTATGTAATTAGCCAAGTTATTTGTACTACGAAGAAATCTTAAAAAGTAAACTAAATTTTGCTTGCCTTGTTTTTTTGGAAAAAGATAAGGAAAAATCTTAACTTTGAAATCACCATTTTATCTTTTATCTTTTTGTAAATTACGAAAGTAATTTTTTCTGTCTCAAAAAATCTAGAAATAAAAAATTAATTGCTCTCATCTCATTTATGCTTGGGAGTTATTGATCCAATTATGCTCCCCCTGACATGTTGAAGTCACTAAAATGTTCATCATCTTTGCTGAACATGCCACACATTCTTGCTATGACCTTTCTATTTTTATCCAATCGTCAATGCATGCATAGGCTTCAACAGTTATAGCTAACAATGATACTTTCTACTCATCTAAAATTAGTCTCACCATAATAAAAGCTTGTTCTAAAGCTATCGTTGAAGCTAAAACCACAATGATTTGTTAAGCCATTTAAGAAATGATTGGAAATGTTCTTACGTGCCTCGTCCACCAATCAAGGATATTAAAATCCCAATTATATTATAGTAGTATCAAGTTTCATTGAATACGTTACAGAACTTCAATGTCTTTTCATCTTTAGTGATAGCAAGTGGTCTATTATAGGCAAACTACCAATGCTGCTCACTTGGGAGTAAGTAGAGGGATGAAGGGATCATCGGAACATGGCTACCGTAAGGCAAGTAAAAATGCTCGAATAACTCATGGAATACTTGCTTTGTATGTCGAAGGACACTATTTGCAGAAACAGTGTAGCAATCTTGTGTGTTCAATAAGATGTTTACATACTCATAATATTAAGGGAAAAGTACAAAAAAGTTTCTAATGTTTACCTATATATACAAATTAGTCATTAACTTTTTATTTAGTCAATTTTAATTCTTAATGTTTTAATAAATTTACAAAAAAGTTCTCTGTTAGTTTTTCCGTTATATATTAATATATTGAAAAATAAATCAAACTAAAGAAAGGTTAAGGATTAATTCGTATATACAGGTAAATGTTAGGGATTTTTGTATACTTATGTAAACTAATTATATGTTGATACGTATTCATGTAATAAAAAATTTAATGGAAGGATTTATTTGATACGACTTGAAAAGGTTAAAGACTAAAAAAACTAAATAAAATGTTAAGTAATAATTTGTAAAAAGATAAAACGTTAGGGACTTTTTTATACTTTTTTGTAATAATAATTTAGATAATTAAACAAACCCCCAATTTTAATACAAGGGCTAAAACTATAGCAAGTAGATAAATATATAGAATTTCTCTATAATAAAACAACCATTTCATTAACAAATTAATGTGGGATTGGATCGAAGTGCGAGTCTATCAAAGTAACAAGTATGTTGACTACTTTCATAAAAAATAATGGGTGCTTGGTCAGTATACCTAACAAAATGAATTAGTATAATCATAAAATATTTTTAAAAAAACAAACAACTTCATACAAACTTCCTAATCATTTGGTGCAATGGAATGCTTGGGATATGCTCAATTGAGAATTTACACTAATCATTTTTATATGAAATGGTGCTTTGGATAAACTCATAAGTAGAGTTCTATCTATGTTGAATATATCTCTTGAATTATTTTGCCCATTACCCCTAATTTTGACAAAATTTTTGTCACTTCTTATGGATACCCGATTTAGCTACGATCTAATAAATCACATCCTTGATGAAGCATATTTGGAAATCTAGAGCCACCAATTTGTCCTTTACACTTGCTTTAGCATGTGGTATGCACAATGAATATGGAAGAACGTGTCCCTAAGTTTAGGTTAGCAAAGTAACTTTAACTTAGGTATTGATGCCATGTTGGCTAGAGTATTGTCAATTCTAATAAAAAATATTTTTCCAATCAATACATATTCTTTTATAATAGTGCATAAAATGGCATAAATATTTTACAGTATATGGCACTCGTTAAATTTTCTAAGAGCAATCAATCTTTTTTCCAAGTTATCACTTTTCATCCATCCAATAACAAATTACACCCATGTACGTGTTCTCATTCCATCTATATATCCATATCTCCAAAATGATGGAAACATGTGTGTCTAGCTCGCTGAACGTACTGATGATTATGGGTGCTAATGTCTAGTGATATTCACGTTAGAAAAGAAATTTTGTTTCACGGTGAAGTACCCCTTCTTTAAGCTGTTGTGTGAGCAATAGTTCAATGAAATTCAAACTTCAGATAATGTTGGATACTAAAGAGAATAGCACTCCACATAGTACAATCCTTTTATACTTCTTTTTATACCGTCTTTTCTTTTTCTTCTTCTTCTTTTTTCCAAAGATAAAGGCAATTTTGGGACTTTCACGTGATTTTTGTTTTGTTCATCCTACAATCAATTTTTATATTTTGTTCTACTCATTAAAGGGCTTTTTGTTAAAAAAAAAAAAAACTACACTCATCTTGCAAAAGAAATTATTTGCTATCATGTAGTAGGATTGTTGCAGACGGTCGACGACAAACGAGACGTACGCTGGATAACTTTCAGATGTCTCGGGCTAATAACATGTGGAGTGATGCTGTTAGGAGGAGTAGACAAATTCAAATGTTGAATGCAAGCATTGGATAGAATATCATTCTTGAGATTTTTTATGATTTTTCACTCTTTCTTGATTGATTTGTTGTTTGGATAGTTTTTAGAATAATTTCTTTAAAGATTTAGTATTTTTCTTCCTGAATTTTCAAAACCGTTGCAAATAAAGAGAATGAACCCTCTATTTATAGTGTTTAATGTTTGATCTCAATTGTAAAATAACTTCAAACACAATGAAGTGACCTATTGATAATATTTTTATCAAATGAATCCATTTATACGTGATATATAATTACTAATTAGATTTAAATACGTAAATTAATAATAAATAATTTTATATTATTAAATATCTGAATATAATTGATAATTATATATCATATATACTTACACATAATATATATTACCTATTTCCCATGTTAATTAATCATTTCCTTTTTTCCATTCCAACCTGATTATTTCCACATTTTAAACAGTGTAATGTTTATTACGGTCTTTAATTGTAAATTCAACTTGTCTCGAACTCTAATTTCCTTTGAGCAATCATTGAAATTTATGCATGACTTATTTGCATTTCCTAAGGTGTCCTAAATATCAGTCCAAGAGCGGACCAGCACATGGTTTGATAACATAAACATGCTTATAATATTGGCCACCTTTCAGATTCTGTCACATTCTCTTCCAATATCAGTACCCAAACATTGACCAAAAAAATTGGCTAAATGCGTATGCCATTCGCATGGCCAAGTGAAAAGCTAATAGGAAGGTAAATGGCAAATGCATTCTTGCTAGCTTTATGTCTAATTAATTCCTTGTTTTTAAAATTAAGACTTTTAAATATTTTAAAAGGGTGTATACATACTCCTATAAAATCATTTTGTCCTTGATAATATATATATATATATATATATGCACACTTAAACTTTATTTTTCTTATTATCTTATTTAAGAGTAAAATGGGATTTAAAAATACATTTTTCAAACATTTTATGGTATAAAGTACTATATTTGAAGAATAAGGGAACTAAATGCATACAAAACAAATACTAACAAAAGTGCACCAGCAATGCATGTGCAATTAAATAAAGAGACATAATAATTGCAGCAGAGCATATAACTTCTTAAAATATGAGACATCAATAATATGTTGCTAATTTATTATTTATTTAATTTTTACCATTTAATCTATCTTCTATGTTTGAATTTTTCTTTTTGTGCCTCATCCCTTTCATCGTCATATTTTTCTTCCATGATCTTAAATATAATAGATGTTAAGGTATCATGAATGTGTAAACATGCAATGGCTGACATGGATTTGAAGATATACGGTTTTTGAACCGGGACCGGTTGTGATAGAGACAAAAACGATTTTGCAAGTACATGTGCGGAGAGAAGTACAACAGTTGCTGTTTTGAAATATTCGGATTTTGCTATAGTTTTGTCCATAATTTTTATAAGATTGGTATAATTTTTTATTTAATATATTTTAAATTTGAATTATTAAATTGATTATGACTTTAACCGTTTAAATATAATAAATATTAAACTAATGGTATGATGAAAAGTAGAATTAATCCCATATAAAATATAAACAGGACTATTGAAGTCTCTTTAATATACTAACAGGTATGTACCTGTATTGCATGTACAAAATATAAATATAGGATATAATTAAAAAGAATAATTATAAAATAAAATCTTAATTAATATGGGTGGTTTTTTCTATTTTTAAAGAGCATGTTAGAAGACAAAAATGTGCAACCAATTTTTGAGTTGAAGTAATTGTTAAGTTTGTGGAATAAAACTATTGGGCAATGTGAAAGCCCAATGGGTATTGTCATATCTGCTAACTTTCTAAATAAAACTTTGTGGAAATTATAACATATAATTAATATTAACAAATATACCCTTGTCAAAATATATGATACTTGAAATAAGGTTTAGAAAAAATTGAAAAATATCACTTTTCTTAAAGGATTTAATTGTAATTACAATATGAATGGTTAGTTGAGCGCCTTTGCACTTTAATAATATATAACTCTCTTACATTAAATTTTTTTTAGTATATTGTGGAGACATAGTTGTTAAAGTGGTTGGCGGGTTGCTTCTTTAAATATTAGAGATAAAAGAATAGATTTATAAGTTTTGTTGAGGAAATGGATTATCTCTATTTAATTTTTTTTTATTTTTTTTATTTATTATTTTATGATTTTGCTACTTATGATCAATGGTTAACAATAAAAGAAAGATAATGATGTCATAATAACATTATGTGAGATTTTAAAAATCAAGATAATCTTTATTGATTTATAAATAAAAAAAAATTGAATGAAAATAAATAATTGAATGCAATTTCATGTGTCGTGGCTATCATTTCGCCGTAAGTATGTTAAAAAAAAAAAAATAAAGATAAGCAACGCACGAGAAATATAATTTGGTTAACAGAGGGGGGAAACAAGGGTAGAATGATCCCTTCGCCATTTGGAGAATAAAGATCCGATGGAACTTTAATTTTTTTCTCTCTCTTCTTCTTCTTCTTCTTCTTCTTCTTCTTCTTCTTCTTCTTCTTCTTCTTTACAAAAATAGATTTGGATCATAGATAAATTTTGAAAAGAAATAAATAAAAAGAAAAATTTTAATATTAATCCTCAAACTTTTATTGTTTTTCCTTTTCTTTTTCGTATTTAAGTTCTAAGCAATAAAGCAAGTCTTTTTATCAATTCAATTGAATATCCTATTAAAGATAACACTACAAGCCTAGAATTTTTAAAAGCTACTATTCTCTAAAGTTTTTTGAAGTTATGTTTTTAAATATTATCTTGCTAATTAATGGTTGTGATTATAAATAAATAAATAACATCATTATGATTATTGATAGGCAGACAAGCATCTCAAGCCTAAACAAACATACTGAAAACTTGATTTAAGCTCCGATAATCCAATCTAAAGATAGCTTGACCTCCAAAGATAGATTGGCCTCATCCCCGTTGGTCAAGCTATCCTTGAACTAGACTAGTAGAGTTTAGCCCAAGCTTGATCAAGTCAATTTAGACCAAAGGTCTATATCCTAAAAGGTTTTTAAATAACAATGTAAATAGATATCTTAAATATTTAGATAATTTTTAGTCATTAATTTTATAACTTTTACTTATAGTTTTTATTTATTTGCTAACTATTATCACACTATACCTTTTGGAGAAGGAGGATTTGAACATTTTCCATCCCTTAGGAAATTATTGTTATATCGCTAAGTTATGAGATTTTTAACTATTTAAAATATTTAAAAAAATTCATTTCTTATCGATATATATAACCAAAAGGTTGGGTTTTGTTACTCAATTTGACACACTCTTAATTATCTATGATAATCTTATGTATACATATACTTAATTAAATCATATAATGTAAATAATAAAAAAAAAAATCAAATAAACGTTAAGGGGTGACCACCTTGACTGCCTATCCTTTGCCGGCCACGTTAGAGAGGTTGCTGACCAAAACCTAGTGAGGATTTCGAACGAAAATTAACTACAAAGAGTAGATTACTTCGATTTAACAGATTATTTGCGTAGCAGGATTTGCTTGCAAATGTTTCTCTATCTAATGTCTCCAACATAACTACTAGGTAAGGGATTTCTTTCTTCTCTTCTTTCTTTCTTTTATTTATTTATTTATTTATTTTTTTTTTGGCATGGCTTATTCTAGTCAAACCCTCTAGAGAAAATGCATGGGTTGGTACAGTATCGATCCAAAATAATTAATCTTCTTTTTCTCATGCACCAACTAAACTAATGCAATAGCCCACGAAATCAACGTAACGGACTTTCCCATTGAGATGGATTTCGATCACCCAGAGAAGCTTCGGTTCTTAATTTCAACGTCTTTTTTCTCTCCTTCACATTAAACTAGATAAAAATATCTACATTCAGCCTCAACTTAAAAAGTTCCACAAGAGTTAGAGTAAGGTCTTGCCTGGTGGTCCGTCCACGTTTTGGTTAAATAGTGGTCTAAATTGCATAAAGCCGCTACAGGTTAGTACTAGGAATACTAAATTTTTAGAAGAATGGATTGGATCCTTATTTTCCCTCTTTTAAAGTTGTAATACGATAATAATTGGGAAAAAAAAACTACAAGACAAGAACATATTTAATATCATTTGTGTTAAATTATGATGCAATGGCATGTTTGGCAATATCTAGTAGATAAGTATGCAGCTGTGATATTGATTTATGTGATCCCCCAAAATCACATTCTGGTCATTTATTTGTAGTTTTTGATTAGTAGTGGGCTCGAATCTGAAATTCGAAGTTCCATTTATGAATAGGGCAATTTGATCTTAATTTTCTAGTGACTATATGATAAATTGATAATTTTGCTTGTTAGTATTATGAAATATTAGTTTTCCTCGCAAAATTACCGGGTCTTGAGGGTAATTGATTATTTCATATTCGTTCAAATTATGTTTTGAGTTTATGTTGGCCGTCTATGTAATTTCAAAAGTCCAATGACGCTAATATAGTGTTTTGATACCAAGAGAATTATAAATATTACATAATTATAATTTATATAAAAAAATTATTATTAAAATACCAACATTATATCACATATTTAAAATACAATATTATAATATGTAATGGTGGATGTCGGGTCGACCTGGCCCTAAACTGGTGTAGAACCATTGATTCATGGGCTTGGTCATAGCTAAACCATGATCGGCTCTTGTGGGGGGAGGGGGGTGTTTAGGGTCAATTTGGCTCTTGAATGGTTTTTTTTTTTCAATATTTAATTTTTTATTAATTTCTTTTTTAAATTACATTAATAATTTCTAATTATGTTATCTTCTTTCTCTCTTTTTTTAAATGTACTAATTTATTAATAATTTTAAATTTTTCATCAATTTTTAATTTAATATAATTCTAACTTTTTTTCCCTTAAATTTTATTTTTTCTCATATTCAAGTCCTCAATATTTAACATGTTTTACAAAAAGGACTTACATTAATTGAAATTAAATTTTCCATTTATTCTTAACACATAATTAATTTATAATTAGTCATTTATCATTAATTTGATAATATTATTTTTAAAAAGTCGTTATTCATCATTATAAATAGAGTAATTTTAACATGCAATAACCTATTGAAAATTATCAATTATTTTTTCCGACTTAGTGATATCCCTTTTCTCTCTTTTTTTTTAAAGGAAGTGAATCGACTGGGTCAACCCGCTGGTTTAATGGCAAGTTTACTCGTCGGTTCAGGCAATTCCATCCTCTTGAACCACTTAGGTCATTAAGACTCAGTGGTTCGGTCTGACCTTCCATAGGCCAAGCAAGTTCGAGGCTCACTTGAGTTTGTTTCGGGCCGATTCACAATTTGGAACTAGCCCCTGCTTAGGTATAATTATATGTACATATGTTGAGTTTTTAAGATGTAATTTTTGTATTTTTAGTTACATTGCATCAAGTAATTAGTACTTCTAGTTATATCACATCTGTAATATGTGATTTAAGAATAGTATCAAATTTAGTTGAATGGCATCCTCTTAATATGATATTTATGTTGTTATTGTTGTTGTATCTTCAAAATGCAATTTAATCTTGTTTTTGTAAAATTGAAGATTTTGAACTTGAAAATTGGGAAGGGTTTCTGTACCCTTATCAAGCAAGGAGGACAGATGGCAAATCAAGCATGTTTCCCACTCTCGGTGCGTGATAAAATGACTATATAAAAGATTAAAGATGTACGAGCTCGAGTACAAAAAGGTTATATAGGTGTCTAGTTGTACACTAGGTGATTAAACTTACACAAAATTATTAAAAAAGAAGAAGCTACGCAGAGGCAGAATTGTTTACTCAAGTCATGTGCCCAATGTTAAATGACATGTCTGGCCAAGAGTTCTGGCGGAAATCAAAGATGCTCAAGGCAAAGTTACGTTGATTGGTGAATTGAATCCAAGACTTACACTTCAAATTCAAATTAATATAAAGACATATAGTTTTTGTGACGCCCGAAACCCTTATATCAAGATAATTGTCTGTTTTAATATAATAGCCTCACAACTTTTTTTCCTTGATATCAGCTTCTTCAT
Organism: Lumnitzera racemosa; assembly: GCA_024138005.1. Lineage (NCBI taxonomy): Eukaryota > Viridiplantae > Streptophyta > Magnoliopsida > Myrtales > Combretaceae > Lumnitzera > Lumnitzera racemosa. The sequence continues at coordinate 84,298,202 of JAMXBC010000012.1, forward strand.
TAGAGCTTATTCATCTAATGTATTCCCTATTAAGCACATTTAAACTTAGAATTCCAATGAAAAGTATCTCAAAGTGATTAGAATTCTATCTACTATACTTACGAGATTTTACAATCTCCCACTTCCTAAATTGATGTTCGTGTCCATGTTACTTTCATTACTTGTGTCTAAGACCATGTTAGATAGAAAGGAGTTTAAAGGTGCTTCTTTACAATTAAGAGGTGCTCTATACTGTGGATTTTTGCCCTTCATTACACTTAGTTTCGCCTTCCTATTCGTGAACTGCTCTCATTTCACTTGTGATAACAGGAATGCTTGCACATTGATGTAACATCTACTTTGGCATGATATCTCTCTTCGTGTGAGCTTTTTTTTTTTTAAGAGGTTAGCTATTCTAAAAGTGCTCTCTATTGAGCATATGTAATTTAATATTATAATGAAATTCAAGCTTCTATATCAAAATATATCTTGATGATTTGAATATAAGTTTCAGATCTAATCCTAAGGATGTGATTTGAATTTAGTAGTATAAGGAAAACGCACAAAGTGACAGAGTGTGCTATTAATAACAAAGTATACTAAAAAGTTCTCAAGGTTCAAGGTGAAGCCCAATCTTATATGTGATCTTACATTCATTTTCAAGCTGACGTCAAATCAACGCATATTGTTCCTAATAACATATACTGTTCATTCCACTGAAAAAATATATACTGTTCATTTTTATTTTTTTGGCATTATTAAATACATACATCATATTTTTACACTAATGTTATATTTATCATATTTTTACACCACTGAAAACATGCTATCATGTTTCAGCAAAACCCCCTATTATCACACTACTTAGAGACTCCATTCTCTGTTAGTTAACAAACTACTTTGATATCATCTGTAAGGACTCGAGCAAAACCCCTTATTATCGAAGTATTGTTTGCTCTAGTATAGTATGTTGCACATAGTCTTATCTCTTGGTGTAGCTATTTCATCTAAGGTCACCTATAGTTCCTCTCTAAGCATATTTAAGCTCATAATTATGATGAACTATACCACTATATTTTGATAGTTAGAGCTTTTTTATCTATTATTTAAGAGATATTATAAGAGATCGGGAAAAAAAACAAATATTGTATTTATTCATAAACTTGAGTTCATGAAATAATTTGTATAAATTGTTTATATATCATAAATAGTCGGCTTCCATCTTAAAAAAGCATTGCATATGGATTAATTGTTTTATATTATGTTTATTTTGAATTATACATTTGTATATAAATTTTATTTTTGTGTCATAACCTATAGCTTCTTTCAACCAAAGAAATACGTCATTTTACATCCTCTATTTTATATTTTCCATGCTTAAAAAAATAAAATTTTTATAACAATTCTATTGTAAGATCTGATACTTTGAGATAGATTATTTATAAAAATAATAATCGTCATGGCAAAGGAGCGGGGTCTTTTTTTTTTTCCTTTCCTTTTTTTTTTTTAACATTACATGATTAATTGAGCTGTAAGCCATGTATTTCATGTGGGGGCAAAAAGTTAGATGTCATTTGCGTATATGAGAATTTATCATATATGCATGCATATATATATATATATATATCTGTATGTATTTTGTTTCGTATTATTATAATTAGATTTCTTTTATCCACGTTGAAGCGCATAGATTTTATTTGTTAGCTTGCACAAGTTACCACCAACAATTATTCTGCTATAAATTTTCAGAAGATCTTTTACGTGGCTTGCTTTTAGAAAATTAAAATAGTACCATATGTAAAATTGAAATGACACAACTTGCAAAAGTTCATGGAAAGTGTCGCCCATGCATGCATCACTTATGAAGACCAACCAAAAGAGCGAATTCGAGAAGCCTCAAAAATCTAATCTAGCACGCTGATCTTCGTCCCTGACCTTAAGAGACGCCCAAGACAAGAACAACATCGCCTTTCAAAGCAATTGCTCATCATGTAGATGCAAATTTTACAAATGTGAAAGGATGGAAAGCTAACTCCATGTGCTTGTGGTCATAACAACCTGATAAGTTGGGATGAATGCAAAACCATAGAATCGGACGGTGGGTCTATCTTATTCAAGTCTATGTTAGAATTATTAATAAAAAAAATATATCTATTTGTTATTACAATTAAAATGCATCTTATTCTCTCTCTATATATATAATTTTGCTAATAAGTGGAACTACAATACTTTTTAATTCTTGATAGGAATGAAGGTTATAAAATTTTCATGAAATGATTATAGGTGGTTTAATATGCCTCATAAGAAGTTAAATAAATAATCTTTCTCCTTTCCTTTTAAGCATACATACACACATATATATACATATATATAATAATGGAAATTCAATTATTAATTTAAAAAATGAATTAATGTATAAAATCTGTGTTTATTTTGTTATCAGCATAAATATATTGCAAAATATAACCATACATAAACTTACAAGTAAACGAAAAAGAACCAAAAAATATAAATATAAATACAAGAATATTTTAATATGATTATACAAGATTATTTTATTAGTAATGCTACAAAAAATATCATTTTCAATACAGTGATTACACAATCAACCATTCAATAATCATTATTTACTTTAATGATATTAATTATACAAGGAGTAAAAACAAATCAATACATCATGTGTAATGCCCAGAACCTGAAACACTATAACAGCGCCATGTGTCTTTAACTTCTACTAACATATCACATATAGGAACTTGTAATTTGGCTAAGATCCACAAAATAATAACATAAAATCTATCAATTTATAATTTAACAACCTCAGATTTAAATAAAAGCGAAATGTCATCCACTCAAATTCCATGAACACTAAAGGCAACATCATAATCGAAATCTAGCATGATTCTATAACTTCAACACGAAAGAACTTTAGATTATATACTAAAGTTTCATAACTCTCACAACAATTAAACCATTAAATTTAGCAATAAGAATCCTAGGTGACTCCAAAACTACACAAGTCTCTTAAACAGATAATTATAACGAAAATACATACAAATCCTTTTGTCTTCCCTACAATCTACGATATCCTAGCTCCATCTTCATAATAATAGTAATCTCCCTGCTTATCATAGTATAGATAATCAAATCCATAATCCTCGGTATGAACTCCATTATCTATCTCGTAACCTGTCCCGGCAACTGAAAAATAACAATCCCTCATAGGGTGAGCCAATGACCAATACAGGATACCATATACATGCGCATAAAGCATAAGTATCAGTCAAATAAACACATACAAATACTACTATTAAATGCAACAAGCAATAGTTTAAATGTTTTATTTAGGTCCATAACTATCACAGTCTTAGCATCTTGAGACTTGAGGCTACTTATGACCCCTAATACGCGCAATATATATAGATACTCCATAAGTATTAGTGTTGGGTACTCCCCAATACTTGAGTACCATAATCTAACTTAGATTTATCTAGGTCATTTTAGTACGAGATTCCATAGAAGACAACGTTTCGTAAAGATTACCAAATACCTCACCAATAATACTATTGGACCCGACCAATGGGTAGTCGAAGTTAAGCACAACTAGCAACATAATTAAGTCCAAGTTTTAATTAGTTCGATTTATATTCGCTAACCTAACACATACATTTAATAAATACGTATCTTGTATTTGGAGCTCCTATCTCAAAATGATCCAACACCACATATCTTTTAATACTTATTCAAAAAATAAAGGCTAGCTTAGAATTTAAGAAATTCGTAACTCAATACTTCTTTTTCCTAAACTCCATCTTCTACTACATACTTCGAGCTTCCAAACTGTCTCTATATATCCTTTCAATATCTTCCTAATATAAACACATGTGACACCAACATTCACATAAGTCCTAGCATGTTGTCCCACATGTACATACACATAGTGCACCGTTACTCCAATCTACACATGCACACACATACTACCTGAAACCACAACTTTCACATACACACAAGCATAGAAATTCCACAACATACATACACCCATACAAGATATGGTACACGTATACTACACATGCTAACACCACTTCGCGACACCATTAAGATGTAATTTACATTATAATCGCATCACTACTACCACACTAACAATATCAACATCTCCATTTCAAAACTTAAAGGAATCCTAAAAGCATAAATTGGAAAAGGTAGAATGAAGATAGAAGGAGGACTTACTTGATTATAGAGGAAAGATTACTTCTTGATGAAGTCTTCTTTCAATGACACAAATCTTAATCAGGGATTTGAAGTTAAGAAGAGTGCTATAGGTTTCTTAGAAAGTATCTTAAGTTTTTGTGAGAGGGAGTTATGGCGACTGTAAGTTGTGATTGATTGAATTAGTGAGAAGTATAACTTTTTCCCAAATCAAAATACTTCTAGCATTAATGTGTTATTATGATGTTTGAATTTTTTCTCATAACAATTCTACCCTTAGTACTTGATACTTAAGTACATACTATATCAATATTTGAATGTTTTCTTATGATACTTTTACTCATAGTACTTGATATCAATTTATACACTATACCAAAGTCTAGATATAAAAATTACTTATTGCTTTAATTCCCTTAAATTAATTTATTTATTATTTTTATTTTTAACTTTGATTTTACATCAAGTTATATGTAACAGTTTTTATTTACTAATTCTTTATGGACCCAATATTTGGAATACTATATAACAACTTCACTACTATATATTCAATTAAAATGGGAAACTTTTCAAGTGAGACCACTTGATCGAAGAAAAACTTCTCTTTAGGAAAGAAATACTTAATGATGTTTACCTTGACATAATTCGTAGAGGATGACTTCTAAGAAACTTTTCTCTAGGAAATGTTATTATCCCCGTAAAGATAGATTTTCTCTCAGCATAAACATGTACTGGATATATATGTATCCACAAAATGATATTTCAATTTAAAAGCATGCAAATGGGACGGGGGGAAAATACACACTAGATCGCTATACAATGAGACATACATGATAAATGAAAAATTAAGTCCACTTTATTCATTTTATATTCATGAGCTCGACTGTTTTAGATCAGAGGTCTTATCCCTATTTACGAGATTTACATTTCCTGATAATTCAACAATTTGTTTGCTAACAAAAATATATAGATAGATAGATATAATAGCCTTGGTGTAATGCACCAAATACATCTAAGCCTAAGTAAATTCATATTAATGGTGGATTTTTCTACCAATAAAGTTTCATACAAAAGGAAAATAGAAAGAAAGAAAAAAAAAAACATTTATTGAGAAGTGCTATTTTCAAATCAGCAGTCATCAATAGCAATATTACCCAATTCTAATTCGCGTTGACAAAAAATAATATTCATTAAATATTACATACCACGTATTATATATAGTAACATGTAAATTTTAATAAAATATTTATACATATAATAACTGTATGAATAGTTTACAAATCATTATCACCTATAATTTGTATCTATTATATATAACATCTTATTAATATTTATATATCATATATATGTTATACGTAATATATAATACCTATTGAATTCTTTCTTGTGACAATATGAACCTTATTTAAAATGCAAAATGGTCATGTAAGAGTGTGAAAGCAATTCTTTACAGATTTGAACACTCAACTTTAAAGAAAAAATGCACATGGAGTAGATTGAGAGAATACAACAGCAATTTACCTTTAAAAAATTATCTATATGTTTAAACTTTTGTATTGGTGCAAGCTTTTGTTGACTATAACCCAATTTCCTCATTGATGATATGACTTATTTTGAAGATTGCAAACCCGACAAAAAGAAATTGGATTTTGGAATTCACGGTTGTGCTCAGAAAACTAAATATGAGTTGAGAATAAAAGCGTGTGACTTTCTTATTACAATGAGGTTCTCAACGTAAATTTTTGTGCTATTTTCTATTCTCTTTTGCGTCTGTATTTTTTTTTTTTTTTAATTTGCCACTGAATTCTACTATTAATGGGTGCTGACGAGATTAGTGTAACATATGTTGGCATTTAAGAGAATATTCAAAACAATTGCTCTTATATCACTTGTTATGATTAAGGATTTTAATCCTATAAATTGAAAAAAAAAAACATTAGAGACAATAAACATATAAAATTAGGACACAAAACAAAACAATAAGATATGGAAACGTACCTAAATCTATTTTGGAATTTTACAATATCATGCAAATCTCTTAGAGATGTTATCTTTAGTCCTTTTCTACTGATGGAGACTCAAAGAGAACTAAATGATTGCCTATATATTACTTGGAGACTACAATCATATGTTTATAAATCTCTAGAGTTAAATTACATGTTTACCTTTTATTATTATTTCCAATTTTACCTATCACAAAATTTGAAATAATACATTGGTCTATATGCATATTCATATATACTTTATTTGAAGCATGGAGTCCATAACTATATTAGATCATTTGTTTGGACTTTATTTTATATGATAATCTTATCACACAATATTATTTAAAAATACATATAAATTCATATAATATATTATTAAAATAAACCTAACATTATATGATGATCCCACCTAGCTCACTTGAAATTGGGCCAAATGAAGAGACATAGATCATGCACTAAGACTATACCTGTACTGGCTTTATTATGGCAGTCTATATATTATAATCATTATCTCACATCATTTAAATTAGACTCTTTTTTCCACGTTGAAGCGCGTGGTTTTCATTTGTTATCTTGCAAACGTTTTAAAATCATCAATTATTCTGTGATAAGTCTTCAGACGGTTTTCTATTTGGCTTGCTTTTAGAAATGGAAATACTACCATGTGCAAAATTATTGAAATCACACTAGTTGCAAAAGTTGACGGAAAGTGGCGACCATGCATGCATCCCGTACGAAGACCGACCAAAAAGCAAATTCGAGAAGCCTAAAAAATTCCAATCTAGCACACTAATCTTCGTCCTTGACCTAAGGGACGCCCAATGCCAGATCATCATCATCACCTTTCAAGGTAATTGCTCATCATGTAGATATAAATTTTACTAGCGTGAAAGGATGGAGAGCCGGTTCCTAATATTTTAATTTTTATTTGAACCTTTTTCAAAACAAGACTTATGAGATCCTATAGTTAAACGTTCCATATTAATTGTGGGAAGTTATAATATTAATTTATAAAGCTATGGTTATAAATATTTTATTAACATAAAGTTGAAACTTTTAGATCAAATGCTTGAAATAAGTCCATTAATATTTATTGATTTAGTTATTCACTATTTTTAACTTGGGGTGCTATAAATGGTATCAAAATAAATCTAGTTTAGAGAAAATGTTTGAAAAAGGTAGGAAGTGTTATAAGATATAACTCCTTGCATACTTCCAAGATAACCTACAGGTAATGGATGGTCGGAAGCATACATCAAAAAATGAGAAAAATTTAGGCCCAATTGTAAGGTTTCGTCGCATGTTTAAGGAGGGAAGATTATGAAACCCCATAATTAAGCATCCTACGTAAATCGAGAGAGATTATGGTATTAGTTTGTAAGACTATTGTTGTGAACATCTTATCAATATAAATTTGAAACTTTTAGATCAAGTAATTGAAATGGACTAATTAGTATTTGTTATTGTGACTATTTACTACTTTTAACCTATAGTATTACAAAACTAGTCATAAAATGAGAAAATATTTATATGAGCTTATCTCATATAAGTTTATAATCATACAAATTAGAAAAATATTACACGTGATCATAAACAACTCAATAAATAGGTTTAGAATCATACAATAAAAAAAAAGAGCTTATCTTATATAAGTTTCAACATTAGAATTACTAATAAAAAAAATCAATTTATTATTATAATCATAATGCATTTGTCATATACAATGGATTTTATTAATAAATGTATCCGCAATACCTTTTCCTGGTAGGAATAGATATTATAATATTTTAATGAAATGGTTACAAGTTCTCGGTAAAGAGGTTAAAGAGATAATCCATTTCATCTTTGCATTGGATCATATATAATAATTGAAATTCAACTATCAATTTAAAGAACGAATCAATACATAAAACTTGCATATGTTTTGTTATTAACATAGATACATTACAAAAAATAATACATAAATTCACATATAAGCTGAAAAAATCCACATAATATAAATATAAGTATTCAAAAATGTTTTACTATGACTTTATAATTTTATTTCATTAACAATATTTTGAAAATATCATTTTTAATATAAGTGATTAGACAATCAAATATTCAATAATCATCATTTTACTTTCACTAAATCAATTGTAAAAGAAAAAATAATTAGCATTCAAGTTTCATGATGGTTGTTCTTTACTAATGCTTTATGATAAGGCCGAACATTTATAGTATTGATGTTGTAATTATCATTTATATGGTATAAGAACTAATAAAAAGATAGAATCTAATGAATATATATAGTTTAGTATTATAAAATTAAGTAAGGAAAAAAATTAAAACTACCTTTTCAAAGACAAACTTGCGCAAAAACCAGTTATTCCTATGTCATTAAATTCCAATTTCATCATTTTAAGTATTGGAGCTTTTCAAGTACTAAATTTCAAGCACCAAATACAATATAATATATTTAAGTAAAATAGAAAAGTCTTCAAGTAAAATCACTTGATTGGAGAAAAAGGAAAGAAAAACTTAGTAATGTATGCATAAAATATTATTTCTATTGAAAAGCATGCAAAAGAGGGAAAAATCAATGCCTACACTAGATTTCCATATAATCACAAAAATTCACCTAAGTAAATTCATACCACCAAAGGCGGATTATCTACTAAAGCAAATATTTCATAACAAAGAATGTATCAATTGATAAAATTCATACAAAGGGAAAAAAAAAAAAAAAGAAAGAAAGAAAGAGGGTAAATACTTTTTGAGAAGTGTTATATAAATCCACGGTATCATCCCCAACAACATTATTCAATTCTAATTCAAACCATGTTAGATTGAGTACATACGTGGATCTCATTCCAGGAAAATAGTCTTGAGAATTGTTATATTCAAATTCATAGCCATTAGAAACAGCATCACTCAAACATAATTTACTATATGTTAAATTGACTATATGCATCTTATTTCTCCATTGCTTCACATTGCAAATCGTATCTTCTCATAAACTTTGACATATTCTTTCTTCATTTTCTCATCATCATTAATTACACTTCTTCAACTTTCTTTTTAATATATTCATTTCTCATCTTATTTATTGTTATGTGTTGAAACATTTGTCTTATCATTCTCTTATCCATTTTCTAAATTAATCTAACAGTTTAAATTTATATAATCATATGAGTATTTTTGTATTTCATGCTTCGATAGTATTCTATGCTTTTGGGATGAAATTTTAAAGTCAATCTACATAAAAAGAAATTAAATAGTAGTGGAATTTTAATTTAAGGATTATCACCCAAGGGCCTTCCATCTAGAGAATAAATTCAATAGATAGTACATATTACATAGAAGTACACGTAGTATGTAACTACCAACTAAATTCAAATCTATGGATTGATAGTGGATGGTTACATAAAAATCCACTACCCATGTTGTGATATATTTAAATATAATTGATAACTACACATCATGTATACTTACATATGGTATGTGTTATTTATTAAATCTTTTTCTTCCACCTATCATAATCAAAAGGTTTAAGTTTGTAACTTGATATGCACTTATATATATTGAAGGGAAAAATAAAGATTTAGTCCTCAACATTTGATTGTCTTTTCATTTGCATTCATGTCCTTTTTCCCTAATATCTTACTTGAGTCTTTTTAATTTAAAAGTTAATAAAATTATTGGATGTATTTGTTGAAGATGATAAAAGAAAAGTGCCACATTAGTTAAAAAATTGGATGCAAATGATTTTATAATATAATGGGTTGTAAAATTAAATTGACCTTAACCATTTTAACGTAAACAAGTCATCAAGAAAAAGGCAAATTTTCTAAAGTATGCTAGTACTCTTCTACGGCACTTAGACTGAGCCCATCACTACTCCAACAACTGGTTTTAAAGCCTTAAAAGGCTTAACGGTCTTAAGGTTAATGATTCATGTTATCATGTTATTTCTTATTTCCGTATCTAAACAAGTTCGTGTCTGAAAAATCTAAACCTATGATACAACTCATTTATTAATCATATATGAGAACCTAAACTTGTGATCTAGCGTGTCTTGTACTCGAATTGAACTTGCTTATAATAGAAATAATAATTTATACTATCATATTATATCTTATTTGTCTTAAATTTGATATTATTTATCAATTAAAAAGTGATAACAAAATCTATAAAATATTTATTGATAAAAAAGAAAAAAACGATAATAGTGTTTAAATTTTATGAAGACAAACAACATAATATTTTTATACTTAATAAAAAATTACAACCCAAATAAAATTTTATTATAAAGAAAAATTTTACCAATTATAGAAAATTTGAAAATTTAAGTTATATAACATCACTAAATTAAGTAGTGAAACCATTGATTAAATAGATATTAATATTATTATTGGTGTTAGTTTTCAAATTTATCACATTGTTTCTCAAATTTTTAAGGGAGATAATTAAAAAATCTACACATAAATCGTTAATTTTTTACGTATTTAAACTACAATGCAGCAAAAACAGTATATAATATTACTAAATTTATATTACATACCATCATTAAATTAATTAGAATTATGGTTTAAATAGGTATTAATAGTACTAACGGTGTTAATTATGAAATTTATTTTATGATCTATAAGATTTTCAAGGGAGATAGCAAAAAAAATCTACATGAGTTCATAATTTTTTACTCATTTAAACTATAATACAGTAAAAAAAATATAAATAAAAATACCCTTTACCTTTAATTGAGAAATTTGACTTAGAAAACAATGATTTGTACAACAAAATATATATCTAGAAGAATATGTAACATGTCTCTATCTCGTGTCTAGACCTAGAAATCTAATCTACTTTGGACATGAATTTAACCGTATTTAAATAAGCTTGACCCATCTATATTTGGTATTGAATTTTTCCATATACTAATCCATTTAAATCATGTTATATTATATCCAAGTCTATTGCGTTTAGGTCCCAAATTACTAACCTTAAAAAGCCTAATAATAAAAATTCAAGTCTAAGTAAATGTAACTTACCCCCCACCATACACTCGGAAAAAAAAAAGAAAAAAAAAAAAGAGGCTTATGTTTTGGCGAAATAAGAAAAAGAACTACATAAAGAATAAAAGATATTGAAAGCCTAAGGCCTTAACATAAGTCAAAGCATTTGATAACAAGTGACAACTAGGCCAAATTAGTTGGACTTGAGAAGTGTTGAAGATAATAAAAGAAAGTCTTACATTGGTTAAAACATGGGAAGAGATGATTTTATAATGTGATGGACTGTGAAGTTAAATTAGCTTAGACTATTTTAATTTATACATGAAAATAGCTCATATTTTAAAATAAGTCGTACACTTTCATGGCACTTGAATTGAGCCTACCATACCTCCTATAATATTTAATTGAACTAATACATTGAAAATTTATAAAACCTAAGGAGTAGCCATGGTAAATGCCCTTGCATTAGATGAATAGGCCACCCTAAAACATGTAATGGGTTATGATTAATACTAGAGATCCACCACCCTCAAAACAAAAAAAATAAGGTCTAACTATTTCCATTTACCCGTAATTGGGTTACAAAACTCAATTAGAAAAAAAAAATGAAACTTTTATTGAATTACAGTTTTGTTATTTTATTTTCTCAAGGCAATGGTACACCTTAGGTGAGTTGTTTAGACCATTATATTTGATACATGCCAATGTTTGATAAAATTTTTAAGGGAAAAGGGCAAAAAAAAACCCTAATATTTACTTATATATATAAATCAAATATTAATTTTTCATTTAATCTATTTTAATTCTCAATATTTTAACAAATTAACAAAAAAAGTCTCTTCATTAATTTTTTCATTATGTCTAAATATGTCGGAGACTAAAATTGACTAAATGAAAATATTAAAGAATAATTTGTATGTACAGATAAACATTAGAAACTTTTTTCATATTTATATGAACCAATTATATATTAACACATGTCCATAGTAACAAAAAATTTAATAGAGTTTAACAGTATAACTTATTTGATATAACTTGAAAAAGTTGAGAATTAAAATAAATTAAATGAAATGTTAAGAATTAATTCATAATAAAGTGAAACATGAGAGATTTTTTTATACTTTTTCCAATTTTTAAGATAGTTCTTAAAGGACTTGTTGTCTTTATTTTCAAAATGTTGATGATTTAAATAGATAAACAATCTAACATGGAGAACTAACTTTATAACTTTTATATATTTAAATGGAATAATCAAATATGAAAGAAATGATAGTTATGGATTTGAATTGTAGGCCAGATGCTTCAATGTTATATTAAGTTTATGTTATTTCAATAGCCAACTTATCTCAAAATTTAATTTTAAAAAATATAAATTATAAATACACCATTTTATATCCGTTTCAAGTCTTGTAACCATCTTCCATTGAGATGCTTGGACTTTGAAAAATTTTTTGGTTTTCACGAAACATAAAAGGACTTGAAAAGCAGAGTCCAACAATAACATTGACAGGTAGATGGTCTCATCAAGTTCAACCCATTTTGGACTCGTCTAAGTTTAATGAACATTGGGGAGATTAGATAGCTCAGCTTTTTCCTAAGCCTAGTTCTTGGGTACATAGTGACCCACCTAGCCCAATCAAATTGGGTCATGTATCAGTCGCCTGTTTTTATCAAATTGACAAATTCTACAACTCTCTTCAGGTTCCGCACCTTTGAAGGCTTAGAGGATTGAAAAATATCAAGAAATTCAAACTTTGGAATGCAGATATTCCAAAACTATTTTTCGTGTGCAAATGAATAAATGCGTCATGCTGCATTTGATCATAATTAATGTCATAATGGATTGGTGAAATCAATGAAATTATGAGAGATCCAAAACTTGTCGTAATAGTGTAATTGGATAAGATAATGTAGGTCCATTTCTCCCATTCTATATGGAGGATGTCATATTCCCTTTAATTTGTTATCTAATTGCAGCATAATCTAGGCATGGATGCATATGATGTTTTCTAAGTGAAGAATTGTTTAAATTCATATAGAAATAGTTTTAATCAATAAAAACATAATAGTATTCTTTAATATTTTCATTAAAGCATCTTCATTTTAAACATATTGGACAATTTTCCCAATATATTGCATGATAACTGTTTTTAGCCGTAGCTAAAAATATTTAAAGTAGGAATTATTATTTATAAATAGTATATAGATAAGAGCAAATAACATGCAAATATGGAAGTAAACAGCCATAAATACTATTTTAAGGGTGGTAAATAAGTCGTATTCATGTATAAGTGAGTTAAACGGATTAACCCGATCGAGCGTACTTTGGCTTACAAGTTAAATAGGTTGAGCTTATTTGGTCATTAGAAATATACAAATCGGTTAAACGGATCAATCCGATCGAGCCTATTTTAGCCTGCAAGTTAAATAGGCTGAGCTTATTTGGTCCACTTTTTAAACAAGTAAAAAATCTCAGTTCTAACTATTTTAAAAATTAGGTTAAACAAGACAGCTTGTAAGTTAAAGCCATAAATGAGTTAAGCGGGCTGACCCAAACCGGCCTACTTCAATCTAGATCGACTTATTTTGGTTTGCGGCTTAAATAGGTCGAGCTCATTTGATCTGTTTTTAAATAAAATAAAAAAATATTGACTTAAACTCGTTTTAAAAATGGGTTGAACGAGTTAGTCCATAGGTTAAAAGCCCATTTGCATACCTCCTAAGATCTTAACAAGATTGATAAAAACCAAAATTAAGAAAAATCTCACTAAATTTATTTTAAAAGAAATAGCATAGGTTTGAATGAAATATTATAACCCAAAGCCTATATAAAGGCTAAATAAAAACCTAAATAACAAAATTGAAATAAAAAATATAAACTAATTATAACAAATACCAACAATTGAAAAATGAAAGCAAATAAACGAAAATAAAATAACATAATAAAGAAATAAGGGAGTGGTCGACTTGAGCTTAAAGATAGGTCGATCTAAAATGGTCATGGATCGGATGATCTCGGGTCTTCCTAAGACCGATTGACCCAATTGACTTTGGGTCCTTCGTTCATTTTCTTAAGCCGGCTCTCGAATATCGAACTCTTCCACTTATGGTTGTCGACCCGTAGTTAATCTTTTTGAATTGCATTTCTAAATAATCATAATTCTATAACTTAACAAAAGAAAAACTTGCTAGAGTGGTTTACGGGAAGGTGAAACACTCTTTATAAAAAAGAATAAGGGATGTCCTCTGTTTGTATAATTTTTTTATATTAGTATCTTTTATTTATGACAATGGTTTTATTTTATTTACTTCATTATTACTTTCTTTTATTATCTTTTAAATATGGTGTAATGGTGTATTACTAGTTTTTTTTAATCTGATAACTTTTATTTCAATTTATGCATTTATTTAATGTTTTCTTGGGGTATTTCAAAAGATTATCTCAATGGAAGCATTTTTATTAGAAACGAACTTTCCAGATCCAATAGAAATTTCATGTGCTGATGGAAACTCATCAATTGCCGATTCACTTCACGGAATAAAGAATCATGATACAATGGGAACAGTATATATAAGTAATAGGCTTTATTCAATTTAGACAATAAATATATATATATAAAATAAATAAGGAATGGAATCAAAATTACAAAACTACCTATATTTTAAGATAATCATTATCTTACTTCAAACCCACTCGCCAAAAGCTCTCATGTGCATCTATGTAGGCACATCATGGAAAACCCTCACCACTCTTTCCTCTCTCTCTCTCCTATTATATTTACGTGAGAAAGAGAGAGAGAATTGAATCCTAAGCCCAATACTTGTTTTCCTGATTATATTCAACTTTTCATATTAATCTCTTTTTTAAATTATAGGGTATAAGCACTTTAATATCATAGCTTAAACGCCATTGCTTAAAAATATTCACTTAGATAGACAAGTAAATAAAGAGAGAATTATAAGAAAAATTAGGCCTAAATAGGGATGGATGCGAGATTAAAAAGCAGGGGAGGCAATATAAATATCATCAAAATCCCTACCATGTTATTATAGGCAATGCCATAGTATATACTTCAACTTTGCTGCTTTTTGTAATTATATACCTAAAATTTTAACTTGTCTAATTATATACTCAATTAAAAATTTAGTTATCATAGTCTACATCTTAATTAGTTCTAATTTATAGTGTAAATATAGTCGGCACAATTTATCAAAAGGATGGTTGCCCATGGCCTTAGGTGGTTCATGCAACACTCATAGGGTTGTAGATGTCTGTAGATGACTATAGACAACTATTAGTTAGATATGACCTATAATTTTAAAGTGGATCTCGACTTGTAGTCTCACAGGTAGTAGCTAACGACCACCTATAGAAGGTTGGACAAGCCCTTTAAGGCTGTGAGTAGTCATCCCATTGGCTAATTGTCACGCCATAAATAAGAAGAGTCATAATAGTCTCGCTATGTAAACTAATTTAAGATAGAATATGACCTCACAGCTGCTATCGTAGACACAGTTTACACAAGACGCACAACTTAACTAGCTTGAAATGTCTGTTCTGACACCTGTTAATAACCAAACCTGTAGTAGAGCTTTTACAAGATACTTGTTCTATACAACCTGCTGTTTAGTACCACAAAAGTATTTAAACAAACATTTCACGTCCAAAGGTAAAGTTTACAATCAGAGTTTATTAAAAACCACAGGTTTTGTAGTCCATATACAATAAGTTAGAAAACTAGTTGGCTCCCGGAGAATTCCCAATTAGTTTTCCTCAAAACTTAAAGACAAAGTCAAGAGCTTAGGTTCAGTTAATTCCTCGATCCTCACTTTCCCACACAGCAGCACACTAACCTGAAAACAGTGGTACCTGAACATCTTGTCTTTACTCAACACCTGCAAAAGAGTTTGTAGGGATGTGAGCACAACTAGCTCAATAAGTGGGACGAAGTCAGAAGAGTACTGTACAATCACAAATAAGGTTAATAATCATGATGAAATACAATGCAATCACTCAAATGAAAACATCGCACAATGTTATCCGGTTCACTGTAAGGTTAGAGAAATTATATCCGCTCCAACCCGGATTGAGGAGTTTCATCGCGACTCAAGTCAGACCAAACCCGAGCTTGTGCAATGGAGAATACCCTCCTCCTATGACCGCCTTCAAACCACGGCCCCTAACCTTGCTACGACCTCCTTACCTGTCACTTAGTTCGACTAAGGATGGAGAAAGGACCATTTCAACTATCCTCATCGAAAAAAGTCGGTATTTGGCCTAACACTCTTAATTGTTTCTCCTAACGGGTGATTATGCATGTCCAATTACATTTTAGTCGAATAACTGTTAGTGTTAATCAAGGGTGACCAACAAGTTCACACAATATAGAATCCATGCAAATATGCAGAACAGCACACCAAGGAGTTGAACTCCTATCACAACCGAGTATCATTCAGACACATAGCATACGCATAATCATCTAATTACAAACACAACCAGAAGTACTCTTGGGTCCCCGAATACTTTAAATAGTACCTAAACAAGTGGTGAAGCCACAATCCCAACTTACTTGTTTAGACGTTCGTTATTGCTGACTTGAATTGTCAACCGCCTTTGTATTGGAAGGTCCTAATTACACAAAAGATCCAAATTCAGTTTTCGTAATAATTACAAAACATTAGGGTTTAATCTAAAATGGTTATATATATATATATATTATTTCCATAATATGCAGTCTAGTTATTACTATATATCGAATTAAATTATTAATTATTGATACTGTATATCATATATACTATTATGTATTATATATCGTTTTGATCATATCGAAACGTACTTTTTATTTATTAATTCACGTTTTGATTCCGATAAGGTTACCGAAATGTGTATATTCTTGAATATGATATAATTATAGGCTAAATTACTTAAGGTTATCCGATTTCAATAAAAATAGTGTCATTGAGTTCGTATAGATCTAACGACATGTTTTACGAGTCCTGTTTCTAGAGATGGCTTTTAACAAATAGTTTGAGTTTTTAATACAATTATACATAATTATATAAAAATTATCGTATTATACGTAATTTACAGATTTAAATTATATTTTATCTAATTTGTCCTTATATTGTAACAATATAAGTATTATTCAATTCTAATACACCTAAAGTGTATCCCGATCAGAAAATATTAATAAATATAATAAAAATCTCCATTTAATCCAATCTGATCAGCAATCCTATATATAGTTTTTATTTAACTATTTAATTCATTTTAGCCTATTAACATTACAAATACATCCCGACTTGTAATTTAAGTTATTTTACTTAATAAATTTGTAATAAATAGTTCGGGTTACCAAATAATTCCCCGAAAATTTCTATAGACTTCTAAAAATATAGAGAATTCATTTATCACTTGGTTTCAAGTTTCCAACCTATTGCCTATATTTTCATATTAACGATTTTACCTCTAAATTATGATAAATTATCCAATTATAATTCTCTTAGCACCAAATTAATTTCAATTTGACTCAATACTATTACTATTTATTATAGATTAGTACATGTCCATTTCATCAATTAATTTCATAATTTCCTATTAAATTCATAATTTCAGCCTATTTTCGAGCTAATTTCAAGCATAAAAATTCAATAAATATTAAAATTATTCAAATCAAAATTTGAGCTACATAGCAATTACCTATATATCATGCACATCTTACACAAAAATTTTTAGCTAGAAACAACATTATTTAATACATTTATTTTATAATTATACATTCGGGTGAACAATAGATTTCTTAATAAAGTATATTAAATATTACGAATTTTTCAAAAATAAAAATATTACATGAAAGCATGTTTAAAATAACATAAGTACAATTTTTTTCATAATTTTCTGGGTGGATTTACTAATTTTTAAAAATTTTTGAAAAACAGGGCAAGAATTTGATCTTGCCGTTCTTGGGTGCTCCGGTGGTCAGCGGCAGTTGGGTGATTGTCGGATGATCTGCGCGGTGGGTGGACAGTATAGGGTTGGCTGGGTTTCACAGCAAAACCACTCTAGGTTATGGTTCTTCATTTTCACGAAATTTCCTCTGTTTTTTTCTAAATTTCTTTTTATTTTCTACGATTTTTTTCTAATTTTCTTTTGTTTTTGGTTCCAAAAGATGTAAAGTGATTTGCTCAATAGATTTATAGTTGTTTAGGTCGGTTCCTTTTTTTATTTTTATTTATTTATTTTCTTGCTTTTTCCTTCATTAATTGCAAGTAGGAGGTGGCATTGGCTTGTAAATTCACCTTTTGATTCAGCAATTGTCCAGCTTTGATGTTTTCCAGCAATTTCCAGGCGTGAATCAACAATTGGAAAGCTTTTGGATAATATTTTGCAATTTTTTTAGGCATTTTGAGTATATTTTATTAATACTTAATTATTTACTTAACATACAAGTATATATTCCTTGTGAATATCACGTATAATATATAACTATACTCATATAATTAAGTTTCTAGCATATCTTTTATTTTTAGGATATGTTCTAAAGTTAATTTCATGAATTCAACACAATAAATATATAATTACATAATTTAGGGTTAATTTACGGGTATAATTATTATTTATATTGGGTATACTCGTAAAATTACGTGTATTTTTATATAGTAAATTATATTATATTATCTCGTTTTATAACTCAATTAACTTATATTTAAGTTTTCGTTGCAATCTAAGTTCGTTTTTAGGAGTTCCAAACATTTTAATGCTATACTAAATATTCCAACTTCTAAGGGCAAAATTGGGATTTGGTTCATTATTACTAAAATCTAACTTTACTGTAATATCTCGACTAACTTTTTTTATTCTAGTCATAAAGTTTGGGCTCAATTAGATAAATTTCCCTAAAAGCCCTAAATCTGAGCTCGGTTATCCTAAACTCAATTTTGGAAGCTTACACTAATCGTATTGAATAGACTAATGATATGAATTGGAATTAATTGAGGTATAGATCGTGATAACTAAATCTTCAATTGGGTGTATAATTAAATAAGTTAAAATTTTAAATGTATAATTGTAAAAAGTAGGAAAGTTAAAGTGTAAATCGTTACATTGATCCTATTATTATTATATAAAGAAAAGTACAACTTTGACAAATAATAAAAAATTATAAGTAAAAATAATATATTGAGTCATAGTATATACTTAATTGGACAAATATATTAAAGTCGCATAGCATTTTTATTTACTAAATGCCTTAATTATAATATATACGTAAATACCTCATTTTCACCCCCTTATAATTTTAATTTTAATTTTTTACTTTTAGGGGTCTTAAGTCAAAAATATAAAAAAAAAAAATTGAAAAATGATAAAAGCATAAATAATGGAAAATTCTTAGAAAAAAATCTATATATTAGGAAAATAGATTTTTAGATAATAAAATGTTTTAGGATCAATGAATTTGGTTTGGCTCATTTTAAGTAGCTTTATTTTAAAGTATCATATAACTTAAGTATAATTTAATTATATTAAATGATAAAGTACAGACCAATGGCTTAACTAGATAAGTACGTAAACATGGCATTTGATTTGGCTTGGGTTCATGGGTTTGAATCTCAGTAGGCATACATATACCTTTTATTTTTTCTTCTATTACGAAAATTGATTGAGCACATAGAATTCAAATCTAATTATAAAATCTAATATAATTATATTTAAATTTAATATGATAAAGATTTATAGAATTCAAATCTGATTTTGATTTTTATCTAATTAGATTTGAATCAATATAAAAGATTGATTTTGAGTCTTATAAATATTAATTGCGCAGCATAAAATAAAACTCAATTACATAACCTAACTACTGACCATTCTCAGCCCTAATAGCGACTTCATGCACCCACTTCATCCATGCACAACAAACAACAACGCCCCGCCTTCTCTAATGATAGGCATAGCTAATAACAATCCACACACATCACTTGTGCAACCCACTACGTTGACGATCACATACAGTAGACCTTTCTCTCTCTCTCTCTCTCTCTCTCTCTATATATATATATATATATATATTATACTTGATTTCCAATTATCGACTTGCCTTACTCATAGTCCACAAACACTCGCACACAAACACTATCACCCAGCACGTTACATAATCTTCATTCACATATAGGCTATTGCATAGTCCATCCCCAATCCTTGACCACACTATCCAATACGTCACACTTTCTCTCATCTACCCTCTCTTCAACATGACTTAACATCGAAACAGTCCTCTCCCTCACACACGATAGCGATAAGCCCAACAAAATCAAACAACTCCAACACAGCACTACAGTGCCACAACACACTGCACGGTCATACGGATGGACATTAGCAACGTCACTAATCAGCCTATCCACTGTACAGCTCTTCATTGATCACTATCCGATCATAACATTAATCTCAGATCCCCTCTCTCGCGTGAACCACAATATGCCCATCCTCTTTGTCAATCTCGATCACCGTCTAGACAATCCATTGCAAAACTCCCTCTCATGGACAACCAGTCCCCCACACCTCATGTACGCCAACACACTTTCCTTCTTGCCACACCATCCTTCATCATCGCCGTACGTCCATGCAACGGTCATTAGCTCGACGTATGCAGAAGCCATTAACCTTCGTTCCTTACACTACTCATAACTGTATGTGACAACCAACATCCATATGCCCATAATAGCTACTGCAACGCAGTTGTGTACTCCATCCCCATCCTCACTTCATACAGTACATAACACATAAGGACAACGATCAGTAACTTACTTCCTCTATCGCAACCACACAACACACCCTACTGTCCACTGCTACAATATGCTATAGCACACTCATCAAGTCTAGTTTTTTTATTAGCTTCGGTCAATTTATTTATTTTGATTTGTTTAGTAGTTATTTTAAAATATGTAAAAGAAAAAATGTTTCTTAGGTTTGGAAATTTTTTGTAGCATTAGTTTTTTTTTTTTTTAATTTCTCATTTAGAAAAAGGAAATACTTTTTAGAAATAAAAAATAAATCGCAAACCTTTCTTTTCAAAACTTGGATGTTTTAGAGAATTTTCCATAAAATAAAGATATTTAAGAGTTAGGACCCTTTAAGAATTTTTCTTAAACAATAATCAAAGAGATTAAATATGTAAACTCGATGAATTTTCAAATTAAAACAAACCAATACACTAAAGTTTTCGAAAAGAATCATGAATGTCCAATCCTTGTTAGCAAGTATGTAGGTATCTCTAAGGTGACGTAAAAATCTGTAAAAATTAGCTTTTATTTTTAAAAATAAAATAAAAACTATAATTTTGAAAAACAAGCTGAATTTTGTAAAATTAACAGTAGTACCAATTAAGGTTTAATAGGAAGCCCCCAAATTTGGAAATCTCTAACTTTTATCAATTTAAAATTAATGATCGGTAGCTAAATTATAATCAATTTATCTAATTGGTGACGATTTTTTTTCCCAACTTTAGTTAGGTGAAGACTTCAAAGGGTTTTTTTTTTAATTAGAAAAAAGAACTAAAGTTTTATATTTTCTCTAGTCGAGGATTAATATTGAATGGGTTAAAGTTTATATTAACTGGAAAGTGGGAAATGAAATTAAAATAAAAACCGATAAATCAGACTTGATAGCTTGGCGACTTCACTAAAGACTTATCAAGAAAGCTAGCCACCAAAATTTACCAAAATTAGAATTATTTTTCCAAAAAAAAAAACTTGAGTCAATTATTCTTTTGTTTTATTTTATTTTGTACTTACATGTTTGTTATAACTCATCTAAGGGGGGTTTTTATTTTTACTTTATTTTTTCACATCATATATGTGTGGTAGATACGATCAGAACCATGTCTTAACACCTTAGGAGGGGGTCATGGTTTAAGCTTTAAATGTTGTAGGATAACCACTTTCTAGGGTTAATCAGGCTATCCTACTTAAGTTTAGATGCGATCACATAACTATTACTTTGACAAACGCAGTGGCTACAAAACTTGAAAACCTTTAAAACCTATCCTAATTATATACATGAACCCCGATCGATGAATGAATAATAATGGGGCATGCTAACCGTAGGTCAATATTATGTTGGAATTCCCATATTATCCATGTAATTTTCCATATATATTAGTTCTTTGCATAAGACTTGTTCATTGTTTCCCTATATTTTATTTTGTAAATTACATCTTTGTAAATATAAAAATTCCTTTTAAATTCTATTTCTATGTAACATCTTTCTTGTAAATTTATTATAATAATGGAATTTCAATATAACTACGACCCTAAACACCCAATATTGCCACATTACTATTTGATCATTGATTCCTTGCATCTATGTGTCTTCATTTTACACTTTTTTCCCTTATCTTTATTCATCTGTAAATAATCATACTCGATAATTACGTCCTAATTTCTAAAAGTTAGGTTAATAAATAATCACATTTTGTTGCCCTATAAAACACTCCATTTCTTTGAAAGCTTGTTCTTAAGTTATCAAAAGTGAAAAGAGAAAAAAAAAAAAAAACGAATCAATCCTGTAAAATAATTTTAGGTAGTTGTCATTTCGCCAAGTACTCTACAAGCTAGGAATATTCATTCTTTCAAATAAACTAATACTTTGTAAATAGCCTTTCCCATTTAGAATAAATAGGATTTAGAAATGATCTTTGGTTCCATTGAATAATAATCGAGTGCAATGTTAGGCTCCATTTTCTTTGTTTCTTTTTGCCATGATCTTTTAGTTTCTTATTCTTTATTCTTTAGAATTCCTCTTTTGTAAATAGACTCTCAATAGTGTTGTTCTATATGTAAATAAATTTTATAGGTTTATATATAGAATCTTAAGAAAGCAATCCCCCATTTATAATTTAATTACTCTATCTTTATAAAATAAAGCCTTATCTCTTTCTCTCTCTCCTTTAGAAAAAGAAGAAGAAGAATAAGAAGAAGAAGAAGAAGTTGGTAACGGTTACAAATCCTTATGAGACTCTAGACAAACACAAACCACATGGCCCATCAAGGTAGTTAAACCAACTCAAAACCCCTAAGCCATCAAGTCTAACTATGAACTAAGTCAAAACACAAAGTCATGAAAAAACATCCCAAGCTTGATTGTTGGTACAAATGAAAAGGGCAATTTATAGTCCCTACCTCTTCAAAAGACATTAATGTTAACCCATTCAACTTTAAAGAATCAGGTCTGAAATTACCCATGGAAGCCAAGGGGCATTAAAGCCTATAAGTTTAAGACAATTTGAGCAAGAACATGAAAGGTACGAAGTATTTGGTTATTGAAATTTCATTTTGAACTTGAATCAAATAAAAGGTACTACTTCATAGCTAAGGCATGTTTCAAGAAATTAGGGAGTAACGTTAATCTCCACCATAGGGCAAATCAATCCCTACCTTAGGAATTATTAACTCATTTTAAAAGGTTTGGAATAAAAAGAGACGAACTAAATCTCATATACTAACCCTTAAACACTTTAAGAGATGAGAGATGAGAGATATCACGATAAGGATATTTTAGACTCATTCTTTAAAGGAGATCCATTTTGAATTTAAAACACAAATCGAAATGAAGTTAGGCATTCAAATCCTAAACACAATTATCCTTTATTAACCCCGTTGAATTAATTTGGAGTGTTTTTAAATGTAAACCCTGTTAAGAATCAACCTATAGTAGGGCAATTCGGAGGTTAGGGTTATTGATTAGGAAATAAGGATAAAACTAGTTTATACTTACCTTAGTAATAACAATTCAAGCATAACTTTTGTTTTAGATAAATTGTTCCCTTTGAAGAAGAGTTAATACTTTTCTAAATATCTTTAGACCATGCATACCTTACCTAAACTCATACACTCAAAATCCATTGATTTAGGGCCTTAATTCATCTAGAGACAAAGACTTAACAAAAGAGATAATTACTTTTGGGAAGAAAAACGCAAGAAATGATGGGGTAAAAAAACAACGAAAGAGAAAAAGGAAGAAAGACTCGAACATTAGGCTTGAAAAAAGCCCTAACCAAAGAAGGCCCAAAGGCCTAAACTACTCTAGAAACACAAGGTTTTATATCACATTCGATTATATTCCCAACCACAAACACAAAACCCCATATTTATTTCAGAATCATACTCCAAATTACAAACACAATACCTTTCTATCCATCTTGAATCACATAAGACCTTCGCATCCACAATATTTCCTTATTTAAAGCTCTTCTAATCTTAAAGAATAATTTATCTAAAATAAAAATTATTTTTGAAACTAAGGCAAGCACACATTTACTTTTTTCCTAAGGGTTCTTGACTTGTATATTCGAGTTAGATAAAAGTATTTCTTTCAAAATATGTCCTCTCATTAATCTCTTTTGGAACCATTTGACCAAAAGCTTGATTTACAATATTGAACCTAAAAATACCTAATTGATGGATCAAAAATGTATCACTTGTAAATTGGATTATAATATTTAGAATAGTAGTCAAGAATAAAATCTAGATCGAGAGTATGTAAGGAAGTCCTCTTCGACTAGATTAATCGTGAGTTACCTTTTCTTTAAGAAATGAATGTTTAAAATCATAAGGCCTCACCAAGAAGCTTAACATCAAGGTTAGAAACTAAAGAAGGATATGAAATGCTCTACATGGTTACTGAGGAAAGGGATGGTTATAGCACTTGTTTCTTAGATAAGAATTTATATCTGTTTACAGACTTTCAAAAAAAAAAAAGAAAAAAATAAGAGGGAAGAGAGACAGAAGAAGAAAAGGAAAAGAGGGAAGGAAAGTAAAGGCATCTCACAAGTTTTTCCATCCATTTTCAAATCTATGTCGACCCAAGTTGCCAAATTTTCAGTTCAGGTCATCTACTTCCAAACCATTCTCTCGATGTAGTTTTTGATGTCCATTAACTCATTTTCAAAATAAAGAGCCTTATCTCTATATCCTTTTTTGTCATAAATGGTTTTCACTAAAGTTCTCATGTGTAAAATTCTCAAGTCGAGAGGTTTTTTGAATTGGTCATGTCCCTTAATTTTACTTCTTCAATTGCCATATAAGGATTTAGCTAGCTTGTGTGGCGCTTACCCTTCTTCCATTCTCTTTAGGATTTTAACCAGCTCGTAAAGCGCTATCCCAATCCACATTTTTTTAAAGGTTATAGCCAACTCATAGAGCGCTGTCTTGATCCATCTTCTTTAGGGTTTTTAGCTAGCTCACAAAGTGCTATCCCGTCTTACTTTTAGGGGTCTGGGTAATTCATAGAGTGTTGTCCCAATTCATACTTCTCTTTTAGGGGTATAGTTAGCTCATTGAGTGTTGTACCAATTCATATTTCTCTTTTAGAGTTTTAGCCATCTCATAGAGCATTGACTTAACTTAATTCTCATTTAAGGCTTTAGCTAACTCAAAGAATACTTTACCCATTCACCTAGGTTAGTTAGCTCATAAGAGTACCACTAAGTTCTCATTTAGGGCTTTAGTTAGCTCAAGAAACACTTTACTCAGTTGCCTATGTCAATTGGCTCAAAGGAACACGGCTAAGTTTTATGTTGACTTTTCAATTAAGATTACTAGTCCCTTAAAGACGTTCCTGCCTAAGTTAATCGACTCAGAACGGTACAACTAAGTCCTAGTTTAGGGTATTAGCTAGCTCAATGAGTGCTTTACTTAATTGTCGAGGTTAGTCAACTCATAAGAGCACTACTAGATTATCATTTAGGTTTTTAGCCAATTCAAGGAGCATTTTACTCATTCACCTAGGTTAGTCAGCTTAGAAGAGCATGACTAGGTTTTCATTTAGGTTTTTAGCTAGTTCAAGGAGCACTTTACCCATTCACTTAGGTTAGTCAGCTTAGAAGAGTACAACTAAGTTTTTATTTAAGGTCATAACCAGCTCAAGGAGTACTTCTCCTATTTGCTTAGGTTAGTTAACTTAGAAGAGCACGGTTAGGTCCTCATTTAGGGCTTTAGTTAATTCAAGGAGCACTTTACCTATTCACTTAGGTTAGTTAGCTTAAAACAGCACGACCAGGTTTTCATTTAGGGTTTTAGCTAGCTCAAAGAGCACTTTTCCCATTCACCTAGGTTAGTCAGGTTGGAAAGGCATGACCAAATTCTTATTTAAGGTCTTAGCCAACTTAAGAAGCAATTTACCCAATTATTAAGGTCAATTAACTTAGAAGAGCACTATCGAATTATCATTTATGGTTTCAGCCAGCTCAAAAGCACTTTTCCCATTCACCTAGGTTAGTCAGCTCAAAATAGCATGACTGGATTTTCATTTAGGGTCTTAGCTAACTTAAGGAGCACATTACCCATTCACCTAGGTTAATTAGCTCAGAGGAGCATGACCAAGTATTCATTTAGGGTATTAGCCAGCTCATGGAGTGCTTTTCCCATTTTCATAAGTTAGCCAACTCATAGGGTACTACCCTCCATTTAGTATCTTTTAGGGTTTTAGTTAACTTAGAGGAATACGAATAGGTTTTCATTTAGGGTTTTAGTTAGCTCAAGGAGCGCTTTGCCCATTTACATAGGTTAGCTAACTCATAGGGTGCTACCTTTTTTTTAATATCTTTTAGGATCTTAGTTAGCTCTTGGAGTGCTTTGCTCATTTACATAGGTTAGCCAATTCATAGGGTGCTACTCTCCGATTAATATCTTTTGGGGTTTTAGCTAGTTCAAAGAGTACTCTACTCATTCATTTAGGATAGCCAACTCATAGGTTGCCACCGTTTTTTAAATACTTTTAAGGTCCTTGCTAGCCTATAGGGGTATTACCTTTACCACTTTTCTTTTCAAGTTTTTTGTCACCAAATCCCAATGGTCCAAGCCTAGGATAGTTAGTTAGTCATAGCGCTTCTTAGGACAAAGTTATCCCTAAGGCAAAAATGATGTCTCTTTTATTTTTATAACAAAGTTTACTTAACTTCACAGTAAAGAGAGGTAGCTATAAATACTTCATTTTCACCCCCTTATAGTTCTAATTTTTATTTTTTATTTTTAGGGATCCTAATTCAAAAATATAAAAAATGAAAAATGATAAAAACACAAATAATGGAAAATTCTTAGGAAAAAAAAAAAGAATTTTTATGAAAATAGATTTTAGATAATAAAATGTTTTAAGGTCAATGGATTTGGTCTAATTTATTTTAAGTCACTTTATTTTAAAAGGTCATATAGCTTAAATATATTAAATGACAAAACATAGGCTAACGGCTTAATGGATAAGTACTTGAATATGGTATTAGATTTAGCTTGAAGTCATGAGCTCAAATCTTATTATCACATTAGATTTGGATCGATATAAAAAATTTAGTTTTGAGTCTTATAAATATAATCGTACGGTATAAAATAAAATTTAATTACATGCTAGACCCAATTGCTTGACCATTCTTAGCCCCAATAGCAACTTCATCTACGCATAACAAACAACAATGCCCTACCTTCTCTGGTAACAAGCATAGCCAACAATAATCTACACACATCACTTGTACAACCCATTATGCTGACAATCATGTATAGCAGACCTCTCCTGCCAGATCATCCTTGATTGCTAACTATCAACTCACTCCACTTACAGTCCATAAACACTCAAGCATGAACATTGTCGCCCAGTATGTCGCTTAATCTTCATTTACACATAGGTCGTTGCACAGTCCATCCCCAATCCTTGACCACACTATCCAATACATCAAACTTTCGTACATCTACACTCTCTTTGTCCATGCCATCTGTTGACCATTCTTAACTCACACAACACAACAAACTAAGCCAACCATTCAATAAGACTCAACCCCAAAACAATCCTTTCCTTCAGCATCCATATGCCAAAACTAAGCCTTTGTTCCTTTCATGAGCACAACTGCATACAACAACCAACATCCATACACCTACAGCAACTACTGTAACCCAATCACGCACTCCATCCCCACCCTTACTTCACACAGTGTGACATACATAGGGACAATGATCAGCAACTTACTTCCTCTAACACGATTGCATAACACACCCCACTGTCTAATGTTGCAATTTGCTACAATACGCTCATCAAGTCT
Organism: Lumnitzera racemosa; assembly: GCA_024138005.1. Classification (NCBI taxonomy): domain Eukaryota; kingdom Viridiplantae; phylum Streptophyta; class Magnoliopsida; order Myrtales; family Combretaceae; genus Lumnitzera; species Lumnitzera racemosa. Next base: position 84,326,441 of record JAMXBC010000012.1, read on the forward strand.
AGTTTTTTTAACTTTGGTCAATTTATTTATTTTTATTTATTTATTTTGATTTGTTTAGTAGTTATTTTAAAATACCTAAAAGAAAAAATGTATCCTTAGCTTTAGAAATTTTTTTAAGCATTAAGTTTTTTTAGAATTTCTCATGTAGAAAAAATTACTTTTTAGGAATAAAAAATAAATAACAAACCTTTCTTTCAAAACTAGGATGTTTCAAAGAATTTTCTATAGAATAAAAATACTCAAGAATTAAGACCCTTTAGGAATTTTTCATAAACAATAATCAAGGAAATTAAACACGTAAATTCAGTAAATTTTCAAATTAAAACAAACTAACATAATAAAGTTTTTGAAAAAAATTATGAATGTCTGATTCTAACTAATGAGTACGTAAGTACCTTCAAGACAACGTAAAAATCTATAAAAACTTTGGTTTATTTTATTTTATTTTTTAAAATAGAAAGGGATAATTTTGAAAAATAAGCCTAATTTAAAAAAATTGATAGTAGTATCCATTAGGATTTAATAGGTAGCCTCCGAATTCAAAAATCTTTAGCTTTTGTCAATTTAAAATCAAAGACTGTTTGCTAAATTGCAGTTAATTTGCCTAATTGATTACGATTTTTTTTTCGATTTCGGTCGGGTGGCGACTTGAAAAGTTTTTTTTTTAATTAGAATAAAGAATTGAATTTTTTATTTTCCATAGTTGATGATTAATATTAAATAGGGTTTAGTATTAATTAGAAAGTGAGAAATAAAACTAAAATAAAAAACCAAAAAACCAGGCTTGACAATATATAATGTAATGCATAACACATACTATCAATTATATACTATAGGTGCTATATCTTGCAAATTATATATAATATATGGTATGCAGAATAAATAGAACTTTATATAATTTATAAGATAATTTATAGTATATAAAATATAATTGATATCTAGAAGGTATTTTGTATGAGTGATATGTCATTTGATTATGCTAATTACAGAATATTTACATGTAGTATTTATAATCATTGGTATATGAAATAATATGAGAAAACAATCACGGAAAACTACATTAAAGAAAACTTATGAAGAAAATAAGATAAACAAAAGAAGAGAAAAGAACACACGATAATGGTATTTATATGAGTGTTATGAATAGAAATTATACGATTAAGAAATTTAAAAAATTTTAAATTTTAATTGAAGTAGAAAACTAAATTAAAGAAAACTTATGAAGAAAATAAGATAAAGAAAAAATGAGAGTAAAACACAATATAATGGTATTTATACGAGTAGTATGAACATAAATTATACAATTAAGATATTTTAAAGCTCTAAATTTTAATAGAAGATTCATTTCTTTATTTAGTTTGAGAATAATATGTTATAAGATGGATAAACAAGGGAAATAAATTAACAGGTATCATAAATTTAGGGGAAAAAAAATAAAAACTAAATCATCAGCAAAGGTAGCAGCTTGAATAGTGGCGTTGGAAGAATACCTGACACCAACGTGGCTTATGAATTTGAAAAAGAAATCAACAGCATTAAATCCATTTGAGATAATAAATGACCATCTTTAATGCAAGCATCCACGTTGCTTCATACAGGGTTACTCGTATAATTTGTTAATTAGAATGCATTGGGCTTGTGCATGGGCTCTTAAAACTAGGCGTTTTTCCTTTGGGTTGGGGGCCCAGGGACCCTATGCACCCCTAGGGCCTACCCTTGGGCCTAGATGTATAAAGGTTGAACCTTTAGCTTACATCCTCTCTACTCTCTACTCTCTCTACTAGTACTGAGAGCTCAACCACAAGAGATTTCTTTCTTTTCAAAATCAAGTACAAGTAAGCTTTGTAAGAGACCACTGTAAATGCACCCAACAAAAGCTATAGTTCATGAGTCGTCCTAGATTCTCCTAAATTTTCCTTAGTCTAACTTTTGAACCAATTCTTCTAGAACTCATTTACTCTTGAAATTAGAACTAGTTTCAATTAGTAATTATAAAACAAAACTTACTACAGCAATCTCTCAAACACTTGAGAAACATGATTTGAAAAGATTAAATACAAACATCAACAATCAAAGTTTACTTAAAGCTTCACTACTAAATATCTCAAAGGTCTTAGATCTCTCAATCACAATTTACTAGCAAATTTCAATCACACATGTTACTCATTTTCCCCAACTTCATCTTCATTATATAAAGGTTGAGCATTGTCCGAACATGGAAAAATCCACTCATACTTCAATGGTAAAGATGATTCTTCATAACATTTAGAAAATATGATTTTTAAAGAATATAGCTAAATAAAATGTTGTAAGGGGTTATTTTGATAGCTAGATTTTTTAATCAAACTTAAATTAATGTCATAGACCAATATTTTGGGCTAGTGATAGGCTTGGAAAATCGATTCGTTTAGGGATGTTTTAGAGAGATCTAGCCTAGTGAACTTACAATGAGGATCACTGAAATGGATTTTTAGCTCTGGGCCTTACTTGTTTATCTCGCCACAAAAAGTAAGCGGTCCTTTTAGGCTTGTTTGGGTTTTTTTTTAGGCTTCATTTGATTTTATTAGACCTTGAGGAGACTTAGTTGATATTTAGGATTACTTATAATAATAATGGGCTTTGTTTAGCTGACATAAGCCATAAGCATACTTGAGCTCATATCTTAGCCTGTGAAAGCTAAGAGAGAGGATAAGCTTTAATAATGGAACTTAATCTCAACCGTCTATCTTGAAGCTATCCGATAAATAAGATTAACTTCTACACTCTATAAATAGGATATTTCTCTTTTGATTTGATTCATTCAAAATATTATCATGATTGATACAAACACTTTCTATTAGAATCATTCCAAAGAATATCAAACAAGAAATTCAATCAAGAACAATCAAGAATATTTAGTTTGATCCACCATCACATATGCGCATTCGAGATACCAAGTTTGCTTATTTTTTCTTCTTACGCCTTTTCCTAAAGACATCTTTATACGTGTCATCAACTCAAGATGTCTCTTAAGTCGATTGGTACACTTATTGCAAATAATTGACTAGCGACAACAACCCCACCATACAAATGTTTATAGATAAGTTTTCAACTTATGATTATCATATAGATTTCAAATTATATAAGATAGTGATAAGATGAGAATTTCAAGTCATTTGAATGTAAAGAAATAGAGGTTTGGGATCATTAGTGAGGTACATGGGCCACTACATGGTCATGTATTAGGTGTATTGTTGTGCACGTGAGTATGGAAGAAGACTTGAGAGATGATGACAAGCATTTCTAAGCTATGTATCATATATGGCATTATAAAGAGATATTGACCAAAAACATGCTTGTATTTCTTTGCCATGTACTATGAATTGTTACAATTCTTTACTTCCTCTAATATTTTAAGTGAATGAGTGCAATATTTCAAGCTCAAGTGTTGTGTTATCTCATTATGAACACTTAAAATGAGTTTGTACCAAATAAAACTCAATCCAATGATCTGAAGTAATTGTTTTTCAATAGTCATGTCCTTAGGCGAGGTTGTAACCTTAGAAATTAAAGACTAGATGTTTGAATATATATTGTTATCTTTTAGACATTATTGGATGAACTTTTGCATTTATTCTCTAATTTCATCTTTCAAAACATCTCATCATAAATAAAATAAATCTTCTAAAGTTCGACAAACTTATGTGGTCATCATGTACAAAAGATTACTAATTTTGTTCTCGATATACACTTACTTGTATCTATCGAGCTTGAATTTTTGGTTTTTTTCATTTAATTTGATTTCCTACTTTCTGATTAATACTAATGTATTTAATATTAATATTTGACTAAAGAAATTAGAAAATTCCGGTTTTTTTATTTAGAAAAATTTTGGAGTCACCATTTGACTAAAGTTGAAAAAAAAGAGAAGAAACCGTAATCAGTTGGGTGAATTAATTACGATTTGGCTACCGATTTTCGATTTCGATTTTATACGAATCTAAGGATTTCGAATCTAAGGGCTAACCTATTAAACCCTAACGAGTACAACTGTTTATTTACCGAAAATAGGATTATTTTTCTAATTATCCTTTTAATGTTTTCAAGAAAAGAAAAAAAATAAACCAAAAAGAAAAAATAACTTAAGTTTTTACATATTTTATCAATCCAATTTCAAAATCTTTGTGGTCACCATGTGTTGACTTATTTTAATTTTGAAAACCAGCTAAGTTTATATTTATTTGTCAATTTATTATTTTTTTAAAAAAAAAACCGAAAAAATATAATTTTTCTGAATTAAAGAAAACTATAACTAACTCATTTTGAAAACCCCCCTTTTTTATTATTTTTTAAAACCATTATGTATTAAAAATATCTTTTCTAAACCCTAATTATAAGATGCGTTAAAGATACAGTTAGATACGAATATTTTCCGTATCTCAATATGTATATTTCTAAATCTAAACCGTGAGATACGTATCTTGATTGCAAGATATGTATCTCAATTCGTATCTCCACCAAATCTCAATTATAACATACGCTGAAGATATGTTTATTTAAAAAAAAATGATTTTTCTAACAACTCAATTGAATTAAATTTCATTGGAATTATCTAAAAGCTTGCACTTAAAAGAAAGTAAATTAATAAAATCAAAGTGAACTAATTAATAAAATAAAATAAGATAAAAAAAATAAACTAATTTTTACTACATGAATCGAATTGTGTATGATTGTTGGGTTATTTCTGTCATTTTATCGCGCTTGTGTTTATGGATCGTGGAAATTGGGGCGTGGATGTGTTCTAGATTTTTGGCTGCTGTTGGACTTTGAATTAGATTTCGGATTGGATTGCCATTGGGCTTCGGGCGTTGGTTAAATGCTGGAGTTGGACTTCGGATCTGGCGTGCGTGTGTTGATGTGTGAGGGACGGGCATCGGCATGAATGCGTCAGGTGGTGGAGATGTGATTTACTATCGTCAAGGGGTCTTGCGGTCGGCGGTGAGGGCTTCAAGCATTCAGGCGTGGAGACGTATAGATTGCTGCTTGGTTTTGCGTGGCTTCGTCGGCGTGAAGGACTTACGAGGGGACTTCGATGGCATGGATGTGGCTTTCGTTTGAGAATTGGATGCTTTCAACTTCGGAATTGAATTGATTTGGATGTCAACTTTTAGATTTCGGAATTGGATTGATTTAGATGTCAGCTTTTAGATTTCAGAAATCAACTTTCGTAATTGGATGTCAGCTTTCGGAAATCAGCTTTCATAATTGGATGTTGGAGTTTGGATATTGAGTGGAAAGTTGGAATAAAAAAATCCCTCCACATCATCGCTGAATTCTTATTTCTATTAAAACTAAATTTTTTATATCTTTTAATTATAGAGTTGATTTTTAATAAATAAAAGATACGATCAAAATTTTACCTAACTTCTAGAAATTCTATTTGAGCTTTCTATTTACCAAAATTTGATTTAGTTAAAAAGTCCATTTAATAAATTATAAATTTAATCTAGCTTAATATAATTTAGATAAAAATCTATTTTATATTAGATCGGACTAAAATTATTTTAGTAAAACCTAATTCTTAAATGATTTAATAATTTATTAAATTAATCACATACCGTTATTTGATTTGATCTTAAACGATCCGATATGACTCGATATGATACGATATTACTTTATACAGTATGATGCAACTCTTTATGATATGATTCGACTTGATTGATACAATGCGATATGATTCGACTTGATTGATACAACACGACTCAATCTTTTTTATTTTTTTATTTTTTCTTTTAATTTTCGTTTTTTTAATTATTTTCATTTTTTATTTTTTGTATATTTTCCTTATTTTTGATTTAGGACCCTATTTAAAATAAAAAAAAAAAAACTATAACTATTCGGGATAAAAATTAAGTGTCTACAGTATCTTGGGAGAATTATACAGATCCTTACTAACTTACTGTAAGATACGTAAGACTCTTGAGGAAAGCATCTATCACGTACCTCTAAGTGTTCTTATTTTCCCTCACTCTTGATAAATTTTTCTAATAATCTTAAGAGTACTTGAAGAGAAATACAACATCAAGTGTAAGGAACAGATAAGTATTTAATACTAAAATATTTTGAATTCAAAGTGGTTGACAGTAGTATTATTATTGAATAGTAAATGAATTACAAATTTTAGTGAATCATCTTCATGAATTATTTATGGTGATTTTGAAGTTCTTTCAAGTGGGAGCAATTATTATCAAATTGCCTACAATTGAAAATGACTATCGAAAGAAACTTTTGTTTACAGCTAAAGATTTTACCATTGAAAAGGTTATTAGACAACTTCATATAGAGAAGAGTTTAAAAAACATGATTTGATTGTCAACCTAGGTTTTATTAACTATGTTGATAATAGAGGGAAAAATAAATGTAAAAGGAAGGATCCAATCATCGTTTAAGAAATAATCTCAAAAGTGCTATAACTATAATAAGAAAAGTTATTAATCCTATGAATATAAACTTCCTAAGCAACTAGAAGGATTTGTTCTTCCTAGAAATGAGAAGAAATTTTGTAAATCAATTAAATCACTATATGGGATAAAACAAGCACTTAAGTAGTGGCATGAGAAATTTGATAAGGTAATTTTATCTAATAATCTTTAAACACAATAATGTTGATAACTATATTTATTTTAATTTACTAAAAAATATGGGGTGATTGTTTATTTTTATATAGATGAAATTGAAATATGTTTAGATGGTATTAAAAAAATCAATGAATACTTATCATCTAAATTAAAAATGAAAGATCTAAGTGAGGTAGCTATGATATTAGGCATTAAAGTGATTAGACACGATGAAGGAATATCTTTAAGCTAATCTCATTATATTGAGAAAATTCTAGATAAGTTCAAATGTTTAGGATTTTAAGGAATATAGTACTCCATATAATCCTCATATGGTTGAGAACAATGATAGAGTAGTATCTTAAGTAGAATATGGGAGCGACTAGTAGTTTAGTGCATGCATCACATTGTACAAGACCTCATATCACATTTGTTGTGTGCAAGTTATCTAGATATACCGATAAGGCTAGTATATATCATTAGAAGGTAATACCATAAGCTTTTGGATATATGTTGAAAATTGAGAACATTTGTTTGCACTATAATGATTTTCTTACTATACCAAAACGGTTTCTAACCCAAGCTGTATCATTAGTATAGGTAATCATATATATTACTTCAGGTAGATATTTACCCCTAGTGGAGGTGTAATAAGTGGTAGTTCTATGAAGCAAACTTACGTTACACATTCTGTAATGGAAGTTGAGCTCATAATGTTAACTTGAATTGGAAAGAAGTGGTGTGGCTTAGAATCTAGATATTGGAAATAAAGTTGTGGCTACAACCAATATCTATCATTTCAATATTTTGTAATAATTGATCAACCATGTCATGTACCTATGATGAAATTTGTAATGGAAAGTTTAGATGTGTTGGGTTGAAACTTGAGTATGTTAGAAAATTAATTGAGAATGGGGCTATAACTATATCCTGTGTTAAAGACTAAGTGCAATTTAGTAGATCCATTGACAAAGGCATTATTAAGAGATCGAATTGAGGAAATTCATGCAAAAATAGGTTTAAAACCTAATTGGTTCATTATGACGGGAACTTTATTTCTTCTTAATAAACTACCATTATAGAAGTTCAAAGGGTAACAACAAATTACAATGTATTGTAGATTTATACTATGCCAACTTAGAGGATGAGATATTAGAATATTTCTTAATGAATCGATTGTATATTGGAAACTTAAAATTGTTTCAAATAAATTTCACCTAGTTGAATCTTGAAGTAACGTCGCTTTTAAGTAAGAATAGATGGGTATATCTTTTGTAAACATTTAACAACCAAGATGGGCACAAGACCATAAAAGCACTTTTAGAAATCCACTTGGTTTTTAAGAGTAGTGAAAATGTGTGGTTTCTCTAGTCATAATAAAAAACATGTAGGTTTCAGCAAAAGGGTCACATAATACCTTATTATAGCTTTGAGAGACTTACACTATCGAATGGTTCAAATCTACAAATACCAATTCCTATGCATTTTCACAATTTGGAAGAAAGTTACATAATTGGTAATCTAGTGAAGGAATGTTACATAGATTTTCATTTACTACTCCAAACTATCCTAACAGTTTATCCCTTTTATTACCCTAATGGTACTTCAATTCTGGCGTGGTTTTATGTTATATTTCATGATATTTATGAATTTTCCCTTTGTTCATTTTGTTTAGAGCACCTTTGAATCCATCTTCACTAAATATTATATGAATATCCTTCTTCTTGGGAGTAATTTCACTCTTAATCTACTCTTAACATTCAATGGATTATGGTGAGTACTTTTACTAAATTGAACTTTAGTGAGTCATATCCTTTGTCCATTTAGTGTGTTTCTTTGTTCTTCTTCTATTTTAGTTCATCTAACCTTACATCCTTTATTGGATTTAACGTTATCATTAATATACTATGTGAGTTGTTAATCAACATCCTAATAGTGGTCTCCTTAGAAACATCAAAAGGTTGTGTTACTGCTTTGCGAACACTAAAGATGAGCTTATAAGTGATACATACTCAATCTAATGATCAAAACAAAATGCTTTTCAATAGTCATGTCCTTAGGTGGGGTAATAATTCTTGGAAATTAAAGATTAGATGTCTAAGTATGTATTGTTATCTTTCAAACATCTTAGGAAAAGCTTTTGCATTTATTCTCTAATTTTATCTCTCAAAATATCCCACCACAAATAAAACAAACCTTCCAAAGTTTTATAACCTTTTATGGTCTACTACTTTATTATTGATACACACTTGATTGTATCCTGGAAGAGTTGTGTAGATCCTTGGCAACTCAATGTAGGATGAGTAAGATTCTTAAGGAAAACATTTATCACATGCCTTTAAGTATCCTTATTTCCCCCTATTTTTGCTAAATCTTTCCAAATAAAGTAGTTTCTCCTTTTGTGATTTACATGAAGTCCTACATAGATTATAGGAGGAATTGTTACTAATTTATAAGATTATAGTAGTGAATATCTTATCAACATAAAGTTACAACTTTTAGACTAAGTGGTTAATGGGCTTATTTGTATCTGTTAGCTTAGTTTATTCAATACTTTTAACTTGGGGTATTACAAATGATATCAAAGTCGATTACCTACCAAGAAATAGATAATTCAGGTCTAGCTTCAGTTTAGAGAAAAGGTTTGCGAAAGGTAGGAAGTGTTATCAAGGTGGTAACTCCTAATATGCTATCAAGGTAATAACTCCTAACATGCTTCCAAGATAACCTATAGGTAGTAGGTGATTTAAATTATACATTAAAAAGGGGAAAGAATTGGACCCAATTGTTGGGTCTTGTGAAAAGGACATCACATATTCAAGGGAAGAAGATTGTGATATCCCATGGTTATGTGAAGTCTCACATAGATAATGGGATAGGATGATACTAATTTATAAGGTTATAGCAATGAATACCTAATCAATACCAAGTTATAACTTTTAAATTAAGTGGTTAATTGGTTCATGTATATTTGTTGGCTTGATTTATTCATTGATTTTAATTTAGGGCATTATACCTTTACTAGAATAAATCCTCTTTAGAAGGATTTTGAAAATAATTGAAAGTAGCTCTTCCTTATAAAAACAATCTTTTATGGAAGTCGGTAGAACTACTTCATAAAAGCATTTGTAAATAGTCAATGTGCTAGCTAAATCATTTATCTCATGAAAATTTTTCAAGAACTTGCTCTATAAGGTCAAAAGTAATCTCAAATACTAGGTGTAACATGCTTATAAAACTTTACTCCATTTCATTTACATGAATCATTCATAAAATATTAAAGTAAATAAGTTAAAATGAAGATTCTTATTTTAGCCGTTCAAGATAATGTGAGATCCCTTTTTATCTTTACTTATGTATATTACCCAAATATACTTAGTTGGTAAGTGCTGATTCTTCTAAACCTAGTTATGTCAAATTCTCTTAGCTTACTTTTGGTTTCTCCTGGTTGAGACTTCAAAATACTTGTTGTCAAAACCATTAAAATCCGAGTTACTTACAACCATCAATATGCAATAATGGACAAGCAACTATCCTAAACATAGGCTTAGTCTTAGTTATGTATCTTAGGAGTAGTCATTATAGTGCATGGGCCTAGAAATGTAGGTACATGAATGCTATTGATTGTAGAAGCAAAGAAAAAGGATGAGTCATCAAATATGAATAATAAATGACTATTCATATAAGATCCTTCGTTATTTTACCAACTAAATAAAAGGAGAATAACGATTTCATTTTCCTCTTTTTCAGTGAAGTATGCCTTAGATTTATAGTTGAGATTATAATCAATAGTTAATAGAGAGAGAGACTTGGCTTTTTCACATAGGTGATCACTACGCCTACTAAGATATACTCTCATCATGATAGTAGTATATTTTATGAATATTTTATGCTTATACAAATATATTTTCATGGTTAAATTCACAGATTCTATCACATTGACTAAAAGAATCAGTTGAGAATAAGAAGATTGTTATGTTACATGCAGTCAAACAAATGGCTATTACCTATGAAGAAAATGTAACGTATCCTATAAAATTTTATCACATCTTATCCATGTTATGGCATAATTAATTAAGCATTTTTCAATAATATTTTGCATTATTGAAATATTTTAGAGGAATGAATTCACTTTACTAACAAGTTATAGGGGGAAGTTGCTCGATTGAGAAGGAGAGGGGTTTAAAGTCAAGGTTATGGTATATTTAGCTAGATATTCAATGGTTAATCTAAGAGAAGCAAAAGGGAAAACCTAGCTATCTAAGCTCCCAAAAATCTCAATATGAGGAGGTAGAAGATGCTTCACAAGCATATAAGGAGGACATCTAAGATATATGAAAGCAAGGGAGTGCATATATTCTTCTTGTTGATCAATAATAATTACAATATCAAGTAACCCTATTGTCGAGTTTGATTTTTCGATTTCTTTTATTTAAAATTAATTTCTCATTTCTTGATTAATACTAAACCCTAACCCATTTAATATTAATCCTCGACTAAAGAAATTGATAAATTCTGGTTTTTTATTAAAAAAAATTTTGGAGTCGCCACCCGACCGAAGTCGAGAAAAAAAAAAAAAGAAATCGTAACCAATTGGGTGGATTGATTATGATTTAACTACCGACCTTCGATTTCAATTTTAAATGTAGAACTAGAGGGTTCCAAGTTCAGGTGTTAACCTATTAAACTCTAACAGGTACCACTATTTATTTAACGAAATTAGGATTATTTTTTTAATTATAATATTTAAAAAATAAATAAATAAACAAATAAAATTAAAAGAAAAAAGAATCTAAGTTTCTACATATTTTATTTTCGCTCTGAATGTGCTTACATACCCGTTAGTCGGGATCAGATGATCATAGTTCTCTTAGAAGATCGTAGTTCTCTTAGAAAATCTTAGTGTGTTGATTGATTTTAATTTTTGAAAACTGGCCGAGTTCACATTTTAGTTGATTCAGTTAAAAAAAAAATCTAAATGGTTTAACTCTTAAGTGTTTTTGTTTTTTTTCTTTTTTTTTTAAAAAAAATACTCTAAACAATCCTATTTTAAAAGGGTCTTTTATTAATTCTTAGTAAAAAAAATTTCTATGTGAGAAATGTTAATAATATAAAATATATATATATTTAATCCCAAAAGAAATTCTAATCTCCATACTATATTTCAACTATGTATCAAAATAAATAAAATATGACATACGTAATATACATATAGATACACTAATACTAAAAAACTCCATTAAGCTAATATATATACATAACTACTTATATATTATATTATTAACATCAGCAAATAAGGATCTAGTAATGATATAATGATAATAATAATAATAAATTTTTTTTGGAAGAACTAAACAAGGCCAAACCTGATTGTTGTTCAATGAATCAATGACGATGGATAGTAATTCGTGATGATGTTGTGGCGTTGGATGAACTGCCTGCTGTGGACATGTATGGATTGTAGATGTCGTTGATTGGATTTCGGATCAATGGAGCGTCGGGGAGAATTGTTGAAGTTTGGATTGGACGTCTTTGGAATTGTATTGCATGCTTCAGATCGGAAATTGGAGTTTGAAATTGGATGTCAAATTGATTTTGATTTCGTCAGGGGGTATTGATTTGGAATTGTCCTCGTGTTGCATTCATGGATTGCGTGGACTTTGGCGATTGTTTGGAGATTCGGTCATCGGAAATTTGTTTGACTTCGAAATTTGATCTTGGCTTTGGAATTTAATTTCATCTAAGCATCCAATCATGCATGATCCTATCAATGCTGCGTCTATCGGAGTATTCGTCATATGTGGAATCACATCAAGGCATTGGAATCGGAGTGAAGGACGGCTTTGATATTTGAAATTGGATTACCATGCTGGCAATTCAAAAATATGGAATTAGATTGTCTTCATTAGGCTTCAAAAATTTGGAATTGAATCGCCTTCATCAGGCTTTGGACATTAGAAATCATCTGACTTCAGATTGGCTTCTGGACTTGGAAATCATCTGGCTTTGGAGACGTTGGCATTGGAAATCATCTGGCTTCGGATTGGGCGTTGGAAATCATCTGGCTTCAGACTGGATGTTAGGAGAATGAGTCTAGATCTTTGGAAATTTAGACATCATGCTTTCATCTGGGAATGGCGAATTGGTTTTGTCTGGGAATTGTCAGGGAATTGGAAATTTGGACTTCGACTGATTTCGGTGGATTAGGAATTGCGATCAGTCAGATGAGGATGTCCATGTGTCAGGCTTATGGACGTATGGACTTGGCGTGAATTCGTCGAAGTCATGGAGTGGGATGGTGATTAGGCTTTGGCTTTACGTTGAAGTTGTCATGTTGACTTCAGACAGGCGGCTTCGATCAGTTTTTGTTTGTGTGAATGGGACGTTGATTAGGGCTGGTCACCTGATGTTGGGACGATGGCTGTGCACAGATAAAGAGAGCAAAGTAGCTGCTGCTGCTATTGTTTTGTTGTTCAATTTTTATGTGTCATGAACAATGGCTTTGCTGCTGATTGATTTAAAGGGTTGAAGGAAATTGGGGTGTTTTCTATAGTATTCATAGGGTGGTGCAGCATGTATGTGTGTGTTTATAGAGTTTAAACTATATCATATCTTATCATAGCTAATTGATTTATTAAACTAGATCTAAATTTAATTCAAATTTGATTTAATTAAATCAAACTAGATTCAAACGGTCTGAAATATGAATCCCGTTTTCATCTTACTTTTGCAAAAATAGAAAAATAAAGACATAGGTGCTTGTTGAGACTCAAATCCATGACCTCTAATTAAATCCAACATAAATATTTCGATACTTATCTGTTAGGCCATTGGCCTATGGCTTAACATTTAGTTCAATTAAATTATATCTAAACTATCCGATTCTCTAAGCTAAAATTTTTAACTAAACTAAAACTAAAACTAACACTAAAAATAATTATTTTTAATATGAATTACTTCCTAAAAATCTACGAAATTTTTATAATTTTTTTCTTTTCTTATTTTTTTGGTATTTCGTATTTTGTTAATTTTTATTATTATTATTATTATTATTATTATTATTATTATTATTATTATTATTATTATTATTATTATTATTATTATTATTATTATTATTATTAATTTTTTTTGTTATCTTTGAATTAGGACCCTTTTTGTAAAAAATAAAAATTAAGACTATGGAAGGGTAAAAATTAGATGTCTACACCTATCATATATTTAATCCCACCTAGATATGCTTGCAAGTGAGATAATTATCTTTTTAGCATAGCTGCATCTCTTTTTAGAAGTTGATTGAATCTCTACATCTTTTGTTTTGTTCTCAAGTCCTTAAACTTATGAAGTCTTGTTTCTGTAATGGACCAAAAAAAATGCAACCACGATTTGGGGAGGGATTTTTGTTACTTATTTCTTTTCATTTTAAAAAATAAAATTTTGATTTTTAAAAAGAATAAGGAAATTATCTACTTCATCCGATTAGTTTCGGTTCAAGTCCTGAGCAACCCATTATGATTAATAAATAGGAATCTTAAATAATTGATCTGTATTCTATTTTCTAACTTAATCTATTCATTCTTAGATTAAAAGAACTCTTACAAAATCCCCATAGATTAGATTCTATCTATCTATGCGTAGGAGTCAAAAGAATCAAACTTAAAGGTAAAACAAAAAGAAGAACAAAACCCCAAGCCTTGGAGGTAAAGATTAAGGGAGTGTTTTCATCCATTCTTTTAAGATTTAATTCTTAAGAAAGTCACTCAAGCACCTTCTTGACAAAGTGTTAACCTTCCAATCGAGCTGCTATAGGGGAAAACAGGCTTCTTTTAAAGAAATTCCCTAGGTAAAGGACTAATAGCAAATGGTAAGGAGTATTACTAACAATAAGATGGGAGAAAGGATCAATTCCAAAACCAAAAGCACCTTCTAGCTGTCATGCCTCGAAACGGTAGAATCGTAACAGCCCCGCTGTGTAAACCATCCTAAGATAGAAGTTGGCCTTACAACCACTATCTTAGACCTGATCTACACAAGGTGTCCACGACTAACCCGCTTTGAAGTAAACAGTTTGTAATTTAAATAAATCATTCACCTAAGAAAGTGAGAAAATTTATATATATATATACACTTTAATTCAATTATTAAATTATTTAAAAATGAAAAATAATTCTAAAATAAAAACTTAGACCTTAAGAATATATGTTTGTTCTTCAAATATTTTTCTTCACTTCCCAGAATCCAGCAGTTGTTAGCTTCAGAGTAGTTATTGCCGCTTCTTAGTCAGCACCTGCACGACGTCTATAGGGATGTGAGCAACCACAGCTCAGTAAGTTAGGACAGAGGGCTTAAAACTATACCATACACACAACAAGGTTTTCAATCACTTATTAAGTGCAATGCATGTGTAAGCAAATGCCATTGCACGACGTTATCTAGCCTGTAGTGAGATTAGAGAAATTGCGTTCGCTCTAATCTGGGTTAAGGAGTTACCGTTAATGCAACAGCTCACGACCAAATGCAGGCTTGTGTAATGGAGACCTTACTCCTCCCACGACTACCTTCGAACCACTATCTTCACCCTTACCGCGACCTCCTCTCCTGTCACTTAATTCGACTGAGGATGAAGAAGGGACAATTTTGCAATCCTGTGCTATCCCTTTCGAAGGGGTCGGTATTTGGCCGGAGAGTCCTAAGTTCCCCTAACGGGTTGCCATGTATGTCCGATTATGATTACCGGTCATATGTTTGATTAAGTCCAGTTGAGGGTGATCAATCATTTCATGCAAATCATACAATACATGCTAGAGCAACAAACATAATCATAGCATCACCCATAATCAAGTACATGCACACATCCAACTATCTAACAAGCACAACCAAGCATAATCTCAAGCCTCCCAAAATACAGCATTGTATTAATCCCAACTTACCTCGACTCCTCGGTCACTCACTCGAGGTCCGACTTGCTGAGGCCATCGCCGATCATCCCTATAACACAAACGTGGTTTCAGTTTTTCATATAACTATTATAACTTCTTTTTATCCTATAACGCTTATTGTTATGTTTTGTTTAGGGTTTAATATACCTAATTATCTAAGTATTAAGTCATTTACAATTATTCTAGCTTTGGGGTTAGGTTTGGGTTCGGTTTCTACATCGATTTCTAAATTAGGTTCTAGTTTGATTTCTAAGTAATGTTTTATATTTCAACCCTAAAAGTTCGTTTCAACTCATAATGTGAAATTAATCACATTACTTCCTGACCTCCTAAATATCATTATTACCTCTAGTCGGTATTTTATTTCATCCGGTACACTTATATCCTTATTAGTGTACCGAATTTACTCCTGATGTGAGAAATTTTTACATTTTTCATATAATTACATAAATTCAAGTTTCTTATCAGATTTATCATATATCCTTATTATTATATAATATCAATTTTTATCCTAACATTTTCTATTTATTATATTTTCAAAAATTAAATATTATGCATTATTGCCTATTATGTACATAATGCATTTCTAATATTTCTATCACTTTAATTACCATCCCTAAACATCAATTATCATTTCAAAATATCTAAATTCATCCTATATCATATTTTACTCCTAATTTCCCTAATTTACAAAATTAACTTAAAGTTAACTATTTTTCCTTATTAATCATTTACTACATAATTAACCTAATAATTACATCTAACACCCTAAATGCTACAAGTATCATACTCCATCAGATTTAAACATCCTAAAACATATAATTATTCACTAAATTAGTAATTAATCATTTAATTATTTAATTAACCCTAAATTACCCATTTTATGCCTCATTTTAGAGCCTAAAAATTATCTAAAAATTTCAAAAATTAATTTTTGAAAACAGGCTTCATAGCACTGTTCTATATCATCTAAGTAATCTACACAAAAATTTTGGGCTTGAAACTACACTTCTAAGGTCATTTATTTCAAAACCGAATTATGTTCGGTTTTGCACGATTTCTTAAGGACCATATATTACGAAACATATTTTCATCAAAATAATATTTTTCCTAAAAACTACATACAAAAATATTTTAGAATAACAAAATTCATAATTTAATAATAATATTTACTATTTTTAAAAAATTACACAAGAATCGGGCTAGAAATCGGACTCACCAATCTTGGTGGCTCCGGCTACCGCCGGCCATCGTGGCTTTGTCAACAGGCTTGGGCGCTACCACCACCGTGTGGTGGTGGTGGCCGTCCACTTCCAGCTGCTCGTCTGGTGAGGGTTCCCTTTAAAAGCCCTAGTTGCACAATTTTTCTTATTTTTTTTCTAACTCAAATTTTTCTCTCAATTTTCACCTCTCTCTCTATTTTTCTTACTTTCCAAACTGCCCAAATGAGCTCTATGATTTTTTCTGCTATTTATAAGGCTTTATAGGATTTATTGTGCATTAAAAGGGACAAGACAATTGCCTTATCCCTTAATTTTTGGCTTTTATGTTGTCTTAATTTAATTGGCCGAATTTTTCCTTATTTTTCCCAGCTGCCATGACCCAATTCTGGATCATTCATGATTCTTTCTGATTTTTCTTGATTTTTTCTTAATTAATTATGAATTTTATTTAAGTATTTAGTATTATTTTAGCACATTTCGCGTATTTTAAGTAATTACGTGTATTTATACCTACATGTAAATTCATATATAGTACAAATAAATATTCTTAAATATTATTTAGGTCATTTTATGATTTTTAATATGCATATAATTTATCTCTAGCGATTCGTCAATTATCGAAATACATTTTACGCATTTTCGATAAATGACGCGTTATATACTTAAAATTTGAAAATTTTATAGTCTTTTATTTTGTTGCTTATTTTCTTAAATTCAAGTTTACGGGGTCATTTTTACTAATATTTCTCTTAATAGTTTATAATTTGGGTTTAATCGAATTCTTTAACCGATCGCCCAAAACCTTATGTTCTAATTTCACTCCTATAGTCAATTGGCTTAGCTTTAGGGCTTACACTAGCCATCCCTACTCTTTTGGATAACTTGAAAACTAAAGATCGTGGCATGGTAGTACAGTAGCGATTTTCACCATTTGCATTAAGCGCAAACTTCCTTCTTACATATATGCTCCTTTGAAAGCACGCACTATAATAAGAGGTAAAAATTTATTGATAGCATACTCAATCAAACACATGATTTTCTTGCTTACAATGGTTCCATAGATCTAGATGGTATAAATTGTCTATTAAAGGATCATCTCTTACTATTTGGATAAATGGCTAGAATTGTCTGTAAGAATCGTTTACAGTCTCTTTATCAGTTAATCTAAATTACATAAATAAGCTACTGAAAATACTTGAACTTTTATATATATTTTTTTATTTTGGTACTCTTAACATTTTAAACAGGACAAATTAGTTTTTTTTTTTGTTATAATGGCTACTATAAAGAATACTTATTTGTTTCATTTTAAAACGTTAAAGTACCAAAATAAAGTTTGAGTACTAAAATGAAAATAAAATGAAAGTTAATATACTTATATTATTATTCTACTATTTTATAATAATAGTTGTTATAATGGAAATACCATTTTATCTCATTTAAAAAGTTAATTTACTAAAATGAGTATTTTTCCTTTCCAATATTTTTCTACTGGAGCTTCTCTCATTCCTTTTATCGAGCATAATGATACGAATCGAGCTTTAATGAGTTCGAATATGCAATGTCAAGTAATTCCACTTTCTTAATTCAAGAAGTACATTATTGAAACTAGATTAGAACGCTAAGCAAATCGAGATGTTTAGGCTTATTGGATTGTGTATCACCTTATATAAGTTGATTTTGAAATTTCTTATTGGTAGGCTTCCACCATTTTTAGATAATTTGATCCATCTAGCTCAATGTAGCATTATTCCTAGACGTAAAGTTGGAGACCATATTACTCTAGTCGATGAAGTTTTACATAGTTTTCAAAAGAAGAATTCAAGGAAAAATTGGATGATGATAAAGACAGATCGGAGAAATCCTATCATATGATTTTCTTATTAGAATGAATTTTCCTAAAAGGTGGATTTAATTAGTTACTATACATTTATCCACAACCTTAATGGAAGTATAGCTTAAAAGGATTTCCAACTTTACCTTTTTACCCAAATCGAGGTATACAATAAGGGGATCCTTTATTATTGTATCTTTTTATTTTAGTAATGGAGTTTTAAGTAAGATAATTGAAGAAGAGGTTAATTTGGGTCATTAGGAAGCTTTTGTGGTTAGGGAATTTATACTTTGAATATCATACATTATGTTGGTAGATGATATAATGTTGGTGGCTAAAGCAAAAAAGGCATGTGCTCATGTAGCTAAGCATACTTTGAATAAATTCTCTAAACTATCTAGTGTTAGGATAAATCAATAAACATTAACAAGGTTATTCTCAAGGAACACTTCCTTACAGATTAAAGAGGTGATTACATAGGTATTGGAAATTTGAAGGGTAAAGACAAGCATCTAGGATACCTGGTAAATGATGGGTCTAAGTAGAGGTGTTTGTGGTTCGATGTGGTTTGGTTTAGGTGCTGAACCAAACTGCATTTGAAATAGTTCAATTTAAACTTTCAATGAACCAAACCACTTCTAATGGTTCGGGCTTTTGAAATAAACATCTTCAAATACTATTTTGTTTAGTTCTAATTGCTTTTCAAAAGTATCATTTTCTTTTTTAATAATAATAATAGTCATTGAAGTTTAAAAAAAATATTGATGTTCAAACTGAGGAATATTATGCAAAATTTAAAATCATATAACATTGTATGACAACATTTAATCTTAATGATAATGGATGTGTGTAGGTCAACTAGAGATAAGAGACATCTATGAAGGAAAATGAGTAGGTTGTAAAGATTAAGAGAGAGAGAAAAAAAAAAAGAGAAATGAAAATAAAAATAAATAAATAAAGTTAGATTAACATAACAATAAGGTTTAAAATTAAAGAATATTACTTATTTTTTTTATAAAAAATAGTTCTATTCAGGTTTAATTCAATTTAAATTCCCAAACTGAACTACGAACCATTTATGAACTCTCTAAATTAAACTTTGAACTAATTCGAAACACAAAAGATCTACATTTTGTGATTTGTTATAGTTTTCAATTTGATTTAATTTGATTTGATGGTCATTCTAGGTCTAAGCCAATTGCTACACAAATAAGCTTCATCCTTCCTAAAGTACAAAAGAGATTAGATGGATGGAAGGCTCGAAATCTATCGATGGCAATACGATTGGTGTTAGTTAAAAGCTGTTCTTGAAGCAATACGAAATTATTATATGCAAATTGCTCGGTTGCAAAGTCAAACCCATGAGCTAATTTTCGTTTATCAATCTCTTGTCTCTCTCTCTCTCTAGGATTTTAGAAAGAGAAAATCCTCTCCTTAAAGAGATCTTCCTTCGGGATCGTGTCCCTTTTACAACCGTTTGATTTGCTTTTTTCCTTTATCCTTTTTTTTTTGTCGTTTTATAATCTTTTTATATTGCTTTCTACCTGGAGTCGGTTTTCTTGCTTTTTCTTTTTCTGTTCCGTTTTTTTCCCTTTCCTTTATAATCCTTTTCTTGTTCGTCCCTTTTCCTTTTCCCTCTCAAAGGATCTTTATCTCACTCGCGGCCATTTGTTTCTGTCTTTTTCTCTACTTAATTCAGATCGCTTACAAAGAGATATCCAATCATGGCTCATGATGTGGATGAAATCGAAGCCAATATCGAGGACTTGGATACTGGAGCCAACGAATCAAAGTTTCATCTAGTGGGCAAGGTCATTGCGGGAAAGCTAATACCAAGAATGGCTGTCATCAATATTTTACATCAACTCCGGGATAGATTTGGAGAAGTCGAGATTTCACATTTGCAAGAGAATTGTTTCTTGACAACGTCAACAGATGAGGGAGTTCTCAAACAGATTGAAAATTCATCTCCATGGTCGGTTTTAGGGTTGCCCATTATTATCCGTTTTTGGAAACATTCGCAGAAGCTAGAGGAGATTGAATTCGATTTTCTCACATACTGGATTCAATTATGGGTTCTTCCATTGAATATGATGTCGTTGAATAATGCTAGGAATATTGGGTTGAAAGTTGGAAGAGTGGTGGAGATAGACAATCCTCAACAGCATAAATCCTTTTTACCTTTACAACAACCAAGCCCAATTGCCTCCAAGATCAACCCAAGTTTGACCATTTCCACAATAAACCCGAAAGACCAACTTTGCTCTAGCCCTAACTGTCCAATCTCCACGAGTCAGAAAACCAAAGTCACTTATTCAACCCAAACCTACTTTGTTGAGGAACCTCCCAAAAGTACCAAAGTCAACAAACAATGTCGGGACCCTTGAAAAGAATCCTCCTATTACACCTCTTAATAGCACAATTTTACCTTTAAACCCAACCAAACAGACTTACCAACAAACCAACCCACCCTCAAATATTACCACTATGTACCACTGTGTTTGGCAAACTCTAGAAGGGGTGAAATGGGTAGAAATCAGTAGAAAGGAAAAAAGTGGAAATGGAAAAAAACCAAAATGATAATATTATTTTGTGTTTAAACATTTAAGAAGGAAATGAAAGAAAATTAGTGATTTAATAGATTATATTATCCTTATTTTTATTTAGCAAATATACATAGTAGAGTTGTTTTTATAATTTCATTTTATTTCCATCTATTTTCATCATTTTCTCTTTAAAATTAAAGAGAAATATTATTGCTTTAAAAATGGAAAACTTTTTACTCTTTTTTCCTTATTTCCTTAGATTTCCACCTATATTTTAAATTATTAAATATGAATTTTCTATTCATTTCCATCGGTTTCATTTGATTTCTACTCATCCAAACGCAGTGTACAACCCCATCAAAGCCAAGTCCTGTTGAGACTTCTTCTATACCCTCTCCCATAACCAATGCTCTTGAATCCTTAACCATTAAAAGATCCAGACCATTAGAGGAAGTTGATGAATGGGACAGTCCTACCTATAAAAAAGGGCAAAGATAATTTTCCTGTTGATGTGCTTTCTTTTAATGAAGGTTCATCTTTTTCCTTACTGAAGAAAAAAGGGAGAAAGAACAAATTTAAAGGGTCGGTGTTGAAAAAGAAAAGAAGTATCAAACATAAACTTGAGTTATCGAGTGAGCTGATAGAAATCAATGTTTTTCAAGAAGATAATTTTGCTATTGATGGCTGTCGTGGCTTACCTTCAAAAGCCACCTGATCACCATGAATGCCTTAAGTTGGAATTGTCAATATTTGAGGCAACCCTCGATAGTAACAGAGATGAAAAGTATCATATCCAATAAAAACCCCCATCTAGTTTTTATTATGGAAAATAGAAACATATCTTCATATATTGCTTTTGTTCGTAGAAGAATGCAGTATACTAGTGGATATTATGAGAAAGGGAGTGTTTCTCACGTTTATGAGGTATATAAGGCTTTTTATTGTACAGAGAAACATGATAGGCTACTTATAAGTTACTTCATGGATTTTAAGAAAACTTTTGAAGAGCTCAACATATAATTACCCTTCAATCTTGATGTGAAGGTTCAATAAGCTCAAAGAGAGCAAATGGTTGTTATGAGTTTTCTAGCTGATCTTCCTTTTGAATTTGAAATGGCTAAATCGCGTATTCTCTTTAGTTCTGAAATCTCTTCCTTATAGGATACATTTAGTCAAATACTTTGTGTAGAGAATTCCCAATCCATCTAGCATAGCAGTGCTTTTGTGAGTCGATATAATGACTCTGAAATTGGAAGACAGCAATAAAAAAGTAATGGTAGAAGAGTTGACACTCGAAGACAAAATTCTAGAGTAGTTATATGCCATTATTGTCATAAACCAAGACATATGAAGCGTGATTACAAGAAATCATAGATAAGGAATCAAGGAATTCGATTAGGAGATCGGCACATATCGCCTCCTCAAGTGATGCATCTGAAAAATCCATTATGATATCTACAGGTGAATATGCAAAATTCTTCAAGTATCAAGAATCACTAAAGTTTTCATCCACTCTAATATTTGCTATTGCTAAGTCAAGTAAACTAAACATGTGTTTTGTTTTTTCATCTTCCAAATGGGTCATTGATTCTGGTGCTATAGATCATATGGTAGGTAATTCTGGTCTATTTGTCTACTTATTAATCACACCAATCTCCTCTTCCTATTACATTAGCTGATGGATTGAAATCTTGTGTTAGATCTAGCGTTGTTAATCCAAATCCACTATTTCATTTGTCATCCATCTTAACTTTACCTAATTTGTCCTTTAATTTAATGTTTGTTAATAAACTTACCCTTACACTTAACTGTTGTATCTCATTCTTTCCTTATCAATGTTTGTTATAAGATCTTATGATGAAGCAAATTATTAGTAAAGGACATAAATTTAGAGGTCTCTACATCTCGAACACAAAGGTGCCAAAGTCTATTACTTACCCTGGAATTGTTTCCCATTTTAAGCACATTATTAACTAAGTCATCCGTCTCTTCCTTTGTTCAATAAAATGTATCCTAAATTTCATAGCATAGATTTGTTAAATTGCGAGTCATGTCAATATGCCAAACATCATCGTGTTATTTTGAATTCTCGAGTCCATAAGTGAGCACATGCTCCTTTTAAGTTAGTTCATTAAGATGTATGGGGTCCTTATTTGATTATCTCTAAACTTGGGTTCAAATATTTTGTCTCTTTCATTGATGATTACTCTCATATGACTTGGTTATATTTCATGAAAGTTGATCTGAATTATTTTCTCTTTTTTGTACTAAAGTTAAAACTTAGTTTAATGTCTTAGTACGAATTTTGTAAAGTGATAATGCCAAAGAGTACTTATCTAAATCCTTTCAATCTTATATGGTTAAAAATGACACTCTTCACCAAATCTCTTATGTTGATACACCACCCCCAAAATGGGGTTGCTAAGAGAAAAAATAGACATTTACTTAAGACTGTTAGAGAATTATTGTTTCAAATGCATGGTTCTAAACACTTTTGGGATGATCCGGTATCCACAGCTTGTTTTCTGATTAATTTAATGCCTCCATCCATTCTTAATAGTGAGACTCCTTATCATATACTTTTTTCCCAATAACCCTTTGTTTTTTATTGAACCAAAAAAAATGTGTTGTACTTTTTTTGTTTAGGATGTCCGGATTCATGTTACCAAACTTGATCCAAAATCATTAAAATGTGTTTTTCTTAGATATTCTCATGTTTAAAAGGGATATAGATGCTATTGTCCCCATCTCGATAGATATCTTATATATCTTCCATCTATTGATGTCATTTTCCTTGAAGATATACCTTTCTCTTCATCTTCCATTAATACAAGTTAGGGGGAGGATGATGAATTGCTCATTTATATTGTTATATCTCATGTTTTTGCACCTAAACCTCCCTTTTAGGTTTATTTTCACTGACAATCTACCTCTGCTCCAACTCCTGATGAATGTCTTGAACCAGCTTATTTGTCATCAAATCCCGCCTCTAACGATAATCTTGATCTTCTTATTAGCAAAAGTAAGCATGAGTGTACCTACCTTATCTCTTCTTTTGTGTCCTATGATCAATTGCTAGCTTCGTTTGTTCTTTTATAGCATCTCTTGACCCTATCTCTATTCCTAAAACTATCCATAAAGCATTAGCCATCCTGGATGGTGTAATGCAATAATAGAGGAGATGAATGCTTTAAAGGATAATGGTACTTAGGATTTGGTAAATTTACCTATAGGAAAGAAAGCTATTGCGTGTAAATGGGTTTTCGCAATCAAGGTAAACCTTGATGGGTCCATTGCTCGATTGAAAGCCTGTCTTCTTACTAAAGGATATGCTTAAACTTATGGAGTAAATTATTCTAACATGTTTTCTCTTATTACTAAGTTAACATCTTTTAGGTTGTTTATTTCCATATCAACTATTCATAATTGGCTTTTGTATCAATTAGATATCAAGAATGCTTTTTTGCATGGTAATCTTCAAGAAGAAGTTTATATGGAACAACCCCCAAGATTTGGTGCTCAAGGGGAGTCTAGAAGAGTTTGTCATCTTCGTAAATCTTTATATGCCTTAAAGCAAAGCCCTCAAGCTTGGTTTGGAAAGTTTAGCTAAGCAATTGAAGGATTCAAGATGTAGAAAAGCAATTCTAACTATTTTGTTTTTTACAAACACTTTGAGGTTGGTATTATTTTGCTGGTAGTATAGGTGGATAATATTGTCATTATTGGTAATTATACCATAGGTATTTCAACCCTTAAATTCTTTCTTTATAGCTAATTTTAAACAAAGGATTTAGGAATGTTAAAATACTTTCTAGGTATTGAGGTTATGACAAGTAAGAAAGGAATTTTTCTTTCTCAAAGGAAATATGTGCTTGATTTATTATCTGAAACGGGGAAATGGGGAGCTAAACCATGTAGTACTGTAATGATACCTAATTTGCAACTTACAAAAATGGTGAATTGTTTGAGGATCCAGAGAAATATAGGAGATTGATTGGAAAGCTAAATTATCTTATACTTACTCGTCTAAATATTACAGAATCCGTTAGTGTTGTCAATCAATACATGTCTTCACCGACAGTTGATAATTGGGCAGTTGTACAACAAATCTTATGCTATTTGAAACGAACTCCTAGACGAGGTATTCTATATAAGAATCATGGTCATACTAGCATTAAGTGTTTTTCAGATGCTGATTGGGTAGGAACTAAGGAAGATAAGACATCTACCTTTAGACATTATGTTTTGTTAAAGGAAATCTAATTTCATGGAAAAGCAATAAACATAATGTTGTATCACGATTGAGTGTTGAATTGGAGTATAGAGTTATGATACAGTTGCTATGTGAAGTAGTGTGGATACATTAGCTTTTAACTGAAATAGGTCTGAAAATCTCATTACTTGTAAAATTGTAGTGCGATAATCAAGCTGCTCTTTACATTACATCAAATCCAATATTTCATGAATGAACAAAACATATTAAAAGAGATTTCCATTTTGTTCGTGAGAAAATTCAACAAGGATTAATTTCCACACAATTTGTGAAGACTAGAGAACAATTGGGAGACCTTTTTAAAAAGGCTTTTAATGGGGTTCATGTTGATTATCTTTGTAACAAGTTGGCCATGATTAACATTTATACTCCAACTTGAGGGGGAGTGTTATAAATCATAAGAAATAGAAATAGAAAGCATCAAATAAGATAATAATAAAAATAGAAAGTATTAAATAGTTATTTTATGTATTTATTTACTTTCCTATTTTAAATTGTCTAGATTTATATATATACATGTATCGTGTTTCGTAAAGTAATGAATATATATAGAATTCAATTCCTCTCACAAATAACAAAACTTTCCAATTCATCACCTAATTGGTTTTCTAATCAAAGTATTGAATATACTTTGTTTATCCTATGCTTCTCAAAGATAGGAAAATATATCGTATATATTTTGAACAAATACAAGTATATCCTTTATATATCCTTTTTGTTATTATTGAAATATATGAAGAGAACTTAACACGATCCTTCATGAATAAATAATATTCATTATTGGAAAAATTAGGATGATCTTTCAAAATCAAAATTCTTAGGAGGGCTAGGCTTTAGATTTACACTCATTCAATCTTTCTCTTATTAGAAACTAGCACAGAGAATCATTGAGAACCTAAATGCTCTTTTAGTGAAATTTCTTTGAAATGTTTACTTTCCAGCTAGGAATTTTTCAGACATAAGAAAAGTAAGTAGAGCTTCTTAGATATGAAGTGGTATTTTGGTAAGGAGAGAAGTTATTTTGCCTGACTTGATTTGGTAAGTAAGAGATGGTAGCAAGATTATTTTTTAGAATAGTCCTTAGATCCCTTCAATTCCGGAGTTTGAGTTGAAAAGTAAAGGAATGGATGCAAACTTAGAATGCTTAAGGGTAAAGGATGTTAGGGATGTAGATTCTTTGTCTTGGGACAATTGAGGAGATTCAAGCTATTAATAAAATCCCTATTGTTGGTAATCAAGTTGATGATAAATTGGTGTAGTCAAGTACTCAAACATGGATGTTGTATTGTGAAATTTGGTTACCACAAAATCTTTGATAGACTACATAAGTTAGATTTGAACAAGGCATCTTCTTCCTATGTAGTCTCGATTGCAAGCTAAAACATACACCATTTAAGGAAGCTATGTACAAATTCTCTTGCCACTAATGTCAATTTATGTTGCAGGCATATTCTCTCAAATCTTGGATGCTTTCTTTGTAATAATGAGGAAACAGCGGAGCATATGATTTTCTAAGTGTAGTTGGGTATGTCTAATGTGGTTCACTTTTTGTTAGGTTATAGTAGATCAACAAGACATAGCGAAAGTTGATACATGGTTGGAAGGCTAGCTGCATAATATTTCAACTTCTTTAGCTGATATTAAGGACTTAATTTATTAAATTTGCAGGTTTTTTTTTGGCGGAGGGGGGGGGGGGGTTATAAATTTAGAAGCAGAAAACAAAAGTATATTTGAAGGAAAAGAATCTAATCCAAAGAAGGTCATCAATCTTATTTTTAGAGAATTGGAAGAGTTACAGTTTCAGAAGCAAAATCAAGTTGGTGAGGGATCTAATGCATGCACTTATAATTCTCGTTTTAATAATGTATGTAGCAATGGTACATCCAATATGCAACCAAGGATTGTAGGCTTTGTTGTGATAGAAATACACAAAGGATGAAAATAAATACTTCAGATAGTGATTAGTACATCAATGCAAGGATATCCCATGACTTGCTCAGATCTCCAGTACACGTGGTTCTAATGCATAATGTTTTTGATGGAGCTCTTGTAGATTTTACCAAAACAACAGCTTTTTCCTATAACTTTGTTGATACGTTTTGTACAAATGTGGGATATAATGCTACTCACGTTGGTTTGTTTCCTGTTTGCAATTACAATGAGTATGTGACAGAAGTTGGATGTCTGATTGATAGTAGTTTGCTAGTAGTAGTCGAAAGATTTTCCTTAAAGACTGTAATGGGTGGAATCTTAAGTTTATTATCAAGAAATCTTGCTGGCTAACATGTTTCGAGTGCTCATTAGTTGCATCCGAGATTTGGAATAGTTAATTTGCTTACCCCTACCTTATCTTAGCTTGAAACCTAATTAGTATAAGCATTTGCTTAAACACAATAAAAAAAGTTCCTCAAAGAAAGAATATGCTTAAGAAGATAGCTAATTTTCCAAAAGCGGTTGTTTCAGCAAGCATTTCCTCAAAGAAAGCTTAAGAAGACTACTAATTAGGTTTCAAGTGCCTGACTATTAGATAAATGAAACATCATGGAATGAGGATAAGATTGGTTTCCCAATTTTAAACACTACACCAATAGATTTGATACTTAAGATGCTTAAAAGCATCGAAGTTTTTTTTTATGTTGCTTAAAAGGTTGGTTAAAAGCAGCAATTTTAAGTAATACCATAACAGTTGTTGCTACAACAACTTTAATGCAACATTGTGGCGATAAATATATCATGTTGTTAATAATTGTTTGAATAAATGCAATAACTTATACTGGAAGTTACCTTAGCTCATTAAGTTTTGGAAGCCATTCATAAAATTGTGGAGCATGCAACTATTAGAAAAAAAAAATAATAATTACTGTAACAATATAATCAATTGAAGATATCATAAATTTATGACCCCTAACAAAATGAACTAAACTATTACATAAATCGAGATATTTTTTTTATAAAAAAAAAATTACCTACACCAATATTTAATAGCATATTATCTAATAAGAAAGTTTTTGATACAAGAATGATTAAACCTATCTATATGTATTGAGATAACTTCAAATCTTCTTTTAAACAATCTTTACGTATTAAGATAAGTTCAAACCTTCTTTTATTCAATGAATTGCGTATATTTATACTAATATATAATTCCATAAAATTTATCAAAAATTATGAGTAAGATCTAACTAATTTTTATGATAATAAATTGTGACAAGATAATATTATAATAAAATATTTCGTAATAACTTGTGTTAAACAAGTAAAATTCAAACAAATAAAAAACGATGTGAAAAAACTTGAAAATGGTTGTTATATACATTATTTATCAATAAATTTTAACGTATGTAAGATGATAGTATAATGAGATATTTTTTATGAGTTATTGTTAGTGGTACATTTTTTATGATTCATGATATTTTCCTCATAACTTTTCACTATCAAAATCTCTTATACATATTATATTATATATATAGACATAAGGTAAAAAAAAAAAAAGTTATGGCACAATCACAATCTTTTAATAATTTAATAGAATTTATAAAGTTTTTTTATTGCTTGATTAAACAAAAAATATGTAGTTTTTCGTTACTTATACCTTTTCATTAATAATAGTTTTTTTTTCCATTTATAATATTTTGTTCTATTAATTGCAACTTTTCATTATTGATATGTTTTCACTATAAGAATGTTTTTTTTTTTCAAAATTTTATATTTAAGAGGCATATATGAAAAAAGAAATTACTCATAATATGAGTTTCAAATTTTACATGACTTAACTAGAAATAAGATAATTCTTAATACATAAAATTACATTCTTATCATTTATAAGATGGCAATTCTTTATTAGCATGCTGAATTAAATCATGTAAGTACAAGATAAAGAACAAGTGAGTAATATATATATAATTAAATATTAATATATGTACTATTGTAATAACATATGAATATACATTATTGAAATGTCAATTGTGATAGTATTTAAGTAATTATATTATTTTTATTAGTGCTGTAAAATCTTTGAGAAAAATATACATAATTAAGTTATACTTGGAGTAACTTCAAATTGTATTTTTACAAAAAAATATCATGTACCAATTTAGAGATATTTTCCATTCTCGTATGGTATAATTTTAGTTTAATTATAATGCTTTCATGGGTTTATCATCACTCTACACTTGTAATGAAATAGGTTTGCTCTTTTTAATAGTTTATAATAGGAATTATAAAGCTAAAAAAGATAAACATAAGAAGATTCCATAAATTGTATCTTTTTAATTATTTAATTTCAAATCTCAATATGATCATCACCATATTGCAAAGTATTTAAAAAATAGAATTCTTATGTGAGGTTTTTTTTTCTTCTTATAATTGAAATATTATGTTAGAGGAAATAATAAAAATAAATAAGCGATTTTCTTTCCTAAATTAAACTCGAAGATATAGATTTTAGTTAAACATAAAAATACAAACAAAGATTGAAGTTATGGAAAACCTTAGATGCATGAACAACTCTGCAACAAAAAATAAGTATATTATTATTGGAAGTTATTGAAAGTATTTACAAATGTTTGAGAACAAATTTAAAAAGATAATCTTATTTTAAAAGATAATTTAAATAATTTAAAAAATAGTCATTTCTTTTAAAATGATAATCTCTTTTAATATTGATAATTTATTTATTGTTATGAAAGGTTTTTATTTAAACGTAAACTATTGCTTTATAAACCATAACAACATAAGGCAATAATTTAGAAAAGTATTCTTTCTATATATTTATAGTTTCTATATCAATCTTCAATGAGCAACAGCCGGTGTTGATTTTAGAGAATTTAGTTTAAAATATAGATCAAAGTTGGATTTTTGAATCAACCTCAAGTTAAACATATAATTACATCATTGGAATTGGATTACAACCATTGAGAATGAAATCTCCTATCCTTGTTTAAGGTGTAAGAACAATAATGAGCCAAAGAGAAAAGTTGTTTTCAAATATTTGATATTGATAGGTTTTGATACAATATATATTAAATGAATTTTTCATCTAAAAGATTTATTATCATCAAAGGATACAAGTAATGACATTGATGGAGATGCAAGCGATGCTTTTGATAACATGAAAGGATTAATTCATGATACTTCCAATGCTAATGAGTCTAATAGTAGAGTTTCAGATGGATATGATGCAAATGTTATGAAATTCTTTACTTTACTTAAAGAAGATGAAAAGTTATATCCTAGATGTGAAAAATCCTTAAAACTTTCATTCACCATTTGATTATTCCTTATAAAATGTCTTCTCATAATGAGCAATGGTAGGTTTAACACTTTAATGAAATAGTTACGAGAAGCATTTCCACAAGAAAAGCTTCTTGAGTCTTTTAACCATGATAAAAAAATAGTTAGCGACCTTAGACTTAACTATAAGAAAATCCATACATGTCCTAATAATTGCATGCTCTATTAGAAAGAGGATGAGGATAGAGAATCCTGTCAAGTATATGGTATACATCTCGTTGGAAAGAAGGTGTTGTTGCAAGTGCATATGATAATGGCAATAAATCTTCATGTAAGAGAACCAAGATTTTAAGTAAGGTTCTAAAGAACTTTCTATTATTTCCAAAATTTCAAAGATTGTTCATATTTTCAAAGATTGCTAAGATTAAGGTCGTACATACGAAGAAGCACTACAATGATCAGAAATAAAAAAAAAAAAAGGGAAAGGAAAATGGGGTTTAGTAAAAACTCGAGCAGTTACCGGCTGGATATGAGGTACCAACTAACCCTACTTAGTTTAATTATAACACTTGATATGACACATGAATGTAGTATTAGGATTACTTACCACTAACCTTTACTAAAGGAGGTAGATAAGAGCTAAGGAAAAGAGAGAACACACAAGTTACTTTATAAAGGAATTTGTAATTCAATAATGAAGTGATGATGTTTACCTATAAGGTAAGTAAGGTATTGTATGAAAAAAGAAAAGGCAAAAAGGATAAGATATAAAAAGATTTCTTAAAAATACTAAAAGGGATAAAAATGACAAATGGTATATTGTATGAAAAAAGAAAGAATCATTCTAGAATGTTGTGCTAAAAGATACATATCAGGTGGTGACTAGCCATCTAAAACACAGCTGGTCCTGTTGATGTAAGCTCTTGAGTAGCTTAACACTTATAACAGTTAACTTAGAAGAGGTTAGGAGAAGATATGGGAATTAGGTCGGCGTGATATGGGTTAAGTTGAAGCTTGAAATTTTAAGGTTATTCAAATCCTCTTTTGGTCAGGTAACTAAGTAGCTTAGCTTGGATAAATTCCTATTGCTTGGCAGCTTAGAAGCTGTATTGATATTGACTAGAGTTCAATACTCGGGTCATTGGAAATGTAGGAGTTTAAGATCGATGAACAAATCTTCATCCTTAAAGGGTTCTTAACCTAGTATACATCGGGTAAGTCCTTACAATCCTTTAGCAAAGTTCTTAGATAGCTTGATCTACTAAGCATTACAATTGATCTTCTTCAAGACCTTAAATGGGCCATTAACTCGTGGAGATAATTTGCTCTTCCTTAGGTGTGGAAATCTTTCTCGGTCAAGTTGAATCCATAGTAAGTCGCTTAGGTTGAAAGAAACAGTCTAGCAACCACAACTACTTATCTTTTGTTGTCTTTCATAGAACTGGCCAATCTTCCTTGCTACAGACAGATATAACTCATACAATCCCAGGGCTCAATTAACTCTAGACTAGCTTTCTTTTGCAATTGTAGGGGTATTAATCATATCTGATGGGATAATGGGGTTGAGGGCATCGACAACTTTAAAAGGAGTCTTCCTAATAATATTGTGAATGGTTTAGTTGTAAGCAAACTCTACAATTATTAGGCATAAGTCCCAATCTACCAAATTATTTCCTATAATAGCTTAAAGTAGATTGTCT
Source organism: Lumnitzera racemosa (assembly GCA_024138005.1). NCBI lineage: Eukaryota > Viridiplantae > Streptophyta > Magnoliopsida > Myrtales > Combretaceae > Lumnitzera > Lumnitzera racemosa. The sequence continues at coordinate 84,358,781 of JAMXBC010000012.1, forward strand.
AATGTCCTATTCATCACTTTAATCTAGCCATCAATCTAAGGATGACTAATAGAGCTGAATACAAGCTTAGTCCCAAGTCTCCTTTAGAGTGCTTTCTAAAAATAGCTTAAAAATTTCGTATCCCAATCTGATACGATGGTTTTCAAAACTCCATGTAGGAGGACAATTTCCTATAAAAACAAATCAGTAATATATCCAATGGCATAAAATGAAATGTGCCATTTTGCTGAAATAATCCACAAGACCATAACTATAAGGATAAAGTCCTTCCCTTTAGATATTCAGGACAACCCTATGACAAAGTCCATGCTGAGGTCGGTTTAAAGTGAGGTTGGTGTTGGTAAGGTCATATATTCTCCATGCAATTCTTTCTTCCCCTTTGCCTGTTCGCATACTTCGTAACTTCTGATTACCATGTGGATATCCTTGGCTAAACCGGGCTAGTCTAAATTCTCTTACAATAGTTTAGCTGTTTTGGTCTACCCAAAATGACTAAATAATCCACCACCATGAGCTTCCCTAAACAACAACTCAAGTGTACAACAATTAGGTATGTATAGCTTCTTTTCCTTGCACAAATACCCAAACATCAAGTACTATCCTCCAATAGCAACTCTACTAAGCATACTGCTCAATGATAAGAGAAAAACCTAGTAGCTTTGTTTGTAAAGTGGTCAATAAAGCTGCCGATGTGATAAAGTGTCAGTGACTACATTAGCATTACCCTTCTCATGCTCGATCACATATGAAAAACCTTCCATAAATTCTAATCATTTTGCTTGCCTTATAGAAAGTTTATTTTGACTCCTAAGATGCTTCAAGGACTCATAGTCCATATAGATTACAAATTCTTGAGGTACTAATTAATGTTGCCATATAATAAGAGCTCAAAAAAGAGAATTGTACCCAGTTGTAAGTCAATGCATTGCTCAATACCTTAGACTGGTGGTAGTTCTTTGGGTAAGTCCTTGAGAAACAAATAAAAAAACTCATCTAGTAATTTTTGAACTTCCTCTAATATGTTATCCATATTTCTCAACTCTGATAACTTTCGGATCAACAAAACCCTAGGTTCTTTGGCCTTCTCTATAACCTTGAGCTCTTGTCAACTTAGTAATAATGTTTTCTTTTTTCTAGCTTAGGAAACTTGGTTGTGAGTCTCATTCACTTGGCTCGGTATCATAGGTTCCAGCATAACTTTCTTCCCATCCTTTGTAAAGGTAAGGGTGTTATTGAACCCATCATGTATGATACATTGGTCAAATAACCAGGGTCTTCCTAACAATAGATGTGATGCTCCAATAGGGATAATATCATGTACTACTTCATCTTTGTACAAATTTCCTATACAAAATGGCATAGTCACTTGTTTAGTTACGTGTAGGGTACACTTATCATGCAACCAATGGAGCTTACAAGGTCGAGGGTACTTAGAGGTTAATAGACCTAACTTTTGCATAAGGGATTGAGTAACTACGTTATTACAACTACCTCCATCTATTATGATTGTGCATAATAATCCCTTAATGGTACACACCTTCCTCACAGCTCAACATTAAGTTTAGCACTCGTCTCAATATAAAGGTTATCACTTCTCCTTAGTCGGTATAGATACAAGTCTCTTCCTCATTCTCTACTTCAGCTTCTCTAACATTCTCCTCTTCCTTCTCATGTTCATTATCATCTAAACTGTCTATGTCATTACCTTAAGGACCATAACATGTCGGTTAGGACATTCAGTAGCCATATGTTTATAACCTAGACACTTGAAGCATTTTATTTTACTTGTCTTACACCTTGAATTTTATACCTTCTCATATGTCTTATGAGCTGCCTTATCATCAATTCGACTCTTTAGGCCAACTCTGCTATCATCATGTTAATCATTTTTCTCTTTTACTTGAACGGGCCTCCTTAACATATTGTAAGTAGGTCAGCATAGAATAAGATTTCGCAAAGAGCTTAAACTAGGTTAGATTAGGGTATTTCTCCTTTGCTTTTCAACTCTTTGTGCTATTTTAATGGCTTCCTCCAATGTGTGAAACCTTTACACGTTCATAATATTTCAAATCTCATATTCGAGTCCTAAAATGAACCTTGATACCATATGGGCTTTAGGCTCATCCACATCAGGTCGAATCATCAACATTTGGAACTCCCTGACATAGTCATCATCAATAACTTAGCTTCCTTGGTGGAGTTCTTGCAACTTGGCATAGGTATCTTATAAATAGGTCTTAGGTATAAATCTTCCTCTCAATAGCCTCTTCATATCATCATATGTGCATACTCTTAGTCTTTTATCCCTTACTCTGGTCGTTTTTAAGTTTTTGTACTACATAGTGGCGTACCTAGAAAACTCAAGAGAAACATGTTAGACTTTATTGGCCTCAGCATACTCATAACAATCAAATACTCTTTCAACCTTCTCTTCTCACTCCAGATATTCATCTACATTACTACTTCTAATGAAGGTAAGGATTTGCACATTAACATTTTTAGGCCCTCGAGGAGGTCAGCATCTATGGTCCTTTACTTCTTCATATCCTCCATCATCTTCTTCCTCTTCATCAACTTCTTCTTCAACTTCCTCATCTTCTTCTTCAATCTTCTCTACCTCAAGTCTTTATTGAGCAGGTCAATTTGCGACTCCTCTAGCTCAGTAAGGTTAGGCTAGGCAATGAGCTCTACTAGCATGGCCATGTCTCTTCTCTAACATTTCTTCAATTTGGACATGATTAAGCATGTCTTGTGATTTTTGCTGATTAACTTACATTGTTGTGACTAAAATCTCAACAAGGCCGTTGAGCTTATCAAACTTATCATCCATTGATCCTAGTGTATTATTGCTATGTTGGCTGTAACCAACATGAGCGCTACTATCTTAGTCACCAATAACTTGGCATACTTAAATCCAACATTGTATAACACTATTCTTTACTACTTTATTTTCCAAGAACAACTTAAAAAGCATAAACTCAACAAAACTCTATTATCCACTACAACTCAGCAACATATTAAAACCACCTAGAATTACATTAGCATACTTTAATCACTTTGTTACTCAACACAACACAATGTAGTATAGAGGTTAAACTTGTTCTGTTTTCACAATAGGAAAATAGAGTATTACGAGTAACTACACTCACCTCTCACAAATCATTACTCCACAGCTTATGTCGTACCTTAAAGAGGTAGAGTCGCAACAATCTTACAGTGTGAATTATCCTAAGATAGAAGTTGATCTTACAATTATTAGCATAAACCTAGTCTACACCAAACATACTCGACTCATCCGCTTTGAAGAATTCAATTCGTTATCTATTTAATATAAACTTGTGAAATAATATTTTGAAATAACAATTAAAAACCAACCTTATGGTTTAACTTTATAAAAGAGTAGTTGCAAAACCTATAGGTATAAGTTGCTTAGTATACAGACCAGAAGATTGAAAACTATTAGGCTACCTAAGGTGACTTAAGTAATTTTCTTAATAGTTAGGAAAGTTAATAATGAAAACAAAAGAAAATCCAGCCAATTTTTCTTTATCCTCATTACCTAACTCTGTTTGCGAAAATTTTAGTTTTCTAGTTATTGCACTTATATATCCACATTAGACTTGCAAAACATACTATAGAGAAATGAGCGATAACTTCCATAGTAAGTAAGATAAAGACAAAAGTATGTCTTTAACACATATCAAATAATTTTAGTTAGATGCAATATATGTTGAAGTAAATTCTATCTCATGATGTTATCCAATTCATTGTGAGATTAGAGGAATTATGTTCGCTCTAATCTAGGTTGAGGAGTTTGACATTGGTCACTTGTGAATTGGAACCAAATTAGGGCTTGTACAATAAAGAACACCCTATGCCCAAGACTATCTTCAAAACATGGCCTTTAACCTTGCCTTGTTCTCCTCTCCCATTACTTAGTTTGACTAAGGGTAAGAAAAGGACAATCAGTTATCCTCATCAAAGGGGTTTATGTTTGGCTCAAAAATCCTAATTGTTACCCTCAATGGGTTATAATGCATATTAGGTTAGACGATTAATCCGAGTTCAAGTTAGATCACTTTCAAGGTAATCAAGCAATTTCAAACCAATCAATGAAGCAATCGGCATAAAATAACAATACATGGAGTTCAACAATCTATAGCAGCAAAATAATATTTAAGCACATATGTTGTACATGTAAAGTCACCTAAATACAACCATAAACAAATATATACTAAAGCATCCAAGTATTTTAAAATAATACTTTGAAGTGTGGTGAAGCACCAATTTTAAAGTTCCTAAAACATCTTCTAACCTAGCCATTAGATTACTGTTGATTTGAAGATGATCTCGTCTTATAATCGGATTCACACATGTATGCGGTCCCTCTAGAATCTTTATGACAAACTAATCTAATACCTTCTTATCACACACTCTTAACCTCTACTTGTATCCATTACCTCTTTTCATAAAAAAAATGTGCCATAACGTCAGGTCCAATCCCATATCTCGGAAGTCGCAATGTAGATTATGTTATAGTTTTGACTACATCTTGCAGCTTCTTCTTAGTATTGAATTGCATGCCCTGGCTCAACTTATCATGACCCTACAGGGGCCTAATAGGATTACCTAAAATTTTCATAACATGTGTGCACTCATGATATGAAAATCTCCTTGCAAGTTAGAAATTGCAAGACTCTAAGTGATTAATCACTAAGGTTACTGATTTTTAAGTAATTAATTGACTGTAGATAACAAATATAAATAACTATAGGTGTCTGATATCCCACAGTTCCTCAGAACCGCAGAGAATCGGTATCCCCTACCAAATAATAAGATAGGATATACCAATATTATAAAAGAAACACAAGAAAAATTAAATTATCAACAAAGGATGTTTATGTATCATCTAAAGGGTATTCAGCTATTCCTAATACTAAGATACATATCTTCATCTCATACTTGACACTCGAGACTTATCCCAATCCTAATGTAAGTAAACTTGCAAGAGAAATTATGAGGGAGTGAGCATATAACAGTTCAGTGAGTTTGTTCCTCACCACCACTGTTCAAGCAAGTTATCATACATTATTATCACACATGGAAGCGAGCTATCTACATATAAAATGGATGCAAAGGCAATGAATGCAAGAAACGCATCCATAGGAGTCCGGAACTATGGAAGGTATAGAATTACGTCATCTACATTTCGATTATCCCCTGTATTTTCCCCTATAGGGCACCTCAGCTTACCTACATGAGGTTACCTAGGGACATCACCTCTCTAGGCGGCACTCGACTATTACCCTAGTCGAGAAAAGATTTCAATCCAAATAGGGGGATTCCAATCTAGGACTATCCACCCTTTAAGGCCCCTTGGGGCACAAACTTGCGAGTCCTCTAGCAACCAAAATTAACCAAGGCCTTACAGGCACAATAAAGCGAGTTCTCTCGCCATCATGTGGAGAACCCATGCTAGCTTTGCCTTAACTTTAAAAATATTATTTATAGCTCCAGAAGCCCTTATGGAGATCATGCAAAAATATGTTTAAGGATAGAAAAGTTTTTTCCAAAAACACTTTTCTTAAGATTTTTACAGGGTTAGCACTCTCCATTCATACCTTTACCAAGTCATAGACATGCGACGAGTATAATTGGTTATTTTGGTCTAATACATATATTTATCAATGTAAAAAAAATGATCACATGATGATGGCATACAAGCAAAACAGTCATTCAAACATACAAGCAATAGCAAGCAGCAAAACATCATAGAAGTAATACGCACAAACAAGTAGCTGGTCATTAGAACTCCCTCACCTGGTTTATTGCTCATTCTCCAAGCTTTAGAGTTTCTACAACTCGATATTGAATGCCAAAATCAAAATAGAAAAACTTATAAGTATTCTGAGAAGTTAGACTCCTTAGTTAACTAAAAGTCTACTGTAATTTATCTAGTTCCCAATATACCCCAACTCTTATATTTATAGGGTTTATCACACTCAATGGGGTTAATAATAACTATTTTCTTATATTTATAAGTTATAAGACTTCCTTTATGTATTTTGTAACTTTTTCATTCTAATTCCAATACTTACGAACTTATAGTCGTTTTTTATCGTTTTCGGACGTACGTTCACACAATGATGTTCGTTTTGGACGTTGTGACTCGTAATTTAAATTGTAATATAAAAATATCACCAAAATTATTATTTAAGTTTAAAAATTATAAAATATTAATTTTCGCTTTTTCTTAACATGTTTATGATTTAATAATTATTGAAATCATGTATTCGATATTTTTATTCTTTTAAGCATATTTTCGTATTTTTGAGATTTTGGCCTTATTATTATTATTATTATTATTATTATTATTATTATTATTATTATTATTATTATTATTATTATTATTATTATTATTATTATTACCTTTATTATTTCTCATTTTCTTATTATTTATGTACTTCACAATTTATACATATATGTATATATCTATATATATTTTCGATATATAATATATGTTATACGCTATATGTATGTATATACTTATTTTATGAAAATAACCATACTCTTATGTACATATATATATATATATTCATGTATTGTATTTATACATAATAATATACTTATATAATTCCCAGTACTTAGATATATATATATATAAATAATCTTCAAATACCTATTCCTATTTTATATATTCGGTATATATATATTTATATAATATTTTTTGTATAGTATATATACTATAAATTATAAATATATTATGCCATATACCATAAAGCATATACTCTATATTATATATATATGTGTCTTATATACATACTTATAAAAATACCCCACTACATATATACTATACGACTATACATATATATATACAAAAATAATTATACATGTATACACATATATATATATAATTACGGTACATACATATATATTTATACTATAGTTATGTAATGAAACTACTTAATACTAATTATATGTATTCTAAAAAAATACATAATACGTACTCTTTTCATATAATATACTTATGTTCATACATGTATACATACATAGCCTAATACATGCATATATAATTTAATTTATGTATTTGTGGACATATGCACATGTAATAGTAGTGTTTTATTAAAAATATACTATACAAATACTATAATTATACATGTATATACTATATACATACATCTATACTAAATAATTTACTTACTTAGTAATTTAATTTCTTTTCTTCTTATTTTCCTCTTCTTTTCTTCTTCCTTTCTTTCTTCTTTTCCTTCTTTCCTTTTCTCTCTCTCCCTCACAGTTTGCTTCCCAGATTTTTTTTTTTCGGTTGTGTGCAAGTTAGTTTCCAAATTTTGTTGTTTTGTTTCGTTTCTTTCTTTTTCCAGCTTTTTATTCCCTTTTTTTTTGTTCACATGATAAGTAGCTTAAAATTTAAGCTAAGACTTACACATGGCAATTTTTTTTTTCTTCACATGGGCAACTAGTTGGAGTTCCATTTCCAGAATGTGTAATTGGGAAAAAGGAAGAAAGGAAAGAAAAGAGATAAATTGAAAATGAAAGAGAAGGAAAATAAAAATTAATAATAAATATATATATTTTTCGAAACATATAAATTATAACAAATCTCCTCATAAATTAATTTTTAAATTTTTGTGAAATTTTATCAATTTAATTGGTACCCATTACAATTATAATTTTTATACGTTATTATGGCGATTTCATTATAATTTCGCGCAAATAGGCTATTTAGTCGAAAATTACAATCGACTATAATTTTATCACTACTGAGTAATATTTAACTATTTTATAGGTTTATATTTATAATTGCAAGGTTTCAATCAAATTCGGGTTCAATTTTGATTAATGGTGTGTAAGTCAGCTTTAGGGTTTTAGTATGCGATGTAGGGTTTTGATCAATTTCTAAAGTTTTTACTACTTATAATATATTTAAATTTATGATTTATTAAATTTTTATCTTACTTGGCTTTAATGATTCTTCAAGTCATCTATAGTATTAGAGTTTACTTCTACCCTTAAATAGATAAATTTGCAAGGTTTACATAACTCATTATTGTCAATTGTATTGTTGCACTACGTATTTTGTTCCTCTTCAAATGTAACATAGCCACTGTCCCTACTAATGTTCAAGTATGAGATTGGATCTCCTACAACAAACTGGTTATGTTGTGTTATGGGAACTTGAACCAGCATTGGCATGGGCACAAATGGGTTATGTACAAGCACATCACTTGCTATACATCGAAATCCATCTCAACACTGCTATCATCATATTCCTCATCATTATCATCCTTATCTTCCTCTTCACCCCCTTATCATCCTCTTCGCCTTCCTCCTCAACATCTTTGTCATCACAATTATCGAAACTCATAGCAATCCTTTCCATATCATAATTGTAAGTCGGATCCTCTTGCTAGATTTTCCCATACTCTACATTAAGTACTTCTTCGCTCACAGATAACATCATCCTGCACTATGTCCTCCATGGTAGTGTGAAGCTAGCTTTCATTATCCATGGGAAAAATAGTTTGAAAAGACTAGACTTACTGTAATGCAATGTTTGGAGTGTTATTCCCCAACACCACACTTGTTTGCCTATATGTCCTCACATAAATGTGTTGTATATATCATTCATCGAACACTCCTACCATCTCAATGAAGTTCTCCACATCTTCATCATCCCTAATAAGTATCAACTCATAGTACACACTACCTTCATAATATGTTAGGTGCCTGTGCATAATTCCTACCTTCGCGGTGTCAATCCCAATGCTACTATAAATTCTGTGTGAAAAATAGGCATAGTTTGACCCCTTAGTCATTTTCAGCTTCTTCATTAGCTTCCTATCATAGTCCACTCTTACATTACCACTAACAATATTTTCATGTGCATAGATGATGATTTTCACATAATCCATTATTTTCCTCTTAATTATTACATGAGTTATCACCAAGTTAACGGAAACTCTATATGATAATCACGTTTGACTTTTTAAAATTGTCACTTTGACATGATATAACTTAATTATATGACACCTATCTTCAAAAGACTTTAACTGAACACGTTACTCGCATTATATAAATAATATTGCACCTATGATCATCAACAACCGACTACAATTTTTTTAATCTACTATTACAACTTACGCACCACCAACATATTTTATTAAATGTAAATGCAAATTTCTCAACACAATGTAAATACCTATATTTTCTAAAATTACACAACAAAAAAACAATATCACAACAACATAAAAAAAAAATTCCAAAGGATAGGTAAAATGATACTAGCTAATTCATGTAATATCAAGAGTTTCTTAGTACCAATATGAGAGAGAGAGAGAGAGAGAGAGAGAGAGAGAGAGAGAGAGAGAGAGAGAGAGAGAGAGAGAGAGAGAGAGAGAGAGAGTTTTATGCCTGAAAGGAGAGATTGGAGAGAGACTGTAGGGGTACGATAATGAGGGGAGCAACTAAGAGTGGGTATATATATATATATATATGTGTGTGTGTGTGTGTGCTGTATTGAAGTTAAATGATGAGGGCCATGTAACTTTAATGTAAATTCAGTTAATTGAAGTCACATGCCTCCCATACAACTTCATCATAACTAAAGTCACATGGAGGGCATGCAAGTTTAGTATAATCGAATTTCCACTAAAGTTGCATGCCCTCAATGCATCTTCAATGCATTTTTTTTTCAAAAAATTTGCACTAAAGACTCATGCCTCACTACCCCAAAGATGTAATAAGTTTTACCTAAGGCTTATTTTCGTATTAATTTTTTCAAGTGCCCTATTTACATACTAAACTCGATGAGAGAAGGAAGCAACGAAGAGAGATATGTAGGAGGAAATCAAGCTAAATATAGCTAAATCTTATCCATTTGATTCATATTTTTTTCTAAATCAAGTGATAACACCATTAAGATTCATTTTATACCAAATATTTTCATTAAAAACTAACAAAATTGGATTAAATCTCGAATTACAAAAGATAAACCCTAATTTGACATAAGCTCAGGTGGTGATTTAAAGCTTTAAATACATATAAGGCTTTGAAGAACTCAAGGAGGAGATTATTTTCATCCGATATAGCTTGAATCAGTTAAAAATCAAACTTTCTCTCTCTAAAGACAAAACCCACAAACTTTAACTTCTCTCTAAACGCTCTCACTCTACAAGCAAAATCAAAGAAAACTAAATAAATGTTCAATGTTCTATGGTTCAAAAGATCAAGAATGTAGCAAACTTTCTTCTTTAATCATCACACAATCTCCAAATCGAGGTGAGGAAATTCAGCTACCTCTAGGTGTTCTAGAATTTCCATCACTGCCATTCTTTAAAGGCGGCCACTACTAGCACTATGAACGCCATGATGTGATGGAGCTTTTTGATGCCTCTATCGCCTCCAATAACCACCACAATACAACAAGAAGTCATCAAAAGCCAATGCTTCTATTCCAAACCCGCAACTGTAATCGCAAACTGATCTATGTGTACAGTCCTGACTTGACTATGTTAGGGACCCCTTCTTTTTCTTTAACTTATTTTAATTGGATTAATTTGATTAATTCTATTAATTATGATTAAAAAGAATAAATTTTAGAAAAAAAATTACTTTTCAAAGAATAAAAAAAAATACTATCAATTTGTTTTCTGTTATGCAAGGTTCTTTTTTAGGTTAACATTTTTTTTATTATTAGTTTGCACAATCCATTAGTTTAGTTCATTATTTGCATGACTAAATTTAAGGCTAGCAATTCATATAAGCTACTATTTCTTGCATCCATTTTTAAGCAGGTTAATGTCATGCTTCAAAGCAGCAGAGTCGTAACAGTCCCGCCGTGTAAACCATCTTAAGATAGAAGTTGGCCTTACAACCGCTATCTTAGACCTGATCTACACAAGGCATCCACGACTAACCCGCTTTGAAGTAAACAGTTTGTAATTTAAATAAATCATTTACCTATAAAAGTGAGGAATTATATATATGTTATAATTTAGTTATTGCAGTTAAAGTTTACAATATTTCTCTATAGTATATTTCCTAGTTATTACATCATTCGGAAATGAAAAATAATTCTAAAATAAAAACTTAGACCTTAAAAATATGTGTTTATTCTCCAATGTTTTTCCTCACTCCCTAGGATCTAGCAATTGCTAGCTTTAGAGTAGTTGGTTGCCGCTTCTTAGCCAGCACCTGCACAATATCTATAGGGATGTGAGCAACTACAGCTTAGTAAGTTAGGATGAAGGACTTAAAACTATACTATACACACAACAAAATTTTTAATCACTTATTAGGTACAATGCATGTGCAAGCAAATGCCATCGCACGACGTTGTCCGGCCCGTTGTGAGATTAGAGAAATTGCGCCCACTCTAATCCGGGTTGAGGAGTTGCCGTTAATGCAACAGCTCACGACCAAACCCAGGCTTGTGTAATGGAAACCTTGCTCCTCCCGCGACTACCTTCAAACTACTGTCTTCACCCTCGCCATGACCACCTCTCCTGTCACTTAGTTCGACTAAGGATGAAGAAGAGACCATTTTGCAATCCTGCGCTATCCCTTTCGAAGGGGTCGGTATTTGGCTGGAAAGTCCTAAGTTCCCCTAACGGATTGCCATGCATGTCCGATTATGATTACTGGTCGTATGTTTGATTAAGTCCAGTTTAGAGTGATCAATCATTTCATACAAATCCTACAATATATGCCAAAGCAACAAACAGAATCATAGTATCACCCATAATCAAGCACATGCATACATCCAACTATCTAACAAGCACAACCAAGCATAATCTCAAGCCTCCCAAAATACAGCATTGTATTATCTCAACTTACATCGACTCCTCACTCACTCACTCAAGATCCGACTTGCTCAGGCCATCGCCGATCATCCTTATAACACAAACATGGTTTCAGTTTTCATATAATGATTATAGGTTCATTTTCTCCTATAACGCTTATTGTTATGTTTTATTTAGGGTTTAATATACATAATTATCTAAGTCTTAAGTCTTTTATTAATTAAATGTTCGGGTTCGGTTTCCGCATCGATTTTTAAATTAGGTTTTAGTTCGATTTCTAAGTCCTAAACATGCTCGAATCCTAATGTGAAATTAATCACATTAAGCTCGAGTATTCAAATATCCTATTGGGTCTTAATTTAGTATTCTAAGCTATTCGATACACGCTAGTCCTAATTAGGGTATCGGATTTATCCCCGATGTGAGAAAATCTTACTTTTTTATATAATTACCTAAAATTCAATCTTAATTCAGCTGTAATATTATTTTGATTTTTACTCTAATATTATCTAAATAACCCTAATTTTTTAGATTTATTAATTTACAATTTCACATATTACTAATTTCTCATATTAATTACCTAATTTCCTAAATTAACCATACTTAATACTCCAAAGGTTAGGATTAGGGTTCCTTATCAGAGATTAACATCCTTAAACATCTAATTACTATCTAAATCAGTAATTAATATCTTAATCACCTAATTAACCCCAAATTACCCAATTTTTCCATCATTTTAGGGCTAAAAATTAACTTAAAAATTTTGAAAACTAATTTTAAAAAAATGGCTTCATAGCACTGTTCTATATCACATGAGCATCCTACCAAAAAAAAAAAAAAAATTGAGCTCCAAACTACACTCCTAAGCCTATTTCTTTTCCATTCTAATCATGCTCGGTTTTGCACGATTTCTTAAGGACCCTATATTTTCAGATGTGATTAAACTAAATCACTATTTTTCCCTAAATCTACATATAATAAAACCTTAGAATAACAAGTTTCATAATTTTCTAAAACTATTTACTATTTTTACAAAATTATACAAGAATCGGATTGAAAATCAAACTCACCAGTCTAGGTGGCTCCGGCCACCGGCGGCTGCTGTGGCCTTATCGGCCAGCTTGGGCGCTGCCACCACCATATGGTGGTGGTGGTCATCCACTCCCATATGCCCATCGAGTCTGGGTTCTCCTTTGTGGCCCTAACTACACAATTTTCCTTTTCTTTTTCTTTTCTTTGGTTTTTCTCTCGATCTTCACCTCTCCCTAATTTCTCTGATTTCTAACTATCCAAATGAGCTTCTGAATTTTTTTTTGCTATTTATAGAGCTTTAGTGTAATTATTGTATATTAATTAGACATGACTTTGCCTAATTTCCTTAATTTTTGGCTTTTGTGTTGTCTAATTTTAATTGGTTAATTTTTATTTTGTGGATTCTGACCTGCCACGACCTGATTTGGATCATTATTGATTTTTCTTGATTTTTTCTTAATTAATTATGAATTTTCTTTAATTATTTATTATAATTTTAGTACATTTGGCGTATTTTAATTAATTACGCGTATTTATACCTACATGTAAATTCATATATAGTATAAATAAATATTCCTAAATATTATTTAGGTCATTTTATAATTTTTAATATACATATAATTTATCTCTAGTGATTCGTTAAGTACTGGAATGCATTTTACGCATTTTCGATAAATAACGAGTTATATACTTAAAATTTGAAAATTTTATAGTCTCCTATTTTATTACTTATTTTCTTAAATTCAAACTTACGAGATCGGTTTACTAATATTTCTAACTTTACTTTATAATTTAGACTCGATCGGGTCTTTCAATCGATCGAAACCTCAGATTGCTTAGTTGTAGGGCTTACTGTTAATATCTTAAAAACCTCAACTAGTAATATGATCCTTTTATTAATTGTCTATAAAAACCCAAATCGTAGCCTAATCTATTTAATAAATGTATTTTATATCCTAATTAAATATGTATATCAATTAAAAAGTTATAACTAAACTACAGATGCATCACTCTTACTCTCCTCCTCCTCATCTTAATCACTACTCCAATCCTTAGACAAAATTAGGTGTTCACACACATTCCATCCAAACTCTTCCTCACTCATTTCATATACCATTTAGAAGACCATAGTTATGGTATAGCATAAACTACATTTACTTAGGCACATGAACACTTTGTAAACATTAAAGGTCACTTATTCATTCATGACTTGAAATATCAACTTACCTTCTTCAACATCTATCAAGGCTTTCTTAGTAGCTAAGAATGGTCTGTTTAAGATTAGTGGGATTTCCCTATCCTCCTCCATTTCTAAGACAATGAAATCTAAGGGGAAAATAAATTATTTCACCTTCACCAACACATCTTCTACAATCCACTTAAGGTAATTCATACTCATATAAGCCAATTACTAATGCTAAGATCGTAAAGGGCCTTGTGAAAATAAGAATTCCTTATAATGCTTGGGAAATAACTTATTTTGTAGCATAAATGTGCATTCTTCAGTAAATATCATTCTCCTGTAGTCAGCTAGTTTTCTTTTTTAAAAATATATATTTCGTGAACTTTGCATAAAAGATGGTTAAAAGAAACTCTGTTTCATATAACATAAACATTATAGGGTCCTCAATTTGATATGACATGCATCTACAACACACACATATAAAACACATATATAACACATGTATATTTGTTGTTATGGTATAAATATAATGTACATGTTGTCATATTATACCAAGCTCCTTTTATGTGGTTCCAAGGGAAAATGTTCCTCAAGATTCTTTTTCTTCTCTTTCCCTGCTTTTTAATTAAGGGAAAAGCAAAAATGTTGCTTAAAAATTCCTTGTTTACCCTTTCCTTGAGCAAATCTTTTTCTACCTTTTCCTAGAGTAAATATCACTTGCCAATATTACATAATTATCCTCTTTAATTATATATATTGTTTTTTATATAGTGGAGATATTTCAAATAAAATTAACTATCTAAAAAGTTTGATATAACACATACAAACACATATATAATGTGTATGTTATATAAAACTTATTAAGTTATTAGTAAATTTGATATAACATACACAACACAACACAACATATAGACTATGCATACATATAAATATATATATATTTATTTATTATACATGACTATAAATGAACTTTTAATTTGCATTTCCAAGTCTTAAATGCAATTTCATTCTAAGTCCATCATGTATCAGATATGCCATAAAATATGCAATCAAAGAGACTTTTCATTGTATATTGGTTGTAATTAAAGAGTTATTTGTAAAAGGATTTTTGCTATCGGTGGTAAGATTTGGTAGTTACTTATATTATATTCAGCCACCAAATTATTAATTTGACAGCAAAAATTTTCCCCTCTAATCCTTAAATTTTCCTCTAATACATTTGCAAATAGTGACTAAAGTAACATTTTGCTTCTATAATTTATTGGTAAGTAACGACTAAATTTGTTGTAGTGTAGACAAAATTCCCATTGCTAGTGAGTAGGAGATAATTCTTCAAAACTCCCTCCACGATTTGTTGTTACTTTTTCAAATCAAATGTAGTGTTTTTCTCTTAACGAATAGATAGTGATAGTTTATCTATGAATGGTTTTAAGGTTTTACAAATAATTTGGAAGTATATATACATTTTTAAAAAGTTATAAAAAAATAAAATAAGTAACACTTTAAAAGTTTCTATCTGCAATTAAACAAAAATTTCAAGTTGTATGTTTGATCATTTATTCTTCTTTTTTTGTTTTTTTCTTCCCCCTTCCTCATTGGGTATTCCACGTTCAATTAATTGTCTTCATATATCTAGGTAATTCTTAAATTCGTTGTTTGTTAGATTTGATGTGATGTTTCCACTCTTTATCTTAACGGGAAGAAACATTTCTCATGCCCCAGTGAATCTTTAATCTTTACGTTGGAATTTAAACTAAATATTTTGCTCGATTATTTTACAAGTTCCACGTCCTCGCACATCTTCCAGCTTGGTAACTAGCAGTCCGCATTTGATTGACCAATCGGTGTCTAACATTTTCTTAAATAAATTACTACGTAGACAATTCGTGAGGACCGTTGAGAAAGACAGATAATGAAAGTCAAGTCATCTTCTTCACACAGCAATAATCCAAGCCCACCAAGATTCGAAACATCTCCATGCAATTTCTTTCTCTCCATATTCTAAGCTTTTTCTTGCCAAGAAGCTTTGGATCACCATTCTATATGTCTACATTTCGTATCAGTATTGCTGTTCTTTATTTGCTTCAATGATTTTGACGTCGTCCGAGATTCTGATGGAAGGTCATCCGACGTATCTTCCTTAGCCTTTCCGCTTTTGATGTTTTTGCTTTCTCCCTCCATCCCTCCATTGACATCCAAGAAGCCATCCATGTACAGGTGTAGCGAAACATCGTTTTTCCTTAAAGATTCATCTCTTCAGTTACTTTCATATCTTATAACGAGCTTTGAGGGTTATCCTTTCTCAATTTTTGGAAAAACGATAGAAGTAACGATAAATAAGAAATCGGTACGTGTCCATGTCAATAAAACTAACTTGAATAGTTAATGTCTTATTTATCCACCGCTGCTATGTTAATAAGCAATCCGTGTTGCATGTTACTCCCAGCACTGTCTTTCTCCCAAGTTTTGACCCTTTCACATGTCTAAATTAATCACCTAATGCAAAATTAGCTATAATCTAGTGGAATATTTGATTTCATAAGCATGACCTCTTGAGTTCAAATTTTATATGTGTCATTTTACATTTTTAGATGTATTTATTCTTTTAATGATATTTGTCTCTTTATTTGCTTTTATTAAACTTTTATTTTTTTTAGTAACCAATAAAACTAAATTCATCAATTACAAATCATATTTAACTAAATAAATTCACTTAAATTGCTGTTTTTCATACACCATATATAATAATTAAGTTGTTCTATTTTTCTTTTCTTTTTACCATTAATGTCGAAAAAAAAAACATGTAAATTATTGAATACTTAATTACCTAATACTAACTTATATTGAAAACGACGCTCTTTTTCTTTTTAGCATTACAATTATACAAAGTAATCATGAAAAGAAATAGGATGATACTTATATTTGCATCAACTTATTGCTTTTACTTTACCTGTAATTTCTTCTTCAAATATTATTTTCTAATCTATTTTATGTTAGAAACAAAACTTATACAAGTTCTATATATCGATGTATTTTTCTTATAAATTAATAGTTAAATTTCATTCAATTATATGCATAAAGTTTATTATTTTAATTTCTTGTGAAATGTGTCATTATCTTTAATCATTCTTTCAAAGAATTTTTACATCCATTATGGTGTGAACATGATGTCGCTCACTCATCAATCATTAAGTGTAATGTGACTTTTAATTCTGGCCACAGATATAGTGCTAAATTTGGGTGTGTACATTGGCCTTGGATACACTCTTAATCGATTAGTCATCCCGGTCAGTAAACCACTTGTTCACGTATTGCAAGCATATTTATGTATTATATTATGTATCATACTGTCCACTTGCTAAGCACAGGATGTCACTAATCGGTAAGCTACATTTCGATTTTTCTACAAAATCTTAAGAAATCCTTCTTTCCTAGAATCAGTTCCCCTTTAAACCTAAACCTCACTACCTCTCTTTTATTGGTGGCAGTGTCACAACGCATACACTTCCCAGTTCCAAAAGGTGTCATCTCTCATAGGCACAATGTTGCTGGCATCTTTAAATTGGTTACTTTCTTATTTATTTGTACTCTTTTATTACCTAAACCTAATCACCACTTTTTGTTTCTGGGCTGTTAACATCTTTAAATTGGTTACTTTCTTATTTATTTGTACTCTTTTATTACCTAAACCTAATCATACCTAAACCTAATCACCACTTTTTGTTTCCGGGCTGTTTAATATACAATTGAGTGGACGGTACAATAATCTTTTTTTCATTTTAATTTCTGTTTAATATAAATTTGACTTTGAGTGGATGTTGCACAGAAACTTTATATTATTTAAATTGAGTGGGCAGTGGCAATGTGGAACGCAGTGGCCTTATAAATACCCACTCAGCCAGCCTCCAGTACTCCAATACTCTCTCTTCTCTCTCTCTCTCTCTCTCACATACACACACACACATATAATCTCTCCTTTGAATCGTGGGCGCGAGAGTTTGGTTAGTAGGTAATACAAAGAATAAACTTTATGGCTACTACCATTATTTGTGCTCTTAATATCATCACGAGGAGTACATGTTCATGAAATTTGGATCGATGCGTTAGCTAGCTTATATATATATATATATATGTTGTTTTGTTGAATTTTAGTTGTATCGTATCATAGTCGTCATAGACTATTGAATCCAACTACAACCTCATTAAATGGTTGTCAGCCAGTTTTTTTATTTTCTACCTGATATCGTTCCTTTTTGCTTGTTAGGGAAATTCTACGAGCCGTACTCTCCCATGGAATGCTTGTTCAGCAACAAAAGCGAGAAACACACCATTAAGTTCGTGGCAAAAGACACTGCTTTTGGGGATGACAGTCCAGAGCCTCACTTTTTTTCCGAAAGGGCTGACCGGAGCTTCGAGCTTCAGCCAGGAGCAAGCAAAACTGCACGGTACAAGGACTACTTCCTCGAAGACAAAATGCCAGGGAAGTCGATCGTACTTCACATTTGTCCCGTAGTTGATAACAACGTTCACGAGGATTTTCATGGAAAAAATAAAATCGGCTCTAATGATTTACGGAATTATCCTGCCATTGAGGTAACCAGCGGCAATGATGGTTCCTTACGAGCTGTTGGGGTTCTTGGATCTGGGGAACCCCATGAATTATTCAGGTCTTCCATATTTGTTTATTTATTTATTAATTTTTATACTGCTTTGCAATTTAACTTCAACTAATAAAAACTGCCGTGATTCTTATCAGCTACAATGCTCCCGGCAGTAGCGGCATCACCACAGCAAGGACTCGGAGGAAATGAGCAAGTCCAAACGACACCAACAAGTTTGCTTTTACATCAGTGGTTTGACTCTTGGAGCCCTACGGTTTCCTTATCTTATTGATTCATTATTTCATGATTAGCTTTCATTTTTTTTTTTATTTTTTTATTTTGGGCCAAAAAATCGTTTGGCGCAAACGATTGATCGTCCATGCTTTTGACCAATGACAAGGATAATGAAACGATATATCCTTGGAGCAATCATGAGGATATACGGTATGTACTAATATTCCACCAAAGAAACCTAAATACTATTCCTGAGAAAATCTTAAGGATGTAGAGAAGTTTATAATACAGATCCCTTCTTTTTTCATTTTTCTACTATTTTATTGAACTCTACAAGTTGATTGTTGTTTCCCAGCCTTGGGCGATTCATGATCAGGGAAATCTTCTTAAGCGGTTTCCGGGTGATTGTGAATATAACAACATTAATGATTGATAACTTGTTTGATTTCTCGTGTGTTTGTGTTATTCTCCGTTTTTGCTCGTTCCCTGACCGTTTTCCATTTTCACAGGTTATTCCATGGTAGGATGTGAGTGGATCATTTGCTATGGTGAGTTTTTCTGTAGGATGGGAAGAGTAAATTATGTAAAGGAGCATGGGATCCTGTCTTTAGTAAGCATCCTTCATGTAGAAGGAGCTTTTCCTTTTCTCTGTTTGTTTCGGTTGCCTAGGTGACAGCACACCTTAGGGCTACTTCCAGTAAGTCTGCATACTTACTTTGTTTTCGTCGCCTGGGTGACCACAGACACCTTATGGCTATTTGTTGTAAGTCTCCATACTTGCACTTGTATGATATGATGAAAAGTACTCCTTTCTACGGTATGGTAAACTATTACACGGAATTGTTGGAACCAAACAGGATATAACTTGTGGTCATGACGCCCGCCTTTGTATATGTGCTATTAGAATTCTCCAATTCTACGATGAAAACGATGGACTGTTATAATAAGAAAATCCCTTTAGACATGTAGATACTCTATTTATATAAATAAAATGGGGAGCATAGTGTTAATACAGTTATATATGCATGTATGAGTTAGGTACCTTACTAGAATCATATTTAGGACTAATTTAAATTATAAATCTTTTAACAGTTGAAATAATGGTTAACCAATAATATCAAAATATTTTTTAAAACCATACCAAACAAAAAAAAAAAAAACAACTATTAAAATTCTTAATCTATATGTAGAATGAAATTAACTAGCTGTTATAACATAATGGTAGGAACTTAACTACACTTAGTTAATTATTCTACACTTTTATCTTGATGCTTATTGCACCAAAAATAAATCCTTTCAATTTAACTATTTTCAATTTTCCTATATTTACTCTCTTAAAATATTATCACACATATAATCAATAGATGAAATTATAAGTAAGATAATAACGTTATGATAATATGACAAAGTGTTTCAAAAATCTAGATAATTTGAATTATTGATTTGTAAATTAAAAGAAATTAAGAAAAAAAATAAATTGAGAGGATCTTATTCCATTTAACTTTGGCACATCGGAGAATATTGACATGTGAATAGTTTCTTATTTTGATTGAGTAGCAATATTGTGAGGTAAATGTAAACAATTACCTGTTGTACTATACGTACTTGTAATGTAGCTGTTCTATGTGCACATGTAGCATATATGTAATAACTTAATTGATTTTATGGTACCTTTGGCATATTTGGTTAGTGGTACGCTACCATACATTTAGTGTATTTAGATTGCCTTAACACTCAATAGATATATTAATACTAAATTTAACTAGGCATCTTAAGCAAGCAATGCATTAAATCCTCTTAAAATAACATTTAAGTATCATGGTATCATGACTAGACACAATATAACAAAAGAGAATAAGATCCTTTCTCCAAACTTTACTCAAGCTAAGTGACTCGAGCAATGGTATTGAGGGATTGGTGATATGTTAACCACTACTTTTAAAATAAAAACATATTTTGTGCTAGTAAGTACATTAGGTTAGATATGCAATAATAAAAACTCATAAGACCAGGTTGTTCTTACAAGAATTAGGACTAACTCTCAACCATATTAGTCCTTCCAATATCTACGAATGTAAATCTACTCTTAATTAATATAAAATATTAAATTTACTTCCAATTAATAAAGAAAATATTAAAAATCAATACCTGAAAAAATTAAATTAATGAACTAGCAAATTGGAATCTTGGATTGATGTTAACGACCATGATTTTAATGGATCCTTTAATGGTTTAAATTAGTTCCTTTGAATTCTCTTTAGAGTTATCTAAGTAATGAAGCATAGACTCACATTCTCTCTAAGCGTGAATTACCCTAATTAATTGACTAGGTCTTCCTATTTCTATAAGATATTATTTAGTTAATTAACTATTTTATGTTCTAAGCCCTAACTTAATCACAACAAAAAAAAAAACTAATTCATAATTAAGTAAAGCACATAAACTACAGAAGGAATAACGAAATCCATAAATAAAAAATAAAGAATAGAAAAGAATTATTCTTTATCATGGGAATCAAAAATACCTATCATTTAATCTTTACATAAATTAACTCTTCCATTTGTAATCAGTGTCGATCCTACTAATTATTTATAAGAAAATTAAAGAAACTATTCTACTATAAATATGGAAGAAGCCGGCTCTATGAATAAATGCTCCTATTTGCTCCCATTTACAAGGCCTTTTTTTAATTTATATTTTATGGAATCTTGAAATATATCTTCCATATATGTTGAAATATCTTCCTTAAAATTGTTTTTAATTGTTCGCACATTTAAAAGAGATATAGTTGGAATATTTGGATAGCATAACATAAATCTTCTTAATTATTTCCTTAAAATCTAAAATCAAAATATTATCTAATTAAGCACCAAATATCTACAAAATATCCATAAAAATATCAAAAACACTAATAAAAATCTATAAATAAACATATACAACAAAGCACTTATCAAACTCCCTCATACTTAACCTTTTACTTTTCCTCAAGTAAAACAAATAAAAAATAAAAAAAAACACACAAGGATAAGAATTCTTTAATCACCATTACATAAGAAAATTAGCCTTATATTACATTCAACCAAAGCTCAATCTCAATTTGCATTCTATCAATTAAAAAAAAAAAAAGATCCAACTCCTTAGTAACTTTACTTCATAACTTTGCTTAATCATATAACCTTTCCCTAAAACACAAAATACTTAAGTACTAGGCATTAAAATCATACTAGAGTTCAAGAGCCAATCTATGTAAATTAGAGTTTATCCATATCATTTAACTAAAGATTAACAAGCTTAAGACCAGGTTTAATATCTCCCTAATTAGGAAAAAGTTGTTAAAATTTTGTACACTTCACTAAAATGTATATACTCCCCTCCTCCATCTCTTTAAGCATTATAATTCAAAGTAAATACATATTACATTTACCTATCCAATGATCATCCCCTTAGTATTGATTTTCATTGGAGGATTTTTTTTTTCATCTTTTTTTTTTCTCTTTTTATTTAATTGGGTAAAGCGGTTTTATTGGTCAGTAAGTCTCAAGCCAAATGACCATAGGCTACTAAGCATTAAGACTTCCCTTCAAACCATCCACTTACTACATTATTTATTTAAGCACAATTATTTGAGTTCATTGGTAGTATAATTCAAACCTCACTTTTCTAATGAACCAAGGCGAATCCATATTAACTTATCCTCACATTGGCAACGGGAGAGAAGCTTACTCTTCAAGGGACCAAAGCCAATCCTTACTAACATGATAACATTATTTCATTTCATTTCCTTTTTTCTTTCTCTTTTTTTTTTCTAACCTCCAACTAAATTAAGTTTGCAAGGGATTTTGAAGAAACAAGTTTCATTTGTTCATTTACTATGAATTATAGCACTCTAAAAATTCCTAAAGAGTGGGTATACAATAAAGTAGGCTTAAAAATAAGAATGACTAACTCCTAACTAGTGACATTGCCCTAATTTGAACTCTAAAATCTAAGTTTAAATAACATATAACCCTATTTCATACAAATTATACAAGTCAACTTCAGCGTTGTGTAATAAAGTCGTAAATAATCGAGTAAAACTATGTATAAAATCAAAAAAATTATCCTCAAAAAGTTGCTATTTCTTATGAGGGACTAAAGTTGATCCTTACCAACAAGATAACTTTATTTCATTTCATTTCCTTTTTTCCTCTTTTTTTTTTCCTAGCCTCCAACTAAATTAATTTTGCAAGGGATTTTTAATAAATAAGTATCATTTGCTTGTTTACTATGAATTATAAGGCTCTAAAAATTTCTAAGGAATGGATATACAATAAAGTAGGCTTAAAAATAAGAATAACTCACTCCTAACTAGTGACATTGCCCTAATCTCGAGTCTAAAATCTAAGCCTAAATAACATGTACCTCTACTTCACACAAATTATACAATTCAACTCCAGCATTATGTAATAGAGTCATAAATGATTGAGTAAAACTATGTATAAAATAAAAAATGTTATGCCCAAAAAGTTGCTATTTCTTCAGTTTAAATGAAAATCAAATTCAAGCAATATAATGGTTAGTGATTCCTATGTAACAACAAGTATAGTATAGGGTAAATCACCATGAAAGCTCAAAGTGCTTTATAACCAACATCACATAAAAAATATCACTTTATCCCTTCCCCTACACTTAAATTGTACATTGACACCAATGTACGTAATAAAGCAATGAAAAACACAAAGGGAAAAGGAGTAAAGAATATAATATTTCCCCTATTAAAGTGATTGGTATGAATTGCCTTGTCTTTTGCTACATCGTCTCCATAAAATCATCGTCATTTTCTTTAAATTCTGCATCCTTTTTCTCTTCATCACCCCCCTCAACTTCCTCATTTGAACTTTCTTCCTCTATAACTTCCTCCACCTCCTTAATCTCCTCAGTCACCTCATCCTCATTGTTGATAGCTTCCTTTTAACTTGTAATTTAGCTCTTGTAGCCATTTTCATTGTTCTTGAAATGATCATGAAGTGAAGTGGAGTAATAATGATCCTTAGTAGTGTGTAAGAAAATGAAGTGTGTGTACGTCTTTTTTTTTCTTTTTTTTTTTCAAGTGTGTATAAGTAAGAGAGTACAAGGAAGAATGGAGCCATGTGTTGTATAATGTAAGTGCAAGTGTGAAAGTCAAGAAGTAAGTTTAGGCATGACCTTAAATAGTATGGCTGACACAATTGTATCTCTTGGTTATGTAAGTAACTATAGGCAAGAAGAAAAGTCATCATGGGAATGACACAGTTGAGAGACAAAGTCGTGTCTCTTGATCGTGTAGTCTACTATGGATGCATGTCGGTGAACTTATGAGCGATGCGACTAGAGACAGTTGTATAATCCACTGTAGGTGCATAAGAAAGGCACTTGGGAACAATATAACTAGAGACATAGTCGTGTCGTTCAATCATGTAACCAACTATATACACACCTCTTCTTCTTTTTTGTTTTTTTACTATGTCATGTAGCTAATTCGTCCAATAGGCCAATTGCCCTGTCATCTACACATTGAATACAAAAGATCAAGCCAACTAAAACAAATAAATAAATAAAAAAAAGAAATAAAATAAAAAGATAGGGGGTTGCATTCCATCTAACACTTGGTTTATAGTCATCACCTAACTATCCAACTTTTATTCATGGTGAATCAAACTGGGGCTTACTTTTGTATACCCCATTTCTCGTATGTCTCACATGTTGCTTATTTTGACTAGTGTCAACTTCTACCTTATGTGGAGCATTAGTTATCACATCAGTTTTATTAGTAAGAGGGTCTCTCTTTTTCCATCATTTGCAATTATTCAAATTGACCTCTTCATCTCCAACCTTCCACCATAACTTATTATTCTTGACATCAATCACAACTTCAACAATAGCCAAAAATGGGCACATGAGGATGATTGAAATCCTTAAATTTTCCTTCATGTCTAAAACAATAAAATCTATAGGGAATATGAATTTGTCAATTTTCACCAAAACATCCTTAATCAATCCTTAAGGTCTCCTAATAAATTGATATGCTAGTTAAATAGTTGTCTTAGTCTTCTTTAATACATCTCCCAATCCTAATTTCTTTGCCATTGAAAGTGGAATCGAGTTCACACTAGCACCTAAGTCACATAAGGCGTTCTTACATAATAGATTACCTATGGTGCATTCCAATGTAAACTTACTTAGATCGTTCAATTTAGGAAGGAGAGTGTCTTTAATTGCATCGGTGCACTCTTGAGACAACGTGACTATCTCTCATCCATTTAACTTTCTCTTCTTCTAAAGAAACTCTTTCAAAAACCTTTTATAGTAAGGTATCTACTCTAATACATCTACAAATGGGATGTTTATGTGCAATTTCTTAAACATATCTAAGAACTTGGCATACTGTTCATCATCTTGCTTCTTTTTCAAACTTCTTAGATATAGTATTGGTAGCACATTTGGCTTTACCATGTGCTCAATAACTTCAAGAGTAGACTTCTACAATGTTACTTTCTCCTTCTGCATAGATTTTGAAACTACAACATCCTTTGAACCAACCTGTTTGCTTGACCTCTATGTAACTTTCTACATTATCTTAGTAGGGGTTTTTAAACTTACAGTACAATCAATCTTCTTTTCCAATCTCTCCAAACCCTCCATGGTCATATTAGTAAGTTTCTCAAATGCAATCTCCCAAGCTAGTTTCTCAACTTCTATAGACTCCCTATTGATAGCTGAAGAATCATGACTTATGTCATTTGATACAGTAACTTAATTTGCTATCTCATTCTTACTACTTAGTGCCTTAATTTCTTCTATGTTACTTGGCTTGACAATTTGTTGAATGGTAGTCAAGATCTCTAATTGTTGCATCATCTAAATGTTCAAGTTATGGATGGCAAGTTGCTGACTTTCAAATTGTGTATCTTACTTCTGCATTAAACCCATCACCATCTCTTCAAGAGTTTTCTTCTTCTCATAACCTAGGTTTGTCAGATGTGTAGAAGGTCTCACAACATTGTCCCGCCATGAAAAAATATGGTTATGATATCACTCTAAATTGGAGGCATTATAACACATCCCCCGGCTCTCTTCAACTTGATGGCTGTTAATAGATTTAACTTGTTCGAAACATGAATTTCCAAATGGGGCAAAAGAATTACATACTTAGCATAAGTGATTATGTAAGCTACCACATGATTGGCAAACTATTGGAGGATTTAATTGTGAAGCAAACATGAGTCTTTCTACCTAAGTAGTCAAAGTTGCTATCTAGCTTATCAACTGTGTGATCGCATCAACCTCATGTACATAAGTAGCTCTTCTTTGTATTTCTCTCTCCATCTACAAATTATAAGAATTTGTCACCATCTCTTCAATCAACTTATAAGCACATTCGACAACTTATCCATTAAAGTACCACTAGAAGTTGCATCCAACATCATTTTTAATTAGGCTCTTAAACCATGATAGAATGTCTGAATCAATACCTAAGTAAGAAGCCCATGATGTGGACTTGGTCTCAATGAGTCCTTAAACCTCTCCTAGGTCTTTAATAAGGACTCGCCATCATGCTACTTTTATGATATAATCTTAATTCTCGACTAAATAGTATAGGTTAGTGGGAAGAACCTCATTAAAATTTTTTCTACCATTTGATTTCATGTTGCGATCGTATTAGCTAAAAGGGAGTTCAACCAACTTTTCACTTCACCTCATAAGGAGAAAGGAAATAGTCAAAGCTTCATTGCATCATTTGATGCCCCATTGTACCTCATCATCTCAAACATCTATATAAAATTTGCAATGTCCTTAAATGGGTAATTATTAGCAGCGTCTCCGAACTGGTTGACTTAAACCATCTAAACAAGTGCAAGCCTTATCTCAAAACCATTTTAATGATTGCATATCTTATCAATTTGTGAATCAAAAGGTATAAGTTCTGCTACCTAAGTTCTTCTCACAAAAAGTTCTTACAAAAAGGAAATAAAATAAAAGTAGTAAACTGAAATCTAATAAAAATTAATAGAACAAATAAAATAGAAAAGAAAATATTTTTGTGTTTTCAAATTTCCTCTTTATTATGATGGTTATTTTTTGAATGATATAAAAATTTAAAAGAAATTAGTTAAACCTAATTACAACCTAAGAAATAATAAAACAAAAACCTAGTCTATAAGTCATCCTAAAAACTGAAATTAGCACCATAATCCCTAATAACAGCGCTAAAAACTTGATATACTAATCACTATTTTTTAAATAAAAGCATATTTTATACTAATAAGTGCACTAAATTACGTATGCAATAATAAAAAAACTGGTAAGACTAAGTTGTTCCTATAGGGATTAAGACTAACCCCTGATTATATTATTTCTACCTATATCTAGGCAAACCAAAATATAATAAAATAAAAGAATGCAAATCTACTCCTAATTAATATAAAATATTAAATCTACTTCTAATTAATAAAGAAAATATATGAAATCAACACCTTAAAAGATTAAATCAATGAATTAGCAAATTGGAATCTTAGATTGATGTTAATGACCATGATATTAAAATATACCACATTTTACTATTAGATCCTTCAATGGTTTATATTATTTCCTTTGAATTATCTTTGGAGTTATCAAAGTAATGAAATATAGAATTACCTTTTCTCAAAGTATAAATTATCCTAATTAATTAACTAGGTCTTCCTATTTCTAGGAAAGATTATTCAGTTAATTAATTGTTTTATGTTCTAAACCCTAACTCAATCACAATGCATTATCTCAAACATCTTACTTATAATTCGATGTTAGTTTGTTATGAAATCGATTAAATCAATTTTATTCTTTTTAGATTTTAACTCAATCTAACATCTATTCCATAATTAATAAAACACATGCTCAATGATAAGAATATCAAGAATACCAAGAATACCAAGATTCAAATATTTAATATAGAAATATCAAAGATCCATCAATCCAATATCTCAACAACAAAAACTAAGTCATGATTAAGTAAAGGACACAAACTATAAAGAGAATAAAGAAATTCATAAATAAAAATTGAAAAAAAAAAAGGATAAAGAAGTCTTACTCTTTATCATAAGAATCAGAAATCCCTAGCCTTCAATCATTACATGAATTAACTCCTCCATTTGTAATCAATATCAATCCTGCTAATTATTTACAAGAAAATTAGAAAAACTATTCTATAATAAACATGGCAAAAGTCAACTCTATGACTAAATGCTCCCATTTGCAAGGCCTTTTTTTTATTTATATTTCATGGAATCTTGAAATATATCTTCTATATATCTTGAAATATCTTCCTACATATCTTTCTTAAAATTATCTTCAATTGTTCGCACAATTAAAAGAAATATAGCTAAAATATTTGGATGGCATGACATAAATCTTCTCAATTATTTCCCTAAAGCTTCTAATAAAAATATTATCTAGTTAAGCACTAAATATCTACAAAATATCAATAAAATATCAAAAACACTAATAAAAATTCATGAATAAATATATATAATAAAGCACTTATCAATCGATGATGAGTCAAACTATGTCATGGTGAAGAAGGCCAAGTTTAACAACCATCTATGGCATGACTTGCATTTAATACTTGAATGATATTTTGTGTTTATGTTTCTTTTTTTTTCCACAATAACATTAAATTTATTCCTCATAGATTGAATTGCTATTTTTTTATTAGTACTACACCATAAATAATAACCAATTTGCCCACATTAAAGTAGTCTCAGTTTTGTCACATAAGTTATTATTAAATAATATATTTTATATGACTTAGTTTATGATATTTTTTCTTTACAATTAATCTTATGAATATAAATGTGATTTATTTAAATAATTAATTATGTAATAACTTATCTTTAGAAATGATAATTTTTAGCATTGCTAACAAAAAATAAAAAAAGAAAAAAGAAAAAAAGGAAAGAAAGACTAGTGGTCTTATAGCTTAATTATACGAATGCTGATCTCTTGAGTGGGATAGATCAAGATCAAATCCTCCTTCTTACATTGTAATCACTGAAACAAAAAAAAAAAAAAAAACTTCAAAGTTTTCATAATATCTTTTATAATATATGTTTGTTAAAAATAAAATCCACACAAGTTTAGTGCATTAATTTTATTTTTATATAAATTAACTATTAGATTTCAATTAGTATATATGCCATAACAAAAAGGCAAAAAGTTTGTTTTTAACCTCTTACAAAGTGCACCAAACATCCTTGATCATTTCCTTAATATATATATATATATATATGTATGTATGTATGTATGTATGTATCTTATAAAGTTTTAGAAAATGTAGCAAGTGCAATTATTAATGAAATCCTTTTACATATATAAAATATAATATAAATATAATAGTAGATTAATATTTGCTTATAGCTAGATAATTCTAATATCCACTTATATGTTCTCCAATTGCATGTTTCTGCATTGATACTCTATATGCCACACTATATGTCCCATTTGAACAAGTTCTCGAACTCGAACTAGAGTAAGATTGTTTCCCGTAGCTTCACATTAGATTAGAAAAGAAAATGGGAATGTTCATATGGATGCCCTTGCATTGTACCTAAATTTGGTCAATAAGTTGATTGTTTTTGCACGATATATAATATTAGCTTCTATGTGTTTCACTAAGTCATAGGTCTCATCATGCGTTACTATTTTGTTATTAGATTATAATTGTAATCATCAATCAAAAGTTTATTTATAACTTGCTTGTTGGCTTAATCACTCTATTAAAAGTGTAAATCACCTACACTTATATGCTTTCTGCAAAACTAAATCAATTTACTTTTGAAAAGTTTTTTGACAAGTGCACTAGCCATATAAGTGTAGTATAATGGTGAGTACAAAATTGTATCTACAAGAAATAATGTACTAGCTCTTAGCTATGATGGAATCATCTATAGCTAGGCAAATCAATAAAAAATTTGATACACTTTATTTTTTATTTTTAAAAGCTAAAATTAACTACTATAATTAATGTTGGGATTTTCAACACCTAAATTAACTATCGTCAAGAACTAATTAATCGGAATACTAAATAGTGTTGAGTATGCTATTAGCTTACATCATATTGGCATAAGCCAAGTCATTAACTGTCTATGATCTCAATCTACAAAGCATTTGGTAAAAACCCTCTTTTTTTTTTCTCAAAGCAAGTAATTACCCAAAATTAATCAATTAAACTTTCCTATTTCTAGAAAAGTTAATTAATTAATTAACCCTTTGAGTTTCTTAAATTGCTAATTGAATTGAAACTTTACTTGTAATTTGAATTAGCCATTCATAGAAGTGATTAGAAATGATCTTCTTAAATAAAATTCTAACCTAACATTTATTCCAAAATTTCTTAAATGAAATAGGGATCAATAACTAAACTATAAACACGTAGACAAATAACATAAAATACTAACTAAATACTCTAATGTAAGTCAACTCGTGACATTAAGAAATCTCAAAGAGAACAAGTTTCAATAACATTCATAGTGTGAAATAAAGGAGAGAAATGGAAAAGCGTTATCTTAATGATCCCATATCTAAATTTGTATACAAATGAAGTTACTTGCTCATTCCAAGAAAAACTAAAAATGAAAGCTATTGTGTGTTAGAAAATAACATTCTAAACTCTACTCTACTGCAACAACGATTCGATCTCTTTAATATCTACATGGAATGGAAGATAATATATTAAATAATATGGAGATTATAAATATAAATATTTGTGATAAATGAAGAAGATACCATTATTACTTGTAATGGCTTTAAAGGATAAAACAACAATGAAATTTCCTTGTGGCAGCAATGGTATAATGATGGCTACATATGAAAAGCATGCTATGTTGAATAGTATGTACATAACAAATATAGGTAGTAATGATAAGCTAGTTATGGCAATAAAAGTACCATCTCTTTTAAAAAATAAATGATTAATGTTCTTTCATAGTCTCACAAATCAAAGGAAAACATGGCAATTAAATTGTACAGCCATAATGGAATATATTAGTTGTTGAACATTAAAAATTGGGTTTAACCTTCACAATATATAATAGACAATGTATTACCTTTCTTAAATAATTGATTACACATTTATTATTATTATTTACTATGTATAAGTATTTGCAATTAAGATCATTTATAAAAGATAAATGATAGTTGACTTTATTTTTCCTGTTTTATTTTTTATAGTGAATGAATAGCTTTAATGGGAATAACTTTCACTTTTTAAAGATAAAAGGTAAAATAAATAACAAATTCTATGTACAATTGTATAATAAGTGAATAAACAAAAATTATAATTTTCATAAGTTGAAAATTTATATTATTAAAGCGAAAGATGAGGAGATTTAGTGTCTTTTTTATATTCCTTAAAATACTCCTAAAATATATTAAAAATAACTATTAAAACATATCGTATTAAAATTTAGGTAAATATTATCATAAATATAGTTATGATATTCCTAAATCTCTGTTTTTCTTTCCCATTTATACCTCATTTAAAGCTTAAAATCTTTTGAATCCTATACTTTCTTTTCATATTCATATATTTTTTTTTAAAAGTTGCACTATTCTCTCCCCTATTTAAACCCCTTCCTTTTCGTGGGAAACCAAAAAAAAAAAAAAAAAAATCTTTTCTCTTCATTATATTTCATTCAATAGATTGTCATAAAGAAATTGTTACTTTTGCAGATTATTTTTTTGTTCCATTTACTTATTTAGAATTTTTATAAGATAATTATCTATATAATCAATGAAGCATTAGTGTGTTTTTATCAAAATTTTAAGTGCATTGATTTCATGATTTCCTATACCCAACATTTATAATTTATTAATATCTTAGTTTATGATTATAGGAGCCTTATACAAAATCTTTGTAAAACAATAACTATATATATATATATATAACTATTAATGTTAGATTTGCACATGCATATATTTGCAATATTTACCGGTATTATATAAAGAGAAAACAAAAATAATCTTTTAGAATTTTTTTTAATCATATTGCTACATACTTTTTGTACGGGTGCAACTATTTATATCATACTCAAACACAAACAACTTAATACTAATACATAAATTCTAAACAATTGGTTAAGGAAGAGAAAAATTAGAGATAAAAAAAAAAAGAGTTATGACACTTAATGATAGAAACTTAACAAGCATTCTTTAGAGCCAAAGCCACTATATCAACTACTTTTATGAAAGACCATAACCAAAATAGTCATTATCAAAATAAAAAAAAAAAATCTTCTTAAAGAAATACTTAAACAAAAAAAAAAAAGAAAAGATATAAAGTAGACTTCTCCATAATATTATTAAATCATTTGAAAATTAATGAATGCCAAAATTGGCGTAAAAATAGAATAGCATAAAAATGAATTACATAAGGAAAGAAAAAAAAATTAAGCATAAGTTCTAGTACCAAAATTCTAAAAAATCATCTCATCTAACCCAAAAAATTTTGAATAGCAAAACTACTATAAAGATTAAAAACTAAATTTTGTAAAAATAATAATAAATAATACCAAAATCCTACATTGATATCTAAATTCATCTACAGTTTCATAGGTACAATTAAACATACTACTAATAGATAAACAACATTTTCATTACCAATTACTATTTATGGTGACCATTTGTGAAATAAATTTCACATTCTACTAAAATCTTGATTAATAAATAAACTATTTGAGAATAAATAAAAAATAGTTTAGTTATCACTAATTTTTCTTCTGTTAAAATTTTAAAAGGAAATGAACCATTTATGAAATAAGCACAATTGAACATATGAATAAACAAATAATAAAATATTTTTAATATGTAGGGGATATGATATTGCAATAATTGGAAATTTGACGAAAGAATTATTAAGATTTTTAGATATTAGAGCCATAAATAACATATGTCATTTTGATGAAACATTTTTAGTTTAGATACCATTTTTAATTGAGGATTTTTAGGTTAGATACTATTTTTTAACATAGAGTTTTTTTAAAGTAATAACCTTAACATATCAATGATTTAGTAAATTAATAACTATTTAGTATGTAAGGGTTGTTTGGTAAAATCCAAATAAAACAAAATATCAAAATACTAAAGACACCAAATGGGGTGTCTTCTCTTTAATAATATATTATATGATATCATATTAAGCCAATGCCTGAACTCTATACCTTCAAAATTAACTTTATACTAGTACATTCCTTTCTTTAACTTCTAGATTATAAGCAATTTCTTTATCTTATAACTACTTAAAGGTAAAATGTCATAACTGGAGGAACTTTTGGTAAATCAATTATAGTATAGAGATTTCGAAAGTCCTTACAATTGTTTGTAGTGATATTAGTAGATTTCAATAAATTGGATATAATTTAATGCTATATATATTATTTAACACATCAATTGTAGATTTATTCTCATCCTTTGTTTGTACTTATTTTAAAATATTGTCTTTCCATGTCTATTACCTTTGCTTCTATTTTCTATTATTATTAAGTAAATACTTCTTCTTTTCTACTCTACATTTTGACTCATAAAATTGCTTTGAATGTCCCTAATTACCGTAATCTTTTATCATTATCATCATCATCTTTATCTTTATCTTTATCTTCCATTATTATCATTATTAAGTAAATACCTTTTTTTATGCTATACCATTTTAAACATCTTTAATGCACAAAATATAATTTTTTAGCCACTTTTTTATCTATTTGCACCTTGACATCTTTATATATTGAAAAGTACTTAATAATTTGTATAGTTTATAAGGTGAATGAATTATAATTTGTATTGTGTTTTCCTTTCTTCGCTTAAATACTTGCACACTTATTTCAACTATATACTCTTTCTCAAACAATATGTAATCACTATTCCATTTGATCAAGAGTTCTTTAAAATTAAGGTTTCTTCAAGATAAGGTAAAAAGTTCTTAATTCATTTAGTTGTGTGCTTTCAAGTGATTTCTATATATTTAGGGCTCTTTGAAGCCCTATTAGTTATCCATATTTAGGAATCAAGCTATCAAATGTGCGAAACAAGTTAAAAAATTGCATACTTTATCAAAGCCTTCTATCAATGATCATTCATCCATCTTTATGCCCTTGAAGGAGATTATTAACACTCATTTCATAAAATTACACACAATTTGACTTCCTAATATTAAGCAACCCCCATCATCCCCTGTTTTATAGATGAATTAAAGACCAACTTCCAACAATATCTTTTCTTAAATTTAAATTTGGCCATGTCCTACAGCTTTAATTATGATAAAGGAAATACTTTTGTTCCTTAATGTTAGACAAATCAATTTATTTTCATTGTAATTCATGATTTGTCATCATGTTCATGTCTGTAAACAAACTTAATAGATTTTGTTTAGGTAGAAAAAATAATCATGCAAACTACAAGTAGGTTGTAGATTGTTTTTCGAAAATATAGGTAAGGTAAAATTTGAATACCATTTGTGATGTTACTTCCAAATAAAATTAGCTAGTGATATCGAACAAACCATAAGCGGAGAACTTATTTAGGTGATATTGCTCAAGAGATCACTTCAGAAAATAAAACTAATTGTTAAATTGTTTTCGAAAAAATAGGGTGAAAAATAAACATTATATTTATATTTCAAAAAGCAATCCTTATTTTAAAGATGACATTGACTAAGTGCTTAACTGCATTTCTTATATATGAAAAATGATAAGTTGTGAGAAAATATACTGAGAAAATTTATTGAGAATTATGTGTTCGATAACGATTAGACTATTTGTCCATGCATTGTTTAGATGATAAAATGTAGAAAACACTATTGGTTAGTTTTGGAATTCTTCATAAATTTTCTCAATATCCCTACTAACATCAATACATCTCATAAATATAACATGTTGGTTTTAAATCCCATTATAAACATTTTACTTTTACATTCAAGTTGCACTATTTTTTGTCCCTCAAAAAAATACATTTCATTCTCTTTTTTTCTTTTCATAATAGATACGTAAAATAAATTTCATTTATCATAAGCTAATAATTAATAAAAAATATAATTACAATAATAACTAAATATTTTTCTGATATTGACAGAAGTAAGGCATGTCTGGAACATTTAGTTATAAAATTCTACTTCTGTTTCTATCTTCTCGACTTTTTATAGAACTAGCTCATTAAAATTGGACCATGTATTTGTGATCATTTGCTTCCCTGCACTTTAAGGTTTTAAGGGTTGAAAATATTCATATTCAAGATGATTTAGTTTTAGTTTCAGCTTAAAACTCCAAAAATGGATCAATCATAAGTTTAAGTTCCTCTATATTTGTTACTTAAAAGTACTCTTTCAATCAATTTAATGTTACTGCTTAAGTCAATTATCCAACTTAATGTTGAATTAAAACCCCTGTGTTCATATTCTAGGAAGTAGTTGTCCTCATAAGGGATATAAAAAGAAAAAGACTTGCTCTAGTTCTCCTTGTTCTTAGGGAATGGTGTAAACACCAAATTGTAACCTAACGTTGATCAATCTTAGATTTGTGAATTGCCACGGAATGAAGGGAACTAGGTTTTCCCATTTCTCATTGGATAGCTGCACCAATATGGCAAATCCATCCATCTCATTCCTCACCTGATGATATTTGCCGTATATCCTTATCTAAATATTTAGAATACCATATAATATCATCATAACACCATCATCTTTTTTATAATCTCAATTATTGATTACACATGATAGAATTTTAAAAGGGGTAATTGAGAAAAATTAAAGAAAATTGAATCAAAAGGATTCACTTTTCTTGTTGAGCAATTGTAGACTTTAAGTTGATAGAAGCTAAATATTGATGCTTTGGTGTATCTTTAATTTGGTGAAGGTACAATTTCTTTAGTTATCTCTAATTATATTTATAGTAATAAACTCTTGCATGGGATCTATGCCTATAATGGAAAGCTAACTTTCTTTGAAGCAACTTAACTATTCTTTTGTTTTTTCTTTTTTTTTTTCTTTCTTTAATTGGGGCATAGGAAGCTAACATTGTTGTAAACCAGCTTGTAG
Source organism: Lumnitzera racemosa (assembly GCA_024138005.1). Taxonomy (NCBI): domain Eukaryota; kingdom Viridiplantae; phylum Streptophyta; class Magnoliopsida; order Myrtales; family Combretaceae; genus Lumnitzera; species Lumnitzera racemosa. Next base: position 84,394,727 of record JAMXBC010000012.1, read on the forward strand.
AGAAGGCTGAAGAAGTAGGAGAGCATTTGATACCTTCTGTCCCTCTACTTAGGTTATAAATGATGTGCATTCAAATTGAGGACCTACACCACAACAGACACTATGAGTCTAAAACTAGACCCAAACCCACCTCAATGGTTCCAACTTGAGTAAGGACCCATTGCTAAGGTAGGTCATTAACCAGCACTCATCCAACCTAGCAAGTCTTAACCCATCAAACAAAAAAATAAAAAATAAATAAATAAGATAAAAAATGCAAAAATACATAATAAAATGAAAAAAATTTTAAGATAAAAAAAATTATAAATAATATTAAAAATTTAAACTAATTCCATGATAATAGCAAAAAAATATGTTATTCATAACATTTCTATTAAGAACACAAGAAATATAAATATATGCATTAAGAGCACGTTTGATTAGGCATACATAAACTTCTACTAATTAGAAAAATTTATTCTTAGCAATGCAAGATTAGTTTTGTTTTCTGAATTGTTTTTCTTAACCTCTAATTTTTCTGTTCCACATCACCAACATTATAAGTCAAGTTAGATGTACTTATAGATAAAAAGTACATAAATTCAAAAACTACTTCATAAAATGAGTTAAAGGCTACAAGGCTCTCAGAATCATTTCTTTTAATTTATTTTTCTTATAATTTAACTTTAAAAAATTTGAGATTTCCAAGTCATGAATCTGAGAACAAGACTCGTGAACTAACGAGTCCAAGACTTACTACAGAAACGTAATCAAAATGACATAGCCTTCATGAGTCTAAGAATAGGATCCATAAACTAGCATGTCTAAGACCTGCCATAGAACCCTGATTGATTAGGCCTTTATGACTCGATGGGACAAGTCCCTATTTCAAGTTAAGTCAGGCCCATGCTTAGTCTACCTCCACTTAATGTATTATAGATTTTGCTCAAAAGACTAGTGTTTTGTTGTAAGTGCTAGGGATCAGAAAACTCCTCTTAGTAGTTATTATATAATCAATTATGTGTGTAATGGCCATATAGTTACCCTAACTTTTACTCAATATTCAATATTTACATATACATAATCACAGATCTCCACCTATAAGCTAAAGCACTAGATAAATACTTACATATATTTCATAATAGGCATCCCCTTCTATAACATGTTAGTAGGACCTAATAAGTTTTGTAAATTTCTTTTTCTTTTTTTTTTCTTGAGAAGTCACCATTAGCATGTTATTAGCATTGGGAAAAAAAAAACGTCAATAGAAAAATAATTTTTTTAATATATTTTTGATTTGTGGTTCTACTCAAGAAAGCAAATGTAACCAAACCATTTTAAATCGAGCCAAACTGTACCAATTAGTAAAACAAAAAGAAAATTTACACAATTGTTTTGTACTTTTTTATTTTTGTTTTGCATCACTCTTCATGGGTTTTATCAAATTTATCATATCTTATTCTTCTTTGTTTTATTTATGGGTCAATTATTAAAATTAAGTTGAATTACTTCCATGTGAAACTTTACATCTAGAAATTTTTATTCAAAATAGTTATTTTCTTATATATTTTCAAATCAGATGTTTAACCTTATTACTCTTTACATGCCTCATTTCTCTTTTTCCAGTATATGGTATCTCTTTCATCTTTTTTCGTATCACCTATGGAGCAACACTACTTCTCCTTCCATATTATTGTTTGTTGAAACAAAATCTCTTATTCTCACCTAATCAAGTAAGGTTTGTAAGCTAGGTTCATTAAAATCTTATGTAACTTTTTTCTAGGTATCATTTCATATGATAAGTATATAAGAAATTAACTGAAAATATATGAAAATTTAATGGAAAGGAAAATATATTATTCAAGATAAAAAAATTTAGCAAAAATTTAATATAAACTGTTCGAACCATGTATTAAAGCAGATCAAATTGATTTTAAACAAGTTTAAAAAATTTATAAACCGAGCCATATGATTAGGTTGAATTTCAAAAATAAATAAATAAACCGCTGTATTAGGTTCATTTTGGTATGGTAAGGTGAACCGTATTAAATCGAATCGTGTCCATCCCTATATGTTACTATGCAATAGGTGTACATGGGTCAACAACATTCATTCTATTTCTTATTTTTTTTTCTTTATAATACCTTTTCATGTAAAATTACAATAATTAAGAGAAAAAGAGAATCGAATTTGTTTTATCCCTTTAAAACACTAATATTCATATTGTTGATAGGCCATTTTGGGCCTTGGCCCCTCAAGGCCATGCTAACCTAACTAGGTTCATAGCTTAAGCTGATCCCTTATGAATCTAGCCCACTAAAACATGTAGCCGACCTCAGCCTAGACCCACAACATGGTCTATCCAATTGTTGCAGCTCGCAACGATTGAGAGACTACAACTAAGGCTAAACGACTAAGTCAATAATCACCTCTTACAATTACGGACCACGTTGAAGCTGCATGACTCTACTACCCATAACTTGCAGACATGTCTTTTGCCTACTAACAACTCTCCAACCATCGACTCCACTTTGTATAAATACTAGGCCATCACCTAATGGTAAACTACTTGATACTTTATGCATTGAGCTTTACTATTCCCTACTTACGTGCATACTCATTCTCTACAAATACATACTGACTTAATGGACTGAGGTCAGGTACACCAGAGTAGAAATATTTGCCTTGGTTGTCATCATCTTTATAAGTTAACTCAAGCCCTACTTCCAAGCGCACCAAATAATTGTGCTCACCAATCAATCGCTATGCATATTATTGTGAAAGCTTGGTGTATCTAGCTGAATGGTCAAATATACAATTGAGTTAAGCGTATATGGTATCCAATATCAACCACAAATGTCCTACAAGGCACAAATGCTCGGCGACTTCATGGTAGATTATACATGAGAGGAGGAAGCATTGTTTAAAGATGACAAGTTGGTGTAGACTCTTCATGTCAATGTCTTATCTACCTCAAAAGGTAGAGGCATGGGCTTAGTAATCAATAGACCACACAAGATTACCATGTGTTACACTCTTAAGTTCGAATTCGATACTAGTAATGACAAATCCGAATATGAAGCCTCGATTGCTGGTCTCAAGCTGGCTAAGGAGATTAGAACTAAGTACATTCAAGTGTTCTTGGACTCAATGCTTATCATCCAAAAAGTCTAAAGTGAGTATGATACCAGGAACGACACCATGGCAAGATACTTAGAGAAAGTAAAGAACTTCCTAGCTCAGCTCCCTTCATGGAGCATAATGAAGATCCATCAAACTGAGAACCCAGTAGCAAATTAGCTATTTAAGCTTGCCTCTAATTGGATATAGAAGCTCAAGGTGAAGGAAAGAAAAGCATAACTCTGGGTATGGTTGGGGTATTTAAGCTCACTATGGCACCATCAAATTCGAGCGGGATGGACCCTTTCTTAAGTTTCTTGGAGTAGGGTACGTTCCTAGATGATTAGAGAGGTGATAAGAAGCTGAGGTACTACACCACTAACTACATCTTAATCAATAGCATTGTGTATTGAAGGAGAGCCAGCCTTCCCTTACTCAAATGCCTCTAAGTAGATAAGGGGCTACATGTCATGGAAGAGCTGCATGCTAGAATGTACAACAAACACATCTAGTCGCAAGCTCTCTATATCCAAATTCTTCAGCTTAGGTACTACTAGCCTACCATGAGGCAAGATGTCAAGGCAGGAGTTTAGAAGTGCCCCCAAAACCAAAAGAATGCCCCAATCACCCATGCCCCTTAACCACTCCATAGCCATTTACCAAATGGAGCATCAACATCCTTGGCAGTTTCCTAAAAGCCTCAAGAAGATGGTAGTACATCATCATAACCATCGACTACTTTGCAATGTGAGTCAAGGCTGAGACCATGGCCAAAATTATAGAAAGGAGCATCAATTTGTTTATACAAAATGATATCATCTCGAGATTTAAGGTTTTTTATGCCCTCATCATAAACAATAGGCGATAGTTCAATAACCCCAAGTTTGGAGATTTTTGCACTAAGCACTGCATTATACCTCACTTCATCTCGGTCACCCACCTTCAGTCTAATGACCAAGTCCAAGCTACTAACCGGATCATCCTTAAAAGCCTCAAGAAGAGGGTGGATCAAGCTCAAGGAGAATGGGCAAATAAGCTACCAATATTTTATAAGGATATAAGACCACCCATTGTACCTCTACTGGCAAGACTCCATTTTGCCTAGCATTTGGGTCAAAAGCAATCCTCTCCATTGAGCTAAAACTTCTTAATATCCCAACTCAAAGCTGCAACTTAGGTAAATTCCTACCAATACCGAGTAGCCAAATACTACGATTAGAAGGTTAGATACAAAGAATTTACGGTCGGTGGCCTAGCCTATTGAAAGCTAAAAGCTACAAGCTTACGTAAAGGATAAGGGAAGTTAGCCCCTAACTAAGAAGACCTGGTTAAGGTTAAGGAGAACTTAGGAAATTGAGCATACAGATTAGAAAGATTGGATGGCAAGCTCATCCCATGCACTTAGAACATTGATAATTGATCACCTCTAAATAGAGTTTTCAAGTTTTACAAATTAAATTCCTTTATTATATCCTTAACTCAATTTAATAGGTAAGTGTACCTTGTTTATAGTACAAATGAGTATAAGTTTGTCTCCATTGGGAAAAAGATTCAAACATTAGTACATATTATTCTTCCTATTATCTATTAATCCAATTTATCAAATGATTAATTATTGAAACCCCATATTGTTAACTAAACTATACTAATCCACAAACTAATGCGACTAACACAATGGTTACAAAACAATTACTAACACATTTAACATATAGATTTGCTTCATTACTTAGTATGATATTACCAAAATATTTTTTTATCCCAATACTTATTATTTGTGGAAAATTACAGTATGTAAGCATTCTTCTTAGAACTACTTATTTCTAATCCTAATTATGTCTATTGGAATCTCTTCCTAATTAATAGCTAACTCGGATTACATTAATGTCATGTTAATATATCGATTTCTTTAAAGATACAGCAACTTTCCTCATAATATCTCTATTATCAGGAATAAGTTATTCCAATAAACTAGATTTATTTAATAGAATTATCTCTCAACATATTCTATTGAAATCCGACCTAAGTTGATGTCGTACACTACACCATACTTAGATTCATTAAGTGCAATTCATCAGAATTAACATTTATCAAGAAACTACTATTCCATGATTTGATCATACTAAGTGATGTAGCAAATCTTAACATACTACTCACACATGATAAAATAACAAAGTGTAATAAGACAATGCAAAGATAACAATGAAATTAACATAAGATAAAACACAACCCCGTTTGAATTTCACTGTAGAAATCTTTACAATGTACAAATAATGAATCATGTCTTCCCTCTTAAGTTGTTCTAGGAAATGTATGTTATGACACTTAAACAAACTCTGCTATAAAATGGGAACACAATGGTACAAATGTGAATTATTAGGTGTTCGTTTGTGAATTGATAGTTTGATTGATTCTTTTTTTTTTTATAAGTTGTGGTATATTTATATTCTCCCCATCAAAAGACTCGAATCTACCTCTTCAAGGTACCACCTAACGTTTTCCAAGTACTAGTTCTTCTGAAAATGTTGAAAAGATTAGTTGTGCTCCTTCCATCATGCCTGTAACTCAGGGTATGATAATCTCATGAAACAATATTCTTCACCAATCATAGCTATGATGAATGCTGTGAACTCCTTATCGCTTTATTACATTATATTACGCTTGTAACTCTATCCGTGATCATCCTTTTGCTATACAATCATAACCATGATTAATAAGGGGGTCACCAATACTTCCTCAATCACAACCATGATTGAGGACATGATCAATGCTAGATTTTTCATTACTTCATTATCACGCTGGTAATTGATACTTCTTGATACTACTTCACTAATTTCTTCTCCTCATAGCCATGATTAACTAAAAATTCGTTGTTTTGTGTATATTTCATCCTTTTGCTTGTGATTTACCTAAAATCAATATTTTATACAAATTAAGTACCAAGACTTAAGATTTAAATCGCAATTATGATCAATTCTATGTTTAAACATACCTTGAAAGTGTAAAGTAATTTACACTTATCAATAATCTTCGACTTTACTTCGATTAATGTAAATTTTCTTATAAATATTCCAAAAAATGTTAATAAAAGTTCTGTTCTGTAAGTATACTGAGCACTTTTATCTCTTTCTCTATCTCTTTTCCTCCTTTCTTCACTTTCATACTACGTCCCAACCCTAAAAGGGTAAATAGACCCTTATATGCCTCCTCAAGCATGAGCAGGTTAGAACAACACTAACCTGACCTCCCCTTGGGTAATCTTACTAAAGGAAAACACCCCTTGCATAAGGAACTCCAACAATTAGTTAAGTCAGAATGCTACCGACCTAACCCCTCTTTAGTAACCTCAACAAGGGGAAATACCCCTTCTATAATTGAGGAATTCCTAAAATCAATCAAGTCAAAATGCTACTAAGCTGACCCTCTTTGGGCAACGTTAGCAAGGAGAAATAGCCCTTACATAACTAAAGAACTCCCACAATCAGTTAAGTTGGAACGCTACCAACCTGGACCCCCTTAGGCAACCTCAACAAGGGAAAATACCCACTATACAAAGAAAGAATCCCTACATATGTTAAGCTATGAGCAATCAATGACCCCTTAAGAAGAGCAATCTCGGCTTTCTATTTAACAAGTAGTCAAGTACGTATATACAACGATTAAGTACTAAGCTAAACTATTCCATAAGCACATGAAGTCAAGCAGTACAATGGAAGTATTAACAAACTAGGAGAATAGAAAGTAAAACAAAAGCATTAATCAAAAAATGGAATTTCATTTCTTTTAGTGTATTAACAAGATAAAAAGATGCCATACTAACGTGCTAATGAAGTTTTTCTTATGTTGAAAGGGGAATACAAACAAGTATAAGAAGAAAAAAATAAAGGGGGATAATAGCTTATCATTTCGGATCGATCAACTCTGGAAGTTCTAAAAAATCTAACACGTCGATTAGCTTAAAGAACTAATTTTCCCAAACTATCTGCTTTAGAGATGCTTTGTCTTGGGCTACAAAAGGAGTAGCAGAAGTCTGCTAGCTTTACTCAACACCAGGGTTACCTTAACCTTAATCTTCCCAGGAGGCACCCTTAGAAGTGACCTCCTACTGAGTTGATGAGGTGGAAGTAGATGGAGAAACGCCTTAAGCATCCTTAACAACAAGAGGGGTGCCCTGGAATGCATTGGATACTTAAGCAACCACTTTCCCTCACTTAAGCCGCCCTCTCCTCCCTATGTGTTAGATGGTCCAACCAATCCAAGAAGCTGAGGTTGAGGTCAGCATGATGATCAAGTACATCCTTCCTAATGCCCCAAACACATTCGATGGAGATGTCCTCCAACTCTTCAATCTATTAGGGAGTTGTGAAAAAATTCTCCATAACCTTCTTCTCAACTACTCCATTGAGGACCTCCCCACTCTCCAGCTTGAAGATGATTTCTTTCATCTCCTCAACCTCCCCCGAAAGCTCTTGGATCTTCTACACTAGCCTAACTTTTTGACCTACTAGCTCCTGCAATGTTGCTTTAGCAATTTCATATTCAGTTACCTTCATCGCCAGCTTAGTCTTTAGTTTGGAAACCAATGCCCTCAGCTTAGTATTGTGCTGGTCGAGCTCCTTCCTAGCCTTCCTCTCTTCCTTCAATTTCTTGGAAAGTTCGGCCTTAGACTTTTACTCATCCTCTAATTGAGCCTTAAGCCTATTAACCCCTATGGTAGCCTTCTCAACCTCGATTCAATCATGCTCCTCCATTTGCAGTTTCACCTTTTGTAGAATTATTTGATATAAAAGCGATGTAGATACCGGTTGGCCTTGCTAAACTTATTATAAGAACAATTAGAGGAGGACTTCTCCTTCCTTAAGCCCTTGTTCACTCTAAGCACCTTGCTACGAATAACCTTTACCTCATTGAGCAAGATATTATAGTGCATAAGCTACAACAACATTTGGCCATGGTATTGCACTATAATATACAAAATGTAATTAGCCCCAAGAGAGGATTTAGAGGTATATCAACAAGAAAAGCAACAACTTAAAGAGTCAAGAACTCATGTAATGGATGAGTGAGCTCAGGTGACCCTCCATTTCAAGAAGTGAATCCACTTGGGCCCTTAACAGGTCTTCTAGAATGGCTTAATCACCAAAGGTGAAAGACCCCATTAAAGTTAAGAGGCTAAGCTCTTGATGGCACAGCATGATGTACCTCAAATGTACCACTTTAGCCTTAGGAGCTTTCCCCTAGCCTTCTTATTCTCAAGTTCCTTGTCTTGTAAGCGCAACTCATCATTCTTAAACTCATACAACATATCCTTAAATGAGTTCAACACTATCCCCAATTACCGGAAGTTGTTAGGTATTTCATAAAAGGTATCCCCAAGGTCATCAGTACTTCGATAGGGATGACCTAAAGGCCAGTCTTAGGCATACGTCTAATGGATGGGCTCCCCTCTTCTTCATTTTCTTCACCCCTAACTTTCTTTAGGGCCTTCCTCTTTTGCCCTACTAGCTCTTCTATGGTGCTAACCTTAATCTCTTTCTCCTTACAACTAATAGAAAGAGAAAGCATTATTATATCTAACTCATCGTTGCCAACAATATCATCCACGACTGTAATGGGTACAAAGGTGTAAGCAAAAATAGTTGAGAGAATGACTCTACTCATAGGTTAGATAGCCAATAGCTCTATAGGAGTAATAACAAGAGGAATCCTTTAGGATAGAGTAGCTAGTTTAGTCTTGCTAGTCTGTCCCACCCCCAACCTGGGCCCCATATCCTTGCCCTTGAGGTCAGCAACTTTGGTGGTCGGCTTTATTTGGTGTTGGTGTCGTCTCATCAATTCATGATTGGAAGGATGGGGCACCTCTACCCTTTTAGCAAGCTTCTCATCTACAGAAAAAATAAACAAATAGCATTAAAACAAAGTAAACTCATTGTAAGTATTTACAAAATCCGACCTGACCAGCACGAGGAAGTATGACTCCCTATTCCTTAGAAACACCATGGATGAAACATAAATTTAAGCAAGCCCACATTGGTACGAAAGAGGAGACAACTCATGGCAAGAATGGACTTATACCTTCTAACCATTTATTCAAGACAACATTCATAATAACCTTCTCCATGCTTAAGAACAGCTCATAGGTTGGCCAAGTGAAGAACCTCTACACTATCTCTGTACGTTGATCTCCTTGTTGCCCCTCAAAGCCATGAAGGCCTCAATCTCTTAGGTAACCTTAGCATCACTCAGGATGAGCTTCTTTTAGGTCCATCTTAACCAACGGAGTACACTATGTCTAGAAGTCTACCATCCTAAGCAACTCTACTACTACAAACTTATCCTATCAATTCTTTACGAATGAATCCAGGCCCCCAAACAATTCCTTACCTATATGATTCTAAAGGTAAGTCCACTCATTTAGAGACTTCTATAAATAGAAGCGGTTGAAGAGCTTGGGTGCGGCCCTCACCACCAAGTAATTACCCAAGGGCTAAAATGCCTTTAGTAACCTCCACCTATTCTAAGGTATTTGATAGGGGCAATAACGGTAATAACCAAATAACTCCTTCTCGAATTCAATGAAAGGTAGGTGCATTTCATGCTATAGAGACTCTTCATGTACTTCAAATCACTGCCCATTTAATAGAGCCACCCGTTCGTTTAGCTGTAGCAATCGGACTACCAGGCCTAGAAACTTATCCATGACAAAATTCTAAAGAACCCAATTGATTACAGATGATTTTCTCTTACTCATTTTACCATTTTGTTTCTTACTATTCTCTACCCTATCATAAGTGTTAATAGCTACCTCCAAATACTCTAATAGATACCTATCCAAAGGGATGGCCCTTATTATGATTTCCCTATCAAATGCTTCCAGTCACCTCTATGTCTCTCTATCCAATTGTGCTAGCAAGGTTAAAGCTTCCCCGTCCCTCCTTGGGGGTGGAGGGTTGGGGTGGTGGAATAGCACTCCTTATAGCCTTGGCTTCTAAGGATGTTAATGTATACTCACTAAAGTTTACTCTTAAGTTCGACATCTTTAATCAATGCATGGAAAGGAAGAAAGCTCTATTGATAAAGAAGAAGAGAGTAATTGACGAAGAAGGAAATGATTGCAACAATTGTAAGGGAATAAGTTAGTTAAAGTTGCAAAAGGGTAATCTTTATGAACGATGAGGGTATTTATAAAAAAATGCTTGGGAGAGCATATAGGCAGTTATAAGGATCCGTATCAACACGAATATCTTCATGCGCTGTTATGAGAACACATGGCAATAGTTTTGACCAGACAGCCTCATTCAAACGATAGGATAACTACTCCTATACATGCATCTGTGCATGACATGATATCTATCATATCATAATAAATACACTCGAGAAACACGCATCAAGTCGAGAATTCAAATAGCTTTACTTCCTTAAGAAGTGTTACTAAAGTCCTTTCATCTCTTACCCTTACTAATGCAGACCGAGGCTAAGAACAACAAAATCGGTCATAGGAATGAGTCTAAGCTTGCAGAAAACTTGAAGGACAAGATGGAAGTCGTACAAAAGAATAGGAAAAGGTAAGATTATCAAACCTACAAACAGCTCCAAGGATATGACACATCAACGAACTTTTGATGACTCACAACATAACTCAATATAACGCATAAGATGGTTCGACAAGGTTACTCACCACCTAGCTTTGCTTAAAGATTAAGATAAGAGTGAAAAGAGTAAACAAGATAACAAGCTCACAAGAGTAGTGTTTACAAAAGGTTATATCCAGTACATTGATGATAAGAGGATAATTCATCTTATAGTAACATGTACAACAGGTATTCATACTCTAGAAACAAATGAAACCTACTTAAAATGGAAAAGACTAAAAGGGTAATATTTAAAGGAAGTAATGTACAAAGAGTAATAAAGGTTACATATGATAATTCAAGTAAATTATTGATTAGCATTGTAGATTCCTTCATGTAGGTCTGAAATACATGGCAATAGCATACTAAGGATGCTTTTAGTAAAAACAAAATAAATAGTACAATCATGATAGAGGGCCAAGTAAGGGTACCGAACAAAGGTATCGGGTAGACCTAAGGTCATCTGAGAATGAGTGACTACAGATATGTGTTAGAGATCTCGGCTTCTCGACACCAATATTGGTATTCTTGATATTTATGTTATCAAGCATGTGTTTTATAATTTATGGAATATATGTTAGATTGGATTAAAATCTAAGAAGAATAAAATCGATTTAATCAATTCTATAACAAACTAACATCAGATTACAAGTAAGACGTTGGAGATAATGCATTGTAATTGAGTTAAGGTTTAGAACATAAATCTATTAATTAATGAAATAATTATTTCTAGAAATTGAAAGATAGTTAATTAATTAGGTAACTCATACTTCAAAAGAAGGTGATTCCATGCTTTATTACTTTGATAACTTAAAGGGGAATTCAAAGGAAATAGTCTAAACCAGTTAAGGATCCAAGAGTCAAATATGGTATATTTTAATATCATGATTGTTAACATCAATTCAAGATTCCAATTTGCTAGTTCATTAATTTAATATTTTAAGGTATTGATTTCCTATATTTTTTCTATTAATTAGAAGTAGATTTAATATTTTATATTCATTAGGGGTAGATTCACTTTTTTTTTTTTTTATTTTAGTATATTTCGGTTTTCCTAGATATAGGTAGGACTAATAAAATTGACAGCTAGTCCTAATATCTTTAGAAAGAACTTGGTTTTCACTAGTATTATATAGCATACACGACTAAGTATGTTTGCTAGTATAAGATATGCTTTTATTTTAAAAATAGTGGTTAGCATATCACATCCCTTGCCAAATGGTTTGCTTGTTAAGGACTCAAGTACATAGCGCTTAGATGATTGTTTGTACTTGTTAGGAATTAATATGTAATTAGACTAATTTCTAATTAGCTTAATTGATCCTGATTGCTGGTTATACTTAACTTGCTTACTCTAAGGACTTGTAATGGTAGATCTTTAGAGGAGCAACTGCTATCACATGTAGGGATTTTTTAATGAATTTTTATGTAGGACGAAGTAGCCAGAAAACTAGGTTTATGGTCTCTAAACTCTAGACTTGAGCATAAAGGACTTAAAGAAAAACATATATTTATATTATGCATGGGGAAAAAGATCATGGCATGATGGGGTCATGAGTACCCCTTTGTTGGTTATTAGCCTAAATTAAAGATAATCAATACATTGCTTGCTTATACTTGTTAGCACTTGCATTGTTTGCATGTATATGAAATGACTTGACATCCATATGTGTTTGTACATCCATATGTGTTTGTGCATCCGTATTAAGTTTCGGCTTATTCTTTTTCAAGCGTAGGGACTAATAAGTACCTTATTTATGAGGAGCTAAGAGGAGGATGTTGAATACTTATATTTTTATGATGACTAGAGTTGTGGTGATTTATGTATTGATGATATATCATGTTTAGGAGAGACTTGCTTCTTTTAAGGAGACAAACTCCCACTTACTATGCTTTGTAGATTTGCATTGTTCTAAGGAGATTAGCTACTCCCTATTCTACTTTACAACACTTGACAAATTGTTCCGCTAGTTTAAATCATTGGATTATGAAGATTTGAGTAGACATTGTTATCTACTCCTTTATAGATTCTTTTATGTATTTGTAGAACAGTTATGTTAATGATTGGAGCATAGTAAACTTAGAAGCCTTAGCTTAATTTTGATTAGCAAGTTATATGGTGTCAAGCCTAGTTTTTCTCTCGATTTTTAATATTTTCCTTAACTCAGCCAATACCAAATCCTAACTCATTTAATATTGGTCCTCAACTAAGGGTTAAAAAAATTTGGCTTTTCTTTTAAAAATTGTTTGGAGTCGCTACCCAACTGGAGTTAGCAAAAAGAGTTAAGTCAGAACTAATTAGGTAGATTGGTTATAACTTAGTTACCGGCCTTTCGATAAAAACTAATTATTAAAATAGTTGTAAAACTAGTTATTTAGATTTAAAGGGTATCTTATTAAACCCTAAACAAGTATCACTTTTAACTTTCCGATTTTAATTTCACTTTTCAAAATTACCCTTTAAGAACAAAATATCTAATCATATGTAAATAATATCTAAAAAAAAAAAGATCATTGAATTATTATTTAAAAATATAGAAAAAAAAACTTTCCATATTTTAAGTCGCATCGTATTTGCATATGAGCACCTACGTATTTGCATATCATACTTCCGTAATTCGTTTATCATAAACATCAACGGGTTGATTGATTTTAATTTGAGAAAAACACTTGAGTTTACGTTAACTAATCAGTTTAATTTTTCAAAAAAGATCATAAAAGGGTCCTAAATCAATATTTTATTTAAAAAAAAGAAAAAAAGAAAAATCCAAAGTGGTTCTAATTTGGAAAAGGATCATTTACTTTTATTTTAGAAAACTGATTTTTCTAAGTATCAAAATTTATTTTTATTTACTAACCTATTTATTTTAATTCCATACTTTATATATATATATATATTATAATTTTCTTTATTAATTTTTTTTTTCTCTTCACTTTATTTTATCTGCTTTAATTGAAAAATAAAAATAAAAGAAGTCTTTTTTTCTTTCTTTTTCACTTCTTTTTTCTTTTTCTTTTTCTTCTCTTTTTTTTTTTGGGGGGGGGGGGGGGGGGGGGGGGGGGTGGTTTCCTTTTCTTTCCTCCCCTTTTTTTTCATTATAATTACATTTACAGATACATGAATAAATAAAAAAAGAAAAAGAAACAAAACAACAGCAAAGGGCTGGACCAACAATAGAGCTTGGCTGTAAGGTTCAAGTGGTCTTCTAACATAAATAGGCCGAATGAATCGGGTTAGACTTATCCGACCCAAACACATACACTGCATGTGAAGAGCTCACAAGATGGAGAACAGTGACAGTAGGGTAATATGTGGTTGTTTTCTAGTTGATTTCAAGAGGATAAGGTTGATTTTTTGAGAAAATGTGGGTTTTCCCAAGTGGTACAACCTAAGGTGGTGGTTTAATGGTAGACGACACTTGGTCAGTGGTGGCTAACATATGTACAATGGGTGTTGGTAGCATTAGAGTTATCGGTTGAGACTTTGGTGTTAAATGTTGATGGTGGTTCTGGTGTATGTCTAGATCAAGAGAGAGTATGCGTCAATGGGTAACCTACATGTAGGGTCGGGTAAGTGTAGGTCATGCGTAGTTGAGTTGCTATGCTTAGGGTTTGGATCAAGAAAAAGGTAGTAGTCAATTGGACCATTGCATGTAGGGTTAGCCGTGATGGTGAGTTAAGTGTCATAGTGGTGGTTCTGCAAAGGAGATTGGGGTTGTGGTTAGTATCGTATTGTGAGAATGAGGGTGGAGCACGGTAGCTTATGATAGCAGTACAGGTAAAGCAGCTTCAATCACTGGAGTGTGTGTATTGGCTCACTATCGTAGATTAGTAACCGTCACATGCATGCCATAGTAGGAGTGTACTCGGAGAGAAAGATAGGTTGAAGATAAGTCTGATATTATAGTGTATAGGTTTGGCTATCATGAGTGGATGAGAGTAGCGTTGTTGTGGTTCAAGAGATAGAAGATTGATGTTGGCTGTTATTGTGTTGATGTACAGTACAATAATGTGTGAGTGATTTTGCATGGACAATGGACGATGGCTGCATGAAACATTGATAGGGGGTTGTTGTTCTTATATGAGAAAGGGAGGGAAAGAAAAGGAAAGATATGTTGTCATGACCCAAATCATGAAGTGCCACGTGTCATGACCAGATACATGGTCCAATGATTTCTTAACACATGACAATGTGCTGTGTGTGTGTTGCGAAAAAAACAAAAGACATTTTTATGCCTTTAGTAAGGTTCGAATTTAAAACCTTAAGTTAAACCCAATACCAAATCTAAATGCTTATCCATTAGGTCGTTAATCTATACCTTGTTTATATATACAATTAAATTATACATATGAACAAGGATAGCTTAAGTTAGATTTAAATCTGGGCCCAAGCCCAATGCTCTTTTTTCTAAATTTGATCTAAATTAAAGAAAAAAATTATTCTATTATATTATCTAAAATTATTATTTATCTATATTTCTTAAATTCTCTATTTTTTCAATTTTTTTATTTTTTGTGACTTTTTCAATTTTATTTTTTATTTTTTTTCCAAATTTCTTATTTTTTGGTTTTCTTAAATTAATACCCTTTATCCTATTTTAAAAATTTTTAAAAATAAAGAGAAAAGCAAAAATGGAGTGTCTACATGTGGCAAGTTATAATGCCTATTTAGAATCCCAAGACATTATATAAAGAGACTTTTCATTATATATAGATGGCAGTTAAATAATTATTTGTAAAATATTTTCGCTATCGGTGGTAAGATTTGGTAGTTACTTGTCTTTTATTTAGCCACAAAATTATTAATTTTGGTAGTGAAAATTTTTCCCTCTGATCCTAAAACTTTCCTCTAATATATATGCAAACAATGATGAAACTAACATTTTGCTACTATAATTTATTAGTTGGTAATGGTTTGATAGTTAAAGATTTGTTGTAGTGCAGAAGATAAATCTCCAAAACTCCCTTCATGCTTTGTGGTTACTTTTTCAAATCAAACGTAGTGTTTTTCTTTTAACAAATAGATAGTGATGGTCAATCCATCAATAATTTTGAAGTTTTACTAACAATTTGGAAGTACGTATATAATTCTTAAAAGGTCATGAAAAAGTGAAATAAATAATGTTTTAAAAGTTTCTATATGCATTTAAACACAAGTTTTAAGTTATATTTTTTTCCCCCTACCTAATTGGGTATTCCACGTTGAATTCGTTGTCTTCATATTTAGGAAATTCTTAAATTCGTTGCTTGTTAGATTTGATATGATATTTCCACGCTCTATCTTAATGCAAATCAATCCTTTCCATTTGATTTTTCACATTTTTTCTTTATTTATTTATTTTAATGTATAATCAATAATTGAGATTAAAAGGAAGATAATATTATCACGATGGTATTATAAAGTATTTTGATTGGCAAGTTATATGGTGTCAAGCCTAGTTTTTCTCTCGATTTTTAATGTTTTCCTTAACCTAGCCAATACCAAACCCTTAATATTGGTCCTCAACAAGGGTTAAAGAAATGTGGCTTTTCTTTTAAAAATTGTTTGGAGTCACCACCCAACTGGAGTTAGGAAAAAGAGTTAAGTTAGAACTAACTAGGGAGATTGGTAATAACTTAGCTATCGGCCTTTCGATAAAAGCTAATTATTAAAATAGTTGTAAAACTAGTTATTTAGATTTCAGGGGTATCTTATTAAACCCTAAACAAGTATTACTTTTAACTTTCCGATTTTAATTTCACTTTCCAAATTACCCTTTAAGAACAAAATATCTAATCATATGTAAATAAATCTAAAAAAAAAAGATCATTGGATTATTATTTACAAATATAGAAAAAAGAAAACTTTTCATACTTTAAGTCGCATCATATTTGCATACGAGTACCTACGTACTTGCTATTCAAGATCATACTTCCGTAATTCGTTTATCATAAACATCAACGAGTTGATTGATTTTAATTTGAGAAAAACACTTGAGTTTATGTTAATTAACCAGTTTAATTTTTCAAAAAAGATCACAAAAGGGTCCTAAATCAATGTTTTATTTTTTTAAAAAAAAATCCATAGTCGTTCTAATTTGGAAAAGGATCATTTACTTTTATTTTAGAAAACCGATTTTTCTAAGTATCAAAATTTATTTTTATTTACTAACCTATTTATTTTAATTCCATACTTTATATATATATTTTATAATTTTCTTTATTATTTATGTTTTTTCTCTTCACTTCATTTTATCTGCTTTAATTGAAAAATAAAAATAAAAGGTCTTTTTTTTCTTGCTTTTTCTCTTCTTTTTTCTTTTTCTTTTTCTTCTTTTTTTTGGTTTTTTCTTTTCTTTCCTCCCCTTTTTTTTCATTATAATTACAGTTGCAAATACATGAATAAATAAAAAGAAAAAAGAAAAAGAAACAAAACAACAGCAAAGGCTAGACCAGCAATAAAGCTTGGGTGCAAAGGTCAAGTAGTCTTCTAACATAAATGGGCCAAATGATTCAGGTCAGACTTATCCGACCCAAACACGTACACTGTATGTGAAGAGCTCAAAAGATGGAGAACAGCGTTAGCAAGGTAATATGTGGTGGTTTTCTAGTTGGTTTCAAGAGGATAAGGTTGATTTTTTGAGACAATGTGGGTTTTCCCAAGTGGTACAACCTAAGGTAGTGGTTCAATGGTAGACGACGCTTGGTCAGTGGTGGCTAACATATGTACAATAAGTTTTGGTAGCATTAGAGTTGTCGGTTGAGACTTTGGTATTAGGTTTTGATGGTAGTTCTGGTGTATGTCTAGATCAAGAGAGAGTGTGCGTCAATAGGTAGCCCGCATATGGGGTCGAGTAAGCGTAGGTCATGCGTAGTTGAGTTGCTATGCTTGGGGTTTGGATCAAGAAAAAGGCAGTGAGTCAATTGGGCCATTGCATGTAGGGTTAGCCATGATGGTGAGTTGGGTGTCATGGTGGTGGTTCTACAAAGGGGATTGGAGTTATGGTTGGTATCATATTGTTACAATGAGGGTGGAGCACTGTGGTGTATGATAGCGGTATAGGTGAAGCATCTTCAATCACTAGAGTGTGTGTGTTGGCTCACTATCGTAGATTAGTAACCGTTACGTGCGTACCATAGTAAGGGTGTACTCGGAGAGAGAGATGGGTCGAAGATAAGTCTACTATTGTGCTGTATAGGTTTGGCTATCATGAGTGGATGAGAGTAATGTTGTTGTAGTTTAAGAGATAGAAGATTAATGTTGGTTGTTATTATGTTGATGTACAGTACAACAATGTGTGAGTGATTTTGCATGGACAATGGATAGTGGCTGCATGAAACGTTGATAGGGGGTTGCTGTTCTTGTATGAGAAAGGGAAGGAAAGAAAAGGAAAGAGGAGAAGGAGAAGGAAAGATATGTTGTCATGACCCAAATCATGAAGTGCCACGTGTCATGACCAGATACGTGGCCCAATGATTTCTTAACACATGGCAGTGTGCTGTGTGTGTGTTGCGAAAAAAACAAAAGACATTTTTATGCCTTTAGTAAGGTTCGAATTTAAAACCTTAACTTAAACCTAATACCAAATCTAAATACTTATCCATTAGGTCGTTAATCTATACCTTGTTTATATATATAATTAAATTACACATATGAATAAGGCTAGCTTGAATTAGATTTAGATCTAAGCCCAAGCCCAATGCCCTTTTTCTAAATTTGATCTAAATTAAAGAAAAAATTTGTTCTATTATATTATCTAAAATTATTATTTATCCATATTTCTTAAATTCTCTATTTTTTCAATTTTTTTTATTTTTTGTGAATTTTTCAATTTTTTTATTTTTTTCCAAATTTCTTTTTTTTTTTTGTTTTCTTAAATTAGTATCCTTTATCCTATTTTAAAAATTTTTTAAAATAAAGAGAAAAGCAAAAATGGAGTGTCTACATGTGGCAAGTTATAATGCCCATTTAGAATCCCGAGACATTATATAAAGAGACTTTTCATTATATATAGATGGTAGTTAAATAATTATTTGTAAAATGTTTTTGCTATCAGTGGTAAGATTTGGTAGTTACTTGTCTTTTATTTAGCCACAAAATTATTAATTTTGGTAGTGAAAATTTTTCCCTCTGATCCTAAAACTTTCCTTTAATATATTTGCAAACAATGATGAAACTAACATTTTGCTACCATAATTTATTGGTCGGTAATGGTTTGATAGTTAAAGATTTGCTGTAGTGCAGACAAAATTCTCATTGCTGGGGTGTAGAAGATAAATCTCCAAAGCTCCCTTCATGCTTTGTGGTTACTTTTTCAAATCAAACGTAGTGTTTTTCTTTTAACAAATAGATAGTGATGGTCAATCCATCAATAATTTTGAAGTTTTACTAACAATTTGGACGTACGTATATAATTCTTAAAAGGTCATGAAAAAGTGAAATAAATAATGTTTTAAAAGTTTCTATATGCATTTAAACACAAGTTTTAAGTTATATTTTTTTTCCCCTACCTAATTGGGTATTCCACGTTGAATTCGTTGTCTTCATATTTAGGAAATTCTTAAATTCGTTGCTTGTTAGATTTGATATGATATTTCCACGCTCTATCTTAATGCAAATCGATCCTTTCCATTTGATTTTTCACATTTTTTATTTATTTATTTATTTTAATGTATAATCAATAATTGAGATTAAAAGGAAGATAATATTATCACGATGGTATTATAAAGTATTTTGAAAATTAAAATAATTTCAACTATTGATTTACAAATTAAGAAAAAGCAGATAGAAAGAATTCAAACCTTATCTTAAGAGGAACAAACATTTCTCATGCTCCGGTGAATCTTTATGTTGAATTTAGACTAAATATTTTGCTCGATTATTTTACACGTTCCACGTCCTCGCACATCTTACAACTTGGTAGCTTGCAGGTCCGCTGTGATTGCACATCAATACCTAACGTTTTCTTAAATAAATTACGACGTAGACAACTCGCGGGGAATGTTGAGAAAGATAAACAATGAAAGTCAACTCATCTTCTTCACACAACAATAATCCAACCCCACCGTGATTCGAAACTCCTCCATGCAATTTCTTTCTCTCCGAATTCTAAGCTTTTTCTTGCCAAGAAGGTTTGGATCACCATTATATATGTCTACATTTCGGATCAGTATTGATATTTCTTATTTGCTTCAATGATTTTGACGTCGTCCGAGATTCTGATGGAAGGTCATCCCAGGTATTTTCCTTAGCCTTTCCTCTTTTATGTTTTTGCTTTTCCCCTCCATCTCTCCACTAACATCCAAGAAGCCATCCATCACTACTACAAATTCTACCTACTGCTGCCAACTTATCCAACAAACTTTAATTGATTTTACGCTTAACGAATAACTTAAGAAAAAAAAATTACTGGCAATTAACTACTTTAAAATACCCAACGTCATATTATTTAGAGAAAGACACCATCATCAAATATTCACAACATTTTTTTTTTCCTTTTTATACTTCTTATGATTTGATTCCGATTCATGAATTTTTTTTAAAGAAAACTTAAGAATGTAATAAGGTTGTTTTATAATTTTTTCAATTGAAATTAATTTTCATTCAACTCAATCCGATTTTATATCCTATTAGTTCCTCACCGCAATTAACCAATCTTCTCCTCTTTTTACTTTTTTTCTTTTTATTTCAGACTTCAAATATTCGGTCCACTCACCAAATGCCTAAAAATTTGCCTCCTCTTCATTTTACCCCACTTCTTCTCTCTATTATTGTGGACTCAAAACCCTCCCCTCGCAACTCTCTGTCTCAATCCATATCTAGACTCAGTGGCATATTTTTCTCTCCCCTCGCCAATTATTTGTCTTCTCTTTCCTCTTCTTCTTATTTTCACAATTTATATATGAATGTATTTGACATGGTTATAATTGATAAAATGCTGTTTTTATGTTGTGTTATTGCTTTGATAAACTTATGTATTTGGAGATTATTGATTAAATTATGGATAATTAGTTCTAATATTACCTTAGTTAGGCTATGATTAGTTCAAGAATTAAATAACAGTGAACAACTGGCGTACTACTTGAGTAGGTCATTCAAAGGAAGTGAGGTAAAATATTTAACTTGCGAAAAAGTAATACCTCATGCTGGTATTCACCATGCAAAAGTTATACCATTGTTTTCTAGCTCATAGGGTTAATCTTGTCACTCATTGAGACTCATTAAAATACTTGTTGTCATAACCAACTATTTCAAGAAGGACTGCGAAATGGTTGCTCCTCCTATCAGAATTTGACATCACAGTTATGCCACCTAAGACTTATTAAGTCTCAGGCTCTAGCAAATCTTTTAACTTAGTTTCTTGTGACACAAAGGGCTCCTATCGTAGATACAATCCATGTAAAGTTCCATGAAAACTCTATGAGAGTAGAGCTTAATGGAAAGTGACAAATGCAATTTGATGGCTCCTTTAATAACACTAAACAAGGAGCTGAGGTGATCTTAACATCTCTAAAAGGCTAAGAGATACGTTTAGCTTTCAAGCTAGACTTCCTATGTACTAATAATGATATTGAGTATGAAGCTCTCCTACATGGTCTCATTTCTGCTCAAAACACTAAGCATCTAACTTGTGCATTTGTGGTGACTCAAACCAAATCATCAAGCAGGCAAATGGTGAATTTGGTCTCTAAGAACTAGCATTAGCACCTTATAGGGCTCTAGTGCAGTCTTTGGTTAGTAAGTTCAAATTGATGAGATATAAGCATGCCAAACAATCTACTAACCACTATGCAAACACCCTAGTAACATTTCCTTCCAAAGTTTACATTCAAACTACACAAAATAATCTAAACATCCAAGTTATTAAGAAATCCATCCAATGCACAACTCTACAATTAGTAGATGAAGATGAAGAAGCGCAAGATGATCAGTACACTCCCATTAAGGCATAGTTAGCTCATCCAAATGCAACTTCTATGATAACCTTAAAGAACTTCAGTTGTATTAATGGCATCTTGTATTTTAAGGGACCAAAAGGTATCTTGTCTCAACGTATTTGTGCAAAACAAGCTTGTTTGAATTTAGATAAATACCATAAGATTTAATGTGGGGAAGGGCCACCCATGTATCACTACATTTAGCATACAGGATATTACCAGCCAACAATGTCTAAAGAGGCATCCCAACTACAAATGAGTTGCCTAAAGTGTGCCGAACTCCCCAATCAAAGAGAATGCAACTTTCTAGCAAATGCAGGCAATTAGAGGTACCCTTATGTCAATTACTTGGAAAATAATGTTTTTCCTACGAACAACACAATTGCTTGATTAGTAAAGCATAAAGCAAGAAAATATCTTATACATGAGGGCGAGTTGTACTGGGTATCATTCATAGGAAAGCCTCTCCAATGTATAGCACCTCCTAAAATAGAAACTATACCATCTGAAGCACACTTCAAAGATGGTGGAACATTAAGGGGGAAGGAAGTTACACCACTACTATCTTGATATGAGGTACTATTAGCCTACCATGGAAAATGATGCATTCAATTTTGCTATAAATTCTGTCACATGCCAACAACATGGTAATGCAATCTATACTCCCGCAGTTACGTTACATGGCCTGACTACTCCATAGCCATTTTATACTTGGGCATTTAACTTAATTAGTACAATACACCTACCATCCAGAAGGTGCATATGGATCTTCTTTAAGATTGAATGTTACACAAAATTGGTTGAGGCAATCTCCCTGAAGAATGTAATAGGACTTATCGTAGAAAATTTCATGAAGGAATATATTATATGGCATTTTAGAATCCTAAAGTGTGTCTTTTCAGATAATGGCACCCCCTTCATCAGCTCACATGTCCAATAGTTGCTACCTTCTTACAATATCAATCATATGAAATCCATACCATACTATTTGAAGGTAAATGGCCAAGCAAAGGCAGCAAACAAGACTCTTCTAAAAGTACTCAATCGAATGGTTCATAAAAATCACAAAGAGTAGACTGACAAACTGTCATTGGCACTGTGGGCTTACAGAACTTCCAAGTGAGGTCCTACTCAGGTGATACTATTCTCTTTGGTATATAGGTGTAAGGAAATGATGCCTATTAAAATCTTGGTTCTTTCTATACCTTTAGGAAGGTCCTTTTACAATTCACGAAGTCCATGATAACAGCTATGCAAGCTCCTTAATCCAAAAACCAATTCAATAACCCCTTTCGTTAACTTTCAATACGTTAAGAAGTTTTGTTTGTAAATTCAACAATGTATTTGCAATTCACATGAATGAAACATTCAACTTGCATTACTTTATTTCTTTGTGAACCTTGCCTTTCTTGTGCCTTATTGTTACTACAAAGTTAGAAATTTATCTCCTTAGCCTACAATTACTAATTATGTGTTCTATTCTTATCTCTTTATTGCTGTAAAATTAGAGATACATCTTCCTAGCGCATAAGGCTAATACATAGATAAGTAAAGAGAAAGTGATTTAAGGTTAAGTGCTGAGAAATACCCTCTTGACCACTAATACTAATATGCTTAGCACGTGTTACTATCGTTGCTTAAGTGCAATAAACTATTTTATCTTATCTAGTCAACTTATTGTTGATAGCAAGTGAGAGCCTCCCTCCAATGCGCAACGCTATGCTCTAAGCTTCACAAGCCATAAGAAGCAAATCCTACTATCATGATTATTAAAATCATGAGTTAAAAATACGATTCTACTAGTTTATGATTCTTTAAAATTTTTCTCAATTAAAATAGATGAAAAATTATGAACTTTAATGTATGATTTTATAAGTTTACGATTTTATCGATTTTATACGATTTTATGCATTGAAATGAATAGTAAAATTATGATTTTAACAACCATACATACTATCATGACATTTCTTTTATATTGTTTCCACTAACTAAGATACTACCTCCTAAAGCACAAGCCTTATTATTTGATATAACCAAGCAATTGAAATAAATAAAGAATATAAGGACAGGAGGAAAGTAATTAAATTTCATTCAATCGGTAAGTTTTATTATAAAGTGTTGAAAATAACTCAAATACAAAAAAAAAAGGAAGAATGAATGTCAGCAAAACACATGAATATAGCCGAAACTCCGCTAAGAGTAGCAATCTAGACTTACTATGGACTCAAGGTCCATATTGCCCAATAAATCTTTTACTTTACAGTTTATCTCCTCAATAACACCTTACAAGGCTTAAATTCTCGCCACTGGCTTGCTTCGGCTTCTCATAGCAATACGATAACTCAACAATCTCTTAGATTTAGTAGCAATAGGCTCCAAGCTACCAACCTTGAATTTTAAAAGATGAGTAGCTTTAATACAGCTAATCAGTTGTTGTAACTTATCATCCGATAAAGACCTCCAAGACTTCTTAAGCAATGATGTAGCTTCCCCTGACATTTTCGCCATGGTATTAGCCAACCCAATCCCCAACATAAGAGACTTACTCAAAAAATCTTAACCCATAGCATAAAGTCTTTCCAATGGTTCCAGTAGACAAAAAGGAACATCAAATCCATGAAAGGATACTATCTCCTCTGAGATGGCTTCTAGAGTTACTACTATGTCTCCATGAGATAAGTTAGCAACTGGGGATAGAGAGACATCAATAGATGCTGCATATACTTCACCTCCATAAGTCCTTAAGCATAATAATGCGTCTACATAAGTATGGCCATCACCTGCCTCATTGACTGATGAAGTAATGTCCTATGTTATAGGGTAACCATTTAACTTCTTAGTTCCATTATCATCATCAACATCCCCATAATAGACAAGAAATTCACCATAATCTACTAAGTCCTCCTCATCATCATCCTTATCTAAAGCTACCACCGGTATAATAAGATTGTCCAAATGAACCCCGGAGCTTAAGCTAGCGGCATTGTACCTTTCGCAAACCAAAACAAGAAAGCCTATCTCAACCTATTAGAGTAAAGAAATAAAGTCAAATGTATGAATACAAAAGGAAAAAAAAATTATACATATAAAAATAACATGATGCATTTAATAAAGTTATCTCTTAAATAAATGCCAACTTGGTTTGTCTTGAATCCACTAGTGGAGGCAAGGGGTGACTACTCTTAGACTTTAGAGAAGGTTTCACCCCTATTTTCTTGCTAAGACATTCCGATTGTTTATTAATAACTCCCCGTACATCTCCACTACCTTGAGACTTAGGCCTCGGGAGTTTAAAAAAGAATTCATAATGATAAACAATAGGTGCATGAAGTATATCACCTATTGGTGCAAAGTCATATGCCCAAAATGTATTCAAGCAATTCGTCTAACGTATCAACCATCCAGGGAAAGTAAACTCAAAGCGACTAATAGAAGGAAAGAATAGCTGTCACTTTCTAGGGTGAATCTTCCTAAAGTCATTTGGATACAATGATTGCCAACAAGATTCAAAACTTTGAGTCATAGTAATCAAGCGAGGCACTCCTTGATCAAAACTAAGTTGACGTGTAACTCGATGGGGAGAGTACACCATGAATCTTCACTTTAAAAAGCAACCAACTGAGTTTTTATCATAAAGGAAAGGCAAGCTCCCTGTAATATACCATAAGAGGAACTTGGCTTGAGAATCAAGGACATTTTCTCGATATCCACCAATGTAACCTCACCTTCTAAGCCAAGAGGATAAATTCTGTTATTGCCTTCATATCTTGTAATTTCTTAACATAAGGGTGGAATGTGAATTCACCTTCAATGCCAATGAGGTGCAAAAGTGACTGATCAATCAATCCCTCAACCCAAGCTTATGCTCTACGAATAGCAAGGCTAGGTTGGTCTTATGCAGCTGGAGGAGAAAAATGTCTTTGAAACCGCTCACAAAAGAAAAGTAAAAGGAACACTAGGTTTACATGTAAAATGATCACATATCGACCTTTCAAACATATGGAAGCATGGTGATACAAGTCCAAGTGTCGATAAAGTGAACCCAAGTAGAAGGTACCTAGAGCAAATCACTCACCTTGAGCAATGCATATGGGCAAAAGGAAGAGTCATATACTAATACCTTCCTCAGGCCCTCCAGGGAATATAAATATGGAAAGCTAGAACATAAAGAAAGCAAAAAGTTCATACCTATAAAGATGGCAAAGAGAATATATGAGTAGAAGACACGATTACAACATTTGAATAAAAAAAGAAAAGGAAAAAGAAAAAAGAGGATATGAAAGTACTTATTCTTTCTTGTGACCTAGGCTTAGCACTTGAGGCATGTCCTTCCTTCACTCCTCAAAGAAATATGCGAGCCAAGAAGCAAAACATAGCTTCTTCTTCTCAATGGATAGCTTGTAAAGCACTCATTAGTGATGTTTGAAAGCTATACTCTTTATGAGAGGTTGTCATAGCAACAAGGTTGGCTCATCCAAAGCTATGCATATTCAATAGTACAACTATGTCTTCTAATGTTGGAGTTATCCCCTCCCATAAACCCCACCCTCCACACGAAGTAATTAACATATGGGTTTGAATGCTTCAATGTAAGATGATTGCCTATTATACTTTCATTCTACTCTTTTGTGGGAACTGCAACTGAGTAGAATTGGCAATAACACGGAGGACATTAGCCTTCTTCAGTAGAGTTACGTATTCTAACTTCTCTAAAATGTATGCTACCCAATCATCCCATCTAGAGGATGACTCATTCAGGAATGTGAATTAGTTATTAGAGAGAGGTAGCTCTCTCCTCTCATTTTTGAAGCACAACATTGAATCTCACTTGATGGTATCTCTAAAATCAGCACAAAGCTCACACTCGATAAATTGGAGACCACCATCAACATGAAGTGTTGCGCAAGTATCTCAGTGTTTGGCTTTGTTCAAGAATGTGTCTTCAAAATATCATCTCGTCCAGACACTTATCTCAAGGATACGGGATGGGTGGAAAATATTTATCTTAATGCACCAATAAGTCCTTCAGCTTCACTGCCTCTATGCTTCAACTTGGATTGGTTTTCATCTTTTTTCCTACTAGAGTGCAAAATCAATAGATTCTCCAAATTAAATTAAAAAGAAAAAATACTCAACTACTTGCAAGGTGGTTGATCTAGAACTACTCTAAAAGTTTTTCTATAAATTGCAAGGGCGAAGTTCATTGAAGGTGAAAATTTCAAAAGCCTGGATGTTAACAAGGCATCACATGTTGCCATTAGGATAGTAGGTCATCTTAATAGAAAGAGGATAAAATTTATAATACAATACATGGTAAGTTAGTGAAAAAAAAAATTATTCATTACATAAAAACTTGGCTCTAAATGGTTTACAAAAAAAAAAAAAAGGAAAGGGAAAAGAGATTCCTTAAATACTTGACAAAAAGAGGGAAAAAGTATGTCTATGGTCTACATGGGAAGCGCATGGGATGTAGATTAGGTTTTTGTTCAAAAATAAAGAGGTTAAAAAAAAAAAAAAGAAGAGTAAGAAAGCTCTAAAGAGATTTGAATCACAAGCATGCATTGTTTATAAGCTAGCTAGTTGAAATTGCTCAATACAATACAAGGGTGTTTTTAATAAATTAAAACCAAGATTTAGAAATTGATGGATGTGTTGAGACTTGAACATGAGATATGGTGATACGGTCCAACATAGATGAATACATGATGTCCAGTATTACATGAACCTCAAGTCGCACTTGATATGACACACAAGTGTAACTAGAGGTCACTCGCCACTAGTCCACACTCAGTGGGCTAAATAAGAGTAGGTCAAGAGTAAGCAAGGAAAACACTTGGCTCATGAAAATGTGTCTAAATATTAATGTGATAGCTATTGTGGCTATTACAATATACAAGTATTTATATGACCCAATTAAGGTAAATCATATGTGAGAGTAAATTGCAAAAAAAAAAAAAAGAATTCCTACTTGTAAAGGAAAGGGAATAATTTACAGGGTTTAATTAGGTAAAAGGAATACTCGTTAGTAGCAAAGGACAATACGGATGTTGAAAAGGCTAATGCACATGTCATTTGCTTACTCTGTAGTCCCATCAATAGTAGGGTATGTCTAAACTAGTCAGGTTAGCATCAACAACTCGGTTGTTTGGACAGTTAGGATTGGGATGGATTAGTAAAGGAGGTGGCTCATTATCGAGTCAGCCTCGAGTAGTCGGCTCTCAATGTTCAGCTTAGCTTGGGTATAGATTAAGTCGATAGTATTATGATTTGATGCTTAGATAGAGGTGTTGTGTGGGGGTCAACTCAACACATCAGTTTGTTACCTCTATAGCTTCTTGGATGATGTAGAGAGTAAAGTAACTTAATAGGTCGGACTAGGGAATGCACTACTCATCAAGGTTCAAGTCACCTCAGATAACTTGGTGAACCATTTGAGCAAGCCTTTAAGCTCAAGAGCGCGTGCTTAGTCCATGATCCCTATCATTTCTTTTGAGTTATTTGAGATTTGAGATCAAATATAGTTTAGCTCCATGTTACTCATCTTCAAGAGTATATGGGTAGAGATCGACCATGTTGAAGGAGTCCGAAACTCCACATTCTTCAGGTAGTTCAATCCTATGGGCATTAGGATTGATCTTTTCAAGCACTTTAAAAGGTCCGTCAGCCTTAGAAGATAACTTACCCTTCCTCAAGTTAAGGAACTGTTCCTTAATGAGGTAGATCTAAACCAGATCACCTAATTGAAATTCTTTTTTCTTCCATCTTTGGCCTCACCTCTCGAGCTAGGTAGCAGTTTGGCTCAATTGTTCCATGACCTTTTGATGCATAGCTTTGATAGCCTTGACTCTTTCTACAACTGGTTGGTCATCATCTAGGCTTGGTAAGGGCATTTAGTCCATCAAGAGCTTAGGGTTGAACCTATAGGCAACCTCAAATGGAGACATATTGGTTACACTATAGGTAATCTTGTTATATGTGAACTCTATGATCGGCAGGCATAGATCTTAATCAACCATGTTTTAATCAACAACAACCCGTAGTAAGGTTCTTACTATTCTATTGGCAACCTCGATGTACCTGTCCGCTTATGGATGATAGGACGTATTATACAATGACTTAGTTCCCATTCATCTCTATAAGGTTCTCCAAAGATAAACTTTGGGTCCTAGTCTGAAACAATGGTTTTAGGCACTCTGTAAAGCTCTACTACCTCCTATAAGAAAAGAAAAGAAATAGCCAAAACGTCGTTAGTTTTTATATAAGGCATGAAGCATACCATCTTGCTGAATCGATTGACGACCACCATGATGGAGTCCTTCCCTTGGGACTTCCTTAGTAATCGTAACATAAAATCCATACTCAGCTTAAACCATAGTTTAGATTGGATAAACAAGGGTAAATAGTATCCTTGCTCAGCTTGAGTCTTCGCACTTCTATAGGTAACATACCTTTCCAATATAGATTTAACCTATCTCATCATTCTTAGCCAAAAGAATCTTGAGAACGGTACCTAATGAGTTCAGCACTAGCCAAAGTGTCCTACCAATCCTCTTCCATATGCCTCTCGCACTAATAATTCTCTCGTAAAACAAGTTGGGATACATAATTTCCTCTTCCTAAACAAATATACGTCCTCCTTGTGATAGTCATTGAATATTTCTCCCTCCTCACACCTGGCGTAGATGGGACTAAAATGTGGATCGTCTACATACAAATTCTTTATAATTAAAAAACTAAGCAGCCTAATCTACAACTTAGGCAGGAGTAGATGTTGTCTTGATAAGGCATCAACCGCTACATTATTCTTCCTATTCTTGTATTTCATGACAAAAGAAAATCCTTCTATGAACTTGACTCATTTAGGTTATCTTAGAGAAAACTTGGTTGACTCTTTAGATATCTCAAAGATTCATGATCAATATAGATCACAAATTCTTTACACAATAGATTATATTACCATACAATTAAGGCTCGAATCAAGGAATAAAACTCCTCATCATAAATGGAATAATTGAGTGTAACTCCTTTAAGTTTCTCACTGAAGTAAGCAATAAATTGGCCTTCTTGTATCAATACGGCACCAATGCCTAGTCCAAATGCATCACACTCCATTTTGAATACTTTGTTAAAGCTCGACAAAGCTAAGATAAAGGCTATATTTAGTTTATCCACCTCTTCAAAACTCCTCTACTCCTTCTCTCCCCATCGAAACCTACAATTCTTCTTTAACAGTTTAGTAAGTGAAGCTACGATTGTATTGAAATTCCTTATAAATCTATCATAGAATGATGCTAGACCATAGAAACTTCTCATGTCGATTGAAGTAGTCATTACAGGACATTCGGTGATCATTCTTATCTTCTCATCATCAACTTGGATTCCTCCACCACTTACAATGAACCCCAAGAAGATCACTTCAGGTCAATAAAAGTTACATTTCTTTAGATTAGCATAAGCCTTTCAGCTCAAAGTTTTGCAAAGACTACTCAAAGATGCTTTTGGTGAGTCTCTAGATCAAGGTTGTGCACTAAGATATCGTTGAAATAAACCACCAGCCAAACTTTCCTATTAGTTCTCGAAGCACATGATTTATCAGTTGCATAAATGTGCTTAGTGCGTTCAATAGTCCAAAAAGCATCACCAACCATTCATACAATCCATGGCATGTCTTAAACATGGTCTTTCACTCATCACCCACATGCATTTGGATCTAATGGTATCCAAATTTGAGGTCGATCTTGGAGAATACTCTTGCTCCATTCAACTCATCTCGTATATAACCTTTCTTCATCAGCTCATCTACTTATTTCTCTAGCTCAGCAGCATGTTCAAGGTTCAACCTGTAAGTAAGCTTATTCGGTAGTATGGCTCCTAACTGTAAGTCAATTACATGTTGATGCCTCCAATGGGAGGCAAGCCTTCTAGTAGCCCTCCTAGGAATAGATAAGCAAACTCATCTGATAAGATTTTCACCTCGGCAGGCGCTGTTCCCTCCTCAGGTCTCATCCCCAACAACCTTCTAACCAGTGGATTGGTTAACTCTTTGAGTTCCATCTCTCTTTTCAGCTCAGCTTAAGTCATCACCAAAGCCTCTTTCTTTAGGACTCAACTCAATTAGGTTTACATGACTTTTACTTATTTAACAGTCATAGAGCTCAACTTCACCTTTTTTTCCCTTGTGCTATAGGAAACATGTATTCCTCCTTTTATCATACATTATGACTTGGTCAAACATCTATGGTCATCCAAGTAGAATGTAAGACGCACTCATGAGTAGCACATCACAGAGTACCTCATCTCAATAGTTGCCAGTACAAATCGATACAGACACCTGTTTATTCACTTGTAGGGATCCCAATGTAACCTATAAGGGTTTGGGGGGAAAGGCGGGCTTGGTTAGCAACTTTAGTTGTTAGACCATGAAAGTAGAAGCTACATTGGTACAGCTCCTACTATCAACAATCAGGGCACACAATGACCCATTCACCTTACATCTTATGTGGAAAAGATTCTCCCTCTATTTGTCTTCAGGAATAAGACTCACACTCATTGTCCTCCTCAACACTAAAATGGTTAGCATAAAATTATCTTCCTTTTTATAGATGACTTCCTCCTCCTTAGATGGTTCAGCCTGCCCAATCTCTTTCAAGTCTTCTACTTCCTCATCAATACTATCTACCACAACAATTAACGCTTTACCTTAGATCACCATGGTTCTTCAGTTCGAGTATTGAGTAACCATGTGTCCAAATCCTTCGCATTTGAAACACTTTATCTCATTCATCGTTCATCCTGAGCTTTGACCTTTCTCAAACTTTCTCAAGATATCCTTCTCCTTTGCTCAGGTTGTTTGAGCAGGTCGGTCTTAGTAAACTTACTTGGTTTCGACTACATAGATATGCTTAGATTAGGTTGACTACTGATGAACTACTGACCACTGATCTCATCACTCGCGCATGGCTCCGAGGACTCTAATCCCTTACCCGACGAATTCTCTCTCAACAACCTACTGATGATGAGAAAGTTTACGCCAAAGAAATGTGGCTAAACTCCTTATGGTCGTCGAATTGTCAAATGTTGATCTGTACACTCGGCAGTGATGATGCCGACCATTCCCTTGCCGAGGACCCTGTGCCGAGTAATCTAACCAACCACTATTGAGAAGTTCCTACCAAGTGAGAGACGAGAGACTTACTTCAACAGCCGAATAGTTTTCTCTTGGCATACCGCCATCTCTCTTGTCCCAACCCCTTTTATTGCCTTAACATTTTGACCTCTTTCATCTACTGTACTTAGAAAATATTCGTATGAGACCAATGTTGCACCGCCACCTATCCACCTCGTCTAACATTGTACTACTTTTCCATTTTTGGTCCTTTATCCTTTTTACCCTTTTTCGTATGTACTAAGAATCCCATTTTTGTATATACTTTCTTATAATTTCTTTATTTATAATGCTACCCTAGGTACTTAATATAAATAGTCATTTCCTCTAATAAGCTGGAGATAAGTTACATTTTAATAATAAATATTCTGCTCTTGTGAGACAACCCTCTCCAAGTCCATTTTCCATACACTATTATCTAATCTTATCAAGTAGCTCAGGATTAATGGCGGGTGAACCTTAACATCTACCTGTACATCATATCAAGTAAGGTATTAAGCATGTTGTGTTCGTTGGTAAGTCATATAATCTGAACAACTTTACGTCAACTACTCTTGTTTGTTTGTGGACCATTCCCCTCTAATTTTCTTCGATATTTCGAATGACCCATTTCAATCAAATTTTCCATGGTAAGTTCTAGTAATAATTGAGTTCTTAAGCACACCAACTACTACTAGACCGATTGAAAGGGGTTTAGGATCTTCCTAATCGATGCCTTTCTAGCCTCTATATGGTATGGGTAGCGTCATTAAGTGATCTAATGTCTAGGGTTTCTAGAACATGTCCAATCTTATACTTTAATCCACTGACGAACTAAGATATAGTTTAATCTTCAGGCTCAATGACTTCACATTAGATCATTTGCATATGGATTTCCTCTTCATAGGCATCAATAGTTAATCCTCCTTAGTTCAACTCCTGTAATCTTTTGAAGGCATCATGCAAGTAATAACTCGGAACAAACCTTCTCCTCATAACCATCTTCATCTCATCCCAACTCTTAACTTCATGTTCTCCTTCTCATCTTTAGGTAGTTTGCATGTCCTTCCATCATAGGGCTGCATAATTAGTAAACTCTAACACAACAAGTCTAACCTTCGCATTGTTAGGTACTTCATGGCACTTCATGACACTCGAATTGCTTCTCAATATTATCTACCCAATCTATATAGTCTTTTGTGTCACCACTCCTAGAAAAACTTAGGATACGTATCCTCAACCCTTCAACTCTAAAGGTTCAAACATTCCTCTATTCTAGTTCATAGTACTCCGCTTCTTCATCGTCTCTTTCCTCTTCTTCCTTGATTCATCAAGTGCTAGCCTATGCCTGGCACCCCTAACCATTCCTTC
This sequence comes from Lumnitzera racemosa, assembly GCA_024138005.1. NCBI lineage: Eukaryota > Viridiplantae > Streptophyta > Magnoliopsida > Myrtales > Combretaceae > Lumnitzera > Lumnitzera racemosa. Next base: position 84,427,886 of record JAMXBC010000012.1, read on the forward strand.
AGTACGAGGTGGTCAAGCTAGGGCATTAACTCGACCAAATTGACCATTACCTCTCTTAAGCTGTTCATGTCCTCTATTTAAGCTTTTTTAAGCTCACTACCTATCTTCATTAATAATAGCACCAAATTAGCTACTAAGTCGGTGAACCTATCTAATCGATCACCCATTGACTGAGGTATGAAGCTTCCTTATTGTCTTTGGCTAGTTTGAGCATCGCTCTCACTTAAATCTTACATTATCGGCCATCTCACAAGATTGTTAGTTAAAATTCCACTCAAAGTTCTCTTCGTAAATAACAACAGCAAAACAATAACTAATACTCCCACCACTATGATAACTATACGTGATGAATAAATAAACACGAACACTATTTTTATGTATAAGAAACAAGGGAAATAAAGCATAGAATTTCTTCACACTTTTCACCTACTAGACTCTTATGTCATGGATAGAACTTCGGATATAGAAAAGCAATAACAAATTACTTAGAGAATGAAGTAACAGGAACTAACTTCGAACATAGCCAAGCTTTGATATCAAGATGATATGGTCTAACGTAGATGAATACACAACGTTCGATATCACATGAACCAAAGGGGGTAGGTCTAGACCTCAATACGGTCTAAAAGGTAAATGATAGTCGAAGGTTGAACAGGGGGTCCTTATGCACCAACAATGGATATAACATACCAATACCTCACACGAACTCAAGTCGCACTTGATATGATACATAAATATGGTCGAAGGTCACTCGCCACTAATCTACACTCAATAGGTTAGAGAAGAGTAGGTCGAAAATAAGCAAAGAGAACACTTGGCTCACGAAAATGTGTTTGAATATCAATGTGATAAATGTTGTAACCATTATAATATATAAGTATTTATATGACCCAATTAGGGTAAATCTTAGGTAAGAGTAAACTATTAAAAAAGGATTCCTACGAGTAAAGAAAAGGGAATAATTTATAGGGCACTATTGTAATTCCATAAAAGAATATCCAGTAGCAGCAAAAGTAATACAAATGTCAAAAAGGATAGCGTATACATCGTTTGCTTACTTTATGATCCCATTGACATTGCTGGTTAAGCAAGGTAGGTCTAAACTAATCAGGTCAGCATTAGTAGTTCAATAGCTGGAACAGTTGGGATTGAGAAAAGATTGGTAAAGGAGGTGGCTCATTGTTGGGTCACTTCGAGTGGTTAGGTCTTAATGGTCAGGTTAGCTTCAGTACAAATCAGGTTGACAATATTTTGATTTGATACTTAGATAGAGGTGTTATGTAAGAGTCGATTAGTCACCTCTATAGCTTCTTGGATGATGTAGAGAGTAAAGTAACTAGGCAGGTCGAACTTGGGAATGCACTACTCATTAGGGTTAACTCACATTGGACAACTCAGCAAACCATTTGAGCAAGTCCTCAATCTTAAGAGCGCATGATTGGTCTATGATCCCTATCATATGGAGTTCATGGAAAAAATCAAGGAATGATGCAAGACCTTTGTCTCACAAGAATTAATAATAATAATAATAACAAAGAATAAGAAAATTTGCAAGTTAAGAGTTTGAAATAAAATATCTTACAATTTGAAGGTTACTAAGCACAAATTAAAGAAGATTTAAGTGTAAACAAAGGTTGAAAGTGTGTTGTTGTCACAATAAAAGATGACTTTTGCCATTATTATTATGCTTAGTTTCATTAAGTTTTACTAACAAAGGGTTGCGACGAATTGAAAAAGAAAAAAAAAAGAGAAGAGAAGAAAAAAAAATTCCCAATCTTAATGCAATTTTTTTTTCCTAAAATGAAAAATAAATAAATCTCAATAATAGGAGGATGGCATGAGAATTAGTAAATACCAACAACTCGAAGGCTTTCCATTGAATTATTTTGGATGTGAAAAAAAATAAAGAAAAAACCACTAGGGTTTGCCACCATTAATAGAAGAAGAAAAAAGGTAAGTATTGAAGCAAACAACTAGAAAGGATTTAGATCAAATATACACATATATATACATACATAAGCAACCAAGTTAAGTTTTGATGAGAAAGATTGGTGCTACATAAATATATATGAATAGTATGCATGATCTAATTAAAGGGATAAAGGTGAAATATGTATTTTGGTTGTTATCTCATAGACTCAAGAGTTATGTTGATAGTATATGAAACTAGTTCAAAAGGGATATGAAGTAAGGGCACTTCAAAAATAAAGGGTGTTCTAGTCAAAAGAAATTATCCATCTATTGGCTCAATTATATTATGATATCTATCTCAAACATAAAGATGACGCTTGGTGAAGACAAAATGCAAACTTAGCTACTCTTGTTTAATCTAACACTTTCTTCTTTGTCAAAGAGTTTACATCCAATAGTGAAGAATGAATTCGGTGAATGATTTAATGTTTTTTTTTTCTTTTTCTCTTCTCCGAACATATAAAGACTATTAAAGGCAAACAACTCAAATGTGGAGTGGAAAGGTCAAGGAGCAACTGCGGATGTATAAAGCTGACATGATGGAGTTATAAAGATTGGACTCAAATGATTAAAGCAAAGATTGAAGATCTAGAAATGAAATTTGATGGATTTGAGAAAATATCTATAGAAGGTATATTTGATTGGAAGTAAATAGAATCATAGTGGTGACTCTTGGTTACAAGAAAAAGATTTGAGAGAAGATTTACGAATAATGAAAGAAAAAAAAAAAAGAGAAAAAGAAAGAAAATCTTATCTATGCCTCTTGAAATGTTCATATTGATTCATTGCCACTTTAGCCAATAGATGAGATCCGGAGTTATCTAAAGGTAGCATATGCAAATCATATTGGGATAAGCGATTTGCAATTATTTGAAGATATCAACACATGGCAATTATTTAAAGTTATCAATATATACAGTACCAACTTCATGGAATTCATTCCACTTAAAGATGAAAAGAAAAAAGATAATAATAACATATATATAAATACCGTACCATACTATTGGGACATTATCCATATACCCCTACACTGCCTTTACATATTGCAACATGACTCTTGCAATTTTTATAAAGGGTATGATAGTATTGTCCCATTTACTAGTATGAATAAGATATATAACATAGCCAAATGGGATATTATCAAAACTCTAGATTTCCATGAATGTTCCAATGGCTTTATTTTTTTCTACCAATGGTTGTAAAATGAGGAAGAAATACTGAGAAGAGCAAGCTAGGTTAGTTCTATGCAATGGATGCAAATCAATGTCATGGGAGTAATAAATCATTAATGAGCACACTTCATCTCATCCATTGATCATCTAAATGGTCAATCAGATACTATCTTGCCCAAAAACCTATAAATACTTAACATTTTCTCCTCGTTTGAAACTCTTAGAGAGAATAGAGAAATAATAATGTTCTACAAAATCTCTACTCTCTAAGATCAAGCAAAGAGTTAATCTCATGTACTCAAGCTACAAGGTGAATGCTTGAGGTCTTCTAAGGCCGTTTTGCTCGTCACTTATGCATCTAAGACACTAAGATTGTACGTTTCTCTTACTTATCTTGTTCTCACCTAATCATTCTTTCAAGTGACAATCATGCTTCACTTCTTTAAAGCATCACTCACACAATACGTACATAACTGCTCTAATTGGACCCTACATCTGTAGAGCTGCATAAGAATCAATTATTTTATGAGGCATATTGCAATTTTTTTGGGAATATGAAAGGAACTAAGATAGAATGAAAATGAATAAAAAGAATTATAAAGAAAATAAAAATAAGGAAAGTTCTTTTGTTTGGACAAATAGAGGAGAAGTTTAGGAAATGTTAGTAACAATTTTTTTTATTTGATTAAAAAGTATTATTTTATGTGTATCCAATGGATAAGTTTTTCACTAAACTCATTCCCTTCCATCTTTCTTACTTTTCAATTATAGATATTTAAAAATATAGATAATTTCAACTATTAATCTATAAACTAAAAATAGAAGGAAAAATAAAAGAGATAATCCCATCTACCTATCTAACAACTTCGATATATAACCACGGCGACACCAGATGTTCGCCCACATGTTATACACACATTGTGTGTGAATACTAATAAAATTTTGATATATATAACATATACAAATCATACATGATAATTGATTTAACAAGTATTTTTTCCATTACAATTTGCATTAACATCTTATCTATATTTATATGCTACATATATATAACACATAGCGTGTAATATTTATTAAATCTTCTTTCCCCCTACTTTCCTTCCTAAGTTTGAGAAAAAAAATAGTTAATTTTTAGTAAAGAAAAATCTAATATATATATATATATATATATATATACATGATGTAAAATTAGGTATAACTTGATGCAATATTTGATTTTATAAGCGTCAACTCTTGGGTTCAAAACTTATATATGTCGGTTTATTTTTTTAAATGTATTTATTCCTTAAATGATAATTTTTCTTTTTACATTTATTAAACTTTCATCTTTCACAAGAACCAAACCCTACAAAATATGGGGTTGGGACGGCTCCGCTTTCTCTACTCACATAATAAAAGATCTAGGGTTGGGGTTGCCCCCATACATATTCTCTCTCTCTCTCTCTGTGATAATCTCCGTCAAATCATGAAGCTAGTAGGTAATAGAAAGATTAGATTTTATAGATGCTACCATATGTTTATGTACTCTTAATATCTTCTGGAAGAGTATACATTCATGAAATTTTGATCAATGCGTTAGCTTAGATATATACATATATATGTTGTTTTGTTGAAATTTATGTTATATCATATCATAGTCGACATAGACTATTGAATCATAGCTGTTTCTGATTTTCCGCCTGATATCGTTCCTTTGGTTTGTTAGGAGTATTGAATGAAGCGTTGTTCGGCGGGAGCTGCTTGGTCAGGAACAGAAGCCCGGAACACCCCATTAAGTTCATCGCAATGAGCTTTGCTGATGGGACTGAGAGTTCACAGCCTCTCTCCGTAAGGGCTGACCTGAGCTTCGACCTTCCGCCCGGAGAACGCAAGACTATACGGCATGGCAGCTACTTCCTCGAAGACAAAATGCCTGGAAAGTATATCGTGCTTTTTGCCTGTCCAGTAGTTGATGGTGCTGTCAGAGGACTCGTTCACGAGGATTTTAGTGGAGTAAACAAAATCTGCTCTCCTCATATTTTTCGTAATTCTGCCATTGAGGTAACCAGCGGTCATGATGGTTCCTTACTAGCTGTTGGGTTTCATAGATTAAACCAGGAACCCTGTCCATTGTTCAGGTCTTCGTCTTCCATCTTTATTTAATTATTTTTTATACTGCTTTTGCAATTTAGCATTAACTAATAAAAACTGTTGTGATTCTCCTCAGCTACGATGCTCCGGCGGTACTGGCATAACAGCAAGGACTGGGAGGATATGAGACACGTACAAGTTTGCTTTTGGAGTGGTTCGACTCTTGAGCCCTACGGTTCTCTTATCTTATTGATTCATTATTTCATGCTTAGCTTGCTCGCTTGCTTTCTTTCTTTCTTTCTTTCTCATTTTGTTTTTGTTTTTGTTTATGTTTTTTTTTTTTTTCTTTTGGCCAAAAGATCATTTGACGCAAACGATTGATCATTCATGCTTCTGACCAATCATATATATTGAAAAGTATAATGAAACAATATTATCCTTAGGGGATTCATGAGCATATACAGTATGTACTAATATTCCACCAAAGAAACCTAAATACTATTCCTGATAGAAAATTTTAAGGATATGGAGAAGTTTATAAGAAAGATCCCTTCTTTTTTAATTTATTGAAATTTTAAGGATAGGGAGAAGTTTTATAGTAAAGATCCCTTCTTTTTTCATTTTTTTCTACTAATTTATTGAACTTGACGAGTTAAATCGGGGGATTCGTGATGGGGATCATTTGCGAAATCTTAAGCGTTTCCGACTGCGAATAATAACATTAATAACTTGTTTGATTACTCATGTTTGTAAGACTCCAGAACCATTATTCTCCGATTCGGCTCGTTCCCTAACGGTTTTCCATTTTCGCAGGTTATTCCGTGGTAGGATGTGAATGGATCATTTCCTACGGTGAGGTAATAATAAGGCTTTGTAGGATGGGATGGGTAAATTTTGTAAAGGAGCATGGGCTTCTACCCTTAGTAAGCATCCTTCATGTAGAAGGAGCTTTTCCTTACCGTAAAATATTTTCTTGTTGTAACTCTCCATACTTGCACTCGGATGATATAATAAAAAGTATTCCTTTTTAGTTAATAGTTACGTATTACAGAAAATGGTTGGAATCAAACAGGATATAACTTGCGGCTATGACGCACTCCTTTGTATATGTCATTAGAATTAACAAAAAAGCAATAGTTTATGGTTGTTCCCCATTTCGAAGACGAAGACAGCTGACTGTTGTCAAAAGGAAAAATCCTTTAGACGAGATAGACACATTATTTATATACAAGAAATGGTGATTATATTTTTTATTTAGTTATGCATATATGAATTAGGTACTTTACTAGAATGATATTTAGAACTAGTTTAAGTTATAACTTTTTTACGCTTAAAATAATGATTAACGGTTATATGAAAATAATTTTTTTTAATCATACCAAAAAAATCTATAAATTTTTTGAGCTAGCTACCGGAACGTGAAAACTTAATTACAATATAATTATTTTATGCTTAGATCTTGATATTAATCGTGTCAAAAATAGATCCTCTCAACTCAACTTTTCCTAATTTTCCTAGATTTATCCGCTCAAATGTTATAATGCGAAAATGAGAGATGAGATTATATGTCAGACAATTGAGTAACAATAGCGCTGGGTGAATGGGAGCAATGACCTGTTGTATCATACGTGCTTGTAAAGGAGTTGTATCTCCATATGTGTGGAGTATATGTGATGTCATAGTACCTTCTGTGAGTCGTACATATGCTACTGTACCTTTAGCGTATTTAGAACGCCTTAGCACCTAATAAATATATTAATACTGATTTTGACTGAGCATGTGCATCCTCTTTAAATAACATTTAGGTAACACAATACACAAAAAGATAAGATCCTAACTAGGTCACACAAGTGGCTGCATTGAGGGATGGAGGACGAGTCACTAGGTCACACTCGTCTTTTTTTTTTTCCCTAACTTCTTTTCCCACAATAACAACAACATTAAATTCATTCATTATATAATTATATTTAACTAAATAAATTTTCTTAAATTGTTATTTACATAAATAAAAACTGCATTGCTAATATTAAAATAGTCTTGGTTTTTTTCGCATAAGTTATTAATAAATAATATAAATTATATTTCCTGGTTTATAATATATTTCTTTAAATTAATCTTATAAATATGAATGTGATTTATTGAATCATTAGTTGTGTAATAATTTATATTAAAAAATATTTTTTAAGCATTGCTAACAAAAAATATTTTCAAAGTTTTCATAATATATTTTATAATCCATTTTTGTTAAAACTTAAACAAGTTTTATGCATTAATTTTATTTTTTCTATAAATTAATCGTTAGATTTCACTTAGTATATATTTATATATATTTCATAATAAAATGGTAAAAAGTTTATTTTTAACCTCTTAGGAAGTACACTAAGCATCCTTGATCATTTCCTTAGAAAAATTACATCTTATAAAGTTTTAAAAAATGTAGTGAGTATAATTATTATGGATCTCCTATATAAAATGTAATATAAATACAATAACAAATTAATATTTCCCTCTAGGTAATTTTAGTATGTGATTGATTAAAGTAAACTATGCCCCCCATTCGTACGATTTTGCAACTGCATATACTACATTACATGCCCCATTGACCAACCTCTCGAACTCAAGCTGGAGCAGGATTGTTTCCCATAGCTTCACATTAGACTAGAAAAGAAAATAGCACTGTTCATATGGCTACCATTGCATTGCACCTAAATTTGGTCGGACAAGTTGATTGTTTTAGCATGACATATAGTATTAGTTTTTACGTACCTCACCAAGTTGTTGATCTCATAATGCCCCACAATTTTGTTATTAGATGATAATTGTTATCATCAATCGAAGCTTCGTTCATAACTTGCTTGTTGACCCAACCACAAAGGTATTAGTCACCTACACTTATATGTATTTTTGTGAAAATAAATCAATTTATTTTTGGAAAGCCTTTTGATAAGTTTTCCAGTCGTATGTGTAGTATAGCGATGAGTACAAAATCATATCCACAGGAAATGTTATCCTAACTTTCAACTATGATAGAACCATCTAGAGCTGGGCAAATCAACAAAAATATCATACTTTTTATTTTTTATTTTTAAAAGCTAAAATTAACTACTATAACTAAAGATAGAAAACACCTAAATTGACTATTGTCAAGAGTCAATTAATTGAAATATTAATTAGTGTAGAATACGCCATTAGCTTATATCATATGTACATAAGCCAAGTCATTAATCGGTTTACGACCTCAATCAATGAAGTAGTTGGTAAAAACCCTTTCTCTTGAAGCAAGCAATTAGTCGAAATTAACTAACTAAGCTTTCCTATTTCTAGAAAAGTTAATTGGTTAATTAACCCTTTTTAGTTTCCTAAACATCTAATCAAATTAAAGTTTTGCCCATAATTCGAATTACCCATTTATAGAAGTGACTAGAAATGATCTTCCTAAATATAGTTCTAATCTAACATGTATTCCAAAATATCTCAAACACTAACTCGATGAAATTGGAATCAATAGGTAAACAATAAACCCATGGCCAAATAACATAAAACACTAACTAAATACTCCAACATAAATCAATTCATGATATTAAGAAAGCTTAATGAGAACAAGTTTTAGCAACATTCATAATGCAGGATAAAGAAAAGAAACGAAAAAGCCTTATCTTAGAGATCCCATAGATGAATTGGTGTACAAATAAAGTTACTCGCTTATTCCCAAGGTTAGAATCCTCAAGAAAAGCTAAAAGTAAAAGTTACTGTTTGTAAGAAAATAAAATTCTAAGCTACTCACTTGTGTCTATTCTCTCTCAGTCTCTTCTTTGTTTTCTATAATTGTCCCTCCTCTCTATCTACCACTCAACTTCAATAAGGCTAGCAATTAATATTGACACATTATGTTTCGTCCCAAGTTTAAATTAGTTTGTATCTTCAAAACCTTAACCTAAAAGTGGACTTATTTATTAATCTAGTATGAAAATTTATACTCATAATCCAACCCATTTAATAAACAAGTTTTGCATCTTGATTATATCCATTTATCAACTAAAATTATAACCAAATCTATAAGATAACTAAAAATTAATAGGAGACATGAAGATTATAAAATTAACATTTTACAAATAAAAATGACATAATCACTAATGAGCTTGATCCTTTTAGTTTAGGAGTTTTATCCTTATATCAAAGATTGACATTTTATGATTAATAAAACATTTCCAACCACAAATATACACATATATATATATATATTGATTATTAAGCCAATACCTCTGCTTTTGGACTCTACACCATTAGAATTAACTACATTCCTTTCTTTACCTTTTAGATTATAAGCAATTTCTTTATTGTATAAGAAGTTAAAGGTAAAATATCACAATTGGTGAACTTCTTGGTAAATCTATTATAGTATAGAGATTTCGAGATCTTTTAGAATTGTTTATAGTAATATTAGTAAATCTCATTAAATTCGATAAAATTTATTAGTACAATTATCATTTCAAATTTAGATTTATTCTTCACTTTATTTATACTTATTTTAGAATGTTATCTTCCCATATCTATTACCTCTACTTATATCTTCCGTTATTATTAAGTAAATATTTCTTTTCTACTCTACATTTTAACTCACAAAATTGTGTTGAATCTCCCTAATAATCATTATATTACCATAATCTTTTATCATCATCATCTTTATCTTCTATTATTATTATTATTATTATTATTATTATTATTATTATTATTATTATTATTATTATTATTATTATTATTATTATTATTATTATTATTATTATTATTATTATTATTATTATTATTATTATTAAGCAAGTACTTTTCTTTTTGGACTCTATACCTTTCTGAACATGTTTAATGTATAAAATATAAATTGGCAACTACTTTTTATCTATGTACATGTTGACATCTTCATATATAGTAAAATACTTAATTTTTATAGTTTATACTTTTAATATTCCGTTATAAATATATGCTCTTGGATATGATTGGAATTATGTTAAAATTAAGACTTCGAATCTTAAATTTTACAAATAATTAACTAAATAAATTTTGAGGAAGAGTCAAGTCTGCTTGAAGGGAAAAAAAAAAGAACAAAATGAAATATTGGTTTGAAGTTTGAAATGTAAGTGAATATAAGTTTGATGAATTACATTCAATAAGCAAATAATAATAGTAGTAGTAGCACTGTTGTTTTTAAAATAAAGACCAACAAAAAGAAAATAAAATAAAATATTGAGGAAATTTCAAAATATAGAACTTAATGTCTAAAATATGATAGAAAGTCTCGTGCCAAAGTTGAATCTAAAAAATATTGAATTTTATTACTAAATAAGTAGCTAAGGTCAAAATAAATATCAGTATATAAAAATACATAATAATAATAAGAAATTGATGAACTCAATGTGCTATTATGTCCTATCAATAATGCTACATTTGTAAGTAAACTTTTATTGAAACATGATATGAAAATAATTTCATCACACATATAAGTAATACGGTTGTATAAAGCCAGTTGAACAAAAATGAAGAGTTGAGGTATATTTAAGATATTATAATTTTATGGGATTTGGAAATCAAATTGAGGAAGAAGAATTAAGTTGAAAATGGACTCTTATATACATAAATCTGCAACTTGCAGTTTGAAGCTATTTGGCTGTTTGGTTGTTGCATATAGATGTGGAGTGCAGACTTTTTAACAATTTAAGCCGAGAATCAAACTTTTTGAAAACTTTTTGGAACGTGAATGGCAATAGCTAGTATATGGAAAAACCCTGGAGAGTGAGTCAAAGTAGATGGTATATGGAAATAACCATAAGTAAATAATAGGGATAGCATTTAAGATATAGAAATACAATTAATGTTTTCAACCATAATAGAATAAGTTTGTTTGTAAATCAAAAATACCTAAAAGTATTTGTCTATATAATTTTTAAATGAGATCGAAATTGGAGAAACTATGTAAATAATATTATATGAGGTTTCTTGCTACAAGTGGGGAAATATAACAATGATAGCACATATTTTTATAGAAATAATATTATTTGTTCAGTTCATTTGCCATATTCATAAATTACTCGTTTTGCTTTGGAGTATTTCATAAACTTTCTTCCTCTTAAATCATTATTTTTTATTCAAACCTTTATCTTACACTTTCGTGTGTTAAGTTTCCACGTAAAGAGGATTTCATGCTTCTATAGCAAATATATCTCCAATTTTCCTTTTACTCTTAAAATGTTTCAAATAACTTTGGTTCAATTAAATATATAGATAAATATATATACACATATATACATACACATAAATAGATTTTAATGACAATCGATGCATTTACTATAGAAAATATTAATACTAGATCACAATGCTAGACCATACTCCATTATTATAAATATATGCCGTGAATATATAAATGCATGTAATAATGCATAAGTACTAAATAATAATAATGATAAGATTATGACATTAATATGGGTGACAAAATGAGGAAAATAATTTATAAAATTTATCAAGTTTGGCATAAACATAGTTTCTATATTGGTGCAAATTTCCATTAGATTTAATACATAAGGAAATAGATGATTTTGAAATAAAATAAAAGTTAAATACATCATTTATTTGAAAGAAAAGTAAAAAAAAAATTATGTACTAGGCAATTATATTAATTTATACTATCTAAAAGAACAATTAAACAAAGATCTTGGAGATGACCGAATTAGATAATTTCTTATTAATTCCTTATAATATTGTTAATATTGGTATTCGTAGGTGATGTTTGAAATGAAGTAGACCACCTCACAAACGAGTGCAATTACGAAGGGTACTTAGAGTATTTAGTGAGCACCCGTTTCTCACTTCTTATAATACGATGTGGCCATAAATTAGACAATCACTCGTTATTTGAATAAGTCATTATAACGTCACTAAGTGAATCATAGGACTTAACAATTTGATAATTAATTTCTATGTTGATTAAATTGATGTATGATTTGAAATGAGACGATTGATATGGGTACATTGTAAGAATGCTTGAATATAGGTTAGTTAAGCCTGGAATCATATATTTAGTTATGAGTTCTACTATTTGAATTGGTGATTGGAAGTGAAGATATCTCAAAATGATAATTTAAGAACTAATTGGCATGCTCCTTAAACTATAAACATGGTTTATCAATTGTAGTATTGTGACCTTATGCTTGAATTCAGTTGAAACATATGATTGTGCTCTGTGAAATTATATTTAGTTATGAATGATTTCGCAATTAGTTTATGTGTGAATGAATCCTTAATTATAGTCATGACTAGTGGATAGTAGTTAATACCATAATAATATGTTCAAAGTGATAATTGATTTATTGAAAATGATGAATTATAGTTTGTGCCTGAGATATGTTTTTAGTTATTATTGTATGCAATTCATTTCATCATGTACATTCATAACATGGACCCATCCAGCGACCAGCTTTGTCTATTCTTAGTTACAGTTCACATCAACATAAGTGTTAAATATGAATGAATATAAGAGTTGCATATGAGTGTTGAATATGAGAATGGACACTTATTGAGCATAAGCCAACATGAGAGTCAAATATTACCTTAAACATGAGCCTTAAACTTATTGTAAACCTCAAATGCTACATAATTTCAAAATGTAACATGAGCTTTGAAAATGAAACGAGTCTTGAATATATTACAAGCCTTAAACATGAGGTAATGTGTGTCTTAAACATCACACAATGTGAACTTGAATGCAACGTAAGTTTTGAGCACAACACAAAGCTTAAGCATGACATGAGGCCTAAATACAAAGTGAGTACTGAGCACAATGGGAGTTCTAAACATGATGTGAGGTCTAAACATGATGCAAAGCCTAAGTGCAAGATGAGGTTTGAACATAATAGATGTCTTGGCAACATAGTTTAGGCATAGTATTTGAAATGTAAGTTGAACGCAGGTAATTAGAATATGAGCCTTTTCAACATAAATATGAATAGATACGAGACCATTATATGAGTTGAACGTGAGAGTTGAATAAAATGTGGGGCTTAATCTAAACATGAGTCATGAACATAATTTGAGTCTTGAACATGAGAGTTAAATATGAGTATTCTAGCATTAACACATGTGAGGTGAACATATGAGTAGAACACAATTTCTTTATCATGAACACGCACAAGTATTTGCAAATCAAACATGCAAATTGAATATGATCTTGGTAATGACATGTGAGTTGAGCATGCCATGTTTTGTCATCATACTTACAAAAGCCCTTACATCTGTATATAGATTATATCCAACTCACATAAATAGACTCTCTTACTTTTCTTTATCTTTACAGGTGATCAGTTCTTCTTCCTCCCCCAAGTGATAGCAACTGTGCATGAGCATTACTACTACTTTCAAAAATCAATAGAAGGAGGAAACATAGCATTATATATGAGTAGTCCTATGCAATAAATAGTTTTAGTAATGTTGTTCTTCATATTGAGCAAAGAAGATGTTATAAACTAGTATAGTACATCCAACATTGGGAGCATATAGCACATACGTATCAAGCATTGTATACATATTGAGCCATGTACATACATACACTTTAAGCACCATGAGTACACATGCATCAAGCCTTGTATGTACTGGCGCTTCGAGCATCGCACATAAGGAGTGTTGTATGAAGCAAGTATAATGAGCGATGATCATCACCATACAAGATTAGCCTCTTTATATACTGAATCCATTTAAAATTTTCCTCCCAAGTTACTAACATATGGAGAAAGGACAAGTTAACGACTCTTAATGCCTCTTATTCCCTCATGATATCATCAAGGACTCAATGTAGTATCATAGCCTTTAGATTTTTAAGAATCATGCTTGAAGGAGCACATTAATATAACCCCATGGCAACATACTATCTGCATACAAGCAATTGTGTAGCTGACCATAACATTCTTGTAATTTTCTAGATCACATGATCATAACTCTTGTGTTTTCTTGTAAATACAAATTGTAACCAAAGATGTAGAATCAATAGTAAAGAAGTCCATTAACTAACTTTCATGCTTTTTTGCTTCCTTGACGCTTCACAATAAGGTTCATTTATTAACTTTGGTGTTCTTTCATTTCTTTGGCACTTAAATAAGCATATCTTAAGTCTTGGTATGCTTTGTTCTTAAAAACTTCATGAGTTTAGGAGCAATATGTCAACTAAGCAACACTATTGTCTAGCATAAAGTAGTGGCATTGATTTCCTGAGATTGATCTTCCTTCTCATTAGTTAAGGAGGTATTTCTTACTACCCGACTACATAACATGGCTTATCCGGATATTATCTAGGTTTGAATGTCAACATGTTAAAGTGTTTACCAATAGGATTGTCTCTACTACTTGATGGCAAGAAACATAGCAATTAATTAGCAAGAAAACTAAGCACAATTATCATAGCATGATGTGCGCTTAGGAACCAATGCTCCTATCAGTCTAAAATATACAAGCCAAGTTCATCATTGTCCACTTAGGAGGCTAGGCTCTTACCAACTAGCAACGATGTGTAAACTATATATTATATTCATTACTGCTTTCTTTTTATCAATCGAGTGGCTTAATTGCCCCCATTCAATTGTAAACTATTTTATGAAGTTAATTTTTCGCTCTAAGAATATTAGCCTCTTACTTTGCAACACTAATAGAAATAAAATAAAGATATACAAACACTTATCACATTCTCAATAGAAAATATCAATGATAGAGAAATAAACTCCTCTTCATTGATAACAAGAGATGAATGCTGAGCTCATACATGAAATGAAAAAAATAAAATAAAATAAGACTAAACTAATGAAGGCACATTCTATTTGTTAGAAGTTCTTGTACTTTCTAGCCTATAAAGTGCTTTCTATATTTATAATATCATTGGTTCACTTGCATTTTTTCATACCCCCATGAAAACCACGCATCCTCTTTTTTACTCGAGTCTAAGCCTCTTCTCCTATAGATAGTTGTGCCTTAGGGGGTTCCACTAAGAGTGTCTCACCTTCATTTGTATGCTCATTAAAGAATGCTACTTCAGTGAAGTAAGGCTCATTATACATGAACTGGGTCTTTGTAATAGGAACAAGGACATTTGATAGGGATCAAAGAAATGGCAACGGGTCGGATGAACATAATGGGTATTCGAGATTCTAAAAGAAAAACATGGGTTTTGAGTGTGAATATAGATGGATATCATGTACCAAGACACAAACACAATCAGAGATTTAAACTTGAAATAGAGTTCGATATGACTCAAAAATACTAAATATTGCTCGGGGTTTCAAATGAAGGTTAGATGTGACTCACTAACCGGTTCAAATGAATGAGTTCACCACAATTTGAGAACAAGATTGATAAAAATGTGGGGACGATTAAATAGTCTAATCAATACTCGATAATCCAAAAAATGCTAACATAAGTATAGCCTTACTTGAAAGAGGAAAGATTTACTCTATAAGGGAATATCTTCTTTATCTGTATGTATATCTTATCTATTTGATGTTTACAACAATTGCTATTTATAGAAAGTCCTACACCCTAGTAGCAAAATTATAAATAATGTAGAAGGCCTTAAACCCTAAAAAATTGAGCCCATAAATAAAATAAAGAAAAACATATACAAGAATACAAAACTATATGTTTTGTAAGACCGGCATGCAATCACTCGACATGTCTTGAGAGGAGTAGTATCCAAACCAAACGGGATCAACAATTGGATATATGGGTTTAGGAAAGGGTCCTTGACGTCTTACGTGACTTAGCCGAGATACTAAAGAGGTCAAACCATAATTGCCAAGTGCTAAAATTAGTCGGTACTAGTCTCTTAGGGTCATGCTGAGTGATTCTTTGGTCTTGAGTCCTCAGCTGTATGATCTCCTGTCTTCTCGACAAACGATAGACTTGTTGCCGAGTTACTCTTTTTCTTCCCTTCAGCCTTCTGTCATTTGCTCAACTTCAGCGAAAGCTATTCAGCCTCGAGTTAAAACAAGTTGGCATCTTCTTCTGGAAGGTCGACATTGGTTTCAAACAGGTCAGCCTCAACTTAAACGTAGTCGGAGGCTAATTCCCATCAACGTTCCTTCTCATTCTAATGACCTTTCACGCATTGCATTTACGCCATGTCGAGGAAATCACATTGTGATCATGTAACCATATTCTTCCTATAAGGAGATGGTAAGATACAGGCACATAGATCACATAGAACCATGTAAAGCTATGGATAAGTATGACATCAAAATCTACCTTGACATCTTCATGGAAGACTCATAATAGCTATTTAGTATAATTAGTTATCTCACTAAGTTTCGACTATCTATCTTTGCAGATTTAAAAGTGGATATTGGCATAACATTAAGTGAAAATCCATTACTAACAAATGTCCTTCTAATAGGACAACCATTAAGTATACTTTTCATATATAGAGAGTGATTGTAATTGGTATTCTTTGTGCACATGTCAGCACTAATGAATGTAATTACACTTCCATTCATTGAAACTATTCCCTCTACTAGACATCCTATTGTAAGTTTCTCGTATTGACCTTACACAATCCTCATAAGCACCGTTAGACCTTAAGTTGTACATCCCCATCAAAACCAAGGAGATCGAAGAAATTTCAAATATTAGAAACCTTTGACAAGGCAAAGATTGTGTTATCATCTCCACTTTCTTCAATTTCAAGTTCTT
This sequence comes from Lumnitzera racemosa, assembly GCA_024138005.1. NCBI lineage: Eukaryota > Viridiplantae > Streptophyta > Magnoliopsida > Myrtales > Combretaceae > Lumnitzera > Lumnitzera racemosa. The sequence continues at coordinate 84,444,811 of JAMXBC010000012.1, forward strand.
CACCTCTATCTTCATGGACCTTAGCTGACTACACATCAATTTTCTTTATCTTAGTAATGTTGATGTGTCTTAGAGCTAAGTTATCACAAGGGATTACTATAGGTATCAAGATATCGAAGAAAAGGATAATGGAACAAGATAGGGCTTTTAGTAGCTTCATGAAGTTGTTCAGCAGATGTGACACACCGAGGAATACTACACAACTTGAATTTTTACTTGATATTATACATAAGTAAAGAACTAAGGTCCACTAACCACATCTCGAGCTATTAATAAGATTAGAAAAGAGTATAAGAAATGTGCTTATAAAGGGTTTATAGCAAGAACATAAGAGAACATTCATTAATAGTGAGATAAGGTTGATTCTAGCTATGATGATAAAGCATTATTTATAGTTGAGGTATTGATGCATTGAAATTGAATTGTTTAAATACAGAAACAAGTTGTAGAGAAGGGTTTAGAGGTTAAAATTAAGAACCTCAGTACTAAGTAGGTCGATAATGCTAAAAGGGATTATGAGCTCGGCATCTAAGCTTAGGGTAGTGTAGATTAGTGTAAGTCTAAGCTGGGGACAAAAGGAGTTTAGCAACAAGCTTTCTTAATACTAGAGCTTGTCTTGGGTGAGATGAGAAAAATGGATCCTTCTTACAGGACCTTACAAGCTCGTAAGTTGAATTTGGGTAAGAGGTCCTAAAGTTGGTAGTCCATCAACTCCTCAAGGTTGTTGAAGATTTTCCCTCAAACCTTAGTTGGCTTCTTCTTTTGGTATATAGGGCATCAAATCAATAACTTTAAAGGTCGGCGACACTTCATATCCTTCTAGCAACTCCAGCTTGTAAGTAATGTCATTGATTCATCGTAGAACCTTGAATGGACCATCCGACTTGAGGAATAACTTGTTTGTTCTCTTCTTTAGAAACCACTCCTTACTAAGGTGAACCCAAACAAGTTCTCCTAGATTATAGGCAATTTTCTTTCTACCTTTACTTCCTTGTTCTTATTGTCAGGCTATTATTTTGGCTAGTTTCTTAGTGACCTTCCTGTGTAGTTTTTTTAATTCCTTTGCGCACTGCAAACTAGATTGAATTTCTTCTTTAAAGATCAGACTGGTTATCATATCCAAGTGTAAGCTTGAGTTGAGTTTGTAGACGACCTCAAAGGTTGATCTTCCTATTGAGCTATAAGTGAAGTGATTATAAGAAAACTTGATAATGGGAAAGCATAAGTCCCAATCTCATAGATTCTTCTTAACGGTGGCTTGTAGTAGACTTCCAACCATCCTATTCACCACTTTAGTTTGACCATTGGTTTAAGGGTGATAAGAAGTACTAAACATGAGTTTAGTACCAAGCCTTTTCCATAAAGTGCACTAAAAGAAGTTTGTGAACTTTAGATCCAAATCTAAAACAAGGCTTCTAGGGGTTCCATGAAGCCGTACAATCTCTTGCAAAAAAATAAAATAAAATAAAAGGTTAGTAACATGTAAGGCACCATCAATCTTATGGCAAGGAATGAAGTAGCTTATTTTACTAAACCAATCAACCACCACCATGATGGAATCATGTCTCCGAGCTATTCAGAGTAGTCTTAGCATGAAATCTAAGCTCAGATCGAGCCAGGGCTATTCAAGCACGAGTAAGGACGTATACTACATATGACGGCTATCTATCATGAGAAATCCTTAACTTAGATAGAACCCATCCATAACACCTCCATAATTGCATTAAATCACTATGGGTCTAAAGTAAGGATCTTATTCATATTAGTTAGGTAGGTCGTCAAACCCAAGTATCTAAGCTTGTAAGGCTATGACAAGTACATGCTGACATGATAAAGCATTGACCACTCTGTTAAAACTTCCTCCCTTATACTTAATCGCATAGCAGAAAGTATCTAGGAATTCTACTCACTTAACATGACATCAAGAGACCTTTTGCTAACTTTGCAAATACTTTAGGGGTAAATGAGACAAACAAACAAAAGGAAATATAATATAATGTCAAAAAAATATAGTGATAAGTGGTCCACTGTTATTACGTTCATACTTGAGGTATTGATGCATTGGAACTAAGCTATTTGATGTAAAAATAGGTCAGTAGAGAAGGGTTTAAGGGTCAAAATCAGGGACCTTAGTACTAGGTAGGTCGGCAGTAGAGAAGGGTTTAACGTAGTGTAAATTAGAGGACTTTCGAGCTAAGCACGAAAGGAGTTTCGTAGCAAGCCTTCCTGATACTAGATCTTGTCTTAGGTAAGCTAAGAAGACTAGATCTTTCTTACAAGACCTTGTAGGCCCCTAAGTTTGAGCTTAAGCGAAAGGTCCTAAAGTCAATAATCCATCAAAAGTCATAAGTGACAACATTCACTGTACCATGCTGGGTGTTACTTACCAAAAGTATGTTAATTCTGACATCATTGTCTTCAATGATAGTTCCTTATTTTAAACTCATTCATTAAATATCCCCTTTAGAGTCCAACAATCTTTAGGAGGATGATTTACAATCATACGAAATCTACAATACTTAAGGTTATTTTTCTCCTCATTTATTAGTAAGCATCCAACTGTAAGGAGCTTGATGTTTCCATATTATAGCCATTGGTTAAGCATTGCATCCACCTTCCCCGTTAAGCATAGGAATGTCAAGGATGGCTTAGAGTTCATAGGTTTATCCTATCTTTGTTTTTTTGCTTCTCTTAGATTCTCATCTTGAACTAAATTCATTGATGGTATGTGCTTGTTGAACCTTACGTTTTTACCCTTTTGTTGTGTTATCAAATTGTTTATCCTTCTAGCATTTTCAACCAATGTGAAAAATGAGGCTAAGGAAAGGTTCTTAAGATATACAAAGTCCTCGATAAACATCCCTTGAATGTATATCCTGACTAACTCCTTCTCGTCACAAATATCTTAGATATCTAAGGAGTGCTCCATAAAGCAATCAATGTAATCCATGAAGTCTTCTTTAGGCCTTTGTTGAATCCACCTCATGTCAATAACAGTAACTCTTTCCTCGGTAGAGAAGAACTTCTCTAAGAACAACTTATACATGCTTCCCCATTACTCAACTGATCATAGTAAGAGGTTAACATACCGAGTGTATGCCTTCTCTATTAGGTATTTAGAGAATTCTTTCAACTTCAAATAATAGTCTAAACCATACACTTCTAAGGTCTTCATAAGCTTCAATAGGTATTCTTTGGTGCTCTCCTTTTTGCCACCGAAAAGTATGAACTTTAGACTCATATAATCTTTGAGGTATAGTTTAGCAGCAACATATTGGTAGTATGGGAGCTTCAACTACAGCAACCCATCATGGACTTCACTTGAATTTCTCTCGAATACATGTCTAGATCTTCCTTGGTTATGAATAAACCTCTTTACGTGGATATTTCTACCCCCATTAATATCGTAGGGGTAAGATTCATAGAGGTCATAATCATAGGTATAGGGTGTATCAATTTAACAATTGTGACATGTGGCATAGCACATGATGATGATGAGTATTCGATTTAAACTCCCCAGTTCCTTATTTTTTACAACAAACCTTGCATAGCTATAGGTTACACTACAAGAAATTGCTTATCAACTTTAGGTGTAACTTACTCTTTGACAACAAGAAGATTGAGTGGGGCATTCTGTTACACTACATTAGAGGGATTAAAAGTAGTAGCCCCATGTTGCATAGCAGGAAAAGTAACTAGCGTATTTATTTGTGATCATCTACTCCACTACCCCTTTGAAATGGCACCACCACTTAAATTCTCCACTCACAATCATTGATTTGTGAAATTAACACCTAATTAACATTTCTTGTTGACTTAAGAAATTGAATTAATCACTCAAAATAGTTTGTAAGCTACCAAATGGAGCTTAGTCCTCAACTTGATTCTACCAAATAACTTGACTTCTCCATGAAATCACTTAATTTACCTTACAAAATGAGAAAAATCCACTTAGTCCCATATGTTATTCATTATGCCACAAATGAGAGTGAGTATTAGATATTACTCATTCAATTATTACAAAATGCTTAAATTTGCTTTCATCGCACCCCTCATCGTTACATTAACTTCCTTAAACCAACTTAAGCTTCTATTTTACACTATTACCCATTATTTAGAAAAGTCCAAAGCACATTTGTAAAGGTATATAAGTAAAAACCATTTACACATGCACATGCTTATTTATAATCCCAATTTACCAATATGTCCTTAGCTGATTATTTTACTTAGGGTCATTTCAACAATTTAGTCTTAAAAATTATGTCATAAATAGCAAGAATTTAATTTTATTATTAGGAAAACATTTTAATGATTGAAAAAAATTATTTTATTTATTCAAAACACTTTTATAATTTTCTTGGTTTATTTGGGTTATTTTAGCTATAATCTTACTAAAGGGTTGATAAAAGGATGATGAAATTTGAGAGTGAAACTCAAAAATAGACAAAGGAATATTCTATTTAAGTGATAATGTGATTGCTTAGAAAATGGATTGTATACAGTAAGTTTATTAGGATAAAGGATAAAATAGGAAAAATGAAAGTAGTACAACCTTAAAGGTGATTTACACAATTATAGTGCTATCTAAAAAGGGGTAAAATGGTAAAGAACAAGCCTAAAGGAATAAACATTACCTCCCTCCGCCGAAAAAAAAAAAAAAAAACCTAAAGTAGAATCAAGTCATTGTCAATAGCCACTGGTCGCATTTCGTTGTATGACTAGCATATACTCTAATAAATGTAATTTAACAGCAAAATAATACTATTTAATGAAAAAGGTAATATTGAAGAAGTACAATGACCAAAAAGTTTTATGATAGAAATATTTAGATAGCTAAAGAAAATATGATGATGTTTTATATAAATACGAATTAATAATTGAAATTATTTAAATTTTTTAAATATCTTATGATATTAATTTTGTTTTTTATAATCTCAATAATTTAATACATGTGTTAATATTTTGAAAAACTAAATATAAAGTATTTTAAAGAAAGTAATTTTAGGTATTCCACATCCTCTTACATTGTATCATTTATAAAATTATCTTTTTATCTTTCCCCTTGAACATGACAATATATGAATAGATGAAACACAAATGTATAGAAGATATACATTAATTGGTGTGGACGTTAGTAAAACATATTTATTTTACTTGGCTTATGATAAAATTAATAATTATCATATTGGATTATATATATATATATATATATTAAGAAACTGTAAAATAGATAAATGTGCAATGGGACTGGTGTGTCTATGCGTATTTTGACGAGTCCATCCAATTGGTTCGCCGCTGTCTTTGTGGACCAACAGCTTCACATAATCACATCAAAGAATGCGAAGGCAAAAAGAAATATTCATGTATTACAACTTGTATTGGATATCGCTCAAAATTACAGATTTGTACAGACTGAAATTTCGTCAAAACTGATATACCGCGGTCAACCTGATGACTAACATCCTTACCCAAAAATAACCTGACGACTGAGAGACTTATGGTATCATGGTCCATACGGATGTATTAATATTGTCGGCTTATATTTACGGTTTTAGGGTTAGGTTTAAAGTTTGTTACCTTTTTTAAACTAGAATGATAATAAATGATAATTATAAATACACCCCTCCTCAATCCATTAATTTACCATCAGCCTATAAACTTTAGACATATAACTTCGTCTTTTCATACCTTTTGAAGATATCTCTAATCTTGTATTCCATCCACGAGGAAATTTCCTGGAAACTTAATTTGCATACCCCGATCTAGCTTTTTGCTCTATTATTATTATTACGTGTATATCAAAAAGACAATACTCGGTTAGGTATTCATAGGATAAAAATTAGATAAGTTGAACTACGTCAACTATGGTTGATATTAAAAAAGAAAAAAAGAAAAAAACGTCATCTATGGAATGGCAGATTCGCTATCTCCCATCGGTCGTGAAATCGCTGACTTGGACAAAGAAAAAGCATTAATGGTTCAAAGATATAAGTGGTGCCAGCAGTCATGATAAAGACCATGCAACTGAATATCGGCAAGTTGTCCAACACATGAAATATTAATTATTTTATGATATGTGGGCAAACCATCACTGCGTGAGAGAATCAACCAAAGCCACACACAAGCATGCACAGACAGGTTTAAGGAAAGATATAACCCCTCTTTAACCAAATTAAAGGTCATCACTTCCCAGGCTGTCTAAAAAAAGCTTAGGAACCCTTAACGTGGGCCTCCTTCTAAAGCCATATGAATAAGACCCACAACTACAGAGTAGACTCCAGCCTTATCGAAATTGCAGTTATTATTAATTTAATATTTTTAGTGCTTTACAACTTTTTCTTCTCTTTTGTTGGTTGTATACAATAACTTACTATATTAACATCGGATAGAAGGTCCTCAAATGTATGAGTTCATAGAATATACTATATCCGAATCAACATTAAAAATAGAGTCTGTGGATTTAAGTGTGTTCACATGGGAACATTTAATTCTTGAACGTGACACATTAAATATACAAAATACTTATCATCTAATTTATAATTTTTACTTAAATGAATTTGATAATATGAATCATTTATTTACATTACTTTCATAATATTTGTCCTCTATTTCAACTATTAAAAATTTTCAAACTTTATTCTAAACTCAACAATCCTATTTCACAATGTTCACCTTATTTGAACTATTAATAAATTTCAAACTTCATTCTAAACTTAACAATCCTATTTCACGATGTTTACCTTTATTTGTACTGCTTATAAATTTCAAACTTCATTCTAAACTTAATAACCCTACTTCATGGTGTTGACCTATTATTTATCATCTCTCCTTCCAATTTTGTCCATAGCCCGTTTGAGAAATAATCATCTTAGTTTATATTTCTCGATTTTCTTCAATTTAGCCTATTATATATAATTAATGATTGAAATTATAATGAAAAAAATTATACCCATAGGGTATTTGAAAAATACAGATAATTCCAATAATTTATTTATAAATATAGAAAAATTGAAAGAAAAATAAAAAAAGGTAGAAAATCCCATCCACCCATTTAACACCTTCAATAGAAAACCATTGCAACACCAAATAGAGTAAATGTCCATGAGGCAATTTAAGGTTAACGCCTTCCAATATCAACTCAAGCAAAAATTCAATAATACTAATACATTACTTATCTAGATAAATGGTATAAAAGTACCAATAATAGTGTATATTTTTGAAAAATGACCATTTATATTTTTTCATGTGTTAAAATTTTATTAATGCTTACATACTTTCACTACAAAAATAAGTCCCTAATCTGGCAAAAAAATATTTACAAAAATAGGTTTTTTTTTCACTTGTGAGAGCCATACTAGTGAAATTATTTCCTTATAAATGATTGCCACTAAAGAAATATTAGCCTTCTGGCAAGTTTTTTTCTAAGTGGTCTAACGAACTAAGTTTGTTGCATAAAAGTTCATAAATTCCTTAACTGGTAAATTTAGTTCACCACTGAAAAAGTGACTAGTGAACTTTCTTTGTAACTGAGTTAGTTATTGTAGATTTATCAAATACTCCTTCTAGTGAATTTAGCTGACTAGTAATATATATATATATATATATTAGCATTTTTTAATTAATTTGTACGATTAATAAAAGTCTTCATTATTTATTTTCAATTTAGAAATATTGTAGCCAATATAATGGAAATTAATATGATTGCAAATATTTAATGTTTGATGTAATTTAAAAATAAATAGAAGAATAATAAAAGCTAAATAATATGATTGGATCACCACATATTTTTCAACAACATATCACAAAAGTGAAATAACATATATATTTAGTTAAAACAGAAACACAAGTCTGATTTAATTGGATTAACTAATATTGTTCAACAACTTATCACAAACTAAAATAACATATATATTTAATCTAAAAAGAAACATAAGTCTGAATATAACATAATAACAATAACAACTATAAAAATATGACATAAGCAAAAAACACTATCTAAATACAAGGTTTGATGCTTCCATCTACATCTAGCTTCAATATCCCTTGCTCTCCATCGTGATTTACCATAGAAGATGAATTGGACTTAGAATTGATTTGCATAGGAGGATTCATATATTATCCTTACAAACCATAACATAGATATGGAGTAAACTGCTAAAACGAAGACATACCAAGTGAATATACCTATGGACTAAGCTATGGCAAAAACTAAATGGAAGAGGCTGCTGGGATGAGCCACCTAAGAATGCTGCAGAAGGTAACTAGGTATAAGGTGGGCATCGATAAGGCATCTAAGGTTGAGCATCTAGCCATTATATTATTTCATCATATTTCTTTTTTTTAATTATTAAACTCCCGACAATGATTATCTTGTTCAATAAGCTCATTAGATGTCAATAAGGACAATCCAAACTACTCCTCATAGACTGATGTTCATGTTGGAGATAGGATTAGCCTACTATATGTCAATTATTGATAATAGCTCGACTTATGACCTAAGACCTCTTACATAATGATGGCATCGAACTTATGTTTGCCCCCTTTCTCTCGTACTCAAGCTTCATCTTTTTCCTTCGTTTTCAATATCATCTCCCACATAGAAAAGTTAAATTATTATCGAAATTGACTTAAAGTGTCAAAGAGAGGCAAACAATACTTTAATAAGGCATACTTACATAATCTCGTATAGCATTAGGATGAATCGATTCTCATGCATTTCGCTATTTCCTTCTACGATGTAAATATGCCCAAGCTTCAATGTCTGTCATTTTTTATAAAATTAAGAATGAAGTTAATATATATAATCAAGTGTAGGAAATTCAATAACAAAATTGTAACATTACGAAGATTTACTCAAAACATCAAAAATATAAAATAAAATACATTTGTGAAATATTGTAAGAGTTTATTACAAATAAAAATAAATAAATTTACAAAAATAAGAGCAATCACAAATAAGTGAAAACGGTTGCCAACACGTACTTTACAAATTTTCTATAATATCAAATTCTACATTCACAAATCTTCATCTCCTTACTCCAATCTTAACTCATCTCCAACACTAACCTTACTCATCTTTAAAAATTCAACAACTCACACCCACAACTTCATCAACTTCCTTTTTCCATATATGATCACACAACACATGATTAAAAAGAAGAAAAAAAAAATCCATACAAATAAAAAACATAAAATTATGTTTGTAAAATTATATAAAATGTAATAATTTTTAAAGCTTATCTCCCTCTCTCTTTATAGCTTCAAAAAAAAAAAACATATTTCGATAGTATGTGGATATCTCAATATGATTCTATTCAAGGAGTTTACTAATCACGTACCCTACAAATAGAAAACATAAAATTATATTTGTAAAATTGTGTCAAATATAATATTTTTTACATATCAATTTTTATACTCTTACCTTATAAGATGGATCATTATCAAAAAAATCACAAAGTTCTCTCCAATGATTTGCCCGATGTTCTAATCCACAATATGGTTTATTTCAAGCATTCACCCCTCCTTCTCATAATATTCTTAAAGATTCTTATGAAAGTCATTATAAGATTTGGAAGCTATTTGTTTGATATTTCTCACCCAAAGTGGACTTTTCTACCATTTAACTTGACCCGCATCATACTTATCCTATAAAAACAAATAAAATATATTAATCCAACATGAGGTGTTTTATGTTTAGTATGGAAACAAACCACACATATTATACCTTTCTGATAATGACATTGCAATGTTCCTCATTGATAATTGTCTAGGCATTCCCACCAGCGCCTAATATAAATAATGGACTTTCATCTAAATGCCTCAATCAAAACTCTACACATAACAAATTAAGGTAGTCACCTATTATCCCACCACATAGAGATGGAATCCATAACTTTGTTTTTTAGCCAATCAACACTACTATCTGCTCATAAGTTAAACCACTATAATTTCCCCTCCATCTAGATTGGTCATCACCATCAACCTCATTTATAACACTATTATCTCCTAGACTTCTCTAATTAACACCGCAATCCCTTTGTTCAATGCCATTCCCCTCTTCAGTATTGTTATTATCACCTCCAATATTATCTACCCCTCCATTCCCCATCTCTATTAAACATACACATGCTGAGGATCTAAAAGGAGTGAAGTATAAAACACACCTGCAGTTTCTAAAAATATAATTAGGAGAAATTAAAAAAAAATTGAAAATACATAAGAAGGACAATACCTTAAAATATAAACTTTACCTCTACCTAAGGGCCTTTAATGCTAAAGGTCTCTTATAGGAGCCTTTAGGAAGTTGTTATTCATGCTACAAAAAAAAAAAAGGAAATGTTAAATTATTAGCAATATGATTAAAGTAGGATTTTAGTTCCAAACCAAAACTATTAAATAATTCAACAGACGCTAAGTTGTTACTTATTAGGTCTTACTTCACCCTTTTATGTTTTCCTCTAGAGTAGGTATACATACTAGTGTACGAAGGTCTATGAAGATTCTTTCCACCAATATCGACCAAGGTCAACTTATCTCTTATTGGAGTAGCCCATCATTTATAGGTTGGTCATTGATCTCATCGTTATTGGAATATTCTTTATCAAATAAGACTTGATCAAATAGATGTCAATGTCTGACCTTTTGAACTACTCTCCAATCCCCTAAACACTTCTTTGGATATTTCAAATAGAAAACTTGTTGATAATAGTCTGCAAGTATGTACAGATCATTATGTACAATGTGTAGTATGTGTTAATGGACAACATATCCGCATCAATACTCTTAGGTTTATTACATTGTATATCGTACCATTTGCATTTGAATAAGAATATGCAACCGCTTCCATTATAGTTCACCTGTACTATGGTAGATAGTGTCCCATAAAATGTAATAAGATTACCGTTATGACCAACTAAGACACTTATACCACTATTCTATGTTTTAAGCCTTGCCTCTTTAGATTTAGTCATAAATCTAATTTTGTTCACCATACAACTATTATAGAGGTGGACATTAGTTTCTAGACCTCATACTAAGGTCACCAGGTCATCATATATTTGTATGGTAGATCTCGCCCTAAGCTCTCGCATCTGTACAAAACATTAGACATTTACAATGATTTATTCTATTAAGATTGTTATATTAATCCATTTGCTTACCTTATTTCTAAACCACAAATGAAACTATGTTAGTGCCAACAAGCTTGCATTATGAAAACTACATGCATATAATTCTTACTCAAATTCCCTAATTAAGAAAGTAATTGTCAAATGTAAACATAGGTAAAACTTTAATTTTAGGATGCTAATAATTGAAAGGCACATACCTCACATATGGTCTCACATCCTCACAATTATTTAGTATGGTCCAGTGCATCTTATTTATTTCATCAACAATTAAACATATTGAGATGCACCAATAGGATCAACTGGCATTATAAACAATCGAAGACCATTACTTTAAATGGGATTAGGCTCGTCCCATTGCCAATGGGGGCTATTAATCCTAGACTCCATGTTTTCAAAGTACGTCGAGCAAAACAAGATACTCTCCCATACTATATATGCCTCTATGATAGAACCTTCCAATTTAGCCCTATTCTTTACATCACCTTTGAGTATAGCTAAGTACCTTTCCAGTAGATACATCCTTCTATACTGAACATGACAAAATATGTACACCTCCTTAGAAAGATGCATAGCAAGATAGATCATAATATCAAAGCAAGCAAGTGGAAAGATCGTTTTAAGCTTGCATAAAGTGAGCACTATTGTCTTCTCCATAAATTTCATTGCATCAACCCCCTTCCTCTTTCATTGTCGATTCCCTGAAGAAGCATGATAATTCACATATTACTTCATATATTTTATCACTTAGGAATCCATGGAGATTCACTAGAAGAAGTCTCTATAGCAAGATATGACAGTTGCAACTCTTTAGTCCTTTAAGATTTGCTTCAAATTAATGTTAACAAGATGATATGTTTGATGAATAACTGTCTAACATTTTCACATCTTTGATAAGGATACAAACCTCCTTTAATTCATTAGGAGTAAGTGTATATAAGGTTAACCACCTCAAGATATTAAATGTAATTCAAAACAAATCCCCATCACTTGAAGTGTAAGTCTTGCCTTCTTTTTATCCTTTGATTTTCCCTTGATATTCAAGACTATGCCCACTAATTTATCGCATATGTTCTTCCCGATGTTTATAACATCGAGGAAATGCCTAATATCCAAATCTTGCCAAGACTGCAATCTAAACAATATGCTTTCCTTATAATAATTCATACCATTAGCATTTCATCGATGCCTTGATGTACCAAATTGCTTACCTAAAATGACATTCTTGTATTGACTTAACTATATTAGAGTTTTATCATTGCCAAAGTGCCTTAGAGCTAATCTCGTTTTCACTATCCCATCAAGCTTTTCTTTATCATATCGCATTGAATGCTCCCTAGGAAAGAATCACCTATGACCCATATAATGGATCCTACTGTGTGCATATTTACTAGTTGTGTCCACATTACATATGGGGCAGGCCTTATATCTTTTGTACTCCATCCTAACACATTACTATATACCAAAAAATCATAGATTATCTACAACAAAGCTGCATGCATGTTAAATGACTGCCTAATACAAATCAGTATAATTATCAAACAAAAATATCTTTAACTTCAAACATGAGAAAAACGATGAGAAATAAGTATTCCAGGAATCTTGCATCGAACATTTTTTTGTTACCTAGTTAAAGAGTAAAAGGCAGCACATTAACATACATTCAAAATCTATTAGTAAGATAAGATGGAGACACCTATTTTTTGTATAGCTTTACAAAAACCTATCTAAAAAAAATAGTTATTGCTTATCTGCCTTCATTATAGGTGTGCATTTCTTTATGAGTCAAAGATATGGAGAGAAGGATTTCTTTAGCTACTCGTAAATTGAAAGAGAAAAGGGACATAGATAGAGCAGACATCTTTGCTATATGCAGTAAACAGTAGGATGTAATGAATTTCTTCTTTTATCTAGGGATAATCATTAAGGGACCCCCATTAAGACATAGAAAGAGTAGACATCATTGTTGTATGTAGTAAACAGCGCAATCTCATGAACTACTTAAATAATTTACTAGTTGATAGCTATTTTGCTTCTTTGAAATAGACCTTGCTACAATTTATAATCACCACAAACACCTTAACTCCTAAGAAATTTTAACAAGGTCATATTGACAAGTGTTCCTAGACACTTGTTATAGGGCACATAAAGAAACTTTCAACAATTATTCAAGGTATTCTTTGTGAAACAAGCATGTACATAGAAAAGAAGAAAGAACAAGATTGTTACTTATGTAAACTGCGAAGTGTGACCTCAAGCTGTACTGAAAGAACTCAAACTCACAAAAGTTTACTTAGTTGTACATAAAAAAGCATCTATTTGTCTTAATGACACGTACAACTTTGCCTTTAAGGTAGTTTGACTCTCAAGCCCTTCAGTTCTCTTATCTTATTGATTCATTATTTCATGCTTCGCTTGCTTGCTTGCTTGCTTTCTATCTTTCTTTCTTTTTTTTAGGTGGCAAAAAATCATTTGGCTCAAATTGTAACGATCATAAAAAAGGTCTAGTAGGATTATCTAAAATTTTCATATCACATGTACCCTTATGATAAAAAAAAAACCGCCTTACAAGTCAAAAGTTGCAAGATTCTAACTAATTAATTACTATGACTTTCATGCATAATTTATTAATTTAACTTAAAATATAAATATCTATAAATACCTAATATTCCACAATCCATCAAAACTATTGAGAATCAACATCCTATACCAAACATTGAGATTAAGTGCATAAATTTCAAATACTTCTATTAAATATCTATTATAAAGTATCATCTAGCTAAATACGGTATCTTTCTACTCCTATTTTTCTATTATTCTACTAGCTAGAATACTTTACACTTGAGTCCTAACTCAAATCCCAGCTTTCATATAATCTTCAAAAGGAACTATAAGGGAATATGCCACACCCTGCTTAGTAAGATATTCCTCCTATTACACCTTTCAAGCAAAAATAAGTTAAATTAACAACTATATGAATACAGATAAATCATATGTAATACAACAAACATATATATACAGTCATCCAGAAACCACATATAGCTTGGATTTTCACCCTCTATAACCAAGGTTGGAGATAATAGTTCGTCAGACCTTAGTTCTAGTCACTTCATCTTCCAATCCATCAAATAGCTTCATATGACGATCAATGTTATATTCCTTTTCTTTCCTTTCCTTTTTTTTTTTTGATTCATCCTATGCTACAAGTGTGGATGTGAGTAGCATGGACGGTCTACTCACCCCTAAGCAATGGACTCTAGGACACAACCCATTGCTATGTGGTTAATGTCTCCAATGTCGAGTAAGCTCGCAAGTTAAGGCAAGACCATGTTACATGAGTACACCGTGTGAAAAACTCAAGTATAATCATCATGACCCCCACAAGATCCCTCCATCCCACACACATAGTGTAACAACTAATAAATTCCTGGTATGCATGGTTTCAATGACTATTTAATTTAATAAGTCAAATATAGTTAAGTCCGGTTTATTAAAGTGGCCAAACAATCATCATATCAAAATAATATTGTTAATTTATTATTCAATTTGATTCATATATCTTATGATATTTTGGTAGACAAGAGAAGCAATAATCAATCACAGGCATGATTCCCAATTCCCTATACAACCAATTAATAGTAGACATACAATTTAGTACGACTAATCTACAAGTACAATCAAGTATAATAGTTATTAGAATACTCACCTAATCAAGTCATCCTATAATTTTAATAATCCAATAGTAAGTCCGTATCTAGGTTGATATCACCTAATATTAAGAGAGGAGAAAACTAATAAGTATTTGAATAAGTATCTATTAAATTGCATAAATTTGCTATAATTTCCGATTACTGCTAAAACTTATTTTTATCATAACTTTCTCATATTAAATCTGATTTTCATGTTCTTATAGTTGTTTTCCATCGTTTTTCAATGTAGATTATCATGGTATGATCCATTTTGGCATATTGCAATCACAATTTTTGATACTAGTCCAAAAAGTTATGAACCTTTTATTTGTTCAGCTTGGAGGTTCCATTTTATATTATCTTGGCCCTTGATTTATACTTTTCCAATTTCTAGTAAGTTCCAAATTTTTATTGGGCCTTGAGGTGTATTTGAGATTAATCCTTTTATGGGTCCATCTTTAATTATGGTTCAACTTTAGTTTTTTTACTTTTAGTGTTTTCTCGATTAAGCCTTTAGGCCTTGTTGTTAAAGCCTCTTGGGTTGGGCTTTCTTATTTATTCTTTTAAGCATTTTGAATTGTCAAGTTAAGCCTTAAATTTTATTCACAACATCTTGAAATGCTAGTCTCTTAGTTCCTTTGGTTCAAAGTTTTATCTGTTTGGCCCGTTTTGTAGTTTTCAACCTGTTTTAGCCATTTAAGGCCTATGACTTAGGCTTGATATGCTTATTCGAGTCAAAAAATATTCAAATGTGTTTCTAAATTACTTTTCAAGTTAGGTTCGATTCTTTCCAAGCCATTTTTTAGGCTTTTTTAGGTCAATTTTGGGCTCGTAACATATTTTGGACTCAATTTTGCCTTCTAGTATCTTAATATGATGGTTATACTACTTAGTTAAGTCTTAAGTTACTTTAATGTTGTCTAAAACATTACTACATCAAATTTTTTAAATGTAGACAAATTTTGAGGTGGTCTTTAAACTTCCAAAATGAAGGTTTTTCTTGATGTTTCATCAAAGAAATCAAATGTACATTTATAAGACACATCTAGATGCACTTTTAAGCGAGGATACTAAGTTAGGAGTTAAGAAAACATGAAGAAACCCCCAAAATCTCACTTGTCCAGCAGCTTAGAAAAAATAATATAAGGTTTTGTTTGACCAGCTTGTATGATACAAGCTTATATTTTTCTCACCAAGACATATACTTAAGTCCTCACTATTTACATAAAGGATTTCTTCATGACTACTTCTACAAGTGTCTAAAAACTTAGAAAATCATAAGAAAACATGCATACACATTTTTGTATCCTCATTTTGATCCTGATACAACTAACTAAAAGAAAATACTAAAGGAAAGCTAGTGAAGAAAATTTTACTACACTTAGTGGAAGAGATGGATATGCTTAGATAATAGCTCCTCTTACTTAGTCTCCTTGTTCCTTTGTTGTTCCTAGCCCCCTTCTTCAAGTTAGCCTCCTTACCTAAATCTCTTAGTGTAGTGGAGTGGAAACAAGAATAGAGTGATGGTGTTTGTTTGAGTGAAAGATGTAGGAACTTGAAATGAAAGTAGGGTGGATGTTCCTCTTTGTTTTGGAGTGGATATGAGAGTGAAATGAAGTGAGGAAGTTAGAAATAGGGGATGGCCAATTGGGAAAAAGAAAATGGGTGAGGAGTTATGTATTTTTTAAGTGTGAAATGTAAAGAAAAGAAGGAAAAAAAAATTGATAGAGTTGGAAAGTTGAGTAGCCGGTTGGAGAAAAGAAAAGAAGAAGGAAAAGAGATTTTAACTTCCTACTTTTGTACTTGAAAAGATGGATTGACATGGTGAGATGACAAAAAAAAAATCATAGGAAAGGTTGTATAAGGCTTTTGTCAAGTCAAATAAGGGAATGATGCATTTCAAATAGGGGAATGATGCATAATGTACTAGGTTGATATCTAAGGTAGCTAAAAGAATGATGTACATGAAAACTAAAGACAAGAAGTTGGGAATAGGGGAAAAATTGTTGGGACGCCATTATGCACTTAACATGCATATTTTCTTTCTTTTTTTTTTTTCCTAATTACCCAATGTAAATTTGTTTGGTCATTTATCCTTCTTGTTTGTTCTTCCTAGAGGCCATTAACTAAATGGTTTAGTTGGTTATAAATTGATGTTTTAGTTAGGACTTATAGAAATTAAAGTGATTTACTCACTTAGTTAATATTTTTAATTTAATCATCTCCTAAATTTTATGAGCTAAAATATTGAGGACTTGAAATTTTGATAATTGGTAGACTTTTATTATATTTTAGGATTCCATTTTATTATCCCTTTTTACGATTGCAAATTTAATTTATCTAGTAAGTTCCAAATATTTAGCTCATCTACTCTAAAGAATATCGAGACCATCTAAGTTCAACTCTAAGTATCGTTAAAATTTTATAGGACTTACATAACTTATGCAAAGTGAATAAAAAAATGAAAAGGAAAGAGCAGCAAAACAAACCAATGGTAAAGTAAGAAAAAGAAAGATATTGATTTGACTTGTTATTTGTCCTTTGTCCTCGATGAAATGATGGGGTATAGCCTTGTAAGAAAAAAAAAAGGGTTTTGTCATCTCAAATAGGACATTATAGGAGAGATTAGGGGTATGATAGAGTGTACTTAAAATAGGAAAAAATATCTAGACTAATACATATATAATGCTTAATATAAGTATAGTATAATATACACTACATGTTACATGCACATATGCCTTCAAGTAGGTGGCACCACATGCATGTATATAGAATTAAATTTCAAAATTTGTTGATTTATTAATTAAATTAGTTTAACTTAATTTTATTATTATCATCATTTGAAATTATCTCCAATCACTCATTGATTTTACGCAATTTCATGTATTTGGCAATAATTTTGTTATATTGGAGTTTTATTGGTATTAAAGTAGATTTTAGGGTTTTATGATATTATGGTTTAAAGTTTAAGGTTTTTACAAAGTGTGAGTTCAAATTTTTATAAGTATGTGTACATAGGGTTTAGGCTTTTTATCGTATATTAGGGTTTTTCATATTCATTTTAGGTTTTGAATTTAAAAGTTTAATCGGCTTTAATTTTATGCCATTTTGTCGACTCAGGAAAATATCAACAGCATCTGAGTTCAACACTATATCTAAAAGGCTAAACTTATGAAGTTTACACAAACGATTGATCATCCATGCTTCTAACCAATGACAAGGATAATGAAACAATATATTCTTAGAACAGTTATGAGCATATATGGTATGTACAAATATTCCACCAAAGAAACCTAAATACTACTCCAAATGGAAAATCTTAAGGATATAGACAAAACCATCTTTAAACACCAAAAGCTTAAGAAAAAATTTTAAACAAATACATAAAATGCGAGATGTTACACACATAAACCACTAACTAAATACTCCAATATAAATCAATTCATGACGTTAAGAAGGCTCAATGAGAACAAGGTTTAATAATATTCATAGCATGAACTAAAGAAAACAAATGAAAAATCCTTATCTTAGAGATCACATATATGAAACATGTACAAATGAAATTACCTGCTTATTCCCAATTTGGTATCGTCAAGAAACTTAAAAATGAAAGATACTACGTGTATGAATTCTATACTACTCCCTACTTTATATTTTCTCTCATCCTCTTCTCTATTTTCAACTTTTATCCTTCCCATCTCCCTATTTCTCAGCTTCAGTAAGGCTAGCAACTCATGTTGACCTGTTGTGTCTCGTATCTATATCTAAATGGACTTGTATCTTAAAATCCATAATTTGACTCATTTATTTATTATGCATGATAATCTATATACGTAACCTAATCCATTAGTAAACATGTTTTGTGTCCAAATTAGACCCATTTATCAACTAAAAAGTTGTAACTAAATCTACAAGATATTTAAAAATTCATAGAAAAAATGATGATTATAAAATTAACATTTTATAAATAAAAACGATATCATCACTAATGAGCTTGATCCTTTCATATCAAAAGTTTTATCCCTACATAAGAGATTGACATTTTATGATTAATAAAACATTTCGTATTACATATATATAATAAATATTATATTAAGCTAATATATCTACTTCTAGACTCCATACCTTCAAAATTAACTTTTACCTACCCACATTCCTTTCTTTACATTTTAGATTATAAGTAATTTTTTTATCCTATAAGTACTTAATGGTAAAATGTCACAATTAGAGGACTTTTTGGTACATCTATTATAGAATAGAGATTTTGGAAGGTTTGACTAATGTTTATAGTGCTACTAGTAGATTTCATTAATTTTGGTCAAATTTACCACTACTTTTACGCCTCAATTGTAGATTCATTCCCATGCTTTACTTGCACTTATTTTAGAATATTACCTTTCTATATCTATTACATCCGCTCATATATTCTATTATTATTAAGCAAATACTTCATCTTTCCTACTCTACATTTTAACTCATAAGATTGCTTTGAATGTCCCTATAGGAAAAAAAGGGAATTCACTCAATCAAACAAATCTATTACTCAAAAGAAGAAAGCCATAATTATGACATCTTGGGTTTCTCAATTGTCTCTCTTTTTAAGTATCTCTCTATTGACATCCATATCCTAAAATAAAACTTATGACATCTTAGGTTTCTCAATTGTCTCTCTTTTTAATTATCTCTCTATTGACATCCATATCCTAAAATAAAACTTTATATAGCTAGGTTAAAATAAGAAATAATAATACGTGATATGGCATACTAGAAGCATTTTAATGACCAATAAAAATATGACAACTAAGCGATTACTAAAAATATAATATTACTTAGTTTAATTAATTCCAACATTGTCTCCCTTAAACCAAGTCTTTAAGTTTCATCATGCTAAGCATCTTCTTTAGATTCAGGAACACATCTGCTTTAAGTGACTTTATAAAGATACATGCAACTTGCTCTTCAAAGGAACAAAATTCAATCACAATTTCATTGTCCTTCACTAAGTCACGAATGTAATGGTACTTGATATCAATATGCTTGCCACAACCATAAAACACTGGATTCTTTATCAAAGCAATTGCTGATTTGTTATCACAAAAGATTTTGGTAGGCATAGCTTGTTGATGTTATAACTTACTTAGCATTCCTCTTAACCAAATCGCCTGTGTAGCACATCCTGCGGCAACTATATATTCTGCCTCTACTATTGAGAGAGCCACCACTTGTTGGTTCTTAGATGACCAAGAAAAAACTCTAATTCCAAGATAAAAAAACAAAACTAAAAGTACTTTTTCTCATGTCAGCATCACCAGCCCAATCACTATCTATATAGCCAACAAGCTCCACATTATTGGTATAAGAATAAAAAATTTCATCACTAAGCATACCTTTGATGCATCTCAAGATGCGTTTATCTGCTTGCCAATGAGATTGACGTGGAGTCTCCATAAATATGTTAACAGTACCAACACTAAACATAATATTTGGTCTGGTAGCTGTCAAATATCTCAAGCTTCCAACCAACCTTTTGTAATTAGTTGCATCAACTAAGTCACCACCGCCATCTTTGGCTAGTTTCAATCTCTCTTCAATTAGAGTTAAGATTGGTTTACATGAATCCATCCTAAACCTCTTCAATACATCACTAGCATACTTATTCTGAGAAATAAAGATCCCCAAATCTGTTTGTTTCACTTCAATACCAAGGAAATAAGACATCAAGCCCATCTCCCTCATTTCAAACTCAACAATCATAGCTTCCCTAAACTTCACTAGCAAATTAAAGTTATTACCAATGAAAATTAAATCATCAACATATAAGCACACAATGATAATATCACCTTATGAGTTTAATTTGACATATAAACTGTGCTCATATGGACATCTTTGAAAACCATGATCAACAAAGTAAGAATCAATTCTAGTGTACCAAGCTCTAGGTCCTTGCTTCAAGCCATACAAGGTCTTTCTCAATCTGTAAACCTTATCTTCCTCCCCCTTCTTCACATAACCAAGAGGTTGTTTGACATACACCTCCTCCTTAAGTACACCATTCAAAAATGCAGACTTAACATCCATTTGAAAAATTTTCTAACTATTCTTAGCAACAAGTAAAATAAGCATTATGACAGTATCAAGTCTAGCGATAAGGGCGAAAATCTCAAAATAGTCAATACCTGGCTTTTGCTTGTAACCCTTTGTAACCAAACATGCTTTAAAACGATCCACCTCTCCATTAGACTTGTACTTGGTCTTGTACACCCATTTAACACCAATTGGCTTCTTATCCTTAGGAAGTATAGTAAGCTCCTAAGTTCCATTCTTTACAATAGAATGAATTTCATCATCTATTGCTTTCACCCAACAATCATTACTAGCAGTTTTCTCAAAAGATATAGGATCGCAATTTTCAAACAAGGCATAATGTACTATATCATTAGAATCATCATCATTAAAAGAACTGCTAACATTACCAACTACTTAATCCTCCAAATATGAAGGCATCCTATGCTATCTTTGTGGTTAACTATAAGATTCTCCAAGCATAGGTTGTACATCAACATCTGCATTAATATTATTTCCAACACTGATAATAGGAGTTGGTTGTGAAATTTTATCTTCATTAAACCAATCCCAAATACCATCTTCATCAAAAGTGACATCCTTGCTAACAATCACCTTTTTAGTTTTCGGATTATACAACTTATATCCTTTTGTCTCATGACTGTATCCAATAAAGATACATTTTTCTGCTTTATCATCAAGCTTCTTTCTTGACTCATCAAGCACATGTGCATAAGCCACATAACCAAACACCTTAAGATGCCTCATGTTGGGCTTCTTACCATTCCAAGCTTCATATGGAGTCTTATCACAAACACTTCTAGTAAGATACCTATTTAAAACATAAATAGAACATGCATCTGCTTTTGCCCAAAACTGCTTAGGCAAATGTTTACTATGCAACATACATCTCACCATATCCATAACAGTTCCATTCTTCCTCTCAGCTACACCATTTTGCTAAAGTGTGTATTTAGTAGTTAATTGATGCTGAATACCATGCTTTTTAAGAAATTCATCACACACAATATATTCTGTACCTCTATCAGTTCTCAAAATTTTAACTTGATATCCACTTTGCTTTTCAATATAAGTCACAAATGATTTCATCATATCACAAGCTTCAGACTTATGCTTTAGAAAATAAACCTACGCTTTCCTACTAAAATCATCAATGAAAGTAATAAAATACCTATTACCACCAATGGAAAGAACCTCCACAGAGTATAAATCTAAATGAATAAGCTCAAGTGGCCTACTAGCTCTCCATGCTTTCTCTTTAGGAAAGACATGCCAATACTTCTTACCCAAATTGCAAGACTCACATACTTTATTAGGCACACTAATATTAGGTAAGCCAGAAACCTACTGTTTACGAGAAAGAAAACTGATGCTACCAAAATTCAAGTGTCCAAGTCTGATGTGCAACAACCCATTATCATCAACAATCACAGAAACATGACAATAAGATGTATCGTAATTAAGCTTCAAAGGAAACAAGTGATTTTTAGACATGTTTACCTTTGCTATGACTCATTTATTAGCATTAAGAATAGTGCATCCATGTTTGCTAAACTACGAGTTATAATTTTTCTATGCTAGTTGTCCCACACTAAGAAGATTCTAACTAATATTAGGGGAGTAAAATATTTCCGAAATATAGTTTAGGAATCTATTTTTCAAACTAATGCCAATTTTACCTTTCCTTTATACCAGAATGCTACAATCATCACCAAGTTTTACTAAAGCACGAAAAGTATCATCAAAATCAGCAAATAAGTCCTTTTTGCTACTAAGATGATTACTGCATCCTGTATCTAACAACCACTAGCTATTATCCATAACATTATCATAACTGGCAATCAACAAGGTTTTTGTATTATCAGCACCATTCTCTACAATTTTTGCATAAAATTTCTTATCATTCCTTGTCTTGGTACGGCAATCTTTATTAACATAACCATATCAATTATAGTTATAACATTGAATATGTACCTTACACTCAGCCTATGTATGGCTATACTTCTTGCACTTATAAGATTGAATAGATGAGTTATCATGATTTTGATTAGACTCACCTTTGCCTCTTTGCCATTGATTAGGTTAAAAATTCCTAATGCCTTCACCTCTCCTCTGATTAAAACCACTACACTTATGCAGTCACTCATCTTTGTCGTTCTTAATATTTACTCGAGTTTTCAAGGCTTGCTTAATTTTTTCTTCAACCCTTTCATCCAATCGTAACTCATAAGCCTCCAAAGATCCCTATAAGTCATCAATTGTTCTAGCATTGAGATCAATCTTTTCTTCAACTATAGCTATAGCATCAAATCTCTCTATCAAGGTACGAAGGATTTTCTCCATAACTTGAACATCTGTGATAGTGTCGTCGTTTGCCTTCATATCATTAACAAGTTTTTGTGTACATGAGAAATAATCAAAAATCTTCTTGTTCTTTTTTTATTGAAGTGATTCGTACTTCTTTCTCAATGTCTATAATCGAGTCTTCTTAACTTATTTCGCTCCTTGATAGGATTGATTCAAAGTGTCTCATGCTTTTTTTGAAGACTAAAAATTAATAATATTTTGAAACACTAAAAGTTCTATACATTTAAAAATATAATGAGTGGTCTGATCATCTTTGAGTTGATTACGTGATAAATCTTATCTTTGTGCATCTGACAATGATTCAAGATTTTCCAGTTTACTGAAACCATTCTCTATAACATCTCAAACATCAACATTCCTTAAGAAATATTGCATCTAAACTTTCCGCTCATCAAAATTATTTTTTCCATCAAATTTCAATGATGGCAATTACACAAGATGTGTATTCGTAGCCATCCTAACCAATATTTCTACGACAAGAAATTCTTCGACTCAAATATCACGTCTGGTGGCAAAATTCCTCCATGTTGACTTCGCAAATCTTTCACTAACTGGACAAAAGATGCTATTATCTTTCCATCGAATTGGAAATAATGATGATATTCACGATGTTCGAGATTTTCCGTTACCACGATTTCCATTTTTTTTTTTTTCTCCTTCGACTCTCCAAGGCATTTTCTTTCTTTTTTTTTTCTTTTCGATTCTTGAATTAATTTTTCGTTAACAATTTCGTTGATCGAAATTCCTTTCTCTTTATTGTCGTTCAAGAATTCAAGAACTCTTCCTTCGATTCTCACAGGCCTTCAATTCCTTTGACTTCCATTGATGAGAATTTCGTTCGTTGATCAATTTTTTTTTTTAATTCTTAAAGCTTCAACAATATTGTATAATATAGCTTTGATACCAATTGTAAGGGAAAAAATAATTCACTCAATCAAACAAATCTATTATTCAAAAGAAGAAAACCATATTTATGAAATCTAGGGTTTTCAATTGTCTCCCTTTTCAATTCTCTCTATTCCATACCCTAAAATAAGATTTTATTTAGCTAGATTAAAATAAGAAATAATAATACATAATACAGCATACGGTATGCACTTTAATGACCAATAAAAATATGATACCTAATCAATCACTAAAAATATAATATTATTTGGTTTAATTAATTCCAACAGTCTCTAATAATCATGGTCTTAACATATTCTTTTATTGTTATTATTATGGTTGCTGTTGTTATCATCATCTTTATCTTCTATTATTATTATTGTTAAGCAAATACCTTTTTTTTTGGACTCTACACTTTTTTAGACATCCTTAATGTGTAAAATATAAATTTTTAGTTCCTTTTTTATCCATTTACACGTTGACATCTTCATCTATAGGAAAATACTTATTTTTTTTATATTTTATACTATGAATGAATTATATAATTTGTATTATGTTTTCCTTTGTACGCCTAAATATTTTCACACTTATATCAACTATATACTCCTTCTTAGATAATACATAATCACTATTCCATTTCATCAAGAGTTCATTAAAATTAAAAATTCTAAAAGAGAGGGAAATTAAAATAAGTATCAAATATCACTCCAAGATGTAACACAAAGAAAAAAGATAAACTAACTAAAATAAGTAGAAACTATCTTGAAACTAACAAATATTAAATTTCAGAATCTATCTCACAACTCAACCAATGATGACAACTATATAATAATAAGTGACATATTTATATTTATAAGCCAAGATTAAAAGGAAATGATTAATTTTAAAATCAAATGGCTAATGTAATTGTAATATGATTCAAACAATCAAATCTAACGTTTAAAGCGACAAATATATAAGTGATCGAAGATAAACTGATACCTTTTGACTATAAAAGCAAATAATATTATAATCATCGATTACAAATTATTCTTAGAAATAACTATAAATATTGATCCCTATCATAGTGTTAACATAAGTAGTGATCACAAACTAATTAGAACAAGATTAAGTTAGCATGAACGTGATAAATAGAAGTATCTGATAATAAGTTATAAGAAATTTAGAAGCTAAGAGATAACCCCACAAGGTATTAGATACATAAGCATAATTAAAAATCCTAAGACAATAGAAAACATAATTAGAAATAGATAAATTCAAAATATCCTCAAATTAGGAAATGACTAAGAATCATATCCAAAAGCCATAGATAAATTTATAAATGATTAAGGAGGAAGAATATAAAATAGATAACTAAAGTTTAACCTATAATAAGACCTTAAAATTATAAGGTACAACAAAGTTAAAATTATTTTGAAACTCGTATGAGAACCAATAGAGCAAGAAAGAAAGCTAATGAAAAGTGAAATCTATTTAAACTAAAATTCAATAAGGATTTTAATTTGTTTAGGCCCATAAAATTAAGAAAATTTTAGTTAGTATAAGTACTTGTATAATTTAGGAAGAACTATAGACGAAATACCTTAACCTTAAGGTATTCTCACAAGATTGCAAAAGACCCAAAATAAATACAATTATTATACCAATCTTAGGAGGAAAAGCTTATCAAGTTAGTTGTAGAAGTTTCTAAAAGAGTAGCACCAAATAGAGAAAGCTTAATTTATCTAGAATGATATGTGGAAATGAAGCTTAGTTAAATATTAAATGTTGCAGAAAATAAGGAGACTATAATGGTGCTAGATTTTAGGGTTATGAAACATAGATTTACGTAGCATTTTCTTTTTTTTAAGAATCTTATTAACCTTAAACGCACTAGGATCCATGCGTATCAATTAAATTAAGAAGGAACCGCAAATTTACCTCATCTTATTACTTTTGAATTTCACAAATTTACAAGAGCTATAAGATGCAAAACACCATCTACCAATATCCATACATGAACAAACTCATCGAAATTGACTGGAGTGTGCTAGCACTCTTAGGCGAATCTATATTCATGCCATGTGGGAATATACTCACAATCTCTCGTATTTTTCTCTCTCTATTTTAGTCTATAGACTTTCTCTACAGGTTTAATGTCGACAACAAGCATCAGTGTATGTAACCTTAATAGAGAGCTATCTCTATCTATATATGGAGGAGCAATAATATCTTTGTAAAGATATTAATAGATATTATGAAATATTAAAGATATTAACAGTATCTAATATGTTATCTTATTATTTATTATTTTTCTCCAAAATAATAAATATCATTATTTATCATTCTAAACTATTTAAAAAGAATAAATATTTCAATAATTATCGTAGCCCATTGGATTCGTTCTTTGTGTGCGACCCTATAGATTCATCTAGCGTTGCCAGTAGACTTAAAACTCATTTTTGATCTATAAGACATAAGGGGCCTCTATCAAGACATTATATCTACCCAAACTAAGTGAAGGCGAGCAATTCAACTTTACCTATTAAACAGTCGGTTATTACATCGCTATGTCACATGATATCTAATGATTAAAAATAAGATGTGGATTAAGATACTCTTATACTATTTAATCACTCGTTTCTTAAATCCAAAGTTCGATTGACTTAGACAAATAATATTTATAACTCCTTATCAATTCATTTGAATACGGCCATGTATTTTCTCAATCTTACTCTTAAGATATCTCTTTCAAAGTAGTGAAATGGATAGATTCCTTCACATACACTTATATTCCTCCACATAGTTTATTCCCTATCCAATCATAGTCTTACAATCATCCAGTTAAAATGATAAAAAATTAAGTTAAAACATTTAAGTCACCATATAGGAATCCATAGTGTCATCAAGTCAATAGACTAAAATAACAATACAACGAGTAATACTTATCAAATTAATCTATCTAGTATTCTCATGGTAGGTTAATCTAATACAATGTACTCCCACATATATCTATGTACTAAATTGATATCTCATATCCATAATCAGTAAAACGTGATTATCATTTAATCAACATACTTGTCTTAATTCATTATTGTTCCATGTAATGAGCAACTAGGGATAATTTAGAATAATATTCCTATCACCTTATAGTTTTACTATTAAAGCAATGCACTCTAATGACATAAGGTATAACAAATATTTAAGAATTTTTTTTTTCATGTCAAAAGGCTAATAATAACGTAATAAATAAAATAACTCGTATCATAAAGAAAAATGAATAATCAAATAACATAAAATCCATATGATTTGGGATACATAACTAGCAAATGGATATTAGTTAAGTATGAAAAGCAACCTCCTAAAATACTAGATAATCAGGTTCAAAAGTGAAAAACAAAAGCACTTCATAACTAAACATATACCAACAACATAACTTTAAGATACTAAAAAACTTAACTTATAAGAAGGGCTTTTAACTCACCTAAATTGATAATTAGTAACAATATAAAATTAGCAATGTATATAAAAGTTTTGAGGACCAAACTTTTCCAAAAGGGCTGGAAACGTAAAACCTATATTTTAGCAAATGGGACCTTAACAGCAAAATTTAGGACATCAGTAAAAAATTCCCATTCATATCTCCAATGACATGTTAGGATAATAAACTAGTTAAAATCACCTAAAGATTTTTGGTATTTGAAATAGAATTAGAAAGTATTAATATAAGCTAAAAGTTAAAAAATTTTAAATTTATTCGTTATTTGTTGAAGTAAGAACAATCTTAGAACTCAAAATCCAAATAACAAGACCATATATATAAACTAGTTAATAATAAATTATAATAGAATGGTATGAGATACAAACAATATTTAGGATGGTATATGTAAAAAAATCAATTATAATCATAGAATTTCAAACACCTAATTGAGAGTGTCTATGAAAGGAGTCTGTTTAGGCTTGAAATCCATATTAAGACTCCAAAAAGTTAGTTAAAGAGACCTTGTAAATTTAAACCTTGAAATAAAATATTAAAATATTAATATAAGTTAAAATGATAAAGCTAACTCCTTCATTTTATAAATTTTCAAAATATCGAAGACTAACTTGAAATATCAAGGGAGCTTAGAAATAAACTAAATAGATAGGTACGTTAATAAATATTATGAAAAAATTAAAAATAATAATATGTAATTAGTTTTTTAACTGAGCATATGTTATAAAAGATTTAGTAGAAACTACTTCATAAATCTCACCACTTACCTAAGTATTAAAACATAATAAAAAATACTTCACTGATTAATAAATAATTAACCAAAGCAAGGGGGAACTCATGGTTTGATAAAACCATGAATAGATTTGATGGTTTCTAATAAACTCATAGGTGGAAAACTATGGATGAAAATGGTCTTATAAAACCATTCAACACATGGCAAAATTATGAAGTAAAATAACAAAACATACCATGCATGTATGTAAGTAAACCCCATACTCCAAGAACTAGATAAACCCTTATTCCCTTACCCTTTAAACTCTTTAGATAGTTACAAATCCAGGCAAATTCATATGAGAATTGAAAGGAGTTTAGAGTAATTATAATGAAATTTTCAAAATTTAGCAACAATCTACAAGATTGGGGTTGGGACATTTAGGGATAACTTGGAGGTTGATGGCCACCACCACCCCATAGGAAATCCACCAAATAAGGCTACCAATGAGGTCCCTCTACCACCGGTCATCGAAGCTTCTCCTACTAGTGAGTTCAATCTTACACCTGATTTTCAAAAATTTGTAAATAATATCTAATTTTGTCTTAAAGTTTAAGAAAATTTTATTCCTACATAATTTTAAGTATATTTTCACTAAAAAATTATTATTTTGGTACAAATCTTTGATTTTATATATTACACTTAAGAAATGGACCATTCAAAGCCAATTTTCAATTTGATTTTAAAAAACCCAAATAATGTAATTTCCTCACCAAAATTTTCTATAAATAACTTATTACATATATATAATTTATACATAAAGAGTTTCTCTAAAAATTTTCATTTTATTAGGGTTAATGCTTAGTTTTTAGAAAATTGATTAATTGAAATTTCAGGAAAATCCACTATTTTTCAAATAATTTTATTGCATTTAATTTTCCACCACTTCTTGAGCAATTCTTTGGTTACATGAAGTAGGCTAATCTTAATTTTAAGCAACAATAAGAGATTTTGTAAAAAGACAAGTTTCCTGAAACTAAACATAATGATTTTTACTTAAACACTTTTGTGGATTTTCACTATGTTATTGTATTGATAATTTTTGTTGAAAAATCAATAATACAATAGTAAATTGAAGACTTTAGCTACTGTAAATTAAGAATTTTCCCACTAAAAACCATTATTTTCTAGCCTAATCATGTATTTTAGGTACATTAAGTTAATTTATTGTATTTAACACTCTTTTTGGTTGAATTTCAAGTTGTATATGTCGATATAGAAGAGTTTTGAGACAAGTAAGTTAATATTGGTGAAGTTTCAACTAAGGTTAATCTGAACCAAGTGAAGGAAAGAGTGAAATGCAATGTTTCTAATGAAATTAAGCGAATCCGATGGTTGTAGAAGTTTTCGATGAGCTGGTAAAGGAGCTGATAGCTGTTGAAGGTTAGAAGCTTCTGTAGATGCTAGTACAAACTACTAACCTATAGAAAGTATTGTAAAAGCTTTCCTTATCAAGATGGCTATAAGGTATGCTAATAGATACTTTAGTATAAGGTTTCATGATATAGACACTTTAAATGAAATACCTCTAGAAGGTTGTGTAAAAAGTTTGTTTAATAAGAAACATTAGCTAAGACATTAGTAGAAGCTTAAGTAGAAAGTCTAATAGGTAAAGAATATAACTAAGAACTTTAGTAAAAATTTGAGTACAAAATACTCTAAGCCAAGAGACCCTAATATAAGGTTATGTAGAAGGTACCACAAATCTAATAGACTCCAGTAGAAGGTTATGTAGAAGGTATTGTAAACCTAAGGAACCTATAGAATGTTAAGTAAAAGGTTTCAATAACTCATATAGAATTAATAACACTTAATGCTCATAACTAACACCTAGGGAATAGTTAAAGAATGTTAAGCTTATACAAAAGTACATTAATTAAAGCACTCTTACTTCAATAAACTATATTGAAACTAAAATATATGAATTGTAATAGGGGGAACACAGATGACAAATGGATCAGGTTGTTTAGATGATAAAACATAGAAAATATTATTGGTTTGTTTTGAAATTCTTAATAAACCTTCTCAATATCTCTTCTCACACAATTACTTCTTATAAATATGAAATGTTTGGTTCAGATCCCATTAGAAATATATCACTTTTACATTTAAGTTGTATTATTTTTTGTTTCTCAACAAATACTTTTCATTCTTTTTCTTTTCTTTTCACAATAGCCACTTAAAATAAATTTATCAAAATAGTTAATAAAAAATAAAGTTGCAATAATAATTAAATATTTTTTCTAATATTGACCAAAGTAAGGCATGTCTAGACCATTTAATTATAAAATTCTACTTCTATTTCTGCTTTCTCGAGTTTTATAGACCTAGCTCATTAAAATTAGACCATGCATTTGTGATCATCTACTCCATTACCACTTTGAAATGGAACCACCACCTAAATTCTGCACTCCTAATCATTTGCTTGTGAAATTAACACCCAATTAGTATTTCTTGTTGACTTAAGAAATTGAACTAATCACTCAAAATAGTTCATAAACTACTAAATGGAGCTTGGTCCTCAACTTGATTCAACTAAATAACTTAACTTGTCCATAAAATTATTTAATTTACCTTTCAAAATAAGAAAAATTCACTTAGTCTCATATGTTATTCATTACACCACTAAGGAAAGTGAGGATTAGTTCTTACTCTTCCAATTATTCCAAAATGCTTAAATGCTCTTTCATCCCATCCCTCATCCTTACATTGGCTTCCTTAAACCACTTAAGGCTTCGATTTTACACTTTTACCCATTATCTAGAAAAGTTCAAAGCACATTTGTAAAGAGTATTTAAGTAAAAACCATTTACACATGCATATGCTTATTTTTAATCCTAATTTTCTAATATGTCATTAGCTAATTATTGCACTTAAGGTCATTTCAATAATTTGGTCTTAAAAATTATGTCATGACTAGCAAGAATTTAATTTTATTATTGGAAGAACATTTTAATCATTGACAAAAACTATTTTATTTATTCAAAACACTTATAATTTTACTTGGTTTACTTGGGTTATTTTAACTATAATCTTACTATAGGGTTAATATAAGAAGGATGAAATTTGAGAGTGAAACTCACAAATAAAGAAAGGAATATTCTATAGTCACTAAGTGATAATGTGGTTGCTTAATAAATGGACAATATATAGTAAGTTTATTAGGATAAAGGATAAAATAGGAAAAATGAATGTAATACATCCTTAAAGAGTAATTTACACAATTATAAAACTATCCAAAAAGAGGTAGAAAGTATAATTGGCAAAGAATATAACTAAGACCCTTAATACAAACTTAAGTAAAAGATACTTCAAGCCTAAGAGACCCTAATAGAAGGTTATGTAGAAGGTATCACACAACTAATAGACCCTAGTAGAAGGTTATATAGAAAGTATTATAAACCTAAGGAATCTATAGAAGGTTGAGCGGAAGGTTTCAATAACTTATATAGAATTAATAACACTTAATATCCATAATTAGCACCTAGGGAATACTAAAAGAATATTAAGCCTAAATAAAAGTACACTAACTAAAGCACTCTTACTTCAATAAACTATATTGAAACTAAAATATATGATTTGCAATATAGGGACCACGGATGACAAATGAACTAGAGCATCCGAGTTATAGGAGCAAGTAGGATTCCATGTAAGTGGGATCATAGGATCAATGTTTAAGGGCATTTTTTAGTACAATATAAAAGAACTTCGAGGCTGATGTGTACACTTTTTTGTGGGTATAAAGTAGATGATTATGTACATGTGATGTATGTGCTTAGAAACAGTTTGCTATATCATCTTATTGTTATGCTATATGTTGTCATTGTTTTACTATGTTTAACTTCTTAATTTGAGTGTTTACACTTGATTGGTCATCCTTAAAATGAACTAAGCACTAAAATTGAAGTTAAATACTTACTATTATAGGAATCAACTCTACAGGCCCATTACTAGAAGATAAGCTAGGGGTTTCATAAGGTCTTGCCCAATGTACACTAGCTTAAGAAACTTTCAAAGGTAAGAGTTCTAACATCAACTAAGGTATGACGTAGTTCATCCGACCTAAGTGTCAAGCCTTGATCATGATAAGAATAGTTCACTTGCTAACAAGTACTAAATGCCTATTCAAACAAAGTAGTCAAGTCGCCGACCACAAGACATCAAAAGCGCTAGTGTTCGAACTTCGACTTGACCCGAATTAGGTCAGCCAATTCAGCGATTCCTCTTCTAATCTCTAATGAGATGACACCAATAGTTGTCGAGCTACCTTAGATCTTACACTCGTAGTAAAAATTAACCACGATTTTAGGCTTGCCAACCATAATTTGACACGTGTTCTTTAACACAATATTCCTGAAGGATTCTACTATCTCCGTACCTTATACTATTTTGTTATTTTTTTCCCTTTTAGGATGTTTTAACAATCATTATTATTCAACTACTATTTCTGTCTTTACCTTTTTGTATGTAACCTTACAGAGGCCATACAAAAGCCTTATTTTCTTATAACATAGCAATTAACTTCCTTAACTATTAAATATAAAAACATTTTCTTTTAGAGTAACCCTTGTGTTCTCTATCATACCCAACTCTTATCTAACTCCTTTAACAAAAGTTAGTGGCGAGCAACCCTAATTTCTACGTTCGTGCATAATATCGAGTGTAGAGTTAAGCTGTGTGAGCTTGTGGTGCATCATATTCATAAATTACTCACGAACTTGCTAGTTTCTTTTATTTCATTTTCATCCATTATGGTGTGACCTCTGTGTATAAAAACCTAGAGACGCATCACTTCACTGGTATCAAAGCACCTTTCCAGGAAGGAGTGTATGTGAGCCCCGCAAAATTACAAATAGGATTTTTTACTCTTACATATTAGCTTGCGAAAGTTTATAGTCCTAAGCATTAAATTTCGAGTAAATAATTTAGGGCGTACATGAATATTAATCAATTAGGATAATATTTCACGTGCAGATCTTAAAAGTCAAAGAGTGCATGTCATGTATTCAGAATATTTATTTATAATAAAATAATAGAATTATAGATAAAATAAATAATTTTACTAAATTACATTACATTGTAATTTACCTACGTAAACGTGTAAATTAGATAATAGAAAATAATCAAACATTAGAGATAAATAATTTGATACAAAAATTATTAAGTGATCTAAAATAACATATAAATATAATACGTATATCCCGAATATAATTATTATATTATTTATATACTCGAAAAATACTTAGAATACCCTAAACTAAGTGTAATTCATCAAATAATTATTAAAAACTGGTAAAAATCACCAAATAGCTGGATTCATCTTACGAAAGGCATGGGAACTAATTTGAATAGTTATGGACTTATGAAACTAAAATTTAGATACCTAACATGCATGATTTAGAGGTATATAAGCTAATCAAGAGGGAGAAAATGCCATATTTCATTTAGAAAATATAAGAATTATCACCCATACTCTCTAAATGACCAATAGACTTCTTAATTGTTAAGTCTCCTAATTTGGTTTTGATGATAACAAAACATGTGATAAGTTATCATTAATATGTTTATGAAGTGTATGGATATATTATGATATAACATTGATTAATTCTAAAAGAAACCACAATTGAAAAAGATAAAAATGTGTTTTACAAGAACAATAAGTGTACAGGTTAATTTTGGAATGAAATCAATTCAAGAAAGAAAATTAAGTTGGGAATTGTGCTGGTCAGAATGTATGTTAAAATGTATATCAATAATAAAACAAAACAATACAAATTGTGTATAGTATCGAGATCAGCAGCTGTTCCTAAGCTATTTTCTAAATAATCTGTACAAGTCAAGTTAGAAAAAATATATAGAAGGCCTAGCTCCACTTTATTAAATTTATTAGAGAAATATACTCAATTCCGTTCCACTAATATGATTAAGTCTATGGGGATTTTAAGTTGGATTAATTTAAAGAATGCTCAAGAATTAGATTTGTAAAATGTTTGATTAAGGTTTAATTAATATATTTTAGAAAGAAGGCATTCTGACATTCTTAGCAAAGTTGGCCAAGTTTTAAATACATTAAGGACATTAACCATAAAAGGATTTACTGCATTAGTATTGTATATTAAGTTTAGATAAAATTCAGATTTGTTATAAGGATTTGTTGGATAAAATTATGCTCAAAATTAAAAATTTAATGCAAATTTTAACAAGTTTCTCGAGATAAAGTTACAGCTTAGTTGGTTAGAAATAATTCAGAAACTTCAAGATATTTTTGCTGAAGATAAGGTTGAATATTGTAGATGAATTCAACCAGATTTTTATGAGAGTTTTATTTCAAAATTCAAATAAAAATATTGAAGAAGGGAACAAATTTGTTCATGACAGATAGATAAGTAGTACTAAACTATTTCTTGAGCAATCGGTTATATGAAGATTTGGTCATATCTTTTCATAATTATCCTTATTATTTAAAATGTATTTTTAATTTCCACATAATCAATAGAAGATTTGAACAAATTACCTCTTGCAACAATTGTCAAATGACTCAAGCTCAGCAAAGATATAAATCGAGATCAACTTCGTTCAAGTTTTCAAAAATTCAAATATTTTAATCTTACTTTTATGGGTTATTTTTCCAATAACAAAACCGATTATGTTAAAATCAAATTTACTTGGAGAAATATCAGGAAATAGCCATTTCTAACTGTTATAAAGAAGATTGATCCAAGATAAATAGAAGTTGTACAAGACTAACAAGGTAGAAAAAATAGATAAGAACTTAAATTCAAATCTCTCTTGTAAACAATGTAATAAACTAAGCAAAATCAGTTTTCATTGTTCCATTGTTATTGCTTTTGAGTGAAAGTTGTAAAAGGATATTTGTTTATATTATTTCACTTTCCTTGTAAAAGTTATTAACATTGTATCCGTGAATGTGAGAGGATTAGAGAGTTCTCTAAGTCCTATGTATAGCTTAGGAAGAAACTAGTGAGATAGGATAGAGAAGTGACCGGATATCCTTATAATCTCTCAGTAATCTTTGTTTATTGAAAAAATTGGAGTAGTGGAACAACACCGATGAAGAGGACCGGGTCTCCAGTAGTAGAGCTGGAAGAAAGTAATAGGCAAAAGGCTAAAACTTTAAAAACGATTGCCTGATCTTATTTCTCCCTACTTCATTTACTTTCTTATCTTTACTATTTGTATTGTTATTATTCGCACCCTAAGTTAAATAATCAATTTTCAACTACTTAACACACCATTTAAAATATTAAGAGGGATTTTGTTTTTGAAATCAAAAAGTTTTAGTTTTTGTAAAAGATATCAATTCACCCTTCTCTTGATATCTTACACGGGGCCTACAATAATAACTTAAGAAATTTCCAGATTAGGAAGAATAAGTAGGAATAAAATATGGAAAAATTGAAAAACAATACTACACAAACCGAACAAATTGAAGGAACCCAAGTATAGGGGCAACTTAGGACTAAACCACCATCACCCCTTGATAATGGAGCCAGTGCTTAGTGGTTCCTATAAGGTAGTGGTTGACATGCATGGTTGGAGCCCAATTTTCCAGTAAATCTAATTTTGTGTCTAATTTTAGTTATATTAATAAAAATATCAAATTAATTTTGAAAATTATGAAAAAAATCATTTGTACATATTTATATATATATATATATATTTGGGGGGAAATATCATATTGAAGAATTTTTAAGTGAATATAACACTTCCTTAAGAAATCGAACAAAACCAAATAATTTTCAAAACCGATTTAAATGACCCAATTGATGTAGTTTCTAAGCCAAATTTTTTTTATGGATAATACTTATACTACATGTGAACATTGCATTAAGAAATTTTAGAAAAAAATTATTTTCTTAGTTTTTAGAGATTTTTTAACCTTTAAATTGGATGAAAATTGCCATTTTCTTAAGGATTTAGTGTATGGAGTTTAATCGATCCTTTGGTATTAGGTTCTAAGGTGTACTTGAATCCTATCCTACTGTGAAGATCAATTTGGAGTTGTGTGATTTGAATTGAAGATGAAATTCGGACAAATCGATGGTTATGGGATCAATACATTAATAAGTATGTGAATTTGAAGAATTTGGTAGTATGGTGTTACTTAATATAATAACCTTGATTTATGAAAATGATGTTACATGTCTGTAATCTAGAATATGCAAATGAAGAATTTCGTTTGTTCATCCACGAAATCCGTATCATCTTGGAATGAAAGCGCTTAGCAACGTTTGAAGCTAGATTCTGTTACTGTGTTCTTTAAGTGGTTTGTTCCTATTCTTGTATGTTAAAAGCTTTATTGTTAACATAGGAGTTTGGAAGTTGAGAGGTGTTCTGTGCTTTGTTTCCCCCTGTTTCCTATATGCAAAAATAGAGTGTGGTTGTTTGTTATTCACTGTGTATAGTTGTCATAGTTGTAGGAGTGGTGATTGTTATTCTACTGTTGTCATTTACAGAAAAAACTTTGAGTGGTGTTTTAAACATTAGTTTTGTGAGTTAACCAACAATGTTAGATTCAAGTGTTTAAGAAACTTTAGGAAACTAAGAAAGTAGCACTCAACATGGCCAGGGGTAAGAAGGAAGCTTCATACCAACTTGGTAGCTACTTTGGCAACTGTTATCCAAGAAGACAGACAACAAGCTAGACATAGCCCAACTAAAGGACGCAAGCAGCAAGAGTGAGGTAATGGTCGGTTTAGCCGAGTTAATGCCCCAGCTCGACTACCTCAAGCTGAAGGAATGGGTAAGGATGCTAGGCAGAAGCTAACACTTAAAGAAATTGAGGAAGAAGAGAAAGGAGACGACAAAGCGAAGGAATACTATGAGCAAGAAGAGAGGAATGTCCAAGCCCAAGAGTTGGCAAGTTAAGGATGAGTATTCCAGGTTTTTATGGGAGTGGTGATGCCGGGGACTACTTAGATTGAGTAAATAAGATTGAAAAGCAATATGAATGCCACGAAGTAGCTAACAATGCAAAGATTAGACTTGCTGTGTTAGAGTTCACTAGTTATGCCAACCTATGGTAGAAGAACTTGCAAGCCACTTGGAGAAGGGAAGGAGAACGAGAGATTAAGAGCTAGGATGAAATGAAGAGGGTTATGAGAAGAAGGTTTATGCCAAGCTATTATTTGTAGGATGCTTTCAAAAAGATTACAGGAGTTGAGACATGGAGAATCAACCATTGAAGCTTATGTTAAGAAATTCTAGATGCTAATGATTCAATGCAAAGTCAGCAAGCCAAAAGATCGAACTATATCTTAATTCATTAGTGGACTAAAGTATGAGATCGAAGATATCTTAGAAACCATGGATATTAGGTCACTTGACAATGCAATCTAATTTACCCAAAGGATAGAAAGGTGCCAAACAGGTAGGTTTCGACCACTAGTCAGCCGACCTAGTCATAACTAACCTACACGAATGAAACTAAGTAAGGTTCTTAAGAACCAACTTACTTAGACTACTCGAGCAGAAGAGAAGGAAGTCCTAAGAAAGTTTAAGAAAGGCTAAAGTTTGGGTAGGAAGAGAAGTGAGATCAAGTGTGTCAAATGCCAAAGATTTGGACATATGATCACTCGGTGTCCAAACATAAAAATTACAGTGTTCCGCAGCGAGGTGCCAACTGTTGAAGTAGACAATATCGATGAGGAAGTAGAGGAGCTAAAAGAGGATGAACAAACCGAGCTATCCAAGGAGGAAGTCATCTACAGTGAGGAAGACAACTTTATGTCGGCCGCTTTAGTGTTGAGGAGGACGATGAGTTTCAGTCTTATGCCTAAAGACAAATAAAGGGAAAATCTCTTCCATATTGGATGTAAGGTGAAGGAGTCATTGTGTGCCTTAATCGTTGACAGCGGGAGCTGTACCAATGAAACCTCTACATTTATGGTCCAACAATTAAAATTGCCGACTAAGCCCTACCTAAAACCTTATAAGCTATATTAGCTCAATGGTAAAGGAGCCCTATAGGTGAACAAATAAGTATCTTCGTAGAACTGCATTGGCAATTACCGAGATGAAGTACTTTATGATATGCTACCCATAAGTGCATCCTACATTCTGCTTAGACAATTATGAATGTTAGATCAAGTAGTGATATATGACGGAAGGAGGAATACATGTTCCTTAGAGTATGAAGGTAGAAAGATAAAATTGAGTCCTATAACTACCGAACGAATAAAAGTCATGTAGAGCCAACTAAGCCGAACCCTGAAGAAAGATGCTTTGGTGATAGTCTGAGCCAAGCTGAAAGAGAGATGGAGCTCAAAAGACCAACCTATCTACTAATCCAAAGAATTTTAGAGATGAGACTCGAGGAGAAGGAGTTGCTTGTCGAGGTAAAAACCTTGCTAAAGGAGTTTGCCTACTTGTTTCTAAAGGAGTTACCAAAAGGTCTGCCTCCCATTCAAGGTATTGAAGATGCAATTAACTTGCAGCTAAGAGTCACGCTACTATTAAACCTACCTATAGGCTGAATCCTGAACAGGCCGCCAAGTTGTAGAAGCAAGTAGATGAGCTTATAAAGAAGGGATATGTGCATGAATCCCTTAGCCCCTATGCCATGCTAGCCTTGTTGGTGCCAAAGGAATATCGGTCTTGGAGAATGTATATAGATAACCGAGTAATTAATCAAATCACCATCAAGTACAGGTATCTTATACCAAGACTTCATGACACGCTAGATAAGTTAAGTAAAGCAAGAGTATTCTCCAAAATTGACTCAAATTAGGATATCATCAGATCTGAATACGTGAGGGTGATGAGTGGAAGACCGCATTCAAAACACGCCATGGATTATATGAATGGCCTGTAATGCCATTTAGATTATCTAACTCACCGAGCACATTTATGCACTTGATAAATCATATGCTCCGAGAACTAATAGGTAAGTTTGTCGTCATTTATTTTGATGACATCTTAATGTATAACCCAAACTTGAAGACTTACCAAGAGCATCTCCAGAGAGTCTTCACAAAACTTCAAGTAAAACAGCCCTATACCAATTTAAAGAAGTGCGACTTTTGCCGATCCGAAGTGATATTCTTGGGATTCATTATAAGTAGTTGTGGCATACGAGTTGATAAAGAGAAGATCAAAGCAATCACCAAATGGCCAGTACCCACCACTTCGGCCGACGTGAGAAGTTTCTACAGCCGGCATCATTCTATCGCTGATTTATAAAGAATTTCAATATGATTGTTATCCCATTCACTAATCTCTCAAAGAAGAATGTTGAATTTAAATAGGAAGAGAAGGAGTAAAGGAGTTTTGAGGAAGTGAAAGAGAGGTTGACTACAACTCCTGTCTTAGCTCTTCCAAGCTTTGACAAAGTATTTGAAGTAAAATATGATGCGTCTGGATAAGGCATAGGTACTACACTAAGGCAAGAAGGCTAAACTATTGCTTACTTTAGCGAAAAACTTCGAGGAGCTATACTCAACTATTCTATCTATGACAAAGAGTTTTGCTCCTTAATTCAAGCATTAACGGTATAGCAACACTATCTATTACCAATCGTGAATCCTTAAGATATTTGAAGAGCTAACCCAAGTTGTCTCGAAGACAAGCCAAATGGGTCGAGTTCATGGAAGGATTTTCTTATGTCATTAAATATAAGAATGAAAAGAGCAATGTAGTGGCCGACGCCCATTTGAGATGACATTCTCTCCTAACCAAGCTGTAGACTATGCTAATTGGTTTCAACAATAAAGAATTTGTATACTATGGATCCATACTTTGGTCCTATCTATGCTAGATTTAAGGAAAGAAGAACACTGGATGACAATCACAAGAAGGATGGATACTTATTCAGGAAGAAGAGGCTATGTATCTTAACCTGTTCCATGAAAGAATTACTAGTGTACGAGGCACATAGAGGATGACTAATAGGACATTTTGGCCAGCGTCAAACTCATGAGGCACTATCTTCAAGATTCTTTTAGCCAAGGATGATGAGAGATGTTTGATCCATATTAGAGAGATGTTCGATCCATATTAGAAAGATGTGTAACCTACTAAAAAGTAAAAAGCTAATTTGAGCAAGGACACTATCAACCCTTGCCCATCCTGACCAAACCATGGCCAAAGCTAAGTATAGACTTCATGTTAGGATTACCATGGACATCCAATCCTTGTTAGAAAGATGTGTAACCTGCTGAAAAGCAAAAAGCCAAGTTAAGTAAGGACATTATCGACCCTTACCCATCCGACCAAACCATGGTCAGAGCTAAGTATGGACTTTATGTTAGGACTACCAAAGACGTCCTAAGGAAAGGAGTCCATCATGGTGGTTGCAAGCTTCTAAAATTGTATTTAGGACAATCGAGCCTAAATTTAGGGCTTTTAGGAAAAGTTAACCAATTGAGCCCAAACTTTACAACTAAAATAAAAAAGTTAGACAAAGTGACACAATGAAGTTATATTTTGGAAATAATGACCCAAAATCCCAATTTTTCCCTTAGAAGTAGGATTATTTAATATAGCACTGAAATGTTTTGAACCCCTAAAATCGAGCTTGGATTATAACGAGAACTTAGAGATAAGTTAATTAAGATATAAAATGAGATAATATAGTATAATTTACTATATAAATATATGTGGATTTTTATGAGTAAACCCGGTATATATAATAATTATACTCATAAATTAACTATAAATTACATAATTATATATATATTGTGTTGAATACATGAAAACAATTAAGGAACATACCCTAAAAATAAATGATATGTTAGAAACTTAATTCTATGAGTATAGTTAGATACTACACATGATATATATATATTGGATATATATACTTGTAC
Organism: Lumnitzera racemosa; assembly: GCA_024138005.1. Taxonomy (NCBI): domain Eukaryota; kingdom Viridiplantae; phylum Streptophyta; class Magnoliopsida; order Myrtales; family Combretaceae; genus Lumnitzera; species Lumnitzera racemosa. The sequence goes on from JAMXBC010000012.1 coordinate 84,486,033, forward strand.
ATATTGGATATATATACTTATACATTAATAAATAACTAAATCTTAATATAAAATATCCATATTTAAGTAATTACCTAACAAAACTTATCCAAATGTATTGAAGCTTACTGGAATCAATTGGAAAATTTTTGGATAAGTTAGAATTCACCATGGCACAACTCCATCAGTAAATTGCAATGAGTCATAGGCAAATATCTGATAAGAAGACACCTCTTACTATCATTAAATGGGGAAAATGATTTTTAAAAAATATTTCCAGCTACCAATTGCACCATATAAATACCAGAAGACCTCATTTAGACCAGGTTTGATACTTTAGAACTAGATCTGTAAAGAACAAGCATCGGAAAAAATTTTACAAAACTAAAAAGAAAAATAGGAAAAACAAAGCAACCACCGTACCCTATCTATACCCGATCCAGACGACCACCTGACGACTAACCCAATCGACCACCACCAGTCCAGACTGGGACTAGGCCATCCAACACACCCATAACCATTGCCAACCACCGAAGATCCTAAGACCAGCTAGGTTGATTCTCTACCCTATTTTTCAATAAATTGTAAAAAATACCTAAATCACTTAGAAAATTATGAAAAAAAAAATTGTACTTAGGTTATTTTGAACATGCTTTCATATGATATTTTTATTTTTGAAAAATTCATAATTTTTTATATACTTCCTTAAGAAATCTGCTGTTTATCCAAAATTAGAATTATAAAATAAATGTACTAAATGATATTGTTTTTAACTGAAAATTTTTGTATAAGATGTATATGATATGTGGATAATTGCTATGTAGCCCAAATTTTTATTTGAATATTTTTAATATTTATTGTATTTTTTGGCCTAAAAATAGCTCGAAAATAGGTTAAAATTATGAAATTAATTAATGAAATGGACATATACTGATCTCTAGTGAATAATAGCAATGTTGGGTTAGATTGAAATTAAATTAGGTCGTTTGTATGAATAGGATCTTCAAGTACAAAAACGGTTGACGACTCGAGTTAGCAATAATAAGTGTCTAAACAAGTAAGTCGAGATTATAGCTTCACCGCCTGTTAGAATACTATATTAAAGTATCCGAAGACCCAAGAGTCCTTCTAACTATATTTGTAGTTTGTTAACCATGCGCATGCTATGTGTGTGTATAATATTCAGTTATGACATGAGTTGAACTCCTTTGTGTACTATTTTGCATGTTCTCATTTTTTTCTGTATTGTATGAACTTGTTTAGCCACCTTTGATTAAAACTAATGTCTATTTGACTAAAATGAAACTAGACATGCATAACACCTATTAAGGGAAATGATTAAGAGTGTTAAGCCAAATACGGAATTCCTTCGATGAGGATAGCTGAAATGGTCATTTTCCCATCCTTAGTCAAACTAAGTAGTAGGCAAGGAGGCCATAGCAAGGGTAGGGGGCGTGGTTCGAAGGTGGTCATGGGACGAGAGTGTTTTCCATTACACAAGCCCAGGTTTGGTCTGACTTGAATCACGATGAAACTCCTCAATCCAAGTTGGAGTAGATGTAATTTCTCCAACCTCACAATGAACCACATAACATTGTATGATGTTTCATTTGATTGATTACATTGCATTTCATCATAATTAATAACCTTGCTTGTGATTTTATGGTACTATTCTGACTCCATCCCATTTACTAAGCTAGTTGTGCTCAAATCCACATAAAATCTTTTGCAGACTCTGAGTAAAGATTAAGATGTTCCGATACCACTAACCCTAAGTTAAAGTGCTGATGACTGGGAAAGTAAGGGAAGAAGAATCAACTGAACCTAGGCTTTTGACTTTTCTTTTATCTTTTTTGTTGAATTTTAAGGAAACTAATTGGGAATTTCCTAGGACACTCACTAGTTTCCTAACTTTTGTAAATAGTCTACAAAACCTATGGCTTTTTTATGAACTCTAATTGTAAATTATAATACTAGACATAAGACGTTTATGTCAATACTATTGTGTTATGAGACAACAGGTTATATAAGACAAGTATTTTGTAAAGCTCCACCACAAGTTTGGTCATTAACAAGTATCAGAACGGACGTTTCAAGCTGGTTAAGTTGTACACGCCTTGTGTAAACTGTATCTACGATAGTAACTGTGAGGTTAACTTCTATCTTAGGTTAGTATACACAGCGGGACTGTTATGACTCCTCTTGTTCAGGGTGCAATTGTGGTTGTGGATCGATTTAGCAAGATGACACATTTCGTACCTTGTTCCAAAACTAATGATGCTTCGACTATCTCTTTTCTTTTCTTGTAAGAAGTAATCAAACTTTAAAGAGTGCCCAAAACCATTGTTTCAGACCTAGAACCAAAGTTCATAAGCTAGTTTTAGAGGACACTATGGAGGTAAATGAGAACTAAGCTATTGTATTGCACGTCCCGCATCCACAAACCTATTGACAAATTAAGGTTATCAATAGAATCGTAGGAACTTTGTAGCAGATTGCTATTAGACGAAACATAACCGATTGGGATCTATGTCTGCTAATCATATAGTTCGCCTACAATAAGACTGCCCACAATGTAACAAACATGTCTCCATTTGACATCGCCTATGGGTTTAACCTTAAGCTCCCAATGGACTTAGCACCCTAACCAAAACCTGATGATGACCAGCTAACCGTAAAAAGAGTTAAGGCTATTAGAGCCACGTACAAGAAGTTTATGAAGCAATTGAACCAAGCTACTACTAGGCTTGAGAAGTAAGGCCGAAGATGAAAGAAGAGAGAATTTCAACCAAGTGATCTAATATGGATACATCTCAGCAAAGAACCATTTCCAAACTTGAGGAAGAGCAAGTTGTCTCCCAAAGACAACGAACCCTACAAAGTGCTTGAAAAGATCAATCGTAATGCCTACTTAAGGGATATGGAGTCTCAAACTCTTTCAACATTGCTAACCTCCAACTTTACACTCCTGAGGACAAGCAACCTAGAGCTAAGCCAAATTTGATCCTAAATCTCAAACAACCCAGAGGAGATGATAGGGATCAAGGACCAATCACGCATTCCTAAACCTGAGGGCTCATTCAAATGGTTGATTGAGCTGTCCAAGATAAGTTAAGTACCGAGGAGCAATGCATTCCCTAGTTCAATCTATCGAGTTACTTCGCTCTCCATATTACCCAAGAAACTGCCAAGGTAACCAGCCGATGTGCCATGCCAAGCCAACCCTACCGCCATACACCAATCCGAGCATCGAATCAGGAAACTACTAACCTCGCCTGTGTTGAGGCTAAGTTGATAGTGATTAGGAGCCAATCACTCGAGGCTGACCCAAAAAAATGAGTTGCCCTTAAATAGACCCCTGTCTGGTCCTAATTGTCTGAGCTACCAAATTGCCAACGTCGACCTAACCTAATCGGGATCTACCCCCTTCCTAACTAGCTGTGTCACTAGGGACCACAAAATGAGCAAACCACATGCACATTGTCCTTTTCTAACATTTGTACTGTCCTTTCTACCACTGGATATTCTTTTTGCATGATTACATTAATACTCCTATAAATTATTCCCCCTTTTTCCTTTACTAGTAAGAATCTTTTTATAATTTACTCTCACCTAAGATTTACCTCAATTAGGTTGTATAAATACTTATATATTGTAATAACCACAAAAATTATCACATTGAATTTTTCAATCATACTCTCCTGAGCTAAGTGTTCTTATACTTACTCTCTAGCCACTCTTATCTAGCCCCTTGAGCATAGACTAGTGGCAAGTGACCTCCGATGACACTTATACATCATATCAAGTACAACTTGTGCTCATGTGAGGCATTGGTGCATCATCTCCATCATTAGCACACAGGGACCCCTACTCAACCTTCAACTATCATTTATTTTTCAGACCATCCTACAGTCCAAACCCATCCCTTGGTTACGCATGATATTAGGTTCATGTGTTCGTCCATAAAATCCATATCACATGTCTGTAATCTGGAATATGATGTTAGATGAGTTATTTTAAGTAAACTTGTAAAATGACCATATTCAGACAATTCTTTAGAACATTGTTCTATTAGGAAAAAAATGAGTTAATTTATGGTCTAAAAACTTAATCAGAAAGTTATGTGATATGAGATACTTAGTTGACACGGTATCTGCAAGCTAATTTGAGAATTCTTAAGTTAGTAAGATTATTTTCGGAATCTTCTTTTAGGAGCTCTTAATTAATAAAGATATTTTTAGATACTTTTTCAAAGAGTCCCTGATTAATGAAACTATTTTCAAATACTTTCATAGAAAGTTCTAAAATAAAAATTGTGTTAACACTATTGATCAAATACTTGCTAAAAACTATATTAAGATTAATGTTCAAAACCTTATTCAGAGACTTTAGTAATGGTCGAGCCTGATTTTTCGATTTCTTTTATTTAAAAATTAATTTCTCCATTTCCGATTAATACTAAACCATAACCCATTTAATATTAATCATCGACTAAAGAAATTGAGAAATTTCAGTTTTTTATTGAAAATAATTTTTGGAGTCGTCACTTGATCGAAATCGGGAAAAGAAAAAGAAACTGTAGCCAATGAGGTAGATTGATTACGATTTAGCTACCGGTCTTTAATTTCAATTTTATATGAAAAACCAAAGGGTTCCAAGTTTAGGAGCTAACTTATTAAACTCTTAACGGGTACCACTATTTATTTACCGAAATTAGGATTATTCTTCTAATTATAATATTTAAAATAAATAAATTAAATCAAAAGAGAGAAAAAAGAGGGACCTAAGTTTCTACATATTTTATCGTCGCCTCGAAAGTGTCTACGTACCCGCTAGCCAGAATCAGACGATCGTAGTTTTTTCCGAAAATTTTAATGTGTTGGTTCTTTTTATAAAAAAACGATTGGTTAAATTTGCATTTTTATTAACCATTTTATTTTTATTAAGAAAAATATCTAGAAGCCTAATTTTTATTCCTAATTATTAAAAAAAATAAAAAATAAAAAAAAAATAAAAAAACCTAAAAACGTAATTTTTAAAAAGTCCTAAATTAAAATTTTTATTTAAAAACAACTAAGTGATAATTTTTTTATTTTAAAAAAAAAACCCTAAAGATTTTATGAAATATTCAATATTCTACATGATGAATATTTTATATAGAAAAGATGCTAAAACATAAAAAAAAATAAAAAGAGAGAGAGAGAGAGAGAAAATTATTTCCTAACCATAGAAAAGATACCTAAACCATAGAAAAGATATCTAAACTATGAAAAAGATGTTTAAACCATAGAATAAAAAAATCTAAATTATAGAAAAGATGTCTAAATCATAGAAAAGAAAAAACCTAAACAATAGAAAAGAAAAAACCTAAACAATAGAAAAGATACATAAACTATAGAAAATAAGCTTAAATTATGAAAAATATGTTTAACCATAGACAAGATGTCTAAACATAGAAAAGATGCCTAACCATAGAAACGATGTTTAAACTATAAAAAAGAAATTTAAACTATGAAAAAGATGTTTAAACCATAGAAAAAAAAATCTAAATCATAAAAAAGATGTCTAAACCATAGAAAAGAAATTTAAACTATGAAAAAGATGTTTAAACTATAGAAAAAAAAATCTAAATGATACAAAAGATCTCTGAATCATAAAAAAGATGTCTACACCATAGAAAAAATGTTTGAATCATAGAAAAGAAACCTAAACTATGGAAAAGATATCTAAACTATGGAAAAGATATTTCGCTGTAAAAAAGAAGTCAATTAAAGTTTTTTTTTTTTATTTTATGAACATCAAAATGATTTTTTTACCTAGAAAACCCCTAACATGCCTAATGCAATTTTTCTAAATTAATACATTATGCAAAAAACAAGATTTTGTAAAATATGAGATTTTATAAAAATATCATTTTGAAAATATGAAATCTAAAAAAAATAATAAAAAATAAATAAACTAAAACTTAACTTAACATATGTTCACTAGACACTAATGCTATAACTAATTATTAGTAATTAAAGACGTGATAAAAATATAAAAAAAATTAGTACAAGTCTTAAAAATAACTACGCATATACTAAGTGAAATAAAAATAAATAAATAAAATGACCTATAGACAATAATTAAAAACCACTATGATGTACCTGCAAGGCAAAACACGCAAAGTTAATGAAAGGGAACAGATTGGATCCCTAGTCCAATCACACACACAACTATAGAATTGGTCTGAGAAGTGGGTTCAAGTTTGTTTTTAACAAATGTGTAATTTTTTTATTTTTTTTACAAAAAGGGTCCTAAATCTTGAATGTTATTGTTTTATAAAAAAAAAATCGCTAAAATCCCTAAAATTTAAAAAGGATTTTTTATTAACTTTTATTTTAAAAAAAAACAATTTTTTATATGACAAATCCTTAAACAAGATCAACTTATAACAAAAATAACCAATCCTAATAACTCCTAAACTAACATAAAATATACATTCACTTAAATCAATACTTAATTTATCAAATCAAGAAAACTAATGTTAAAAGAAGAATACATAAATCACTATATACATATACATATATTATTGTTATTAAACAATTAACTATATATAAAATACTAAAAGTAAAAGCTCCTAAAACTAATATGTTCATATTCGTATATATTATATTCAATAGCTAAAGATCTAAATAATAATAATAATAATATAACAATAATAAATAAACAATTAAACAAACAATTTCTAAATTGGAAAGAAACGGACCTAAACTTCTTGACGTAATGAAGGATGATGGCCGGCGTATAACGGAGTTGCTATTGCGTATGGCTAATGGCGTCGAATTATTGTCTGAGTTTGCTTCGCTACTGTCTGCCTTGTTTACTGCTGTCCGCTTTGCTGCTGTCTGCCTTGCTGCTGTCCCGTTTGCTGTTGTCCGCTGTGTTGCTGTCCTGTTCGCTGCTGTCCTGTTCGTTGTTATCTTCAGTACTGCTGCTCTGTTCGCTACCGTCCGCTGTACTGCTGCTTTATTCACTGCTGTTCATTGTGCTATTGCTCTGTTCGCTACTGTCCGTTGTGCTGTTGCTATGTTCGCTACTATCCGCTGTGCTGCTATTCTATTCGCTGTTATCCGCTGTACTGTTGTTCTGTTCATTGATGTTTACTGTGCTACCGACGTAGTGTAAGGGTTAGTGTTGATGATCCATGCGTAATCTGCAACGCATGTGTATGGAGTTTTTGTTTTGTTGTCGTCCGAAAGTGGATTGTTAACTGGTTGTGTTTGGAGTTTCTGTTTTGCTGCTACGAACAAATGGGTGGTTAGCAAGGGGTTAGCTTTTTTTTAGTCGGTGGATGTGTGTTTTTGTCGCTAAAGAATTCTGTTGTATGAAAAACTGGTCTTTTTCTACTGTATCTCCTTTTTTTTTTCTTTATGCATGTGTATGTGTGTTTTTAAGGTCCAAATCAAATCATATCTAATTATATCTATTGTATCTGATTTGATAATGATTAAACTAGATCCAAATTAAGTCAAATTCGATTTAATAAAATCAAACTAGATGCAAATGATTTTAATTAAATATGAATCCTGTTTATTTCTCTCGCTTTTATAAAAAAATAGAAAAATAAAAAACACAGATGTCTAGTGAGACTCAAACCCATGACCTCAAATTAAATCCAATCCAATACTCCAATGCTTATCCGTTAGGCCATTAACCTACGCCTTGACATTTAATACAATTAAACTATACTTAAACTATCCAATTCCCTAAAATAAAATTTTTTAACTAAACTAAAACTAATTACTCTAAAATAATTTACTTCCTAAAAAATAAAAAACTCTTTATAATAATTTTTTTATTTTCTTATTTTTTGGGTATTTTCATCATTTGTTAAATTTTTATTATTTTTATCTTTCATTAATTTTTTTTGTTATTTTTGTTTTTGAATTAGGACCCTTTTTGTAGAAATAAAAATTAGGACTATAGAGAGGCAAAAATCAGGTGTCTACAGTAATAAGTTAAAACTTAACCCAAGATTTAATAAATCCATCTAAACTATATGTAAGACATTAAAAAGTAATTATACTTTTTATTTAGCAAAAAATAAAATATTTGCATTGATTGTTTAGGGACTTACGAAGGGATTGAGCACAAAAAGCAAGATTAACTTACATTGACATTAGTCAATTCGAATCGATACTTAATAGTATATTAGAGTATCATATGAAGATACTTAGAGAAATAACAGTGCTTGTTTATGATTACAACTAGATTGTTCGTACATATGCCATATGTGAGCTAGTGTCACCAATTGATGGTTAGGAGTTAAACTCCAAAGTGTTGTTTTCTACTTGAAGATAAACATGTATTGTGTATATGAACCTGATTGCTCACTTCATAAACTAGATTAATCTTAAGATGATTTAGGCCTAACCTGACATTTATGAAAGCCCAATAGGAGTAACAATTAGGTTGTCAGACTAAATACCAACATATTCATTAAAGATAGCAAAAATAATCCTTTTCCCACCCTTAATCGAACTAAATGATAGGAGAGAGGGTCATGATAAGGTTAAAATCTGTAGTTCGAATGTTGTTTATGGAGAGTATTTTCCATTACACAATCCTTGGTTTATTCTGATAGTATCGCATTAAAACTCCTCAAAATCTAAATTAGAGTGGACGAAATTACTCCCATTTCACAATAAACCGATTAACATTATAGGATGCTCTATTATTTGTCTATTGTATTTCATTTAATTAATGATTGAACAACCATGTTTATCAATGTAATCTTATGACTCCATCCTTTCTTACTAAGCTAGTTAAGCTCACATCCCAATAGATTGTGTTGTAGGTGTAGAATAGTACTCAAGGATACCCCGTTACAGTAATCCATAGGTAGTTCTAACTAGCTAGGAAGTGAGAAGTTGAAGACTAATAAATGGACCTATCTTCAAGATGTTGCTTTTCTTTTGTATAAGGACTATAAGGTCTTCCTAAGAGGCCTTATAGTTTTCATTAATACGTCGTTGTATCTATGTTATGTAGAGAGGTCTTCTTGTAGAGCCGTACAATACTTTTGAAGGTCCTAAACTTTATGATGTACATAAAACTATGTAAAGACTTAGACTATCTATAAATATGGAAATCTATATTTTGTAAAGTTTTACTACACAAGTATCATATATCATAGATGCCCATCTAACTACTTCAAACTAGTTAAGTCGCCGTTTACCTTGTGTAGACTATACCTACATTAGCAACTAAAGAGCATAGCTACTAGCTTTGGTTGGTTTACATGGCAAGACAATTATGACTCCTCAAGTTTGGGACATGATTGTATGTTAGGTTACAATGAAGTTTTGTTTATATTTGTTGTTAATGGCTGTTATGTTCTTCCATGGCTACTGCAATGGTTTGTAGGTGATTTGTATAGTCATGGTAGAGTGTTTGATGTACGTTTGGAAGTTGTGATACCGAATAGCATTAAGCAGCAAGAGGAAAGTACAGTGAGTTGTATTGCCCTATTTCACTATATTTCCTACTATGAAAACAAAGCAAATTTAGTTTCTATACTACGCTGAGTTATGTTAGGTATTGAATTTATAAGAGTATGATAGACTGATTCTAGGAAGTGAATGGCAACCATTATGTGCGAGTAGTGGTTCTAAAGTAGCACTAATCCTTAGAGTTTGTAGTTATGTGTGCTATTGCAGTTGCCCTTGTTGAAGGGAGTAAAGATGACAAGTTGAGTATTGTATGAGGTATTGTCAATGACCACAATAGTGGCACTTGTGATGGTCATGGTCAACAAGGCAATTACATGTTAAGGGCCAGTTAATGATAAGCTTAATAGACTCATCATCCTTATTGAGATTCTAGTCACTACTATATAAGGCATGAGACAACAATCGCAAGGTGCATCCAATCGTAGCTAAGTTGACAATGAGCAAAAGCTAAGATATGGCTATGCAGGCTAAGCCAATCAGCAAGCCCGACATCATCGCACTAAAAGAGTTGTAAGTCGCCCTGCTCATAGGAGATTAGAGATGGAAGAAGTTGAAGAAGTGGAGGAGGAAGAAGAAGAAGAGCCCAATAGAGAAGTATAAGAGTACTATGAAGTAGAAGAATGAAGATGCCGAGATTCCCGACGACTTGACAACGTCAAGATCTAGATTCTAACCTTTAATAGTAGCAAAAATGCTAATGAATATTGAAAGTGGGAGGAGAAGGTTGAAAAAGTGTTTTATTGTTATAGGTATACTAAGGGAGTAAAGATCTCACTTTCTTCCCTTGACTTTTCAGAATATGTCACCATGTGATGGTAAAACTTAAATGCAGCTAGAGAAAGAGATGACAACAAGGTGTGTGAACTTGGGAAGACATGAAGCAGTTTTTGAAGGGAAATTTTGTACATGAAACATACTTACAAGACACATTTGCTAAATTGTAAGAGCTTCGCCAAGGAAATTGAACTGTGGATGATTATGTTAGGGAGTTACAATTGCTGATGATCTGAGTTGATATCGATGAGCTCAAAGCTCATACTATATCAAGATTCATCTTTGGACTCAGGTATGAGATCCGTACCATTATGAAAGTTAGAGGTTTTTACACTCTAGAAGAATCTATTAAGATAGCTCAAAGGGTTAGAAAGAAAAAGAAGAATGCTCTAATCTAACCTAATTCAAGCTCTTCTTGGACTGCTATTCCATGCCAAAATGGCTACCCTGAACCAAAAAGACCAAACCAAGCAGTAGAGAAGAATGATCGATGTGATGATGGTCGAGCTAGCATAAAGAATCGAGTTGATGATAAAGCCAACTCAAAGACATTTGAGAAAGGACAAGCCTCAGGTCACAAGATGAGTGAGATCAGTGCTTTTAAGTGCTTAGGTTGAGAATACATAGCTACTGAGTGTTTAAGCCAACATTCTATGAATCTTTGAGGTAGTGTAGTAGACAAAGCTAATGACAATAAATCTAAGAAGGAAGAGAGATATGCTAAAAGAATGAAGTAGAAGAGGAGGAAAAGACCTATGTCTATGTCGACCAAGGTAGAGTAATGATTGTTACGCTCCGAAGTCACAGAGTCGCAACAGTCCCGCCGTGTAAACCATTCTATGATAGTAACTGGCCTCACAGTACCTACCATAGACATAATTTACATAAGGCGTCAACGACTCCTCACTTTGAAATAAATAGTCTAATTAAATGTTTAACTACAATTATGGTAAAGTTCACAAATTTTAAATAAACCTATATAATTATATGTAAAGTCCACAGAACTTCTCAGGAAATTCTACACATACACAACAGTTCACTAATTTACATAATAATTATCAGGCTTTCATCCTGAAACTACAAAGGACATTCTTGTTACACGTCACTACTAAGTAAATTGTTCCTCATACCTCAAGCTTCAAAAGGACTAACCTCTAGATAATTGTAAGGCGGCATAATACTTGAAGTATTCAAAGATCAGGACCTGTAAAAGAATCTATAGGGGTATAAGCAACTATAGCTCAGTAAGTTGAATTGGAGACTCATGAATGCATACAAACACAAATAAGATTATCAAGCAATTATTTAATACAATGCAACAATCAAGTGTCATTGCACAACGTAGTTTGGTCCATTGCGAAATCAGAGAAATTTCACCCTCTCTAATCCGGGTTGAAGAGTTTCCATGTTATACAGCAACTCACAACCAAACCCATGCTTGTGTAATGGAGACTTCGCTCCTCCTGCAACTACTTTCGAACCATTGACTTCACCCTCGCCGCGACCTCCTCTCCTGTCACTTAGTTCGACTAAGAGTGAAGAAGGGATCATTTTGCAATCCTGCACTATCCCTTTTGAAGGAGTCGATATTTGGTTGGAGAATCCTATGATCCCCTAACGGGTTGCAATGCATGACATTTTTTGTTATTAGAGTCGAATAAGATTAAATTTCATTTAAGGTGTTCAAATAATTTCACACCAATTCAATTGATCACAAAATCAATCACATTACAAATTCAGTACTCATTCAAATACATCAAACATATACGTAGACTACTTACAATCACAACCATATACAATCCTAAGTCTCCGAGTATCATAAAATAGCACTCTAATACAGTAAATAATAACCCAACTTACTTGGAGTTTCTTAGTCGCCCGATCATTCAATTATAAGTTGATCCGTCTTTGGATATCCTATAATACAAATAGGTCTTTGTAGTTCTTACACTTTAATGATTTACATTCTAAGTTATGATTTAGCGTTTATTTACTAATGATTCTTTCTACCCTTTTTCGAGGTTCGGTTCCTAAATCAGATTCTAGTTTTGATTCTGAAATCTTAAATATGCTCGAATCCTAATGTGAAATTAATTACATTAAGCTCGAGTATTCTAATATCCCATTAGGTCTAAATTTAGGATTCTAAACTATTTGGTACACACTAATCCTAATTAGGATACCGGATTTATTCCCGATGTGAGAAAATCCTACAATTTTTTTTATACAATTGCTTAAAATTAAATTTTATTTCAGATTTATTATATTCTGATTTCTATTATTATATTATCTAATTAAACCTAATTTTTTTCATAGTATTGCTAATTTTCTATAATTAGCACATAATGCTTTCATTACTTATACTTAACACTCCAAAGGCTATGATTAGGTTTCTACATTAGAGATTATCATCCCTAAATATCTAATTACTATATAAATCGGTAATTAGTGTCTTAATCACCTAATTAACCCAAAATTATCCAATTTTTCCATCATTTTAGGGCTAAAAATTAACTTAAATTTTCAAAAATTAATTTTTAAAAAATGACTTCTTAGCACTGTTTTATATCCCTTGAGCATTCTATAAAAAAATTTTGAGCTCCAAACTACACTCCTAAGCCTATTTATTTCTAATTCTAATCATACTCGGTTTTGCTTAATTTGTTAAGAACTCTATATTTTCAGACGTGATTAAACTAAATCACTATTTTTCCCTAAATCTACATACAATAAAACCTCAGAATAACAAGTTTCATAATTTTCTAGGAAAAATAAATAATTTTAGGAAATTATACAAAATCAGAACAGATTAGAAACTCACCCAGTCCGATGGCTTTTGTCCTTCCAACACTGGTCCAAGTATGTCGGTCAATCCAGGCAGTGGGTTTGGCGTGAGGTGGTGGTGGTGGCTCGGTCCCAGATGGTGGTGGTGTGTAGGTTTGGCTCACTAGCCTTAACTGCATAGCTTTCCTTTTCTTTTCTTTTCTTTTTTTTTCTAGTTTTTCTCTTGAATTTTCGGGTTTTTCTATTTTTCTCTAATCCCTAACTGTCCAAAGGAGTTCTCTGAAATTTTTTTCCTATTTATAGACGTTTTTGGTAATTAATATGCATTAATTAGACATGACATTGCCCCATTTCCTTGATTTTTGGCTTTTATGTTACTTAATTCTAATTGGATAATTTTTCTTCTTTTATTCCTGGCTTGCCACATTAGGTTTGTATCATTCCATACCTTTCTTATTTTTCTCAATTAATTTAATAATTTTCTTTAATTATTTACTAAGTTTTTAGCCAATTTAAGAAATTTCTCGTATTTTTACTTATACGTAAATATATGTGGGGTACATGTGAACATTTCTAATTATTATATAGGTCATTCTATAATTTTTAGTATATATATAATCTATCTTTAATAATTTATTAGTTATTAAATTACACTTTTCGCCTTTTCGATGATTAACAATTATTATACTTAAAATTTGAAAATTTTATAGTCTCCTATTTTATTACTTATTTTCTTAAATTCAAATTTACGAGGTCATTTTTACTAATATTTCTCTCCATGGTTTATAATTCGGGTTTGATCAGATCCTTTAACTGATTGCCCTAAATCTTGTACTCTAAATTCAATTCTACAATCTCTTGGCTTAACTTTAAGGCTTACAATGATACTGGTATTAAGGTGAGTATTGAGCTTAATGCTAAGCTTTGAAGAAGAATGAAGAGAAAACCTATTTAATACAAAGTATATCATCAAGGGTCAACTATGTACGGTTATAGTGAATGGAAGGAGTTGCACTAATGATGTCGCCAAACCTTCATGCAAAGATTAGGTCTACTGACCTCTAAGCACCCTCAACCATATAAACCACACCGGCTACATGATAAGGGTGTTCTGCATGTGATTGAATAAGTAGTTGTGTTCTTCTGTATTGGGAATATCTACAAAGATGAAGTGGTTTGTAATGTTATCCCTATGGGAGCTTCATATTTATTGTTGGGTAGACTATGGTTATTTGTTCAACATGTTATCTACGATGGATATAAAAAACATAATCCTTTACAAAGGATGGTAAAAAGATAGCGGTACAACCCACAACCTCGAGCTAAGTAAATGAAACTCATAAACAACTCACTTAAGCTAGTAAGAAGAAGGTCATTATTGATAGCCCTCAACATAATCGTATTATATCTCATTTCTTTATTTAAGCAAATTTATGTTTGAAAAATCTTAGCTAGTGGTGTGATTTATTTATTAATTATATATAAAAATTTAAGTTGTAATTCGACTTGTTTTATAAACATGTCTTGTATTTATGTTGGACTCATTTGTCAATTAAAAAATTATAAATAAATTTATAAAATTCTTACAAATACAAAAAGAAAAGGGTGATAATGATATTAAAATTATACAAAGATAAATGATATAGAATCTTGATACTTAATATAAAATTATATACTAAGCAATTCCTAGTTAAGTAAAGTCTCATCAAATATAAGAAATTCGAAATTTTAAATTACATGATATTATTAAAGTATGTAGAACCATAACTTCAATGAATATTAATATCAATGTTGATTTCCAAACTCCATTACATTGTTTATCAAATCCTTATGGAGACAATGAAAAAACATACACATGGATCTATAACTTTGTGCTTATTTAAACTATAATATAGGAAGAAGAATATATAGTTAAGAATAATGAATCTCAAACCTTTAATTGAGATCTCTAATTCGAAAAAGAAAAAGAAATTTATTTAATAAAATATAAATATATAGAAGAATATATAGCGTGTCTTATTCTAGGTCCGCTAGCTGAACACAAACTCATATATGAATTTAAACAAGTTTAGACGAATCTGGCCTATTTGTGTCTTGTTGATTATTTGTCATATAAAAATCTATTTAAATTATATCATGTGATTTTCAAGACTCGTAAGTCCGGTTTTAAATTGCTAACCCAGCCTCCATAAGAAAAAAACTATACCTTGAGGCTTAGGTTAGCCTTCCATAGCCTCTTCCATTTGTGATCTGAAGCATGCTTATTAAACTATAAGTAGTTATAGAGCTCCTAAATGCTTGGAACAACATGCATCTGGGTGCTGGACTGCAACAACACATTTCTGGTTGTGCCAATGATTTTGACCAATTCTTCAGTTAATATAACTCCAAATTTCAAATGATACATGAAATACCGTAACAGAAATCCCTGTAACCTTGCTCGTGTTACTAAGTTCCCCGAAGGAGTACAAGCATTTAATGAGGAACTTTTTCTCGTTGTGGCAATGATTTTGACCGTGTCATATGATTCAATACTAACCATGTGCAACATTGTTTCTCATGTAACAAAGGAATTAAATTGAATATTTGTGGACGCATTGCAAATATACCCCAAAAATATTCAAAACATGACTTTTAAAAGTTCTTGCATATCCACAAACCATCACTAAAACACCAAAGCTGTTGCAATATATTGTCCTTTTATCTACAATATTGGGGTTCCAGCAACGGTTTATTTAGAGATCATATACATAATTTTAAAAGTTAAAAGATAGACAAGCTCACATTTTTGAAATTTGGATAATTTATCCACTCCCTAAGAATAGTTTTAGGAGTATATTTGCGATCATGCATAATATATATATATATGTATTCCATAACTTTTCAATTTCTAGGACATAGATTTCCTCCACCTAGGAGGGGTCTTTCCTTTCACCAACTTCGTCTTCATATCCATGGGTGTCATTCTTCCAAAATTATCTCTTACTCCTTCACCAACATCATCAATCTTGTCAATACTATTCCTCAATGAAGGCATACCTATCTTTTTCCACCTGAAGAAACTCTTCTTCCTCTCCAACAATCTCTCGATTTGGATTTGCATCGAATAACATTGGCTTTGAAGCCTATGCACATCTTCCCTTAATTTCTTTATTTCCATTTGCTGTGCATTCATTTCGCGCTTAGATGGGCATCGGGGCTGGCCATCGAACCCGCCGTTAGGGCTGCGGGCCCCGCTAAACGAACCGCTCCAATCGAGTTGGCGGTTGAGCTTGGTTTGTTCGGATAGGACTTGGATGACCGTTCGGACGGGTAAGCGATCGTTTTGAGCAGCATGGAGGGTGCCCTCGGGTGAGAGTTTTCTTGTCTCCATTAGTCTACAAAGGCTCTTCCTCTCTTGCTTTGAAACTTTAGGATGTGCCTAAATCACAATCAAGACATTACTCAAAATATAATTATTAATGAACTCGGTACATATCTTGATCAATTTTTAATCATTCGAGTTTAGTATAAAATTTGTAGATTTCATTTAATTGTATAGTTACATTTCTGACATTATTCAATAGCTAATTAAGTATATGTGATTTACACAACGGTGGACCGTGTGTAAATTATAAAGCAAGAGTTCAATTATTAATAGAGATAAGCTAAGTCAGGCAATCCAGCCTCCACAGTAAATTTGATATTTCCACGGTCAGTGGAAAATAAATAAATAAATAAATAAACAATTGGAATAATTGCTAATACATCCAAAAAAAAAATGTCAGTTGAGTGTAGGTAGATAATAATGGAGAATATGCGCGTATTAGTTAATTTGTCGTCAATATGTCATAATTATTAGTAAAAGGACAATATTTAGTGACCGTTTTAAGGTTTTTCTGCATATATTTTTAAACTTACAAACAGTTTAAAGTACAAACCAATAGATTGAGGGTGAACTTGCAAATTGTCTCAAATAAAATTCATAGGGCGTCTATTATTTTAACTTTCTTTTACAATGTAGGATGAATTTTTTAATTTTCACGGACATTGTACCGTTTTGTCTTGTCGAAACCTCATGCAAAACAAACTTTTGCTTACGGCCTGTACATGGACTTTGATGATACAAGTTGATAGATAGCGCTAGAAAAATATATGTGATCCCCGTATGCCCAAAAATACACGTGGCCTATATAAGGGCGTAATTTCGTAATTCTATTTCAATGCAAGAAATTAACATGAGCTTTGGAAAATTCAGATGAAACAAACTATTCCATACGATGCTGCTGACAAATGACAACACAAACACCGCACAAGTCACATCATAGTAAGCTTCCCATTTTCACCATTTTTCCGGAATCATTCGTATATTCTGCTTATATATTTACCTTTTCCTTTATGAACACAATGTTTTTACATTCTTTTCAAACGTGGGTAAGAATTTTGTGTTAGTAAGTCGTGTTTATATTATATATTGAAATTTATGTTATTGTAAGAATATATATATACATTATTGAATAGGGATAAAAGTTAATCACTTTGTGATGCACTCGTACTTATGTGTATCCCATTATATTTTTTTACCATGTCTAATGTCAGTTTTGTTTTCTCTTTTTACAAATTTATATATATATATATATAGTTTTCATATTCGTTTTATAATACCATATTAAAAATTGTGAATCTTCTTTATAAGTTAAATTAATTTTTAATTACTTCAAACAAATAATCAAATCGATCACTTAATTAAGTACTTACTTTGAGATAAGTGTCGATTGCTCGGTATAAGCCATCGTCTAATGAACGTGCATGTCTAGGCAAAAGGCTAGCGAGTGCCATAAATTCTTCTATTGTCAAATTCGAATCCAACGCAGCTTCCGCTAAATAAGAGTCCACCAGCTTCGCCACCTTAATCAGTGCCACACCGCTCTTCACGGCTGCCTCGTCGAGACTCACGAACCGCTCCACTAGCCGGAGCACCAGCCCAACATCCAGCAGAGTCCCACAAGTGTGACTAAATGACGGTATCATAAGCTCTTTTAGCGACGCCTGGTCTAGCTGCCACGAAATCCGTTTCTCTAGCTCTGCTCTATTACATTGTTGAAACAAAAGCATTCGCCTTTTAAAAATCATATGAAACGATATAAGATAAATTCGAATAAAACCAATTATTCATAGTTACATTTCAGCGAAATTTTATTCACCTAAAAGAGCTATAATCGTGTATAAAGAAAGGTAAATAAATTTAGCATTTTTCTCTCCCTTACATAAAATTGGGAATATAAATTATTGGTTCAAAATTCAAAAATATATCAATATCAAGTGAATATAGTTTATGGATAAAAATAATTCAAACAAAATGACTTATTATAAAGGGATAAACTTCAATAATACCAAACATACCAATTGAATTGACAATTAGTATATAAGTTATTATAAAGTTTGAAGTATTACAAAATCTATTTTGCTCTAAGGATACCATGATTAGAACACTATTGTAATCATTGAAGGCAGCGAGGACGATTTGTCTTTTTGGATCATCTACAATAATTCCACCAACCCCACCATACACAAGCGTATCATTTTCTTTCATTTCAAATCTTCTCTTTCCCACACCAAAATTATTTGCTCGTTATTCCCACCCAATTTTTATCTTCTATATTTTCAAAATTAAAGTTATTTCTGCAATTTAATATTACTCCATATATATTACTATAATTCAGACGATAAAACCAAATTTATAGTACTGTATAATCTGATTATATATATATATATATATATATACACGTATATAAATAATTAAAACATTAGTGAACAGTGATACAGAAAGCATAAACGGAAAATAAAAAAGAGCATAGGTCATGTAACCTATATAAAATTCAACAAGATAAAGACACGATGTATTATTTGGTGAGGCCATTTCTTTCGTATCCTTTTTTTTAAATTTGGTGTACTAAAAGAAATTAATGGAGGATACAATTTTCTCTCGATATTATTATAATCTAATAATATAAATACTAATTTCTCGTAAAGATAAACGAGTTTAATTCTTTTATCTCTCAAAGCTATAATATGATAATAGTTGGTTAAAAAAAAAAGCTATAATATGGTAGTAATTGGTAAAAAAAGCGATCCAGTTATCTTATAATTATAACATATCATCCTAAAAATCAAAGTAATTGTTCCTATTAGTAGTTACAAGAAATAAATTCGTTTACAATTAATCTTTTTCGTTTAGTTTTACCTACTTGCCACTCTCATTATATGATGCAACCAACCACAATTAAAAGTCACTAATAATTACTGTAACTTTTGATCATGCTACATCATTTAACGATTACAGTAATTATTGGATCATAACAAGCTTTATGCCTTAAAAGATATAAAAATTTCATCTTAAAACTCATACAAGCATGATTTCGTCGAAATTAATAAAATACCTGAAAGAATGCTCGACTCCGACCATGTTAGCTGTCCGGAGCAATCGCAAGAGGAAATTACAAGGAACAGAATCTCTCTCCGGCGGCAAAATCTGGACCAGGGTCTCCACAAAGAACCTCTTCTTCATCCACAACGCCGTGACGCTTTCCGGCGACGAGTTACCTTCATACTTATTATTAAAATCAATAGCAAGACTGACCTTAGTGTCCGTACTACTTTCGTCGCCTAAAAGGTCAGGGAGCCACTTGGAAGCGTAATGTGCAATGATTGAACCCACCAGATCAGGTCGGACACCCTTGGCCTTGATGCCAGCTAGGGTTTTGACAAAGTATTCCATATCTAGGATGCACGCGTCATCGAACCAGCATTCAGCTATGAATTGCGACGTTTTGGAGGGGAATGCCGCGGATTCCGGAAGGTTTAGGTTTCTCATGGTAGAGGTAGTGGTGATGGAAGGTTTTGTCAGGGAGGAGGAGAGAGGAGAAGGAGGCTGATTTACAATGTACATACCTTTAGGGGCGGTGTAGACGGTAGACATAGTATGTGTCCTTTTAGCCAACGGACGTTGATATTAAGTTGTGAGGGCATTTTGTGTTTTCTCCTTTTTTGCTACTTTAAATAAGTTAATAAAGAATAAGGATGATATGAGAACTGAAAGGAATACGTATGCACATTCTACGCATCCAATTGATTTGTCTTATTCATCTTCGTACTTTTTCCATACCTTATTTAGTATCTTTCTTATCTAACCTATATCTAATCAATGGTATCATAACTATAACTATGAGTAAACCTATGCACCGGTTTGAAGAGGTCCTAAACCATTAGCTTACAGCTAATTAAAGAGTGAATTAGGACCAAATTTTAAAAGGTCGGGTTTAGATCAGTTCAACTGAATTGATGATTTGAAAGTTAGTTTCCTTACTTTTGAATGTTAACTTTTTTTTATTTATTTTTTTTTTTTAAATTTCCTCAATTATTATAAATAATTTTTTTCCTAGTTCAAATTTTAATCAATTATTATAAAAATTTATATTTCCTTTTTTTCTAATTAAATTTAAAAATTTATATCGACATATCAACAATCGTTACTCGTAAATCAAATTTCTCTCAATATATGTAAATATTATATATAGTATAACATATGGTATATTAATTATTATATATTACATATAATATATACTTGTTTATATTATTGTACATATATAGTATATTATATATTATATATAGTATATATATAGTATGTTTGCATTATATATATAGTACATATATATAGTATATTATATTTTATTTATATATATATATATATTTTTCAAATTTCAAGGTGGGCCCATGAACTACAGGGATAAGTGACAATGTAAGCAACCAATTCGGGACTTGGCTAACCTATCGGTTTTTGTACGTTGAACCACTTAGATCCTTAAGGTCCAATAATTCAACAACTGAGTCAGGCCTGCCCATGATTGAACCAAGCTGATTCAATAGTCCAATAAACCAGTTCTATGCCAGTTCATGGTTCAAAACCGATCCTTATATAAGTTTAAAGATAGAGCTTGACATTGTGAATAAATTGATCATAGGGTTAAATTAGCACAAAAACATTAGAATTATTTGTCAATTAATTCTAAGCCATGTGTACCTTGAGTGGAAAATTCAAGCATCCAACTCTTCATGATCCAAATAAATATGGTGGGAGAGAGAAATCAAGTGAAAACCTACAATTTTGAGTTTATTTTTTCATATTTATTATCTTATTTTTTGTTTTTGTTTTGACTTCTAAGAAATCAACTTGGATTTTTTTGTTTTTTCCGGTAATCAACTATATATTATATGGGGGATAGAAGAGAAAGAACTAAGTTATTTCTATATCTTAGTAGAATAAAAGCATTCCTACCATATGAGATATAAAGATCCTATTAAATAGGAATATTAATAGAACCGCATTGTTATTTCCATCTCAGTCCAGCATCGAATTCAAAGGGGGGAAAAAATGGAGAAAAGAAAAGAAAAGAAAGAAAGAGAGAGAGTCATATTCTGTATAGGAGTATAATTGATCTAATCGTAAGTATATGAGAAATAACTTTTCGTCTTTCAAAAAAAGAAGGATTCATTAATTAATAGTGAGAGATGTTCTCTTTACTTAACAAGATGTTTAATCAGAATGGTGAGAAATTTAGGATTGATTATGGATTTTGGTATTACCTTTCAACTTAAATTTTTGAGCTACAAGCAAACAAGTTAACCGAAATTTCTCCTTGAACAATATGCTCTATATAATCTCTTGATAAATTTTAAACGAGGATTCCAGTGAGTGGTAAAAGGAACAATGTAAATTCTAATGGCGAATCCTCACATGGTTATCTATAATTTATGAACTAATACATGGATCTCGCACACTAACGATGAGGAAAGTTAAAGTTTGAATTTCTAAGGTTATTAGCACTTGGCTCAAGAAGACTCAAAGCAAAGAAGAAGGAAAGATCCTACTAGCCTACAAAGGAAGCCAATCAACCAGGTGGATAGAGATCCATCGCGATTCCATAATCCTCGACCATACGGTTCCTCAAATTTAGTGGGACTTTATTATTATTTTTCTCTTTTTAAGCCTTTTTTTTTTAAATTAATTTTCTATATCAATTACGATATCTTATTAGAAACATACTTTATTAGGTTTCATTATTATCTTAGTTTTCACGGTTAATTTATTTTATTAAATAATATAATATTGATATTGAGTTATTTCTTGTTTATTCCTGGATTAGGATGGGAGTCTTTACCTTTACGCGTAGTTCAAAGCTATGAACTCGAGCCTTCCACAAGAGTGAAGAAAATGATTTCTTTAAGAAAAAATGTCCTTTCTGAGTGACTACCCTATCAACAGTTGGAATTCTTGGAGTATAAATGTCAAGAGGATGTAATAAGTTTAAGCATAAAATAACGTGAGAGCGTCCTTCTCAATTTTAATGTGCTTTTATGGTTCTTGTCTTTAACACCAGAACGTAAGCCAACAATTTGTCATTGGACGGAATATCTCTACATTAATGAAACTTGTCCTCTCTCTTTTCTATGTATTTGTTTCTCACGCAAGAGATGCATACAAAACTCACATGTACAAACAAATGAAAGCCTGGCTTTGCTTAAGGATGTACCAAATGGGCAAATATTGATAAAAACTGTCAGGAATCTCAAGAAACCAATAATAGTGATATTTGATGGTTATATACCCAAAACCAAATGGGACTGAAACATGTCATTGACAAAAGAATTTCATTGAGAAGTCAATTACATTATATTTCCTTGTAAAGATTAGAAAATTATTTCTCTACATTAGTGGGTGCCAGTTTTAAGATTCTTTATTTTTGTCAAGAATAATATTTCAAATAAAGACATAAAGTGACAAGTAAAAATAAATAAAATTTTGAAATGTATAATAATCAGTGGCAATTATCCTAATATAATAAGTGATATCGAACTTTATTAAATTCTATTTACTATTAAGCATTACATGTGACATCTTAGTATCGATCTTTTTGGCTATTCCTAATGTGGAAAATGACTGCAGTGGTTGACGTGTTGTGTAGCTAAATGTATGGTGCTTCTGTGGAACATTACATAAACCCCCGTGAAGTTCCATTTTTTTTCGTTTGTTTGTTTCGGACACCACCTTATTTTCATTTATTTGATAGCGTAGACGCTGCATCTACCGCCCATGTGGACCCAAAAAAAGCACCTTGGCCCATCTTGCCCAATGCAAAGCAAAAGGTAGTAATCATGTTAAAGAGAGTAAAAATGGGGCCTGAGGGCCTGTAAAGTTTTGTTTTATTTACGATGATCCGGGAAAAGTGGGTTATTTCAGGAATAGTAGCAAACACCACTATAATTTGGATTTTTCTACTATTTTATCTTTATTTTTACGCATTGATCAAGCCTTTCATTTATATTTATTTAAATTGGAATTATTAAACTAATTATGAATCCAATTATTTAAATTTAAACGAATAAAAAATTAATGATAAAATATAAGACCACGTAAAAGCTCCCATTTATATAATGATAACAATGATAAGATAATGGAACGAATGATGTCTTGATGCAACCATAGAAGTCTTCAGGAAAAAATGGCTATAGTCTCTTTTACGAGGGAAAAAAAAAAAAAACTTAGACAATCTTTACCTTCCGAGTTTGTGTAGATTTTAGCCCTTCAAAACTGTTGAAGTATGAAAATTAAATGGCTATAGGTAACTAAGTGTATATTTACTTTAAAAAAAAATAATTTTTCTAAACTCTTTTATATCATCTATTATATTTAAAACTTTACAATTGTCAAATATAATAATAGTAGTCCAAGAGATTATAAATACAAATAATTTATAATGACAAGTAATAATGAAAGGGATTGCAATATTGAGCCATTAGTGTTAGCTAATAACAATAAAATACGCCATACTAAGAAAATGATTCACTCTTTTTTGGAAAGGCAAATCACTTTCTCCGTTTTTCCCTTTATTTTACTATCAGTAAACACTTACCTATGTAGCCAATGCAAAAATAAAACAAAACTATGTTTTATAATTTACAACATCCCAAAATACCGTAAATAATAGTATTTGATTTCCTTTTTTTTTATTTTAATGCAAGCTTCTAACCGAGAAAAGAAGAGGAGGGAGAAGTTCTTTTTTTTTTTAATTACATATTTGGCGGTTTCTATTTTAAAAAATGAATTTAAAATGAGTTTTATGGATTCAAAAAACTAAATAAATAACGCATGAGTGGATGAAACGACAATTGAAATGAACGATGTGTAAATATGGAATGCTAAATAATTATAGTTAAATTAAAATAGAAAACAACAAAAACACCAAATTTTGATAATTATTAAATTTTTTAACTTTAATAATATAGATAATAGTAATCCTATCATTTGGTTGCTGTGTTTGTCTCCCACTATTAGTAACTCTGAAAGCAACCCATAACTGCAACCGCTTGATCAGACTTTCACCATAATATTTAACGATCTTAAAGTTTTTCTAACAATAATAAGTGTTAAAAAAGTTTAAAGAATGTTTTCCACGAAATAAACGCACCTATGTTTATTTCCTAAAGTTCGCCTTAACATGGGCTGTGAAAGTCATCCCGAAGGTACAACAGTAACACACACCTACCAACTCTTAAAAAAAAAACAAAGGAAAAAAATAAGTAAATTATGATAGGTAAACAAAATAAATAAGATTACCATTAGAGTTCTTCTTTAGACAATGCATATATACCTTACTAGTGTATGGATAGCTATTCCCCGAGTGCAGATTTAGGTTCGGCCTTAATACACTTATCTTCATCCAGTTTAACGAAAAAAAGGAAAAATAACTTATCTTTAGAGACTAAGAACTATCAAACTACGGCTTTTATTTTTGGATGATGGAGGGACTAGTATTATCGAGTGAATTCTAATAAGTAAAAGCTCCAGATAATTAGTCGTGATAAATTGGATTTATAGTTTATTTCATGTCGTGATCATATTTGTACTAAAAATATATCTAATTAAATTAATATTATAAATAATTAGTTTATATTAAAATCATGTTTATTCATGTTTTATATAACTTTCTTGTCATCCAATACATCAATTTCATATTTTATCTAAATAATGATATCATAATTATTAAAATTGCAATTCTATCCATGTGATTTTGTAAATTTATAATTTTAAGAGGCTCTTTCAAGTTAATTAGAATATAAAATCATTATTTTATAAAAAATTATGTTTTAAACCAATTTTATATATTAAACTTGGTAAAAATCAACGTTTTTAATCGAGTTTAACGATTCTAAAAATAAAAAAAAATGTAATTAAACTTCTGTTATCCAATCAATTATTAAGGTATTAAATCATTTTTCTTAATCTAATTTTTTTTTTGTCCTTCTCTCTCCTATTTCCTTCTTAGATATTCATAACCTTCATCATAATTTCAACTCCGAAAAAAATTTATAAGAAAAATTATATATTTAAATTTATACCATTAGCCAATCAAGATGAGTTAAAACATTTAGTTTTTTTTTTTTTAATTCATTACATCTTATAGATAAAATAATAGAAAAAATAATAATTTCAACCACATTTATTCTTATTTCATGAATGTTATATTAAAGACTAAGAATTTTTTCACTTATTTCCATCATATATTTCAGTTTTCCTTATAATTAATATAAACATATTTATGATTCTTTAAAAATAATTTACATAAATTATAAAAACTTATATTTTCTTTACAGATTCCCGATTGTGACAACCGTGAATGATATTAATAACCGTATTCGTGTTGGATTCTGGACATACAGCCTACGGGTGATGCAAACGGCTGAATTTGGCCCCACAGCATTTGATAATAGTCACATAGTAGGCTCAAGAAACCATTATTACCTTGCGCCCCCACCGGTGTCCATGCCCCTCATTTATATAGGCCCATGTCCAACAAACACTTTCACGGAAAATTATGAAGTGACGTCCGATTCCACATTATGCCCCAGTATTTCGTCAAGGTAAATTACAAATTCTACATATATTTTTATTTTATATGCACTTAATCGTTTTATTTTTCAATTATTTTAAAGAAATACTTTTAAATTTTATTTTACTATTTTTCATTTTAGATAAAATAATTACAAAACACTAAAGAACTTTTTATTTTTCTTAGAGGGCAATTTCTGAAAATATGAAGTAATTTTATAGATGAGTGATAAGGGAACAAAATGTAAGTAGAAAAATCATGAGTTTATATATATGCAATTACATTTTATCAAATTAACATAGAGGCTTACAAGCTTCCCAATTCAATAAATATTCAAAATCCATCGAAAATTTGGAATAAGATCCATTTTCATCAACTGCGTCACACAACTATTACTTTAAGCACGTCTAATTTCTGATTGCTTCTTACAGCTGAAGTTTGACCTGTACCAATACAAATTCGATTATTTATAATTTTATTGATTTTTCATTTGTTTAATGAATTTCTAAATACAAAAATATTTAATTGAATCACATCACAAGTTATTGTGTGATCAAAGGAATTACGTAAAAATGTATAGAACATCTTGTCTAGCTTATTAAACTTCATTAGGAAACTCGGTGGAAAAAATACTCGAAAGGTTCCACTGATGAGTGTCCTAGCACTTGAAAAATGATCGAAATAAAACAATTTGACGCTCTCCAACTTTGATTAGATATTTTGAAACAAATGTGTAAAAAGATGAAAAGGCTTGGTTTTTCTAATAAGTGGACGTCATTGGTATCTTCTGTGCTGGAATTGTAGAACTGGCAAACATAAAAGGCTAGTGACCTGCTGCAGTAGTACGATTTGATTCCTAGTTTTTCGAAAATACCGCAGTTTGTTTCATACTCTTCTTTCCTTATCACAACCATTGAAATAACACAGATCAAAATTAAAAATCGACTAATTTTATACTTATTTTCCAATATTAGGTACCTCATGACGGGGGCATTAATGGGATGTATCTATTTGTAAGCTATTCAAATTCAGTTCGACAATTACTCGAATTCTACTCAATTGCTATTGAATCAAGCTCGAGATAAAGCTATTTAAGTATCTTATCAAGTCGAGTTTAAGTTTTGTAATATTTTGGCTTGATAAACTTGTAAGTCTAATTAAACTCAAGTTAAGTTTGAATATTTATCATATTCAAACCGCGCATAGATATTATTATTATTACGAACTTAATCAAGTTAAGTTCAAACTTATCAAGAACCACTTCAAGATAAGCTCGATCATAAAATTATAAATTCAAGATCAAGTTTGAGCTCGAGCTAAAACTTTAAAATTCCAAATCGAATTTAACACTACATCGTCTCAACTTAATTTATTTACAACCCTAATTCCAAATTCGTTTTTGTTATGCCACCAATTGCATAGGATGGGATAGATAAATTTTCATAGATTAATGGGCAAAAGAGGTTTTCGAGAGAATTAACACCATGGATGATCTCAATTGCACGACCTCGCTTCAACTATGGCAATTATAGAGTCAATGGACTAATTATTCACTATTGGCATATCTCAACGGTGAGAAAAGATTCAATCATATATTTTGTATATGTAGCGTGTAAATATTATTAAAATATTAACAAATATACTTTATATAAATCATGTGTGGTAATTAATTTATAAATTATTTCTTTCATTAATATTTATACGCTATATATACATAACACTTGGTATGTAATATCTATTAAATCTTTTTTCCTCAACAATAGAGAATCTATAGTGTG
The DNA here is from genome assembly GCA_024138005.1 of Lumnitzera racemosa. Taxonomy (NCBI): domain Eukaryota; kingdom Viridiplantae; phylum Streptophyta; class Magnoliopsida; order Myrtales; family Combretaceae; genus Lumnitzera; species Lumnitzera racemosa. The sequence continues at coordinate 84,513,768 of JAMXBC010000012.1, forward strand.
CTTATTTTATTTTCTCTTAATTCCCCTCAATCTATCTCCCATAAGATGTTGTTAAGTCTAATGAGTGATTGAGTTCAAAAGGAAAAAAAATGATATCGCGATAATATTACAAAGTATTTCTTAATGGAAAAAAAAATTACTGGGTCCAAATATATAACTAAGAGAAGGTGAATACGTCGTATTTATAAAGTTAAGTGCCAACTTTTTTGTATTAACCCATTTTTCTAAATCGTATAGCTGAAACACTTTAAAGTATCATAGTTTAAGTGCAATTGCTAAAAAGTATATGCAAGTTAAGTAGAAGTGAAAATAAGCGGTAACAATAAAGTAAATAAAAAGGGAAGGATGAGAGAGATAAAACCCAGATATAGAGAGAAGCATTCTTCCAACATTCTCTCTATCAGTGCTATTAGCTCAACCACTTTTGAATCCACTGTCTTTTTGCAATCATATACAAGTCAATCTTGCAATCAAGACAACTCCATAACCACCCGGTAAAAGCTACAGTTTCTATATTCTTCATGCTTTTCCTATATTCTCCTAATGTTACATTTGCTAAGAAGAAATAGATTTGAAATGATTCCAATTTCAATTCCTTTTTTCATGTTTGGATGTATTTTGAGAAGCCAGTCGGAAAGGTGGAATGTGATTCCGACTTTAAGTAGAAAAAATTGTAATTTCCTTCCACTTTAATTAATATGCAATTACATAAATAACCATATAACTAACCCTCATTAATATATAATAATATAACCCAATTAATTATTTCATTCGGCTTGTGAATAAAAAGAAAAAAGAAAAAAGAAAAGAAGCTACGAGATACGTTAGGAACCGTATCACCAAAAAGGCTAAAGCTTTCCTTCGAAAAAAAAAAAAAAAAAGCACATGCGAAGTACGTTAGGAAAGCCGCATTCAGAAGCTCCTGGTATGTACGTAATTTATTTTCTATAGATATGTGTTTATGTATGTAATGGAACAATTCTTTGGTGCAGGGAAAAAAAAGATGAATATAAATTCTTTGTTTTTTGGAAAAAAATACTTTCTTTTTCAAGTGAGACTGACTGCATCACTGCAAAATAAGTACTACAAAAGACTTTCGTAATTAAATCTTGATAAATAATTTCCATATAGTCTTGTCATCATTGTATATCTACTGCATCTCTAAGTTTTTGGCTTGTCTTACAAATATTTATATGACATTTGTATATAGATCATAGGTTTGTTATTATAAATAGATAAATACTTATAGTTATTTCTAGCAATGCAAAGATTTTATGTTTATAATATATTATATATGTAATATATCTACTTTTGTATATATATATATGTATATATAACAATATACAGACTGTATATTTGTAATATACAAAATAAATATAGACATGTATATAGATTATATGTTATACATACATGTAATATTATGTTATATATAATCATACGTGTATAATGTTATGTGTATATACATATATAATGTTATATATGTTATGTATAATCATACACGTAATATTATGTATAATATACAAGTTAGGGGCATTTTTGTCAAATAATACTATATGTTCATTTCATTCCATTTTGAATACAATAAAACTAAATATAATTATAAATAGAATTAGTGATTCTCATGATGTTTCCAAACAAGGATGGATTAATCATTCCGTTTTTAATTCCATTTCGGATAATTCCTGAATGCTAAACATTACATAACTCTTTCCTAGTTTAACCCCTAATTTACTAGTCATATAACTCCTTCGTTCTTCGAATTAAAGTGAAAAGTTTAAATCTCTAATTACAATAGAAAGCTCACTATAACAAACTTTCAACACTCAAAAAAGTTGATTTAAAAACATTACATCATAAACACCATTAGTCAAAAATCCCTAGCTCCTTAGTAAAAATCTCGAAATTCTCATATATCTGAATCACAATTCAATTTTCATTCACATGTTGCTCTTTCTTCTTTGCCTTGATCTTCGATATATAGAGGTGGAGCTTAGTCCAAACAAAGGAAGATTCTCATTTTCCAATGGTAAAAGATAATTATTCGTAACATTTAGAAGATTTGATTTTTAATAACCAACAACTAAAAAAAGATGCCTATGGAAACTCTTTTAATGTATGACAGATCTTCTCCTTTTATATAATGAATCTATTTGAGAGGGACTTTTATATAATTACTTGACCAAAGCTTCTTCTTATAAATAATCTTAAGCTCAGTATCATAATTTACACTTCAATTTTACCACTTTTTATAATTATATACCTAAAATTTTGATTTGTCTAATTATATACATAACTGAAGATTTAATTGCCATCGATTATATTTCGATTAATTCTAATTCATATTATTGATCCAATCCATAGCCTACTCTTACAAAACAATAGGTTGCTACCCACTAGTAACTACCCATTAACCGATCACATTAACTAGACTAACAATGTAAATTAAAGTTGAGTACAAAAGGTAATAATTAAATCTTTAATTGAGTGTATGATATGATAAGTAAAAACTTCAAATATATAATTAAAAATACTAGCAAAGTTAATGTGGAAACCTTAATATTACCCCACCAATCTTAAATAAAAACTTGTATAACCACTTTCTACAAACGGATCTTTACCTACTAAAGTTGTTTAAAAAGTATCTCAACTTTGCCTAGATTATAGCGATTCTTTATTCATAAAACATTTGTAAATAATTAATATGCCGACTAAATCATTTATTCTTATGAAAAAGTATCCTCTAATTATACATTAGCAAAAATTACTAAAGCGTGAGTTGTGTTTTGATGATTTTACAAACTCATTGTCTACGTTTTTCCTTTCAATAAATACATTACCCGTATTTCATCATTATATGTTAATGTCAATTAGGGACACATGCCACTTATGAATAGTTCACAATAATTAAGTTACTAAAATAGTATTATTAAATATTATTTTTCTTAAATAATGTAATAAGATTTTAAACAAATTCAAAAATTAAAAAATCTTATTAGAAAACTGAGTAACATCTTTTTAGGAAATACTTATGAAAACAGGGCAAAGTACACAGTTATCTCTAAAAACTTTCAAAATTGCACAAATCCCCAGCTTTTTCAATAGTTAATACTTACCCCTCCTAAAAAGCTAATGTGGCAATTAATTATATTTAGTCAATTAATTGATCTTAAAAAAAATACTAAAAATGGAGAAAATTTGGTAAATCACATGTATTGACAGTAGATTTTCGAGCACAAACCATGGACCCAACCTACCTTAGCAAAAGAGCCACAACAAGCAAGCTCGTCAACTTCCCTAAAGCTCAAGCAAGAAACTATACATCGTGGTCAAGAAACTAGGCATAGTCTTGATGGCACAAAACCTATTGCACCTTTAAGGACAAAGAATGGTAGACACCCATAAACCTTAAATAGGAAATGACAAGCACAAGAGTCTAAGGATTGCCTCTTTGCCTAAACCCCACTTAAGGAGTCCCATCATCCGTAGGCACCACACCCAAAATAGTAGACCTCAAGCTTCCCATTTATCGGCCCTCCGTTTATAAAAATCCAAACTCTTTTCCGTAACCTAGGGCTCTCTCTACTCTCTAAAGCTAATTCCATCTCCGACAGCTAGTATACTGTTCTCTATTACTTTTGGCTCTATAATCACTCGAAAAATAATTTAAGCATCAAAATAGTTATATTTAAACAACCCCCAATGCTCAACCATGTATCTCTTATGCATGCTCATCCAGATAAATCGTAGGCCTATTAGCCCACTCTATGATTGAGACTTGTCTAAAAACTCTAGTGGCAAAGATCTAAGATAAACAACATGAAATATTAAAAAATGAAAAATAAAAATAAAAAATTAGAAGAAAAAGAAAAATTCGTTTTAGCCATTCCTTGACCACCTCTGGCCTTAGGGATAATCAGAAAATTATTGAAATGAATTCTTTTATATTATAAAATTTTATTTTATTTTTTTCTACATTTTTATTATTTTTGCTGTATTTATTAATTATACTTATTAATTTAACTATATATAATAATTGCTGCATCGGTGCTAAGTGCCAACTCAGCTAAAATATATAGGAGGGCAAATGCTAATTTTTGAAATTGTTAGGAGACTGCAATTTTAAAAGTTTTCATGAATCATCTATGTAATTTACCTATTAAAATATCGATAAAAAAACATTCCTTTGACTTTCTTTTTTTAAGGCAAATGTAACCTTTGTAGTTAGAGAGGCATTTTTTTTTTTTTTTTTCAGCCAACAATCTTGTGTGCAGAAGTTCCACTGCAAGGAAGTAAAGAATGATCCAACACAGCATTTTGACAACAAACTTCTCTCGAGGCAAGGCTTTGCAGGCAATCTGAGAGGAGAAGCGTCGCTTAACATTGAACAGGACCTGATCTTTAGTAATACCATTATTCCGGCACTCTTCTGCGACATTTTAGGATCTCTTTTTGCAGTTTGCTACAAAAAAAAAAAAAAAAAAAAAAAAAAAGGACGATTTGATGCATTTTTGGAATCTCAAGAAAATATTCCTATAATGCAGGGACTCTTATCGTCAAATTTAGGAAAGAGAGAGACTAGTAAATGATGTATTATATGCTCATTCACGTGTTTTCTTGTTCTTTTTAAGAATAAGGTAATAGTTTGTGAAAGACGCTAAAAAAAGAGAGACAAATTGATGCTAACAATACATGTAATGTCTCTACACTTGTGGTGGTTACAATGAGTACTATTAATCTTTCCTTAACTAATCTGCTACTGCTATGGAAATTAAATGGAATTGGTCAAAAACCCTATGGCCACACGGTGATGAAACACGGATTACAACCTTATCAAAAGCAAGAACACGGATCATCTGTTTGCAAAAGTACTACATCTTCATAATTTTCCTTATATATCATTATCTATAAGCAAAAAACACACACACACAAAATAAGATACCTGCATATATTTTACGTACAATACTACATGAAAGACCCCTCTGACAATGAGAAGTCCCAAAATAGGAATTAACATCCTAACTTAATGGTACATATTATAAATAAGATGGAAAGATACCCAAATCAACTCTTCCACATTTACCCCAGAAGAGTTCTTCTGGTTAGCACATAAACTAGAATTATACAGAAACTTTTCCCAAGAATTTAAAAAAAAAAAAAAAAAAAACTAGATTTCTGAGTCAGGGCAATTATTCCTGCCCGTATAAGCAGCTAATAATATCTTATTTTCCTAAATGTAAAGTTTTCCTAATACAACAAACCTGGCCACGCCTCTCATCAGCATTGTTTATTTTTTTCTTCTGAGAAAGAAATTAAGGAAACACGTGCTCTAATTGAGGGGCGTCGGGGTTTCGGACGAACTGGTTGTAGCATCGCCAGTGGTTGGATTTATAACTGAACCACTTGAAAGGGAACCATTTCCGGTACTGTCTTCGGCCCTTACTGGGATTTTGACTTCTTCTTGTTCCATCTGCTTTTCGATCTCTTCCTCATGGCGCAAAGCATTGAACTGGATTTCCAATGATCTAGCAGCAGCTAACCATGCGAAAACGATCACCAAAAGTACTCCTCCCAGGTAAGGGGTAGAGTTTGCGAGTGAACCGAACGTGAGGATCATAAATTGCTGGATTAGAGCACCTCCAGACTTCCCGAGTGGGTTGCACACAACGTCAATTGCTGCCTTCCCTTTGACCTAACATAAGGGAATGACCCCCCAAGAAAACGCATCAAGAACATCAGAACCTAAAATGAGGAGGGGAAAACTGAGCACATATTACAAAAATACCCCTGGCCCTAATATTTAAAGTTCAGATGGTCCTGCTAAATTCTTAAATCATAGCTTCACCTGCCCATAATTATTTTAAATATGTACTTACCTCCCTTCACCTCCCCATAATTATTTTAAATATGCACTTACCTCCGCAGCTGCCACAATAACCAAACACCATGGCTATTTATGGGCGTTTTAAAGATGGTTTTGAGAGCTCTTGCAACGCTCATGCAGGTAAATGCAAATTTTCAAAAATTATGGAAAGGTAGAAATACAGTTTTGGGAGTTTATGGATCTACATAAACCTAATTGACAGTTTCAGGAGCGAATACACAATTATTCCCAGAACTAAACTGAGCAATACTAGTACTAAGGATGAGCATTCATAGCCTGGGATACAAGGCTTACTCTCCTCAACTGGAGCAGGTTCTTCCCTGCATCCCATTGTAACCTTACCATGTGAGAAATCTAGTTTAGGTATCTCAAGCAGTTCAGTTATTCTTGTATATCTAACAAGTATATGAGATCCCATGATTCCATTTTTCTCTTTAGTTAAGTACAAACCTTAGTGTCTTCGTCTAAAGGAATGTAGGCCATTTCTTTGCAAGGATCAAACAAACTGTACTTGGCACTCTTGCTGAAAATATTTTGCATTGCACCCACATAGACGGCAGCAAGTAGAGGAGTGATACCAAACTTCATTAGAGAAGGTGCAAGGGGGTCGCCAAATAGTATCAGGGAAAAGAACCCAGCTCCAGTCAGAAGCAACACAGTGGGAGTGATCTTTGCGGCAATTCCCCATCCATATTTTTGGAATATGAATTGACTTAGGAGCATCATCGTGAAAGTTGCTATCCCAGTTGCAGTTGAGAAGTCACCCATGAAGGAGGAATATTCGTTTGGACTTGGAAACTGTGACACCCCAAGGAAAAAGCTATAATTTATGGGCATATCAGATGATTTTACAATGAATGCATTGTACAAAGGCATGTAGATTTCACCTGCGCTTTGAGTTTTGATTTCCATGTAACTTCAACAAGGTTGATACTGATACCATAGGCAACCACCAAAGTTGCAAGATCCCTGACGTACCTGGAAGATACCAAGAATTTCAAGCTCTCCATTGTTCCCATCCTGGGTTTTTCCTGAAATTATCATCCTTCAGTCAATTAGTATGTATATACACACATGCCTCATAATGCAATCTGTAGACAGTAGTTTCATCAAGTTTTATCAGTATTTAGTCTAATTTGTATATTTTTGCCAGCTACAGGTTTACAGCTATTGCCTTAATCTCAACCAAAAGATCCAAATGTGCAAATACAATAACAAAAATTGCTTCTGGTCTCACTTATGTGAAGCAATGTGTAGAAACTTTTTCATTGTCTAATCGTAAGAGATGCAAAGAAAGGCCTACCAAATCGCAAATGGAGAACCGAGAAAAGAAAAAGGAGCAAATTATAAACATTCAAGATGCCAACAGAGTAACTGAATAATGCAACAAGATAGTCTCTTTTGAAAGTTTACCTTCTTCTTTTTGCTTCGAGTTGGGAGAGGTACAAATGTGTTCGCCCACCAATAAAGGCCACAAATACCAAGACCCATCAATACGACAATAGTCATCATAGCCTTTAGGGAGATAGCCCAACCATCAACTCCAGGTCCCAGGTTTTTTCTCAAATTGGAGAAGTACTTTACTGTTCGTCCAGAGAAAATAAGAGCAACATTGGCACCAAGCCCAAAAAGAGGATAGAATCTCTTGGCCTCTTCAACAGTAGTTATCTGTATGGAAAGCATTTTAACATTAAAGAAATAACTAAACAAAGCATTGGTTTCAACATATGCTCCATAAAAACGAAAAATGAAAGAATTAGTCGCAGAAAAGTAAACATAACTGAATCCAATTTCAAGTTCAGCAAGAACAACTTTATCATGCAAAACCAGTTATTGTGCCTTGGAATGTGACTAGTAAATGATCACTTCAAGGAACAATCGGATAGGAGACTTAAGTGAAAAAAGATTAAGATTAGCAACAGAAGAAAATCATGTCGAAGAAGCTAATACATAAGGTTTGACAAAAGAAAGAGAGAGACATAGAATCTAGCAAAGGATTAAGTTAATATTATCAATGACAACGACAGCTTCCTTCGTGATCAATTGTACTCCTTTACTTTAAGAAACAAAGAAGAGAGGTATCACTGTCAGACAAGCAAAAATGGAGGATACTCTACTCTACCAAATACAATGTGATAGTCATTAATGAAATTCATTATGTTATATTTCCACGGTGCTCAACCATTTTTGCATCATTGGTACAGTAACAATAATCTGACAATACTAAGACACCATTATGGCAGGATAACATCAATTGTTGAATTTGCCTATTATAACTTGCAAAAACAGATGACAATGTGCTCTACCAAATACATCGAGATACATGCTAATGAAATCTGTTTTATTAATTACCCGTAGAATTCAACCAATTTTGCATAATTTTAACAGAAACAATAATCCGACAATGATAAGACACCATTATGGCAGGATAATACCAATTTTTTTTGTGGATAATACCAATTGTTGAATCTGCTTAGTATAACTTGCTCTCATAATTTGTATCACCACCAGGAGTTACATCAGAATCGAGGAGATATTGAATAACAAATTGAATTCTATTAATAGTGTCCATTTTAAAGCAGAAAATGCATAGACGAAATAGAGTAATCTAAGTAGTTTCAAGCATGATCAAATCATTGCCCTAAACAGATGTGCACATCATTAATAGCATTTAAGTGAACCACAAGGAAGGAAATTTAAGCAGAATAAGTTATTTTTGACCCCCTATTAATAACAGGATCCAATTCCATCTACTTCCAATTACATCATGAAGACATGCAAATTTAGAACATTGAAGATGCAACTGTTTCAAAGAAAACATGTTCTGCATATCGAAGACAGAAATTATATTCGTCAATGTCATGAGTTGCTCACCCAATTGCGTACATGATGAAAACTACGAAACCGGAAAAATTACAAACAACATAATATAGAAGATCCCAAGTGTAAATAGCCAAAAAGGCAATGATCAATCTCACTAGCCATTAGCAAATTATCATCTCTAGCATAAGCATGCACCACGAAAACAAATCAATAAGTATTACAAAACCTTTAAATTCCTATCTTCTAAATTGGGGGAAAAAAAATTAGAACCACTACAAACTCCAAATTATTATGACTATAAATCAATTTTCCAAAAAGGTTTGGAAACCGTTTCCTACAGAACGACCCTAAAGGTAAAGCAAAGTGTGCTCACCTGATTAGCAAAACCCCAGAAGAGAACAGAAATCACCACACTTCCCCAAAGCTCAGCCATAACGTAAAACAAGCAAAAGCTCCAAATCCTCATAATAGCAAGAGGTCCTAAAAACCTTGGACCAAGTATACCCAAAAGCTTATCGGCAAAAGCCTGAGGATGAATATAATTACTCAATGGATACAAAACAAACCCAAATGCCCCAAAGAAAGCAATAAAAGGAACGATAACAGAATAAAACAGTGCTTCCTTGGACAAGACATTAGCCATCTTTGTATACAACAACATAAACCCAACAGCCATAGGCAAATTCACCCATGTTTTAAGAAAAGGTATGATTTCAGCACTACTTCCTTTGGCTGTCACTACTAGAACATCCTTTGTATCTCTAAGGATTGTGTAGTTGAAAAGAATACAAAAGAACATCAATCCTAAAGGGATGATCTTTTTCAGCGTAACAGTCTCGATTCCTAGGAATTTGGGTGTTTCTGGCTCATAAGCTGCTGTTGCTTCTGCTTTGACAATGTGTAAAGTTCTGTTCTTTTTGAAAACCTGGGATGGGTTTGTCAGAAAGGGGTTGAATTTGTGTGTGTTTTGGGGAAAGGAAGGAAACCCAGAAAGGGGGTTGGGTTTTAAGGAGAAAGTCCTGTGCTTCAAGGTATGTGGTGGGTTTAGGAACCTAGTTGAAGCTGTTGGTGATGTTGTTGTGGTTCCGGGGTTTAAGGGAAGAGAGAGAAGGTGTCTGGTCTGAAGAACTGCCTCCATGTATGCACTCTCTTCTCTCTCTTTCCTGGGTTCAGTTGAGTTGCTTCGAGAAAGATATCAGAGGTTGGGCTTTTGCTTTTAGGACATAAAGAGAGAGAGAGAGAGAGAGAGAGAGAGAGAGAGAGAGAGAATGGGTTTGGAGAATAATCTCAAGAAGATTGTTTTCTCAGACAGGAGTGGATGCTTATGAGGGAAATAAAGTCAATAAATAACTAAGGAAAGCTTTTTTAGTATCTGAGTATATGACATAGGTTAGATACCAAACCCTCGAAGGTTCAAAACAACCCAAAGTATATTTTGGGATACTCGTTTAATTCTTGATTGATGATTTAGTCGGCTGGCCCAAAGAGACGATGATTGATAATAGACAACCGATTATACTTTTTTTTTTTTCTTTTTCCCAACTGTTTTCTCATGTCACTCTAAAATTGTATTTTATCTAGATTTACATTATTTTTTCTGCTTTGTATAGTATATTTCGTTGATTTTGTAAAAATAGAATAATATTATTATTCATAACCACTGGACTTATTTGTAAATTTAGTTAATAAAATGGTTATTCTACAAAATTATTATTGTTACTAAAAAATAAGGAATTTTGATTTCTTTATACAATGGAGTGAATAGCTACTTTATAGTTGAAGTAATTATATATAAATCTCTATTTCATTCTTGAAAAATTACAATTTCATTTCTATTTAATTTCATCCCTATTTAATTCCATTCCATAAACCAAACATATTGACTATAAAAATTATATGAATACCTACAAATTATTACTAAAAGAAATCTTAAAACCGTAAACAAAATTGCCATAATAATGATTTTAAGGTTTAGTAACATCTATGATAAATATCTAATTTTTAAAAGAATTAGAAGGTAAAATCACAATATATAATTAAATATTTAAGCATGTATTCATAGTTTATTCTAATTTTTTTCTTTTATTATATTCATCATCACTAATGCAATATAAAAAACGGATTACTATCACCGATTGTCAAGATAGTTTATACTTGGGGATGATTCCTTTACTTATTAAATACACCATGTTATACTAATGAAGTACTATTAGAGTTATAAATGAATCGAGTTGCTATCAATCTACTTAAGTTCGACTCACTTTAGGTTTAGCTCAAGCAATAAATAAACTAGCTAAACTTAAGCTAAAAATAAAGTCAATTTAACAAAACAAGCAAAACTCTAACTCTAACTTAAGCTTATAAGTTAGCTCAATGTTAACAAGCTAACTAGTAAGTAAGCTTATAAGTAAGCTTGCCAATAAGTTTGTTACTAGGCTCGTAAGCCTACATTATATTAATGTACTGTTTTTTTTTTTATTTTTAGTTGTATTAATTATAATCTAACGGTTTTTATTTCATCCAATAGTGTATGTTTCCCCAATTCATAAATTTTTAATCTCATACATTTTAATAATCTTTTAATTATACTAATTTATACTTATATATCATCATGTAATAGTCTTATACTTTATAATTCATGTTTATAATTTGTTTGATAAAACTTATACTAGTACAATTAAATTCAGTAACCAATTTAGAGCATTCAAGAAGATAACCCGATTAGATTAGAAACTTACGAGAGATTTCGTGATATTAGTCAAAAAAATTTCATAAGCTTAGAATTTAAAAATATAATAAAATATTAAAAATATAGCTAAAATTATAATAAATTACTATATTATTATATTAATGATAACACATAAACTTGGTCTTGAAAATTAACTAACACTTAAAGATAAATTATAGAAATTATACCTAAAAACGTGTAAATATTACCAAATAAATAAATATATATATAAAAAAATTCTCAAGATAGCTGGTTGACATGAGGAAACAAGGAAAGGGGCATGACAAATTGTTGCAGTAGTCTAAGGATACTTTACCCTAGGATTTAACAAAGATAATGTAAAGAAAATATAAAAAACAAGGACAAATGGCACATAAAAAAGCCTTCACAACAAAATGACTCCTATAAAACCAAAAGCTCTATTTTAAAATTTAGTTTAAACATTTTAGGGGTTGGAAAACATATTGGGAACATTTGAAAGTATCAATAAGTGTTTTTGCAAAATTAAGAAGAACTAAGGCAATTTAGGGTGAAATCCGAGTTCCCAATGTTAGCCATCACCTAGAAGTGAACCTAACCAACTAGAGATAGAGAAGGTGATACCAACTAAGGAAGACAAACCTTCACCCTTAGATGATGGTCGAAGTTATAAGTAACAGTGAGTTTCAATTTTGGCTATTTTATATTTCAATTTTCTAAAAATAGTAAAGAGCTCTAAAAATTATGATTTTTTATTTTCTTAGATAATTTTTCGTGTAGAATCAAAAAATACAACCAGATTCTTCAAATTCCAAGTAAAAATATGTGTTCTTTAGAAACTTAACCAAAAACCAACCTTGATTCTAATTTTTTATAGCTTAAATGATGTTGTTTTGATTCCAAATTTATGTATAAATATTTCAACATATTTATTTTGATTCCATAAAAAGAGTTTTCAAAAATTCAAAAGTAGAATTTCTAAGTTTTCTCTAACTAACACACATGCGATTGAAATTACATAAAATGAGCATTTAGTAAAGTAATTAAGTCTTCAAGTGTTAGTTTATTGTTGTATTTGAGATTTAAAGTATTGGGTCAAAGTGTTGGAGTGAGAAAGCAGGAGGTATGGATGCTAGAGTTGTGTGATTTTAGAATTCAAAGTATGTTTGGTGTAGATCAGAAAGTAAGTTAGAAATTGAATCAAAATATAAAATGGTAAGAATATGGTAAATACACTAGAAATTTGATCTAGATCAGTAAGTGGCTATCTTTGGACTCAACACTATTTCTAAAGAATAGAATGTAAGTTGGAAACTTCCTAAATAAGAATTTAATTTAGGACAACAGGTCAGAAACCTCGTCAGATTAAATTCTTATTTAATATCCTTGACTACTTCAAGAGTTTGACAGTAGATCAACTAGTGATTTCTATATGAATTCTATACATTTATCTAAGTCAGAAGCCATATAAAAAATAGTCACACCACAAGGTTAGGTCAGAATTTAAGTTAGAAACTCAATCAGAAAGTAGCTTGATGAAAGATGCAAAATGTAGAAGCAACTAAAGATAGTTATTACTGAATATTCAATCATTAGGAGTCGAAGAGTAGATTAGAAAGTTGCTTGATTATGTCTTTAAAAATTTGTTGAAGTTAGAACTTTGGTTAAAAACTACTAAGTGGCAACTTGTATCTGGTAGGAATCTTAGTCAAAATGTACCCTATTTAATTAATATCTAATAAATATCTTAGAAAACTCATCTAATACAATTGAAAACAAACTTAAATGTTCACGATGAATACGTATTTATATATTAGATGGAAACTAAATATGTCATATTAAATTTAGGAATAATAAAAGAAGATAAGAGCGACATACGAGGAAAATGAGCATTAGTATCCAAGTAAGTAGGATTGATATTTTACCGCACTTTGAAGTACTATTTAAAAATTCTTGGAGACCTTAATATATATCTTATTTATGACTGTAAGTTAGTTCCTATGCGCATGCAACGTATGTGCTTAAATATTGTTATGCTATTTTGAGTGTTGGATTTATATATTGATTACTTAATGATATTACATACTTTAGATTATTTGAAATTGATTAATCAACCCAAAAGCAATCTAACACAAACTCGACTTAATTACTAACCAGACCTATATCGTAACTCACTAAGGGAAAACGACTAAGAGTCTTAGGCCAAATTAGAATCCTTCATTGAGGATAGTATAAATGGTCCTCTCCCTACCTTGAGTTGAACTAATTGATAGAAAAGGAGGTAACGATTAGGCTAAGGCCATGGTTCAAAGATAGTCTCAAGTGAATAATGTTCTTCATTACACAAGCCCGAATTTTGTGCCAATTTACAAATGCACAACATTAAACTCCTTAAAATTTGGATTAAAGTAGGCACAATTTCTCTGATATCACTATAACCTATTATCATCGTGCGGTAGTATTTGCTTAATCATACATTGCATCTAACTAAATTTACTTGATAACCTTAGTTGCTTTGTGTCAGATATGTATTATTGTCTCCGTCTCATTGACTGAGCAAATCATCGCCCATTCCCTTATAACTTTTTTGTAGGTTTCTCGATAGATTTACTAATACAACTTCAAGTTCCAAAAGATTAGAAAACGAAGTCGAAGAGTAAGATTCAAGACTACCTTATTGGATTTCTATTTTGTTTGTCGACTGTATTAACTTATTGGAAAACTCATAGAGTCTTCTCAAGTGATTCTTAGTTTTTAACTAATTAGATTTATTCCATGCTCTGCAGGCTCATAGTTTTTAGCAAAATTTTTGTAGATATTATATCTTTTAGTAACAATGTAACTCTTGAAATTTTTAGTAAATTTAAAGTTTTAGTCTTCATACAATTTGTAAAACTTGATTTTTTCCTAAATATTTAAGTTATAAAACTATTTTCAGTAGCTATTTGGAAGATTTATACCACAAGGTAATTCTTACTAAGTATTGAATGAGATGCTTCCTAAGTAGAGAAGTGGTGAACGTTTTATATAGGTTATACCTACGTTAGCAGCTAAGGAAACTAGTTTTTAGCGTACAACAGCTAAGGCAACTAGTTTCTAACGTAGATTGTTTATATGGTGAGGCTATTACGATTTTCTAATTTGGGTCAAGCATAAGGTATCACAATTTTTCCCTCTAAACATGCAAAGTACACATCGCAAAAACTTATAATTATGCCTAATCATTCCCTCTTTTTAGTGTACGATTTGAGGTACCTTTTATTTATTAGTCATCTGGAAGCATGGTAGGAGTTATCATTCTAATGAAACTTTCCATCTTCCTCGAACCTTTTCTCTAAGCGAAGCTAAACCTGAATTGTCTACTTACTGATAAGGAGGTCGACTCCGATAACATTTGCAATGTGTTAAGCTAAAAGTAGTGAATAATCAAGTTAACAAATATAAATAAGCTTTTTCAACCACTTAACTCAAAAGTTTAGAGTCACCTTAATAAAACCCCCCATCCTTCTTAGGCTTCTTCTCTAATCGAAGTCAAACCCTGAATCATCTACCTACTGGTAAGGAAGTCAACTCCAACATACAATGAATTGAGCCAAAAATAGCAAATAACTAAGTCAACAAATACTAATGAGTTTTTTCAACTATTTAGCCCAAAAGTTTAGAGTTTGTGTTAATAAGGTATTTACTATTATAGCCTTATAAGCTAATATCGAATCTATCTCACAATTGTTCTTAATCATTAGATATTATATATATATATATATATATATCAGTATATCTATATTATTATCTATATTGTGACTTCCGTAATTTCACTTAATCTTTCCGAGTAAGTAATTTAAGGAGTAAACAAAAATAGGCCAATTAAGAGGATATTTCACGAATAAGTCTTAATAGTTAATCAAGGATACCTCATAAGTCTAGATTATATAAGTATAATAAAATGATAATATTATAATTAGAGATAGTTAATTTCATTAAATTATATTACATTATATTTTGTCTATTGTAAACACGTGATATAGGTGACAAAAATTTACTAAACCTTAGAGATAAAATATTTAAACAATAAAATTATGAAATGACATCAAATAATATATATAATTAATTTATACATTTAAGGTATAATTATTACATATAAATATACACCCAAAATTAACTTAAATTACTTGAAAAAGTGCAAAATTAACTAAAAATTATCAAGGAAATTAATAAACAATCACTAAACAACCAGAATTAGTGGGAAACAAATGGACTAGGCATTACAAACATGCTAGATAGCTGTTAAAGGAATAAAATAAGAAGAGTACATTTAGAATTTTTTTTTTTCTAAAGGGTGAAAGGGTTATTGGAAGTGCTTTAAGAAAGAGAAAAGTTACCCATTTGCAATCTTGCAACTTTAGGGAAATTCATCAAAACTCTCTATGAGCTTCTTAGATAAGTGAGGAAGCTAGGAAAAATATAAGAAGGGAAAGATTGGTGAAGAAAAAAATTCAAGGAAAAATAAGAACTAAAGTTGTGCAAATCAAGTAGGAGAGCATAGGTATAGAGGTGTTCTAGAAGCAAACCACCACCGTTACTCAATTGTAGTGGTAGCAGCTAGCTTGGCCAACAAAGGGGTGGCTAGATTGTTAGATTCTACTGAGTCAAAAAATTATGCCAAATTTTCTCCTATTTTCTAAAAATAACAAATGAACCTAAAAAATTATGAAAAAATTTATTTTTAGAATACTTTTACATGTGCTTTTCAAGAAAAATGTCAAGTTGTAAAATTTTCATGTGAATATATGATCTCCTTAATAAATTGCTCCAAATTGAACAATTTTATAACTTTTTAAAATAACCCTATTGTTGTTGTTTTAGAGCCAAACTTTTTTCTAAAACATCCTTATATTACGCCTATGAATCCTATGAAAATTTTTTATCCAAAAATAAATTATATGATTTTTAAGGAATTTTTTGCCTCAAATTTGAAGAAAAATACCATTTCTTTAAAATTTTGTGCAATTACCTTTATGAAAAACAACATGCAACAATTTTGGAGTTAGATTGTATTTTATGTCACTATAGAGAATGATCTGAAGTTAGATAAATTGAATTGGATTTAAGATATGGACAAATCACTAGATATAGTATACGTGCATTAAGGTGAAGATATAAGGACTTGGAAGTTTGGATGATATGGTGATCTTTATTGTAATGAGCATGCTATATGATCATGATTTACCATGCTTGTAAATTGTAATAAAATATTGGAGCAAGTTGCTTAGTGCAAATATGTAAATTGATTTTGCTTGAAGTGTTTTTTAGATAGTTGATTTGGTAAAAGAATGACTTCAAATTCTTAGGTTAGATACTAGATCAAAAGGTTAGCTTGTACAAAGATCTTGATTGTAACAATGTTAGAGTCTTGGTAAGGACATTAGTTAGTCAATGAGGCGTAGTTATAATAACTTTAGAGACATGTTTAGAAGGTTGGTGAATGAAAGAATTTAATTCTAAATACACTGGAGCCTCATTCAAAAAGTTATCTAATCAAATAAGTGTAGTTGAAATGATTTCAAAGATATACTCAGGGGGTTGGGTTTTAGATAAAATCACTTTAGAGATATCTTTAGAGGGTTGGTCTGTAAACTGGGGACTTAATCTCTAATTTAGAGGCTTAAACAAAAGGTTCGAGAGTAAAAAGGACTTAATTATGCTCCTATCAAAGACTTGTTTAGGAAGTATATGGTAAAGAAAACGTAATTGAAATAGCTTTAGGGACTTGATCTGAGGATTGAATAGTGTGGAATGTTTCGAGGAAATGACTTAAGAGGCTTATTCAAAGAGTTGATTAGAGTAAAGAGTATAATTGAGATAATTTCAAAGACTTGATTAGAAGGCTATAAGTTTAAGGATACTTGTTCAAAGACTTTATTAGAAGGTTCTGATACCAAAACTTGATATTAGGCGAGCTTTCAAAACCTTATTCAGATACTTCAACATTAAGCTAAAACTCAATATAAGGGTTATATAACTTTCTTAAGATAAGTCACAACTACATTTAAATTATTAAAATGAACTCATTTACTTTATATTTAGTAAAACTAAAGTGATTATACTGAATATTTAGGGGTAAATTAAAGCAGGTGAAACTAACCATCAGGATTGCCGAGTGTCAGATGAAACTAACCTTCATTATAAATATTAAAATGAACTCATTTACTTTATATTTAGTAAAACTCAACTGATTATATTGAATATTTAGGGGTAAATTAAAGTAGATAAAACCAACCATCAAGATCACCGAATGTCACATGTCCAAGTAAGTAAGATCAGTACTTCACCTCACTTTGAAGAATTATTTAAGAATACTTAGAGACTTTAATATGTGTTTTACTTATGATTATAAGCTAATAACCTCTGTGTGTGTGTGGTGTATATGTTTGAACACTGTATTGCCGTTATAGAGTGTTGGACTATATCTATTGGTTGCTTTATGATGTGCTTACTTTGAACTATCTAAAATTATTTGATCACCTTGAAAGTAATCTAACTCAAACTCGACCTAACTTCTAACCAGATATGCATCGTAATCCACTAAGAGAATTATTAGGATTTTCAAGCCAAACACAAATTATTTGATAAGAATAGTTGAAATGGTCATCTCCCCACCTTGAGTCGACCTAAGTAACAAGAAAAGAGGTTACAGCAAGATTAGGGATCGTAGTTTGAAGTGAAATCTCGAGTAGAGTGTATTTCTCCATTGCACAAGCCTCGGTTTAGTTTTGATACATGAAGTGCATAGCATCATACTCTTCAATTCAAATTAGAGCGAACGCAATTTCTTTAATTTCACGACCAACCAGTAAATATTGTGCGATGGTATATGCTTGAGCACGCATTGCATTTAACTAACCTTATTTGAAAACCTTGGTTACTTGGTATCAAATATGTATTATTGTCTTCGTCCTACTTGTTAAGCAAATTGTCACTCATTCCCCTATAACTATTTTGTTGGTTTCCTAGTAGATACACCAGTACTACTTCAAGTTCTAAAAGTGTAGAAAATGAAGTTAGAGAGTGAGATTCAAGACTAATTGGCTGGATTTTTATTTTGTTTATTGACTTTACTAACTTTTAGGAAAACTAATAGGATCTCTTCAAGGGACCCTCTAGTTTTAACTACTGTGACTTATATTATATTCTATAAACCTGTAGATTTTTATAAATCCTTATCATGTGGTTTTTTTGAAGTAATTTATAAAACTCTATTTCTTCTCAAGCTTTTATACCACAACATCTTTTTCAAAAGCTATATTAGAAAATTATACTATAGGTTGATACCAAATAGGTATTAAACTGGATAACTTAAAGCTATAGAGTAGTAATTGTTTGGTGTAAGCCATATCTACATTAATGGCTAAAATGACTAACTTCTAATTTAAGTTGGTTTATAAAGCGAAGCTATTACAATTCTTTAGTTTAGGTGTGACATATATTTCTATCATTAAACCACTAAACAAAATAGTACTGCATTGCATGTATAGTAATTAAAAAAAAGAAAAGTAGAAACAAACGTGATCAAAAGAAAGGAAAAAAGAAACTATTTTATATACTATAACTTATTCATTTAGAAATTCAATATTCTTAGAAATTTTACTCTTGTTGGGAAGTTTAAGAACCATTTGAAACCTATGATATTGAATTGGTAAATAATGAAACTTACTTCGTTTATCAAATGAGGAGAAACCCTTTGTTAGCTTGTCAATATAAATATGTATAAACAACCATCTTTCTTATGAATATCTAAAGATTGGTTTTTCAAAACGTTATAATGGCAAGATCGAACAAAAGGCCAAGTATTCTCATGATCCTTTTGTTTGTAGTGAATATAATTAATGCGGTTTCTTGTACCCCATATATCCTTAAAAAATCTAGCAATTATGCTTCTGAGTCAATTGAACTAACTTTTTTAATGCAACTTACACCTTTGCCTTATGTTCCAAAATGTGCAAAACATATGTTTGTCGATTGTAAATTGGAATCCTTAAAACCATTGTTTGGGCAAATTTTACAGAGCCTACCTTTATTTATTCCCGTGAATTGTTACATATAAGGACAACATGTAATAATATGTTCGTTGATAGAGTTGCTTTAAAGTTTAATAATGCAACCCTATCGGTCTTGAGAAAAGATTTAATGAGTATTACACGTTACATATAATATACATATAGTATATAAATACCGATAAAATATTATCACATTGATAGGTGCAAATCACGAGTAATAATTGATTTTTTGGAAATACTTATATAATTATTATATGTGTTAACATCTTATTAGTATTTACACATCACGTATTAATAATATATAATGTGTAATACCCAATGACTCTTTTTTCCATGGGTCCTACGAAAGATGAGGTGAGGCAAATCTATCTTGAGATATTTATTGAAAACAATTCAACATGATGTATCTAAGTATATAACCATAATGAATGTGTGGAGGCTTATTAAAATTTGTTTCATAAACATTCAGTGAAACCTTGATTATTAGTGTTTTTCTTTTCATTACTATTAAATATGACAGTATTTTTATCTAAATGAATATATATTCATTTATGTGTGTATATATATACATATATATAAGTGTACATATACATAATTTCTTCTCATATACGTAATTAGATCCATGCAAAGGTTGATTTTAAACTGTGAATTGACTCAACTCATGGGAGGCTGGGTTGAACCGTCTACCGAACTCTAAGAGCCTAGGTGATTCAGAAGAGTAGAATCGCTTAAATCAGCGGTTCGTGAACCCTTGAGCCAACCTGCTAGGTTTACCCCCTAAAAGAGAGAAAGAGAGAGAGAGAGAGAGGGAAGATCATTAAGTTAAAATAAATAATTACATAATATCAATTAGGTCATGATATGTCAAAACTAGTTTTTTGCAATGGTAAAAGATAATTTTTTAAAAATAATGTCGTTAAACTAATGATAGATGATTAATCATAAATTAATTATGTGTTAATTATAGATCGAAAATTCAATTTAAGTTAATGTGAGTTCTTTTTATGAAACTTATCAAATGTTAGGTACTTGAATATGAGGAAAAGATAAAATTTAAGGGAAAAAAAATAAAAAAGTCAACATCACATTAAATCAGAAATTAATAAAAAAATTAGAAAATATTAATGAATTAGTGCATTTAAAAAAGAGAGAGAGAAAGAAAGTCATGTTATTAGATTTATTAACATATTTTAAAAATAAAAAAGAAATTAAAAATTTTAAATATTAAAAAAAAAAAAAAACATATTCAAGGGCCAAATTGACCCCCTCCTTCTCCTCTCTCATAGCTTAATCCTAGCTAAGCCTATGAATGATGGTTGCAATGAAACTCTATATGTGATACATCAAGCTTCCAAGCTATTAATTTAGGGCTCATGTTGACATCCTTTGAATTAGGCCAAACTTTAGGAGATGGTCATAAAAGTTAGTTAAAGTGATCTCTTAAGTTCATTTCAACATATATAGACCATAAACAAATCATTTTTTTTTTTAATGGAATAACAGTTCAAGTCTTTATTTATTGGAAATTTGAATATGCAGCTCCAATACATAACAAAATATCAGTCATAGCTTAACCCATCAATATAATCAATACTAATTAAGAAAATAGTTTATTTAAGTATTATGCTGGGTTGAGTATATAGCATAAGTAATATAATTCTAAACACATATTACATAATTCAACTAAAATAGGAAAAATGTTAACTCATAATCAATTAATTAAGTAAATAAATGGATTCAAAGTAAAAGAAAAAATCGTAGGTTGTACCTCCTTTTTACTTTAGAAATAGATCAGCCTAGTTGAACACGTTTTTAAACGTTAAGAAAGGGAAAGGAAAAAAGCAAGTAGGATCTTGCAAAAAGGGCACCAACATGTGAATAGTGTCCAATTTCACATGATTGCTTTTGGCCCCCTTGAGGGTAGATATTTTTCACTCACCTGTCAAGGCTTGTGGTATGGCTGTTTGTGAAAAATACAAGAAGGTGTGACATTCGTTGATTTGTTGTACGTAGTTGTTGCCGTGAATCCATTGATTGCGTTTTTAGTATCTGTCTTTTTAAATTGTAGTCCAGTTGTAGTATGTGGGGCAGAGGTGGGTTGGGTTGAGTTGGGTCGTGTCCATTGTAATGGACGGCCGAAAGCAAAATGGGAATTGCTTTCTTGCTGGTTATTTCAAGGATACCGAACCTGGACCGTCGACATGAATCAATAAAATATTTCCAAAAGGAGAAATTGTATTTTGGTTGCAATTCTGTGGTTTTGTTTGAAACTATGAAGAGAATTTTTCTGGTTATTTTATTAGGATGGCATCTATGAGTTCATATATTTTCTTATATTTATAACAAATTCTTGTTCCTCCAACGGAGGTATTTTACCCTTGATTGGAGTTTTTCTTGTAAAATCGCCATGTTCATTTCATTCTTATCTCTTCATTTGTTTCTTGATTTGATATCAATAACCGCCGATATGTATCTGAATAAATTGGTACCTGAGTTTGGTTTCTGTTCTTTAGATCTTTTTTTATTATAACAATTATAACAATCTCAATATGTTACAAATACTAGTAGCTTTCGTTGTTAAATGGTGATAGGAGGCAACATTTCAACTAGTTTTCGATACCTGTGGTTAATGGACCACAGAAGATATTAATAAAAATATATAAATTGTTTCTTCATGAAAAGGGAGATAACTTTTCTATTAATTAAAATTGTATCATGATGGTTAATCGTTAACCATAACCATAACCAATGACGACCAGCTACTACTTTGATCTTCCATAATCCTTTTAAAAATAAAAAATGAAAAAGTTAGGAGGAATGCAACTTTATAAAATTATTATAATCATAATTGAAAACTTCAACGATTTAGTGGCAACTAGTATTTTTTTTTTTTTTTTGGTTTTTCCAAACCTCAGAAAACAAACACAAATTGGATATTACATTGATTATTTCCATTGCGTGCCTTGTTATAATCGCAAGGTAATTGGAGACCATGAAGATCTGTTTTGATTATTAATGGATAAAAGACCTTATTTCCTTTTGTAAAAGAAAATCAAAATGTTTTCTATTATTTTTTATACTTCCGAAAAGGACATTACCTTCTATTGTTGCAAATGAGGATGCCTCGATGAATGAGGTTTTTCCAACTGCTTATTAAACTGGATCCAATTATTGGATTTGGATCATTTCAAGTTTTTTTTTTTTTTTAAATTCCTAAAGTTACAAATAAATGATAATAACTATCTAGATTTTTCAAAAAAGATGACATCACAAAATGATGTTACATAGCGTTATAGACATTTAGATAATAATAACCATCAATTAGTAACTTTAGGAAAAAAGAAATTTTAGAAGATCCATTTCTGCAATCCCATGGATAGGGAACAAAGTAAATTTAGAATATTGCTATTTGTAAAAAAAAAAAAAAAAAAGAAAAGAAATAGCCCAAATTAATCAAACCAATAAACTTTCTCGGAAAGTATCAAAATGATCGAAGAAACGAACGTAAGCGGACCACATAGAGTTTGCTTTGTCTTTGCAATGGATGGTCTCAGCTCAGCCACATAGGAGAGAACTAGGAAATGAAGGCACAATTATGACTTTTTGATTGAATTTGAGGTTGCGAAATTTCTAATGAATCTGAATTCTTTCGGTTCAAGGTGGCGATTCCATGTACGATTGACCGGGCGCACATAGGGTTCACCACGTGAATAAGAATAATCACTAGAAGTTGGCTACGGTTGACGGTACGACCAATCAAACTGCTGGTAGACACAGGATTTAGCTTGAGGAAAGATGGATGATTGCACATATTTGGAGCAACTAAGGGATAATATTTTTTTTTTTTTTTAATTTCAACCTAATTGTAGTGCAAATTGAAATTGTTATCTTATTCAATTATTTATAGAGATTCAAGTCATTTTGATTTTTTTGTTCGATCGGTACCTAATCGAATTGAGCAACAACAATCTAACAAAAGTTATTAGTACAAATTATTTGGATAATTATGTTTTTCGTTATTGTTTTACACCAATTTCACTTAGAAAATTAATATTTCTCGTAAAGAAAAGAATTATCGAAGTTGATTGATAGAAATTCTGAAAAATCAAACGGCTTAGGCTTCTTGAATCAGCTTCAATTTCAAAAATAACCATTAATCGAATGGTGGGTTTTAGTTTTACCATAAGAAATTTCTTTATTCAGTATCAACAAAGAAGATAACGTGAGCATGTATAATAACGATTACGATCTTATTATAATTGACATTATAATAGAAAATATCATAAAACCATACAAGGCCTTTATACATGCAAATTCTATTAAGGTTTTTAGACAATCGTCTCTTCCTTCATCGTAAATAAGAAATTTCTTGATAATGTTTGTGCATGAAAAGCTGCAATAGAATAGCGAAGTACCCCCAAAATTAGAATGAAATAAAAATCATGAAATATCACCTAGGGCAATATGCTTATCACGATGGACATCATCCTCAGACATCTAATGAACATGGAGTGTATCACCTACTTTTAAAGTATATTTTATTAAAATAGTTACGCTCTCCACTTCTTCACACTTTGTAAATGATAATTTTTAATCCAATTTAATAAAGATTCCATAAGTCTTTATAGGTTTTGCGTATAAAAAGAACTTATAATGTCACGTAGAGATTATTTTCTTAATTTCACATAAATATGAAACTTATGAAAATATAGAAAAAATTTACAAATTTTATGAACTACAAGTTTTATAGTGTTATAAGGTAAGTTTCAATTTTAAAATTTAAAATCCATACTCTACAAGTTGAAGCATTAAATTGAAGCATGAGTAGAGTCTCCTATCTTAACTTTATAAACTTTGCTTGCCTGAAGTGAAAAATAAATTACTTATTGAAAAAGGAAAGAAATTTTTTTTAAAAAGTCAACTTGACCTCTAAAATGAAGATACGAAGAAATGAGAAACGAGGAATTTAAAGCAGATTTTATTTTCACTCTCTTTACATTAAGAATCCATATGTTGCCTATGAAGGGAAAACGCGACGTTCATTGACTTTTCCTCCGATAATCCTCCATCTTCAAGCGCCCTATGCTCAACAACTACAATTTTTTTCACTGAATCAAAGGAAAAAAAGCACCGAATTACCATCAATGAATAAGACAAAGATGCTCAAAATCACACACACACATATATATATAGAAATATAAAATATCAAAACATAAGAAACTTACTTTTGTCTTATACCTTTTAAAAATTATTTTTTTATCATATGTTCTTTCAATATGCTTTAAATTAAATATAAAACTATATCGATCGACATGATTGAATTTTTTTTTTCATTTCTTTCTAGATAATAACAATAGAAAAAGTTGATTCAAATTCGATTTATCTTATTAAAGGATCGATATCTAATTAAATTGACCATAAAGTTATAAAATTCACAATAATATATATATATATATATATATATACCACATAGCTCTTGCCTTATTATAATAATGCCACTTCAGTCGCCATTCATCACTAAACAACTACATGTGTGACGATGACTCGTGTAATAAGCTTTAGTAAGATGATACGCTTAAGTATTAACGCTTTCACAGTTAGAGTGTTCAAGTTCACATTTATTTCATGGGAGCATAAAAATTGGGGCATCATTCATTTTATAAAATTTCTAGATGAGTATAAACTCTTTCCCCTAGCCCGTTCTCGAAAAAAGATGAAGATTATTAAATCTTTTCTCTGTTTTATCTATAATATTAAAGTATTTAGAAGGGAGTTGGTTACATAAAATAAAAATTAAAAAAAAAAAAGAAGAAGGGTAAAGAGAAATTATTTAAATAGTAGTTATACAAATATGTATAAATTTTCTTCCTTAATTAAAAGAATTATGTTTTCTTAAAATGACTTTATATAGTTAAAGATTATTATAATCTAATATCATGAATATGAATTAAATTCGATTTCTTTCTCTTGTAATATGGTATGAGGAGGTAATTAGCTAAAATAAAACAATTATTTTTTAGCACCTGTCGGATGGGTACAAGTTTCCAGTGTGTTTTGAGAAAACAATTGTGCAGCCGAAACGAATCACGGAGGGCCATAAAAAGAGATGCAAGATGCATGTTGTTTGTCATGTTTCGCAGTTGCTTCAACTCCTACCCTTGTGTATTCCGACACGACACAGAGATAGGTAAGTTCATAAGATGGAATCCACCATGCATTAGAAGTCCTCATCAATGTCCGATTGCACACGGTCTCTCTCTATAGTATGTGCTAGCTTTCTCGTATGCTTCGTTGGTTACGTTCAAATATGAAGACTATGACTAATTTCTCAAGTCAAACCATGAGATGTCGTAAACTAGTTTCTCTTTGCCTTTTCTTTTTTTTTAAAAAAAAAATTTTAATTTATAGGAAATAACATAAATATTCATTCATTACAAAACTATAGTTAATTAACTAAATTCACTTTAGTTTCTATTCTTTCTTATACGTATAGGGTGTATATGAGTAACTTTAATACAAAACCTAAATATGATAAATACCCCCTCCCCTCAACCAAATAATAATAATAATAATAATAATAATAATAATAACAATAATAATAATAATATACTATATAAATCAATGAATAATATATAAGTATTAATAAAATTTTGATACATGTTAGTAAAAAAAAATATTCTTTCAAAAAGTACAAATTATAATTTTACATATTAAAATTTTATCAATATTTACATACTATTTATAAATTTATGTATTAAAGTCACATGATTCTATGTTCATCCTAGTGAATGTCTATCTAAACCTCATAAAAGTTTAGGTATAATTAAGTTGAGTTTAACCCCTTTCGATTAAATTTCTTGGCAGTGTTTAGTTATTCATGTCACATTTAATATCTAATAACTCAAAGTAATGCTTAAATAATAGGAATTAAAAGTTACATGCATCCATTTGTTATAGTAATTAATATCCTAATCCGGTAGTAGTATGGTAATTAAATGTACCGGTAATGCGACATAATGTTTGAGGAGGGAAAAAAGGACAACTTTTCTGCGGAATATAGTATACCTCTTTATTGAACAATGAGCTTGTGGATAATATTATACGTATTAATTAATTCCGTCATGCACTTGGCAGCTATACTTTTCTTTCTTTTCTTTTCTTTTTTTTTTTTTTTATAATTTCGTTTTATCAATGGAATGATACATGGGGGACATTATATAGGCATTCGGTATGATACACGAATCTTCTCGGTCCCTATGTTAGGCGCTGAGGTTCATGTACTCTAATACAACCAAAATCTATTTATTTTTCTTCAAGTCAAAGGAATTTGTAATTATTATATAGGAAGAAAGTCAATGTGGAATTATGCTAGTTTTATGACTCCACTATAGTTAGCTTTTGCATATATTAAGTGCTAAAGCGGATGAAGACATAATATGTAGTACATCAAAAACATCTAAGGAGTGATAACAACGATTTAACAATACCCTCAATTTATATCACTTGTAATAGCATCCATCAATAATCTATTAAACTCTATTCCAGCTTAAACTTAAGCATTCGTTATCAACATTTAACGTTTTATTTTTTCAATAGGAATATCAAACCTCTAAGATTATGATTTCAAGGCTCTTTATCAATCATAAAATGACTTCAGAAATTAATAGATAGATAAATTATTCGATTATTCTCGCGGATAAGATGAAATCTCCTTTAATTCACTTATAACTCCTCTTGGGCTTTTAATATAAATAAGTTCTTAATGGACTTAATATAGTCTAAATTCAAGTTTTTATAAATAAACCTTAAAATCTAATGATCTTGCAAATAAGAGATGAAAAGTCTTTTTTAAAGCATGTAAGCGAACCAAGAAGCTAAAAATAGTAAAACCAATCTCATAATTCTTGTCACGAACTTATTAAATCAAATCTTCTTCCATCATTTAAAAATAAATTGGTACTACTCCCTATAATGTGCTACTAACAATTTTTTCTTTTAGAAAAAAAAAAAACAGTGGATAACATTAAATTGGACCAAATCCAATTATAATAATAGTCCCCTTCCGTCATGAATCATGAGGATGCGCAGATACTATAGATTTTAACCTAGGTTTTATATATTAATTAATTCCGCTAAGCACATGTGTTTCATGTCAATAATTCTTTAATTGGAAATTGGTTTCTCGATGGCATGACATGGGGAATATTATATCGGAATTCGTATAATGCACGGGCCTTGTTGGTCCCATCTTTAGGCACTAAGGTCCATGTAATTTTTATACAAATAATTTTTTCTTTTAAGACAAGATCCAAGAAAAATAAGGTGGAGACTACAACGCACATTGAAAAATGGGACATGTAGAATTCCGAAAAGCCACCTAATTGGGGAATTTTAAGATATGTTAGAATGATTATTTTCTTTTTTAGTAAAAAAAATCATTTAATCCTTATTAATTGATTATTTTTTATTTGGATTTTCAACTTTGTTAATTTTTATTTCAGTCCTTGTTCATTTTCCCACTTTTATAAAATTAAGACTTCTATCAGTTGTGTCGAATTTATCTCAATTTCTAACACATGTCAATTAGTGATTGATTCACAATAATCAATCCATTAGAAATATATTTAAATATATGGTAAAATAAAAGTAAATAAAGAGAAAAAAAACTGCAAAAGTTATGCCAACATCAAACACCCTAGCTAGTCACCTCAAAGAGAGCATGACACGTTAAAGATTGAGGAAATTTTTAATGGAGTAAAAGAAGCCCTAGTTTTATAAAAATTGGAAAACATTAAAAGCTCAAAAAAGCAGAAAAAAAAATGAAAATCAACATTCAAATAAAAAATAATCACTAAGCATTTAGGTTTTTCTCTTTCCTTATATAGTCCTTTAAGATTTTTATAATCCCAAGACATACGTGCAATCCTATTAAGCATATTGGGCTGACCCAATTAATGGGCCCAATCCAACGTAAAACTTTGGCCCAAACTGTAATCCAATAACTTAAGAAGCGGGCAATTCAGAATGTGGTCCAACTAAGGAGACAAAATATGGACTACTACATGTGGATGATGAACTCAAATTTGGGACAAGGGGTAAAAAAGAAAAATCAAGAAGCTAAATATAGATATGAAAAAAAGCTAAAGATATAATTATTGGAAAAAAGTCAATGTCTTAAAAAACAACTAGAGTAGACATAAGTTTGCAAAAATTTAGAAAAATGACTAAAATCCGCTGGGATAATCCCTACCTAAGATCATTTTAATTAAGGTTGTAAATAAAATGAATGAAGACAAGAATTGAAATGGTACTTAGTATACTTGAATTCAACCTAAATTTAATAAATTCGAACTCAATTTAATTAAATTCAATTAATATTTGCACTCAACTCAAACTTGACTAGTTTTATATTCAATCAGAACTCAATTAAGCTCACAAGCTAGTCAAACAAAATATTATGAAAGTTAAACACTACTCAATTAACTTAAATCAAGCTCAATTATCCTTATATTATACTCGAGTAAATATCGACTTGAATTGGATCTAATTATTCTCACCCCTCACTAAGAGCACATCTATTAAAATCGCCATATAGCAAGCTAACTAAAGTAAACTACGTGTGAATTGGATCTAAAATCCAAATTAAACTGGACTCCACGGAACAAAAAGAGCCATAAAACCAGCCTAATGAACATTACATGCAAATTAGGAGCTCTAACTAAATGAACCCCAGAAATTATTAGATATCAAATAAAAGATTATACGACACCTCGGTCAATGAACCATAAGAAAATCTCACTGATCCATCTAGTTTAAAATTAGCATAACAAATATAATAACCCACTTTGAGAGTTCACTTTAATTTTGCAAGCGCACACACAATTATCATTAAACCCTAAAATTATATAGAAAATAACACAACTTTGAGAGTTCACTTTAATTTTGCAAGCGCACACACAATTATCATTAAACCCTAAAATTATATAGAAAATAACACAACTCCAATAGTTAACACACACCTGACGTGCCAATCAAGGCTAAGCTTGATCATGATTCAACGGTTAAATTAACAACACATTTCAATTAAACAATAATTACACGCCAAATTAATATTGAATATGAAGAGACACGTCCCATCTCTACATTGGCATATGAAACCCATAATTTATGGGATTATTAGCTCGACCCTCTCACCCCTAAATGCAAACATTACATGATAGTCAATATCTATTGAATCAAGATAACCGTACAGCAACATAACTATGAAAAACTACGAAAAATTTTGGGCACGATTCATTACGATTATCACTCATTTGTTTTTCAGCATATATGCTCCCATACCGTTGACCTGATCCAATAGATCCCATCAACCTGTGAATTTTCCCCACGGCCTCATACATCACTTTTTCCCATATCTCTCAACCCTCTCATCAATCCACTCCCTCATATCCTTCAAAACAATGTTAGCGCATTCATCAGGCTCTCCTTGTATCAAAGAATGATACATACCCTCATACAATTTTAGGGTTTTATCCTCACTAGAAGCCCTCTCATACAACAATTGGGATGAAGTAGGACATGTAACGCCGTCAGCAGTGCCATGACAAGTCAAAAAGGATATCTTAACCTTCGGAAAATTATCCTGAATATACTGACAAACCCTAAGAAGCTCTCTCATGGTACCAACCCTAGGCTTCCCTGTATACCTCTTAGGGTTTGATGCGATGATCTTCAGTTTCTCAGGATCTTTAATGGCTTTCCCCACCATTTTGTTGTCGGGCATACTCGCCCACGTGTCGGCAAAACCGAACAGGAGACCGTACATGAACAGGTGGAGTCTACTGGGTTTCATTGGCTCTGGCATGACAAAGAGGGGAGCTGAGAATATAAGGCCAGTCCACGTGTCGGGTTCCGATTGGAAGTACATCAGCATCGTGGATGCACCACCCATTGATTCGCCGAAAAGAAAGGCAGGCATGTCTTTGTAAGGCTCGCTTTTGCGGACGTGTGTGAAGAAGGATAACGACGCGGCAGCAATTTTCTCCATATCACCTATAAATAAAGAAAAGGACATTAAATAAATTGAATGGCTACAGGATTTAATGTAATAGAGATTTCAGCGGGATTATAATTGAACAATTTAATAATGGGATGAACCAATTGAATGCATAAATCGAAGGATATCCAGAACCTTAACCAAAATAAAACTTTTTTAATTATAGAACAACTATGAGGTCAGAGGAATCGACAAAGCAAAAAGTACCATACCGAAAAAGTACACGAAAATCACGGACAATTAAGCTCCTTTCAATTGAGGAAAATGTTAGAAGAACCGATCAATCGTTACCAACTAATACCCGGAATTCAAACTCCAATTTTTGGTGTACATATTGTCGTTTGGATGATTTTATGGGACACGTGGTTCGGCAGCGTTTTCTCCGCTTAGGTTATCCGCCTTAAGTATCACAGCTCTTTAATTTATTTATTATTTATCAATAAGGTTAATTAAAATCAATAAATTCTCTGACCAACTTTTTTCTTTTTTTCTCTCATGTGTCGATTCCTCATTCGCAATTAAGAATCAACGTGTGGAATGAAATGCTGCGAGGAACAGAGCAAGTACAAGTACCCATCTGTCCAAAATAATCGACATTCATCAAAAGACATCCCCTAATTATCTAGAACAAGAAAAGAAAGCCGATTTGATTGCTAATTAGTACTATTCAATGTTGTTAGACCTTGAATGCAAATTAAACCGGAAATGAAAAGGGAAAAAAATTGAGAGGGACAAATCGGATATAATTCTATTTTATTTATAAAATAATACATTTATCTAAATCTTAAAAAAAATAAATTGAAAGATTATTAGATTTTCCTTTCCTTGGATCTAGTTTTAATTTTTTAGTAAGTAAACTAGTGTGTGAATCAACTGAGTTTTCTTTATTTGTAGGTCAAAAGAATGATCCTGACAGACCTAATCAACCTAAATGTGCTGCTTATAATTACTATTGAAGCCCTGACAGTGACATCCTACTCCGGGCCATTAAAGAACAAACGGGAATTTTCTTGACAAGGCTTAGTGCATAGATAGTGCCATAACACCGGCCAGTTAAGGCATGACATAGACACGCACCACATAAAGGCAACTCTACTCTCTCGAGCTGGTCATGCCCTTCTCATCGTCTGGTCATTGTGTTTCTTTACCAACATCCCTTCATTGACTCCATCACAGTGTGCGTGTTGTGAGAGTTAGGTTTTTTTTTTTTTTTTTTTCCAACTGCTGTAGTTTGTATGAATATTTGTCAAACCAAAACACTAGATTTTTGTTCGCTAAGTAGAACTTAACATTTTCGAGGATGGTTCGTACAGTTTTCATTGTCCACAGTATCACCATTGTGATTTTAATCTACACTTTCGTCTTTCCCAAAACATTGAGCACTTCATTCTCAAAGTCTGTAAATGAATCTTTATTCTCAACTGCTACAAATAAATGAAATCTTCCTTACCCCACAAAAAAAAAAAAAAAAAAAAACAGAAAGAAAAAAGAAGAAAAGAAAGAAATCTGGCTTTTAAAAAATTAAAGAAAAAGAAACCATTTTAGGTGGGTTTCAAACTTAAAAGTTAACAAGCCTAGAACATAAAAATTTACAAAACATAGTTCTCAAAACCGAACAAAAATTCATAATACCCTAAAAAAAATAAAAATAAAAATAAAAAGGGTTGAATCGAATGCTGAAAAGTGAAAACAATCGTCGTGTTACACAGAACAGATCAACAAGTGATTCTGACATGACAATAATGGGACATTATCATAAGAGAAAAAGGGTTGACTTCCATGGAGAATTTTATTTATCGTACCTCATCACTAATCAACCCGAAATCGACACCCACTAACATAAGAAATCCCCATTTCCCAAATTTCATTAAATTCCTTCAAATTAAATAAAATTTCCATAACTATTTCCCAAAAAAAAAAAATCATATTTCAAGTCTACCAAGACAATGAGCAACAAAGAAATAACATTTAGAACTAAGAAAGTGGAAATAACAAATCGAAGGAACATAGTACCATACCCATGTAGCAACGTAGACCATCGGACCGACCATGTCCTAGGAGATCAGCAGCAAAGACTGCATAACCCCAGGTCGCATAATTGATACAAATCTTCTGAAAAAGCCACCCGGTGTCCGATCCATACCCATGGGTCATATACACCGACCCTTTGACCTCTTGATCCAATGGCAAGAAGCTCTGTGTAAAGAGTTTCCCATTAGGTGTCTCAAAGTATGACTTGGAATTCTTCACTCCTTGGGAAGTGTAGTATTCTTCTTCTGGCATGTCACCCCAGAAGTTAGGGGGAACTTTGCTGTCTTCCTCACCTGCCATATCCTTAGAGAGAGAGAGAGGGAGAGGGAGAGAGAGCTTCCAAGGTGTCTTTTGATGGTGTTTCTATGGGACTGGGGAGTTGGTGAGATTAGGGCATAGTGGAGGATGGTGGGGATATGGAGATTATTTAGTGGTTGGGGGTAGGTAGGGTTCAGACTTTTGGTGAGTATTCAACTACGGTTGGGTGGGTTGGGTTATTCTGGAATCACCCGGTGGTTGGTGATAAGGTGAATCTGGAATTAAAATAATGTGAAGTTTGGAGTATGTTTCTGGACTATATATTATATGTTTGTATATAAGGGGTTTTCGTCAATTATATAATCTTTACATGTTTCCAATTTCTTTGTCATGGTTCATGCTTGCGTTTGTATAAAGATTAACCGTCGGTATAATCATGTTGCGTGTGTAATTTTTTTTTCTTGCATCTAATATAGTAAAAACATATATTTATTTTAAATTTATAATAAAATATTTTATATTTACCATTATAATTTTTATTTCTAATATATTTATTTAATTTATAATGACTTTCTTTAAAAAATCACAAAAATAAAAGAAATTATGGAAATTGTAAAAAAAAAAAAGGGGTTTTATTGAAAATTGTAAAAGAAAAGACATAAGAAAGTGGGAGAGAGAAGAAAGGAGAAAAGAAAAAAATAGAGTACGCTTTAGAAAATGAAGAAAAAAAATTAGATATGGGTATTATAATGAAAAATAGTTTTATTTATGATATAAGTTATATATAATTTCATAATATTATTTTAATATTGATTTTTCTATTGAATAATATTTAATATTAATCTAAATAGAAATTTTAATTATATTGGTTACTTAAACCTCTAAAGGTTTTAATAATATAGATATCTAATTCTTGTCTTATTTTGTGCATTTCCTTACATGGGTTGTGTAGCATACACTTCATTAAATGTATTATTAAAATGTATATAAGAAATTTTTGTTAAAAGGCTCTTAAAAATTTTTGACATCATATTGTTACCTATAATTTTAATTTTACGTAGATTTATGCAAAATGAATTCAATAGGTTATTCCAACGATTACGATCCCTATTGATTTCCTTACTGATAGTTAATTAAGGTCCATATATACTAGGTCTACAAATTAATGCACAGTAAGGAAATGCTGACAAGTTATCAGACGTGATCACTTCGATACTTAAGTTAACAATGTGTTTTGGATGGAGTAAAATACGTGATACATAAGTTTAGAATGCAAAGTTTGTAAAGAGAGTTACCATTAGACAGTAGCCTAGTATTTTATAGTGAAGTAGAGCTAACAGTTGAAAATTAGTTAAGGCGAGAGATCTTATCTTGAAAATGTAAGAGAGTGAAGATATTATATCCGACGTATTCCTAATATTCAGGACGTGATTGTTTTATTCTTATCTAGTAAATTATACTTATCACAGTGCTTCATAGGTATAAGCCTAAATTGAGGCCTATGAAGGTGAACTTAAGGCGATGAGGCCTAACAGATCTAATCGGGCTTAAGGGATCTATACTCAAACTACTGTGTCAATAGAATGTATTATTAGAATGTATATAAGAAACTTTTGTTAAAAGGATCTTAAAAATTTTCAATATCATATCAATACTTATAATTTTAATTTTATGTAGATTTGTGCAAAATGAATTAAATGGGTTATTCCAACAGTTATGATACGTATTAGACTAAGAACAAAGGGGTCGATCTTCTTTAACCTATTCAATAACCTAATTTAAAATTCTTCAATCCAAACTACCTCATTTTAAGTTTAGTATATTATACCGGGCAACCTATTGATAAGGTAAAAAACTAATATATATATATATTATTTTCAATTGATCTAAAATAATTTGCAATCTAATGTTATTTATTCGAGAATAATCAATTAAGAAGCTATTTTTCTATAAATTTTTGAAAGATTTGAAGAAATACTAAGTAAATTAAAATTTTAATGGGTTACATGTATTGATCTACACACTAACCACTCTAACCTAGTAGTTAAGTTAATTAATCCAATGGATAGCCACTCTAATTCAATGAAAAATAAAAATCATTTTATTATGTGAGTTACCCAATTCAAAATAAGCTAGCTTACTCTAAACCATGGTTTAAATAAACCAAGCTATAAACCTCATTATTTAAGTAAGTTGAGAAAAAATCTATTTAACCTACTTCTTTTTTTTTTTTTGAAACGAATCTACTCATTGAGCCTAATCCATTTACTATAATTAAAAAGCTTCAAAACCATTAAACCCTCTCTTGAAATGCCCTTTTGAAAGTTGAAAATTTCAATAAAAATGGGTCAAATGCAAATAGGATACGAGTACTTAAATCATAAAGTATGTGATCATCATGGAGTTAGATTCCATTAATTCTATCTATTCCAATTTGTACATGAATTGCAAAATAGAGTCTTGACATTTTAAAAATAAATCACAATAAAGAGAATACATATAAATAAGGATATCATATTCACACAACACAAATGATTTTTACATACCATATGCAATTGTTCTTTCTTTCCATGAATGAGGATGTAAATATTTTTATTTAATGTGTAAATATTATTTCCTTATGGATAAAATAAGATAAAACTAAGTGGTCCTAAACCATAGGAAAACGATGTGCCAAATACTCCAGCAATGGATTATATAAAGTGTTCCTTAAGTTGTCAAGCATATTCTTAAAGCAAAATGTATTTCGATGTTCAGATTTTTCCTTTAAAAAAAAATAGATAAGACAAGATATAAATAAAAATTAAAATTGTTCTCAAGCATTTTTTTCTTTAAACAAAAAAAAAAAGTAAATAAATAAAAAATGCCATGCATAAAAATTGCATGCACGTTGTATATAAGGTCATTGTTGATTATAGGGTCATTGTTGATGGTCGATCATATTCAATATATAAAGATCAATCTTAAAGATTACTTGATCTGATGGTACGTTTATGAATATCATAGAGAAATATATGAGAAGAGGAATAGGTGAATGTGAGCAATCATGTGTGTATGTACAATAGAAGATTGAATTCCACATTCTTAGATGTTCTTGATATGTTCTTTACTAAGTAGTTGATTTGATCATGTGTCGAGGCATTTCGATAAAGCTTTCCCATCATTTGTAAACATTGTAGTTTGTAGAATGGGAAGAAATTGATAAAATTAGCTTATTATTTGAAGATTTTGGAAACTTGTCTTGAGTTAATACATTCTAAGAAGGATAATTGAGATTTGATGTTACTGGCTGTTAAAGGTGGTTGGGTCATTCATTCCCTTTTTTCTTATATAAACCATGGGTAAGATTGAGATTTATATAGACATACACAGCCTTAATTACTTATAAGAGAAGGAAATAGGTCCATTCATATTAAAAAAAGCTTGTGGCTCTTCTTTTATTTTAAATAACTCATTTTTAGGTTAAATGAACTTCAAATAGCGGTTAATGGTCCTTGGATTATCCATTCCTTTTTTTCTTATATGAATTATGGGCAAGATCGGGATTTGTCAGGACATAAATAGATTTAATTGCTTTTTGAGAAGGAAAGAGGTCTATCTACATTAAAATAAGCTCATGACTTTTTTTTTTTATTTTAAATGACTCATTTTTAGGTCGAATGATTTCTAAATAGGCTCATAAATACTTTTTTCAATCTTACTTATTATGCATGAGTCAATAAAGTAAAGCTAAGAACAAAAAAAGTTGGTCCAACAAACAATTCTTATTTTGAGCTTCTCAAATCATGCCTCTCTAAAACATTCTTATTTGAGCCCATTTATACTATTACACTTGCTTATGATATTAAATTGAGTAAAAAATTTTCAATTGTTGAAATAACCTTCACCACATGCTACAGAAATTTGATACTGATATGGCATTAGACGGAGACATAGAAAGGAAGGAAAAAAAATTTTGTGTTATCTGCTGTCCGATTTGACTAGCCAGGGAAAAATACTTGTTTATTATTCTCCGAATGATGGAAAAGTCTACTAGGCCCTCCAAATAGACCCACCATATGAATTTTGTAAATTATTGGGCTCTGCGGATGAATAAAGTTGATTCCTAACTCATCGTCCTTCATTTTTTTTTTTTTCTTGAAAAAGAGGGGATCAATAAACTTATGACATAGAAAAGCAAAACATTAATACTTCACTCATAAATACAACAATTTTGGGGATTATAAATAAAATATAAGTATTGACTTGATACTATGGTATCTTTTTTTTTTTTTGGGCCATCATAGAGTCATGATAGTTAATAGAGCAAAGTTAAAGGGGTGATTAGTAAATTCTTCTTATATATTTAATCTAAAATTTTTTAATTAGTATTCTTTCAGTATCATTACAGGGATGTTATAAATTAAAATTATGTTGTAAAAATACTTAGGACTATTGATGGATTGTTTTTATGTAAGAACTCGAGAAGGCGTAAAATTAAGCTAAAAATAATACACTTTATTTTATCTCTTCAAAAGCAAAGTTTTATCAGATGAAAAAAATAATAATAATTACAGATAGGTATATACACTTCCCAGTAACACAAGCCAGCCTAATAATCATTATTTAAGTATGAGAGGAAAATCAGTTGGAAAGGGCTAACCCTAGTCTAATTTAATCTGGTTTACTGCTCCCAATCGAATTAAACTGCATTGATTACTAATGACCTATTCATTTCAGTTATTATGGTATAGTTCGATTTTATTTCCTGAGCAAGATTAGCAACTAGAATATTATACTCAAACAAACTTTGAACCAAATCAAATTGATAAAAAAAAAAAAAAAATCAAATTTTCTATGATAGAGATTGACATCTCTCAACGTTGATGAGTTTGTGATAGTTTATGGGCTGATCTGAAAAGCTTTTAGGTTCTGATTTTGTCTTGGGCTTAAGTTTGGGAGCTCTATTGATAAGTTGATAGAAGGTCTTTAAGGGCCCATTACAAGGTTTTAATGGGCCTGACATTAGGGATGACCCGACGGTTTCTATTTTTTTTACCCGTTAGAAATTTCATCATCGTAGATCTCCAAAAAAAAAAAAAAAAATGCATCAATCACAACTTACTTCGATATGTTTGATGGATTTTGTTTAGTATATCTTGCTATAGATATTTATTTATTTTTCTATTATGCTATTGCCTTTATATCTTCTAATGAAAATCTTCATACATCATGATAGCAGATATAAGGTGATAAATAGTTAAAATCCAATATTCATTCCAAATGCAGAAAGATTTAATTAAGGAGAAAAAGTGATTTTTGAAAATTTTTATTGTTAAACTTTTAAGACAAGTTACTTTTCCCGTTGATAGTAGTAATTATGAAGTTATTGGTATTAAATATACCTAAAACGTTTCCTAAGTTGTACTGGTAGTTTAACTAACTCATCTTCCAAAGCACCTTTTGGCTACGTATTGTGGTTTCCTTATTAAATCATTCTTGAGTAACTCTCATTACATATATATTATTTGATAATGGAAAAAATTCAATTATTATGTGGTAGATAAATTAATTAATAACGTATAAGTATTAATAATTTTTGAATATATAATAATAAAATTATATATTTTTTAAAAAATATTAATTATATTTTTATATATCAAAATTTTATTAATATTTATATTTCATGTATTAATTATAAAATCTAACCTATGTTTTTATTTGTTTATTTGTTGCTTCCAGTATTCGATTGGTCAGAAATATGTATTGATTGAAGAAAATATTTAACCGATCTTTTAATAAGAAATCCTCTTTATTTGATAAATGGCTCGTAGAGTTTCTAGATGTACTGAGACATACTTTTTTTTTTTTTTTTTTATCGATATCTCATGACACTTCGGAAGTCTCTTATGAATATGATACTTCAAATGAGGTAACTTTTATACCAAGTAACAGATGCCCAAACATTTTATTTATATTTAGGCAAAATATAAACTAATTATATTATGCGATTTGAGTAGATCTCGAAGTACACTGTATCATATTCCCTATAGGTTCTGGGACGAGATAAGGAATTTTTAAATTCTTATAGGGCTTAGATTGGGTTTAAAAAAATTATGAAAATCTTATAGGGTACTTGAACCCGACACATAAATAAAGAAAATAGCTATACTACATTAATACTATTATAGGGACAATAAAATAATTTCAGTAACCCTAATAGTCTTTTATAACATCTACTATCTATTACAAAACATATTATTAACTGTTTCTTGGATTTTAAGTTAATTTGTTTTGTGTTTTTATGCTAATTATTTAGTTAATAGGCATCTATTTTTTAAGACACAAATATAAAACTTAAGGGAAAAAGCAAATAATCTTCTTAAATTTTAACTTAGACGTGAATTTACCCTTTAGACCTTCAAATTTTGCAAATAATTTCTCTAGACTTTGGTAAAGTAGCAAATAACTTCCATAAGTTATAAATGAATCCCATCATCTTTGACCTTAGTGTAAAAACGCCATCTTCAACTTAATAAAATATATTTTAACAAATCCTAAACTTTAAACTTAGTGTGGTTTCCAAACTAAAAAAGTAAGTATATTTTATATTGTCAATTTATCAAAATTATGGGAGATTTCTCCATAATTTAAAATACTTTAATAAAATTGGCTTTAAGCACCTGTCAAATATGCTACACAGGTTCTGAAAATGCTCCACAAGATCTCAAATAGGTTTCAAAAACTGAAAATACATCCCAACCTTGTCCAATTGCATCACTAATTTTGAGAACACTATCATCTAGGCTTGCTTCTCTTGCTTGTGCAAAACAGAGTGTTCTTTCGAACTTTTGGAATGTTTATTTATCATTGAAATGTGATAGGACTTGTTCTCCATTCCTTATAACGATAGACTTGGCATAAACAAACTCTCAAATTCGTCCAAGGGAAAGCCATAACGTATCGTTGAAGCTATGAGTGCATAAAAGGCCAAAATATTTGTACATTGTTGAAAAGGCTAAAGTGCTCAACCTTACCTACCAAACTAAGTTATTATAGGGTTAGAAATTTTCTCCCACAATAAAGTAATCAAATACAAGCACGATATAATTAGAAGTAAAGCAATAAAGATAGAACACAATGCTAACATAATACATGATTAGAAAAATACGATTATGATAATATTATAAATGGTTTACTAAGAATTTTGGTTCAATTTATTTATTATTATATTTTTTTAAGCATGTCGATCACATCAAATGATTCCATTGGACAGAGATGTTATCTTGTTTGGTTTCTTTGGAGATTATGTTTGTCTTTAAGATAATACTTTTACTTGTGCAAGGCAAATGCAATGCAACTTGCAAGGCAAAGAAAT
Organism: Lumnitzera racemosa; assembly: GCA_024138005.1. Classification (NCBI taxonomy): domain Eukaryota; kingdom Viridiplantae; phylum Streptophyta; class Magnoliopsida; order Myrtales; family Combretaceae; genus Lumnitzera; species Lumnitzera racemosa. Next base: position 84,553,935 of record JAMXBC010000012.1, read on the forward strand.
AACCACAGGAAGCATAATGCATTTGTAAGTAAGACACTAAAGTTTCTTCAAGATGTTAAAATGAAAATTTTGAATCTATCTTTTGAGTTAAGTTGTAGATGGACAAGCAATAGTATAACATGTATCTCATACATTAAAGTTATACTCACATCCTATTTATCTTCAAGTTGTTTGATATGAAGAAATGGTTTAAAATATAATGAGATGGAAAGAATAGAATGACATTAAATGCCCAATAATATTATTTGTAAAAAATGTTTTCAATTATTGTATATCATAATTTGTTTAAAGGTTAAATCAGTAATTTTAATTAATTCTAATCAATGAAGGGAGAATGAAATTGCGTAATTCCACCACTTGAAAGGTAAAAGCGCATTGCCCATTAAAACTATAACCACTTATTCCATAGGGTCATAATTCTACCTTTTAAATATATTTCTAAACATAGAGAAATCGAATAAAATTCGAAGTTGCAATCTTACTATGGTTCATTCTCTCATACTAAATGTAATATTATAGCTGTTTTTTTTTTTTTCCTCCTAATAAACTATTATAGGATATAAATTGCTTTATTTGGGGTTTTGTAATGGTGGCATGGAAGTTTATGATATAAATTGTGATACTTTAAGTGAATAGTGGAAATGGATGGAAAATGAGGGAAATTAATAAAAGTAGTCATTTGGAGGCTCATTCCTATTATCATCAAAATTGGAGAGAAATAAATGGAGATGGAATACAAATATAAATTTACACCTTATAAAAATATTGATAAAAATAAAATAAGGGTAGTTTTGTCAAATTACTAACTGTTCTTCCTTTCCGTTTCCTTTTGTAAAGCCAATTAAGAAAAGGAAACGAAAACATTTTTCTCGATTTTCTTTCATTTCCTTCCTATATTTCAAAACATAATCTGGAACTTATATTGCATTCTATTTCCACTTATTTCTCTTTATTTCCATTGATTTTTACTCATTTCCCTTCTATAAAAATTTCCATATATAGTTTAAATCTATCTCATGAAGGAAATAGAGATTAAACAGAGGTCAATAGTTATGCCTTCATTCCACCTTAACTAATTACCGCAATGATAGAAAATAAATTAGATGACTACTACAATTATCATAGATTATAGTCTATATATAATGGTATATTATGGTTCATTATTCAAGATGTAAGTTTGCAATTGCAATTACTAAGAAATTAAATAGAGAAGTAATGTATTCATTAAAAAAGAGAGAGAGAGAGAGAGAGAGAGTAGATAACTAATAGATATTATAATTGTTTAAATGAGATTAAGATGATACAAGTGATAGTTTATAAATAAAGCTAAAATACATAACCTTGCCCTTTTGAAAATCTAGCTCCCAATCTTTACTAAACCTCAACCTAAACTACAGCCAGAGCTTTACAGTCTAGCTTATCAACAAACACTTGTATTAGAATTGATAATGACATTGCTAACAACCCATAGGACTTAGTTGTGTACGGGGGTTGATAAAGGTGCCAACTATGTTTACATGACCTAAGTGCCCTATGAGTGCATTGGCTCAAGTTGCAATTGAAGTTTATTGCCTTAACTTAAGCATGACATAGATTCTATAACTTAGATTTGTTAAGATAGTTCAAAGTTTATGTGTCCAACATGGGTCCATTAAGGTAGTTCAACACCATTCCTTGTGTGGTTTGAAGTAATTAAAGGTAACATCCATTGAGTGGTTATGCGTCAAGTGATTTGTTAAGTAATTAGACCCAACATAAAGTGGTTGGGTCTAAGTAGTCTAGTCTATTGTTTGATTAATGCACTGAAGTATTATAGGTAAAGTATATAAACATATACAGAAAGATTAATAAATGGTTCTTCTAATTTTAAGGAATTGCAGTTCTTTACTAAGAAGTGTTAGCAATTTTATAAAAGCTACTCTACAAACCAAACTCATAGTGTTAGCTGTAATGGTAGATTTACTTCTCCTTCTCAGTTTAATGAAGTTAACTAAACATATTGCAATTGTATCGAGTACATTTAACTACATTACATGCAATTATCATAAATACTATATTATAATAAATATTGAACTCATAAGCCTTTTCAAGTTATGCCCTCAAGCCATAGTTTTAAATGGGTAAGCTCACTATGCAATCAAACAATAGTTAAGAAAGGAGTAAGGGAAAAGAAATAAACAACACAAAGATTTACCAAGAAAATCCTAAATGAACTTGGGATGACAAAACTAAAAAAACAAAGCAGCAAACTTAGTATATCAAGAATAATGCAGTATAGACTCTCTCTTATTCTTAAGTCTTCCTGAATAAGACATTGTAATTCATTACCAAGATTTGAGGAGTAACTATCATTCAATTTTAACACTTTACTTTCATACTTTTGAAACCCTAGACCTTAACCACCTCATTAAGTCCCAACCGTTGGTAACCTTAACCTAACCTACTATCTACCATCTTACCAATGGTCTAGACCCTTTTGACCTCATTTTTAAAGTAACAAACTCTTTGAACTACCTAACCATCTAATAATACAAAGCCATACCACAAGTTACCACACGAATCATGACTAACCATGCTATCTCATTATACTAGGCAAAACTATGGGATTCTTTAAGCAAAAGTGAATGTCCTTAAATTTCCACTTCAAAAAACATTTCTAAAAGTATGAAATTAAAAAGGGAGAAAGAGAGGGGGGAGGGAGCTAGAGAGAGATTTGAGATAAAACAACTAATTGCAAATGATATATGATCTTTGTAAAAAAAATGCTAAAATTAGGCTTAAATCTCATAAGAATTGTCAAATAGCCCTATTAGGATAGCGAGCTAATAACTGGGGCTAGGTACTCAACTAGAACTCCAATACTTATGTAAACAATATAAATAAGTACAATATATAAATACATTCTAATTTCATAATTGTGTCATTTTGTGTTTGGGAATTGGTTACTCAATTTTCAAACCTAGTTAATACATTACTATGTTATTTTTAAGCCTAACTAAGATAACTAATAGGTATTACTTGTTCATTCTAATCTGTTTCTTAAGAATTAGAACTCTATTACCTAATTCCATGTTGTTGATAACCGATTCTTGCATAAACTAAGGCCCAACGAGTGAAGCCCATCATAAGGGACATCGAATGGTAAGCTCACATGTTACAATGCAACTCTCTTGCGAGGCCATGGGCTCGTCTAATGAATATGCGAACTGATGGTGAGTTTGTCCCCTACATTGTAACTTACCTGGCAAGCCAAATAACAACTGTTCGAGCAAGTTAACCCTCAACTATTGAGCTAGCATCCATTGATTGTCTAGTGTAAGTTTGGGGCTTAACTCACCCTAATCGAGCATTAGCTAACCCCTTCCTTAGTATCTTAGCCTTACTTTTGTTTTAGTGCTTATACTCTACTATGGCTCATTAATGAGCGTCTAACATTCGTAGTACAACCAACATACCCAGTACCCTTGTTCGTACCAGATCACTAAGTTATTAATTTGGTGGTTTGGTTAGCCAAGACATGTCGCCTACAGTAAAGCTCAATCTCTACCGTAGAGTGTACTATTTGTCGGCAACCTATACAAGTGAATCTTGATCATTACGTGTTTAGATGACCTACATAAAAGGAGCCAAGAGGTAAGAAACCTTTTCTCACTTTCTAAGAACTTTTTTCCTCCTTCTCTCTCAAGGGCAAAAGTTCAACAAATTATACCCACGCACTAGGCAAGTATAGTCCACGAGTTCCTTAGTGTTCATCCTCCTCTTTCCTTTTATTGACTTAAGGGTCGAAGAGCTCCTTGTTGCCTTATTTACATGGGGCTTTTTTTGCAAGTATCAAAGAGTAGGAGGTGAAGCCTAAATCTATTCGAGTTGAATTTTACCCGAATCCTTTCAAAAGTTTAACACACGACACCCACACTTTAAGCAAGTATGGTCTATGAGGTCCTTAGTGCTCGTTCCCCCTTTCCTCGATCCTTCTTACTGACTTGAGTGTTGGAGGACTCCAATGACCTCGCTTATAGGGAGTATTTTTGCAAGTATTAAGAAGTAGGAGTAAAGTCTAAGCCTAAGCCCAAGCACATTTGAGTTGAATTTTACTTGGACCCTGACATTCTGGTTGGTGTGAATGAATTAAACATACATTAAATTTTTATTCTTAAATTTAATGCATAGGAATTAATCGTGGCCTCTAACCACGATCAATACATGCAATGAATTAAACATGTCATTAATCTTTTAATCTTAAATTTGCTGCATAGGATATGTTTGGACGATGTTTAAAAAGTGTTTACACCGTAAATAATTAGTACAGCAAATTAATCAGAGCTGTCGACGACATTATCTTAATAACTTTATATCTTTCCCTCACTTCCACAAAGGCAATTAACGGGTGGATTGATAAGCTTATAAATAAAATTTATCTAATGTTATCTTGCATAGAAAATGGCCCTAGTTCTATAACGTGTTTGGAGCAAAAGAGCACAATCATGATTCCACGGAAGCAACAGATCGTAAAGTATAGGATCGTAGCTGTAAACCAATCCACAGCCCTTGTTTGAAAAGTTAGGGCTTTATTTTTGAATTTGAATATCAAAACTTCTATGCAGAAAATTAAAAAAAGAAAAAAGGCACACACGCGAGAGAGAGAAGATGAATATTTAAATATAAATTGAAATAGGAGACAAACGGTTTTAATAATGTATAAACGGGGAAACATACAATAAAAGAAATCAATATTTAGGGTTATATTCAAATAAAGTATTAATATTTTGAAAAGTTTAAATAAAAGATTAGTATTTCACAAAATAATTTAAATAAGAGATCTAATTATTATGAAACCATAATTTAATAAATTTTTCTGTAAAATTATTTAAATCATTTTGTGAAATATTGATTCTTTAATTAAATTTTTTGAAACATTAATATTTATTTAAACCATTTTATAAGATATTGATCCGTTATTTAAATTTATCACTAAATATTAATCTTATTTGTTATAATTCTTTCTTTACATTAAACATCCAAGAAAGTTATAATAACGGTATAATAATATCTCTATTTACATTATTTTAAGTAAACTTTATCTCAAATCTATAACATTAGAATTTTCATCATTTATTTGAATTTGAATCGAAACATTTTTTTTCTAACATATAACTTTGAATTTTTTATGTGTTTTTTTTATATTTATTAATCAAAATAAGATGCCATGCTAGTTCTTGAAGATAGGGAGGGACCAGAATCCAAATTCTTTCTAAGAATCTTTTGGCTGTTTATTAGGTACCGTGGGGTATAAGTTCTCATCACATGCGATGATTTCTACGTTTGATTGACAGTTGGTAGTTCAAGTGGCAACAAATTTTATTTTTTTTTGAATCGTCAACCGGAGTTTAGTGTCATGTTCCTTCACAAAACTTGTCAGCTTTTGTAAGTCTCTCCTACTGATATTGCAATTTGACAGGAATCGAATTTGATTATTTGGGTCGTGATGACATGATTCACACATGAGAAATTTTCCTAATATTTTCGAGGAGTCTTACAACATACTCGGAGAAGTTTTAGAGCATTTCCAGCGGCAGCTCTCCTCACGTGGACTAAGGTAGGAGAAACTCAATTGCCATGCCTCAACCAATGGACAGCGTTTCTTCTTGCACGCCCCGTTCCTATGTGTAGTTTTTCTTTTTCTTTTTTGAAATTTGATTGGTTAAATATATTTATTGGGACCCACAAAATTATTAAAAAAATGTTGAAGAAACTTTTGTGAAGGACTCGGTTTAAAGTTGTGAGTCTCTTGATTAGAGAGTTTTTTAAAGTGTTAGTATATTACATGGACGTTTTAAACGGGTTCCTAATCATTTTACATAGTTTTAGAAAAAGAAAGGGTTAATGTCACAGTTTACTTTTAAACTTTACTATTTATTCTAATTAGATACCGGTGCTTTTGAATTTACTTAATTATATATCTAATTAAAAATTTAATTATCATAATTTATATTTTGATTAACTCAAATCCACACCATAAGTCCAATAAAAACAATAAACTAATAAGTTATCAATATGTGGCTATAAAAGGTTGCATGACCCCAATATATTGCTATTAACCATCCCTCTACAAAACAGTAAGTTACAACCCATTTGAAAAATTTAACTCAAGAGACTATACTGGCAATTGTGGGTTGCTGCCTACGGCCCTAAGGAGGTCATATCCCACTAAGCTAATAAGTAATTATCTCATCATTTGATTGTGTTGACTGGATTAATAGTATAAATTGTAATAATTAAGATATAGATAATAATAATTGAATTTTTAATTAGGTGTATAATTAAATAAATCGAAACTCTAAATATATAATTATAAAAAATAATAATTGAGGTCTAAATCGTGATATTACCTAAAATAGAAATAGTAATAAAATTAAAAGATACTAAATAAATGGCGATTAATTTTGTTTTCGTTTTTTTATTTTTTCCTTTGAAAAAGCCGGGTGTGGTAGAATTCTGACAGGTTATCTTAAAAAATATGTACCCCCATGCTAGATTTGTATGATAGTTCGATATATGTTTGATCATTTTTACCACTGGAAATATCCTTATTAGAATTATACACTGCAAACTAATTGAATCAATACATAAGTTTTATAAGGTAGTCCACATGGTTAAAGATAATAGATGGCAATATGATCATATGTCTCTTCCTTTTTCTTGAAAAATTTACAAAAACAAATTTAGTCATGATTCTTTTCTACTTTTTAATTTCGTTACCGTTTCTACAAGCTACTCCCAAATATCAATGGAGATATTTATTGGACAACCAATGTAATATAAGTTATATTAAAACGATACAATTTCCTCAAAGCTTATAACAAAAACAATCGAACGGATTATAAATATACCCTCAAATTATTATCAAAGAGGTTTAAATAAACCTCCTAAACTCCTTGTATGACTTCAATTCCTTATAATTTTTTGAAAATATGTGCGTATCCCTAAAACTATTGCCAAATACACAAAAACATCTTAACAATTTATTGATTTATTTATTTATTTTTGCATATGGTTACAAGTTATAGAGAGTTTAAGGTAAAATTTGGTTATTCACGAGACCATTCACACTGATTGATAATCTATAGGATGTATTTGTAAATATCACAAATAACTATTTTGTATTTTACAAAGTAACAGCAATTATTATGAAAATTATGAAAGATTTATGAAGCTGAAGGACAATAGTGAAATAATATGAAGGAAAGATATAATTGGATTCTCTTTCTTTCTCTTATTACCATCAACTTGTCTTAGAAAAAAAAAAAGTCTTGCCAATAATTGAGCACTTCATGAAAACGACTCAACCAGAAATAACAACCGTCACGACTCACGCTCACGCATCATTCAATCAATTTAAACAGTTTAACTTAAAATCTGCAAGAAGATGGCAGCATAATATCGATATTTTTTATTTATTTATTTTTGTCAAAAGCATAATATCGATATTGACCAACATATCTTTGTTGGAAAATAATCGATATTGATTATGTTATGAAATTAAGCAAGCAACTCAAGAGGACAAATCAACATGCGAAATCGTGTTTTACCCTCCACGAGTTTTGTTCCAATATTAATAATAATTCTGAACAAGTTGCTTAAAGAATTGTCAAACTAACTCTTTGAGGTACATGTTTCACGATTGTTCTAACATAGTGGTGTCTAAAATCAAAATCTCTCAAACTTCGTTTCATCGGAGAGAAAAAAGAAAAAAGAAAAAAGAAAAAGAAAAAATATTATTATTATTATTATTATTATTATTATTAAGCAATTACAATTTGTTAAAAAATTACTGGGAGTAAATGGTGAGGCAGTTAGTTGTTAAAAAGAAATGGAAAATTCCACAGTTCCACATTTTCTTTTCTTTTTTTTAAGGGATTAGCTCAACTCATAAATATACCATTAAGTATTTTATTATATTAACTTTTATTATCATCAAAATAATTAGATGATAAGTTAAACGATAGGAAAATAGTTGATATCATTTCAACTTGAAAGAATAACTATCAATAAGCTGTCAAGATGAAGAAGCTTTACATCCTTACATTACTAATTTGAAAATCTTTCCCTGTTTAGAAGTTATATTTAACTTTGGAATGACTTTGACCTAAGGAAAATATTTTCTACACTATGCCTTGTATTTGCTATAGTCTAACATGTATATTAGTTTAAATATTGTTATAATAATATCAAAAACTTGGCGGTTGTTAGTAATTTGAATGGAGGCATTGGATCGATTCAATTCCATTCAAATTATGGCTAGAATTAAATAAAATATATTGTTTGTTTGGTTTGGACCGTTTTAAGAGAATCATTAAACATAAATGTCGTTTTGAAATGAGTTATTTTATAAACTTTCAATTCATTTCTACAAGTTTAGCAAACAATTCATGATTTTGTTACATCAAATCTCATCCAGAAGCTGAACTATTAACCATAAAGTTGATTGGAATCGCTTGTAGAAGAAAAGGATTTTAGTTATAAGTCGTTCATAGTTTGGCTCAATTTGGTTTAATAATATATCATGTATAATTTTTAGTAATGGTGATGGTGATTGGTGTGGAATTATAACATGCAACATCTATTATCACATTATTACTAATATTAGAGTCAGCTTTGAATCTTGGTTAATAATTTAGTATACAACTAACCAATTTAGATACTACACGATACCATTATAAATAGGGTGATATAAGTAAAATCTTGACACCATTAATAAACAAGTCAAATCTTTAAATTTAGAGCTCGTTTATAAAACATAATTAGCTTTTGGTCTAGCATATAGCTACACTATAATCCTACTAGGTCATTTAAGACTAAACCTGGGGAAGGGCTGGGTCCAACTTGAGGATCGGACTAGAAATCAACTTGGAACTATTACGGTTGGGTCTAACCAATTGTTGGACTCATTGGTCCAAGCAAGTTCATATGGGTTAAGCTATCGACCAAGGTTGGTGAACCAGCAATTCAAGCCGCTGATTTGACCCAATTCATGTTAAAAAAAAAAGGCTTGTTTGATGGCATATTAGATGTGAACTACATTTGTACACTTTATTGACAAAGAAATGAGAGTAGGCAGCTTTGTTTCAATTCTTTATATATAACGTATTGCTAAATGAACACAAAGTAATGCTTTTTAGACACATTAAATATATTGAATTTTTTCAAAGACTCTTATAGCTTTTTAGCATCTCAAACAGCATATAAACAAATGAAAATTTTGAATTTTTTCTATTCATTGTGATAAATGAATTTAAAATTGCTTTATCAGTTTTGAAAGGAAAAGAAGACCGTTTTAAGTTTTGAAAATATACAAACTTATAATCATTCTCAAAATATCATAACAAAAGTTTTGAAAAGTTGATCTGAAAATTTTATTATAAACACATGGACTCTAAATTGGTAGCACTACTCATTTAACTCTCAAAAAAAAAAAAGAAATTTCTACAAACTATATGCATCTCATTCATTCTGCACTCTTTTTTAAGTAACAATATTTTTCGCAATAGTTTAAGTTTTCTTTGCTAAAGTTTATTTTCGTTTGCTATACTTATTTATAGAAACGCCCCTTCTCTACATGATACACTTCATTTCCGTTTACAACAATATTTTCTACTAAACTCTACTAAAAATATTTTTCTTAAAAACCATAATTTCCACTATACACAATATAGAATTTTCTCAACTTGTATAAGCATAATACTTTACGCTCTGCTTCCCCCTTTGTTTTTTAGTTACAATTCCACGTGAAACACCAAAAATACAAATGGATCGTTTTTTGCAGGGACCTTCTTTTAACAAGAAAGAATTTAGGGGGAAAGGAAAAAAAACCCCAGAATAAGTAACCCCTTAACGTTGATGACTATGGATTCCACTACGACTTCATTAGTGAACTGTATGAGAATTTGTTGGAGTCTCTTTCAGTTCCTTCTAGTTTCGAACATCAAACCCGTGCCAATGGAAAGAACTTAAGTAAGGTAAGGAATGTGCGGATGCAGGTAGAGACGATGTCAAGGAGTTGTCATAAGGCGATCTAGGTAAGTCCCTATGACCGGGAAATTTGATGTATTTTTCAAACATTTTAATAAAATTACAAATGAACGTAGGAATTCATGTGCGCAATGCAATTATTGTACTGCAAACTATGCGTGGAAAAAGGGCAACGGGTACGGTAGACTGACAAGACACTTGTAAATGAAGCGTCCAAGAGAGTACAGTATTAGTAAATCGCAATAGCAAATTACATGCGGTAGCAATTCCCAATCCTCATCATTGTTTAAGTATGATATGGAGAAGCAAAAAATAGCATTGGCACAACACATCGCTAATGTGCATCTCTCTCTTAGCATAGATAAGTACAAGTCTTGTCTCTGGTATGAACAAGAGGCATTAAACCCAAACGCGTGTTTGTTTGATACCAAAATAATGCACAAGGCTAACTAACAATCGCATCACAAAGGTAAGAGAGAGTTAGCCATAATATTTAGCTCCTTAGATATATAAGTATCAATATATGCGCATACATTGACCAATAGGTGATAAGAAAATTCATACATGGGTGTAACTTATCAATGGATAGATAATAAATGGAAACTAAATAAAAGATTGTTCGCCCTTAGGCTCTTCAATAAGTGACATGCAACACAGGTAATATATAGGATAATATCTATCATTCTAGAGAAGTATCAGCTGTCACGTAAAATATTTTCAATCAGTTTTGATAATGTTTATGCAAACACTACATCTATAAGTGAACTTCAAAATCTTTGCTAACCCGATTTGGGCAAAACATTTTTCTACATAAGATGCGCATGTTACATTTTAAATTTGTGTGTTAAAAAAGAAATGGAAGCTTTAGAATATAAAGTGACTCCGATAAGGTATGCGATTAAAACTATTACAAAAAAACCCTCTTTACATAGAATGTGGAGAGACTTTTGCATAGAAAATGGTAAAGTGTATAAAAAATGTAAAAGAATGCTGGAATTCAACATATGATACGTTATGTAGTATAATTACATATAAAGAACTACTATGTCGGTTTTGCATGCATCGTATTCAAAAAGCTAAAATTCATACAAAAGATTGGGATATTTGTGATAAGTTACTATGAGTATTCAAAGTTTTTCATGATACTATTAACAATTTTTCCTAAGTGTACAAGCCCAGTGTACATTATTTCACATTGGAGGCCATCAACATAGTTGCAACTTTACTCAACACACATTAAGACCCAATACTGCAAATGTATGTCATTAAGATAGCAAAGAAGTGGTTACAGTATTATAGGAAAATTCCCTCCATCTACCTTATTACTACTATTTTAGACCATCGATGTAGAATAGAAGTTCTTCAAGACTATTTGAATATATACTATTGAATTATTGATAACATTTATGATACGGAAGATATATCTGTTGTAAGAGTAACAAATAAGCTTTGTATAGTGACAAACGAAATTAAGATGCTATTCTAGCATTTCCCTACATATACATTGGGCAAGCTGTCGTTACTCCATCTCCTCCCCTAACAACAAGCAACCACTCCTTTGCAACGGAGAAACTTTTAGTACAAAAGTTAAAGTACCATAGGTTTGGAGCACAATAGATAGAGTTATAATACTATTTGAATACCAACTTTGAGTTTATCAACAATATCGATATCCATGACTTAAACATTCTTAAGTGATGGAAATTGTACAGAGAAACATATCCAATTCTCTTACGCATAGCTTGACATGTTCTCGCCACCCTAACCTTAACAATAATAGTAGAGCAAGCATTTACTACCGCTGGACTTATCATCGGCAATCATCATGCCTCATTGTACCCTATCAACATTGAAACTATAGCCTGCAGCGAAGATCGGTGGAAAGTAGCCAATAGAGAACAAGAGCCATTGAGGACTTCCATTGAGGAAGATAATACTTCAGCGACTCCAACTCCTTGGGAGGAAGTCATGGGTCCATTCAAGAACGAAGTAGCTCACAAGGTGATAGTGATTAGCACTTACAATTTTTCTTTTTTCTATCTTATGTATTCGACACTTAGAATAGATTTTTTTTTTTAAGAAAAATCCCTAATTAACATTTTTTCAAATTTAGGAGTTAACAATATAGGTTATATTTTAGTAATTGAAAGTGATGGAATAAAAACTAGTTTGTATTGTATGACTTTAAAAAAAAAAAATTGAAATGGCTAATTACGTAAGCATAATGGGTTTTCTCAAATGTAAAAATTGACCAACAAACTAAAGTTTTTTATTAAAAAAAAAAAATTATACTAGAACTATGATGGTTCGATTCTATGTAACGGATATGTAGGTAACTACTAATGCAGTGCGACAAAAAAAAAAAATTAATTTTTTACATCATTTGAAATATAATAGACGTATCTTCATTACATGTTGTGTACAACACAATTTGTCAATGTTTGATACAATACCATTACGTGATATAATATTGTACAATGTTAACTATCAAATGAAATTTTTTTCCAAATTTTAAATTCAAATGGGTTAATACACAAATTTATTATTTAAGAATCCACTCCAAAAAATGACACCCCTCCGGAAGAGGTAGGAAAAAGAATTAAGAAAAAGAGATGGAGAAAAAAAAACCCGAATAACCGGCTGCTTAGTCGGCTCGTGAACCTACAAGCTTTGTTAAACCAGCTTCGAACTAGCCTTAATCGGGCCAATCCCAGTTTAAGGGCCCCTTGGCCCGTGACCTACTAGGTTCGACTCAGCCTTAGGTTTACTTAAGATTAGGGATTTTTTAATGTTCTTTAATTTTCAAGTTTAAATTAGCACTTAACTCTTATCGGGATCTTGAGTAATCAATAATTAGGTGTCTTGTTCTATATTTCTTTTCAATTTTATACTTTCAAAAAGCTATTTTAGAGTGAAAATTTAGAGGTTTTGATAGTCAGCTGAATTTCTTAATATTATCATACATGATGACTGGTTTTTTTATGCTCCAAGCTTCACTTATAGTCTTTTCTTTGATATAATAAATGAATTTCATTTTGAGATTTAATATGCCTCTAATATTCATAATAATAATTGTGCTTTTATCTTTCTAAACGATAATTTTATACCGCAATATCATGTTTCCATATATGTTCTCAAATTTCGGTACTTAAATTGTTCAAACGTATTGATTACTTATAAATAGAATTCCATTTAATTAACTTGTGGATACATTTAAATTTACACAATTTACATATGTTGTGTAGATATAAAGACATAATAATCTATTTCCATTAATTTTTTCAACTTCTATTTTTATTATTTAAATCGAGAATATTTTGCTATATAAATTCTTTAATGGTCTCTCTTGAAAAAGTTAGTAGAGGATTCAATGAATTTAGATGTTGATCTTGATATCCAATCAAGACATGACTCAATTTGTTGTGATAATGTGAAGTCCTAAATGGATGCGCCACTTTGTTATGTCTCATTACACTTGTTTCCTTATGGTTTTTAGGTAACATTTGGTTATGAGGACTGAATTAGATAAAAAAAAAAAACAAGATTGGACAAATATAAAAAGGATTGCACAGTACAAGTTTATTGTATTATGTTTGATTTGCACGATATTAGACACAAAATTTATATTAAAAGATTAATTATTTATATTATAAAATAAACAACTTTTTATAATATTTAATAAAAATAATATTAATTAACTTAATATTATAATATGGAAGAATATTTTTGAGAATACAAAGTATTTTTTGTTCTTATTCAATGAATTTTGTTTTTGTCCAATGGTATAGAATAGACAAAATTTAAACATTTTATTTGGTTCATCAACTTAATTTTTATCAATCTAATATTATAAAAATTACTCAATCAAACGCTATCTTATATCATTATAATTCATTAGATTTTAAAGTTTGAGTAACATTTCGTAGGCTTTAATTTAGACTTGCTATGACATACACTTGGAGCACTAGCCTAGCTCTTTGAGTTATAATAATAGATAGATGGTTAGCCTCACCTCGAGAAAAGTTTTATTAATAATTACATTTTATGTATATATCCATATGATAAATAAGTATTAATGATATTCAAATATAAACTATCAATAATAGGTAATTTTTAATTTATTATCAATATTTATTAGAATTGTCAAACCTGGTTCAATTACGGTTCAATCTAAATCTTATGATTTAACTTGATTTAATATTGGTTCAACTTCCAGTTGAATCCGGTTTTTCCCTTAATAATTTACCCTTTTATATGTCCAGATTAATTATTTAAACTGGATTTAACAATATTAATATCTATATATACCACTATATATCTAAATTGTATTAATACTTACCTACTATTTTGTACATAATATATACACATATTATGTGTAATACTTTTAAATTATTTTCACCTCGCCTATCACGTGTTTCTCCATAGGACATCTTATCTTCTACATAACACATTATCCATCAAAAAGATAAGATGTTGAAATTTACCTCCCTGCTTCGTTATTTATAGAAAGTTCATCGAATTCCCGGTGGAGGCAAGAAAAAAAAAAAAAAAGTAGAAATGTTTTGAACCTCTATAGGGTTACAAAGCTCTTAACACCCAATCCCTTTTTTCCAAATTTATCTTATTGGAAATTTCTTGTATAGAATATATAATTTATAGACCATAGACAACCTTTTGAACCTCATATCTATAAAACTCATTATTTTGCGTGCAAATTCCCCGTATCTAAGCATTTAAAATACATGGAATATATAAACGAGATATGGAAAAAATGAAGTCTTATATTATGAAGGATTTTTCCATGGTTCATTTTTATTTTATAAGACTAAGCATATCTTTTATTACACTTTTAATTTATATTTTTTAAAATTTAAATCATTAAATTAATTAACTCAAATTTTAAAATTTCAATTAAATAATAAAATAAAAATTAAATTGATCACGTTAAAATGAAAAAATAAACTCACTGTTGCTTGAGTATTGTTTTGCTTAAATCGTCCATAAGCTACATAACAACTTAGTAGAAGCATGGAGGGCCAGAATTCTAGGTGAAAAAGGTTGGATGACTCGGATGCGATGTTGTTGCAGTATGTCATGTAATTTCTTTTCCTTGTTTTTTTTCACTTTTCAGTCCCACCTTAACAGCAGAAGGAAAGAAAGTGGTTTTACATGGTTTCTCGTACCAACACGACAAACAACATCCATGTGGGGCGGTCAAATCGATTTCTGTCGTGAGATATCAAGATGAGCCGAGAAATTCTGTCTACCAAATAAATGAAATCCATACGTTCTTGTTTGGTGGGTAAAATATGGTGGTAAAAAATAATACCCCAATTGTCATTCTTCTTTTCCACCATGTAAATGTAAAAATAAATTCCAAGAAATTACATCTCTTCTATAATTAATATATCTCTATAGGGGGTATTATTGTTTTCAGTAAGAGAGTAAAACCCACACAACTAGTGAGTATATGGATCTCATAAACAGGATAATATAATTTCATATAAGAAATACAAACAAAATGAAAAACAACAATAATAAACATATGAAAAATAAAAAAAAAGTCATTATAAATGCTACTAATGAAATAATATCAATTGGATCAACATAATCTCAAAATTAACTAGATCTCTAAACATAAATTTTCGGCAATGGAATGTAATGCTAGTGGATTAATGAGGGTGCGAATGAATCTAAGGTTAATAAAAATAATAAGCACATAAAAAAATTCATTATAAATATTATTAACGAAACAATATCAACTCGATAAACATAATCTCAAGATTGACTGGATTTGTAGATGTAAATTTGTAGTGATGGAAATGCAATGCTAATGGATTGATGGTGGGAATGGTCCAAAAGAACCAAAATCTAAGATTTGGGACAGTAAATCTATAGTTATTAAGATCATCAGTGATAGATTTGTAAATTTAGGACGGTGAATGAAGGGAAGAATTTTTTAAAAAGTAGGAATGACTAAGATTTGTAAAAAGCATCCACAAAAAGAGATAGAGAGAGTTGCTTGAATTAATCAATCATACAAAAGGTTTTTCCTTTTGTTTCCCATCAAGAAGATAACATTATTGATGAAATAACTCAATACAGAAGCCGGTTCGTATGACATGGAAACTTTCCAAGGAACAACTAAAATCATCAAGCAACATACCACATAAAGAAGATGGAGGAGCTATGAGCCCAATCTACAGGGCAACTTTTCTATTTTGTGTGAGTAGAGATGTCGAATCCGTCACTTGATTTACTTGTTTTCTCGCTGATTGAACTCAATATAGCTAAAGAACTTAAAATTGAAAAGCTGTAAAATATTGATGACTAAAAATATATTAATCTCTCCTTTTTCTTTTTCTTTTTTTGTGATTTAGGGATTTTTTAAACACTCAATTTTAAAGATTAAGAGCCTGTTGAAGGATTTATTTGCAATTCTCGAATTAAAATGACTCCCGAACCTTTCCAAAAAAGGAAAAGTGTATACTTCACTTGCATCTATATAGTATATTAACCAGAAATTAGGCCTTCTATTCATTAGCGTATTTCCATTATTCAAATGTGGACAATTTAATTTTGAAACAGATTTACACCCTCGATACGATTAGAACGTCTGGAAAATTGTAGGATTAATTCTTGCCATTTAGCAAATATCGAGTGAAACGATGAACATATACAAAATACACCAAGAATTATAGGTTCATGTATAGGAACACAATCGAAGCTGTTCTAGAAGAGACAACATTTTATGGAGCTAAATCAGAAAAATTTTAAGCTCAAACTTAGATTTAGATTTAACCTTTAACGTATTTTAAAGTTGCAGTAAATAACTTCGAACTAAATTAGACTTAATGTTCCCAATATTCTGATTCTTTCTTTTTTTTTTTTATATATATATATATATTTCTTTTTTCTCTCAATTAAATATATGTTGAGACTTGAATTTTGATCTTAACAGATTGATTAAACTTTACTTGAGCTTAGTAATGCCTATGTACCCATCAAATCTAATATTAGAAAGCTCAAACTTAACTTCGTAGTTTTCTTTTAATACATAATTTGAATTTGAACTCAATTTAATTATAATTGAATTAGAAATTAAATAAAAGGTTGGATTTATTAAATCAATGGAATTAATTTCGGTTTATCTTTCCCTTGGATTTCGATTTAAAAAACGAGAAGTATCTTTCCCTCGGATATCAAATTGTTTAAGAGAGGATTTCATTCATATAACCCCCAAACACGAGCATGGGAACTGTTTTTGGGGATTCACCTATTAGATAGCTCAATAATTGTTCCTGTGTGTAGAAGTCAACAAGGAAACTCAGCAATAATGGTGTGCGACAGCTTCCGTTGGAAGTCATCTTTGATTAACCGGAGAAGTTCCAAAATTGTTGATCAGATAGTCAGAGACTTTTCCATGTGTACTACCTTTTTCATGGTCAGAAAACATTGAATTATCATGCATCAAGTGATGGACATCGAAATAAAAAATAAATAAATAAATAAAGATGAAGAAGGAATCCCCATGAATTTGTGTCGGAGTTGGGCTGTAATCAATACACACATATAAATATATACATATACATATATATACATATATGTTTTTCTTTCAATGAAAATACTATTGATATCCAAACTAAACTTAAATTTGATTGGTGTTTAAATTTTTTTAAAACTCGAGTTAAGTTAAACATCATGAAGTTTGGATTCACCCCATAAATTATTAAAGTAGCTTGAATTTTTTTGATTGGATTACTATTGAGTCGAACTTGATTAGCTTATGAATTAGTTTAAATCATTTACATTTATGTTGTGAGCAAATATTATATATTTAGATAAGATTAACATCTGATGTAATTTTTAAGTTCACTTCACTTACGCTTTCTCTAAACCAATTGAAAGAAGTAAGTGAACCGTTAAAATTTTAAGAATACTAATAGCACATTTTACATACTTCTTTTAAGGCTCATTATTAACAAAATCCTTTCCCATATGTAAAGAATGTTATAATTACAATAAAAAGCAATTATTTCTTTTAATAAAATGAGCTTACTAGAAAGTACAATGGTCGTTACTAATTAAAAGATTGTACATCCATCACATCTATAATCGTCTTGATAAATGCACAAATAACTGACAATTTACCAACATCGTTAACCTCGAGCTACAACCACGCTTCCCACCAACACTTATCTTGAAAGGTATTAATAACCAAAATGATTACTGATGGTAACAAATAGTATCTACCAAAATTTAATAACCAGGTTGTCACAAAAATTTTGAAAAAAAAAAAAAGTAAAGACAAAAAGATCATCGATTGTAGCAATAGTATCTAATAAAATCCAATAACTAGATTGTCACGTACATTAACAAAGTAACAACATGGAAACAAGCATACAAAGGGTGTCAATAAATCAAAGAGGCACCGTGCAATTTATATTTATACTCAAATCAACTCCAGCTCACACTGTAGAGAATCCAATAACATGTTCACAAGCTAATCCAATTAAAATAAGAATGAGAATGGGTAGTGGGTCAGACTAAAATAGGGTAATTTATTTCTAACCCAGAGGAAAATTGCGTCTTGACCGGCATCTCAGCAGCTAGAGATAGATAGCTCGAAAGATTCACAGAAGCTGTCTCTGACAGATTGACTTGAGTTGCTTGAAAATGTGCAACCATGAGGCCCATCGCCGTTTAGTCACTAGTTTGCCTTGATGTCAATCAGTGGATTCGACATGAGTTTCATCCGAAGTGAATAATCCCTGCCTATTTCATGAAACATGCAAAACGCTCGTAATTCTTCATAATAGGGTAAGATTAAGGAATAAAAAGACATTATATCACCACAAAAATGATAGTAAGCTGAAAATGAAATTAAAAATGATTGCAGTTTAAGCTAAAATAAAATAAAATCAAATATAACCATTTCAAAGCAGTTATTATGCTTGGCTCTTTCAACCGTCTAATACAACTCAATTCGATTAGGTAGGGAATTGTAAACTAAATTGCATTTTGCTCAGCCTGTCACCCACCATTAGGCATTACTTACTACAATTGATATACTACAACCAAGGAATTTTTTACTTCCTATTAAATGGTTGTTGATGAGGCATAGGGTAACGGTTTTTTTTTTTTTTTTTTTTTGTCAATTATAGTATACATTATAAATGTGAAGAACCTACCCAATTTATTATATTATATTTATTAAATTCTTGTTTTACTCATAGAACAAAAGACACAAATATATTAAGATTTGACATTTTAATTTTCTTTAATTCTCACGAGACATTTACATAGATTAGTCTCCTCATAGTATGGATCGAATCTATAAAATCCAAGTCAACCTATTTGGAGCTTAGGTCGAGTACCCTAGAGATTAATTGACCTCACTAAAGTCCAAACAAGTCCTTAGCTTCAAGGACGACCTTGCCACTTGGATTGACCTCCCGAAAACCCAATCGATCTCATTTGAAGACATCTTTTAAACCCTTATCTCTACCCCTCTTTACAGCCTCAACCTATAGGTTGTAAATTAGTTGAGCTTGAGCCAAGCCCATCAATTGCAAAGAAGACCAAGTAAGAATAGTTTGGATAAATAACAAGCATGTTCTAAGATTTCACAAAATTCAAAGTTAAAAGAGAGGATCTTAAGATCACTATCTCCTTTCAAATAAAGAAAACTAAAATCACCAATAAATACCTAGCAAAAGTTACAGGTAAAGGATTCCAACTTTTACTCTCTTACTTT
Organism: Lumnitzera racemosa; assembly: GCA_024138005.1. Classification (NCBI taxonomy): domain Eukaryota; kingdom Viridiplantae; phylum Streptophyta; class Magnoliopsida; order Myrtales; family Combretaceae; genus Lumnitzera; species Lumnitzera racemosa. Next base: position 84,573,721 of record JAMXBC010000012.1, read on the forward strand.
CTTTATATACGTTTACCCTTTTTTAGACATTTTTTCTATTTGCGTATCAAAATGACCATGTTAAAACCACTTCTAGTGTCAATCCATTGCTTACATTTTTTTTTTTAATTTTTAGGTTGTCTCCAACATCAACCATCTACAAAAATCACACAATAATAGTATCGAGTAAATTTTAATTGTTCAAGAGCATTCATTAAGATTTTAGAAAAATAAAGTTTTGTTATAAAAAAAATCAGCGAACAAGCTTTTTCTCTTTTCACGTATTTATGTTCCTCGTAAAATACGTTAGAAAAATATAAAAACTTTCTAAGTTTCCCATTTAAGGCTTTAGTGTTCTAAGTATAGTCTATAGTTATGCACATGTTTGTGTAAATATATATGAATATTTGCAATGTGCGTAAAACATGATAATATTTGTTCTGAAAATACTTATTTTATTAATTATATATATAACTTTTATTAATATTTATATATCTTGAACCATAGTTGGATAATATTTAATATTATTAAATCTGGATCGAGTGATTAAACAAGATATATGAAAGATAAAAAATTAAAAAAAAAAACCTATATTCGATCGAAAATCAAACCATATTAGATCATAAAGATAAACTTGAATTTCACAATCCTGGTAATACTGCATGCATATCTTTTTCGCAAATAGGGACTTCTTGTATTATTCAGTATCGCTGTATCAGAGACCACTCTACTCTTCCACCTGTGGTAATTCGATGCAAGGCAAGACACTGACATGTGCCCTGGTCCGTGACTCAGCAATATGGAAATTGGGCGAGAGTGGATAGCGACGTGACGCGGACCGAGTGGGCGATTTCCAGATTCACGAGGTCCCTACCCCGACCGATAACGGTAACGTCTCGCTTGGGTTTCTCGCTGAAGTCCCCTTCTCCCTTTAATTTAGGCGCCCATCCTCAACCAATTTCAATGCCAAGATACTGTATGAATATATTATTATTTACTTAAAAGCAATAATTTAAATCTTTTGCTCAATAATACTAAAAAAAAATAATAATCAATGCTTTCAAAACATTTGTTATACATCTTGTGAAAATACAAATACATAAAAGTAGAATATTTTATATTTAGCATCTTAACACTCATGAAAAAATAAGTAGGTACAACTCTATGTATATTTTTAATAACTCCTTCATTGGGGTATGATATGGTCTCCCATCCTAACAGAAGGTATTTTTAAAAATAGGACACCCACACTAGGAAAGAGAAATTTGGATATTTTATTGGTCTCATGCTTATTTTTTTACTAAATCGATCTAATCCTTTATCTCACCTTTAATTTATATTTTTTTTTTAAATTTGGATAGTTGAATTAATTATGAATTTAACGATTCAAATTTAAAGAAATATAATTCAAGAGTATAATAGAGAATTAGATAAATCATATTAAAATAAAAAACGGAACATAGAAACTTTTAATCTAGAAATTCAACACTATTACCACATGTATGAATAAATTATGGATAGGTATCAATAAGACTTTGACACTTGACAAAATATAGAAATATGAATTGTAGTAAACTCATTATTACTATTATGTATTTAAACTTTATTGATACTTATACATTTTATTATACTTGAGGTAAGAGTCAAAGTTTTTTCCCTTTAACCTTTCTTCATACTCTATTATCCAAAAATTAATATTTTGGGAAAATCTTTATTATAAGCCCTCTTAGGGTGCCTTCGTGGCATTTGTCATGGGTCCAATTAAATAAAAAAAAAGAAGATGGATTTGATTCTTCCTTCTTATAAAATATCATATTCCTATCATTAGGTTTAAATTCATTAAAAAAAAAAGAAGAAGAAAGATCTAGAAGTCAATTATCTTCGTATCAAAATGATATATAGTTAAACACTAAACCTATTCCCATCTAACTTATTAATTGAATTGAATAAAGAAGATGTAGTATGAATGTAGATATCTAATTAAAAAGGCTTAGGGTTAATGGAAATTGATAGTTTGGGTTTCTAGACTTTTTGAGGCTGATGAAATCTTATGTTTTCAGGTACCTAATTATGGTTTCAAATTTATTTTTTAAGCTGTTTAAATTTTACTATATTATCTTGCCATGTTGCTATTGTTGGGAATGTACGAACTATTTTTTTTTTTTTTTATAAAATATCAATGGAGTAACTTGCTTAATACAACGAAGTTCATAAGGCAAATTTAAAAATTCCGGAATATTTTTAAATAATTTAGAATATATATATATATAGCATAGATTTGAATAACTCAGTTAAAGAATTTTATGGTGAAAATATAAATTTCGTTTAAAGACAAAAATAGACATACGTTACCAATTTTTACCCCGTTCATTAAATAAAGGCAAGTAAAAGAGGAGGGTAATAAAAATAAAGTCAGTTTCCAGATAAAAAGCTGCAAACACACGCATGCAAATACAACAGCTCTGTAAAGGGAATCAAGCCGTATCTTCTGAATATATTTCTAAAAGATATATTACTTTCCATCATGCATTGCTTTTAATAATTTTTTTAATATTATCAATATCCAGAGATTAATCCCCTAAAATACCAAACCTAAAAGAGGGTGCTCTCCTAGACCCTTGGTCAAAACCCCAACATGGAGCCCCAAAACAATATAGAAGCCTAAAAGGTATAATTAATTAAACATACATATACATTTATAGTTAAAAAAAAAATCTTTGAATTTGCTTAATTTATCATCTACTCAAAAAGGGCTAAGCATATGAACCTGTATAATTATAATTGGTTAAGTTTAGTCTGTTAGGTTTTGAAATAGGTTTAATGTACCACATGATAAGTTTTATCTAAATTTTTAAATTTTAAACTCTGCACTTATATTTCAACGAGAAAAAAAAAAAAAAATCGATATGTCGTTAATAACTTAAAGCCAAATCCTCAAACAGACATTGTTACAGCGGATTGCCATTGTATTATCCAAAAAGTTTGGTCTCCTACTCTCATCCACTAGTAATGTCATCAACATTAAGTGTGATTCTTCAGCTGATGTCCATACTCTAAGAGGAGGAATTGGTGTAGTGTGTAGAAACTCCCATGGTTGTTTGCAGCAGACAACGGTCGTTTCGATTCCTTCTTCGGATAGTGACATCAATGAAGCTTGTGCGGTTAGAGAAGGCATATGTTAATCGTCGGGGACAGAGGTTGGCTAAACATTCAAGTTGAAACAGGTTATCAAAGATATTACTTTATCCTTAGTAGATTCTTGGAAGACAGCAGCAGTTATTCAAGAAATACAAATGTTAAGATCTCTGTTCAATGGTTATTATTTCTCTTTCATTTATCATGAAGCTAATATTTGTACTCATTGGGTCGCCACCCAAGAAAAAGAATGAGATGAGCTATAGTTAGCGTATCCAATTAGTTCGTTTGTTGTTCAATTACTGTACCTCAAGTTCCTCCGATGTATAGCTGTTATTTTATCAATGAAGTTGTTTTGTCTGGAAAAAAAAAAAAGAAAAATCAAAGACAGATAGGACATGATCTACATATACAACGTGAAAAGAAAAAAAATAAGTTAATTATTTAGAATATCTAAATAGATTTAGATTTTCATATAAAGTTAAACACAATTTGAACTCAATCATGCTATATGCTTTAAAAAAGATTAATGATATATTTTAGTTTCTTAAATATAAAATGAATTTTAGGGAAACTAAAAAATATATTATATAACTAATTTGTATATGATAAAATAAAATGTGAATTAATATAATAAATAAATCGATTGTTTAGAATATATTAATTCCGATATAAAATATAATACAATTCAAACCCATTTTTTTTCATGTCTTTTTAGGAAAGACAAACAACTTACCATTTTCAATATCATTTTCTGAGTTCTCTTTCTCTTCTGACCTGTAGCCTCAATTTTTCCATCTAAGTGATCTTTGTCATTGTTCTACCTAACACGATTGCACACCTATAACTTTTCATTAAATTTTTTTAGATATCTTTATTGAGTATATTATTAAAGCATACATTAAAAGCTTAATATTATTTCTTTTCTTTTCTTTTCTTTTTTAATTTATGCATCTATCGTATATCATCTTAATATAATCTATCATGATATTTTTAAAATAAGATCAAAATTAAAAACAAATGATATACGATTAAGAATTAACAAAATGTAGATAAAAGGCTTTATCAATTGCCATGAAAAACAATGGTGAAAAGAGGATATAAAAACTAAAATATATATAAATAAAATATCGATAAGATTTATAGATATAAGATAATATAAAATACAAACACATAGGGAATGGTGTAATGGAGACAATTTTTTGGTCCAATACTTGTAATAGTTATACAAAAGGTTCATCTATTTATTATATTCACGGAAAATATTATAGTAAATTAATTGATAACTAAGGGAAGAAAAGGGTATGGAAGTTAAACTTGGACACTACTTGAAAAATTAGAATGTATATTATAACAAGGGATAAAAAAAAAAATTGATAATCGAAAAAAAAAGGGGAGAAAAATTATTTTGGATTTACATTTACACCTTTTCTATTGAATAATAATTTTACCTATAAAAATAAGCATTCTCTAAACAAACTTAAGAGGGATTTATTTACTTTATTATTTACTAATTTTTTAACATTCATAATGTGGATATGGTGAGAATTTGCATGTTTACCACTAAAATAGATAAATATTGTATAAATATTAACTATAAAAAATTGCAAAAATATTGATACTTTATTACATATGAAAATGCAATACGAAGATTATATGTGTCGCATGTTGAACTTACTATATTATTATAAAATATATCACATATTTGACATACGATATAAATACAAGATACAACACAGTCACAATAAATAAAAATAAATCGTAGTTTATACATATGATTTTTTTATAATTTTTAATGTTACATCTTTTATATGTAATTTAGTATTAATATTTATGTAATTAATTTTATATAATTTACATTTATATAATATTTTTCTCGATAGATATGCTTTACATGCATTTTAACTCACTCAACTGGTTTATATTTTATCACTTTACATAAATATATATAAATTTAAATAGATTTAAAAAACATACAAAAACAACAAACTTGTAGAAAATTAAAAATAAAAAAAAAGAGAGTACAAAAACAGCTGCAGAGACAGAAGAACAGCAAAGGAGGAGTAGGGAGAGAGAGAGAGTAGAGAGAGAAAATTTCAAAACTTTCAAAATTTCTCCAACAGTCTTTTTTGATTCCTCTTTAAAAAAACCAACTTTCTCTCTCCTCTCTTCCTTCCCCTCTCTCTCTCCTTTCTCTCTCTCTTTCTCCTTCCCCGTGAAGCTCGAGTTATGGAGTCACACTGAGGCCTACCTCCCATTATCTCTCTATCTCTCTCTTCTCGGGGATGGCCAATCTTCAACCGCCGCCAACGTCATCGAGTAGGGTTTCGTTTCTCTCCAAACTCTAAACGACGTGGAAAACCCCAAAAAAAAAAATGGCGGCGAAGGGATGTTACATTGTGGAGAAACTTAGGAGATGTGTTCGGACGGCGTTTTTCGTGGTGGCGATGGTGGCGTCGCTGCTAGCATCGTCGTTACCGGTTCTGGTGTCGATCGGAGATGTAATGGTTCCGTGTGTCTTGATCTCGAGCTTCACGTGTGTGAACTGTTACGGAATTAAGGAACATTTGAGAAGATATTCGTTTAAGAGCTCTTTGACGGATATTCCAATCGTGTCTATAATCAGATCTCTTATCGTTATTTGTACGTAATTGATCGACATCGATTAATCGACGGATGTTGTGATTTAGGAATGAATTCGATCTAATTTGTGCCTTTTTGATCTTATTCTATGTTTTGTTTTGACCTAATTTAGACTTAATCGACTTTTTATGAAGGAATGTGAATGAAACGTTTTGTATATGTATGGGACCGAAACTGATTTTTTGCATTTAAGAGGGCTCGGTTTCATGGAAAATCTATTTCGGATTTTCTTAAATTTTTGTATGTGTTTTCATCGTTAATTTAATCGGAAATGGTCATGATCTTTCCTTTTAATGTAAAAAAGCAAGATCATGTTTCTTGTTTTAGGATTAAGCAGGTCGGATTTTCCCCTTCCTATCCTGCAAAATATAGTTGGCAAAAAAATAAAAAAAATAATAATAATAAATTCGGTTGGTGAATGATGGTTTGGGAGCGAGGGTGGAATTAGATTTCTATGTAATTTATTTTCTTCAACTTTTTCAAGTGAAATCTTTAAGATTCCTAGGATTATAAGATGGCTGCAAGGGGCAGCCTTCCTTGTTCCGGCGTGTGGGAGACAATGATATCGGCCGTACTTGGTTTAGAATGGTGTCAGTTAATGTTTGTTTCCAAAAACATTTGGAATAGAAATAGAAGGAAACTTTATTACTAATATTCACTTTTAGCGGAATGCATGTTTTCATCTATATAAAACTATTATCGATTTTGCGTGGAAAACCCAGAACATTTTTTGTAGAAGGGATTCAAGCTGTTAATAATGATTACATCTTACAACCTGAAACATTCTGGTACCAATAGTGAAGGTTATTTGAGTTTTAAAGTTCTTCCCTTTACATGTCTGTTTATATATAGGAAAAAGGACTTGAATTTTAGCTTTCTGAATAAACCATTGCTGGTTTTCTAACTGACTGATTTGATTTTTGGTTCAGGTGTTTATTCAATTTGTGATGGTCCAGCACTGTCGCACGGGCCATATCTTGGAACCGTGACTTTTTGCTCGTTAGTTTCAATTCTTCTTCTGTCTATCAAGGCCTGTGTTTTTAGTATGAATTCACAAATGTTAGCTGAAGCATCATCCTCGCTTGCAAGACAGAAGCTTCATTTGAAGAAGTCATGGGGCATGCCTGTCTTGTTCCTCTCTTCTGTAGTCTTCGCGTTGGGGCATATAGTTGTGGCATACAGAGCAAGCTGCCGAGCACGGAGGAAGTTCTTGTTTCATCGAGTTGATCAAGAAGCAGTAAGTGAGCTGAACACAATATATTGCTATTAATTAAAAAATGGATGTGAAAATTTCAATCTGGCCGCACTACTTTTTATTACCAGTTCTTTATTTTCAGCTTATCGGTAGTGGTAGCTTTATATTTCATCTCTATGGCTTTATTTGCCTTTTGTTGCCAAAAGAGAAAAGAAAAAAGAAATCTAGTCAAGAGTGATAAACTACAAACTTTTTACCAAGGCGTGATTATGGTCTTGGCATTGCATCCTTCTAATTGATGGCTAGGCTTGATAAGTGAAACAACGTGATGTGAAACCTCCTGTTATCCACTTTTGAACGGTGGTATCACCTTCAACTGGTTAATGTGTACATGGACTTGTTTGTTTTGTCTGATTTTACATGTATTTGACATTTTGGTTCTGTACTTGTTCTGCATCACTCTTATACCTGTCTTCCATCTAATATGTGAATTTGTCACTCGATCTATTTATATCTTATTTGGCCAAACACTTGATTTCAAGCTGCTTCCAAAATAATGTGCCTGATACCTGTACCATGTTCGTTATTGACATTGAGCGGCAACTATGCAGGTCCTATTATGCAAAAATGTTTTCTCTGCTTTCCAGAAGGTTCCACGATCCCCAACCCCCTCATCTGGAAGAAACCAAAAATGTAGCAGTGAGATCAGGCGAAAGCCTCTTGGAGCAGTTTATGGAGAAAAGGAAACCTCAATAAGAGTACTTGGTGATGCTGATAGCCTTTTTGTCTTGTGCCGAGGCATTAGAGTCCATTACAAGATCTCCTTACCGACTTCGCCATCCTTATCCTTTCCTCCATTTCTTGAACCTAACTTTAGCTGCACTACGCCACAATCTGCCACAGGAAGACTAATTTCTGAAAAACCATTTACGGCTTTTTCAAAACCAAATCTTCATCTCCAACGAAGCTATAGCATTCAACTAAATGGATCGTCATTGTATGCTCCTCTACTAGATAGCTCAGAAAGTTCTCCGGTTCTCAGAGAAATGCCATCTTTGAACCTAGATGATGCAAATGGTGCAGAAGTAGATAACGTTGATCTATTAAATATAGACAGCAAAACAGGGACAGCAGGCCAATTTGGAGTTGTTTTAGTACATGGGTTTGGTGGTGGAGTCTTCTCATGGAGACATGTGATGGGAGAGCTTGCTCGAGAAGTTGGATGTTCGGTCATTGCCTTTGATCGACCTGGTTGGGGATTAACTTCTAGACCGCGCCGCAAGGATTGGGAGGAAAAAGGATCTCCTAACCCTTACAAGCTTGACAATCAGGTAATGGCTTCTTCTGGATGGCAGTTTCTTTTTCTAATTGGTAATGATACTTTGTAAGGCAAAGGTGGAAGTAAATAAATTATTGGGGAGCAAATATTCAGATTCTCATGCAAGGATATACCGATCAACCATTATAAATGTGGAAAAAAGGTGCATTGGGATTGCTCTCATCTACGGTTTGTCTAATGTCAGTGTGATTTTCCACCAAACTGATCTCCTGAAGTAATCATTTAAACTAGCCTTTGTATCAGCGTGGTTGTAATATACCCTGTCTTCCATCCATTTCAATATATGTTTTTTTAATTGATTATGTATCATTATTGATATTATAAAGTATGAGTAATTATACTCTTGTTCTGCTGATCTTCAGGTTGATCTTCTTCTTTCTTTTTGCTCCGAGATGGGATTTTCTTCAGTGGTGCTTGTTGGTCATGATGATGGAGGATTGCTTGCTTTGAGGACTGCACAGAGGGTCCAAACATCAACACATTCTTCCAAAGTAAGGACTTTTTTTTTTTTCTTTTTTCATGTCTGCTGAAATTTTTTTATGCTGTATGGCATGGACAACTTCGTGATGGAGTAAAGCTGGTGTGTGGACTCTGCATATGCCCTTGTTATGGGAGCTGTTATCACTAGACATGCTAGCACAATTAATTATCAATCTTAGTGACCCTAGTTTGAATAATTTGATGTTTAAATCAGATTGGGGAATTGAAAAATTTTGCAATCCATATAGGATGGGTTTATACAATGATATATATATATATATTGGATGAATACATAACAAATTTTCAACCGTGCAATTTGCTTTCAAGATATTGCCTATCTGGGATCCTCTAATATTATTTATCGGAACTACTGTTTCTAAATTGTAGAACACGTTTTATGCAAATGTGAAAATTTGAATTTCATGAAATTGGGAGAAGGTGATTATTTATATTTGTTACTTGGTTTTGGCTCTGTCAAGAACTTTAACTGTAATCTCATTGCTCTTTTTCTTGGACTATCATCACTGCCCTTGCACAAAGTAGATAAATATACAGAATCGAGCTTAGTGTGGTCTAAATCATGAACTTAGATTAGACCATGACTTAACTCAACGAATTGTGAACTCTGCTTACTCCCCCCAAAAATAAATAAATAAATAAATGAATGAATGAATTATGAACTTAACAAATCATGTTTCTTTAGTAGCGCAGTGTAGTTATTTGTTTAACCACTTTACATTTGTCAACTGAAAACTTATTCAGGTTACAGTTATGGGGGTGGTTCTGGTGAGCATGAGTTTGTCAAGGGAAGTGGTTCCAGCTTTTGCAAGAATACTCCTTCACACTACCCTTGGAAAGAAGCATTTGGTCCGTCCGTTGTTGAGGGCAGAGATCACTCATGTGGTTAATCGTCGAGCTTGGCATGATGCTAGAAAGCTAACACCAGAGGTGTTAAGTCTTTATAAGGTATTCTGTGTATAGTTACAGCAGTGATTTCTGAGTACTAAATGCAACTAAATCGAAGCTAGAAAATTCAAGCCTAGCAGTAGTCTTTGAAACAATGGTGTATGTCTGTAGGCAGTAAAAACTAATAGCCATAGCTTGGTATATGATGGCTTTCAAACAATTAGCAAAACCAATTCAGTTTGATAACTTAGTTTCACTTATGAATATCTCCGAAAGTAAATATAAGAACTGTTGAACCATAAAAGCAAAACAAGATCTTTCCAAGACTAACAGCTCGTTTCATGTTATATACTAACAGAACCTCTCCTTGTTATGGTCAGGCTCCATTGTTCATTGAAGGTTGGGATGAAGCACTTCATGAAATAGGAAAAGTCTCGAATGAGACTGTGCTGTCAACACAGTTTGCCTCAGAACTTATAAAAGCAGTGGAAGATGTTCCTGTGCTGGTCATCGCAGGGTCAGAGGATAGCCTTGTGCCTCTCAAATCTTCACAATCTATGGCTTTAGAATTTGTAAATTCTGTAAGTCTTTATCGCTATTGCCTGCTTACAACTACCTGCTTTTTTATTTATCTTGGTCCTAGTTATTAGTGCTTTTCCCCCCGAAGTTAGTCAACAATGAAAGGGTTAATCGCACAAATATAGATGCTTCTTGAAAAGGATGCCCGGTCAAAGACATTTTAATTATCAGTTTTCTATTATTGGTCTACAATAGAAGGTTGAGTGATGATATATATTTATATATATATATATATGTGTCCAAATTGAATGCAGAGACTGGTAGCGATATCTGGATGCGGCCATCTTCCACACGAGGAGTGCCCCAAGGCATTACTTGCAGCAATGTCACCCTTTATTGGCAGGATATATTCAGAAACAGGAGTTTAGAAACCAATAGAGTAGGTTCTTTTTAACATGTTCATCTATTTGTTAGGGGTTTTCCTTGTATTTTCCCCCAATCCTTGTATTTTCCCCCTTCATTTGGGCAACCCCGAGAATACGAGCGTAAGTCGTCTCTAAGCTCGGGCAGATTTAAGGGTTAATTGGAAGCCCTAGCCCTTCTCCATTACAAAGGGTGTAGAGCTTCTTAGCAGTTGGTGCTTTCATGTTTGTAGTATGGTTGTTTACCACTAAAAAAAAAAAAGGTGTATAGAAGCATCGATTTGTACATTACCGCAAAGAGAAGGAAGGTTTGAGCATTGTTTATTGATTTGGTAAAGCATTAGTTTATATCTTCACAAAGAGGCACATTATTCATTTTATGACATGTAGGAAACGGGATCCATATGCAATTCCGATTTCTACATGCTAGTCCAATCAGTTATACTTAACTTCTTCTATAATTGATATTCTCTTAAAGGGGTGACTTTGAATGTGCAAACATTTTGGAAATAGTTTTCTTCATTGTTAAGAGAAGAGGGTGATAGGAATTAATTTCCAAGATCTGAATCTAGAAGACTTTATCTTGATTCAGTAGTTTGAGAAAACGTATTTGGTGTCGACTTTAGATGATAGGGTTTGCATGGACTGCGTGTGGAATTTACTAAGAGAGCCATTTGGATTGACTGCATGGAACTATGACAACTCATTATGATTTTGTTTTATTTTGTTCGGTCATTCGTTATTTATTATTATTATTATTATTATTTTATTTTATTCAATATTTTAAGCATTTAGGAGTTTATAGCTTTATCCATATTTTAGCAGTTTTTATAGCTTTGTTTCGTAGGGAATTCTTTGGAATGGAATGCAGGATGGATTTAAATGATAGAGAATGGAATGGTTAAAGGAATTTTAATGAAATTTTTATTCATTGGAAATAGACAAATCCCATAATAGCTAATTACTGCTTTACCCCCTCTTTTCATCTTTCCATCTTCTTCCCAGGAACCACAATCACCGTAATAACTCTTGTCTCTCTCTTTCTCATGCAAAAATATTGTCGCACACAAGAAACGATGTTGTACAAAAACCATCTTAATAACTGATCTTCATCATACCCTTGGTCGCTCATGCAAACCATCGTCTCCACATCAATATTCCTAAAATCGCTTCCTTTGATATGGGTCAAATTGATGGAAGCCATCTGACAAAGAAAATAAGAAGGAAAAGATTCAAATTTTGGAGCAAAGATACAAACTTTAGTTAATAGGTGAAAGAGTAGGTAATTGTTGTTACAAGAATCTGAGTGCCGGATGTGCTCAAAAGATTGTGGTTGGAGAGGGAGGTTCGATCATCGTTGCCGGAGAAGAAGGATCAGTCATCGTTGTTCAACTCAAAGGGTTGAGTCATCTTTGGTCTCCATGGTGAGTTTGTTGCTGCTGGATGTGTTGGTGGTCTTCTGATGGTGGTGTCTGTGATGGTGGCGTGTAGTTAGTGGTGCGTGGTCATGGTGGTGTGTCGTGTGGTAGTAAATAGTGGAGAGGAAGGGCAAATGGGACTTTGTCTCGCTGAATTGGGATTTTTGGGTCCAAGCCAAGAATTCTCATTCAGCAAAATAAGAAATTAGAACTCCACGAAATTTCTATTACAGGTTTAAAAATCCAGGGAACACGAATTCATAGAGTGAACGTGCGATTAATGAATGAATGTGATATCGTATGTATGTATGTATGTGGATGAATATCATACTAAAAGAATTTCTATGGATATCCCTATATTATTTAATTGCATTTAATTTGGCACATAATACAAAATGAGTTAGTTATGTGATTTTATATATAAATTATCTTGTAGATATCGATTTTCAGATTTTACTATAACTTACTTTATAGCATATAAAATTTATCTTAAAACATATATCTAAAAAGAACTTATGGATACTGGGTAGCCATTAACCATTTTTATAATATAAAACCTAAAAAGCCATTATTTTTTTTACTATTTATAAACAGTATATTTATTAACGTAATAATTTCTAACAATTTAAATATATAATTTTTAATAACATATTTATCATGAAGGTATATATCTATTGGTAGTAATAGTATATCCCCACAATTTATCGTAGATTTAACGTAAGGTTTAGGTTCATTTGTTTATAATAAAGAAATATAAGAGTTTGTCATGTTCAATAAGTGAATAGGCTCCAACTTTGTATGTGTTGAGTTCAAAATATTATATTTGTTTATGTTAAATATTATTAGTTAACAATTTTATGTGATGGATATAACATGCTCAAAAACCTATATCCGATATATGTTATAGTATAAGTTTCAAGGCTGATACAGGATATAGAGAGGCTATATCTTATATCGTATCTTGTAGGAGCATATTTAAAAAAATTAAAATTGAAATTATTGCATACCCTTTAATATCCATTCAAAACTTACACTAAGATGGAGTAAATTTCAATTTTTTTTCTTCATATGTATAGGAATTTAGAATTTATAATATGTTATGAACAAGAATAGATCCATAAGAGGGCATTTAAATGAGTCAATTGAGTTGAGCTTGTCGAGTAATGTTGAGAATCGATTTAAAATTTGAAACTCTAAATTCAATGAAGTTCGCATCAAGTTTAAGCTTCTAAAATTTCATATTGAGGTTGAGGTTGAGTTTGAGTTTAGTATTATTTCGTTTAAACTTAACTTATCTACAACTTTCTCGAAGAAAAGTGGAGAGAATTGAAAACTTTGGTTGCTTAAAGGATGAATTGACACTAGTTTTGCATATGGCTAGTAGATTGTGATTGTTGTTGTAGATTAAAGTTCTGTTTGGATTGTTTTTTTTTTTTTTCTTTATTTATGTTTTATCTTTATCTATTAAAATCTGATATTAAAAAGTTGTTTATCTATATTCTATTTTATAATTATAGTAGAGGTGGTGATTGGAATGTTATAATTAGGAAATGAAAATTCACGTATTTTTAAGAAAAAATGATTTGAAAAAATATATTTTATACATTAAAAATAATTATTTTAATTTTTTTTTAAAATATGAATAAAGTAAATAGTAGATAAATTTAACATCATTAGAATTTATTGAGTATTTAATTTTAAAAGAGGAGTATATATAGAATTATATTTTTATCTTTCTAATATCTTATTTTCGTCAAATGTAAAATTTAAGTAGATATAAATAAAATGAAAAAAAGATGAAGCAAAAAGAAACCTTAGTGCTCTACGTCCAATGGATGGATTTACGGTGAGCTCAAATAAATTGAAATAAACGCAACGACTGCCCTCGTAGGATGGACGCGGCTAGATTTTTCTATCAAGCCAACCAAAAGCATAAAACTGTTTATTCATTGTTATTTGGAATAAATAGCACGATTTGGTATTAAGTCTTTTTCGAACCATAAACCTTCGTTTGATTTAGTTCATATTATAGACTAAATTATAATTCATTATCTTAAAAATTGATGTGCATGGGATGGAATCTTACTTCACAAGTAAAATTCATTTAATGACAGGTATTAGCACTATAAAAAATATTAATGAAATCGGTATTTATGCAATTACGGATTTTAAGTATATCTTGACAAAGCTAATATATGATATAAAAATTTGAATAGAACCATATATATCAACTAACATCTGGTCATTAAATACTTAGTGTAAAAACACATACTTGTGGTTGAAAAAAAAAAAAAAAAACACATACCTATACATCTTGGCCACATTTCCAATATTTAAGGAAATGTTTTAAAATTAGAATATCAAGTTTTGAATCCTAACGAATATGTTTCCTTTTAATAATATAGATGATAAGAATAATATATATTTAAGGTTAAAATGAAATTAAGGGATGTAGAGATAAATAATGCAGTATTGTAGTAAGAAAAGTAACGTTTTTACTTTATACAAAAGAAAGAAAGTAGACAAATGAATTAATAAAATATTATGGATTGAAATAAGTTATATCACATGCTATATATCGACAATAACGATAATTAAATGAAAAACTACTATAAAATATTAGCAGAAGTGTATAGCCAAGAATTTAAAACTATAAAGCAACATATAAATCCGTTTACCATATAACAATTGGAAATTTAAAAAGCGACATATGCCACATCATCGCAAAAGAAGAATATAAAACTTGAATGGGGTTATTTGTTGTGTAAATATATATGGAGGAAACATCATATAATGAAAGACTAAAACTGATAGAAGATCTATGTGGTATGTTGTACGAATGTATACATAAAAAGCTTTTTCGAAAAAAAAACCTCTCTCTCTCTCTCTCGCCGCATTGCTAAATTTTGCTATTTTTTGGTTGATAATTCCTAACCGTGACATTGAAACCCAGTCGTCTAAGATAAGAAAAAGTAACTATGTTATTGTATGCAAATATCATAAAATATGAGTAATAATATATAAATATAAATAATTTAATAACATAGCCAAATCTAAAATCATGCCAAGTCATAATTCAGAAGGAATTATATCGGTATTTATCCAAAGCTTCCATTTTGGAAAATTCCTGTGGAAACTCACATAAAGAAATAAAAGAAAATAATGAAGTAATAATGCTCAAAGCAAAGAAAAAGAAAAACTACCTATGCATTTTAGGTCAGATTCAACAGAAATATAGAATGGAATGAATAAGAAAATCCTAATTGACACATACACCGTTGAGGTATCACTAAAAACTGTCATTTAAGCTATTTTTGATGAACATGCGAGTTTTTCATTTTAATGATTAACTAGTAGTCAAGACTTAGTAAAAGATAAAATTAAAAATAGTAACCATATGTCAACCCTATGTTTTTTTATGTGGGTGCAAAAGGTCTTTTAAAAGGACAATGTATACAATTTATAAAGAAAATAAACTATAATATACATGTGAAGTCAAATAGTAGTTACATGATAGTTACTCTCTATTACTAGCTTAAATATTATAGAAGATAAACCACAATTCCATATGGTAATTATGTAACAAAATAACTCATTTAATCATAAGCAAAATGTGAGAATTTTAAAAAACAATGCAATTCAAGTTTTCCTTGATCATTCGACTTAGGAATTTTCAATTTGATTCGATTCGATTCTCATTCAATCAATCAACATTAGCTGCTTCCTTCTCATAAGTACCCCCTTACACTAGTAATCTATAGCTAGATTGTGGTTTGAATCTGAGTTAAACATTAATCGCACATCAAATGCTTTATTTATGCAAGAGAAGGTACCTTGTAACCTCCTCCAATGTATAGATACCATATTATAACTTGAATCACCATTTTTCCCCCAACAAAAATAGCAATAAACTATTTTATATTTAAATACCGATTCAATTTTTTGTCCCTTAATAAGACGTGGAATTTATAAGGTACAAATATATACAATTAAGCTATTCATTATAGAGTATCTAATCCACCTATCTGATAAAAATCTTAATAATCTATAGGGTTTAGGATTAGATTTTAGAATATGATTTAAAATTGTATAAAATTATATTTTGGAATTACAATAAAACTTAACAAAAAACCAAACCAGTAAAAAAAAAAACATCTATAAAAATATTTACTCTTAACCTATACATCATGCATACTTTACATAAGTTCTAAATAATACAACATATTTAATTTTTAATTTTCAATACTTTGCAAATCTATAAATATAATCCTATTCTACCTATTCATTTTACACTCAAATTTCTCCTTTTATCTCATTTAAACTCTATAAAAACTTATCCGAACCCTATAAAAACTCACCTGTTTTCTAAAGATGAGATAAAATCTCGTAAGTTTTTGTAATGCTTTTATAAACACCAGACTCTAGAAGGATAAGTCTAAGTTTCATAAAAGCTATCACGAACCAGCCTCAGTTACATCCCAATGCAGAACCGGACTTCCACCAAGCAGCGGTCGATGTCCCATAATCACAAAATGCTGGAGTAAATGAAAAGCGTACGACTTGTTATAAGTGGAAACACAAACAAGAATACCGTAAAAAGTTTTGACTTGTAAAACCGATTCCCCGCTGGAAGTTTCAATTATTTCGTGGGAAAAACAAAAGAAAAAAACTAATGATTTAAAGTAAATGCCAAAGATAATTTAAAGTAAATGAAGATTTTGCAACTTCTGATCAGTGTAATTCCGAAATGGAATACCATACAAGGTGTTGATAGGTAAAACCGATTCCCCCATGGAAGTTTCATATAATTCGAGGGAGAAAGCAAGGGAAAGAGCTTATGATTAGTGGAAACACAATGGGGATACCACATAGCGAGGGGAGAGAGCCTATGATCCACACAATATAAGGAACCTCAATATCCCCTGAATCTTGTAATGGCCATTGCAGAAGCCCATACTAGAATCCTCAAACTTCTGTGATCCATTGATTTTGGAAAAAAAAAAAAAAAAAAAATTAAAAACCTCCTGAAACATCAAAATCCCAACATTTCTTGCTAACCACCAAAAGAAGGGGGGAAAAGAAAAGGAAAACAACAATAAAGAGAGAGATTCCCCATTGTTATACATAATCTACCATCTCAAAGGGTAACCAACGCAACAGTTCGGGTTCAAGGAAGACGACATTAACCTGAAAGGAGCAAACTACAAAGAAAACCTTAACTTGCCACACGAAGAACTCATTGTTTAGTTCAGATATCAGCTGCCTTGTCTCTGTCTCCAGCCTTCCCTTCTTTGCCAATCTTAAGGTCCTCTACTTTGCGGGAAATATCATCTGCTCCAACCTTTGCTTTACCACTAGACGGGCCGTTACCTGTATGTGCATCACTCTCTGCAGTAGTAGTAGCGGGACCGGTTTGCCATATCCTTATAGTGCCATCTTCAGATCCTGAAGCATAGGATTCCCCACCAGGTGAAAATCGAATACAGTGGACAGGACCATGGTGTCCCTTGTTGCATCCTACACCCAGATAATACATGCAGCATATCAGCACAAGAGAGATTTAGAATCAACTTTTCTATTCCATCCCAGATATGATGCTCTTACCAATCTCTTCCCCAGTATGGAAGTCGAAAACACGGACCCACATGTCTTCTCCACCAGCTATGAATTTATTCCCAAGTTTCGGTTCCAAGGAAGCTGACTCGACATTGCAAGGCATATTGTAGCTCTTAACCAATCCGAAGCTAAACAACAAATACACGTCACTAAGAAAACGCAACAGTTTTTCAAAAATCAAATCAAAAAAGTAAAACTTACTGGTTAGCATCCCAAAACTTAACAGTTGAGCCATCAGCAGTTGTTATATAGCGACCATCCTGACTAACTTCAGCACTAGTGACAGCTGACTTTGTCTCCAGAGTTTGAACAATTTCCCCACTTCTTAAATCCCACAACCTGGGTAGCTAATATAATGAGAAGGGGACACAAAAAAAACAAACTGTTGAAGCTGAATAATTTGAGAGACCATGTTTACTGAAGCAGGTTAAAGTACTGTAGGAAGGAAGCCCTACTAATTGATGTGTGCATCATACCCATGATGCAACAAACAGCAAATGCATTGAGAAAATAGCAAAAGATTATACAAAAAGCAAGGCTAAAAGATCTCAAACCAACACCCAATTCCACATTTTTATATGGAGCAATATGCCTGGGTGTTATAGAAGTCACTAGTTTAATTCAACTATTTAACATATCTAAAGAGCTCAGATGATTGGTGCCTTGATGTCTAGCTATAGGAAAATAAAGCCAGAATTGAAATCAACTGCAAGACAAAGTCTTTTTTCTCTTGATCTGTGAATACCTGACACCGCCAATATCAGTACAGGAACTTAATATTGTCTGATCACTGTGAAGCCAAGCAACAGTTCTTATGGAACCTGGAGAATTGTCAACTTCCCTGGGAGGAGCATCTGGGCGATTCAAGTCAAATATACGAAGTATTTTCTCAACACCACCAGTGAGTAGAAGATGTGTGTCCTGGATGATAAATGATACATAACCAACCGCATTTACTTGGGTTGAGGGCCAAGGAAAAAAAAAAAAAAGGGGTTACAGCTTAAACAATCCAACAATGCCTGAGATGCTCAATATGACCAGTTGAATAGAACTAAGTCAAGATCAAGCAGGGATATCTTCACCACGTACCTCTGAGAAAGAGCAAGCCCGAACGATATGCTTGTGTTCAAAAGAATGCAATTCATCTCCTGTCAATGCATCCCACAATTTCCTGCATCACATGCATCAAATGAAAAATAAGCCACAGAGGTGACAACTAACTCATTTTTTACCCAGTAGATAGAAGTATTGAATCATTGGAGGTTCAATTAAAAAATCCTTAGAGCTGGAAAACTATGGGTCATACATGGATATATCCTCTAAACTCCATAAACAGGACATAACCTCTCATAGCTTTTGAAAATATGCACCTACCTCCACAGTAGTCACTAAATTTAACAAAACCCTGGTTCATGGGCCTGCTAATGACTCCTTACAACATTTTGCGATGATCTGGGGAGATAAATGCATTTTGAAATATTTTACAAGAATTGAATGAGGTGAAGTCGTATTTTGGGATTTAAGGGAGTGTCCCAGAACCTCCGTAATATGTTGGGTGCAATTGTCCCATAAAATAATAACCTAATATTTTGAAGTATACTACTCCTAATGATTCTCTACTATAGAATTGTCATAGATAGCAGCCTTGTCCTCGTATCATATCATCTGGATAGCACTACTCATAACTCTCCAAATTATACTTACCTAATATAAACACAAAAGATGTAATTTGAGGAAGGAAGGATAAGTGTAACCAAAGCAGGCTTCATACAAGTCCCTTTTCTTGAAGACTTTTGCAAGTGTAAGATGGAATAATTTACTACAAAAAAGCTCTTACGCAGTAAAATCAGCAGAGGCGGATGCTGCTCGTAGAGCATTTGTATCCAAGCAACAGCTCCAAACTGCACCTTTGTGTCCCTCAAAGGTTCCAATCCAATCTCCAGTCTCTCCATTTCGCAGCATCGGGCTGGAATCTAAAAATAAAGAATAATAATGTGCATTCACAAAATAAATATAAAACCAATATTTTACACTGGTCAGAGCAGAAATATGGAAGCATAAAACCTTGTCTAGGTGAATGATTTCACTTTGCTTCCCTATGTTAATCTATCTCTATCTCTATCTCTCTAACATGACAGCTTTGAGATACTCGACTCCAATATACACTACATTAGCACATTAAAAGTTTAGTACTGCATATGGCCAAAAGAAATAAGAAATCTCTATACCAACTTCTCACATTATTATTAATTACAAGTTCCCTGGAGATATAAAGTTTTCTACATCACATCTATATGCCTTCTATCGTATGCTGCCATTTATGATGCTCAAACTCAACGCAAATTCCATTTTTCGCGCTCAGTACATACTTGGTAGCATTTTAAAGGGGAGAACCAAAAGGAATACACACACACACACACACACAAGTAAAGCGAATACAAAACAACAAAACATGAGCTGATCATGCCAGGGAAATCTTGCTAATAATAAATACTCTAAATTTGCAACATTACAATCCTCATAAAGAATATCCACTACCTTTCCAATAAGGTATTTTTCTTGACGATCCTTCATTAAAAAAACACAAAATGCGCATTATCCATGCAATGAAAATATTGCTAATAATAAATACTCTAAATTTGCAACATTTCAATTCTCCTAAAGAATATCCACTACCTTTCCAACAAGTAATTTTTTCCGATGTTCGTTCATTATGATCACGGGGTCATTATCACTTATCAATCACAAGTTTCTCACGGTTTTAGCCACACAGAGACAGCATTACTAACCGACATCGAATGCAATTATAACTCCACTTGGGTTCATATCACTAATATTGATAGCATGATCAATCAAATCAGAAGCACAGAAATTTACAGCAAACTCAATTTCAAATTAACATGATAAAAAAAATTATATACATGGAACACTACGAAATCACCAAAAAACACAAAAATATTATACCTTTGCTAGCACTGATAAGGAAGAACCCATCCGGCGTGGTCGGGCTGTAAAACAAATCGACAACGGGCCGTGAATGCCCATGGCAAACTAAAGGAACAGCCGATTTCTTCTTATCCATTTTACAAAAAACACAAAAGTTAGTCCTAAATTCAACTCCGTAAAATTGAAACCCTAAATATACAATCACTCTAGATCTACTTAAATTGGAGAAAACCCAATTGAAAACAGGATCAAAACGATCGGATACTCACTAGATTTTATCTAATTATCCAACTTTTAACGTAAAAGATTAGGACTTTTAAGTTTCTTTTTTCCCTTGTTTTTGTGTGTGTTTTTTCAATCTTTTTACAGAGAAAATGAGGAACAAAAAACTAATTCTGGGATCTGATTAGAGCGAATTGCTAATGGGGTGCAGTGATATTTGTGGTGCAAGTTCAAATCAAAATTATTTAAGGGAAAAAATCTACGAAAAATCGAAATGGAAAAATCAAAAGAAAAAAAAAAAACAAACACTACACTCTATAGGATATACTATAGGGCTAAACGCAAGAGACCAAGTTGTGCCAAGACTTGGTTTTTATAGTATTCAGCTGAGGAGTTCCATGGAATTTAAAAAATTTCGTAATTTGAATTCTCTGCCTTGTTTTTTTTAAGTTTATTTATTTAAATTTCAATTATCTTTAAGGATGCATGATATAATTATTAAAACCCAAAAATCAAACATTTCAATTTTTCTAGAAATTATTGCATAACTTATGAAAAAGTAAATATAGTGAAAATTAAGAATGTTTTTTCATTTAATATTTAAATAAGTGTCCAAAATAACTACTAATATATCCATAATTTTAACTTTTGTGAAATATGTTAAGAGATGCTTAGATAAATGTTAGTATATATGCGAATGAATTAAACTTATTCGTAAATTATTTGAATTCCATTTGTTATTTACTTATATGTCAAGTCAAGATCAATCATAAGTAACCTATTGTAACAAACTAAGGCTTTATAATATTTAGTTGCATTAGTTTATAAATTTGTTGAGTTTAAGTTGCTAATAAGTTTAAATCAAATTCGATATTAGTTTCAATATTAATATTATTTTAATTAAAAGAAAAATAAGTTTTAAAAAAAATTGAGTAAAAAAGTTTAGTTGAATTGATTTCAATCTCATTATGTGTCTTTAAGTCGAACTCAACATCGAAATCTTTAGATATAAGCGGAGCTTAATCATTGAAATTATAAGTTGAGTTGAATAAATTGCTTCAATTCAATATATTTACAACTTAGTTAATAGACTAAATATCTATATATCGGTGTATATATGGTTTTTTCTTTTGTAAATATACAATTAAATAGAAAATTATGAAAAAGAAAATCTTTTCTACATTTGAAAAAGTGCCTCCCGTAGAAGAGACCTTTTATTATTTCAAATCTTTTTGCTTTTACTCGTGAATCTATATTATTTTTAGATTGCTTGTATTTGACCATATTTGTATTCTATCCATATTTTGTTATGATCTTACATTTAGAAAGCTAATGTCTAAATTCACTCTGTTATTTGTTTTTGTCTTATTAGAGTTGAAGAAAAAGTGAAAACGGGGATATTGTCTCATTTATGCATTTTTTTTCTTTCTTTTAGAAATTGATACGAAAAGAGAAGAAAAAATGGGATAAGTGCATAAGATATTATAGAGCTCACAATACCTTTATTTATTATTTTTCTTTATAAAAATATATATATTGAGATATTGAATTGTAAAAGTTTCAAAAATATACCAATATTTTCAATTTCTATAATTGTACAATATCATCTATATTAGGTCCATGATTGTAAATCTTATAAAGAAGGTATTGATAGACGTTTTTGGATAATTATTATATGAACTTATATTAATCAGTTTAATTTCTAAGCCTAAGCCTAAGTCTAAGCCTAAGCCTAATCTAATTACCTAATCCTAGAACAATCCTCATAAACTCACTATAAATACCAGCTAAGACCTTAGATAAGGAGACCTTTTTCGCCATTCTCACTTTTACAATCATTGAATAATTTAACTTTCATGACACGGGGGCAGACTTAGGCGTTAGAATAATCGCGCCAAAGCACCTTGTAGCGGCCCGCGTAGTTGTTTTCTCGTGTTGCAGGTGTTCGTGTACCGGAACGAAAATTAACTGTTAACAATTAGCGCCGTTTGTAAGAACGAGCAATCCATTCCCACGATTCTTGAGGATTTATCAAAATGTTGTATGAAACATGTTGTGCTTAAGAGTTTAATTATCACTAGGACTTATCATGACAAATCTGACTAAAATGAGTATTTCAAAATATCGATAAAAATTAGAGGGAAATTGTTCATAGATGAACAAAAGCAGCTGGCGTAAAGTTACTTTGAGGATATGATTCACCAACAAACATAACACGACTTTATAACTCACTCGATATGACACACAAGTTGGTGTCAGGGTCCACCCACCACTAATCCTAGTTTACTTAGTAAGATTAAATAAGAATGTATGAAAAATAGACTTAGAGAGGGTTGTCTCACAAGAACAGAATATTCATCATTGAAATTTAAGTTATATCTAGCTTACAAGGGAAAATGACCATTTATAATAAGTCCCTAGGGCAATATTACAAATAAAAAAATTATAAGATAGTATATACAAAAAAAGGACTCCTAATACATATAAAAAAGGGTAAAAAAATCAAAAGACAAAAATGGAAAAGTAGTACAATGTTGACAAGGTGAACATGTGGCAATGCAACGTTGGTCCCATATAAATGTTCTTTAAGCACAATAAGCGAAAGTGATCAAAATGTTGCAGCAGTAAAGGGGCCGGGACAAGAGAGATGGTAGCATGCCAAGAGAAAACTACTCAACCGTTAAGTGAGTCTCTTGTCACTCATCATTCGGTAAGAACCACTTGGTAGTAGTTGGTTGGATTACTTGGCGCTAGGTCTTTGGTAAGGGAATGGTCGGCTTCATTACTACTGAGTATATAGATCATCGTATGACAAAGCGGGGAGCTCAAGGAGTTCAGCCACCTTCCTTCGACGTAAATTTCTCGTCATTAGCAGGTTACCGAAAGAGAATTCTTCAAGTGAGGGATTGGAGTCCTCGGAGCCGTGCATAAACAATGGGACCGTTGGTTAGCAGTTCATTGATTCCCCGAGGTTGTTGAAGATTTGCTCTTGAATCTTGGTATTCGTCATTATCAGGTACATAGGGAGTTAAATCGACGACGTTGAACGAAGTAGATACACCAAAACCTTCGAGTAGATCAATCTCATAGGCGTTATCATTAATATGCCTTAAGATTTTTTATGTTCCATCTGTTCTGAGAGATAGTTTGTCGGTCCTTCTACTAGGGAAACACTCCTTGCTTAGATTGACTTAGACAAGGTCCCCAAAGGTATAAACAACTCGCTTCCTTCCACGGTTTCTCACTTCTTTCTGTTGGGCTACAGTTTTGGCTAATTGCTCGGCAATCTTCCAATGTAATCTTTGGAACTTTTTGGTACGTTGTAGGCCGATTTGACTTTCCCCTTGTATAGTTGGGTTGTTAATTAAATTTAAGGGTAGGTTCGGATTAAGTCTATAAACAACCTCGAATGGTGATGTTCTAGTTGAGCTGTGAGTTGAGCGATTGTAGGCAAATTCAATGAT
Source organism: Lumnitzera racemosa (assembly GCA_024138005.1). Classification (NCBI taxonomy): domain Eukaryota; kingdom Viridiplantae; phylum Streptophyta; class Magnoliopsida; order Myrtales; family Combretaceae; genus Lumnitzera; species Lumnitzera racemosa. The sequence continues at coordinate 84,598,005 of JAMXBC010000012.1, forward strand.
GGACAAGTATAAATCCTAATCATGAGAGTTCTTTCCAACAGTGGTACGTAGGAGAATACTAACGGTTCTGTTAACTCCTTCAATTTGGCTGTTTGTCTAAGGGTAGCAAGAGGTCCTAAATAGGAGTTTAGTATCAAGTTTCCTCCATAGGATCTTCCAAAAGAAGCTCGTAAATTTCAAATTAAGGTCAGATACAATACTTCTCGATACTTCATGTAATCACACAATTTCTTGCAAAAAGAGATTAATGATGAATAAAGCATCATTAATTCTGTAGCAAGGAATGAAGTGGCCTATCTTACTAAATCGATCAACTATCGCCATGATCGAATCATGTCTTATTGGCATATAGGGAAAGCCGAGCATGAAATCTATGCTTAGATTAGTCTACGGTCGCTCGGGAATTAGTAAGGGTTTATATTCTCCATAGGACAGTCTCTTCCCTTTTGCATACTTACACACCTTATACCTCTCAAGTATTCGATGCACATCATTCATCATCTCAAGCTAGTAAAAGTGTTCCTTTAATATCTCAATCATCTTCTTTTTCCCAAAATGGCTAGCCAGACCCCCAACATGAGCTTCTCAAACTAGTAGCTTCCTTACAGAACCATTTGGTAAACAAATTTTCTTGCCTTTTATTAATAACCCTTCACTCGAGTAAAACCCTTCCATAGCTCCTCTAGCATTGCACTTGGTTACTAAGGGTTCAAAATGTAGGTCATGCTCATACTGATAAGTAAAGTGCCGAATCCAATCACCTTAACTTGTAATGTTGTGATGAGGGTATGACGGCGAGAAAATGCATCGGCTACTATGTTGGTGCTTCCTTTCTTATATCTGATGATACAACATAAGGTTTTTAAGAACTTGACCTACTTGGCGTGACGTCGAGAAAGCTTCTATTGCCTGTGAAGATGCTTAAGAGATTTTTGATTCCAATAGATGATGAACTCTCTCGGTAATAGATAATGTTACTAGTTTTGAAGTGTACAGACAAGGGTATAAAATTCCTTATCGTAGCTTGAGTAATTCAGGACATCAACTTGGAGCTTTTTGTTGGAGTAACCAATGGGTCGACACTCTTGCATAAGGACAGTACTAATGCCAACACTAGATGCATCACATTCAATCTCGAAAACCTTATCAAAATCTAATAAGGTAAGTACTGGAGCAGATATCAACTTAGACTTCACATCTTCAAAACTCCTCTGAGCCTTTTCTGTCCATTTAAACTCAATGTTCTTCTTGGTCAATTTAGTTAACGGCGTAGTTATGGAGCTAAAGTTTTGGATAAATCTCCGATAGAACGAGGTTAAGCCATGGAAGTTCCTGACCTCAACAGTACTAGTCGGTGTAGGCTACTCATTAATAGCTCTGACTTTTTCCTCATCAACTCGAACCCACTCCTTGAAACGACATATCCGAGGAATACAATCTCGCTTTGGTAGAACGTTCATTTCTTTAATTTACCGAATAATTTCTTGATGTGGAGCATGTTTAACATTAATCTCAAATGTTCAACATGAACAAGGAGGTTGGCACTGTATACTAGAATATTATCAAAATAAACCGTAACGCGACGATCTTAATGCATGATTCATCAGTTGCATAAAAGTACTTGGCGCATTAGTTAGTCCAAACAATATCACCAACCATTCGAATAGACCATCCCTTATCTTGAAGACCGTCTTCCATTCATTCCCAAGTCTCATCCGTAACTAGTGGTAGCCACTCTTCAGGTCAATCTTAGAAAAGATACAAGCGTCGTATAACTCGTTAAGCATATCATCAAGCCGCAAGATTGGGTATCGGTATTTGATAGTGATCTTATTGATAGCTTAGCTATCGACGCACATTCACCATGTTCCATCCTTTTTCAGCACGAGTATAGCGGGTATGGCATAAGGACTCATGCTCTTATGAACATATCTGTGATTCACCAACTCATCCACTTGCTTTTTTAGTTTAACTGCTTGCTCTGGATTGAGCCTGTAAGCAGGTCGGTTTAGTAAGGTAGCCCTTAGTTAGAGGTCGATACAATGATCAATTCTTCTTAAGGGAGGTAAACCTTTCAGCATCTGGATAAGGACAAGGTAAGCAAATTCCTGAAGTAACTGCTGCATTTTAGCAGGTAAGCTCTTAGCCTCTCTAACCTTTAAGAATCTCCTAACTAAAAGGAGCACATAGTCTTCGATCTTGACCTCTTCTGCAAACTAAGCTTAAGAAATCACTAAGGACTTCTGTTGTAGAGATCTAGCAAGCTTTTCTTGGGCTTCTTGCCCTTCCATAGGACTCATAGGTGTTAGTATAATTTTCTTTTTGTCCTTTTGAAACATGTAGGTGTTTCTATACCCATCGTATAGCACTCTTAAGTCAAATAGCTACGGTCGGTCGAGTAATATGTGAGATGCACACATAGGAAAGACATCATACAACACCTCGTCCCTATACCTATCACTAATAGTAATCGGCACTTTGACTTGCTTGGAAACATGTAGTCTTCCTTTCTCATTCAGCCAGTGAATCTTGTACAACTTAGGGTGTAGAAGAGATGGCAATTTTATGGCCTTAACTATCCCTTGCGCGATGACGTTGGTATAGCTCCCTCTATCAATGATCACGGTACATAACTTGCCATTCACTCGGCAATTCGTATGAAAGAGGTTTTCTCTTTGCTCATTTCCGTTAGCTACAAAAATACTGAGAGATCATTGAATAAAAAAGCAATACTCAGCTCTTCCCTCAGGAGGTATCTCGACATTAAGATCTTCCTCAAATTCTTTTAGCATCTGATTGGTTGCTACTTCTTCCTCTCCTTAACTCGTACTTTCTACTTCAAACTGGGGCTTGTCTCCCTTTATGGTCATAACTCGATAGTTTAAACACTAATTAGCTACGTGTTTATAGCTAAGGCATTTAAAACATTTGATTTCTTGGGTTTTCCTCCCTGAACTCTAACCTTAGTCTCTTCGGATCTCACACTCCTTGGTTTTACTCTTACCTTAGCCTTCATCTAATCAGCTCGGCATGTGACCACGACATTCTAACTTAGAAGTATTTGAAACGCTATCATTCATTGGTTGCTTAGAAGGTTACTCTTGTTCAATATTAGTGTTCAACTACTTGGCATTCAGTTAACCTAGTTTTACTGTTGCCTTTTAACTCTTTAGGCCACACGGATGGTTTCATCTAGAGTTGTGAGTTTCTACAGCTCCATGACGTTACTAATCTCAACCCATAGTTTAGAGATGAACCGTGCTATAATTCAGGTCTCAGGCTCGTCGATATCGCATTGTATCATGAGTAACTGAAACTCTTAGATATAGTCTTCTACAAATTTGTTACCTTGCCTCCAAGTCTTGGAATTGTCGAAAAGTATCTTGTTTTTAGTGTTCGGAGATGAACTTACTTCTTAGAACTTTCTTCATCCCGTTCCATATTTGAACCTCGTGTTGGGTCCTCATGCGAACATTTTATAGCTTTTTCCACTACATTGTCGCATATCTAGAAACTTCTAAGGTAGCCACTTTAATGCGGATAGCATTTTCATAATAATAGAAGTCGAATATCTTTTCAATCTTCTCTTACTAGTCTATGTAGTTATCAGCATTAGCAGACCTATTGAAGTTCAGAATCTATACCTTAAGATGTTTAGCACCTCTTGGCACTCTGAGCTTATGATCATCAATCTAACATACTAGTGTTCTTCTTCTTCGTACTCTTCCACTTCGTTCAACTCTAACCTTCTCCTCGTAACTCTATCGGTACGTTACGGTGGTGCTTGGTTTTTTGGAAAGGCTTCCAGAGCTCGCTCGTTCATTTGCCTCCTCAACTTATGTATCATTTCTCATCCTGCTCAGCAACTCTCTTATGCAGTCCAATCTCTAAGACCCTGTTTACTGAGATAGCTAAGTTGGCCACAATAGCATTAAGATCTTGTATCTACTCATCAGTAGTATGTGGTGTTTGTTGGGTAACTTGACTACGACCATGAGCATCACCTCGATATCGTTAATCTCTTCCAATACACATGGGTTCAACATTCTCAACACAAAGCTTCAGTAAAGACACTTCACTCAAATGCTTTTAACACACACATAAATATCTCGAACATCGAACTAACTAATACTATACAGTTCTCGGTCTTAACCTCAAGCTCTAATACCAGGAAGTTATATGGTGTATTTAAGAGCTTAGTTATCACAAGGACTTACCATGGCAAATTTGACTAAAATGGGTCCTCTAAAATATAAAAAAAAAAATTAGAGGAAAATAGTCTATAGACGAACAAGAGTAGTTGACATGAAGTTGCTCAAAGGATGTAACTTACCAAAGAACACAATACGACTTGACACCTCACTCAATATGATGTACAAGTTGATGTTAAGGTTCACCCGCCACTAATCTTGAGCTACTCGGCAAAATTAGATAAGACTATATGAAAGATAGACTTAGAGAGAGTTGTCTCACAAGAACAGAATATTCAGTATTGAAATATAAGTTATATTCGACTTACAAGGGAAAAGGACTATTTATAATAAGTCCCTAGGGCAATATTACAAATAAAGAAATTATAAGAAAGTATATATAAAAAGAAGATCCCTAGTATATACAAAAAAGGGTAAAAAGGATAAAAAACAAAAATGGAAAAGTAGTATAACGTCAGACAAGGTGGATAAGCGGTAATGCAACATTGGTCTCATATGAATATTCTCTAAACACAACAGGCCAAAGGGATTAAGATGTTGTGACAATAAAGGGGTTGAGACGAGAGAGATCGTAGTATGTTGAGAGAAAACTACTCTACTGTTAAATGAGTCTCTCGTCACTCGATAAGAATCATTCGGTAGCAGTTGGTTGGATTACTTGGCATAGGGCCTTCGGTAAGGGAATGGTCAGCATCATCACTACCGAGTATATAGATCATTGTATGACAATGCAAGGAGCTCAAACTTTTTTGTTATCAGCAAGTTTCCAAGAGAGAATTCTTCGAGTGAGGGATTAGAGTCTTCGGAGCCATGCGAGAGCAATGGGACCATTGATCGGCAATTCATCAAAACATTTCTTCCTTTTTATAAATTCTTCCGGTCTGATTTATGGTAGTTTCTTTCTCTTACTATAATCTCCAGATTCGAGTAAAATCTCCAGATTCGGGTAAACATGCTCTCGATCTACTAATTTACCTGGGCTTAAAGGATTGCCCTTTCCTTGCGACTTTAAATTTGCATTAATATTTCTTTACTTCACATTTTGATGGCTGATAAAATGTTGATTCAGAAACATGACTTTTTTTAAATAGTGCCTTAGTTCTTCACATTTTTGTATTTCATTAAAATGTTAACCATCATGTAACCACCACGGTCATCTTAATCTGTATGTTTTGGATCTAAGGGCAATTGGACTTTGGTGTTTACAGATCCTCTTGAAGGTCATTTTATTGGCAGTTATTATGTTTCTTAAAAGCCGTTCGTGGTATAGAAATTTAAGACAATTGTCTTGAGTAACCGTTGATGAGGCCGCAATACTTAGTTAAAGGTTTGAGTTTATACAGATAAGTAAGAGGATGTCGAAGGCTTTCTTGGGAATCTATATGGATTATTTTTAAAATCAATGGGAAGAAGCCGAGGTTGGATTGTAACTGTGCGGCAACTGCATAGAATAAATCGCATAGATGGATAAATGATGGCCAAATTCTGTAAATGACGGATCCTCTACGATACACCTTCAATTTTGGGCCATGCAATTGAATTGTGAAGGCCACGCCAAGGAATTGGACTCCACCAATATTTGGTCAGCAGCAAAACTATTCAATGAGTCTGGCTTCCATGTGAAAAGGCTTAAAGACTTTATTGTGTAGTCATTTGTTCTATCGACATGGAATAAACACATTGAGGGTTGATCAAAAGTGGTTGAATAGCCTGTTGTAACAATACCACCCGAGCCATCCAATATTGTCCAAATTTGGATTAAGGCCAGGCATTTATATGATCGATCGAAGTTGAATTCACAACATTTTCAAGCCTCCCAAGTTCAAGTTATGGCAATGCCGATCTGGCCGAGTTTCTCATTGATAACCTTAATGTCCAGCTTCGGTATCTTCCAGACTGTTCAATAAGTGCCTAACCGAATTGTCCATCAATGTGCCGAAATGTTGAGCTATCCACACCGAGCAATTATCCATCCTTATGCCGGGTTGTCGAGGAGCTGCTCTAAGCTTAAATTTCCGAGTTACTCCTGGCACACATGACGAGCTGCTCTTAAGTTCTACGTCGATTTGCCGAGCAGTTAAATACTAAACAGATGTATAGGGATTTCGAGCTTTAGTTTCCTTAATAGTCCAAGTTTCAATTGGCAAAGGATGTCGTTAGTGGCATCATCTTTCATCTGGGAGGATGTCGATTTGTTTCCAAAATAAACTCAGCATCCGAGCTTGGCTCCAAATCATGTCGAGGATAGAAGCAAGATGGAAAGCCAATACACCATTGATGATTGGTAGATATCCAAGTAAACCTTACAGATGAATACTCGAACGGCAAAGCACCCAATCGGCCATCCATCCGAGTTATTGTCAACATTGGATCTAATCCCCTGCATGTCATGGCTGAGAACTAAGTAGGAACAAACCCTGGGTAATAGTCAGCCGAATATACATAGCGGCCAGACAAAGCAAGTTTCAATACTGCCGAATGACTACAGCTGAAATTCGAGCCTTTCGTAAGCGCAGAGATAATAACCGGTCCAATGCCGAGCTCATTACAATAGTGACGGCTCAAACTCTGAGAGATTTAATGTCGACCAACAATAAAAGCTGAGAGGCTAAGTCTGTCCAAGTCAACTAGTAGCCGAGTAATTATCCATCGCATTGCCGAGTAAGCGCTGCCGACTTATCAACTAGTTTCATGTGCCGTGCCGACTTATGATATTGATCGCACAGTATGCTGCGCAACTCTGATCTAAGGACGATTGGTCCAAACTCCAATCTCACTCGGCAATCGTCTTACACCTCAAAGAAATCAAGTTGAGCTATTTTCGATTCTCTCCAAGCTGTTGTATCTAAACAGCCGAACCAAAGTTGATGCCGACCCTTCTCCATAAGTCTTTAAGCTCCAACGCCAACCAAAGCTGTTGGCAGCTGACTAAGCTCCAACGTCGAGCTACTCCAAGTGTACCGAGAAGTTTTGGCCGAGTGGTTCATCCTTTCATGTTTGAATGCCGAGCAGCAAGCTTTGGCCGAGTGGTTCATTCTTTCACGGTCGGATGCCGAGAATTCTTTATGTTGAGTAACAAGTGTTGCCGACCAACACATAGCCGAGTAGTCGGAGATCCATGGCCATGCTGAGTTGACCAGAAATGGCCACGATTTTATACACCAGATAGCAATGCCGAGCGAAGTTTCCGAGTGACCTTGACATCCTTTTCCGAACTTCCGAGGAGGAGTATAACATTCCAATATAGTCGTCGAGCTTCGAATTCCTATCAGCAACGCATCCTTGCCGAGCGGCTGAGAAGAGGAAACCTTTAACGTTGCAAACAGTAGAGGTTATTTCATTAGTTTACATGTAAACTATACTGCCTATAAATTAGGCAAATGACCAAATAAAATTATAAGATTCAAAAACTAAATATTTCTAAAATATTAACTAAGATTTTGAAATTATTACAAATTAAATTCATTAAGAAATTTAATTAAAAACTTATTATTTCTTTCTTGTGAAAAATATGGTAGATTCAATAAAAATAATTTTAATAAATACTAAACATATATTTTATCAAAAATTATTTTTATGTAAATTAAATATATTATGTGAGGAAAATGTATACTAAAAACTAACTCAAAATTACATTATTTACTATTATTGAAAATTCATACAAAATTTGTTAGAATCAGGCTTATTCTTAATAAACTTATATAAGAATTTATAATTTTAAAAATATGATTTAATATTATAATTATACATGCAAAAACACCTAAAAAAACTAAATTTCATAATTTTTTTATATTTTTTGATATTTTTAATAAAAATAGCAACTTACAAACAAAAATCACGTATTTTTTTATCTTTCAGCCACTAAAACTCTATTGATGGCAAGGGTAAGTCAACCAAAACCATCACTATATCAAATGTAAGACCCTTAATAGCCACCGTATTAGGTCTTCATTTGGTACTCATTTCCTTAGCCCTAATTATACTATAATTTGTTAATATTTGGTAAAATTAATTTTTCTCTTCTTCTCACTTGTCTCTAATTTTTTTAGAGCTTCCACTTGATTAAAATGAATTATGAATGAGAGTTTCTAAATTTATAGATAAGTTTAAGGTTTTTCTTTTAATTTCCAATTGCCATATGCCTCTTATCTATTCCTTTTTCACTTTCTATTTGGCCTATTTTTATTTGTTATTATTATTTTTCTCTAAATTCCAGCATGTCACACCTATATTATGGACAACTTTAAATTTTCACAATTTTTATTGATTTTTATTTAATTTTTATGAATTTTTATTAATTGATTAGCATTATTTTGATATATTTCAAGTATTTTAAGTAATTTCATGTATTTTTACTTATACATAAATACATATATAGTATAAATAAATACTCATAAATATTATTTAAGTCATTTTTAGTATGCATATAATTTGTCTCTATCGATTTGTTAATTATTAGAATTTATTTTACGTATGTTCAATAAATAACGAATAATATACGCATAATTCAATATTATAATATTTAATTATTTATTTTCCTAAATTTAAACTCATGAGATTATTTTTACTAATATTCCCAATTCCGTCATAAAATTTTGGTTCGATCAAATAATATACGCAATCGTCTTAAATTTTATAAATTGTTTCTAAATTGACTGATTATGAATTGATCACCGATTTTTATAGGACCTCACACTAGTAGCTTTTCTCTTATTATTAGAGAAATTTATAAATTAGGAGAAGTTTAAATAAATTTGGTGAATCGAAAGTGGTTCGTAATGAATATTTTATTATATAACATTTTTTCTCAAAGTTCTTACATCTAACAAGATCAAACACCATTTCAACTAACTCTTAACACAAAATTTAGACTTAAAATCGGGTTTCAAGTGCTTTGAATTTGAAGTTTTTGATTGTTGAAATGGATTCGATGATAAAAAAATCTTCATGGAAATTTGATTGATCCAAATCTTAATAAAACATATTTTCAATGAATTTAGATGATCTAATTGGATTAAAAATTGATTTTTAGTGAAGAACATATTGAATATTCATATAATCACTTAAAGACACCTTGAATTTCCAAATGATTTTCGAAAAATGGAGAACATAAATTTGGTTTTTGAAAACTAGTTTAGAATTAAATCAACATTATTCTATTTCACTAGATTTTAATATGATCAATGAAGAGATTAATCAAGCATCATGATTTTACATGGAAATTAACCATATAAGTCGGCAAAATTCCAAATGGAAATCATTCGTATACCTTTATGGCCCTAAATCAACATAAATATACATGTTAAATATTAAATTAAGGGGAAATTACAAATAACCCTTGTAAACTTTGACTTAGATGTAGATTAACCCCCCAAGCTTTCAAGGTATACTTTTAGATTTTTTTTTTTAGCTAAAAAAAGTCACACTATTATCAAAGTTTAGAAAATCTTAAAACACATTTTGATAAATTTAAGGGATTGGTTATACACCATTATTAAAGTTTAAGAGGGTTGTTTTCAATCTATAGTAACTATTTACTAATTTATTAAAGTTTAAAAGGTTTTAAAACACACTTTAAAAGTTCAGGGGTAAATCCACATCTAAGTCAATATTTAGGGAAGTTATTTACATTGTTCCCTTGAATTAAGCACATTATAAACTAAAATTAAATTGAGAATCATGATTTAAACATCATAATATGCTCAATAACGCAATCAAAACAAAATTCTTGGAGCAATCAATATTCATAATAGTAGCATGCCTAATAAGTAAATGAAAACAACTAACGAGCTCTAGATATAACTTTCCATCCATGAAACCTTCTCTAAGCTCTTGGTTAGTTTATCTAATATCTCAAGAGCATATTGAACCATAAGATTGAACCATATAACTCTAAGTGAGGTCACAACAAGATTAAGGTTGTATATACCTACAACTTCAATAACTCAAATATTCTATTTAATTGCAACCATCTCTAAAAAGTATGTTATCATCATTTAATCTTAACCAAATACAAGATCAATATATTAATGTCGTACACCATATATCACGCCATTAAGAAGTCATGTAGTTTACGTTTCCATTTCATCTAAACATCAATAAACATATCAAATCACTTATAGTTGACCATTCAAGCTGTTAAATGCTCTAAGAAAACGTGCAACAATTGTCTTATGAGTAACCACCTTATTCAGCTTTACTAGATCATTAACCATGTTGACCTATGTTGGAGAAATTGCAAAAATACTTGGCGTAACACTGATTCAGTGAAATTTGCCCAATGCAGTCTATACCTTACACTATAACTTGCCTAGGAGTAGGTGCCTGGCATCACCTACATTCTTTTGTATCTAATTTAATGGTCAAGTTAAGGTTTTGCCATTTTGGTGCTTGTGGCTTCTCTTTTGCTGCCCTATAGATTTATAAGTAGAGAAGAGATGAGAGAGGAGATAAGTGCTTTATTATATATATTTATGAATGATGGTGTTTTTAATTTTTCTATGAGTATTTTGTGGTTATTTAGTACTTAATTAGATAATATTTGATTTGAAGTTTTAAGTAAATAATTAAGAAGAAAAAGAATTAAGTTTCACTTGATTTGAATTTGAATTGAAAGGGTTATGAGTTTTTAAAGATCTACAAAGTCTCTTAAAGAGATCATGTGAAGGTTGTCTTCGTTTAATTGAGAAATGACCAAAAAGTTACAAAATCAATTAACATAATTATGTTACAGATGTGTCAATCCTGAAATTATGTCCACGTAAAGTTGAACCCATGGTCACTCATCCATGCAAGTTAATTCGTAGAAGCCCATGCAATAGATTTTATAATGGAACCGAAACATGTTGCTTATCTCTATTGTCATGGTTTTTATTTTCTCCTCACGTTCAAGGAAATGTCCGGGTCATGATTCATAAAGCCACATTGATGCATAGAAAGATTTCCTTAGTCGTCTTCAAGTGAAACCTATTCACATCCAATTCATGTCCACCAATTCACGCCATAGTCCAAGAAGACACGAGTATTGGTGAATAAAAATATTTGGATGGCAATATCCAATTGAAGCCTACGTTGGCAAGTTGAGTCAAGGTTCGTTTCAAGATTGAAGTCAATATTTGACATTTCCAAGGAATTCATGCCAGCGGTCAATGAAATATCATAAACCATATCACATGTAGGTGACGGCCCAAAGCAAAGCTCATCGGATCATTGATCTATGGAATAGAAAAACTGCAATTCAAAATATGATCCAACATCTAACAGTCCATGTGAGGATGTAAGATTGTAGAGGACCAGTCTATGTTAAGGATGCTATTGGGACGAGTTTGGAATGAGTTTTATAAAATCTGAAACTGACCTACTACCTTATAAGGCTTTCTAAAAATCTATAGGATATCTTATAAGGTTTTTACCTTATTTTTAGAATCAACATCTATAGTTTTTTATAAATTCCTATTAAAAACTCGACTTGACTCGCCAATACTAAAAAAAAAAAAATTGATTTATGAGTATACATAAAAGATTAAAATAAATAGCATATGGATTTAAAACAAGTGGCTTATGATTATTTAAGACTAAACTTTCTTTTTATTTTAAATTAATACACGATTAATAAAAAGGAGATTGATGAAAATTGAGAAATGTGGTCACTGGTTAAGAGAAAGAGCAAAGGCAAGAGAAGAGAGAGAGAGAGAGAGAGAGAGGGCTAAGGTTTTTTTGAAAGACAAAATATGAAAACGATAAAATATTTTTTATTAATTATTATGTTTTATTATTTACAGCTAATACTAAATTACTAATATCATATTATTATTTTTAATTAAGTTCGGAGCTTTCCATCGGGTTTTTTCTAAATACCAAAACCCAACCCGAAACTCTATAGGGTTTGAGAATCACTTCTAGAACCTAACCCAAAACTTTATAAGGATAAACCCTACAGGGTTTTTAAAGAGTTCAACGAGTCGGAAACTCTATAATGACTCATCTAGTAGCATTCCTAATCCATGCTATGGAAATTCACTTGTCTAGGGATTTGTTTTTAGAAAATAGTCAGCTGCATAGATCAATGGTGAAAACAACCCCAAATGTATGGAACAAAGAGCACCATAAAGCTTACTTCTTTTATGTTTCTCGTAGATTAGTACATTTTAGTTTTCTTTAATTTGTAAATATTCGAGATTGACATCAATTGTAAGCCGTGACATAATTTATAGAAAGATTGAAGGATTGGAAACTTTAAATTTTTTTATATGAGTTAAGTTTTCTCTTTCTTTCTTGATATGTTTGTTCATGAATTGTGGTTTTCCTCTTATGATTTGTGTGCCTTATATAATTATGAATTAGCCTTTATCATTAGATATTGGATTGATGGATTCTTGATACTTCTATGTTAAATATTTAAATGTTGGTGTTCTTGATATTTTTATCATTAAGCATATGTTTTATTTATTGTGGAATATATGTTAGATTAGGTTAAAATCTAAAACGAATAAAATTAATTTAATCAATTTCATGACAAAGTAAAATCAAATTACAAGTAATATGTTAGAGATAATGCAATGTAACTGGGTTAGCGCCTAGAACATAAACGATTAATTAACTAAATAACCTTTTCTAGAAATAGAAATAAAAGGTGATTCTATACTTTATTACTTTGATAACTTGAAAAAGAATTCAAAGGAAATAATTTAAACCATTCAAAGATCTAATAGTCAAATGTATTACATGTTGAACCCTATTTTTGTTTTCCTTAATTTAACTTATATTAAAAAATGTTTTTTTTTTTAAAAAAAAATTGGATTTACAAACTAGTTAAACTTATAATAAGTGAAATTACGGCTTCCGGGTAGGAAAACCCTAATTTAGCTACTAGTTTGCAAATATTCTAAAATATTTTTAGAAAATTAAGCTAGAATAACTAAGTTAAGGGCTAACCTATTAAAACTAAATCTTCATGTAAAAATAAAAAAAAAAACTAATGGGCTTTTATTTTTTTATAATTTTTCTAAAAATACTAAGATATATACAGATATATAAAAATGCAATTAAAATGAATTTTTAATAATTTTTATTACAGATTTTCTAAAGAAGGAATTTTTTTAAAAATTTTTTTATATAGTTATCTAAGATGTACTTACATACCCGTTAATCGAGATTAAATTGACGTAGTTCTTTTTAGAAAAAATTTAGTGAGTGGATCATTTTTTAAAAAAAAATTAAGCAAGATTTACATTACTAATCAAATTATTATTATTTTTTTAAACTACTAAAATATTTAACTTCGTGAATCTATTTAAAAAAATCATAACTAACTAAATCTTTTTTAAAAAACTTCAATTATGATTTTTTATTTTTTTAAAAAAAATTTATGTGTAAAAAATTATTTTTTCTAAACTTTATGTAAGATGTACTTAGATATGTATCTTCTTTGAAGATATGAATCTCGTTGAAAATATATGTAACTTTTTTCTAAAAAATGCAATTTAATTAAAATTTATCTAAAAAATTGTGAAACGGCATGACAATTATTAAAATACACAAAAAAACCTGTACTCAAAAGTTAAGTTAGTAAAATAAATTGATTAACTAAAAGAACAAAATAATTAATGAAATAAAATAATTTATTCAATTACCTAAATGGGAATTGTATACTTGATCAACCAAAATTATGTGAATTTGGATTGGACTTGAACTGCAGTGGATTATTGTGTAGTGTGTACACTAGATGTGCAGGATAGTGGGCTGTATGGGATGTGTGGAGTCATATATGCTCGTGAATTGCAATGCAACGTTTATGTGTGAAATTGTGTTTGGTAGATGCTATGTTAGTGACTATATGTGATGTAAGCGTAAGTGAGAGTGTTGTGTGTGCTTTAGTGTCAAGTGTGAGTGAGGATGTATGCATGTGTTTAAGTGTGAAGCTGCTGTGAGGATGTGAGAGAGTGTCAGGTGTAAACTTGGTGTGTGAAGGTGAGGGACGTGAGCTATGAGTGTATGTATGCTGAGTGATGTGAGGGGATAGATGTATATGTGGTGAGTGACGTAAGGGGATAGCATGCAGTGAACTGTGATTTCTTGGCTATATGGTGTGTTATGTCACAAACAGGGTGTAATGGACAGTGGATAGTGAACGAATGTGTGTGAATTTGAAAACGTATATTTTTTATAGCCTATTATCCATTATTTATAGACCATAAATTTGGATCTTTTGGATTTTTTTTATCATAAATTCAATCTTAACAAATCTAATATTTGAAAGATATGTTTATACTCAATTTGGATTTATTAAATTTATTGAAGATTCAATTTAATTTCTAAAAATCCTATACTTATTTAAGCTTTCTATCTTTGGCCCAACTCAATCCATTTTGATTTAGCTCAAAATACATGTTAACTAGTTTAATAAATTCTAAGTTTATTTAGCCTAAAATAAATCGGATAAAAATTCACTTTATATTGGATCGGACTAAAAAAATTTTTTTTTTAATGAAGCTTGACTATTCAACAACTCAGAATTTATTAAATTGAATGTATATTATTATCCGATCCGACCATAAACGACTCAACTCAATACATTATATTTTTATTTTTTCTTTCAATTTTCGTTTTTTTTTCTTTTTTAATATTTTATTATTATTTTTTACTATTTTATTTTTTAACTTGGCCTAATAAAAAAAAATTATAAAGGTAACAAAAATGAGATATCTATAGTTGCTACAAAGACAAATGAGATATCCATTTTTACCAAATTCTATCTTGAATCAATAGGGTAAAGATTACTAACTTGAATAGTTAATTGAGCAGTGTCTTATCTTAAAAGGATGAGGTAAAAGAAGATCGACTTAAAAGGTCGATGTATAAAATCAATTGCCCATCTTGAAAGGATAAAGCGAAATAATAGGAGGCCCGTTTTGAAAAGACCAAGTAAAGGAATAAGAAGCCCGTCTTGAAAGGATGGAGAGAAGGAATAGTAGGCTTGTCTTAAAAGGATGGGGCAAACAAATAAAAACCTATCTTAAAAGGACAAGGTAAGGGAATAGTATGGCTTATCTTAAAAGGATAGAGCAAATAATTGAAGGGGGTTATCTTGAAAGGATAGGGCAAAGGAATATGAGACCCATCTTGAAAGAACGAGGCAAAAGGTGGTTTGTCTTGAAATGATAGAGTAAATGATTAGGGGACTATTTTAAAAGGATAAGACAAATGATTAGGGTGCCTATTTTGAAACAATAGGGCAAATAATTAGGATTTCTATCTTGAAAAGATAAGGCAAATGATTAGGGTGCCTATATTGAAAGGATATGGTAAAAGTATTAAGAGAAGCCTATCTTGAAAGGATAGAGAGCTTAACTTGAAAAAATAGGGCAAAAGGATTGGGGGCTCATCTTTAAAGGATAAGGCAAAAATGATGAGCTTGTCTTAAAAGAGTAGGGTAAAAAGGATAAGGGGCTTGTCTTAAAAGGACTGGATGATACGCTGCACCAAGAACCGATAAGGGCGACAATATTAGGGTGGGTTTGATTTTGTTGAAGAAACAAAAATAGAGTAGGTTTAGTGAATACATGGGCCATCTAATCAGATATGATGCGTTGGCTTGATTCTATACGACTTAAGACTTATCGAATGTGATACACCAGTCCGAGTGATAGGGTCGCTTGCTACAATCTATAATGAAACTTTTTAAATATGGAATAACTAAAGTTCTCAACATTCTTAGGATAGCTTAAGCTCTTAGTATGATGATAAAGGCTCTTGAATAATCTTTTTATAAGATAGCAAAAGCTCTTAAATGTTCTCACACCGAAGTTTCTAAGCTAAGAATGACTAAGACTCCCGAATTAAATAACCAAAATTCCTAAAGAAGGATGACAAAGGTTCTTGAATCACCAAAAAACCGAAGTTCCTAGATAAGGATAACTAAGACTCCTATTAAGATGACCAAAGTTTTAAAAGGATTACTAAAATTCTTGAAATTTCCTCGAGGAATTACTAAAGTTCTTAACTTAAGGGTGACTAAAGTTCATATTGCAAGTTCTCAAATTTTTCACTTTTTGACTACTAAAAGGAAAGATCGGTACTTTTTTATTCAAAAAAACTTCTCATCTTTTCCTTGCTAACATGTAACAAAATTACACCAACTCTAAATGTTACAGATAAGTGGTATGCTCATTCTTTTAGCCCATTGACCACTCATTCTTCTTCTTTGATTACTTATCTGCTACGATAATGGAATAGTAAAAAACTTCAATTGAACACGTAGTTCTTATTGCTATAGGAAATTCCCATTTGATTATAGAGAGAAGTACCTCTTGTACCCCCAGGGCATGCTTGACTTTTGCTTCATAAGTTTCATCTTAGGGAAAGTTTCTCGATTATTTGAATTATTTAGTCTAAGAGAACTTCCATACAGTCTCATATAACTTATTTTCACTCTCGATTACAATTCCAAAAATTATGGTCAGTCTTGTGAGTGATACATTTTGATTGATTTGATAAGTCTTTTCCTCAAGATTGTAACTTAAGCTTTTGGTCATTGGCTTAAACAAAAGGGAATATTAATGTGCTGGCAAAAAAAAAAAAAAAAAATCAGTATCTTAACCCAAGTTTAAAAGTCAAGAACCTTAGTGGGAAATGCTAAGATGGGCTTGCCCCAATTTCCCAATTTCACGAGCAATAATTGCTTAAGGTAAGTTAATTTCTTCAGTCAAAAGAGTTTTGTTAGGAGTGGTATAATGGATAGAATCATAGAATTAAAGTTTCATTCCTTTGAGCTTAGAATTTGTTCTTTAGGTTTTGTGCTTTTAAAGGATATTAAGGGGAAGACTCGGGTCCTTAATTTTAGAATTCATGGTTCAGCTTTTCTAGGGTACTTGAGCCCCAAGCCCTTAAAGAGCTTTTAAGCTATCCTTTGTGATGTGATTGCCTTACTTTTGTTTTCTTCTTTATTCCTTCTTTTTTCTCTTTTTCTCTTTTCTTTTTTTTTTTCTCTTTTTCTTCTTTCTCTTTTTTTTTTCAAAGATAATCGCCCTCCATGTGTCCGAGTTTTTGCTTGAAGAAATTGATGGCCCTAAAACCATGAGCTCAAAGTGCATAAGCCTAGTAAAGCAAGGTATGACTTTGAGGGGAATGTTTGAAAAAGATTAATGGCCTTGCAATGTTTGAATGAATATATGGACTTAAGTGAAATGAACAATTTGAAACTCTTCTTCATTCTAAAGAAATCTAGTTATTGATGACAATTATTGCTCATGAATCGACATTATTGAAGTACGCATAAGTTAGCTTATCCCTTTTCTCTAAAGTCAATAGCCCTAAACTCTTGATTGCCTTAGTGTGGGGTGGTTCTCAACGGCGTTTATTTTTAAAAAACTTCCCTCAAATGGGTTAACAAGGGATAAAAGTATTTAAGGAGTGAAATGAATGCCTATCATCCTTTCAATTTATGTATCACGTGTAAGATAGACTTCCTTTAAGGAATGAGTCTTATCCTTACTTTTATGTCTCTCAGCTCTTTTGAGTATTTAAGGTCAGTATTTAGGATGAAGGCTTGCCTCTTATCATTCTAAACACTTTAAACGATGAGATACTTTCATTAATTCGAGAATGAAACATCTTATGCCTTCATGTTTGCCCTTATCTACCCCAGTCTCGTCTAATAAGACTGAATATTCCATGATGTCTTAGCTAGTCACATGCCCTTATGCATTTAAAAGATTGCCCTATATGCTACATTGCTAACCTAAACTTATTAATATTATTGATTAAATGATTCACAGTGGAGACAAACTTTATGTTCGGTTCTAAGCTAGGAGAAGGTGGACTAGTCATTGTAGAATGAGTGTTTAGGACCTTCTAAGCTTAGAGAGGATCAGTGTTGATGGATAAAGCTCTAGGTGAAGTTAGTAAGCCATGTGTTTGAGGTTTTTTTCTGGCTTAAAATGGGTTGAAATAGATTGGAAGATCTATGGTTTATGCTTAGGCTTTTGTATCTAGTGGTTTTGAAAATGTTTAATAGTGAGCTTCTCTTCAAGGATTGTGTTTGGCTTAGGCTTTTCTTCGTATTAGGTTGTGTTTCCACCATTTTCATTTATCAAATTTCCAATGTGCTTTCCTTGTTTGTTCCTCAGTATCAAGTTTAACTCAAAGGCTACACAGTGCTTTGAGCTTAAAATGAGTGGCTACTAAAATTAAGCTTGGGCCAGAGTCATTGTTGTTAATTATCTTAGCTTGAAAAATGAATCACTATGAGCTTCAATAATGAGTTGAACTACTTAAAAGTAATAACTCCAAGTTTGTAAAATCCATACTTGTTAGCACATATTTTTTTCTTTGAATAATTTATGATTTTTTTGAAAAACTTTATTCTAACAAAAAATGTTTGAAAAACACTTATATTACCAAAAATTATGTTACAAATAAGGTTATCAACATCTCTTAACTTATTGGAATGATTGAAAAAGTCATAGAGTTGATAAGAAGGAGTGACCATTTTACAAAGTTAACAACTAATGATAATGACTTATTTACATGTAATGGTTTTTTTTTTTTTTTATGATAATCTTTTGAAAAACTTTCTTATTAATGGAAACTGAAGGGAAGCTATTCTATAAATGATTGGATTGTTAACACCGCTCAAAAAATAGAATAAATCAATTGTTAAGATGAGATAATGAAGACAATAAAGCTATAAAAGGAGTTGAAAATCCTACTTATTAATGAAAGCTAAATAAGACCTATATTATACATGACTGGATTACTTATATTGCATAAAGAATAGAAAACACCAAATAATGAAGACAACATGATGAGGATAACAAAGTTTCAAAGAGAACAACTGGTAATTGGAGGGTGATAATTTTACAAGAGAGGTGCTTAATATTACAAAAGCATAAGTAAGAGATGCTTTTGGGATAAAAATTACTTACAGATCATAGGTAATGAATATTTGCAAATTGAAGGATTTTTTTTACCTTTTTTTTTGGTATACATGGTTTATTGAACAAATTTTTAATATAAGTACAGAAAAAAAAAAAATGAATGAATATACAAATAGCATACAAGTAAAGCATACTTATGTAGATACAAGACTGACAACTGGATAATAGTGCGATAATTTAAAAAAAATGCAGAGTTGTAACTTTATTAAAATCAATTATGTACAAATGATTAGACCTTTGTTGGGTTTATAATTTTTCTATATATACAGATGTTGACAAAGTGTAGAGAAAATTTTACAAAAGTAAAATATCTTTTAATAGTTTATAGAGGAGTGTTTTTCTTTTTTTTTACATGGAAAACAAAGAAAATATATCGAAAAATTTATACAACCATTATGTCACATAGGAAAATAATAAAATAATAACTCCTTACTCATGATATATATATTTTTGAAAATATTGCATGACTATTCATTTGCTTGCCAATAAAAAAATTTTAATGCAATTTAGTAGGTTCAATCTTAAATCTTGTTGTACTACTTTTTATTTGTAAGAAAAAAAAAACATAATACTTATATTACAAAATAATTCATGAGCAACCATATAATATACAAAAAAAAAAATTTAAGATAACAATATATACAAAACAAAATATAGTATAAAATTAATACAATATGCTACAAACTCATGCCATGCAATAAAGGTCAGTAAATATTCAATTATAAGAATGGAATTATTATGAACCCATAATCAAGAAATACACTTTAGATTGAAATAAAAAAAATAAAGTTCATGGACACTTATGTACAAGAGTATTAATTCTTTTAATTTCCCTTCTTTTTTTCTTTTTTGAAAAAGAATGCTTAACCAATTACGAATTATCAAAATTTCTTATAATTTAATAATAACTAATTCTTTTTTCAAAAAAAAAAAAGTGATGCAAAGTGTGGGATCTATAAGTTTTAAGCTCTGTAGCTTTAGGCGTTTTTGGAGAAAAACTTAGTGGACTATATCAAAGTATAAGTGAGTTCATGCATTACTGCTAGGTTAGAATAAAGACTTTAACAATCTAAGGGTTACACAATGGCAACTCGTTCTAAGTTCTTAAGGTGGCTTAGGTCTGACTATATCTAAGCACACGAATGATTTTTTTTTTTTTTTTTTTAAATAAGGGCTCTCCCAAATCTCCAGTAACAGGCCCCAATAGACTAGGTTTTTCTTAAAGGCGTGTATCACTAAAATCTGGTTAATACAACTATATTACAATATATAGATAAAAAATAAAATGAAAACCCATTAATTAATTTTTATTTTTATATGATTAGCCTACTAGGGTCTTTAATAGAGTCACCAATTTTGTTGAGCCCTATTTCTGTTTTCCTTAAGTTAATTTATATTAAGCCCAGCCTATTTAATATAAATTACTCAATATTAAATTAAAAACAAATATTTTTATTGTTGAAAAAATGTTTAAAAAAATTAAACTTGCCAACTAGTTAAACTAGTAACAAGTGAAATTAGAGTTTCCGGATGGGAAACCCTAATTTAGCCACTAATCTGCATATATTCTAAAATATTTTTAGAAAATTAAATAAAAAAATAAATTTAGGGATTAACCTATTAGAATTAAGTCATCATATAAAAATATAAAAATTAATGAGTTTTTATTTTTTATAATTTTTCTAAGAATACTAAAATTTGTATCGATATGAAAAAATGCAATTTTTAATAATTTTTATTACGAATTTTCTTGAAAAAGGAAAAATTTTTATTATTTTTTTATGGTTGCCTCAAAAGTGTTTACATATCCACTAGTTTAGATAAAACTAATGTAGTTTTTTTTAGAAAAGATTTATGTTAGTTATCAAATTATTATTTAGAAAAAAGACCTAAATGATCTAATTTCACGAATATATTTTACAAAACTCTAACAAACTAAATCTTTTTAAAAAAACTACGATTAAGATTTTTTATTTTTTTTTAAATGAGTTTTTTACAGTATATTTTAATATCACAATCATTAACATCAATTTAAGATTTCAATTTATTGGTTCATTGATTTAATCTTTTAAGGTATTTGTTTCCCATATTTTCTTTATTAAATAGAAGTAAATTTAATATTTTATATTAATTAAGAGTAGATTTACATTTTTTTTTATTTTTTGTATATCTCAATTTGCATAGATATAGGTAGGACTAAAATAACTAAGAGCTAGTCTTAATCTTTGTGGGATGACTTAGTCTCACTAGTCTTTTATTACTATATATGTGACTTAGTATACTTATTGATAAATTGCACTTTTAAAGTCGTATCAGAGGGTAGTTTGGAGAAGTTGCAAACAAGCGTTGTGAATGGGATCAAAAAGTAGGTTTTAATAAATGTTTCATTGTACAAACACCTTTTCTAAAAGTTCTTATATCCAACAAGATCAAACAACATTTCAATTAACTCTTAAGTTAAAACATAGGCTTATAATCGGGTTTTGCGTGTTCTGGGTATGAAGCTTTTGATCAATGAAATGGATTCAATGTTAAAAGTTCTTCATGAAAATGTGATTAACCCAAGTCTCAACAAAAACATATTTTCATTGAATTTTGATGATCTAATTGCATTAAAAAGAGATTTTTAATGAAGAATATCTTCAATAGTCATATTAACACTTAAGAGTGCCTTGAATTTCCAAATGATTTTTGGAAAATGCATAAACAAATTCAATTTAGAAAAACTAGATTAGTTTGAAATCATTATTATGCTATTTATCTAAAATTTAACACGACCAATGAAGAGATCAATTGACCATTATAATTATACATAGAAATTAGCCATACGAGTTGAAAACTTTTCAAATGGAAATTATTCATATACTTTATAGTCTAAATCAACATATATACAAGTTAAAGATCAAGTTAAACACATTCCTAAACTAAAATCAACCCAAGACTTAGGAATCATCATCAAACATCATAATATGTTAAATAACGCAATCAAAACAAAATTCTTTAAGCAATATGCGTTCTTAGTGCCTTCATGCTTAGTAAGTGGATCAAGATAGACTAATAAGCTCTAAAACCTACTTAGCATCTATTAGAATTTCTCTAAGCTCTTGATTAATCTATTTAACATTTCGAGAACATAATGAACCAAAAGATTGAACCTTACAACTCTAAGGGAGGTTACGATAAGGTAAAGGGTACATACACCTATAACTTTTAAAACTCAAATCTTTCATTTAGGTGCAAACAACTATCTCAAAAAAGCATGTTATCATCATTTAGTCTTAACTAAATACAAAATCAAGATATTAACATTCTATACCATATATCATGCTACCAAAGAGTCATGTGATCTATATTTCCATTTTATCCAAATATCAATAAATTTATCAAATTATATATACTTGACCATTTAACCACCTGAATGCTCTAAGAAAATGCATGCCAACCATCTTATAATTAACCACCTCAATTGACTTTACAAGATTATTGACTACGTTGAGCCATGTAAGATAAATTGCAAGAATGCCTAGCATAACTTCGATTGGTGAAATTTGCCTGGTATGGTGTATATCTTCCACTATAATTTTTATAGGAGCAAGCATTTGATATCAACTACATTCTTTTGTATCTAATTCAATGGTTAGGTTGGGTTTTGTTGTTCATAACTTTTTTTTTTTTTTATGCTGGAGAGATTTATAAATAGAGAAGAGAAGAGAGAGGGATACTAGGAGAATTTGCAAATGGACCTAG
Organism: Lumnitzera racemosa; assembly: GCA_024138005.1. NCBI lineage: Eukaryota > Viridiplantae > Streptophyta > Magnoliopsida > Myrtales > Combretaceae > Lumnitzera > Lumnitzera racemosa. The sequence goes on from JAMXBC010000012.1 coordinate 84,620,899, forward strand.
TGAATTGGATCAAAAAGTGGCTTTTAATGAATATTTTATCGTATAAACTCCTTTTTTCAAAGTATTCACATTCGACAAGGTCAAACACCATTTCAACCAACTCTTGATTTAAAACTCATAATTAAAATCGGGTTTGGGTTGTTTTGGATTTAAAGTCTTTTATCATTGAAATGGATTCAATGATAAAATATCTTCATAAAAATATGAATGACCTTAAAAAGTGTTTTTATTAAATTTTGATAAATGGATTAAAAAGTGACTTGTAATGAAGTACACCTTGAATGTTCACATGAACACTTAAGAATAGCTTGAATTTCCAAATGAATTTTGGAAAATAGAAAACACAAATTCGGTTTTGGAAAACTAGTTTAGAATTAAATCAACATTATACCATTTTAATAGATTTAATACAATTGATCAAGAGATCAATTAAGCAACATGATTATACATGGAAATTATTCATATAATCCATAAAATTTCCTTCATAAAATTTCCAAAAGGAAATTATTTATATACCTTTAGGACTCTAAATCAATATATATATATATATATGTGCATGTGTCAAGTATCAAATTAAATGCATTCTAAGACGAAAATGGAATCATCATTTAAACATTATAATATGCTAAATAACACGATTACACACATAGGGGCTTATGATAGTTCATATCAAGTTCCATCATCGCATATTATTGACCTCCTAGCATTTGATTTTTTTATTTGTACCCAACGTATTTTTTGGTATACACACAAATGCATATATACAGATTATAAACATGGCATCAACAAGTAATAATGCTACTTTCAATTTCTCCTAAAAAAGTATTCCTATGTTTGTTGGTGAAAAATATGATATATGGAGTATGATGATAAGAACATTATTTATCTCACAAGACTTGTGGGATATCGTCGAAAACTATTATGAAACCATTACTGCTAATCTAAAGGTAAAAGCAACAAAGAAAGGAGCATAAGGAAAATGCTATGAAAGATACTAAAGTATTGTCTTTTATTTAACAAGGGGTTAGTCAATTCATCTTTCCACGAATTATGGGTGCAACTACATCACATGATGCTTGAGAAATTTTAAGGAAGCAATATGGAGGTCATGATAAAGTAATTTCTATCAAACTCTAAAATCTATAGAAAGAGTTTGAAAATTTATATATAAAAAATAATGAGGTAATTCAAGAATTTTTATCTAGAGTTTCCACTATCATTAATCAAATAAGAGGATATTGAGATATAATTATAGATAAGAGAATTGCTAAAAAAAATTTTAAGAAGCTTACTTGTCAAATTTAAGCATATAGTTGCTATTATTGAAGAATCCAAAATTTATCACAAATGAATTTGGATGAACTTATGGGATCACTTGAAGCCTATAAGAAGCATGTAAGTAGATTCTCTACTTAAAATCTAAAGCAAGTCTTCCATTCGAAGGTTAATATCAATAGGCAGCACAACTAGTAAGATAAAAGTGAAAATAGTGATGGTGTTTCCTTTAATGACACTTGTAAATGTAATGTTACACCTTGAAGTCACAGAGTTGTAATAGTCTTGCTATGTAAACCATTCTATAATAGTAACTGGCTTCACAGTACCTACCATAGACATGATCTATATAAGGCGTCAACGACTTCTCACTTTGAAGTAAATAGTCCAATTAAGTGTTTAACTAAAATTATAGTAATTATCACAAATTTTTAATAAATATACATAATTATATGTAAAGTCCATAGAACTTTTCAGGAAACTCTACATAAGTATATCGGTTTACTAATTTACATAACAATTATCAGTTTTTCATTCTTAAACTATAAAGGACACTTTAGCTATACATCCATTGCTAAGCAAATTGATCCTTACACCCCTGACTTCAAAAGAACTAACCTCTGGATAATTGTAAGGCGACATAATACTTGAAGTATTCAGAAATCCGACCTTACAAAAGGATCTATAAGGGTATGAGTAACTACAGTTAAATAAGTTGAATTGGAGACTCATGAATGTATACAAACACAAACAAGATTATCAAGCAATTATTTTCATGCAATGCAACAAGCAAGTGTTATCACACAATGTAGTTCTGTCTGTTGTGAAATTAGAGAAATTTCACCCGTTCTAATATGGGCTGAGGAGTTTTCATGTTATGCAATAGTTCATAACCAAACCCAAGTTTGTGCAATTGAGACACTGCTCCTCCTAAGACTATCTTTCCAACCAATTCCCTCATCTTCACCGTGACCTCTTCTCCTGTTACTTAGTTCGGTTAAGGATGAGAAAAAGATTAATTGTTATCCAGCACTATCTTTATTGAAGGTATCGGAATTTGATTGGAGAATTCTAATGATCCCCTAACTGGTTGTAATACATGACAATTTAGGTCATTAGAGTCGAATAAGATTAAATTTCATTTAGGGTATTCAAATAATTTCACACCAATACAATCATAACACAAAACCAATCACATTACAAATTTCAACACAAATTCAAATATATCAAACGCATGCATAAACTAGTTACAATCACAACCATATATAATCCTAAGTCTCCGAGTACCATAAAATAATACTCTAATACAGTAAGTAATAACCCAACTTACTTAGAATTTTTCAGTCGCCCAATCATTTAATTGCAATTCATCTCTGGGTATCCTATAATACAAATCGATCTTTTTAGTACTTATACTTTAATGATTCATATTCTAAGTTATAATTTAACTAATTTTTCCATGTATATCTATTATTTACTAATGATTCATTCTACCTTATTTCGGGGTTTGGTTTTTAAATTAGATTCTAGTTTTGATTGTAGAATCATAAATATGCTTGAATCCTGATGTGAAATTAATCACATTAGCTCAAGTATTCTAATATCGTATTGGGTCTTAATTTAGTATTTTAAACTGTTCGGTACATGCTAATCCTAATTGAGGTACCAGATTTATTCTCAATATGAGAAAATCTTACATTTTTTATATAATTACCTAAAATTAAATTTTGTTTCAGATTTATTATATTCTGATTTTTATTATTATATTATCTAAATAAACCTAATTTTTCATATTTATTAAATTTCCAATTCTACATATTTCTAATTTCCTACAATTACTACATAATTCCTTCATTAATTACACTTAACACTCCAAAGGCTAAAATTAAGTTGACACATTAGAGATTAACATCGTTAACCATCTAATTACTATCTAAATCAGTAATTAATATCTTAATCACTTAATTAATCCAAAATTACCTAATTTTTCTATCATTTTAGGCTAAAAATTTACTTAAAAATTTTGAAAATTAAATTTAAAAAAATGGCTTTATAGCACTGTTCTATATCACTTAAGCATTCTATAGAAAAAATTTGAACTCCAAACTATACTCTTAGGCTTATTTATTTCTAATCCTAATCATGTTCGGTTTTGCTTAATTTCTTAAGAACCCTATATTTTCAGACGTGATTACACTTAATCACTATTCCCCCTAAATCTATATACAATAAAACCTCAGAATAATAAATTTCATAATTTTTCTTACTTTAATAGCTCAATTTGAATTACCAATATTCTAGTTAGATGTTAAATCAACATTCTTAAATGGAAAATTACAAGAAGAGGTTTCAATTTTGAAGGATATATTATCAAAGGCTAAGAAGATAGAGTTTATCGTTTATACAAGGCGCTATAAGGATTAAAGTAGTCTTGGAATAACAAAATTAATAGCTATTTTCAGAAAAATGGTTTTTAGAGAAGTTAAAGCGAACCTTTGCTTTAAATTAAAAATTAAGGTACACATGATTTCCTTATTGTTTGTTTATAAGTGGATGACTTGATCAATATAAGAACAAGTCAATTAATATTGGATGAATTTAAAGTTGTAATGATGAAAGAGTATGAGATGATAGATTTAGGTCATATGAAATATTTTCTTGGAATTCAAGTACGTCAATCTAAGGGAAAAATATTATTTCTTAAGAAAAATATTTGGAAGATTGATTGAAAAAGTTTCATATAAGTAATTGCAAATCAATTGCTACTCCGCTGAAGGCAAGTGAGAAATTGGAATTAGAAGATTGAGCACCAAAAACAGATGTAAGGATGTATATCAGTTTGGTTGGGTCCTTGATTTACCTAACAAATATAAGGCAAGATATTGTTTATTCTAACAATTTGATTTTTAGATTTATGTAGAGTCCAAGCAAATTACATTATGCAACAGCGAAACAAGTATTACAATATTTACAAGGTACTAAAAGTTTTTGGATTCATTATATGAAAAATAAAGATTTTAGGCATATTAGATACACAGATAGCAACTGGGCTGGATGTATTGATGATCGAAAAAAAGTGCATCTAGATATCTAGATATGTATTTAGTATGGGATCAAATCATAGTTATCAATGAAATAAAAAAAACAATATCATTATCTTTATCTGAAGTTGAATATATATCTGTCATAGATACAACATGTGAAGCATTATGGTTAAAAAGAATCTTATCAAATTTAAATCAAAGCCAGAAATCCTTAACTATTATCCATCGTGATAATGTGTCACTAAAACACCATACTTGGTCATGTGAAATGCTAATAAGGTTATAAAAAAACACAGAGAGGGAGAGGGAGAGAGAGAGAAAGAGAAAGAGAAAGGAAAGCATCGATTACTTGTCTTTTAAGAAAACTTCTTCTTAAGTACAGGGAAGGGGGAAGGGAATCAAGTAAATGCTAGAATCACTATCTTCATTTTGGGTCTTGTTCCTATTGTTCACGAGTCAAATATTCTGATTCTTATTTCTCCGATTCTGGTTGTATCTCGCTTTCTCATTTTTATTTTCCTTCCTCTTGTTCGTGGGGTCAAATGTTCTGATTCTTCCAGTTTCGGTTGTATCTCTCCTTCCCTTTTTTCTTTTCCTTGCAACCTTTCATGGCTTAAATTATGTCTACTTCCCTTTTCTCTTTTCCTTTCTCCTTTTCATGGTCCTGGCTCATATTCTGATTCAAACGATTATCATCCATTTTTTTTGGGTGTAGATGGAAAAAAGTGAACTGATATGAAGAACGACTATATTATTAACATGGCATATGTGAAACACTTAAAAAACACTTTGAACTTTCAAATAATTTCCAAAAAATTGTAAATCACACATTGTGTGAGTTTCCACAACAGCTGAGCATTTTTGCCACGAACAATTTGGATCCCGAACAATGCCATCTAACAACCAAAAAAGTAGATTGAAACGTTTTGGAATATCGCGTCACCTGACTTGGGTAAGAAGAAGTGGAGCAATTATCTGCTTTATTATTATAAGGTTTACAGTACAAGCAGCATTATTGCTCTTACCAGGAAGCCTAACTTCCCTTCATCTGCTCCTCTGCTAGATATACTTCCCTTCACCATTCAAATCCTCATAATCGCTCCATTTATTTTCTACTCGTAAATAAACTCCCTCCTAACTAGAAAAATGACCGATGCGGAGAATTATGCAAGGCTTGGAGAAAAGAAAGGGAAGAAGGTTGTGGAAATGGGAAACTTCGAGCTAGGCGAGTCGTCTCGTTGTCCACCCACAATGCAATAGGAAGGTCATTCCCATGCTGTTGATATAGAAATTGAAGACACTATTATTGCAGAGCTTCAGATAATATGCAGGAAGACGATTAACGAAACTAGGAAGGAGGTTCCTAAAAATACCGAGAGAAGGCGCAACGATGGAAACAAAACACCTAGAATCAGGTTCGTGGAAGTGGAAAAATTCATATCCCTTATGAGGCAGAGGGAAGGGTTTTCTATCTTTATCTATCTTACAAGTTTCCTGATGTTTTGGAAAAACAAGAAAGGGTTTTATATAACTCATATAAGAAGCAAAATGCCGACTATTTTGTATTGTGTTTTCATTGTTATGCTTGTTACAAGTGTAATCTTTCTTGTTGTGGAAGCGGAATTCGATAAGTCGGTGTCAAAGAGAACAACCATAATTATTACTACGGTCTTTGTTGTAGCAGAAATCCTATGGGGTCTATCGGTTATGAGGAAATGCAAAATACGATAAGGAATCCTCCTCTGGGGATGATGATAGTAATAAGCATACTTGGTTTAGGTTTACAAGTTCTCAGTACAATGCTGTGTACTTTGATGGATATATATGAACAAGTCGGTCCACAAGTGACTTTGTGTATATTCATAGCATCATCCTCCGTGACGCGTGCTCTCCAGAAAGTACAATATGGGTTCAGAGAGATATCTCTAGGAGTTGTGATTGGTCATGTTGCTCAAGTCGTGATCAAGAAACTAGCATTAGGGTTATCGATTGCTTTCGTTTTAATCATATTTGAAATACTGTTCAGAATGTTGGTGATCCTTGAGGAAGAATTGAAGAAAGGGGAAAATAGGGAAACACCATCAGTGTAATTTGTTGGCTTTTTAACATATCCGGTTGTAAACGTTTAGCAATTGCAAATATCATCATGAATTTCATTTAGGTACCTTATTTGATCATTATTATTATATCATTGCATGGAGTGTCGATATTGTTATGCTTAATTCAAAATAGCCGTTTGGTAATTTAACTCCACGATCAAGTTGGATTTGGTCATATCAATTAATGGTTCGACTGCCATTTTTCTTTTTCATTCTCTCTCTCTCTCTGTTTTCTTTCTTTCTTTTCTTTTCTTTTTCTTTTTCTTTTTTTTTGGGGGGGGGGTTGAGTTCAATGATTTTTCATTAGACTTTTAATAAGAGTTTGATTTTTATCACACAATTTAAGTTACATATTCAGAAGCTCTTGATAGCGATATTGTATTTTTAAGTTTTACCAACTACATCGGAGGTATCATGATCATATGGATTAAAATATTTATGATTAAGATTAGACTGCAGGTTGTTTCGGTCTCGTCTTAATTAACATAGAGAGATTTAGAATCACGAAAATAAATATTTAAATTCATATCTTCTTGTGGTTATGTTAATCTCCACTCGTCTTTTATAAGATATGGGCTAGACTAAAGTAGGAAGGTTTGAATATTATGATAACATTAATATCAAAACTTGATTAGTACTAATTCTTGAATCATTCTCAATTAAGCTTGTGAGCCAGTTAAAGGTGAAAACTATAAGATTTGAACTTGATTTGATTAATTACTTGAGTAGTTCAAGTTTATAAAAATAGCATAGCTTGTTTTTAACCCTCGACAAAACCATCTAATCCACCATTTCATTATTAAAATTTTATATACATTAATTTCTATGATCTTCTATGGTTGGATGATAGGACTGGATGGTTTTTTAATACATGTAGAAGCCCACATCCATATCATTTTAATAATAAGACATGGTCATCTCAAGTAGATTACATGTCTACCAATTTTTTTTTTTAAAAAGATAAATTATTAAGATATAACTTGTATAAAATGTAATTACAAAAATACTATTATTAAGTCGCATTTTGTGGTTATGACAAAGTAATTTACAAACTTTCTCACATTTAGAAAATGTGATATAGGGCATTTAAACCTATTGATTGATAGATAGGCTAATTAGAGGAGAGTTTACCTTAAACCTATCTATAGATATGTAATTGGAAAATTGATGGGTAAACTAATTGAAGCACTAATATCACACTCTAAATACTTACTAATAACTTTATCCTAACTTTCCTGCCTACCTTAATAGCCATTGAAGCTTGATGCATGGCTCATGCAATCTCTACAGCATTAGGAGTAGGCGTCTTGCCACACATACATTTCCTCATGCATTATTAAAGCTAGATTGAAATTCACCTGTCTTGTACATATGAAAATATAAAAATGAATAGTAACTACAACTGCTTGGAAAAATAAATTTAAAATAAAAAAAAAATTCCTGAGGGCTTCTGTCTGAGTAGTTAGCATTCTACACCACCCCACCCCCCACATATATTTTTGGCCAATTTATCATTATTGAAGGAACGACAGTAATTTGGGCTACATCCAACAGAGGCCATTCGTCTCCTCCATCATGCCATTTGCTGGGGCCATATGGGAATAAACTCTCAGGGTTAAACTTCATTAAATCAGAGTAGATATGCTTCCATAGGCTAACACGGTCTTCTATACAAGGACGAATGCATACCACCCATTGAAATGGTCGGAACTCCATATTTTAAAGATCTATGTTTGGAGATCAAGAGAAATAGATAGGAAAGAACGGAAATTTTATATTTAATAATTAAAGATAAAAGTGAAAGATATAGAAAAAAAAAAAACAAAGGAACAGAAAAAAAGAATCTAGCAAAAAATGCCGAGTCGGTGTAATGTGAACCGGATATGATGCAAACTGATAAGTTCGGCAAACTGATTTAATTAATGAATTTAATATGTAGTGATGTGCACATATTTAAATAATATGTGCATACTTTATACACTTCTATTATTTACCATTGAATTTATAGATACATAGGTGTAATATAGATTTTATAATGGAAATTGTTAATAGTTGCTTTAGAGAAATTGTTAACGGTTGAGATAATGAATTTCTACTCATTTCCTTGTATTTGATTTCTTATGAAACCTAAAATTTAAACCTAAAAACGTAAATTTTTATAAGTCATGTAAAACAGTTTTCAAAAAATTATAGATATATATATATATATTTATACGATTCATATAGATACTGTTGAGCAACATACGACTTGTTTAATTAATTGATGGAAAACTTCATAGTTGTAATGTTTAAGGAGAGTCCTTATGATTGACCATCTCCACAAAAATTGGGTATGAAATAAAATTTTGAACATCTTGTTATTTCAAAAAATATGATTTTCCTTTCCTGATAACAATGACACTAAGTGTGGATCGATACACGACACTGACACCCACTATGCAATTTAGTTTCCTTTTGGCAAGTGAGGATCGGAATCCCAAAAGCGGGACAATTTACCCACCTGCATTCGAGGGAAGATGGTCAAAATTTTATCTGATAAACAATTTTGTGTGTCGGGTTCAGTATGAGTAGTAGGTCAGGTCTATAAACATGTGTAAGTTCCATACATATGGGAATTTTCCCTGCTCGTGCTTATTGGGTCATTCTTGAGAGGAATAATTGAAATAAATAAAATGGTAACATGAACTAAAGTTAGAAAACAAAACGTTTGGATCATATTTGATAAGTTTCACAGGAAATTGGATTCCATTTTATTTTTATTGCAATTCGGTGAAGATGCCTCAATGGAACTTAAAAATTCTGATTACATAGAGTCCCGATCTTTAGGACTTCTATCAAAATAAAATTTTTTTATTTTTACGAAAATATTAAATAGATCCACTACTTCAATTTTTATTGTCTTCGCCATTAAGGAAATTTTAAACTGATATATATCGTTCTCTAGGAAAAGTGGACGTTACTTAGGTCGTTAAAAAAACATAGAAGTTTCTGTGTACGCGTGTCGAAGTTGTCATATTTTATACCAAAAGAGGTTTCATAAAAACCGGGGATGGTCACTGCAATGTAAGTTAGGGGCATGCTCGCTAGGTTCTTGGGAGTAGTTAGAGTGTCTCCCATACGAATTCCTCGGTCTGGTTTCATTCGTATTGGATCTTAGAAGCTTCAACCTATACTAGAGCGAGTGAACTTTCTCTAGTTTGACGATAGATTGAATGATGCTGTATACATGGCTCGCACTCGAAGTCGATAAAGGACTTGGAATATAGGAAGATCCTTGGCCTTGGCTGGTTGCTTAGCTGGGATTACTTGCTTAAGGCTCAATCGCTTGTAAATAAGTACTACTTTGACTGCAGTATAACGAAGATATTTTCAATCTTGTATGTACATATTATATATTCTTAACTCTAATTCATAACTATATCTATATAGATTTTTTACTCTCGATTATCATATAAATCGAAGCCACACTCGTATATACCTAAATTATCTGTGCATATTATATATTCTTAACTCTAATTGGTAACTATATCTATATAGATTATTACATGTCTTATTATTGTTAAAGCATATCTTACACCTATAACTTTAGATATATATATATATATATATATAGCATGGTTTCATATTTCTTATTATTTTTATATATCTCTATCGGAATATATATATATATATATATAATTTCTAAAAGTAATAATGACGTGTGTATTATCTATAAGTTTTGGTTTCTTTTATGAGTATAAATTATTTCTACAAGGGGCAATGGGATTCGATAATTTATGATACCTGAAGTTTATTATAATCACTAACCAATCAAATGTGTAATCTACATTAAAACGAATTAGATAAAATAGCATTTTATAGGCTTTATGAATCTTAAAGCTTTCATTACGTGTATATATAGGGGGTTTGACACGGAAAGAAGCTTCAAGGATATGGACATTCGAGCTTAAAAACCATTAAATGAGTGGATTTATAGTTTACTGCATTTATGAGTACGTTTCGAGTATTTTACTGATTGTATGTCATTTGTACTCCTCGCTTGTGGTTAGAAACTGTTACAATGATTTGCTATGTATCGTGGAGTACCTTGCTGTTATGTGGAGTGTCTATGCTTACTTGATCCCTCTAACAAATTAACAATGGTCGATTTAAACTCTTAACTTCACATACGGGGAGGGGTTTGCATATAGGATTGTGACATCGAATATCCACATTTCAATAAGGAAAAAGGGAGTACTTTCCTTGTATCAAGGTGAACTCACTAGAATGGAAGATTGCTGCGATGTAGGCTAAGGGCATGCTCGCTAGGTTTTTGGGAGTAGTCAAAGTATCTTCCATACGAATTCCTAAGTTTGGTTTCATTCACATTGGATCAATAAGTTGTATTTCGACTACAGTATACCAAAGATATTTTGGCTCTTGATTATCATATAAACCGAAGTTGTACTTGTATATACCTAAATTATATGTATATATTATAAGTTCTTAACTTTAATTTGTAAATATATCTATATAGATTATTACGTGTCTTATTATTCTTGAACCACACTTTACACCTATAAGTTTAGATATATGAACAACATGGTTTCATATTTCTTGTTATTTATATGTCTCTTCCGGATTACATATACATTTCATTTCTAGAAGTAATAATAACTGTTGTACATTATCTATGTGTTTTGGATCAAATAGTGGATGAGTGACGACAAAGGTTGCCGCTTTTGTCATTGTCGTTTATTTATTTATTTTGTGTTATTTTCATAGAAAAATAATTCAATATTATTACGCATATATAATATGTAAATATTAATATATATAATAATTTTATATATAATTTTTAAATTAATTATTATTTATAATTTATATCCATTATATATAATATTTTATTAATATTTATATATTATATATATATATTATACGCGGCGTGTAATAGTTATTAAATTATTTCTGATGGTGATATGAATAGACAACACATGGAAAGACGAACATGAGGATTTTCGGGACCTGTTGGGAGGAACAAAAAGTCAGTCCTACGGAAGTAGGAATCATTTCAAGTTAACGAGTGGGGGAAACAAGCATTTCAACGAACAAAAAATCTTTTCGCCCACCACATTCAACAAAAAGTCAGTCTTACAAAAGTAGAGACGATATCTTGTATCTGCTAGGATTCGAGGTGAACCTAATACGCTGATTTAGTACTTATAAAATTATTGTACAAATTTTCTTTATGTATAAAAGCATCAAGTTATTTAAAATCTGTTTTTGTCATCTTTTTGCTAACTAATAAGGTTCAAACTAATCGAGGTCGTGATACTTTATATATAACTCTCCATGATTCGTGGTTAGCTTGGTTTATAGATTGCTATAGGAGGTGAACTGTTACAATCTCAATCTTACTGCATTTATGGTGCGACATAAATAATAATAATGTGTATATTTTTATGTATGAGACTTGAGGAATATATGTACCTATATAAATAAAAGTACATATATGTGTTATGCCAAGATTGGAAATGATATATATCCAAATACATAAACATTTATAACTATGGGTAAATAAGATAGATAAATGAATAAATAGATATAATGATAATGATGCATATGTATTATATGTGTAAATATATATGTATATGTTTATACGGTCCATATAATACCACTGAGTGAACACACAAACAAATTAAAATATTTATCCGTATGTCATGTCAAAAAGTGTTGGTTTCTAGTAAGGACTCTTAAGACAATCTTTATCCCCTAAAAACCTATTTCATATTCTTATATTCCACATTAGGAAACTCGCTAACTTAGAAAACTTACCATTTTGTCTCTCAATTCCTTTAAAAAAGTTACTTAAAACATTTTTTATTTTATTTTATTTTATAGATCTCAATAAATACATCCAACCAATCAAAATTTAAAAATGAAAAATATCAAACACTTTTCTCGTTGCTCGGACAAGCAACTTCCCCACCCTAAGCAACTTCCAAGTAATCGACCGTATTCGTCGAGCAATCCACAACGTCCTAAGAAATGGTGCAAGTTACTGATGCTCTAACATGACAACGACAGTGACACGGTTTATATAAATTGAGACACTGAGAATGTGACTCACATTCAATTTTGGAAAGATAGTTTATATATCATTTTGATAGATTCAACAAGATCAATCAAGCATCATAATTATATAAGTTGTAAAATTTCCAAATGAAAATTATTCATATGCCTCAATAGCTATATCTATATTATTAAAGTAAATAAAACTTTAAGTAATCGTTTTTCTTAAAATTATATATTTACCTTTTATTTACTATTATTTAATAAAAAAACTAATAATAAAATAAATTATTCAAATTATAACTAATGAATAAATATGTCTACTTACTGTTTTTTTCTTTCTCTTTATTTTTTACTCTCTTTAACTTTTTTCATTTTTCTATTAACTTTTCTCATATCTCTCTTTTCTCTCTTTTACTTTTCCACACCCTCCAATTAACTGCACCTACATCTATATATATCTCTCTCTCTCTCTCTCTCTCTCTCTCTCTCTCTCTCTCTCTCTCTCTCTCTCTCTCTCTCTCTCTCTCTCTCCTTATTTTGTATTTTTTCACATGTAATATCAGTGCATCGATCGCTAGTATATATTTATGTGTGTGTATGCGTGTCAAAATATCAAATTAAATTCATTTTAAAACTAAAATCAAGTTTGGAACCATAATATTTATGGAATTTCTCAATGAATTTTTTACATGTATTGCATATTAGTACTTATTAAGACTCAAGATGAAAGATTGCAATAGTAATAAAGAATGATTGAAATAACTTATCTTATTAGTTTCAAGTTGCCAGTGCATAGTATGAAAAATTTTGAATAGATCCATAATAGAGTGGCATGATATGTTATCTACTTAGTATTGGCTTTATTTATTTTTAGGCCCATTTGGTTCATCTTTTTTATATATTTTTATTTTTTTTATCTATTTGAACTTTACATTTGATAAATATAAGACATAAAAACTGAATACATAATTGCATATTTTCCCTCATTCCAAAAACTAAATACTTAACCAATCCCTATAAATTTGAATTTATGTACGTTTTAATTTATTCATTTTATATAGGTACTAATTCAAATATCATTTTTCAATATATTAAATATATATATATTTAAATATTTACGTGAATTTTCACTTTTTAATTCTACTACTCTATTAGTCACTACCCTCTTCATAATTATGAAGCAAAACAAATAAGATATATGAAAAAAAAAAAATAATCCAAAAATAACCTATGTTATCTTTCGTAGTATCGTATATGAATTTTGATTGTTTTAATGATTTATACCTACATTTGATCTAATATTACAAAAAGAGATCATTCTTATTTCCCACATTTAAAATACAATAAAAAATCACATTAGAAATACTCCAAAATCTACTAATACTGAGTTAATCACTATCGTTATAATCACTAATTATTGAGAGAATTTACTAGCATACGGTTTTGATAACCAGTACGCCAAGGATATCTAATAGGATGGATAAATGTTAAGTTTTGTATCTACAAATTTTTGAAAACATCTATTCCATGTGATTATGATTAGCATGCTACTAAAAGACAAATAAAGTTGCCTTGTACATTTTTTAGCAATTATTGTTTTATACCACCGCAGAATCATTAACATAAACTTTAACTCAGAAAGTTCGATCAAATAAATCAAAGATAAAAATCAACTGATTCCATCCAAAAAAATCAAGACGTCAGCATAGAAGCATTCGAACTAAATAAGAATGTATCCTAATTTATTAATCATCCAACACACTAAGTGCTAATTATAGGAGCTTTACAACTAAACCAATGGCTCGTTACATTGTTGAAATTTACCGATCTGTTTAGGAAATGACGAACGTATAGTTAAGTAGGTGACATTCGCCTATCCGTTTAGGAAAATAATAAATCGTTACGAAGAAATAAATTTGTACTTAAGTGAAGTTTAATTACCTACTTGGTGAAACGACATAGCTGTTGTCAAGCAGCTGAAGTTCACCTACCTAATTATCCATATTGATTATATATACCCTTAGTTTCTATGGATTGTATTTTTTTTTTTCTTATGTATTAAGATCCCATTTAGATTTTCTTTTATCTATATCTTATTTGTATATGTTTAAAATTTTTATTTGAAAACTGTCTTATCTATATCTTATTTATTTTTGTTTTATAATTATAATGAAGATAATGATTGGAGTATCGGAATTGAAAAATGAAAATTTACGTACTTTTAAGAGAAAAGATTTGAAAAAATATATATATTTGATGCATTAGAACTGATTATTTTAATTAGTATTTTTGAAAAGCTAAGTTTCTAGCTTTTGATCTTATTCTTATTAAACACAAATAGTCGAGTAAATAAATAGTAAAACACTATTGAATTTAATGCATCTAAGCACGGACAAACCTAAAAAAATCTAACAAAAAATTATACTACTTACTAATGTATCGAAGCAATAGCTATAACAAAGAGCCGTATAGCAATGTAGTAGACGAATGAAGGTAGAGAGAAAAATGAAGAATTGCTATTACTTGACTGATAAACTTTATAGAGAGAGAAAGAGAGTATATTTATACTAAAGTATACTTGATGTGTATGGCAACGTATGTATGTGTAAAAATAAATAATAGTAGTATGTCGATACCCCTCCCACTTCTCCCCTAATATCAAGGTTTTAGCAACAACATTGGTAAGAGGATTTGCAAGTTGCTAACTACATGGTACAAACTTTATGCAAAGAAAGCTTGAATTGATGTAGTCTTGGACAAAATGAATTTCAATTAATATATGTTTAGTTTTAGTATGATAACATGGATTGTATGCTATCATCCGAGCCAATCTACTATCGATATATAATGGAACAAGTAGAGGAAAAGAAAGACCAAGATCATGCTTCAAATAAGAAATCTACAACAACTCTTTGGTAATTGTAACAAGACTTCAATATTTGGCCTCTACCAAAGAAGTGGACATCGTAGCTTTTTTTCTTTTTTTGTTTTCCCAAGAGAATAAAGAAGATCTAAGTAATATGCAAAAACCAAAAAGTGATTTCCTATCCATCTTACAAGAGCCCCAATCAACATTACTTTGCCTAATTAATGAAAAGGAACTCTTAGAGGAAAAGAAAAGGCTTTGTCTATTGAATCTTTAACATATTACAACTTGTGTAGTGCAACATCCAAATGTGATGTTCTTGGCTTAGTTTCAAATTGACTAAGCTACTGGACAGGAAATGAAAGATATAGCCTTGTAATAGTCAAGTACAACAACATATCCACAATTCGTTTGTAAACACTCGAATCATGCAACAAAGAATCTTCTTGATCATCCAAATGTGAACCTTGTTAAAAAGGTGTTCGTGTGGCTTTAGAAGTAGTAAGACCAACATCACTTAACACGTTAATGATGGACTTCCTCTTATTAAGGAGAAAACCAACAGGAGTTACACAAACTTCTATCCCCAAGAAAAACCTTACATCCCTTAGATCTTTGATAGTAAAGGCCTTATGTAAAGCTTGCTTAACATAAGTAATCTTATCCAAAGAATTACCAACAACTAACACATCATCCACATAGACCAAAATGGCAAGAAAAACACTTGATGTTTGTCTTCTAAAAAGGGGATAATCGGATTTGGATTAAACAAATCTAAGAGAGATAATGAACTTAGAAAACTCTTTGTTCCATTGTCTTGAAGCTTGTTTGAGATCATAAAGAGACTTAATAAGACAACATATTTAGGCACTTCATATCCATTCAGTGGTAACATATGTATCTCTTTATCAAGAGCACCATGTAAAAAAGTATTATTTACATCCAATTGGTGAGCAAACCAATTCTTAATTGTTGCAACAATAAGAAGTAATCTAACTAAAATTAATTTTATGGCATGAGAGAAAGTATGATTGTAGTCTATTCCCTCAACTTGTGTGTATCCCTTTACTACTAAACAATCTTTGCACCTCGTAATTATATCATTAGATTTGTATTTGACTTTATATACCCACTTTGATCCTATAGCTTTCTTTCTTAAAGGTAAAGTTATGACTTCCTATGCATTATTAAACTCTAAAGCTGCAATCTCTTTAGTCATAACATCTACCCATTTAGGATTTGCTTTAGCCTCATGAACAACAAATACGTTGGCAAGAGAAATCATGTAATCTTAAAGTAAATTTGAAAAGGAATTAGCATTGAATAAAGGATAAAGGGGTTTGCTATTTGAGCATGTTGCTACAGATGTAATACCACTATGCACATTACAAATAAAATCCTAAAGCTAAGTAGGTAATTTAATATGATGAATGGACCCTCAAAGTGGTTGATGCAAATCAGATTGAGAATTTGGATTATGAAGTGGAATAAAGTATGATCCTAAAGAAGAAGAATGAGTAGGATCCTCACTCATAAGAGAAGGAACAACAAGTGAATGTTCCTCTATGATTGACAAATCAAAGACATTGGGAAATAAAGTCATTGAACAATGAGAGTTAATAGAAGACTATGTATGGAATAAAATGTTAAAAAAAGATTGCATCCTTATTTACAAAAAATTTGTGTGATTCTAAATCATATAGTTTATACCCTTTTTGACCATTTGGATAGCCTACAAACATACATTATTTGCTTCTTAAATCAAATTTATCTTGGGCTTTGGGAAGAATATCAGCATATGCTAAGCATCCAAAAACATGTAGGTGATCATAATAAGGTAGTTTATGAAATAACAATTGATACGGTGTTTTCCTAGCAAAAATGGTATTGGCAAGTTATGGAAATAAACGTAGAAGCATTGTCTAAATGAACAATTTTTCATGTAATTTTGAAGTGATTTTGGACATAAATGAAGAAGTTGGTTAAGATAGAAGCATCTTAGTGTTTGTGAGCCATTAGAAAAGTCCAAGTACTTTTTTACTTGTCATCTATAATGGTCTACACTAGAAATTGAAGAAATACCATACGTTCCCCATACATCTACATGGACCAAATCAAAAGGGTTTACAAATTTAGAAATATTATGATTAAATAGCATTCAATGGAACTTGGCAAGTAAGCAAGTATTATAAAGAAGCTTACTAAAGTTTGAACCATGAAATTGAGGAAAATGTACTAACTTGGATGCTGAAGCATGTCCCAACCTACTATGGAAAAGGTCTATTGATACATCTTTATTCAAGGTGTTGACATGATGAAATGAAAACTGAGCATACTAATTAGAAGTGGTAAAAGTAATTGACTTCAAGCTCATTATGTAGTGTCCATGTTACAACCCGAGGGAGCTAATAGTAGTAGTCGTCGTATACCATATAAAGGATTGTAGATTGATTTTCCTCTCAATTAGCAACCCTTTATACGATATACAAGGCTAGAGCTACGGCTACGACTACGGCTACGGCTACCGCTATAACTAACAATCAAGAGTTACACAAGTGTAAGCAGTATTATTCCATGGTTATAATAACAAGCTAATGAAATATAAAACACATTTATTTATATAGAAATTTATAGATAAGAAGTCTATAATATTTCTTAACTGAAACCGATATCATTTCATTAAATAATAAGATTCATAATCTAAATATATTATCATAAGTGTACTCCGATCACATCTTACTCCCACATTAACCCCCTGATGTACAACTAATCTCAGGCATGCAACGACCCGACTCTACGAACAAATCAGCCTGTGAAAGTAAACTACAAGAGTATAAGTTAACTAGCTTAGTCAGATAATCCCCTTAACCATACAACAATTAAGTTATACATCAATTAAATTTAATCAAATGAATGCATGACAATGAGTATGCCATACAAATACATGCAGGTGACGAGGTATTGTATGCAACTCAAATTTAACACATTCAGAAGTCAAGGTTGGAGATATATCGGCACAATTAGATCTGAGTATTATACTAGAACTTATATCATAACGAAATTCCATGTTTCATATTTAAAATGTAATGGTATATTCATTCTTAGTTTTCATCAAAAATGAGTTTTACGTATGATTGTGAGTAAGTTTACGTAGTCCTCACTTACCTCTAAATAAAGGCCTTTGGATTTGACCCTTAGTTAGGCGGTTGGTGCCTCTAACGCCTAGTAATCCTTTGGGCTAGGGTAAGGTTATATCGTACGTGTGTACCGTATAAAATCTATAACAACAAATAATCAATCCAAGTACAACCTTTAGCTACTTTTGTATGATGTGATGGCCGGAATTAGTTATACAGTTAATGATTATGCGTGATTCGATTTAGTTCTTTCAAGTCGAATAAAATTAGGTCTTATTATTTAGTGATCAATAAGGTCACAAACAATCAATTCATATCGAATCTACTATGCAACAATCAATACGTTATCATACTTTAAAGTAAATTCACTATCAACAAATAGTATCATATACAAGCACAGCTCAACCCCACATAATATTTAATTATTAATCATAATTTATATTCACTAATTATAAATACAAGTAAGTATGGAATCATTACGAAAAACTCACTTAGTCATAACCAACTCAAGAGTCATAATAATCTGATGGCAGCTCAAGGTTAAAGTCGAGATCATCTTAAAATAAGGAATATATAAAATAGTAAGTTTAGGAATTAAAAACTAAACTAGTATCGTCATTCATACTGTTTACTTAACTTAATTATTGATTTATATGAAATTGTCGATTCGAATTTTTTATTGAATTACGTATAGCTTTTTCGATTTAGCTCGAATCCTTATGACTTATAGTCCATTTCAATCGTTTTCGAGTATACTTTTTCGTAGCGAGGTTCGTTTTGGACATTGTGACCCACAGTTTGGATTGTAATATAAAAATATCACAAAATTTATTATTTTCTTGTATTTTATAGTATATATACATATATAAATACTTATTATTATATTTTATTAATTTTTCTAATTTACTTAATTATCAATTGTTTTTCCTAATTTATTGAACTATTATATATATTTATTTATTTATTAAATTACTTTATTTATTAAATTAATATTATCATATATTGCATATACTATTTAATTATACGCATATTTTTACGTATACGTCACATCCATATACATACATTTATACGTATACTATACATTATGTAATAAATTATTTAGACTTTAACTATTTATGATAGATATAAGTATAATATAGATGTATTTGTATTTTATATATACATACACTTATAGGGTTGTATTAAATATATATATATATATATGTATATTATACGGAATATAACTAATCCTATAGTACATATATATTATATCCAGCCTAAATACATGTATAAATATATACAAAAATTCTTGTAAAATGAAAATACTAAGTATAAATATACATACATATACCTACTATTATACATGCACTCATATATATATAATAAATACTATATTTATATTATCGAGCCTGAAATTCGCTTTTTCTCTTTTGATTTGATTTCCCACTTTCTAATTAATACTAAACGTTAACTCATTTAATATTAATGCTCGATTAAAGAAATTAAGAAATTCTAATTTTTATTAAAAAATTTTGGAGTCGTCACTAGACTAAAGTTGGGAAAAGAAAAGAAATCGTAATCAATTTGATGGATTGACTACGATTTGGCTACCAATCTTTGATTTCAATTTAATACAAAATAAAGGAATCCGAATCCGGGGGTTAACCTATTAAAGCCTAATAGGTACCACCATCTATTTTCCGAAATTAAGTTTATTCTTCTAAATGGTCCTTTTTAAATATTTTTAAGAAAAAATAAAAACCAAAAGAAAATATAAAAAAACTTAAGTTTTTACAATCTTAACATCTCCCTGAAGGTGCTTACATACTCACTAGTCGGGATTAGACAATCGTAGCTCTTTAGTGTGTTGGTTCTTTTTATAAAAAAAAATAATAATTGATTGGATTTACGTTTTTATTAACCTTTTTATTTTTATTAAGAAAAATCCCTAGAAGCCTAATTTTTATTCCTAATTTAAAAAAAAAAACCTAAAAACCTAATTTTTGAAAAGTCCCATATTAAGATTTTTATTTTTAAAAACAACAACTAAGTGATAAATTTTTTTATTTTCAAGAAAAACCCTAAAGACCTAAAAATGCGATTTTTATTAAATATATAATGTTCTACATGATGAATCTTTTATATAGAAAAAATGCTTAAAACATTAAAAAGAAAAGATTCCTAATCATAGAAAAGATACCTAAATCATAGAAAAGATACCTAATTATGGAAAAAGATATCTAAACTATAAAAAAAAAGTCTAAATCATAGAAAAAAAAAACCTAACTATAAAATATGCTTAAATCATAGGAAAGATGCTTAACTATAGGAAATATATCTAAAATATGGAAAAAATGCCTAACTATATAAAAGATATTTAAATTATAGAAAAGATGTCTAAGTTATGGAAAAAATGTTTACACTATAGAAAAGAAGCCTGAACCATGGAAAAGATGTCTAGCCGTACGAAAGAAGTCAATCAAAGATTTTTTTTTTATTTTATGAAAATCAAAATGATTTTTTTTTAATCTAAAAAACCCTAACATGCCTAATGCAATTTTTATAAATTAATACAATATGCAAATGATGAGATTTTATAAAATATCATTTTGAAAATATGAAATAAAAAAAAAAACTAAAATTTAACTTAACATATGTTCATTATACACTAGACACTAACACTAACTACTAACAATTAAAGATATGATAAAAATAAAGAAGTTAGAATAAGTCTTAAAAATAACTGCGCATACATTAAGTGAGATAAAAATAATAAATAAAAGAAGCTATAGACAATAATTAAAAACTACTATTATGTATCTATAAGGCAAAGCACACAAAGCCAATGAAAAGGAGTGGATTGGATTCGATCCGATCCGATCCCCAGTCCTGTTGCACCCACAACTGTGGAATTGGTTTGAGGAGTCGGTTTGAGTATGTTTTTAACAAACGTGTAATTGTTCCCTTAGCTCGCACCACACAACCCCTATTTATAAGACTCGAGAACAAATCTTTTTAATCGAATTGAATCGAATCTAAATTGATAAAGATCCGAAATTGATTCGAATCTTACAAATCTTGATTTTATTGGATTAGATGTCATCGTATTAGATTTACTTTTTTTTTTCGACAGCTATTTAGTCAAGATTTTATTTAATTAATCTTTTCAATTTTTTTCATTTTTAGTTTTTTTTTTTTCTGCTGACAATTTTCTATTTTTTGTCTTTTATCATTTTTTAATTTTTTTATTATTTTCTAAATTACGACTCTAAAAAAAAATTATAATTAGTAGGAGCAAAAATCGAGTATCTACAATTGCCCATCTTTATGGTGAAGTTTGAATAAACTTTGCCATGAAGACAAAAGAGATACTCTTTTCGCCTTAGAATGACTTTATCTTAAGAAGTGCTACAATTAGCTATCTATCATAGGACTGGTTCCTTGAGGATTTTGACAAATAAAAGTGAGGGTAACACTCCTGCGGGCTAGTAAGAACCCTTGATCAAGCTACCCTATAGGCTAACTAATTAAGATGGTCAAAGCGCTTCTTGAGCTAGTTAAGATTTAAAAATGAATTGAGAAAACTTGGTCGTACTCTAATGAGCTGACTAACCAAGGTGGGTGAAGCGTCCTTTAAGCTAGTTAAGGCCCAAAAATGAATCGAGAAAGCTTGGTTATGCCCTAATGAGCTGACTAACTAAAGTGATCAAAGTACTCCTTGAGCTGGCTAAGACCTAAAGATAAGAAAACTTAGTCGTGCTCCAATGAGCTGACTAACCAAAGCGGTTAAAGTGCTCCTTGAGTTGGCTAAGGTCCTAAAAGAACGAGAAAACTTGATGGTGCTCTAATGAGCTGACTAACTAATATAGGCGAAGCACTCCTTGAGCTAGCTAAAGCCTTAAAAGATAATGAGAAAATTTAGTCGTGGCCCAATGAGCTGACTAATCAAGACGGGCAAAGCGGTCCTTGAGTTGATTAAGGCCTAAATAGGATGAGATGGATAAGTGTTCTTAGAGCGGGCTAAAACCCTAAAAATGAGAAAAACTTGGTGTTATCCTTATGAGCTGACTAATCAAGGCAAGCAAAGCGCTCCTTGATCTGGTTAAGGCTTAAACTTGATGGGATGGATATGCATTCCGAGCGTTAGCTAAAACCTTAAAAATGAGAAAAACTTGGTTGTGCTCCTATGAGTTGACTAACCAAGGTGAGCAAAGTACTCTTTGAGCTAACTAAGGCCCTAAAATAAATTAAGAAGGCTTAGTTGTGTCCTAATAAGTTGATTAACCAAGGCGATCAGAGTGATCCTTGAGCTGGCTAAGACTAAGATAAAAAAACTTGATCGTGCCTTAATGAGCTAACTAACCAAGACGGTTAAAGCGCTCCTTAAGCTGGTTAAGACCTTAAACTAGATGAGATGGGTAAGCGCTCCTAAAGCTGACTAAAACCCTAAAAGAATGAGAAAACTTGATCATACCCCAATGAGCTAACTAACCAAGGCGGTCAAAGCGCTCTTTGAGCTGGCTAAGACCTAAAGATAAAACAACTTGGTTGTGTCCTAATGATTTGATTAACCAAGGCAGTCACAACGCTCCTTGAGCTAATTAAGACCTCAAATAAATTGAGAAAACTTAGTTGTGCTCTAATAAGCTGACTAACCAAAGCAATCAAAACGTTCCTTAAGCTGGTTAAGACCTAAAATAAATTGAGAAAACTTAGTTGTACCTTAATGAGCTGACTAACTAAGGCGGTCAAAGCACTCCTTGAGCTGGCTAAGATCTAAAATAAATTGAGAAAACTTGGTTATACCCTAATAAGCTAGCTTACTAAAACTTAAAAATAAGAAAACTTGGTTGTGCTCCAATGAGTTGACTAACCAAGGTGGAAAGCGCTCCTTGAGTTGACTAAGGCCTTAAAATGAGTCGAGAAAGCTCGATCTGCCTTAATAAGTTGACTAACCAAGGTAGTCAAAGCGTACCTTGAGTCGGCTAAGACCTAAAGATAAGAAAACATAGTCATGCTCTAATGAGCTGATTAACTAAGACAGGCAAAACACTCTTTGAGCTGGCTAAGGCCTTAAAATGAATTAAGAAAGTTTAGTTGTGCCCTAATGAGCTGACTAACCAAGACAGGCAAAGCGCTCCTAGAGATGGTTAAGCCCTAAAGATTTGAGAAAGCTTGGTTCGGGATAGTGCTCTACGAGCTAGCTTAGTCCGTAAAAGAGAACACAAATTGGGGCAATGCTCTATGAGCTTATTGAAAGCCTAAGAAACTATGGATTGGGACTACGCTCTACAAGCTGGCTAGATCCCTAAGTGAGAACACGAATTGGAACTGCGCTCTAGGAGCCAGTTGGAAGTTTAAGAAACTATGGATTGGGACTGCACTGTATGAGCTGGCTAAATCCTTAAATGAGAATATGAATAGGGATACCACTCCACGAGTTGGTTGAAGCGCTAATGAAGATATGGATAGGGATAGCACTCTATGAGTTGGTTAAAGCACTAAGAAACTTTGGATCGGATTTGCGCTCTACGAGCTAGCTTGATCCCTAAGAAAATGGATAAAGGGTAAGCACCTACGAATTTACTAAAACTCTTCATGATAGTTGAAAAAAGAGAAGACCGATGGACATGATCAATTCGAAAAAGCTGTTGATTTTGAGAAATTGACAATGGACAACATTTGTGGAGACCGTTCATGACATGAACTGAAAATTTGGCCACTAGGGCCAACATGGATGGAAAAAACTTGTAACAAGTCTTCACTTTCTCTCCTTCTTTTCCTTTCTTTTATCTCTCATCATTTTCTTGAAAATTTGCTAACAAATACAAATCCTTTTAAAAAGCAAACGCTATAACCGTGTAGGGTATCTCATATTCACCCAAGTTTGTAACCCTGATAGTGAGCTTTTAGGATAGGCCTTAAACATTCATTTTGTAAGGAAAAGGCAATCACGATTAGTTTAGTCAAATAGGACTTCCTTACGTACTTTTGGTCTAAATTTCACTCTTGACTATTATTCCAAAAATTATAGTCTAGTTTGCAAGTGATACGCTCTAATTAATTTGTTAGGTCTTTTTGTGTTCAACATTATGAGTCGGGTTTTTGGTCAAATGGTTTTAAAAGGGACTAATGAGAAGGCTTATTTTGAAAGAAATACTTTGATCTAACTAGGGTGTATAAGTCAAGAACCCTTGGAAAAAACTAAATGTGTGCTTGCCCCAATTTCAAAAATAATTTTTATTTTAGATAAATTATTCTTCAAGATTAGACGAGCTTTGAATAGGGAGGTATTGCGAGTTGGGAGATCTTATGTTTGAGATTCGAGTGGATAGAAAAGTTTTGTGTTCGTGTTTTGGAGTGTGATTCTGAAATGGACATAAGGTTTTTGGTTTATGGTTGAGAATGTGATTTTGAACCATATGTCTTTAGAGCAACTTAGGCCTTTGGGCCTTCTTTGGTTGAGGCTCTTCTAAAACTTGATGTTAGGGCATTTCTTCATTTTTCTTTCTTTTAGGTTTTTTTCTTTTCCTTTTTCTTCTTTTTTTTTCTTTTTTCTTTTTATTTCTTTCTTTTCTCTTCCCAAAACTAACTATCTCTTTTGTTAAGTTTTTGTCTCTAAATTAATTAAGGCCTTAAATCCATAGGCTTAGAATGTATGAGTTTAGGTAAGGTATGTGTGGTCGTTGAGGTATTTGGAAAAGTGTTAGCTCTTTTTCAAAAAGAACAATTTATCGAAAACAAAAATTATCTTTAAATTGTTATTACTAAAGCAAGCACAAATTAGCTTTATCCTTCCCTCCTAATCAATTAGCCTAACCTCTGAATTGCCCCATTATAGGGTGGTTCTTGACATGACTTACCTTTGAAAGGACTCTAAATCGGTTTAATAGGGTTAACAAAAGAAAATTGTGTTTGAGATTTGAAAATAAATGCAGAACTTCATTTCAGTCTACATATCTAATTCAAAATGGACCTCCTTTAAGGAACGAGTCCAAAATATCTCATCTCTCAAAGTGTTTAAGGGTTGGTGTATGAGATATAACTTACCTCTTTTCATTCTAAACTTTTTTGAAAGTAAGTGACCAATTCCCTATGTAAGGATTGACTGATGTTAGGGTGGAGGCTAAACTCATTTTGAGTTCAAAAATAAAATTTCAAAGACTAAATGCCCGATAACTTTCATGCTCTCACTTAAAAGTGCCCCAATCTTATAGGACTTAAAGCTCCTAGGCTTTCATATGTGGTTTCGAGTTTGGTTCCTTAAAGTTAAAATGGGCTAGCATTAACAACTTTTGAAGTGAAAGGGATTATGAATTGCCCTTCTTATTTATACCCAAGGTCAAGCTCAGGATAGTATTTCATAGTCTTATGTTTTGACTTGTTTTGTGTTTAATCTAGATGGATCAGGGGTTTTAAGTTCGTTCGATCACCTTGATGGGCTAGGGGTTCGTATTTAGTTGGTTGCCTTAATGGGTCATGTGGTTCGTGTTTAGGCTAGTTATTTTAATAGGCCAAGTGATTGTGTTTGTCCTGAGCCTCATAAGGATTTGTAACTATTAGCCACTTCTTCTTCTTTTTTCTTTTCTTTTTTTTCTTTTAGAGAGAGAGAGAGAGAGAGAGAGAGAGAGAGAGAGAGGACAAATTAAAGCTTTTATGTTACAAAGATCAAGTAATGGAATTTTAAATGGAGGATTGCTTTCCTAAAATTTTATGTACAAGTCTATGAGAGTTTATATAGAACAACATAATTGAGTGTTTACAAATAAGGAATTCTAAAGGATGAAGAATAAAAGACTAAACAAAGAAAATATCTAGATCCAATTTATTTCAAATAAGAAAGTCTATTTATAAAGTATTAATTTATGAATATTTCTAACCAGCAGAATACTAGGCAAAACGGTAACTACCTGAAATTATTTTACAGATTTGATTCTTCTTGTTTTGCTGTTTTGGTTTTTTTTTTTTTTTCTTTTGATCACTTAAGGAAAGAAGTATTGTATTTTACAGAGGAGCAAAGCTTGACTTTTAGAAATCATCTAGCATGAATATATTTGATGACTAAAGCTAAGGAAAAAAATGTATAATGAAGACACACAGATGCAAGCAAATCAACGGTCAAATAGTAATGTGGCAATACTAAGTGTTTAGAGTCACAATTATCTTGGAATATCATAGAATTTACAAGGAATTTTTACATTTGTAATTTACAAGATAAATACAGGGAAATAATGAATGAGCCTTATACTTAGAACTAAATCACATGAAGAATATAGGAATTCTGACATAATATCGACCCTCAGTTAACATGCCTTATTATTATTTATTCATTGGTCAGGATTTGTGTATGCAATTACGGTGGGTTCTAAAGGTTTTCAAGCTTAATGACCACTAAGTTTTTCAAAGCAATGGTTCTGTGGTAACATTTGAACTTGAGTGAGGTAGCCTGATCGACTCCGAAAGATGGTTGTCTTATAACATCTAAAGCTTACATAATGGCTCTTTTCCTAAGGTCTTAAGACGGCCTGATTCTAACCACACCTACCATGCATTTGTGATGCAGAGAAGAAAATAAAATAAAATACACCCCTAAAACTATCCCCCTAAATTAAATGTAACAACAAAAAAAGTTAGTAAATGAAGAAATAAAATAAATAAATGAATAAAATAACAAACCTAAGTGCTCTTTTTTTTTACTCTTTTTATTATTTACTATTTTTTTAAAAAATAATTCTATTTTCGGTAAATTCTAATAGCTAGCCCTCAATATTTCCCTAGTAGAGTTGCCAAACTGTCGAGCCTGAAATTCAATTTTTCTCTTTTAATTTGATTTCTTACTTTCTAATTAATACTAAACCCTAACTCATTTAATATTAATCCTCAACTAAAGAAATTGGGAAATTTTGATTTTTATTAAAAAAATTTGGAGTTGCCACCAGACCTAAGTGGGGAAAAAAAAAGGAAATCAAAATCGATTTGGTAAATTGACTACGATTTAGCTACCGGTCTTCGATTTCAATTTAATATAAACCAGAGGAATTCAAATCTGGGAGCTAACTTATTAAACTCTAATGGGTACCACTATCTATTTTCTAAAATTAGGTTTATTCTTCTGAATTGTCCTTTTTAAATATTTTTAAGAAAAAATAAAAATAAAAAAATATAAAAGAACTTAAGTTTCTATAGATTTTAACGTTGCCCTTAAGGTGCTTACGTACCTACTAGTTGAGATCAGATAACTGTAATTCTTTCCGAAATCTTTAGTGTGTTGGTTTTTTTTTTATAGAAAAAAAATTGGCTAGATTTACATTTTTATTAACTATTTTATTTTTATCAAGGAAAATCCTTAGAAGCCTAATTTTTATTCTTAATTTAAAAAAAAAAAACTAAAAACCTAATTTTTGGAAAGTCCTAAATTAAGATTTTGACTGAGTGATAATTTTTTTTATTTTCAAGAAAAACCTTAAAGACCTAAAAATGCAACTTTTATTAAATATGCAATGTTCTACATGATGAATTTTTTATATAGAAAAGATGCTTAAAATTAAAAAAAAAAGAAAAAAATTCCTAACTATACAAAAGTTACTTAAATTATAGAAAAGATGTCTAATTATAGAAAAGATATCTAAATCATAGAAGAAAAAAAAGTCCAACTATAAAATATGCTTAAATCATAGTAAAAATGCCTAACTATAGAAAAGATATCTAAATCATAGAAAAAATGCTTAACTATACGAAAGATTTCTAAATCATAGAAAAGATATCTAAACTATAGAAAAAATATTTAAACTATGGAAAAGATAACTAAACCATAGAAAAGATACCTAAACCATGGAAAAGATATCTAAATTATAGAAAAAAAGTCTAAACCATGAAAAAAATATCTAGCCATAAAAAAGAAGTCAATTAAAGATTTTTTTTTTATTTTATGAAAATCAAAATGATTTTTTTATCTAGAAAACCTTAACATGCCTAATGTAATTTTTCTAAATTAATACATTATATAAAGAACGAGATTTTGTAAAATATGAAATTTTATAAAAATATCATTTCGAAAATATGAAATTTAACACTAACACTATAACTAACTATTAACAATTAAGGACGTGATAAAAATGAAGAAGTTAGTACGAGTTTTAAAAATAATTGCGTATATACTAAGTAAGATAAAAATAAATAAATAAAACAAGTTATAGATAATAATTAAAAACCATTATTATGTACCTATAAGGTAAAGTACACAAAATCGATGAAAAGGAATGGATCTGATTCAATCCTTAGTCTTTTCGCGTGCACAATTGTGTTTTTAACAAACGTATAATTGTTCCCTTAGCTCCCACCACACGACTCCTATTTATAAGACTCGAAAACAAATCTTTTGAATCGAATCGAATCCAATCTATATTAAAAAAGATCTAAAATAAATTCGAATATTATAAATCATGATTTTATTAGATTTAACATTATTGTATTAGATTTACTTTTTTTTTTTCGATTACTATTCAATCAAGATTCTATCTAATAAACTTTTCGAATTTTTTCTCTTTTAGTTTTTTTTTTTCTGACAATATTCTTTTTTTTTTGTCCTTTTATCATTTTCAATTTTTTTTATTTTCTAAATTATGACCTTAAAAACAAAAATTATAACTATTAATAGAAAAAATCTAGTGTCTACATATATATACATGTACATATATTCACGCCACACACATATATACAATAAATACTATGTTTATATATACTTATATAAAATTACACCACTTATATATATATATATAATAACTTAAATGTGTACATAAATATAAAAATACGAAATACATATATATAAATATATCATATACGTATACTTATACTTATACTTATATATCATATAGTAACATAATTACTATGTAAATATATACTCCTATTTATTCACGTGTACATGCATATATATTAATACCGAAATAGTAAAAATACTAAATACATGCTATATGTATTCTTATTTATACATACATACATACACATAAAGAAATTCA
The DNA here is from genome assembly GCA_024138005.1 of Lumnitzera racemosa. NCBI lineage: Eukaryota > Viridiplantae > Streptophyta > Magnoliopsida > Myrtales > Combretaceae > Lumnitzera > Lumnitzera racemosa. The sequence continues at coordinate 84,650,368 of JAMXBC010000012.1, forward strand.
TAGTATATTTATATTATACACATACATATTTATCTACTCATGTATACGTATATGTACATATAATTAATTAAATAAATAAACCCTTAGTATACATGTATATACTATATAATATACACATTTACAAAGAAATTAAATATATACTTACCTAACTTTTTAATTAATTAAAAAAATATTTTCCTCTACCCTCTTCTTCTTCTTCTTCTTCTTCTTATTCCTCTTCTTGTTTTTGGTCTTTGAATTTTTTTCCTTTTGCTTTTCTTATCCTGGTTCGATTTGTGTATGTGTAAACTTTGGTTTTGCTTTTTGTTTTTCTTTCCAACTTTGGTTTTAAACTCCAAATGAAGATAGCAAAAAATTAAATTAAAAGCAAAGCAAATCCAAACTCTAAGCCTAAGCATTAATAGAGATGGGACACTTTAAATCATTACATTTGATTTCTCCACAATTGCATAACACCTGGAGAAAAATAAACGTTACGTAGGTTACAAGAAAATTTCCAAAATTTGAAACGTAGCACAAGGAAAAGAAAAGAAAAAGAAAGAAAAGAAAAGAAGGAGAAAGGAAAATAAAAATAATTATACATAAATTTTACAAACATAAATATAATAAAAATGATATTTATAAATTAATTTTGGAATTGTACAAACATTTATCAATTTAATTGGTATCCATTATAATTATAAATTTTTATGAGTTATTTTAACGTTTTCGTTAAAAGTTTTATACGATTACACGATTTAGTTGATAATTATAATCAATTATGATTATATCACTATTAAGTGATTTTAATTATTTCATAAGCTTAAAGTTATAGTTTTATGGTTTTGATCAAGTTCAGGTTCGATTTCGAATATTTACGCATATATCGGATTTATGGTTTTTGTATACGATTTAGGTTTCGATTAATTTTTAAGGTTTTTATTATTGATATTATATTTGGTTTATTAATTTCATAAAAAATTTATTTTATTTAACCTTATCGACTCATGGTATAGTTTAGGATACTTGAACTTAAATTAAGGTTTAGACTACTAATTATACAGGGTTTATAATCCATGAAAGCACTCAATTGTAACAACAACTTCTCTAGATGTCTAGTCTTGTAATTGATATTTAGTGACATCAAAAACAACAATTAAGTTGGTGTTTGAAAGTAGTTTGCTAATTGAAAGAAGGTTAAAGCAAAAATTAGGAACATAGAAGACATTGGACAATATGATTCTGTAATTTATTTTTACTTCTCCTATGGTTGTGACATTAATTCATTTTCCATTAAGTATTTTGATACAAACTATATTAGGTAAGGTTTGTGTATGGGTAAGTATGTTTAGAAAGGGAGTCATGTGATCCGATTGTCTCGTATTGACAGTCCATGAGCTTAATTCATTACTATATATGAAATGTGAAGATAAAGCAAAAGAATCAAGAATACTTGTATATGAAATAGCAGCATGTTGATCTTGTAGAGTCTCTTTACTTTTGTCCCTTAACAACTTCAATACATCATGGCAAATTTTACTTACAAGTTATTACTCATTAAAAACATCTTTTCCTCCACTTAAAGATTGACCTGCAGCAATAACGATAGGGTCAAGAGAAACATCTGTTCTTGGTCCAAATGCTTGGACTTGTGCTTGCATTGCCATCTTCACATTTCTTTTCTCCTTATTTCCTTTAAACCAATCAGGATTACCCACTATTTCAAAGTAGCTGTCAATTGCGTGTCCACTTCTCTTGCAATGAACACATACTACTACTTTCCTCTTTTATCCTTCTTATCATCATTCAAGTACTTCTTTTGAGTTTTAGCAACAAAAGCAACTAAATCATCATTAAAGCTAAGAATGTATTTAATCTATTCTTGCTTCCTTATCTAATATCTCAAATAGTAAATTTTGTTTATTGTGGGTAGTAGTTCCATAGATAATATTTGACTACATGTGTTATCATAAACATTATTAAGCCCCATCAAGAATTGTATTAGCTTGGTTTTGTTATCCATTTTAACTAATTTATCAACTAATTCACAATTGCATTTTGACATGGCATTATAAGTACATACAGGCAAAGAAGATACACAACTCATCCCATCCTATAGCTTTTTAAGTTTGTTGAAATACAATCATGTTTGCATTTCCCTATCTTGAATTCACAATCTTCGACTGTGATAGAACAATAGTGCATTCATCAAACAAACCTCTCAACAATGTCTAGCTACAACTCCCTAGCCAAATGTGAGAACATAAATCCTTCAGACAACTCTTTCACCTTACTACTTAAGATCCAAGATCGAATGATAAAATCACATCGGATCCACTTTTGCTCATCGACAAAATTAGGTTCGAGTTTGACTAAACTTCTATCGATAAATCCAATCTTAGCTTTAGCACCAAGTGTCATTTTAATTGCATAACTCCACCCCTGAAAATTCAGTCGGTTGAATATTATGTTCGTAATTTGTGAACCAAGATTATCGGATCTCGAGATGTACAAAGGATCATTAATCAACATTTCAAGATAGTTATTCATGTTCGACACAGATGAAATAAAACCTAATTTGTAAAATCTAATTCCGATCAATAAACAAAACGAAAAGTCACACAACCAAATTCAACCTATCTATCATTCGTGCTCTGATACTATATTGAATTCAATGCATCTAACCGCAAACAAATCTAACAAAGAATTACACCACTTATTGATGTATCGAAGCAACAGTTGTGTAGTAATGCAGCAGAGAGAAGAAGGTGGAGAGAAAAACGAAGAATTCCTATTAAGTGACTGACTAACTTTACAGAGAGAGAAAAAGAGTATATTTATACTGAAGTATAGCTCACGCGTATAGCAAAGCACGTGTGTAAAAATAAATAATAGCACTATATCAATAAACACTAATAGAACGGAAAAAAAAAAAAAAAAAAAAAAACCAACTAAACGAAGCCTAAAGACACGCAATGTGATAATATATATTTGAGCTCCAAACTCCAAATCTATGAGTATGCTTTCCAGAAAGGTATTGGAAGTTGGAACGATGATGTCCCAGGTCTTATTACCATGTGGCGTGGTAACAGTGGCGACCTCTTTCGGTGGCTGCATAAATTTCTGTAGCTGAGCTTCACAGTTCACAATCATCGTATTCTCGTGGTGAAATTTTCTTCGATCGGGGATAAAATGGACAGACATCATGGGGAAATTAAATACTACTTTAATTTATCTATTTTTTTTTTTTCTTGGACCTGCTGGGACCAAAGCCTACAAACGAGGAATCGTGACTTGCTTATGAACTTGTCGGATCATCATTTGGGTTCAAACCCGTCACATGGGCCGGTTTGAGATGTCTACCATCAAGTAATAATTAAGGAATCAAATAAAAGAAACTTTTAAGTTTTTATGTAGTTATATTTTGTGCATATTCAAATATTAGAAGATATAACACACACATACACATACATATACATTTACCCTAAATCCTGAATATGATTCATTTATCGAGTAAGAACAAAAATCGACCTAAGGGATCTTATGGTGCAATGGAAGGGCCATCACTCTAAACATAAAAATTACTCTTGAGAATATCGAATTGATCTTTTCTAAGAGTTCCCGTCGATATGAAGGTCAAGTACGTCATGTTAGGCTCTTTGCTAACTAGAGCTCTTTACCAAAAATCAATTCCTACCATTTAAAAATTAATGGGTAAATTGTAAATGCTCCACCTTTTATTATTTTTATATGCACTTAGTCTATTATCTTTAAAATTAAGTGTTTAATCCCAAATCTTAAAAGGAAAAAAAAAAGAAAGAAAGAAAAAGAAAAAGAAAAAGAAAAAGAAAAAGGGTGTTATTATGTCCCTTCATGACTACTGTGGCCTTTAAATATTAAAAAGTAATTTTAGTATTTTTAATTATTTTATAAGCACAAGATAATAAATAAGGTTTAAAAAACCTTTTTTTAGAGATTAAAAGATCTAAGTGCTCAACTTCAAATATAAAGAGTCTAAACACATATAGTGCAAATATAAAAAATCCTACTTGCAATTTACATAAAATAAATATCCTAAGAAACCATTAGAGCTTTTGTGAATTACATGTTTGTTCATATGGTAGTATAGTATTATTGTTTCTATGTGTTGGATTATAATACCTTATAACAATTTAAAGATTCCTAAAGCACAACCTAAGTCTGTAGAATTTTTATTTATTTATTTTTTTTTTAAAAAAAAGGAGATCCAAAACACGTCCAAAATTCTGTGGTGAAATATTCGATCGGGTTTGAGTCCAGTGAGGTTGAATTCTCCGTGTAGCACAGCCCGCTTGCATCCCTATTTCATTCGACTTGAAAGAGTAACATTAGTCTTCCACAAGAATTTAACGTGAATAAGGATGTCAATAAGTATAAAGTTCCATCTAACTATTACTAAATCGAACTTATACTCAAATTACTTTACAATTTGAGCTCAAGTCTCTTGATTGTTGTCTCAATTATCTTGAGGGTAAAATGAAACTTAAGAGAAGCTAAGGTATTAACATCATCATATTTGTAAAATTATGGAAGGCAGGAGGATGGTCGAATCTAAACGAGGTCCAAATTCCCATCCCAAATACCTCTATAACCTTTATATAAAGGGCTCTTATAAGTGCTGGGGTACCAAACTTAGTACCTATACCAGCCTTTTCTTTATTTCTTTTCTCCGTGCTTGAGTCTAACACAAGTCAGACGTGAATGGTGCAACGCAATTTTACTTCTTGTTTTTTTAAAAAAAAAAAATTAGTAAAAATAAATAAAATGTTATTAATATAATATATAGTAATAAAAATATTATATTTTATATATTGATTTAAAAAATAATAACATTGTAGAACTTGTAAAAGATTTAAAATGTTGATAAGAAATTTTGGTTAAACACTCCTTTATAAAATTGACATGTACTTAAAAAAAAAGTGTTTAGGATACTGATGTAGTATTCTAAACACTTTTTTTAAATATCTACTTAGAAATATACCCTTATAAGATATGAATCCAACCAACAAGCTAATTCACTTTAATAAAAGTACTTTAAATTTCATTTTTTTTATTATAAAAAATAAATATCCTAAAAATTTAATGATTTGAATAAAAACAAAGCAGATTAACCTGCCAAAAATCAACAACATATTTCTATCATTGAAAATTTGTAGATAAATTATAAATACACCCTCTTTTGTTATCTCTATATGCACTCATTATCTTTAGAATTAAGCGTTTGATCTTAAATATTAAAAAGTAATTTTAGCATCTTTAATTATTTTATCGAGTGCAAAATAATAAAACATGATTTAGAAGCACATTTTTAAAGGATCGGGATCTAAACGCTCACTATAAAGATAAAGGGTACAAACACGTATACAGATTGAGAGACTCCCATACCTAAAGCACGACCTGAATTGAATCTGTCGGGACTTTTTTTTTATTAAAAAAAAAAAAATTCCAAAACGCGTCACAAATCCTATAGTGAAATATTCAATTGGGTTATTATTGAATTTAATGGGATAGAATTCCATATATAGCACGGCGTGCTCGCATCCCTATTTTATTGTACTTGGAAAGAGCAATATTAGTGTTCTATGAGGTGCATCAATAGATCATATCTACCGGTTAATTAATCTTTTTCCATCGATTCAACTATTATTAAATGGAACTTATACTCAAATTATTTTACAACTTGAGCTCAAAGTGGGTGCCCCAATGATCTTGAAGGTATAATCAAGCTCGACTAGTTGATTTTAAATAGTGTGGTGTGGTTGGAAATGGAAATGTTAATTAGTTTCAATTCCCCAGATTGGTGGGAGCAATAAATTACAAATTGCCTTTCAACTCCACTAATGGAAATATTAGCTAATGGGCTACTCATTCAATTTTTTCTGCAAGCAAACAGGGGATCCACTATCACCGTATCTTTTTATTTTGGTAATGAAACTCTTAAGCAGGATGATTGAGGAACAAGTTTGTTTGATACACTGGGAAGCTTTTAAAGTAGGGGAGTTCGCAACTCAAATTATCCCATGCTCTCTTTGCTAATGATATTATTTTCATTGGTAGAGCAAGCTTAAAAAACATCCATTCAATGATGCAAACTCTTTGGTAATTTATCGAACTAACTGGTTTAAGGATAAATCAACAAAAGCCAACTGTATTATTTTCCAGATCCACTACCTCCAACTTGAAAGAAGATATTCTTGCATATGGTAGTTTTAGGAAGGTTGACAATTTTAATAAATATCCGAAGGGTTCCTTTGAATAATTGTAGAATACCATCCATTGATCGATTGAATTTTATAATTAACAAATTATAGAGTAGATTGGAGGGGGTGGAAAGCAAGACATTTAAGTATGGCAAGGAGATTGATTTTAACTAAGTCAATACTTGAATCCATGCCAAATTATTACATGTAAGTTTTGAGTTTGTCTACTACAATTATTAATAGAATTATGCAAATTATATGTAATTTTTTATGGAATGGAGTTAGTATAGAAAGGCATGTTCATTGGTTATCTTAAGATAAAATTACTCGACCAAAAAAATAGGGAAGGCTAGGATTATTTAATCTCTTCATTTGAAACAAAGCCTGGTCTATTAAGAGGGTATAGGAACTAAAAAGTAAAAAGTTTAAGTGAATGAAGTTAATGAAGATTAAGTATAAATCAATGGAGTATAATGAAAAAGGAAGGAAGTGTAGGGGATCATTTCAAGCTAAGGATATAATAACTAGTCTGGGATGGACAAATAAGTAGAAATGTTATGTCCTGATGGATGGTAGGCTTGCAAATTTTTGGAATGATAAGCAGGAAGGGTAAAGAGCAATGAGAGAGTTAATTAGTGGACCTGTATGTAAGCCCATAACTAGCTACTCAGGGTTTAGTTCATAGAATTTAGGACGATTGGCTAAAGAATCTGATAAAGCCTAAATTATAAAATAAAGCTAAAAATATTAGTAAAAGTGATCTCATAAGTTTGAATTTAAAAAAATAAGTAATAAAATAAAAGAATATAAAATTTTTAAAATATAAGTATATTACTGGTTGTTTATTGAAAATACGTAAAATACATTTTGATAGCTAACAAATCGCTAAAAATAAATTATATATACACTAAAAATTATAAAATAACTTAAATAATATTTAAGAGTATTTATTTATACCATATATATATTTACATGTAGGTAAAAATATGCATAATTATTTAAAATAGGCAAAATATGCTGAAATAAGGTTAATTAATTAAATACAATTCATAATTAATTAAGAAAAAATTAAGAAAAATCAAGAAAAATGAGGAAACATTCAAAATTGAGGTGTGGTAGCTTGGAATTGAATAAATAAAAGCAATCAATTAAATTAAGTCAAGTAAAAAGTAAAAAATGGAAGAGGATAAGCCATTATCTTGTCTAATTAAATGCACTAAAATTACTTCATAGCTCTATAAATAGCAAAACAATTACAGAAGCTCATTTGGTCAGTTTGGAGTTGAAAAAAATTTGAGAGAACTGAAATTTGGGAGAAAATTTAGGTTTTTACAAAAATTTGAAAAATTTATGCAGTTAAAGCATTTATGCCGAACCAACGGATCACCACCACCTAGAATCGGATCACCATCACCACTATCCTACTCCAAAACCAATGCCTAGCCTTGTCGATAAAGCCTTGGTGGTCGCCGTAACTAAGTTCAGTAAGTTTTAATTTCTACTTGATTTTGCTTAAATTATTAAAAATATTTATAAAATTATGAATTTTGTTATTATAGGATATTTTAATATTTAGATTTAGGAAAAAATTTTATTTTGATGAAAACATGTCTTGTGATATATGATTCTTAAGAAATCTCATAAACACAAGGTTTGTTCGATTTAAAAATAAATGACTTTAAAAGTATAGTTTTGAACCTAAAATTTTTGTATAGACTACTTAAGAGTTATACAACATTGCTACGAAGCCCTTTTTCAAAAATTAATTTTTGAAATTTTTAGACCTTAAAATGATGCATAAAATGGATCATTTATGATTAATTAAGTAATTAAATGAGTGATTACTGATTTAGTGACTAATTATATGTTGAAGAATGTTGAAATTTGATAAAGTGTAATATTTATGGTATTTAAGGTGTTAGATGTAATTATTAGGGTATTATGTAGTATATATATAATAGTTAAAAATGGTATATTTTAAGTTAATTTTGGAAATTAGGATAATTAGGTATAAAATCTAATTTGGGATGAATTTAGATATTTTGAGATGTTAATTGATGTTAGGGAACGATATTTAGAGTGATAGAAATATTAGATGTGTATTATCTACATAATAAGTAATAATACATAATATGAAAATATTGGAAATATGATAAATAGAAAATATTAGAATAAAAATTGATATTATACTAATAATATAAATATATATAAAATGTGGTAGGAAACTTAAATTAGGATAATTATATAAAAAAATATAAGATTTTCTCACATCGAGAGTAAATTTGGTAGTTAAATCAGGATTATGATGTACTACATGGAATGAAACATTGATTAGAGACCAAAAACAATATTGAAGATATCCGAAAATAATATGATTAATTTTACATCATGAATTGAAATGAGTTTTTAGGGTTCGTATATAAAACTATACTTAGAAACTGAACTAGAACCTAATTTAGAAATCAATACGGAAACTAAACCCAAACCTAGCCCTAATCCCAAAATAATTGTAAAAGATTTGAGAACCTAGATAATTGGATATATTAAACCCTAAACCAAAGATAACAATAAGTATTATAGGATAAAAACTAATCTATAATAGTTATATGAAAACTAAGACAATGTTGGTATTATAAGGATCATTGGCGATCGATTGAGCGAGTTTCACTTCGAGTGAGCAAGTACGGAGTAAAGGTAAGTTAGAATTAATACATTGCTGTATTTTTTAGGCTTGAAGTTGTACTTAATTGTGCTTATTAGGTAGTAGCTGTATGCATGTACTTATTTTTGAGTTTAATACTATGATTTTAAATTATTGTTTTGACCTGTATTGTATGAACTAATTGATCACCCTAAACTGGACCTAATCAAATGTATGATTTGTAATCGTAAACTGGACTTGCCTAACAACCCATCAGGGGAACATTAGGATTCTCCAGCTAAATACCGACCCCTTCAAAAGAGATAATACCAGATGGCATAATTGGTCTATTCTTCATCCTTAGTTGAACTAAGTGACAGGTGAGGAGGTTGTGATAAGGATGAAGTCAATGGTTTGATGGTAGTTGTAGGAGGAGTGGTGTCTCCATTATACAAGCCTAGGTTTGGTCGTGAGCTGTTATATCAACGGTAACTCTTCAACTCGGATTAGAGCAGGTGTAATTTCTTTACTCTTACGAGCAAATAATGTTGTACGATGGTATTTGCTTGTACATACATAGCATCTAACTAAGCAATTTGGTTTATCACCCTATTTGTATTTGCTGTATGGTTTTGAGTTTCCGTTCTAACTTACTAAGTTATGGTTACTTATATCCCTATAGACTTTGTTGCAGGTGCTAGCTAGGAAGCAAATCATAATTATCCTGAAGCTAGTAACTGCCAGATCCTACAGAATGAGGAAAAACATTCGAAGAATAGATATATATTTTTAAGGTCTAAGCTCTTATTTTAGAATTTTTCATTTCTAAATAATGCACTAACTAGGAAATAGATTATGGTGAAATATTGTAAACGTTAATTATAATAATTGAATTCTAGTGTGTGTGTGTGTATATATATATATATATATATATATTGTTACTTTCTTAGGTAAATGACTTATTTAAATTACGAACTATTTACTTCAAAACAGGTTAGTCATGGACGCCTTGTATAGATCAAGTCTAGAATAGCGATTGTAAAGCCAACTTCTATCTTAGAATGGTTTGTACAGTAAGATTATTACGATTTTACCGCTTCAAGGTGTAACACTGTGCATATAAATTCAATGGACTTAAATGTAAGGCCTGTAACTAAAAGTTCAAATTCGATACGTAAAGTTTAGAGCAATTAAATAAAGTAGTCGATCAAGCCTAAATTATACAACGAAACTAAAAATATTAGTAAAAGTGATATCTTAAGTTTGAATTTAGGAAAATAAGTAATAAAATAATAAAATATTATAATATCAAGTTATAAGCATATTACCTATTATTTATCGAAAATACGTAAAATGAGTTTCAATAATTAACGAGTCGCTAGAAATAAATTATATACACTAAAAAACATAGAATAATATAAATAATATTTAGGAATATTTACTTATACTTCATATGTATTTACGTATAAGTAAAAACACGTGAAATTATTTAAAATGCTCAAAACATACTAAATTAATGCTAAATAATTAAAGAAAATTACAATAAAATCAGAAAAAAATAAGAAAAGTAAGGATTTGTCCATAATCAAGTTGTAGCATGTTAGGGTTTGAAAGAAAAAAAAATTAACCAATTAGAGTAAGGCAAATAGAAAGCAAAATTGGAAGAAGATAAGGCTATTTGTCAACTAAAAATTAAAAGGAAAAAAAAAAAAAAGAAGCAAGGCTAGCTCTATAAATACCCTAACCTTCAACTGGAGTACATTTAGTTAGTTAAGATTCCAAAAAAAATTTAAGAGAACTCTAAAAGAGTAGATTAAGGTTTTTTACAAAAATTAGAAAAAAAAATTGAATATATAGTACTTATAGAGCAAACCCACGGCCTACAATCACTTAGAATTGGACCGCCACTACCAATACACCTTACCACCACCGCTTAGCCTTGCTGATACCTTTAAGACCACCATTGGTGGCCAGAAGTCCATTAGATAAGTAAGTCCAATTTCAAGCCGAATCTTGTTTAATTTATTTAAATTATCATATTTATTTATAAAATTATGAAATTTAATATTCTAAGGTTTTTGTGTAAATAGATTTAAGGAAAAAAAAATTATTTTGATGAATTTATGTTTGGAAATATAGTACACTTAATAAATCCTATAAACTCGAGTTTTGTTCAATTTTAAAATAAATGACCTTAGGAGTATAATTTTATGCTTAAAATTTTTGCTAAACTATTTAGAGGATTTAGAAAAGTGCTATGAAGAGATTTTTCAAATTTTAATTTTTGAAAATTTTAAATAATTTTTAAGCCTTAAAATGATATATAAAATAGATTATTTAGGGTTAATTAGGTAATTAATTAGATAATTACTAATTTAGTCTGTAATTAAGTGTTTAAGGATATTAATATTTGATATAGTATAAAAATTTTGGTATTTAGAGTGTTAGATGTAATTATTATGTATATTATATAGTAAATATATGTAAATTAATAATATGTGAAATTAGAAATATAATAAATAGAAAATATTAGGTTAAAATTTATAATATAATAATAATAGTAATATATAATAAATCTGGTAGGAAACTTAAACTAGGGTAATTATACGAAAAATATAAATTTTTATCATATCGAAAGTAAATTCATCAGCAAAATTAGGATTATAGTATAGCATATGAATTAGAATATTAGTTAAGGACCAAAAGTGATATTTAGAATACCTGAATATAATGTGATTAATTTCATATTATGATTCGAAACGTATTCTTAAGATTTACATGTAATACTCGTAGTTGAAACCGAATTAAAACCTAAATCAGAACCAAATTTAGAAACCAATTCCAAGACCAACCTAGAATAAATTGATAATAAATAATATATATATATGGAAAATTGAGTCAAATCATGACATAAAGTTTATTTATCATAAGGATATAAATACTAAAGAGTATTTTTATAGGAAGACGCATGGAGACAAGTTGAGTAAGCGAACTGGAGATTTTAGATAAGTTGGGTTCAATACTTTAATGTATTTTAAAGTATTATTTTAAAGTACTCGGGGGTTTAAGATTGTGCGTAATTGTACTTGTAGATAATTATATATGCATGTGCTTTGTGTATTTGACTTTGTGCTGAAAATCTATGTTGTGTTTTGGTGATTGTTGTGAATTGAGTTATGTAAAATTGTTTGATTACCTTAAACCAAACTTAATTATAACTAACCTAAATACCCTAATAAAACATACATTGCAACCATTTAGAAGACTGTTAGAATTTTCCAACTAAATACCGACACTTTCGAAAAAGATATTGTTGAATAGTATAATGGTCTTTTTTTCATCCTTAGCCAAATTAAGTGATAAAAGAGGAGGTCATGATAAGGATGAAGGCACTAGTTCAAAAGATAGTCATGAGGGGAGTGATGTCTCCATCACATAAAGTTAGGTTTAGTTATAAGTTATTGCATAAACATAAAAAAACTCCTTAACCTAGATTAGAGCGGGTGAAATTACTTTGATTTCACAATAGATCTGACTATGTTATGTGATAACATTTGTGTATTGCATTGTATATAATTAATTGTTTGAAAACCTTGTTTGTGTTTATTATACAATCTTAAGTCTCCATTCTAACTTACTGAGTTGTTAGTTGCTCACATCTTATAGATTTTCTTGCAGACACTAACTAATATGTCGCACTATAACTATCTTGAGGTTAGTATCTTTTTGAAGAGTTAAGTTATGGGGGAGTGAGAATTAAGTCAGTTAATGTAATAGGTATTCCAGAGTTTTGTTATTAACTCTTAAGTTTTTGGACTGATTATGCAATATATTATATGCTACTTATTAGACTACCTTAGCATGTAGAATTTCTTGGGAATATATGACATTATGAGTATCTTAATGTAAATATGACTTAAAGTTTTTAGTTATATATAAAAATTTTATCTTTAATTATGAATAACTGTTTACTTTAAAGTAAGGAGTTGTGAATACCTTATATAAATTATATCTATGATAGGAACTGTAAGGTCAGTTATTATCATAGGTTGGTTTATACAATAGAACTATTGCAACTCTGCGGTTTTGGGGCATAACATTAAAAGTCAAGGATTGTTATATAAGTGAAGTTAGTGAGGATCAACAAAAGATTGGATTCCCAATCTCAAATATCATTACCAAAGAGTTTAGACTAGTATACCTATTCAAGACTAGGGTTGATAAGAGAAGTTTGATAAATGAGTCAAGGTTAAAACCTTCTCTTAATCAAATTTATCAAAATTATATAGACAGAAGCAAGATAATGTAACCACATGGAAATGGGTTTGGACTTCCAATTGCTTACCAAAAATTCAATTATTTCTTTGGAGAGTAATACATGATGCCTTACCTACAGCTATAAATTTATGTAAGGGAAGGATTAAAGAAGATGTTAAATGTCCTTATTGTGATGATGCGAAAGAGAATTTATTACATGTCTTTTGAAATTATCTTGCAAGGGGAAATATTTATGCTCTTTATGAAGCTAAGCCAATAGTAGAAGTTACTAATCGATTGGAATTATATTAGTGGATTAAAGAAAATAGCATGATATCGATAGGATTTTATATAAAACTAACCCCCCACCCCCCAAAGCTTTATGCTTTGCTTACATGTTGTGTCATCTAAGGGTGGAACAAAACAACAAGGCTTTTAGGAACATTAACAGCAAGGAAAGATGACATCATGCAATTCGTAGACTTGCATTAGAATTCTGAATACAACACAAAACAAGTATCGAGATTGCAAGCTATGAATTAACAAATCTAAGTGGAATCCACCACAATAAAGGTAGGTTAAGCTAAATACAGATGCCTCCATAGATACTCAAGATCAACAAAGTTCAGTTGCAGGGGTTATTAAGGAGTCTATGAGATAGTGGATCCATGGCTTTGGTACAAAAGCGGGAATTGTGGATGTTTTACTAGCTAAATAATAGGCAATTTATTTTGGCATCTAGCTTTGTTTACAGCTAAATATTATGCATGTAGAGATTAATACAGACTCACAAATTGCTGCCTATTTCATTACACATGCAACAAATATTAAATTGAAATATTATAGTATGTACATTGTTTGTAGGGAAAGCCTTTACAAGCTATAGGCTTGGCTAATTAATGTAAGATCAAGGGAATGCAATAGGGTAACTAATTGGATGGCGAATTATATACCTATTGGATGGATAGTAGTTGTTTATTTTTTGAACATCCTCCATATGAAGAAGACTTGTTGGTTATGGCATCTGTAGAAAGGCTAAGCTTTTTGTTTGTGATAAAAGAGCAGCTAAGCCCCTGCGGAAGAACTCTACTAGAGGTAATAGCCACATTTCATGATGGACAGATGTTTTTATTTTGATGAATGTAAGTCGTTTGTTCACTGAGGAAAAAAAAAAAAAAAAGAATTGCCTTAACATTATGGGAGGATGGTTGAATCAAAACGACAATGACATTGACCTAAATCTTTGACCCTGACAGATGAGTAAATCATAAAGATGGACCATCATATGAAAAAAAACACTGAGGGAAAATCTTGACGAAGCTTCGCACTTCTTAAGACGAAAAAAAATGAAAATAAACATTTAGTCTTCCTATATACGGGTCTCTCTGTTTTTTTTTTTTCCTTGAAACACTTTTTTTTTCTCTTACCAACCGCATTACTAATTCAATTTGAAAGAAAAAATGTTAGAATTCAATTCATATCATTAAAATATCGATATTTATACCATCAAATTAAATTAATGCGTTCTTGATATTCAAACATATTATTAGTATTGAAAAGTAAAAATATTTTCTAACAAAATTTTAATAAATGTCTAACATACCCGTTAACCGAATGCAATTAAATAATACATAAATGTTCAGACTCGTCAAAGAGGCACCAACTACATTGTCCCAAGACACACACATGCAATCACGTTAAGTGCTGTCCTAAACTGATACATTCATTTAAAATATACCTAAGGCTGCCTCTTATCTTCTTTCCATTCTCAGACAACACACCATTATACTAATGTTTATTATTGCCGACAAATACAGAAGAAGAGAAAGCTTTCTTAGAGGGTTACTGACATGGCTGCATTTATTTTTTATCACGAAATCATATGCAAATTTCGTGGAATTGCCCCGATTGCACATGGGTTGATTCAGATAAGATCTGAATGCTATGTGTCTTTTCTTGGCATGGAGTCTTCTATCTTTATATGAAAAGTGATTCGAGTCTTTCATATTTTAATTGGATTACTTTCCTATCAAAATTCAATCAAACCATTTACTTTTCAAAAGGATCATTTGAATTATCTATTTTTATATCATCGCATCATATAAATCTTTTAATGTAAAATATATATTCAAGAAGGTACTTAGTCGATGAAACTACATAAATGAGTAGAGAATGAATATCAATTTTTATTTATTGCAATTTAAAATTTGTACTTTCAACTTGTATGCAATTTAGTAAAAATTTAGACACCTAATTGTTAACCAAATTGAATATGTAGACACTAAATTGAACAAAATTAAAGTAAAAACCATTAAATTACAAAAATTAAATTAATGTTTAGAGAATAAATATTCTAAGTTTATACCAAAATTTAATCAAGCCATTTATATTTCAAAAGGATCATTTAAATCATCTACTTTTATAACATCGCATCATATAGATCCTTTAATGTAAGATATATATTAAAGAAGGTAGTTCGTTGATGAAACTATATAAAAGAGTCAAGATTGAATGTCAATTTGAAATTCAAGGAACTTAAATAGATGAATTTCTCGGTCTATAATAAAATAGATAGGAAATGAAAATATTATATTTTGAGAATGAATATTATCAAGATGTAGGAATAAACTAGATAATTATATTATAATTTTTTATTACATGAAATACCTATTATAATGTTTATTTTGTATCGTTATTTGCATAGTTAAATTAAGAATATAACTAAAAGTACCGATATAACTCCATTTGGTTTTTGTTAAAAGATACAAAGATCATTTAACTTTTCTTATTGATTGGGGATATTATCCATTACTTGAACTTTTTATTCCTTTTGGAAAGAGCATAAAAAATTTCATGTTAAAAGGGATTAACTATCCTTGTAAAAAGGAAATAAAAAAGTGACTATGAATAAAAATTTCTAATCTAAATTATAAGTAAATAAGATAATAAGAAGTATTTTAAAAGTGACGATTCTATTTTCTTTTTATTACCTTGGTAAAACTATATTCCTTTTCCTCTTCTTTTTTTCTCTATCTTTTTGATAAACCTCGAAAATAGAGCCAACAACAATTCACATTTGAGTATAATGTTCCTCCATTGATGCATTGATATTTACATAAAAGTGGTGATGTTAAAACTTAAAAGGATAGATTTTATCACTACTCGGATTGGGAAGCCATAAACATTTTTCAACTCGTCATAAAACATTCAACAAAATTTCGTCGTGGGATTAATACACAAGCACCTATATAGACTATACTCTCAATCTTCGGTAAGTTAGTTGTCTAAATTTTTATTTATCGCAATTTAATATTTCTTCTTTCAGTTTGGATGTAATTTAGTACAAATTTAGACACGTAATTGTCGACCAAATTGAATATGTAGACACTAAATTGAATAAAATTAAAGTAAAAACCATTAAATCACAAAAAAAAAAAAAACAAATGTTTAGAGAATAAATTGTCAGAGATTGAACGATACCTTTATCGGAAGCACATATAATCCCTTAATCCCATTTCATGATGATTTTATATATGGAAATGTTTCTTAATTCTTTTTTTATATCAATAATTGTTATAACTAAACCTTTAAGTAAGAAATAAGTCGTTTTTCATTGATATTTTTTCCTTCAGGATCAATACCACTGCCGAGATTCAGCTGTCACCTACAACTCCCTCCATCACTTGCTGTAAAGAACCATTAAGAACTACAACCTTTTAAGTACTTTATTACCATAGTAGTTGATAATTCTCAAATTTTAATTATATAAATATTAAAAAATTGTAAAATCTTTTCTGCAAAGCAGATACATACTTAACATGTCATTCATCATTTTGAAAAAAATTCTCAGGTATTATATTCGACCATCGTAACTACGAGTCAAAACGCATATAAAATGACAAATGGGTGATAAAAAGATATTTAATGGAACCCAATATTCAATATATATATATAGAGAGAGAGTACTATAAGCTGTTATTCTAACCCAATAAACCGGTTGTATCTAAGTATTTTGATATTCACGGAAGGGGAGGTTGCTAAGTATATATATTAAGTGGTAGTCTTTTTTTAAGCTAAAGGAAACAATTAGATCGAGTGTAATACGATTCAATAATTGGAAGCGTCCAAATCTCTTTTATTTATACGAAACGATCTTGGACCCCAATCAACTTCATGGAAGATACCGAGATTTCATTACTACATAGTTGTCCTTCAAGACAGCCATGTGCATGTTATGGCTCCGAGATGTGTGACCACCGTCTTCCGCTAGGAAATGGATTTTCTATATATATATATATATATATATATTTTTTTTCCTCAAAGTTTCTTAAAATTACAAATAAATAATTATTATTATTTAGATTTTTAGAACATTATATGACATCATTATAACTTCATCTTTTTAAAAAAGTTTAGACAATGATTACCATTGATTCATAATTTTAGAAACTTTAGTAGAAAAGAAATTTTTAAAGATCCAAATCTTGCAGAAAGTCTTGCTGCATTTATCTACTGCCTACAATTCCATTTAGGTTATGATATTTATAATTTTATTTAGAAACTACACCAATTTTTATGTCTATTGTAAATATTTGAGAAACTTTTGTGTGTGCAATTTCAAAACAAAACGAGAAAACAAGAACATCCAAATTTAACTATCTAAGCTCACACCATTTGAAACTGAATTGCTACTTTTTTCTATTGATAGAGTGGTATTCTCCCCCATAATTAGAATGTTTAGAAAGTTTTGGAATGGTGGATTCGGAATGGTCCATTAAGGCCAGTTTATTGGGTGTTGATCTTTCTCGGTTGACTATATAGGCTATTAGGTTTGAATGCATCTCTTCTAGAAGCCTATTTATCGCTGTAGAAAGCAGTGAAAATCTTGTTCGATAACCATGGAAATGATCCAATGATGAATATCTTTCCCTATAAACTTTACAAACATATCATAACTCTTCTATTAATGTGGTTTGCACATTTTATATATGCCAATCTTTATTACTATTTACATATTAAATATATATAAGCACTACAAAATTAAATCATTTTTATATTCCTCCAACTGCTAGGCCATACACAAACCTGCTAAAGGAAGTAGCTAGTTCTTTCTTTTCGATGTCTCTCTATCTCATCTTACTTTAAGTATGTCTTTTTTACTCTAGAGACCACTATAATGTTAAACTTATTTTCTCTTTATTTTTATTTAGTTTTGTAAAAGGACTAATTAAATTTTCTATTTTTGGCTAATAGAATATAATTTATAAACATTATAATAAAATAGAAAATAAGAATCAGGACTAAAATAAAAAATATATATATATATAATTTTTCATTTTTACCGGACACACAATAGATATAAATATGATATTAATAAGATATGGAGGGAAAAAAAAAATCAAAACGGCTCCAAAAACTAGATTATCGATTGAATAAAAGCAAAGAACAATCATCACAAGTTGAAATCTCTAATAAGAGCATGTGCTCAGTTAAACCCTTCCCGGAAAACACCACGCCAGAGATTCCCAATAAACTTCAACCAATTTACTTATGATAATGAAAAATTAAGTGCCTCACTAACAAGCTGCATTAATGATTAATTTTGCTTGTCCCAACACCCAAGAAACTCTATTATGCCAATTTTGTTGTTGCATTCCTAAAAATTCGAACAAGATAATGAGTGGAAGAATAGTGTCACATGTTGCGAACATTAAAATATTTTGTAAGCAAATCATGTGCGATTTAAATTAGATAAAAATAGTGATAATATTTAGGTAAATCCAATTGAAACCTTCATAATAATATCCAACAGTTGTAGATACTTCTTTAAAAAAATTTATCATTAATGTACTTATTCTTTTACCGTTTATTACGATTGTATACTCTATATAATAATAATTTTTAAATCAGCACTTTAATATTTTGTAAATACAATTTTAGTATCGATAACTATAATTTTATACTATATAATAAATATTATTATATTAATAATATTAATTAATATGATATTTTTTAAGGCACATCTCTATGTGAGGGTGATGGCATATATAACGCACAAGGAAATAAACCGAAAATGCAGGTTGAGTTGTCATTTTTTATTATTTTTTTTTTCAATTTATTACTCAGTAATTACATATTGACCGTATACTATTGTAGTTGAGGGGTCTTACTTTCATGCTGGGCAAAGTCATTTCCTACAATTTAAAGAAATTAGAGGGTGTCCTTACTATATTTTAAACGCTAAATAATGGGTATGAAACATTATTTAATGCTACCTCGTGTAGGGACAATGCCCTTTAGGATCTTTTCACGTCATGTCATTATTAAATAGTTTTAAGTTTAGAAGTCGAGAATACAGGGTGTCCTTACTTTTTACAGCAATGGCACAAATGTTGATCTCTTCAACTTCAGTGGCATTCACCCTCGATTAACCACATAAAAAGCCAGTGCCCCCCTCACCCCCACTTCCCATCACAACACTTCTTTACCACTCTAGTACTCACTTCACTTCACTTCCCCCAAACCCACCCCACCCCCCCTTTCTCTCTTCTAGGTTTCTCTCTCTTCTGGTAACGATGCAGAAGGCTACGTTGTTGGGGTTGGTGCTCCTATTTGCCGTTTCTTATTCAGCTGCCTCAATGCTTGTTGATGGTAATGATTTTGAATGCTTATTAACTGATAAAGTTTTCTTATATACTTAAATGCGCAATAAATATACAATAAATACTTATAATACTACAGGATTTGGAGAGTTTAATATTTAAATTTTCTTTCTTCTATAATTTAATATCTATGATTTTTGAAAAATAAAAAAAAAAAAGTTCATTTATTAAACTATCTAAATCTAAAAGTACGTTTATCCGCTTAAATGTAGTTTAGTGTCATTTATTATTTTTTCATTAACTCATCTTATTTGATTTTCTCGGCCAAAGTAAAAGTAATATGTTTCCCATTATTAGTGTATATTCTTCATGCTAGAATGATGGAAAGAACATATTATGAAAGAGTGATGATAAAATCATTGATCAACTATATTTTGCTTTCATCCGCTTTTCCTTCGCTTACACACGATCGACGTGGAATTTGGATTGTCCTTTTCTGGTTACTCAGGTATTTCCAATAGTTAAATAAAGAGCAGTGATAGGCATGGATTGCTCCTTTAGAAGCTCTACTTTACGAAAATATTTTGATGGTATTAACGTGTTTTATGTATTGACTGGTAATTTACAATTAATAGTAAGGTTTTAATTTGTCATAATTTTTTTGAAGCACTGATGTTAGGAAGAGTACATTATAATTACCATATGAAGCACATCGACTATTAATATTAATGAATCTTTTTTTTTTTTACTGTACTTATCGAGTAATTATAGAAACTCATTTGGAGGGTATCTATCAGCATGCTTGTTAAAATTTTAGGAAGGAAAATTTTAAGATTTCTAATATTAAATGGGATACTTTATAAACGATGTATGTTAACTCGTTAGGCATCTATTAATAGTTATTTTATCAAATAGCTAACATTTATGTCATAGTTAAAACATGTTTTTATTAATAATCTTTATCATGGTTTTTAATATTAATTACGCATTTAGATAGTGATACTTATAAAAAAAAAGGAAAAAAAAATCAGAAATTAAACCAGTGAAGTATATGTAGACTTCTTTTATTGGAAGATACCACTCACTTCTGTACACGTATTACTTTGGTATCCCATGTGGAGATGGAGTTCTTTTTCTTTTGTATTTTTTTATTTATCAATTACATTATATATTACAGTTTTTTTAAAAAAAAAAAAATTGAAATCTAGTCAATCCAATTCAAAAACCAATATTGACCAGTATTTATCAAATGAGTATAGACTTCGAACTGCAGTATTTAGTCTCCTAAACAATTCTAAAGGAATAAGTTAAAAGATGTTCTATTAAGCGTCTTTAACTGATAGTTGTCGTTGTTAAGTTATTTTAGGGTTTTATGCAACAATATATTAAGTTTGCTATTTTTAAACAAATTCTTACGGCTCTTAAAATTATAGAGTTATATAACAAGATTATTCAGTTTATTATTTATTGTATTAATTCTTATAATTGAGATAATTTTAAATGGATAAATTTTTTTTTTTATTTTTAACCCTCCATCTATTTTTTTACCTTCATTTTATTATTATTTTTTTTAAAAAATATATATTTTATCAAGACCATTCTAGTATGATATTATTAATTTTTAATCAAAATGGATTATGATGTATTTCGAAAAAAAAAAAAAGGAGAAAACTCTAATTCAAATTTACCGACTTACTTTTAGTAGAACTCCAACGTGCCTTGGCAGCTGTCTGCATCCTAGCGAGTACGACGCTGACTCTGAGCAAATCTTGAATTTCGTGGTCTCTGAATCCTAGATATTGCTGAAAGACTTAAAAAACCGCCTTTCAGCCGGAATCTGTTCCAATTGCGGAAGGTTTTCTTGCGTCATGTAGCTCATCTATATCCTAGGACTCGGAGCCAGGATTTCCAGGAGCAGTACGTATTTTATTTTTATAAGTAGCTAATCAAATGATATTATAATTGAAATGAAAAGGATCTTATCAACTACAACCTTGCAAAATAGTCATAGAAAAAAGTGGAAATCGCTGATGTTTTCCGCGATAGTTAGCCACCACATCATTCATTATTCATTAGTTGTGAAAGTGATTTAGTAATTATAATAATTTTATATTATTACATGATATTTGATAATTCTATAAATTTAATTATAATGAATATAGTAAGAGAATGAATAAAAAAAAAAGAAAAATTCCAGCAAAACAACTCTGAATCCCTTTTGACTAGTCAAAATACTCTCATAATCCCTAGATATAACTAATGAATTCGTATGATAATTTATAGATCTATAATTTACTTGAAAAAAATATGCTGTGAAGTTCCTTTTTGAAAGAACACCATGTGACTTTCTAGTTGCACGTTCGTCGTCAAAGTAAAAGTCTGCAGGCTGCACAGAAATTAAACAAAACTGTTTCTTTTTGGCACGAGTAATATAAGAATACAAATTGCATGTGGATGTGTCTACAGAGTACAGGTTGGCATAATTGCTCGCTTCAAGGACGCTTCCTTAAGCCAGATTCGCTTGATCATGATTTATTTTCTTTGCCATAATACGTTCTTCTAAATATTTTCACGAATAATATATGATCTATAAATAAAATATGATCATATCGATCAAGATTTGTGGTTATTGATCATTTAAGACGTAGTTGATGGCTAGTGATAACGTAACGTTATCGAGAACGTGTCATAATCTGTCGAGATTGGATTATAAAGAATGGCATCAGAAAAATGATTTGGTCGCTTAGAATCACAAGATAGTTTTAAGAACTTGCTTTGAATAATAAGGTAGCAAAATATTTTTGCACTTTTCACCTAGAAAATATGATATTGCAAGGTATTATATGTTAGTTAGGGTGTTAATATACATCGCCAAGAGACATTTTGGGGCTGGACTCAGAATTTCTCAGCACGAATTCGATTCTTTTAGATTCATTTCCTCTTTTTTCATATAAAAAGATGCTTTCTTTTTAAATTTAAATAATATCAAATTTAAAATCTGACTTAAATCTAAGCTTTACTCAAAACTCGATTAAATTTATAATTTAGTTTACCTCAATTTCACGAAACTCGAACTCGACAGGACTATTGATGAATTAAACTAAGTACTTTACGAGTATATTTGGCTATTTTTTCAAACGCAGTTGCTCTTCTCAAATAACCTTTAGACTTTTAGCCAGTTGATTACTTGTGTTTAAATCCATATGCAACATATGATCGGGAATCGTGACAAATTATTTTTGAATCATTCAAAAATTTCGTGAAACTACGTTTGATAACTAAGTTGACCAGGAATTTACTTATGATGTTGCACAATTTTCTAATGATCTTGGCATCAATTCCAGGATTACTACCAAATGGGAACTTCGAGTACGGTCCAAAGCCCTCTGAAATGAAAGGCACCGTGGTGACAAGCAAGACAGGCATACCCAAATGGGAGATTTCCGGCTTCGTTGAGTACATAAAATCGGGTCACAAGCAAGGTGACATGCTGTTAGTAGTTCCTGAAGGAGCATTTGCAGTGAGGCTAGGAAATGAAGCTGTTATCAGACAAAAAGTGAGGGTAATTAAGGGCATGTTTTATTCCATTACCTTCAGTGCTGCTCGAACATGTGCACAGGAGGAGAAGTTGAAAGTGTCGGTTTCGCGGAGCAGAGAGCCCAGCGATTGGGGAATGCTTCCGATGCAGACGATGTATAGTAGCAATGGTTGGGATTCTTATGCTTGGGGTTTCAAAGCAGATGCTAAGGAAATTGAGTTGTCAATCCATAATCCTGGTGTTGAGGAAGATCCTGCTTGTGGTCCATTGATCGATTCTGTTGCATTGACGTTTCAGCACCCACCAAAACGTACCAGAGGTACCCTCTTCCACCATATTGTGTGTTTGTTTCACAGAAAATGTTTTGCAGATTCTTTTAACGTTTATTGTAATCAACCATACGATTGTCAGATAGTATTATAGTGATTTCAAGAGTTTGCTGTTATGGGTAACTTTTAGTGATAATGATGATGGAACACAAAGATAACAAAACGATTTTATCATAGAGAATGTCAGTTGAAATAGAGAAGAATGATTCTGTTTTTGAAAAAAGAATCATTTTATATTCGCAATTTTTTTGTGATTATTAACTACTAATCATAGTGGTTGGTCATTGCATCGCCTCCCACAGCTACTTACAGCTCCCACTAGGCAATGCCACACCTTGAAATTACTGGAATGATTAATTACGCTCGTTTATCTTTTTTTTTTTTTTTTTTTGGCTAAGCCTTTCGAGCAATTTCTGGCTATTAAATGTCATGCATGCCTTTTTGCAGCCAACTTGTTGAAGAATGGAAACTTTGAAGAAGGTCCATACATTTTCCCTAAGTCAACATGGGGGGTTCTAGTTCCACCCAAGATTGAGGACAGCCACAGTCCTTTACCTGGTTGGATCGTTGAGTCCCTCAAGGCAGTTAAATATATAGATTCGGCTCACTTTTCAATTCCTAACGGCAAACGGGCGGTGGAGCTTGTTGCCGGAAAAGAAAGCGCCATCGCGCAGGTAGTCTTGACGAGGCCCGGCAAGGTCTATGTCCTGTCATTTGCAGTAGGAGATGCTAAAAACTCATGTGAGGGATCATTAGCAGTAGAGGCATACGCTGGAAAGGAGTCTGTTACTGTTCCATATACTTCTACAGGCAAAGGAGGATACAAACGTGCATACCTGCGATTCAAAGCTATTTCAAAGCACACCAGGGTCATGTTCCTGAGCTCCTACTACACCATGACAAGTGACAATTCTGGTTCACTTTGCGGACCTGTCATCGATGACGTGAAGTTGCTTAGTGTCCGTAGTAGGAAGCTGGCATAAGTCATTCATCAGTTAAAACAGTTTCAAGTATCAATTCATTAACATCATCACGACATGGAGTTACGTTTGATGCGTTGATTCCTTATCATGAGACTCAAGGTTTTCCAGTTGAGCCATCATTTTTCAGTTAATGTACCTAGCATTCACACATTAAAGTAAGCATCCATTCTTCCAGCCAGATTTCCTAGTATACTCTAAAGATTGCCCAACATGGTTAGCATGATTACGAACTTGGCAAGCAATGGCTGGAAGTTTTGTAATGCCTAAATAAGGAATCAAATTGCTCTACCGTGAAAAAGTTGCATATTTTGTATTACTCAAAACAGATGGTCTCCATCTTTCACAATAGCTCTTTCATCACTGGTCCTTGTTGACACATATAATTCTTGGCATCTTCCGATAAACACGCATCTAAGCTTTCGACAGGTAATACTAATTTCTGTTCACTGCAAAGGATGGCCTAGAATAAGATTTCAGCACTGACTTCTACTTGTTACCATGTCAGAAACATGCATCAAAGTTAATAAGTATTATGTTAACCTAAAGTATACAACACTTCAATTTCCGGCAGCAAACTGAAACATCGACTGGATTTCTCCATTCAATGGCGTTGCTATATAAAAAATTATTAAAAAAAAAAAGCCTCTTTTCAACAATCTGTAAGAACCATCCTCATACCAATGATGTACTGCAGATACTACAAGTTCCCTTTTCATACGTATGGCTCCACCATCTGCAAGCTGCACTCTTTCAAACAAAACTAGCATTTCTTCCATCAGGATTCATAATTCCCTAGAAGAAAAGTGCTAAACACGTTCAAATCAGAAAGTTCACAACATTCTATTGGCCAGAAAATCGATACAAGATTAGAGGCACGTAAATGAATAACTTTATCAAATCCAACATTCCTCCTTCTTCAAAAGGGTAAAAAATAAAAGGCGTGTCTAAAAGAATCAAACAGCTGTAAAAATATTAAAACCATAGCTCATAGCTCTAGATGCCATCCCAGAGTCTGCTGGAAGTATGAAGGTCACCCCTTGCATGGGGCCTGCAACAAACAGAGAAGAGAAAAGGAAAAAAGAAAAGGGAAATATGTAGCAAAAGTTGAAAAGCTATATTTTGTCTACTATAAAGCAACATCACCAATATTTTTAATGTCAAGCCTCATGAAGCTTCAAGATGATAATTCTTCTCAAAATGAAATGCCAGATTGTGAACTCTGTAATTTTAGGGTCATCAGAGAATGAAGCGAAATGCAGAAAAGAGTGAAGTTAAGGAGAAAGCAATTGTTGATTTGAGAAGCAACTTTGCAGCAAAATATTTGTTGATTTAAGAGTAAGTATCCTTCTTCTACAGCAGTACACCTATCGTTAGTAGTCACTTTAATTGCAATGTGACCAGCTGCTCAATATGACAAAATTCCACACCATAGGATTATATATTCCAATGGGCCAAGTCTCTTCCATCTGTCTTAGTGGAATACAACCAGACAGTTTCTTCCCAATTCATCTCTGTATAGGAATAAAGAAGCAAGAGATGTACCACTTAGCATAAGAGATTATGTGATAAAATGAAGATGATCCAGTGTACAACACTGAAAGACACATGACTTCATCAAAACAAAACTTTAAATTCCATATGGATTTCTGACGCATTGCTTTTATTACAGTATTCTTTGCATATTTATCTGGATATGGCTGAAGCACAAAAGTTAGGATGCAATTAATAAAAATTACTGCATTCTTGCATATTTATCTGGATATGGCTGAAGCACAAAGTAAGGATGCAAATAATCTAACTCCCGTTGCTTTTTCAGTCTATTCTCATTGGTAGAAAAGCTTCCTTTAAATTATATTCAGCATGATACGTCGTATATTCATGTAAACAGTTCTTTGTTCATGAATGCTGTACATTCAAAATCCAAATTCATATTAGAAACTCTCTTAATTGCATGAAAAAGATTTTGTCCACTAACGTAAAACAGAATCTCTCAAAGACTTGGAATGAGAATATCTCATACAATTAAGAACCTGAATGGTAACCTATTAAAAGGAAGCATCACAATATCATACAAAGAACCTGAATGCTCTGCAACTGACGAAGAGGAGAGCAAACTGACACGTTCCATCTTGGTCAATCAGCAGAGGTTAGAGCAAGGTGATAAACCTCCAACAGTTGGTCAAGAGACGTAGGGGTACCAACCATCAGTCAAAATGAAAATTTTGCATTCTGTAATATATGTGAACAAGTTTAGCACATTGCAAGAATGATAACAAAACAATTGGAGAGCAGTTTAAGTGCACAAAATGCAACAAAGCATTTCAGCTTTAACCACATCTAAAAGAAAGAGATTTGAACTCAGTACACTGTTTGAAAAGCTATTCACTTTATAGCTGTCTGCTCCACATCGTAGCCAATGGAGAGGCTAATGTAACACTAATTTCTTTGCAGGGTGAAAAGGATGTAGAAAGTAGAAATAAAGTTAGCAGATAAAGTGAAGATTCGCTGATTTAGCAAAATAGTATAATCTTCAACTAAGAAAAGGTAAGGATAAGCAAATATCACAGAATTTCAGCATTTTTGAAGCCAATGTTCTTCAATACCTTCATTATAGTTCGATTAGGCATTAAATTTCAAAACAACATGGATAAACCTAATAGCTGAACCTATGGCAAAAGTCAATTATGGAACAATACCCAAGATGCCATATAATCAGGTTAAGACCTAAAAATATACCAGCTGAATGAATTCTAAATGCTACAGCTAGCTGAACTCGTATCTATATATACATCAACTCGAACAATTGCTTCAGATGAGGTAAGCCACATACAGAATGCTTTTTCCGGAAGTAGGGAACAACTCATACAAACCAGATGTCCTTTAATTTTGATATGATCATCATGGAATGGAAGGCCTAGAATCAACTGAAACTATGTCTCTTATCAACGTCAGATGTTCATCATTTGAGATGCCAAGTGACTTGCGGAGATCTGAAATATTTGATTCTGCTTCCCAAGTAAGAGGCCCAGAGGCATATAATGCTTCAATGACCCGGCGATAGGTGTCAAACTCTGTACTATCTGAATTGGACACTTTTCTCTTTATGTCTCTGCTATCTATCCCTTCACCCCCATGTTTCTCACCACAAAATGATTCGGCATAACTGTAGTGGTCATCACAATCCTCACTGTGGTGGTGTTCTGATCTATGTGAAACTTTATCTCCACTAGAACTACAGCTACCAACAGATGATACAGAACTATGGGTATCTACTGGTGATGTCGAAGTAGGAAAGTTTCCTCTATAATCAGCCTTAAGAGAAGCAGTTCTTCCATAACAACAAGAATGCATGCAAGTGTTCTCCACTATTTTATCTGAAGAAACAAATGCATCTACCTTTTCAAGACAACAGGGTGCAGTTTTGGGAAGCATCTTAGCATGTTTGTCAGTCACTGTCCCCTGCTGTTTTCCGTCCCATGCTTGAAAATCAAATGATCCATGTAAATCCCGGTTCACAATAGCCTTTGGAACAGCATGAGGCCTTTGAATGTGAGTGTTTCCTCCAGTAAGAAAAGAAATATTTCCAGCAGGTCGCTTTATCCTTTTTCCTGCAAGTCCCTTTTGGCGTAAATCTGTGCCCCTTCGGGAGACCTGCAACATAACCGAAATCAGTTTTGCAATTGAACTCTACAAGAAATGGTCTGACACACTGTCTATGAATCAATGCATAAGAAAAAGAAACGGCACTGAAGTACTTGGATTCTGGACATACAATCTATCGAAGCAATTCGAAAGCATGAACAGTGGGTGGAAGTGTAGAACTTTCATGAAGAATATGAGCAACATACAAATGAAAATGATAACAATACCTTCCCAAAGACGATCCATTTTCCATTGCTCCACACTTTTCGAACTCTGGTACGGAACTTGTGAGCAATTAATTGTACAGAACATCCAGTCAGCCGAACTACATAATTGTTATCATCTGTGACCTTCAACACTGTTGCTAGTTTCCAAGATCGATGGTGAAAAACCTCAATGATATCACCTGGTTTCCAAGTTTCAGTACCCTGTGAAGGAGGAGGACGTGGCCTTATGACTTTCCTAGGCACCCTCTCTATTTCTGAACTCTCTGAGGAAGGAAAACTATCATACTCCACAATGTAGGTGTGACCATTGCCTGAAAGTATTTTTGCGGAGAACCAGGAACCAACAGAAATATCATTCTTCCTCAATACCTCCACACAGGATCCTTTCCTAAGTCTCATTGTCACAGTAGTATAATCAAATCTAACACAATCTGTCATGGAAAAAGAAAAAAGTAAAATGAGCAACCTTATTGGCAAGGCATAAGACTGACAACATTGATTTACAAACCATATGAAAACAGAGTAGACAGTGTCCTTTCAAAAGCAACTATGCACTAGATGGGGCAATATACTTCCAATCATAAAATCTTCTCTCATCAGTAAAAACTCGAGTCACAACACATATATTCGGTTTTCTCTGGAAAACATGCAAGGAAAAAGAAAAGGAACCGTTGTTATTTCTCAGGAGATAACTTCATCTCTAGCGCAGCTAAATCTTCAGGTGCAACAGTAAATTACTATGCATACACCATGCAACTTTTCCACTGCAAGAATTCTATCAGTTTCATACAAGACCAGTTGATCTAAATTAGATAACAACTATTACCAACTAGAATGCCTAGACCCTTAAGGTTTAGCACAAACACATAAAGAAGTAACTGAAAGTAGACAAAATTCACCAGAAGACCACACCAAAACAGGAAAATGAAAAATCATCAATAACTTCAACACATCGTGCGATGATCAAATGCAATCTAGAGTTCGTTGAAGAATGAAGGAAGGACCTATTTCAAACAATCCTATGATCTCATGCAAACCAAAGCCTAGATGTTCAGATAAAACTAACTATCCTCCCGTCTTTTTTCCTCCAAATTCAACCTATCTATCCTAAACCCTAGCCATTAGATTAAAACCTAAGCAATCATCAAATACACAAATAACAATTACCAATAAAATCAACATAATGAACAAAAGTCAGAGATTTGACTCCAAGACGCTGAAAACTAACAAAAAATAATCATCAAAAGATATTGACACAGAAATTAAGAATCATCATAATAACCTGCTCAGTGTCCTAAAAAGCGAGTTGTAACATAACAAAAACATCAAATATTACTAGTATCTATAAAAATAAGATAATATCACCATAGTCCAATCAAAATGCATTGCATACAACTCAGGAATAGAACTCCAACACAATCAAAAACTAATCAAAGCTCAACAAAATCGGTCAGAAGATACGGAAAATGAAGGAACATCGTCCATATCCTAAAAACCCTAGCCATTACACTAGAAAATCAACTAATAAAAAATTTCCGCATGCAAACATCAAATATAGCACTACTACCTATAAATAAGAATAATATAACCATAATCTCAGCAATCCTATGTATGAGACTCAAAAATTCAAGAAAATCATCAAAGGAAGCCGAAACAAGGCAAATCATCACTAACCGATTCGGTCAGAATCCTAAAAATCCTAGCCATTACACTAAAACGATAACTAATAAAAAATTACTGCACTCGGACATCGAATAGTACTAATACTTTGAAAAAAGATAATGTAACCACAATACTATGAACATCCGTTGTACAAAGCACAAAAGTTCAACGCGTATCATCAAAAGATACGGAAACACGAATGACGAATCATCGCTAACGTATTCAGTATCCTAACAACCCTAGCCACTACAATAAAATAATTACGATAAAAAATCATTGAAATAATAATTCATAGACATCGAGTAGCACCAATAACTCTAAATAAGATAATATGACGACAATCCTATCAAAAGCTGATACGTAAATAACTTAAAGATTGCACATGAACAGACGGGAAAACGATCAAAAACTCAATCATATTCATCAAGATACGTACGAAACGAGAGGAGAGAGAGAAGAAAGGAAGAAGAAAGAGGAAGCGATTGCTTCTTACATACCTATTTCTGAGGAATGACGACGATTCTCGAGAAGCGAGAAGAATGGGATGAAGAAGAAAGTTGCGAACTATGATTTTTTCTTCGAACTTGAAAGTGTTGAAAGCGAAGATCTCTGTGCAGTGAATTTTTGTACTGGATTTTGGGGAATGTGGTGGTGTGGTGTGTTATTGATGAAAGTTTGTGCCCTTGAATATGTGCGCGCGTGTGTTTTTTTCCGGGGCTTAGGAGTTTGTTTGAAAGAGAGAAGACCCAGTCGTCTTTTGCCACGTCAATGTCCCGGACGAAGTGAAAGACCATGGTAACGGTGGGCTTTCGGATTAGGATTTAGGATGAAAGGGCGTAGAGATAAATTCCATCTTGTTTTATTTCAATGTTATTTTAACAAACAGTAGATATAATATAAGATTTGCATCTTTAAATTAAGATTTCTTTCGATTTCTTCTAATATGAAAAGATATTATGATGATTTTTCTACAACTTCGTTCACTATTTTTATAGTACTAATATCGTTTTCTATTTTACTATTAATTTAATATTTATTAAATCCAAACCATTAAACTGATTACATTATCAATTATTTAGATCTAATAGTTATTAAATGAATAGTCAGGACTAAGTCAATGTGGCCAAAATAAGAGAATGATTGTAGAAGTTTCTATTTGTCATAGATATAATTAACATCAAGATAATAAGAAAGTAGATAAAGTTATAGTGATGCTATAAGATTATTTAAATTTTTAAATAATATCTACTATTAATTTATGAATAAAAAAAATTAAGAAGGTGAAAATTATGAAATTCATTTTCACGTTATAGTATTGAAATAAGGCAATTGGACCACAATCACAAGTTAGAAAACTTGTTTGCAATTGATAATTATGTGCATTTTCTGTCTATTAATTTTTAATGAGATTTTCTTTTACTGTTTAAACTTTGACACTTCTACTTTATTTAATATAGCCAGATACACATACCAAGTACACACAATCAGCAAATAAATTAATTGGACTACACAGAAACCAAAGGCATTTTAAGTCATCCATCTGTCTTTTTCTAATAAATATTTGATGGTGCTATACATTTGTAACCATGTAGGCTTCTCCGAGGGATGAGTTGTTATAAGTCACATTGCATTTAATGCAATGTGAGAGTTGTGCGCCTAAGCTTTGAGGCATTGTTGCTTGTAACTAAATGAGGTTTTAATGCCTCCTGAGACAGATCACCAAGGGTTCATTTGATGTCGACACATAGGCCTTTTCCTTTGATGCATAAGGACTTTACTCAACTAAGTGCCTTAATCCTTTAAACTCTTGAGCTAAGAGGGTGGTATTGCTTAACGACTAAGCCTCGAGTAATTGGCTTAATCCTTATTAGGGGTAATGTCTCATCGGCCAAGCCTATTATCGATAAGCTTAAGGTGGTCAACCTTAGCCCATTAAGCTTACAACTTTTGAAGTTAAGGTGTTCAATTTCAAGCTCAAGGAGGTCAACTTATGTCTAAGAATTACCATTAACATATTTAATTGTTAACTTTAATTATTAATATTTGAAGTAATATATCACTCATAAATGTAATCATAATTATTAATAATACTTTGGGAAAAGTATAAAAATATTCTTAGCATTTATTACTTTTTTTCTCTTTCAATCTTAACATTTTAAATGTTTGATTTTAGTCTTCAATATTTGCGAAAATGTACAAAATGAGTTATTTCGTTAGTTTTTTTGTTAGTACCATTCATGTAATGCAATTTAATTCATTCAAATAATTAATTTATCTAAATAAATTGAGAATATATATTACTTAAGTAAAATTAATAAAAACATTGACAAAAATATAGAAAAATTATTATAAAATTAAGAAAAAAAAATTGGAAACTCAAATATATTTAGTAATATAACATACTTATATACATATATATGTATTAGTATTTATATTTAAATTAATTTTTAAAAATTAAAAATTGTAAAAAAATAGAAAATTTAAAAAGAAAAAGCAAGTTAAGTCACTTCCTTCCATTGGATGACTGGATTTCAACCAATAAGTAAAGTGGGCCATACGCAACTTACTTCAAAAAGTAGGTTATATAATCCACTTATGGTTATTTTAGGCCACAAAAAATAAAAGGAAATATGCAAAACCCAATCAAGTTAAGATTAAGTTGCGATTTTCCACATATTTCCTTTTTTTTTTTTGTGGCAATAAGGTCACCTACCATCTACTTTCTAGTCTTAAAGCGGTTAAATTGATTTTTTTTTAAATTTTTTTTTTTGTTTTTTATTTTTTGAATTTATTTATATTTATATATATAAGTTTACATATACATATATATTGTTACATATTACATAAATGTTTTTTTTAATTTTGTATATTTTTTATTTTTATTATATTTTTTAATAGTATTTTATTATTTTTGTTTGAAATTACATGTGATCCTACGTGTCCTTACTGACTAAAAATTTAATGGAATGTAATGAAATGACTTATTTAATAAAAGTTTAAATATTGGAGATTGAAATATTACTTTTAGTACGTTGGACTAAAATAGATAAACATTGAGGATTTTTCTTACCTTTCCCATTTGAATAATTATTGAAGATACATGGATTTTGATATATATAAATTATGAAATTGCCAACTCGAGCACATAAAGTGCAAACGAAATACAGTAGTACTTTAACAGATCAAACGGAAGTCTAATAAAAAGATAACGAGATAGAATCTTTACAAAATTCCATGGTACAGGAAAAAATTTCCATCTAGATGGTTTGGATATAGGATTTCGTATATAGGTTTGAGAAAACTCTATATTAATGTTATAGTAAATCATATTATAAATTATTAATATTTTTATTTTTATTATAGATAAATATAATTTATTGAAGTTTAATAAAAAAAAAACTATAAAAAGCTTTCATATTACGATAACATAATTTTATAATAATATAATTTATTAAAATTAAATATTTATTTATTATAATATTACGGTAGGATTACCGTAAAAAATGGTATGGCGCTATTGGTGGGTATTCATATTGAAATTCGTGTTAGATAATTGATTCATGATCCGAACAATAAAAAACAAAGGAAAAGACTGCCATTCCTTTGCAAGGTACCGTCCCATCAACTTACCTATCTACACACACGTCTACATATGTATAAACGTCTCCCCGCCACACACACATCCAACTATACACATACATGCACCTAAACCCAGGCATGGGTCTCAACCCACCCCGTGGGCCTTGGTTCCATGGCTGTTCTTAATAATCATAGCATTAACCGGTCTCAAGTCACGGTCTCTTGAACCACGGACAAGCTCGATGATTTTTTTTTTTTCCTTTTTCCATTAGTTATCTATTTTCCTATCCATCAATCGTTTAGGTTTTAGGCATGGGCCCCACTTCCATGGCAATTCTTAAGAACCGTCGCATTTACTGGTTTCAAGTCACGGTTTCGAGATGGCTACAGATTTTTCCTATTATCACTTCAACATATCATTACATAAATTACACTTTTAGATTATTCTTCATTAGCATTAAGTTATTCATGTGAAAGAACGTAGAATTTATTAATTTATTTAGTTGCATGTATGTAAACGGAAAGGAAACCCTTCTACCGTTATAAAATATCACAATGCAAAAAGAAAAAAAAAAAAAGTTGTACTACTACCCGCCCATTGTATAATTATAAAGTAACACAACAAAATAAATAGAATTGTAACTTTATAAGTAGTTATATAACTCTTACCGTGATCATCAAAATCATACCGTTTCTTAAAATTCTCGAGCTATTAAATTAAATTAGTTGATTGGAGTTAATGGTTAAAAAAAGATGACGACAGAATACTTTGAAGTTTGATGTAACTTCGATTTCAATATATGCAAAGTGTATTACTTAAAAGTATATTAATTTATTGCACAGGATTTTTACATAGTTTTATCTATGTTTTTTATTAGATTAATTCCGTCTTTTATCTCACATTTGATTTGATATCCATTAAATTTGACCTATTACATTGATTATAATTTCAACCGTTTAGATCTAATAAATATTGAACTAACGGTATGATGAAAACCGTAGAAGTTTTCTATGGCCTAATATATAAAAGATATTTATAGTTAAATAAGTATTTCAAAATAAACTTGCAATAATTTTTAGAACTACTTGTATCGATTACAATTAAGTGTTCATCATCTCCATGTTTCTAAAATTCTAACTTGTTCCCCTATCTACTTCAAGCTGATACTTTCTTAAATTTTAACAATAATCAAGCGTTTCTCAAAGGATACATGCTTTGAAGGAAGTATCAAACATGAGCAAATTAGGGAGCTAATTAACTTATGGAGGAGGTATAAAAGATATTGATAGTTAAATAGGTATTTCAAACTATCTTACCATATATTTTTATAGGGTTACTTATATTGGTTATGTATAAGTAGACTTACGTAAGGATCAGTTTGGAATCGTGAACTAGCTTGAAACCAGCTTAGTCTGTTAGTGGCTGAGCCAAATAGCCTTGACAAATCGCCTAACCTGATGGTTAGGTATTAAAAAAAAAAAGAAATTTAGCAAATCACCCCTACTTTCTACTTTATTCCCTTGACCCCACCCCCCAGCTCACCTCCCTCTACCCTTATTCCTCCCATCCCCTAGACCCTTACCTATCTGTCTTATATCCGGTCTGTTATTAAATTTACAAATACAAATTTAACTTTCAGTACATGTGTTGTAAATTTTAAATTTATAGTTCAAAATTTAACAAATTTAAAATTTGTGATGCCGAACTCCTTAAAATTTTAAGTTTTAAAATTCAAATGATGCGTTCACACATTCTTCAATGCTTAAAAATAGCAGCTTCAAGCCTAACGGCAACACTTACTCTACAAAATTAATTAAATCTTTTCAACTCTTACCATTCTATTTTCAAATTTTTTTCAGTTGTGAAACGTTATTAGAAATATTTCCTTCTACTAACCACCAATCTATGTATGTAATTCTCCACCTTACTATACAAAACAATTTTATATTAATAAATAACTTTGACATACATATATCCACCATATAATTTTCGATTTATTTTCTCTTACATATTATTTCTGTCTTTCACTCGTAAATCTTTATTATAGTATGTAAGAGAAAAAAATATTTGCATAAATAGAAAGATTTTTGCACTGTACTTTCTTTAGTAAAAAATACGGTTTATCATCTAGTGGTAAAAGTAAAGGTAAAGGCATTGGAATTTCCAATACGTCATTTGTGCTACAACGGTTTGAAAATGTTCAAGCGTACCTAGATTACAAATGTGACCTGAATGAGCAGAGAATACACGATATGATTAAGAACGTAGAAGAAGAATATATAACACCTCCAGGCTTTGAGGTAGAACCTCGTTGCACGAGTAATCGCGATATACCATCTCCTAGCTTTGATGTTAAATATCAACGCATAAGTTATCGAGACATGCCACTTCCCAGTTTCGAACCTCTACAGATAAGTGTCCCTGAAAGTCATGTTAGATTTGAATCTCCTCGCATAAGTATCCCTATACGACCCGCAAGATTTAAACCCCCATGAATGAGTTACCCCGCAAGCATGTTCAAGAATGAGGAGGATAACATAGAAATTATTCCCAAAACAAAAAAGCAACATATAGGAAAATGTGAGCCCAATAGTTTGAGACCATCCGATACAAGTAACCCCCTGAACCTAGTAAGTATAATATTTTTACTACTTAAATCTGTAAAGGTACAGACGAAAGAGGGAACTCAAGGGCATTTTACAACTATTGTAACGCAAGTTACTCATGGAAAACGGGAAAGAGATATATTACCCTTAACGGGCAATTAAGGTTGAGGCATCTTGAAGAGGTAATAATAGATAAAACACAACAATAAATTGGCCGAGGTGGTGGTTTATCCGGACAAATGTTAATGAGGTATGATGAAGAGAAGCATAAATATAACCTGACACAATATCTGGCCAATGTACACCTCTCATTCAATACGGGTGCATTAGAGTAGTAAAGTTGATATGAGCGGGAGATGTTCAACCCCAGCTTACAACAACTTAGCCACAAAATGATAACTTGAGCTACGCAGGAGCTCTACCACAGAGGTAAGAGGGAGCTTGCAAATAAGTTTACTTCCCTCGATACGTACATATCCATATGTACAAACATATGGACGGATCATTTTTGTAATAATTCTTATATGGGTATTACTATTCATTAAGTAAACGATAATTTGCAACTTAATAAACGATTATTTGCTTTAAAGGTATTTAATGATTGATACATGGCGTAAAACATTTGTAAAATTATTAAGGAAATCCTAAATGAGTACGAATTAGTGAGAAAAATTTATTCTATTGGTTTTGACAATGCAACTGCTAGTATTGCATCAATATTTGATTTACAAAATTATTGCCAACCAGTTTTAGGGATGATTTTTTTCTATATACGTTGTGCATGTCATATTCTTAACTTGTGTGTCGAGAATGGCATTGCAACTTTACATGACAATATAACTTCAATAAAAAACATCATTAAGACAATAATGGATAGACCATCCCTTCACAAAAAGTGGAGGAACTTCTATATAGAACGCGGGAAGAGGCCTTGGAAGTTTAAGATAGATGTGCAACATCGCTGGAATTGGACTTACAAGTTGTTGCATAACATAGTTCCTTACAACGAATTGCTATGTAACTTCGCAATGTATAAAATGCAAGGAGTTGACATTTTCCCCAATAATTGGGACATTTGTATCCAATTAATTAAAGTTTTGAAAATTTTTTATGATGCTACTAAAACTTTTTCATAAGTTTATAGGCCTAGTGTTTACTTGTTTGTTATGTTAGCCGTCAATATACTTGGCGTACTACTTTAGGCCCGTGATGACCTAAACCTGCATGTATACGTATATGATATGACAATGAAGTGGTTAACTTATTATGAAGAAATTCCTCATATTTATCTTGTAACAACTATTCTGGACCCTGTTGTAAAGCGAAATTATTACTAATATATTTGAAAAACTTATTATAATTATATTTAAGATCTAATTGATTCTCGAGACATGTACAACTTAGAAGCATAGCAAAAAGTGTAGGCAATAATAGCAAACAAAGAGGAGAAGCTAAATTACTATCAAAATTAGTACTGTAGCCAATTATCAGTTTCTCTTTTGCCACCTACCAAGGAGTGGAATTACTCTTTTATGGGTAAGCAGTTATTGGCATAGAAATTGAAGAGACAATGATTTAGTGGTCCAATGTTTGAGATGTAGCATTACACTAATATAAATTTTAAGTTTTCAAAAAATATCTTCATCAAGAATTTCGGTATTTTAGAGTAGTGGCAAATGCATAAAAGGGACTACCCACTACTGTCTCGTATTGCTCGTAATATGTTCGCTGCTCCAGCTTCAAAGGTCGCAGTTGAGTAAGCGTTTAGTATAGCAAGCTTGATCGTTGATAAATGCCAAGCCATCCTTATTTGTTGTCAGCGTTAAGGCAAATGCTTGCACAGAAGATTTGTATAAGGCGACTCGTAGACAACAAGAATCATGCGGGACATTAAGTAAGGAGAATTATTATTTTAGTAATTGGAACTAATCTGATGGAAGCCCAAGCTTATCTGCGGGTTCTACTCCTACTTACGAACATGAACAGTTATCTTAAGATGATACATATTAAGTTTTTTTTTTTCATCTTTTACGAAAAAATTTTATCACGTAGAAAAATCTTTTTTCCTAATTATCCAGGAAAACGAAATGGTATGGTTTTCCCAAAAGTGCTGATATAGCATCAAGTTTTTCCAAATTATGATCGATTAAAATTATTTTACTTCAAAAAATTTAACTTAAATAGTTACATACACTTTGATGCATTTCTGAAAACATAAAATTGATTAATAAACTAAAGGTCTTCTAAAAATTTAAACCGAATCACGGCGGTTTGATTCCAATTAGCAGATATGTAGACACATTTCGGACGACTATAAAATACTATAAAAAATAATTTTCCCTTCAACCACTTCACTCTACTTGATCAAATTAGGACATTAAGTATTCATGTTGTAAGAAACTTTTCTGTATTTTATTTTCTTTCTATTTTAAATGTATATTTTATGAACGAATTGAAAAAAAAATGATTAAAGAATCAGTAAGGGCAAAAAAAAAAAAAAAAACGGTTCACACCCTTAAATTGGTGGGCCACATGAACCGATACTAAACTTTTGGTTCACAGACCGATCACGATTCAACGTAACCGTGACCCATGAATCAGTGGTTTAAGGCCAGTCCAAACTATCATCCAAGTCTATGTATAAGTATTCCTCATCTCCATTTTCCATAAATTTTAACTTGTCCCCTTATCTACTTTTAGTTAAGGCCTCATTTGTTTTAAGATAGATATTCTAAAAAAAAAAAAATTTTGTCTATTTTTCGTTATTTGTTACAATGAAATAGATTTTTTAAGTTGGAAAACATTTTTAGGGAGAAACATTTTTTTATTAAAAGGAAAATACTAGTCATTTGTAGGAAAACAACTTACTTTTTTAACAACAAAAAATCATTTTTCGAATTAGTCTCCATAAGAGTTTTAGCTATGAGAAAATGAAATTAATTTGATTTTTTTATTATAATTGACCTATAAATCATATTCTAAACATGAAAGAATTTAGTGAGTGAAAAAGAAAATAAAGACTTGTTGAATATTATATGTTAAACCAACTAAAGAGACTGTAATGCTTAATAACAAATTATATTGTATACTTTTACTTTTAAACAATTTGTCTGATATAATGTATTTTATAGCAGCATATTGATAATAATTTATATAATTATAGGTGCAAGGTATTAAGTATTCATGATATAAATACTAGAAAAGATTTGTTGGCATTTTTTCATAAAAAAAACAAATGAACACATGAAAGTATATCATTTTCTATAAAATATTTTTAAGGGAAAACATTTCGCGCTTATAGCTAATTTTCCTTGAAACAAATGGAGGATAATACTTTTTCAAATTTCAGCATCGATGAACCCTTTCTTAAGTTATACAGATTTTCAAGAAAATATCACATATAGAGCAAATCAGGGAACAAATTAACAAATATGGAAACCGGACTAGTGACCACATATATACAACTAATACAAATGAGTACCACAAAAATAAATGCTAAAACTGATTATAACACATATTTAATTATGGATATTTTCCATATACTTGGCCATAAAGCCACACATATCGTCTCGTGCCAAAAATAAAATAAACACTGCATCACAATTGTCGCTTTTTACTCTCTTTTGAAATATTGTCTTTTTCTATTGGTTCGGATAAATCAATTGTTTTAATAACTCGATATTTCTAAAATACGAAATAAGAAATATCATTCGAAGGGATGCTGATATTTATTCTATTCTATAAGTGACTTGTGAAAAATAGCAATATAAAACACATTCATAGGAAATATAGTAGTATGTATGTGTGTATATTTTTATTGTTAGGAAAGAGTCTGTATGCATTTGAAAATTTAAAGCACAGAGAGGAGCTATGCATGTGCATCTAGATGAGTGTACGGAGGGATGGGCTGATGGGATTGGATGGTGCAAAAGAAGGTCAAGGGAATATTATAGGAGGTTATTGGTTTGCGAAGAATTTATTTGTTTTCCACAAGTGCGAGGGGGCAGATTTGCTAGGACCCAGACCCATTGGTTCTGGAGTTGGTTCATAAAGCAGCCTTCCAAAGTCGAGTACGGTTCCTATTCATACCTCCCCCTACTCCGATCCCTTTGCTATAAGTTTACGCACAGATATTTGCACTTTTCAAATAACACAAGTATACACACACATAATTTCTTTGTGTCATTTGTAAGTATTTTCCATGTATCTTTAAATTCTATAAGTTGTCTATAGTATTGATATTTCAATAAACATCAACATCTCTTTAAGCTGTATTTTCTATATGGTATCTCTAAATATCTCTAGCTATTAAAACTATTGACTGACTTTTAACAAATAAAAAAAAAGTTAAAAATTGAAAATGGATGAAGAAATGATGTATTGTTTCTGGAGACACTATACAATACATGTAACCTTATGGACAACTACATCTAAAGTAGTCACACTTAAATTTTGTGATACTTTATTGTATCAGTTATGTATAAGTGATCTCATTTTCCATATATTTTAATTTGCTCTATATCTAATACTTTTTTCAACATTTGTAACACTCAATAAAGACTTAATTGATGTAAAAAGTTTGAGAAAATAGAAGTATAAAATGGATAAGGAAGTAAGTTAACATATATATAAGACAAAAATAACAAATATTTATAGGTGACCGATATAGGTAGCTCTACCCCAAAATAAATAAATAAATAATTAATTAATTAATGGTAAGGTGGTTTACAATATTTGTTTAGTGGTTGATATTTTCCTTGCATTATGTTGTAAATTAATGCAGTCTTAAAATCATTATCTCTTCCTCTATTTTTAATTCTCGACTTTTAGACCCCTTTAACTATAATCTAACTGTCTTGATAGTGGGTATTTCGTAAAAAAAGGCACAATTATGATGATTGCAACAAATAAAGAAAGAAAGAAAACAAGTTACAAGATAACTTTCATTGAAAGAAATTTTACCATCTATTTATTATTTTGATGGAATCAATCTTATCTTCTATTTTATTATTCATTCGTATATTTTAAAAACTAAATTATTAAATTTAAAATTTGATCAATAACTTAAATTTAAAAAATATATATAAAAAATAAAATAAATAATAATACAATCTCATAAAAAATAAAAATAGAATATCATCTTATAAAAATAAAATCGCATACAAAAATCTTTTATTTACATACTAATTATTTTATTGTACTAACCGTCAGGTCATGGGTCCCGCTCACGAAACCATAAAAGTTGCTACATCCTTGACTTTTTTCAAAAAAAAAAAAAAAAATTATTTACTTTTAATCATGTATTTACAAGACATTTCCTTCACGTAAAATGTGGCATTTATAAAGCGGGTTGCCTTTGCATGGCGGGCTGCACCGTTGATACGACAACCTGCTTGGCACATATGTTTTCATATTTTAAAGGATTGTAATTCTTTCCAAATAATATAACATCTTATACGTATATGATAAAGATATTATCAATAATCATATAACAAATATATAATATATATTTATATAATTATTTAATATTATTTGCATCATATTTATATAATTATTTGAAAAAGATACAGTCTTTTAATGGTAATCACAATTACCATTGTATAAATTCATTAATTTTTTATATTGAATATATAAAAGAATCCACTTTCTCTTTTTTGGCCAAAAAGAAAATTCCACATTCAACAGGAGACTTTAATATGTCATGGCAATTTGGCGGATTTCGAGGCAAAGCCAGCAGAAACTATGGGCTGCATCCGAGGGTTTTAATCGTCCACTTCGCTTATTCTGTGTCAATCCTTTTCATTGTGCTTTCATGTATACTTAAATACATATTTTTATTTGTCATCACTCTTTCAATCTGTCCAATGCCGGTTATAGTTGACTCCATTTACAAGAAATTATATATCCTTCCTTTCTCTCCTATTTTATGCATGATAAAATCCCATAAATATTTTTGGCCAATAAAAAATTCCATCAACATAAGTTTCCATTTTTTGGGAAATTATAGCGTTATTGATTAAAGATTAAATAGATATTAAATATAAGAGAGAGAGATTAAATAGATATAACTTTTAAGAGATGTTCCAAAACTTTTCCTAAAGGGACCCATTTTCGTGACTTAAATTCGTCAATTTGTAATTGCAATGATTTAATGAAAACTTAAAATAGCTTATAGAATAATTTGTGTATTATATCAATGACCATTTGTACACACTTGTCAAACTATTGTAAAAGCAAGAGTTTACATATAAATTCCATCCCTCATTTAGTCCTA
This sequence comes from Lumnitzera racemosa, assembly GCA_024138005.1. Classification (NCBI taxonomy): domain Eukaryota; kingdom Viridiplantae; phylum Streptophyta; class Magnoliopsida; order Myrtales; family Combretaceae; genus Lumnitzera; species Lumnitzera racemosa. Next base: position 84,692,927 of record JAMXBC010000012.1, read on the forward strand.
AATATTCACAACCAAATAGTTACATATTTTTCTATTTGAATTTTTACTTTGTTTATTTTATTTATTTGCATCCTTAACATTTTCAAATATTTATAAAAATGAACTTCTATTAATTATGTTAAATTTTCTATCCACGTAACAACTTTTAATTGATTTATGATGATTAATTTGATAAAATAATATTATAAAATATTATTTATTTAAATAATAGAGCATAAAAAGAATAAAAAACCATAGAAAAGAAAAACAAAAAGGCTGGGGAAAAAAAAAATACCCTAAGTTTTGGTTGGACACCCTCAACCTTAATGCTGCCAAAAATATGATAGTTATTTTCACGTCAAAAAAGTTATAAAATATATCATCTTTTTTTTTCTTTGAAACATTAGTATTTATAGTATACCCAGTAACTTATTTTTACCCTTGAAACCTTGACTAGAATATTTATATTTAATTACATATTGTCAAACAATATTATCATATCCTGAAGATTTCTTACATTAGTAGTGATTTATGTATTAGTTTATTTTTATATATTTATATGATATATTTATTTATGAACCAACGGACTAACTTGGATCCTTTAAAACCCCAAATCATATTAAATTCATTGAAAAACCATTTATATCAACCAACGGACTTCAAAAAAATTCTGAAGCGTCTCCATTTTAACATAATATTTATGCTATCTATTCTAGGACGTTTTAAACTTTGCACCATACTTAGGATAGAAATCTAAGACCAACTGATATTATAAATAATTTTTAGTAACATGTATCTATTATGGATGAGCTACTATATTATAGACAGGATTCGAGACTTTATTTACATTCTATTCTGAAAGGATAAGTTTTTTAAATTTAAAATTAGAGCTTCCAATATGACATGTATGAACCACCTAGAAACTTACGCCATAGCAAAATTTTTAAGGTGCAGGATCTTCTATTGAACTTGTTTATTTTTTATTCATATTTATAATTGAAATTCTTGAGGTAAATTATCTAACAATTTGGTAATTTCTTTGGTACTTTAAGTAAAATATTCATCTACTTGACTCTATTTAATAACTTATTTGCATATTTTTTCAATCACATATTTTGTATGGAGGCATACATCATGGACATTGATAATTTAACTACAAGCAATTTTTGATGAAAGGCTATCACAAAATCCAATTTATCATAAGATTGAGGTCAACTTATTTAAATAACTAAGAGTACCAAATCCATTACAGTGCTTTTACTGATATAACATCGGATAAGTGTTTAAGTTGAAAATAATATATTTTATTATTTTAATATTATCAATTAAGAATTTTCATAGGTTATCTAGGTAATAGATTTTCGACCTAAGCCTTACGACATGATAAAACTAAGGCCTATGCCTTGCTAAGGAAGGGCCTGGTAGTTCAAGCTACAGCCAGTCATATTACTCTATTGGCATATGGGGTAGTTATCTCTTAGGTTGAGCTTCAATGACAAATTGTAGGCACCTTGTCGCTCTTACTCTACGGTCGATCACATGTGACCACGTCTTACGATGTCTATAGCTCATTAAATGCAAGACAATTGATAGAGCATCTTGTGAAGATCTACGTCGACAATATGATGTCTATAAAACATTAGTCACAATATGATGTCTATAAAACATTAAATGTGATGGGATAAGTGCAAGGCTTAAGATGGCTACTTTACTTAGCTACCATCAAACAATCTCATCAACTTAAAGTCTCCTAAAAATATGGAATATGATGCCTTATGTCATAATCCATCAATCTATTGGGTATCTTATGCTTATAGATAGTCTAATTTCCCTTTCAATATGGAAAGCTCATCAAGTCTCACTTTATGTCAATATAAATATAGATAAGCCCTATTCAATTTGCTCTAAATGATATCGGCTCTTATCCTTCCTTTAGAATTAACTTAAACATTATAATGACCATTAGTGTCCACTTAATCATGTGTTACTTATACAAGTTAGTTTAAGAGATTTGAAGATCCATACGCGCATTTTCCCAAACCCACCAAAGGTTAAGGACTCTACTAGAAAGATCTAAGAATAACATGATGTACACATGATTTGGAATTTGCACTATATATATCTTATAGTATAGGTTTTGGGATGGTTATAAGATATAAAAATGTTATATTTAATACCTTACATAATAAAAGTATGTTTTGAAAAATTAAAAGAAAAAACTTATTTTATAAAATTGAGTACTTATTTAAATCCTTGATTATCTATGGTAGAGAAAATTTTAGACACCCTAAGAATTACTTGTCTACCCTTAATATTGATATAAGACAACCATAGAAGTTGGTAGTAATAATTAGTTAAAAAAAAAACATACTTTTGTTTTATTTTGTTTTGTTTGCATTTATTATGCTTTATCATTAAAACAGATTCTGATTCCAAAGTTTTGGATTTTGTATTTTCAAGGTGGAGATTACTGATCTACCTATCTTATGTGCTCATCTCTTATAGCAATAATGATAGGAGATAAAGTTGGTAGCCAATAGCCGGTACTATGGTGAAAAATTATTGAAAATGTCTAAATGAGAAAAATAGGAAAAATGATTTTGATTTTTTATCAAAGCAAAAATTCATTTCATTGTGATCCAAAATGTTCATTGATTGTTAGATATAAAAAAGTTGTAGCTATTTTTATTTTTTTACTATCACTTAAGGGTTGTTCGATACTTTTTATTGAATTCAAAATGCAATATTCTAATTTACCCTTTTACATATTTTAAAGTGTCTCTTGAAGTTGGAATTAAGGAATTCAACTTTGTCTTATAGAGCGTGATCATTTTATTCTCACTTTTTTAATAAAAATTTACAAAAATAGACTTTTAGTATGTATATATTTTTATTAATAAATTAAGAGTACTTTTAACAAATAATATCACTATAATATATAAATGTAATTAATGATTCTGTCTAAATACAAAAAATGATGTCTCTCCATTTTCAATTTGATTGAATATCATTTCAACCAATTCCATTCAGTATACCAAATCGACACAAGTGGAAAATATTAGTTATGGAAATTGTAAAAAATAAAAAAAGAAACGCAACTAGGCATTTTCTGCAGTGAAAAAAGTGAGTCTAGCCACCATCAATCTTCAATCATCGACCAGCGTGCTTCCAGTCTCCTCTCTCCAAGAAACGATACCAGTAGAGAGAAAGGAGAACAAGACTTAGAGGGAGAAACCAAAATCTAAACCCGAACCTAAACCTAAGCCAGGGCGTGACCTGAGATCTCAATCATCACATCTCACGATGTGGAGAAGAGTCGTTACTTCACATCTCAAAACCCTAGCTCTCTCATCCTCTACTGCCGCCGCCACTCGCCGATCTGCTCTCACCGCTGCCAGTCCGCTTCTGGAGAATCGATCACTCGCTGCCTCGTCAGTTTTCTCGTGTATCATCTGTCGCCTCTTTAGCTCCGAATCCGGTAAGTTCTTGTCAGCGACCGATTCCTGTACTAATAAGGTTGTACCGCATTTTTTAGCTCAGCTTCGATTTCTTGATGTGATGTAGAGCGAATGTAGACTTTTATTTTTCTGAGTTATTCGTTATTCAATATCATATAGGTTCGCTGTCTCTAATTTGGAGCTAATTGTATTGTCTTCGTGTACATAGTGTCATTTGTAAGCTAGATTAAGAGATTTAGGATTATCTTTATGGAATGGACTCTGTTTTTCGATTCAAGGTTTTTGAATTTGCCTTAGCTTGTCTTACATAATGCGGCAATTTTTGATCTAATTGAGCTAGTGGATTATAATCCTTGATTCAATATTCTAATTTCTTGAGGAGATGTGGAGTGAACTTTGAGTCTCATTTTGTTGGCTTATTTGTTATTTAATATTGAACGGCACATCATTTGAATTAGGAGCTGATTGGATTGCATTCACGTATGTAGTGCAATTTGTTGGCTAGATTAAGAGATTTATGATTATCACTATGAAATGTACCTTTTCAGACTGAATATATCTAACTTTGCCTTATTTTATATAAGATGTATAATTCTGATTGTAAGGCTCAGTCCAATTGAGCCACGGTGGACTAAACTTTTGAGTGTAAATGACAGAGTTAATACTGAATAAATGCAATAGAGTCTTGTACTTCTTCTCAATCTATTCTTTCATTTGAGTCCTTATAATTAGGAATTTCATTGTGCTTCCACCAAAGTCCGTTACAATTATTGTCTACATATCCAGCAATGTGTCTTTTATAACCTAGTTGGATGGGAGTGTGAATATGAAATCATTGATGGTCATTTATAGAAAATATGAATCTCTAATTTTTTTCTTAATATTCTTGATTTATGCTAGGTTTATAGTATGGTGATCCATCATGATTGGATATGTGTTTGAATTTGTATTATTTTTGTTATGTCAATGCTACATAGAAAATGCATTGGTGAAGACACATGTTATGCTGTTGCAGAAACTTCTGTGAAGAAGAAGGTTGAGGATGTAATGCCCATTGCAACCGGGCACGAGCGAGAGGAGCTTGAAGCTGAGCTGGAGGTGTTAAATTGAATGATGAGTTTGTGATTGATTTTTACACTCTGGCTTACTAAGCATTGTAGCATTTTGAACTGCCTCATGGATATATGCTGAAGTTATTGCTTTCTCCCTCCCTCGTTCTATGCAGGGAAGAGATATTCTTGAGATAGACCATCCTGTAGGTCCTTTTGGTACAAAGGTTAGTCTTTCGCTCTACCATGATCCATCTGATGGTTTTTTACTTTGCATAAATTACTAGAGGTTGAGGTCGACATTTTCATAATTGAATTATCTGAATAAGCTACTTGTGTTGATGAATGCTTGAGTTTATTAATATCAAAGCTTGTGGAGCGTTTTGCGAAGTATTTTGCATTTTGTTATTGCTGTGTAGCTAGAAGAAAAACCTGAATGAATAGACATGCTTCATGGATGATACTTAAATTTATGTTGCACTTAATAGTATATTCACAAATTTTGTGCCCATTTAACTCCAACCAGCAAACTAAGAAAAAAAGAAGTATTGTTGCTGAAGAAATTAGGGAACAAAGCATCAGGAAGTAGGGAGCATTCAACTCAATAATTTTGCACAATCTCATAGGTTCTCAAATTTTCTGCATAACTTGTTCTTCATTTTTCCCCCCCAATGAGGCTCTAGTTCTGCTGCCTGATGCTTCTATTATGTTCAATCCAGACACTGACTCTTCATGTGTCAGAGATTTCTTTTTTGATCAGAAGTCTCTGGCAACATCCATAAGAAATTTCACTGAGGTGCAAGGCTTGTCAGGATGTCTTATCGGGTGCATTTTTGTTGAACGTTTGTTATTGTTGACCACTTCTGTTACAATGGCAAGGGTATAAATTTTCACTGGAGGTAATTGAGAAGGATATAAATATTATGGGATTGTTGTCAAATCCTATAGTTATGTTACATTTGACATGATGTGGCTTATGATCAAGAACTTCTGTTGTAAGGTTTCTCCCTTGGTGAAAGTTCTTTTGTTAGTATTCTGGCCCATAGTACAATATTTGTTGTATTTGTTAATTATAGCTCAAAAGTATGTGGGCTATGCCACTCTTCCTGCAAATTCCTATGTTCTCAAGTCTTCTCTTTTTGTTCCCATTTAGATATCATACCTTTATCTTTTTGAGTGCAGGAAGCTCCAGCAGTTGTCAAGTCTTACTATGATAAGAGAATAGTTGGATGCCCTGGTGGTGAAGGCGGTAGGTCCTCATCATTCTCATATCCCCTGTAGGCTTTATATACAATGGAAAGCACACAATAACAAACATGTATACAACATAGATAATTGCATATATCATATGTGCTTGTTTGATGTTTGCTTTTTTTCTTCTTACTTGAAGAGGATGAACATGATGTTGTCTGGTTCTGGCTGGAGAAAGGCAAGCCTTATGAATGCCCTGTATGCTCTCAATACTTTGTGGTAAGTTACTACCTCATGCAATATCTACTATAATGGAGATTGTATTAGATCCTTTCTTGTTGGGACCATTAACTGAAATGGCATATATGTGCACACATGATAGAGAAGTCAGTTAGCTCCCACAACCACATGCAAGCATGGTATTGCACTTCTGAAGGCTATGTGCGGACTGTTCATAGAGTTTGTAGGCTAGCTTGCTAACTATCAAGCAGGATGCACCTTTTGTCCTCTTTTATTGGATTTAGGATCCTAGGCTTCTATTTTCATATTTTTGCCAATGCTTTGATTGAGATTTAAGCAAAGTGCCTGAGCAAAGTGAAGTACTTGCTACCTGCTCTGTTTTTTTTTCCCCTAATTCCTGTTATCGGATTTACCTCTCCCGAGGTCCATACTCAGCATTCGCTTTTCAAGCACAAGAGTCCAGTTAAAATGGTAGGGTCAAGTGTGAGGACCATGTTGCCTTTTACTATTTGGTGTTTCGCTCCTACCGGATTAAGCAATCTTACAAAGTAATCAGGCTGTCACAGATGCATTGCAAAAAGCAATGTTACTCTTTTCATTGTGATATGAGAATCTAGTCTGGTCCATAACTCTGCATCAGCCTTCATACTGAAGCAGTAAAGAGTAACATTCTATACGTCTCTATGTAGTCACATAAACTTGCAGGTTGCATCAGGGTCTATCTGTTATTTATGGATTACTGCTAAAACCTTTTGTTTGATGAGCTTACATCAATCCTGTCTTTGCTATGTTCAACTTTCCCTTTCTTGATTACTGCAATTTGAAAATGTTAACTCTTTTAGACATATTATTTGAGAATCAATTGTGTATGCAAACCAATAAAATGGAAGTCTGAGGGCCCCACCCCCCACACGAAGTGAGAAAAAGACCGCCAATCGTTATACAGTGACTCAATCAGTCCCTTGTTTGGCCCCTCTTTAAAGAATTTGCATTATAACCAGAATACGATTGGAGTCCCTTATGCTGAGGCTAAAATTTTCTTGTGTCCGCTGTTCTTAATAAGTTCAAAGTTCTCAACGATACAAAATTGCTCCAAATAGGGGGTTTAGGAAAGCCTTTTGGAGCAATGTCATAAATGGCGACTTAGTTGGCTCGCTAAAAAAAATTATCTGAAGTGCATCCATTTTAATGAGAACTTATTTGACTTTTTTAAATGACAGAAGGCTTAATTGTGGTGCTGCAATACCTTTTTCCCCGTATAAAAGTGCTGTTCTTCTTTAGCAAAATTAGAATGATGATTGACTTGACTAGATTTATTATCAGAATGCAAGTCTTGTCCTAGCCGGGCATTCCTCCAAGCAGTTTGCTATAGGAATATCTGCCTTTGTTTTTGGTTTTCAACTTCTCATATGGCTCGCTTCCATTGCAAATTAAGCAGCAGTTACAACCCTTCATAGAATATCTTTTATGTCATTTGTTATTTCTGTGTGGCAGCTTGAAGTTGTTGGCCCTGGAGGATCTCCAGATGGACATGGACATGATGACGATGACCACCACCATTAATTCAGATGTCATTCCAAGTTGGAATAAAATTGGGATATGAGGATTCAGTTTCTTGTTTTTGTACACTGCAGCATCAGAACGAGAGGCTTATCCTGTTTGTTACTTTCATTGGTCTGAGACTCTCCAGTTCATGTTCCTGTTGCATAACTTGCTTGGGGAAACCGGGATGGTGGAAATTACGACTTTCTGAAGCTGTGAATTTTTTAGTTCTATCTTCAGGACGATGTGAAATAATAATTCTTCGAGGATACTTGCATGACACAAGTATCCAATGGATACAGAACGAATTGGATATTTGCTGCATCTAAAACTTCAAAGCTTTTATGACTTTTTCGACTTAAATTTCTCTGTGCATATGCATGCCTCTCGGAGTTCTTACACCATCTTGGCTGAGAGCTCTTCCCATCTATGGGTAACAACTTCAATAAAACAACAATTTGGATAAGGGCAAACGCTGTTTCTGGAAGTAAATCTAAATCAGATTAAAGTGCATTTGGACATCGACTGAATGGAGGAGAAATGGGATTACTATTTTCATCTATCCTATAAAACATATGTATTATTATCACACGTATAGTTATTCGACGGGAAAAAAACCCATTAATCATTTGATAGTTAATTGTTAATTATGTAATTACTATTTATGTGTTAGACCTATGGATGACTATTATACAACATCTAGAGGTTAGGCAGAGTGAATAAGGCTTGGTTCGAAATAAGCTTTGAACCACCAATTCATAAGGAGTGAATTGGGTTTGATCCTTCCGAGATTGGGTCAAGGTCTAATCAGCAGTTCAAGGTTCCTTCAGCAGTTCAAGGTTCCTTCAGTGGCCTCTGAATTATGATTTTTAATTTTTAATTTTTTTTAAATTTCCTTAATTATTATTAATAATTTATGGACTATGTTTTTTTTTTCTCTAAACTAAATTTAAAATTTTGTATCATTGCTCATGAATAAAAATTCATTTTCAATTTAATTTTTTATCCTTAAATAATTTGTTTAGATTATGTAAGTATAAATACATAATGTTATATTATATATAATATATATTATTATATATATAGTATATTAATCATTATATATTATATACACTATATACTTATTTGCATTATATATATATATATATAGTATGTTTGCATTACATATATAGAGTATATTATATATTATTTATATATATATACATATTTTTTAATTTTTGGGGTTAGCTGGGACTTAAATCGTCGGGCTAAATCGCTAGTTTAAGGGTGATTTGACTTATTGATTCGAAAGGTTATGATAATTGAACTATATAAGCTCTTAAGGTTCGATAATTTAATAGTCGGTTTAAGCTTGCTTAAAATGGGCTTGAGCTAGTTCACGATTTAGAATTGGCTCTTACATAAATCTACAACATCCTCTTCTAGCTATCCATTGGCCACTTTATGATAGAACCATTGAATCTATAAACCTAGGCTTCGGAAAATTGAGAGGAAATCTCTTGATTGACTGACAAATCAAATTTAATTTTAAACTAGTAAACTAACGTATAAAAGTGGTTTTTGGATTTTTAAACTAGTAAACTAACGTATGAAAGTGGTTTATGGATTTTCATTATTCGAATAGCTACTCAATTAGTACAATACAAACATTTCATGCATAAATGATAATTTCATTGGTTCCCCTTTAAGCACAAGAGGGGAAAGAGGGAGAGAGAGAGAGCGAGGATGGTGATAAGTGCATAGAAGAAGGGTAACAATGGTTAAGGTTTATAAGGAAATGTGGTAAAAAGTGTAAAGAAATTAAGATTTATTTTATAATTCCATCCTTATTTTTTAGGGATTGATTCCACTATTTATTTCACTTTTAATTTGCTCCTTTTTAAATTTGAATTATTGAACAAATTATGAATTCAACAATTTAGGTTTTTTTTAAAAAAAAAAAGGGAAAAGAGTGGTAATATAGAGGATAGGCCTAGGATCAGGACCAAGACCAAGACCAGAACCGGGACCAATCCTATCAAAATAAAATTTTAATGAGCAATAGAAACGAAACACATTGGATAGAATAAGGGTGGAAATGTTTCCACTCTTAAACCACTTTTGTTTCTGTTACACAAAGGAAGACTAGATTGAAGACAATATCCAAGTGGCACCAAGATTATATTGCAACACAACAGATTTATACCAATACACACTAGATCTAACATATTATAGTTGTAACCAATAGAATCATAGCAAATGTAATACTAAAAAAAAAACAGGAAATAATTGTAAGCAGGAAATAACTGTAAGTAATATAGCATACAACTCAAAGGAATGGTATAAAAGAAAATACAGTAATAGTAAGGGAAACGAGTTCATTCCTTGAGAAATCTTGGTGTCTCTTTCCTTTCTATTTCTCGGAGTATCACCTACTCGGAAAGGCCAATATCAGCATAGTACCTCGCATGCACAACAATTAAAGTAGAGTTAGTCTTACAATAAACATAAGATCAAACATGCGAGAAACAGAGAGGATATCTAGTATAGGATCTCATTGTAAGACCAAACCTTAGATCGAGAGAGACAGAGTAGAGCAAGAGACATACTGTTCGGTGATTGTAGAAAAAGAACATGTCAAAGATATTTCTGATACTATGACTTAAGTGAAGAGAAAAGAGTTGGGCCTAGTGTGGGCCCAACAAATTGGCACTCTTGTTTATGGTTGGTGTTGGCAAGACTACCAACAATTATTGTGATGTAGACAAACTTTAAGCTATGGTGTTTTCTTTAGCTGAGACAACCATGTGATGCAATCTCAAATGCAGGAGTATTGTAAGAATGCCTTTAATATTCAAGAATCTATGCAGGAACTTCACTCGAAATGGGATAATGTTCATAAGAATTAGAACCCTATTTTAGATAGCATTGATCCTACGCCTACTTAAGGATCATCATTTTCTGGTATAAGTGACCATGGTACATCGGATTTCCTTTTAAAAGGCATTAAACTGGAAATTCTTAAATTCACTAAGAAAGATGCTTTGGGATGGATTTTCAAAGTATAAAAGTTCTTTAATTTCCATACTATACTTGAGGAACAATGTTTAGTCATTGTTTCTTTTGCTATGGAAGATGTTGCTCTTACATGGTATCAATGGATGTAGTGTAACAGTCAAATTACTACCTATAATGCCTTTCTGACAACTTTGGAAGAGCATTTTGGTCCATCTATTTACGAAGATGTCTAAGGCAAGCTCTCTAAATTAGTTCAAGTACCCATAGTTTTAGAGTATCAAGCAGCCTTTGAATCGCTTTCCAACAGAGTTGTTAGTTTTTTTGAAGGATTCCTAGTGAGTTGCTTTATTTCCGACCTGAAACCATTCATTAGAAGAGATGTTCAGATTACTAAACTAACTATTATTATGCATGCAGTTTAGCTTGCTAAGATGTGTGAAGCTAAGCACATTGACACTACTTTTTCTAAACCTTATTCCCCCTCTCCTCCGTTTATTCAGAACACTCCTCCCTTACAATTTTCCAAACTTTCAGCATCCTCTACTCCTACTTTTACTTCACCCACTATTGCTTCTATAACCCCTTTACCTGTTAAAAACCTTACCGCTTTTGAGATGTTGGCTCCTAGAGAGTAAGGGTTATGTTATAACTGCGATGGCAAGTATCATCGTAGCCATAGATGTAAACCGAAATTCTTACTCCTCCTTCATAACAAAGATCGAAATTTCGAGTCATCCTACATCATTACCATCAATGACCATAGCTTACCTACAGAATCTATTCTAACAAAGTGTATTGATTACAATTCAAATCAATGTGTTATTAGCTATCATGGTCTTTTTGGCTAACCCTTGTTACGTACACTTCACTTTCAAGGGCATATTAACAATCATGTCGTCACAATGCTTGTTGATTCAGGTAGTACTCATAATTTTCTCTAATCATGACTTGTTAAACATTTGGGCTTATCCATATAGAATGCCCCATGTTTTCATGTGATGATTGGCAATGAGAGTACCATGACTTGTGATGGTCAATGTAAGGGCGTTTCCCTCTATATTCAAGGCTTATGTTTTGAGGAGAATTTTTATATTCTCCCCATTCAAGGGGTTGATAATGTTCTTGGGGTTCAATGGTTCCAAAGTTTAGGAGCTATCATTATCGATTATAGTTCCCTCACTATGGATTTTTTATATCAAGGGGTACTTATGTTTTTACAAGGTGACCATGTTCCTACTGTTTCTCTTATTTCCAATCATCAATTACGACATCTTTTAAAAAATGATGTAGTTGTCTCCTTACTACATATGGTAGCTCAATCGGTTTCTTTGCAATCGTTAGAGACTACTACCAGCAATGACTCAATTACAAAGTTATCGAGTAGATTCTCTCCCATTTTGAGACACCATCATCATTGCCACCTCTCTGAGACGTTCAACATCATATTCATTTGACCATAGGTACGTCACATGTTAATGTTAAACCATACCGTTATCCTTACTTTCAAAAAGGAGAAATTGAGAAACAAGTACATAACATGTTAGCTCAGGGAATAATTCAATACAATACTGGTGCTTTCTCTTCACTTGTACTCTTGGTAAAAAAGAAAGATGGTACATGGTGTTTTTGCATTGACTATCGTGCAGTTAACCAAGTTACGATTAAAGATGAGTTTCCTATCCTAACCATTGATGAACTTTTAGATGAACTTCATAGGGCTTGCATTTTTTCTAAACTAAATTTATGTTCGAGATATCATCAAATTAAGATGTACCTTGAGGATCTCCACAAAACTACATTTTGTACTCACAAAGGGAACTATGAGTTTCTCATCATGCCATTTGGATTAAGTAATGCACCTGTTACATTTCAATCCATTATGAACAGACTTTTTCAACCTTACTTACACAAGTTTATGATTGTATTTTTTGATGATATCTTGGCTTATAGTAGGTCCCTCGATGACCACTTATCTCAACTCACGGTTATGTTACAAACTCTCATTGACAACAATTTTCTTCTTAAAGAAAGCAAGTGTCTTTTTGGGTAATCTTCTATTGAATATTTGGGCCATATAGTCTCTGCCCAAGGCATGAGCGCGAAACCCATAAAGGTAGCAACCATTACACAGTAGCAAGTTCCTCAAAACATCAAAGAGCTCAAGGCTTTTTATGGTCTCTCAAGATATTATAGGAATTTTATGAAAGGTTATGCTTCTATTGCTAGTCCTTTAATCGATATGTTACAGAAAGATAGATTTGAGTAGACAACTTCGACAGTGGATAACTTTGATAAGTTAAAGCACTCACCTACTCGTGCTCCTATTTTGGCCTTACTAGATTTTACAAAGTAATTCATGGTTGAAATGGATACTTCTAGACAAGGCATTAGAGCAATGTTATTACAAGACAAATACCCTATTGCTTATTTTAGCAAAAAAAATGCTCATTCACTTGCAGAAAGTATCTGCTTATGTACGAGAACTTTATGCTATAGTTGAAGTAGTGCGCAAGTGGCACCAATATTTATTAGGCTCTTACTTTCTTATTTGCACGGATCATCGCAGTTTAAAGGAGATATTAACTTAAGTGATTCAAACCCCTAAGCAGCAAAAGTTTCTTTCCAAACTACTACCATTGTATATAAGGCAAGGAAAGATAATACGATGGCCGATTCGTTATCAAGACAGTTTGATGGTGAATGTTCTTATTTTGAGATGTCCGTACCATGTTTCAAGTTACTTGAAACAGGAGTACTCTTCCCTTTCTCAATTTTAGAAACTCATTTCTGACTTGAGCTAAGGAATTATGCTAAAATGGCCTCTTTTATGGAAGAATGGTTTCTTATACTTCGGCTAACAGTTGTTTTTGGTGCCTCAGTCTTCCTTAATTCCCTCTCTGTTGGTTGAGTACCATTCTACTCCTGGTTCGGGTAATTTTGGTTTCCCTAAAACCTATAAGAAATTGTGTGTTACGTTCTAATAGGAAGGTATGAGGGAGCGAGTTAAGACCTTTATCAGGGGATATGCCTTTTGTTAGCAACCAAAATACTCTATACGCTTACCTACTAGGTTGCTCTCCCCTCTTCCTATCCCTGATCGTATTTGGGAAGACATCAGCATGGATTTCATTACTTGCCTTCCTAAATCCCAAAGCTGCATTGTCATTTTTGTAGTTATCGATTGTCTTTCCAAATATTGCCACTTAGGTGCCCTTGATACTCATTATACAGTAGCCAAAGTTGCTGCTTCATTCTTACGTATGGTTGTTAAGCTTCATGGATTTCTACGAACTATTGTCAAAGACAAAGATTCTATCTTCATGAGCAAATTTTGGAAGGAATTATTTACTTTGAGTAACATGAGACTTTCCATGTCGAGTGCCTATTACCCTCAAAGTGATGGTCAAACTGAGGTACTTAATAGGATCATCTAACAATATCTTTGAAGTTTTGTCATGGATTTTCCCTCCCTGTGGGTTAAATTCCTTCCTTAGGCTGAGTTTGCCTATAATACATCTTTTCATGAGAGAGCCCATTCTACCCCCTTTCAGATAGTATATGGGAGGCCTCCACCTACTATCCCATCCTATATCAGGGGTACTTTTACTGTTGAAGCTGTTGACTCGGACTTGGTGTCTTGTGACGAAGGTTTGCATGCCATACACAATAATTTGACTCAAGCTTGGACCCGTATGAAACATTTTGCTAACAAGCACAGGACTAAGTTGACTTTTGTTTTGGGTGACATGGTGTTTGTTTAACTCTAACCTTACAAATAGTTATCTCTTTGGCAAAATTTAGGCCATGAGTTTTCTAAGCGATACTATGGACCTTATTAGGTTTTGCGAAGGATAGGCTCTTGTGCCTATGGAATTGCTTTACCTCCTTCCCCTCATTCTAAAATTCACAATTTTTTCATGCCTTGGCCTTGAAAAACGCCTATGGTGCTTCTATCCCCTCTTTAGATCTCCTTCCCCACTCTTTTCACAATTCCCCTTTACTCAAACCCTTGGAGATTATGAACCGAACTATTTTTCGTGATAACCAACCTATCTAGCAAGTTTTGGTACAATGGCAAGGTTTGGCGCCAGAGGACACTGGCTAGGAAGACTTGGACTCTTTTTAAACAACCTACCCAGATACAAACCTTAAGGATAAGGTGGTTTTTCCAGAAGGGGAGACATCTATTACGCAAAGGAAGACTAGATTAAGGACAGTACCCAAGTGGCATCAAGATTATATTGTAGCATAAAGATTCGTCCCAGTATACATTAGATCCAATAGATAATTGTGTAATAAGGGAAAAACCAACGGAATCATAGCTATAACCAACAGAATCATAGCAAATGTAACACTAAAAAGAGCATAAAATAACTGTAAGCAGTATAGCATACGATTCAAAGGAACAGTATAAAAGAAAATACATTAGTAGTAAGGGAAACAAGTTTATACCTTGAGAAATGTTGGTGTCTCTTTCCTTTCTATTTCTCAAAGTATCACCTACTTGAAAAGGCCAATATCAGTATAGTACCTCTTATGCACAATAATTAAAACAAAGTTAGTTTTACAGTAAACACAAAATCAAACATGAGAGAAACATAGAGGAGATCTAGGATAAGATCTCATTGTTTAACCAAACCTTAGATCGAAAGAGGCAAAGTAGAGCAAGAGATGTACCATTCAGTGATTGTAGAGAGAGAAAAGG
This sequence comes from Lumnitzera racemosa, assembly GCA_024138005.1. NCBI lineage: Eukaryota > Viridiplantae > Streptophyta > Magnoliopsida > Myrtales > Combretaceae > Lumnitzera > Lumnitzera racemosa. Next base: position 84,708,088 of record JAMXBC010000012.1, read on the forward strand.
TAAGAGATATTTCTGATATTGTGACTTAAGTGAAGAGAAAAGAGTTGGGCCGAGCGTGGGCCTAACAGTTTCTCTCCAAATTTGGAGAGAAACCAAAAGAAATGAATTGGAATTACAAAAATAATCTTAAAGACAAAAGGATTGTATGAAAAAGAAGGTTAATTTGGTCAAGCATCATCAATTTCTTTTCCTTTATTTTGTTATATATTAACCAAACAAGAGATAAGGAAACATATCCTAAGATTCCCTTGCATTTTTACTCTTCATATTCAAACAAGAGTAAAAACACCATTTCCTTTAATTTCTTTTCCTTTCCATAAATTTCTTTCCATTTTCATCATACATAAAGGTTGGGAAGCACATTGTAGACCCATATGCTTTTTAATTCAATTGGACAATGTAATAGGTTATCCCGGAATTATTTCGTTTCTAATGACTAGGAATTTTATATCAGTACAATAAATAGATAGGTCAGTTTAGCAAACCCCTTGCTAAGTGGAATTGCGAGAATTCCACCAACCAAATTTCGTGCATAGATTGTGAGACCAGCCACATGGCTGATATCATGAGAATGAGTCAATGAGAGAAGTTCAGTGGGATGTTGGAAGACTTTCTTAGTGCTCTGGTGGAGAACAGCAACAAACAGCTCCGAAATAATTACAGTTGGTGATCAACAGGTTTCTTAACTCTATTCACAATGACATAATCGCGCCCAATGATATAGGTGACGGACGAAATTTTAGGGAAAAAACAGGTTGAATAGGTATTATTCACCGTATATATAAATACGTTGTGGTTAATTATTAATAGTATTTAAATACACATTATATATATATATATTTTTTTTGTTGTATGTATTTTTCATTAAATCTCGAGTTTAAGCCTTTCAATTAGGGATATTCATTGAGCTATATCGATTTGTTAATAACGTATATTTTGATTGAAAATTTAATTCTGTATGCAAATAGAATAAAGAAAAGAAGCGGTGGATTTACCTTTTAATTTTTATTTCTCTCAATTTATTGTTTGACCTGGACAAGCACAAGCCCATGCGATACTCTCGCCGGGGACATAGTCATGATGTTTAACTTCGACACGATTTTATGGTGGATTTGCCTCCTGGTCTCTTCCCCCTGTAACTAAAGAAATTCCTTAGTGGCCCCTTCAAGTTATAGAACCCATAAACATGCACACACACGCTGACACACATTTTAGTCACGATAAACTCCGGTGCCCATTTGCAAAAATCACCGTACCTTAAAATGCTCTGGTTACGTTTTAACTTCTAAGTTAAATTGGATCGTGTCCTTATTTTCTTACAGATAAATCCAGCTCTCTATCTCATTTTGTTATTTATATTTCTTTAAATCTAAATTATTAAACAAATTCTAAATTTCATGATCCGAATTTAATGGTAGGATAAAAAGTTAAATCGATCTCATTAAAATAAAGATGAGACTATAAAATAACCATATTTAAGATCTATTGTAAAGGAAAACATGAATGATAAATAAGAAAATAAAAGTAGGATTAAATATAATATTTAATAATTTCAAAATTTAAGTATAAAATGTAATAAGTAAACTTTAATAGGATATAACATTTAATCACTTTAAATTTTGAATGTAAAACTATAAAAACATAAAAAATTCATTTTAGGTTACAGTGGAGTTACTGTAACGCTGGCCAAAATAATTTGTTATAAGAGGTTATTAAGTTATCTTTTTTCTCCTTTTTCTCATTTAATTAATTATCAAGATTAGGTCAATCTATTGTCTATGTAAAAGGTTAGTTTATTTCAATGGGATAAACAGCATAAATTAAATTTTATTAAATTAATGAATTACATTGGCTAATAGTAATACATTTGTTTCTAGTATTACTGTAGAAAAATAAGTAAATCTAACAAAGCCGAACTCGCATTCACGGTCACTTTACAAACACTACTTAACGTGTCTTTATTCAATAGAAAATATACTCTCAAATTTATTATTTTTTTTTTCGATAATAAAAGTTTTAGAATGATCAAATAATATTATAATAATCTCAATAAAATTGCAATTTTTCGTGGCTTATAGTCTCCATTCAAGTGACAATAATTTGAATCGATGGTCAACGGTGGTGACAAGTTATTACAAGAAACTTGTAACTGGAAATCGAGGAAAACGATTTCCAATTTTGAATAGCGGATATCATTCTCCTTTGTCGTAATATTTTTTCCATTGTTGTTTATGACTTCCCTTGCAAGAAGATCATTGCCGTCGATTTTCACCATAAATTGCCACTAAAAGCGATTTATAATAGTAATTTTTCCATCTATATCACTTCTTTTGCCTTTTTATTATACAAGGGATAATATGAAAGTGATTATCTAAATTTCAAGTGTTCTTTCAATCTCACATGAAGAGTTTTGAATTGGTAAGTTTTATATTTGAAGTATAAAGTTACTAATACATAATTGAAGATACATTTGTTCACTGCCTTCATCATTTGTGAAAAATGACATAGCAAAAGTTCATTAATTAAGAAATATAAATATAAACGATAAGAAGTGTGGTAGTAAATTTAATAAGTAAAAGTTCGAATGAGTATTATAATAAATAATTTAGAACTTTTAGGTGTAAAATCGAAAAGATTCATGCTCGTTTTGAGATTATCCATTAATATAGACACAAACTATCTTTTATCACTTGTATTTCCATAAATAATGTAGATAAAAACTTAAATCTTTTCATCTTACTTTTCCTTTAGCTTCTATATTATAGAATGGACAATATTAAAAAAAAAAAAAATACTACATGAATTTTAGTTCCCCCCCAAAAAAAAAATTTAGGCTCAATGTTTGAAATTGTTAACTATCATATATAATCCAACTTTTTCTTAAATTTACTATCTGTATTCTACTTTTCGATTGATAAAGTTTACTATCATGTTTTTCAAAAGATCACAAGAAAAGAAAAGAAAAACTCAATAAATAGAAATTCAATCATATATAATACATAGTAATTGAAAACTTTGGGTATAAACTTTTAACAACAATCAAAATTTGATAAATATGATATGTAATAACTTCCATCTATATATATATATATGTGTGTTTTGATTATCTATATTATAAAACCTAACCATTTTTTCCATGCCTAGCTAGTAGGCCTTCCCATCATAGCACTTTGATGGTTGATGCTGAACATGTTTATTATCCCGTCAAGATTAGAATAATTTTTCATTTTAAACTAAATAGATACAGGCTGTATCCTCCTTGATCAACCCTATAACCCCAATGCGATAAGATTCGTCACTTGTGAAAATAATTTAGCTTCTTTAACTCAGGTTCATTGAAAAAGCATCCTTTATTTTCAAAAGATTTATGGCAAAAGGGATTTTTAGTCCATTTTAATTAAGATTACATTCCATTTTATACACGTCTTATTTGATTGGAAAGACTTCATAAGTAATGATATGCATGTATATTATGGCATATAATAGATAAGAATAAATTCGAATTATATAGGTATCCTCCTAATATAATATAATGTGTGAACTGTACAGTGTAAAATATTTATTAAATCTGACCCGGGCGATGGATTTTTGTCTCTTAATTAGTGCCACAAAATGCAGCCCTTTTATTCATTATCTTATTCTTAGTATTAGCGTTGTAACCATTAGTGTCTCGTCAATAGGTAAATCCTAGTATAATTTCGAGAGTAGTTCTTAGGTAGGCTGTTTGATTCTAATATAATGTGATCATTGCACTTTTTATTCATATCTTTGTAATCTCCAAAGTAGACGCCAGTGCTCTACTTCTCGTACCTTAACCACTATCATCGTTATCATTAATAGGAAATGAGCACAAATTTATAAGATTCATATTATTTTCAAGTGAGAAAAATCATCTATTTCAAATGATACCCCTATGTGAACTCCAATTTATTACGGTTGTAAAAGTTATTATAACCTAATAATATCAATATTGATCTCTTAACAAAATAGATTAGAACTATTTCTCTCTCTTTTAGTTATAATATGTATTAGTTTATCAAAAAAAAAAAAAAACCTTATAGATTTTCTTAGTATGTATTTAATTACAAATTGATAAGTATATTCGTTACTCAATCAAGCCCAACCAATAAGATGATAAATATTTAATTAAAATATATTAAAAATTCATATTTTCATATCTAAAAAGAGTAAAAAAATTCTATTAATACATTATAAATTCATCTTTAAAGGATAAATTACATTGACACCTCCTAAAAAGTATTACAGTAACTTAGATGTCCTAAATATAAAAGATATAACACTGGTATGAGATTAAGATAACAAATTAAAATTACTGCTATATTTATAAATTGGACTCCTCAGCTTTAATCGAGGCTGCAATATTACTTTTAACTGATTCAGTTCATGTCAAGGGGTTTGAACGCATATACTTTACTCTATTTAAAAAATAGTACTGCATTTAGTCTACTTTGAATATAATTGTGATTTCGCCTGGCTATTCCCTTATTTGATTTACAAAAATTTGTACCACAAGTAATGTTTGTGTCTGTTTCACATAATATGAATTATATAAATAACTTTTATCTTTTCCTTACACTAATAGAATCGTTATTTCTCTTCTATAGCTTTCATAGAAAAATCTTCCTAACTATAAGAAGAGATAAGACCAGAAGAATTACTAATCTTTTTTAAAGTTATTTTATTTTAGTGAACAAAATGCAACAAGATGCATTTCTTATTAGGTTAGATATAATCTATTCTTATCCTTAAATCAATTATCAATCTAAACTTTACGGGAAAATTTAGCTTCTTTAACCCAAGTTCATTGAAAAAACATCCTTTATTTTCAAAAGATTTAAGGCAAAAGAGATTTAGTCTATTTTCATCGAGATTACGTTTCATTTTACACAAGTCTTATCGATTGAAAAACTTCATAAATAATAACATATATATATATATTATGGCATATATATAATAGATAAGAATAAATTCAAAATTCAATGTATTTATAGCTAATATAATGTATGAACTGTTAAGTATGAAATATTTATTAGATCTCGCCCGCATGCGGTGGATCTTTCTCTCTTAGTTAGTGCCACAGAATGCACCCCTTTATTCATTATCTTAGTATTAGCGTTGTAACCGTTAGTGTCTCTTCAATAGGTTAATCCTAGCACAATTTCCACAGTAGTTCTTAGGTAGGCTGTTCGATTCTAATATAATATGGTCATTGCACTTTTTATTCATATCTTCGGAATCCATAGAGTAGACGCCATTTTATTTCGTGCGCTGTACTGCTCTTACCTTATCATCAATAGGAGATGAGCACAGATTTATATAAGATCGATATATAACGTTTGGAGAAATATCATCTATCTCAAATGATGCTCCTCTATAAACTCTGATTTCACTACGGTTATAAAGGTTGTTGTAACTTGATAATAACGTAAACATTAATTTTTTAACAAGATAAATCATATTCAGAGTTATCATTCTTTAGTTATAATATATAATAGTTTATCCATTAAAAAAAAAAGAAAAAAACCTTATAGATTTTTTAACATATATTTAATTATAGACTAATAAGAAGTTCAGACTATTTGACACTTAATCAAACCTGACCTGATAAATATTTAATTAAAATATATTAGAATTCATATTCTTATATCTAAAAAGAGAAAAAAAAAATGTTCTGTTAATACATTATAAATTTATCTTAAAGTAAATTACGTTGGCACCTACTAAAAAGTATTATAGTAACAGATGCCTTGAATGTGGAAGATAGAACATTGGTATGAGATTAAAATAACAAATTAAAATGACTGCCATGTTAATAAAATGGACCGCTCAGCTTTAAGTGAGGGTGCAATGCTACTTTTTACTGTTTTAGTTCATTTCAAGGGGTTCGAGCACATAAAATTTACTCTATTTCAAAAATAGTACTGCATTCGGTTTACTTTGAATGAAATTGTCATTTTGCTTTTATTATTATGAAATGGCTATTCGCTTATTTGATTTACAAAAATTTATACTAAATGTAACGTCTTTTGTCTATTTCACATAATATGAAATACATAAATAACTTTTATTCTTTCCTTACACTAATAGAATTTCTATTCCTCTTCCATAATTTTTATTGAAAAATCTCCCTAATCATGAGAAGAGATAAAATCCGAAGAATTACTAATCTTTTTTTAACTTCATTCTATTTTAATCAACAAAACAAAATAAGATACCATTCTTGTTAAATCAGATATAATATATTCTTATTTTTAAATCGATTATCAATCTAAATTATATAACATATTAATGCTACAACTCAATACGTGTTCCACTTCGTGTCATATCGAGCATATTTTCTTGAGTTCCAACGAATTAAGTACCTTATAGTGTCCGATCTACAAGCATCCCTAGTTTTCTAGCACAGGCGGCTTCCAGCTTTCTGCAACTGAAAAAAACAAAATTCTTCATCTACGCTACACCTTTACCACAAAGCTTCAAACTTTCCAACTTGCCTAATTTTTTATATTTTTTTATAGGCATTATTAGCAACTTACATCGTGATATTACTTAAAATTTATTACCAACCATTTAATATTATAATCATCTTCCATTAACACTGTAGTGGCTGCCAAGCATCTATGGTTGTCTTATAGTTGCGATGAATTGTAGGTTGATTCATAGAACCCGCCTAGCTATCAAATCAATCACCTTTTTAATTTTTTTAACCTTTTGGACATAAATTATAGAATCATTTGAATATGTACTAGAAGAGGTGCTTGAAAAACTGTTCCCTTATTAAAATCCACAAAGCTAGCTTATGAAAATGATCTATCAAATGGGTTTATAAAACTTTTCACGAGCCACCAACATACCCCTACCCCTACCCCACCACCACCACAATATCTACGTATACTTATGTTACACTATCTTTAAAGTTTAACTATGAAGACTATAAGACGATGTATAAGGGTAAGAAATTAGTTTCTATCCCTAAATGTCACATAAATATATTAAGAAATTTTTCTTTCACAAGAAACTTAAAATTTTTTCCATAAGTTTCTTTATAAAATTTCCTCAACATTTTTTTAAAGATTTTTGTGAGTCTCAAAATAATATTCAACCAATCAAAATTCATAAAAGAAAAAATAAATAAAATAAAATACATCAAGAAACATCCCTATACAGAGGGACGTGCTCGGAGAAGACATGCGCTACATTGGATGAGACATGACATGACAAACAATTTAGATTATTATAATTATTATTTATATTATATTTGGTTCTCACTATATATGTATATTAGTATATATATTACAAAAATTATTTAAAAGTTATCAAGCAAGGTATAATTTATTTACCTTTTTTCTCCCCTGACAAATCATCATAAATTGACAAAAAAAAAAAAAAAAATTAAAGGAAAGTTTCTTGATGAAGAACTTCTTACAACACTGAAGAAACTCCTGGCTGAGTCCTTCCCTCTTAAAATTAGTGCCAAATAACGAGAGAAAGCTAACCCAATATGATGATGCTTACACTACGTGCACTATATTGTTTACCAATTGCATTGAAGGGAGAATAGACTGGTACCATGAGAAATGTGAGCCCATGGCAAAAGTTAGCTTATGAAATAACATCATAAATAAGCATACAAGTATTACATGGGATTTTTGAGAATGGAATATAATATTCTAATATTATGTTAGATATGTAGAAATGAACTGAAATATAATTGTGATTTTAGTTTTATAATTTTTTTAATTTTTGGAAATATATTTAGAAAGCGGATTCATAATTTCACAAAATCAATGATTCCACCTTCAACAAAGAGTTAGATATCATTTTAGAGTAAGTAAAATCGCAAATATATTTTTCCTTATTAATTATTATTAATTGAAATTATTTATTTAATATTTAACCTAATTATGATATCCAATAATAATTAATGGTATTTTTAACAAATACTATTATATAATAAGTTCCATTCCTTAGATATATAATTGTGGTCTTAATTCCTATTTCAATCTATTATATTTCAAGTCACTCTCTTATACCAAACATAACATAACAATTTATTAAAATATTTTAAAAACGTCAAATAATTAGGTATCTTATATCTAAGTCTAAATAGTTAGCCTTGTATAATTTTATTGTATGACCTTTTACGTGTATAAAAAGAGCTTGTAAAATAAGATTGAGATTAATCTAACTTATCGAGCGAGTCTGTAGCATCCATTATCTTTTAATCAATAGTGTGATTCTTTATGCTTGTGTATGTGGGGTAGGGAAAGGAGTTGACAAGCGAAAAAGATAAAAAGAAAAAAAAGAAAAAAGATACCACTTTTCCCAGGTAGGGGGAAAATGTGCCCTAATTATATATTGACTACTAGGAGGAAGTAGATGCCACCATTAACACACCTCTATCAAACCTATCATTTCATTTTTGCACAGATGTCTTTAGTTGATTAAAGGCTGTTATAGGTAATATAGTGTGTAAAAAGTTGAAATTTCATATATATTTGTATACTATTAATTTATCTACATAGTATCAGCTTTTTTCTCATCTAAGATACTCACTTATATCCTTTTAATAGAACTATAATTTATTTATTAAGGCTAACCCAATTAGTGATGAGATTTAACCCTACTACTTTGATTTAGATTAGTGATGAGATCACAAAAATTTTAATTTGCAATTGAAGTTGACAAACCAAACTTGTTCAGTTATCTCCCAAGGAATTAAGGTTGGGCAAAAAAATTGCAAATCATGGATTGAATCATGAATTAAATAAAACCGAACCGAATCGAAAAATCAATTTTTTTTTAAATGGTTTAGTTTAATTATGTATAAATGATTTGAAGTTCGGTTCAGAGAATTAAATTGAATCGAACCATTTAGTTAAATAAAAAAAAATTCATACAATTATTTTCTACTTTTATATATATATATTTTTCATCAATCTTCATAAATTTCATCAAATTTTTCATATCTTGTTATTCTTAATCATAATTTTGTATCAATTATTAAGATTAAGTTGAGTAAATTCCATTAAAAATTTCATATTTATTATAAATAAAAATGTTCAGTGAAAATTTGATACAAACGATTCGAACCATGGATTAAATTAAATTGAACCAATTTTAATTAGGTTCGAAAAATTTATGAATCGAACCATATGATTAAATTACTTTAAAAAAAAAAAGAAAATTGTTATATTATGTTCGATTCAGTAAGTAAGGATAAACCGTATTGAATCAAACCGAGTCCACCTTTATAAGGAACCCACAATTTAAATCTATTAGTCATTACTATTATAGATGTCATGAAATGATATAGCAAGACATAATAATAAAAGAAATCGAAAATAAATTGGTTTCCTAATTATAGATAAAATGGGCATAAATTATAATATGTTTTTAAAAAGAGAGTTTTGAGCCCCTGATAGGATAATTTAGACGAGTTCGATTAAGACTGTTTTAGGCTTGAAAAATGCACTTTAAAGCTCGTAATAGACCTTTTTATTATTTAGAGTTTCAATAATATCATAGAAATAAAGAGTATTGAGTTTTCTATATTCCTTTTTTCGCATACGCTACGTCATGAAATGTTAATAACTGGACAAAAGACCTTGTTCGGTTTTTTTCTCTAGAATAAAATTTTATGGAACATAAACTTATAGGTTCTTTGCCGAAATTAGTGAAGAAATCGATCAAAGTATAGAAGTAAGAATTATTTAAAAAAAAAAAGAAGAAAAAGAAAAAGGTAAGAAGAGCTCACTAAGCAATATAGGATGCATGCAACTGAAGCTTACAACTGTAAGCTGAAATGATCAAATTATGAAAATGACTATTTATTTTCAGCGATTCCTGAGTGTTGATGATGGTGGAGTAAGAAGAGAAAATCAACTCATAAGAAGAAAACTTTACAAAAATAGATTCAAAGTTCTCTTTTCTCTCACTCTTTGTTCTATGCTCATTATTTATATCATATTCTCTAGTTTTGTTTCATAATGTTAGTATACATTGATCCTATAAAATACATCATTCGAGCAAATTTTAAATAGAGCATCGGATCAATATGATTTCTTTTGAATAAAATACTTATCATCGTAGAAGCTATCCCATCGGGAACGTTCGAAAGGTTTCAAGGTATTATAAATTCCAATATTTGACCCTCCTTGAGTATAAAAGTAAAACATGATTGTTTACTATCTCTAAATATAAACCTATCCTTATTTTAATCCTTGTTATCATATTTTCAACCTTATTCTATTCGAAGTTCTCGCATGTACAGTAGACATCCAAGATGCGGTCCTATTGTTTATGCAAACTCCAGTCTATGTTTCCTCAAAATCTAGGGCTTGACTTGCTAATGATATTGAGCATGAAGACTTCCATATTAGAGGGAACAAGACGTAGTGGTGGACAATGAGTCTACACCCAATTTCAATAGGTTCCAATAAGCTCCGATTGGATAGCCGGGGAACCAAAATTTATCTATTACCTAGGCCAGCTAGGCACTACCAATTCTAAGGACACTATATATGGTCATCATTTTACCAGCATCAATATAAGTGTGCAACTTTTTAGCATAAAGAAATCACAGGTACAAAGTATATTTTATATATTTTGGCTGTGTACTTGTGTTTGATTTGTAGAATATGTTTTCTAGACTGTTATCATCGTTTGTTATAATTATAACTTTACAATTGTGAAATGTAATCTGAATATGATGCTAATGTTAGAGAATTTCAAAGTTAAGGTGATGATTCAAGACAATGATAGTATACAAGAAGTATAAACAAAAACAGGCAAAATGATTCATTCCTCTTTTTATAAATGGAAATCCTTTTCTTTTTTAATTTTTGTAGATTTTTTTCATGATGTTTAATTGCTACCACCGACTATTAAATAATATATATATATATATATTTGTCTCACCAAGATTAGCCACTAAAAACAATAGCATTAACTATTATAATAATATTTTACAATAGTAAACCTTTAATTATAACATATAATAAGAAACTCGAGAAAGGTTTTCCATAGAAGAAACATGCTACATGCAAAGAGAAACTTACCAACAAACTAATTCCTCTCTATTGCTTTATTTTGATCAAAAGGATACTTATAATAGTAAAAATTGTGTATTTTGACAATACACACACATATACACATATAAATATATATGCATATATACTAGAGATTGTCACACCCCGAAGCGGCAGAGTCGTAACAGCCCCGCCGTATAAACCATCCTAAGATAGAAATTGGCCTTACAACCGCTATCTTAGACCTGATCTACACAAAGTATCAACGAGTAACTTGTTTTGAAGTAAACAGTTTGTAATTTAAATAATTCATTTACCTAAGAAAGTGAGAAAAGTTATATATATAATCACTATAATTCAATTATTACATTAATTAGAAATGAAAAGTAATAACATATGTGTTGATTCTTCAATATTTTTCCTCATTACCTACGATCCAGCAGTTGCTAGTTTCAGAGTAGTTGTTTGCCGCTTCTTAGCCAGCACCTGCACGACTTCTATAGGGATGTGAGTAACTACAGCTCAGTAAGTTAGGATGGAGGACTTAAAACTATACCATAAATACAACAAGGTTTTCGATCAACTTATTAGGTGCAATGCATGTGTAAGCAAATACCATCGCACGACATTGTCCAACTCGTCGTGAGATTAGAGAAATTGCGCTCGCTCTAATCCGGGTTGAGGAGTTGTCATTAATGCAACAATTCACGACCAAACCCAGGCTTATGCTATGGAGACCTCGCTCCTCCCGTGACAACCATTGAACGACTTGCATCACTTAGTTCGGCTAAGGATGAAGAAGGGACCAATTGCAATCCTACACTCCTAAGCCTATTTATTTTCCATTCTAATCATGCTCGGTTTTGAACAATTTGTTAAGAACCCTATAATTTTAGACGTAATTAAACTAAATCAATATTTTTCCCTAAATCTAAATATAATAAAACCTCAGAATAATAAGTTTCATAATTTTCTAGGCAAAATAACTAATTTTACAAAATTATTCAAAATCACGAATTTTAAGAAACTAACCGGTCCAAAGCTTTCTGGCTGTCTAAACTCGGTCCAAGGCTGTCAACCGGCCTAGACGGTGGAGCTAAAGTGGTGTGGTGGCGGCGGCTCGGTCCCAGGTGGTGATGAGGTATGGGTTTCTCTCCCTACACGAATTTGCATAGTTTCCTTTCCTTTTTTTTTTTTTTTGGATTTTCTCTCGATTTTTTCAGTTTTCCTATTTTTCCTAAATGCTCAACTGTCCAAATGACTTCTGGAAAATTTTTCCCCCTATTTATAAACGATTTTTGTAATTATTATGCATTAATTAGACAAGACTTTACCTAATTTCCTTAATTTTTTACTTTTATGTTTTCTAATTTTTATTGGTTGATTTTTCTTTTACAGATTTTGATTTTCCACGACCTGATTTGGATTATTCTAGGCTCCTTTGATTTTTTTTCATAATTAATTTATAATTTTCCTTAATTATTTACTTAGTTTTTGATCAATTTAGGTAATTTCGCGTATTTTATCTATATGTAAATACATGTTGGGTACATGTGAATATTCCTAATTATTATTTTGGTCATTCTAAAATTTTTAATATACATATAATCTATTTTTAGTAATTTATTAGTTATTCGATTACACTTTTCGCCTTTTTAGTAATTAGTACTTATTATGCTTAAAATTTAAAAATTTTATAGTCTCCTATTTTATTTCTTATTTTCTTAAATTCAAGTTTATGGGGTCATTTTTATTAATATTTCTCTTAATAGTTTATAATTTGGGCTTGATCGGATCCATTAACCGATCGCCCTAAATTTTGAGTTTTAAATTTAAACCTATGGTCACTTGGCTTAGCTTTAGGGCTTATAGAGATGGACATGAGTTAGGTTTTACCTATGCCCGATTCAGAACTAGCTTACCTAATCCAAACCCAATCCTAGCTTTATGTACTCTAGGATGGTGGATATATTGCTTGCATAGAAGGCACAAGGAACTAACAAGTCCATATTGCAGTTTAGTGATATAAAAAGCAAGTCAATTAAGATAATCAAAATCCTTAATTAAGATTATTGCAGTTTAGTGATATAAGCATTGGTATCTCAAATGGGACATATTAGGTCCAATTCCCTCCTCCCTCAAAGTTATATGCATAATAGTTAGCGTAAGTAAAAAAAACTCTTAACGTTAAAGATATAATTAAAAGGAAAAAAATAAAAGAGAGAGTGCACATTTATAGGATTATTCACCTAAGAAAATTTATAGGATTTGAGATCTAAGAAATGATCCACCTGGACGTGGTTACAGGTTAACAAGGCAGTGAACTGAGCCTGGTTTGTTTAAATCCGCGGTTTAAGGGTCAATTCAGTGGCCCTTGAACCTTAGGTTTTTTTTTTTTTTTTTGCTTTTTAGATATTTCCTTAATTATTATAAATAATTTGTAGATCATTCATCTTTTTTTTAAACTAAATCTAAAACTCTGTATTGTTATTCATGAATAAAAAATTTTATTTTTTATTAATTTTTTTCGATCTTAAAATAACTCATTTGAACTATATAAACATAAATACATAATATTACATTACAATATATATATATATAACATAATATATAGTATATATGTGTATTATAGTATATATAGAGTATATATAGAGTATATTAATCGTTAGATATTACATATACTATATATTTATTTGTATTATATATATAGCATATTATATATTATGTATAATATATATATATAGTCCATTAAAAAAATAGTATATATAGAGATGTTTCCATTATATATATATAGCATATTATATATTATTGATATATATATTTTATTTTTGGGGTTGGCTAGTTCTTGAACTGTAGGACCAAACCGTTGGTTGAAGAGTAATTTGACGGATTGTGATGGTTGAACCGCTTAAGCTCTTAGGATTCGACGGTTCAACAATAGGTTCAACAACTTGGTGGGTCAATTCATGATTTAAAACCAATCTTTACATAAATTTAAATCTATCTAGACCCTATGAGTCTAAGACTCACTTAGGCCATATATCCACACGTTGGGCCACTTATGGGTCCTAGGAAGGGGACTTGGGATTGAGTGGGTTTAGACCGGTGGCAGCCCTGGTTGGTGACCAGTTCAATGGTCATAGCTACTTCGGACTATAATGTGTGTTGTCTCTTCTGCTACTTCATCTTCATTCTTCTGTTGTTTCATCTACATAAGAAAACAAGGTGAATTTGGATTTTAAGTGGCAGGCAAGCAAGAAAAGGTTAGTGAAAAAGAAAAGGAGGAGAAAAAAAGTTCATATGCTTTTTCATTAATGTCATACATACCCGCATTAAAAATCCGGGTTATTTATTATTAAAGGCATACGATATTCCATCTAAAGGGATGATAATGATAAGGCCCAGTTTTCAATATGCTATATATGTGGTTTGAATTTCACTTTCTCCCTAATGGGTGCATACATTCTATTTTGGTGGGAATTAAGCAAAAAGGACAAAATCAAGTATCTTGGCTTAATATCTATTATTGACAATTTGTAAAGTTGCTTTCACTATCTCTTGCATAAATTTATCTTTATAAAAATCAACGAGTAACGTATAAATATCAATAAAAATTTAACACATAATAATAAGATAATGTATTTTTTTAAATATCAATTATGTTTTTATATATTAAAATCTTATTAATATTTATACATCATTTATCGATTCACGTAGCATATCAATATTATTAAAATCTTTCTCGAAAGAAAAAAAAAGGTTGGATACTCGGCCGATTTACTAAGGCTTGTATTATATGAGATGTGTTTAATTTGATTTTATTTGTTCTGCGTACTTTAATTTTAACTCGTCGTAACTTTGTTAATACTATACATTTATAATGGGTCTGTATGAAATGCTGACTCTGACCGACCTTATTCTTTTTTATTAGTTTGGTTTAAATATATTGCGAGTCAATGCGGAAGCTTAGAGGACAAGTTGTTATTATGCAGACAATGGATAGTAGAAGTAACGAGTGCATGACTGACCAAGAAGCCTATCAGAGAGCAAACGAAAAGGAAGGTCGACAGTCGACCGTGTTCACGCAACCGGTCTAATCAAAATCGGTCTTTGGCCGGTTTCATGGGTTTAGCTAGCCTTTTTAGCTGTTCGTTTTATTTTAATTAGTTTAGCTAATTTTCCATTATGTTTTTTTGGTCATGTTAGTGTTTTATTAGGGGTATTTTAAACTCGTCAGTTTCCGTTTCTATATATTTTATTAATTATTATGATTATATTTCCTTTTAAGTTGATTCTTTTTATAAATAACTGAGGTTTCTTTTAAGCTGTTCTCAATTAATATTGATGAGATAGAACCCAGTAAAGAAATAATTCATTTTTTGGATAAATACAATTTTAGTCTCAATGTTTGATCACTTTTCTACTTGAGTCCGAATTTTTCTTTTAATTCTTAACATTTAAAAAAATTTACAAAGTTGGACTTTTTTTTTAACACCATTAACTTTTTTTTTTGGGGTCTATTTTTGACACATGGTAACCCTAATTCGATTGTGTAATTAATTGATTTAGTTAAATAATATAATTGTCTATATCAGTTAACTTAAATAATAAATAATATGAAAATTATAAAAAGAAAAATCCAAAAAAAATTTTTTAAAAAAAGAAAAAATGACTAATTGCCAACAATAAGAAGGTGGGTTATGACCTATAAACAAAAAAGTGGATTATTCATGTTGATCAATAGCTACCCACGACCTCAACAACTTAAAAAGAAAAAAAAAGCTAAAGAAAAAACTCAAGCAGCCATGCAACTCAATTAGGCTTTCTTTTTTAGCCTTTCTGTTCTTTTCTTTTAAATTGTGGTAGTTATGGTCACTCATCGCCATGGATGGATCAAGTACTGCACTTCTAATTCTAGGTCCCAAGCCACCTTATTGATGGATGTTCTAGCTATCCTATGGTCACAGGGTGGCTTTTTTTTTTAAAAAAAAAAAGATATTCCATCTTTTTCCTTTTTTGATTATTTATTTTAATCAATTTATTTATATTTAATGATATTATTTGATTATATTAATTATGTGGATATGTTATGCGCTATCACATGTCATTAGTGAAAGTAAGAGCAAACGATGTTCAAGTATGCATACTTTGAAAATGTTAAGGACTCGAATGAAAAATAAAAATGGTTTAGGATATTAAAATTGAATAGTGGATAAATGTTGATAATTATAGAGTAATTTTTTCATTTATTTTTATTAGGAATTTTGGATAAAAGAAAATAAAAAAAATATATTTCAATGATTTAAAGTGAACATAACAAGATTGCTGAATAATAAAAACTCTTGTTGGAGTCTTTTTTGAAGTGCTTTTATGTTGGCAAAGGACTTCATTCACCAAATAGGAAGGCATTTACATGAACTGAAATTGAATGCCTTTGGGGGATTTTGGACTAGTTTCTTACAACCGGCCATCTAGTCATTCCAATGGGTTCCTAATCTTTGCAAAATATTTCACCTTAATAGCCCTAAAAATTTCTTCACCGGCAGTGAATTTTATTAATTACTAGAAAATACTATGCATCAATACGTGAAAGTCCCAAAATAAAAAAAATAAAAATAAAAAGAGAGAGAAAGAAATAAAACTATGAGAACAAAGTTCGAAGTTGACTTAAATGATTTGAACATCAACCACATCGCACTCAACCTTTTCGATAGTTGTCTCATTTTGGTGTATTTTATGTTTTTGTGGAAGCCCTCACAAATGGATAAGAATAGGAAACATAATCCCTACATAGATTAACGTAACACGACGATTTGTCACATGATACTTGATTGGAGTTCTCTCCCCGACTTGCCCGGATCAACACTTTCAATGTTAGTTTGTGGAAGACGTCCCTGTTTCGTTGTCACGGACTCGAAGTGCCCATGTTAACCCGTTTGCCACTAACTATGCTATGCTCACTACAATATGATGGTCAAACAATATAAATTAATACACACAACAAGCCACAGTTGATTGTTCTCGAAATGGTGTTCGTATTTGTGTTTCACTATGTTACATACCGTCAATTATGGAATAAAAACAATACTGGTATGATTTTGCTCTCTTTTTCTTATACGTGATGCAATGCGATTGGAAGAGATACAAAAAAGAATAACTATCTGCATAGGATAATTTCGTGACAATAATTGGATCTGCTACAGTAGATCCTAGACATCTTCCTTTCCGTAATTTCCATTCATCCAAATTAGCTAGATTAGAGTCATAAATGAGGGTTTAGCACCTAAGAAATATAAATCCTCCAGCACAAGATCTACATAAAATAAGAGAGCCACCAAAAATCCTAAATTATAAATGTCTTTTGGAGTTGGATTCCCCCTAAAGATACATAGAATTCACACGGAAATCCTTAGAATAATAGAGGTAAAATATCATGGGTAATACTAAATCAATCCACCATAATGTATAATAATAATATATTGATTCTCTAACAATTTCAGAATGCTTGATTTCTCTAATAAGTTCCTAATTTTACTTTTATATATATAGCTACCCCTCTTAGTTTTGAGTAGGCCTTTGAAATGGGGAACAAGCTGTTGTTGCAATGCTAGTATGGATAATCAAAGCCTAGAGTAGAAATAGCTCCAACCAGATGAGAGTAAAGCTCATCTCTACTGCAATTGCACTAAAGGGGAGGGCAAGGTTGTTCGGGCAAGTTGATCTCTTATGTTATTCTTAAAATAAAGCATGTATAGAAATTTTCTAATACCCCCTTAAATACTAGGTATAGAATTCTAATCATCGAGGAGTTTTTTAGTATCATAGCTTGGAATACTTTGAAATTTCAAAGATAAGTATGTTCAAGATAGATCAATCCCGTGATAGGCGACCTCTTGAGAAGCTACTAGACCAAAAGACAAAATTATGCAATATTTTATGCTAAAGTAGATAATACTTTAGTCAAAGGAGTTTCAATTAGGTATCTACAAAGTAGTATCAAAATAGTTCACTACTCGAAAAGGCAAAGTCCTTACTTGGTGTAGTGTTGGACCTATATAACAAAATTAATAAGGATGCCAATTTTGTAAAAAGGATAGATTGTAATAACCTTAAATATTAGGTAATAAAACTTCAATTATCGAGATACTTTTTGGTATAGTAGGTTGGACTATAACAGAAATCTAAAGTTAAGCATGTTTAAACCAACTTAATTCCAAAATAGATGACCTTTTGGAAAGCTACTACATCAAGGGACAAATACGTATGGTGTGACCAAATCGAATAATACATTGATAGGAAGAATTTCAGTCGAGCCATTATAAATACGGTCCACAATCTTTGGGGACAATTCCTTCTCTAAGAACCCTCTTAGATACTCGGTAAAATAGCTCAACTGATGCGCAGCCTATGTTATGCATCCTATGCCTCTTTGTAATGGCACTACTGGGATTTGTACTTTGGTAGATCAGTATTGTAATTAAGCCCCACAGTTTCAATATCTTCTTCGGGAAGTGAAGTAACCCTAAGTCCCATGTACCGTCCAGTTGATCTTCTACTAATTTCTTTAACTATTTATGTTCCAAAGCTTAAGTCGTATGTATATTGAAGACATAATTATGTGTCTACATGTATAAACTACATTTTGTATGGCTGTTGAGTCTTATATTGCCTCACTAAGTTATTCTGAATATGTAATTCACTTTGCAAGTTTGATTTTTACTTTAGAGTTATGCTTGGATAGTGAAATGAACTCGTTTAAGTATCCATAAGTTAATAAACCATCCAGGTAAATATATCACGAAGTTGCATCTAATGATGTACACAATTTCGTACCATTCAATTTATCCCTCCAAATTAAAGCAAATCATTAAGTATGCTTTGATCTTTTATCATTCCAAAATAAATTGCAGGATTTGGTTAAATGTTGTCGAACCATAAAAAATAGGATGGATTAGCTTTATGGTTTAAGCATAAATGTAATTACCAAGATTTTTTTTTTTTCTCAAGATGTGATCTAGTTGGGAAATGAACTATGCCTATTGTAAGAGAAAAAATTCACTAGATAATATATGCCATATTTATGTAAATATGGTGTGTGACAAATAACTATGTTTAGACATATGACAATATAGGTAGCAATTTTTTAAAAAACTATCAAAACTATTATCATGTGTTAAAACATAATTGATAATTATATATTATATATATATATATACATGTAGCATATATCTAGACACCTGACAATGTGGGCAGTATTCTTTTTAAAAATTACCTACTAATTACCATGTGTTTAAACATAATTGATAGTTATATCATATAAGATGCACATAGCGGTGGAACGAGTCTAACAGGCTTTGATGGGCGCCTTCACTCCCTAAGCTTGGGAAAAAGTTCATTTTAAATATATATTTTAAAGAGCAAAAAATAATATAAAATTTGACATAGTCTAATAGTTAGGTATTTAGTTTTATAAACATGAGGCCTTGGGTTTAAATTTTAAGTGGAGTTAGCATTTGTATTTTTAGATGTATTTATTGTTTGAATAACTATCTTTTTGCATTTTTTTAAGCTTATATTTCAACAACCAATAACATTAAATCCATCGGTTATAATTCATATTTAATTAAATAAATCCTCTGAAATTTTTATTTTTTGTTAGTAATACATCATAAATAATAATTATATTGTCTATGTTACAAATATTCTAATCTTGTTATATAAGTTATTGATAAATAATACCAATTGTATGACTTAATAACTTTTTTATAATTAATGTTACTAAAAGAATGTGGACTGTTGCATAATTTATTGCCTAATAACTTATATTTAGAATGATATTCTTTTTCTTTTATCATTGCTAATAAAACAATAACACAAAGGTATCATGAAAAGAAATGGTATAAAACTTATGTTAATTTGCTCTTTTTCCTTTATTTATAATTTCCTATTTAAATTCTTTTTTATATATTTTTTTTAAAGAGGAAACTTACACGAGTTTTATATATGAATGTAATTTTTTAATTAATTAATAATTAAATTTATTTAATGCATAAAAAAAGGTAAAACTTTATTCTTTTAACAATCATGTGAGGTGTAAAGATAACATTAATCATTTTTAAAGAGAATTTTTAATTTTATTAAGTCAATTCTCCCTATTATATGATCGTCTTCTACTAAATCATTCTCCTTACGTAGGCAAGATCTTATCTTCAAAATCATGGAAAGATGAGAAGAAAAGAATTCATTCGTATGCCATTTGTTGTTTTCGTTTATGCATGAGGTGAGAAACAACTTGAAGTTGAAAAGAACACCTACCAGGGTCCACATTTTACAAAACAAAATTTGATAATATATTATTTGAAATTCTTAAATCGATTTTGAGCTATATCATCATAAATGCAAATAAACAAAAAAAATAACAAATCAACTTTTAGTATTTATATTTAAAAGAAAACACAGGAGATTGTAAATTGTAGTTAGTTCTTGGGTTAATATAGTATAAGGACTATTTTTATTTTAATACGTTATTCCATTAGTGCTTTATTTATTAAAATAAAAAGGAAAAAAGAAAATCATTTTTTGAAATGATTTGGTTCAATATTTTCAACTTGATTTGGTTCATCACTTCGAACCAATAACAAATTTTTTATTCAATCTAGTTTGGGAATTTTTCTTAATACACGATAATGGAGACTATAATTGCTGGTCAATTTGGTTTGGTCTGATATGCGAACCTTTAGTTATAACCTATTAAGTTTGATGAGTAAACAATGCTTTTTTATTCAAGAAGGGCTCGATAGGTTTGAAAATGGGTCCGCATAAGTTTATAACCTAACCATAACGATCCATTTACTTCATCAAATAAAATTGTAATATAATAGTTATTATTAAGAAATAGAATAGAGCTGCATTAAGCTACAAATGGATATTATGTTGTAATTTGTTGATTTCATCGAGGACATCTTAGGGGGAAAATAAAAAGAAGAAAATTGTAAAAAAACTTTCCTAAACTCACCCTCTCCATCTCCATCTCCACCCCCATCCTTCTCTTAATAATTTAGGAAGTTATTTACGTACCAGAATCAAAGTTTAACGGTTATAGGAGTTATTATATCAATTTATTAAAGTTTAAAAAGTTAAAAACCTCATTTTCAAAGTTTAGGGATCAATCCATACCTAAATGAATGTTTAGAAAGGCTTTTTTACATTTTCTAAAATAAAAAAAAAAATCACTTTTAGCATTGAATTACCATTTATAGATTTGCATAATGAATTACCAATATTGTTTGTAATAGGAATATCTTATGTGATTATTATTGCAGTTTAAAATATAACAAAACACCTTAATAGTTCCTCCATAAAAAATAAGGAGAATAAATTGCAATTAAGGTGAACTGAGGGAGGTGTAAACATGTGACTTTTATTGACATGAATCTTTCTGGATAGACATGTTTCAGCAAAAGGTCACGAGAAGTTCTCGTCCTTTCTGGATCTTCTAATTGGATCCCAAACAATTTTAAAGGTACAATCAAGTTTCGAAGATTTTTTAACTTAATCATACGAGTAAAGCTTTTCAAATGTGCTCCTCCTAAGTTTTAACCATTTAAAAACCGCCAAATTTAAATAAGGTTATAAGGAATACTTGATTCGAGTTTACTACTTTCCTTCATAATTCACATGCATTAAGAGCTGTTTAGTAAAATGGGGGTGTTCATTAGAATACTTTTGCTTGGTATAAGTAAACTTAGGGAAAGATTGAGTCCGACTCATAATTAGACCTGTTGGTCCTAGCAAGTCCATATGAAAAGCTAGAACCACCACTTGTTCGAGACTCGACCGAGGATGGAAAAAAATAACAATAATAAAAAAAAATAATAATCAAAAGCTATGGGGTTGCAAATTGCAATGCCACGGCAAATCATGGATAAAATTGGCAGAGAAGGTTGCAAGAGGCAGCTAAAATTAGTAAATTTGATTTCACGAACTCATGAAATTTGACCTCTCAAAATCTGCTATACAAATCGGCCTCCCTTTCGCTTTCTTTCACATGAAAATTGGAAACACACGCACATGCTTTGTTACAAAACTGTTGTCATAAGATTTATGAATATTTTGCCCGTTTCTTTCACATCTATAAATATCTTATATGCAATATTAAAAATTTTAATTTGTTTATAGTATAGGTATTTTTAATAGGCATTAGCATCACTTTTACGGTGCGTCTTATATCATACTTATTAAGATTCTAAGATGTTGAAAGCGGTGAATGATATGAAGCAATTGTACATGTCAAGGAGATGAGAAACAAAAAGATGGAAATTACTTTGATCAAATGTTAGATTTCATTTTTGTACTGTACAGTACATGTAAACTTAAAGTGGAATATTATTATTACTTCTTGTGGTATTCCCTTATATCGCTTAGGTGTTAATGTTTGCTGTTCATAAATTTTCTCCAATTTCCTAATCTGCTTTAGGTGAAGTATATTCTTGAACATCTGTATCACTTATGAAATATTGATGTTGAAATGCAAAAAAGTGTGTCAGAAGCGAAGTAGATTTTGTGATGGAGAAATTTTAAAGAAAATGGAAACACTAGATGCTTGAATTTAACAGATATAGGTAGAGCCACAAAAGGCAATATATGTATTTAACTGTGAATAAATATATGTTCAAGTACCTTATTTTACGACATTGGCATTGAAATCAAGGTAATATCAAAGTAATCCCTCATCCCCATTTTTCTCCATTTATTGGCATCCGTGTTTTTCATTTATTCAAATAACTCATTTTAACAGTTCAAAATTTAAAGAACGACAAGATAATGCGTACTTTGATGTCACATGCAAGTGTAGGACCCAATTAAGAGACACTAATGATGTTTGCTATACATGTTACACGGCTACTCGTAAAATTTCATAATAATTGTTAAAATTTTAGTTATGTGGTTGTTTTACTTTCTTCTATCCAATATAAACAATAGATAGTATTACCTTATTCATTTTTTGGCATTGTATTTCATTCTAAAAGGAATAGTACTCTCTTATATACGATTTTTCCCAAAATAAATGAGGGAATTGTGTGTTCTTTTAGCTTGAATGAGAGAATATCGAATAATCAATCTTTGATTTGATGGATTTTCAAATATGGCAAGGTGAAATGTCACAAGATGATAAATATTTGAAATATATATATCTATATATAAATATATATATGAATGTTCCGAGAACAACGAACCATGCTCTGCCAAACCGTCGATTCTAATCTGGCCATAGACGGTCCAGGATGGTTCAGCTGAAAGGGACTCCGCAATTCACCGGTTCCGCTCAGATTGGATCGGTTAGGGTGTATTCCCACGTCTTTGGTTATCTTGTACGCCATCAGTTATCTTATTTGTATTTAATATATCAATTTTAGATGCTGTGTTTGATAAAATTCGATGTTTGTATCTTGTTGTATTAGACACAAAAATGAAAAGCAAGACACTGACCAGGCAATACTTTTATATTGCATGGTCAGACAAACGTACAATCATCCTATTTTCATTTTTCGGATCTGAAAAATGCCTCTAACGAAATATATATATATATATATATATGCTAATTATGTTACATAATTTTAGAAAAGGGATAATTCAAATTTTAATCTATCTCAATAAGAAACAAGTTAGGTTATAAATACCTCGATAATGAAACTTATATTGATATCAATACATTGCACAATTAAACTCATACAAAAACCGGTTCCAAACTATAAATTAGCCTATCTTAAAGTTATAGGCATGCCTGAACCAACCTATAAACTGCTTGAGCCCTAGTTAGCCAAACCCATTAGAACTAGCAAGTTAGTAAATCAATCCATCGATTCAAGCCATTTTCGTTCTTTCAATATTAAAAAATAAAATAAAATAATCCCTCATGTTATATTTCTTCTTGTACTACTTTTCCCTTTCTCAATACAATCAAGTCCCATCATAAATTATAATTAATAATTATGCTGTAATTTTATTCTTCTTATATTAATAATTTATTTTGAGATTCAAATGAAAAATCATCATCTTTTGTAAATTATAAGTTTTCTCGTTTTACTTAATCTTACTTAACATTTTAATATTAAAGTAACATCACATTCATATAATCTAAATTAATTATTTTAGAACATAATAAAATTTACAATTTCTCTCGTTTTACTTTATATAATATAAAGTGTTACAATAATTTATAGAAAATAAGAGTGAGTAAAAAATTATTTACAATAATTCATGTGAATGCAAGAACAAGATTAAAAAAAAAAAATTATTAAGAAAAATGAAACTGAACAATCAATTCAACCTTGCATCAGCCTGTGAATCAATAATTCTAAACGGATTCCACTGGATACTTAAATATTTGTGTGATCTTTTAGATCAAGACATAACAGGTAAGTCACGGTGGATGGGCCAAAAAAAAAAAAAAAACAGTAAGTCATGGTAATTATCCTAATAAAATTTTTTTACTATTACTGTATATTAGACTGAATGTCTCGCTCTTAATAAATCATTTTTTTTTTTCTTGGGACTATAGAAAGCTAACAAAAGTTTTAAGATATTTTTTTATGAGAATATGAGAAATGTTGATCAGCGTGGATTCCCTAACCTCCCTTTCAGCAATGAGTAAAAAGCTGGATCGCTCAAATCAATGGGTGGGTATTATTGTTCTCTCCTGCTCTAAAAGATATCATTCTTTTTTCATTTGTCTTTTCATGGATGCTTTAATAACTATTAATGATAAAACTGAGGGCTATGGGTATCATATGTTTATAAATATCAGTAGGTAATTTGTAAAATAATTATTATCTGTGTTTTATACAAATTTATATATTAATTTTTCTTAATATTTACACATTATGTATATAATATGTGCCATGAAATATCTAGTGGATCCTGAGGGCATAGAACCACTAGAATAGGGAGGTCCAGCTTTTATTTCTTAAATCCATGCTGAAATTACGTATGAAGTAATTTTATATTACAAGACATACATTTTATACATTAAAAATTTTATCGAAGTAAGACATACGTTACTATAAGAACAACCATGCAATTACTCATAAATGTGAATGGGGGGTTTTAATAGGGTGTTTGTAGACACGTACAAATAAGCATATCATAACTGGAAAAAGGGAAAAAAGAAGGGGGAAAAAAAAAAAAAAAGGAAAAGAAGACCATGCTATAAAGACAATACTAATGGGTACCGATAAACCGTCTTTTATATTCACGACATATTTCATTACCCGTGTTTCGAAAATTAAAATCTTCCTATAAATAAACATAATAATCTTTTTATGGACCAATTAAGAAAAACTCTACACAACAATTTTAGGGACCGGGAAGGAAGACGAGTAAAAAAGATTTAATAGGCAATATACGCTATATGTCATGTATATATGTACATATAGTGATAACCATATTTAGACATGTAAAAATATTAGATTAATTTCATGGTTTACACTTCAATTTTACCACTTTTTACAATTATACATCTGAAATTTTAACTTATCTAATTATATATCTATTTGAAGATTTAATTGTTACGATCAACACCTCAATTACCTCAAATTCATATTGTTAATTCATTTGGTATGATTAGCCAATGGAATGGTTGCCCATAGCTTTCGAAGGCTTGCCCAACCTTCTATAAGTTGCTACCGGCCACTCCTTATGAAATTGTGAGTCATAACTCACTTAAAAAATATAGGTTGTGCAACCTACTAACAACCATTTATAATCGTCTATGACCATATAACGGTTACATGAACACCTTAAGGCCATGAGCGGCCATTCCTTTGATAAATCGTGTCGACTAAATTAACGGTATGAATTGAAGTATAAACTATGACAATTAAATCTTTAATTGGGTGTATAATTAGGCAAGTTAAAACTATATGTGTATAATTGCAAAAAGTGAAAAAATTGAGATGTATACCGTAATATCGTTCCTAAAAATATTAGTAGTAAATTTTTGGGTAACTACTAATTACCATCTTTATGCATTCAAAACTAATTAGTGGTTACAGGTTATATGTGCTTATGTCACGGGACGAGAGGTTCACCTCCTTCACAAGAGCCCATGCGGCGCTCGACTCTTCTTCTCTTATGTATTTTCTTTTATTACATAGGATAAGCTAGTTTTTTCCTTTTTTTCTTCCTAAAACTGTTTTAATCCCCTCACGCTTTAAGAGTGTTGACCAATATTGTCACTTATGATAGGGGACGCTCAACTTCTCAATTGATTTCAGTCTGTCATGGCCATCATCAGGAAAGTAACATTAACTCTTGATCAGTTTGCTCACGAGAGATCAACCCTAGCTTGAGAGATTACACGACCCCATGAATAAACTACTAACTAACACCACTCGCTTCATATGAATCCCCAAGCTAAACACCCCCACTTCTCTTCAAAACATGGACCGTGATATTCTCTCCTGCCTAAATTCTCAATGCCCTCATCGTAAGACTAATTATTCGCCACTATCCATCCCTATAAGATCACTTACCCTATTCTTCCATCTCTTAAATCCATGCCAAGATCATCTATGACAAGACTCTAGGGCTTGCACGAGTATTCCTTTGCCCTTATCCTTTCCCTCTCATCCTCTAAGATTGTCCATTGTTGAGTTCACCTCTTTATTTTCTTAAGATTTGAATAGACTCTTCTTATAATGCTACTTATGGCTCAGCTCCCCCTTCCAGCAACAATACTCTCTACCTAGTGGCTGCTCTTTTTCTTGAGTTTCATCCATATAAGCTCGGTTATCAATAAGAACTACCCTTTTCCATATAGTACGTTGGGTAACATTTAGGTGGCTTTTCTAGGTTAGAACTTTTTACTCCGATACCACTTGTCACAAGATAGAAGGTTTACCCCTTCCGTAAGTACTTATGTGACACATGACTCTCCTTTACTCATATATATATTTTTTTATTATAGAAAGAAAACCAATATTTTTCTTCTAATATTTCCAAAACTGTTTCAAGCCCCTATTACTTTAAAAGTGCCGACTAGCATTGTTATCATCCTCTATATGATAGGAGATGTCTAACTTCCTAATTGGTTTCGACTTGCTATGACCATCATTAGGAGAGCGGCATTAACTGCTGACCAATTCACTTATGGAGAACAACCCACAAACAAACTAATTGGAATGATTTGCCCGATTATGATTAGATCTAAAAGTAAAGCATGTTAAGAAGACTTATGTTAGTTATGATCTTTTAGATTAGGGACAATAGTTAGTTTGCTATTCTTGATGTTACAAAAATCCCCAATCATTACCAAAAAAAAAAAAAAAACTATAAATTACAAGGATTTTCGTGTTTTAGCATCTAATCATGAGAACATAAGTAAATTTTCAAATTTTATTAAGAAATGGAGTTGCATATTAGAGTTGGATGGAGGATATTTACATTTAACCAATAGTTCTATAACATATACAAGAACTTATAAATGCAATAGCATTACTGAACGATAATATTATATAAAGTTACTTTAAATTTATAGAACTTATAAAATTTAAAATACGTATTTAGTCCTCTTATATTTGAAATTGAGTATTTATATCCATAAATTTTCAAAATATAAAACCTTTATATTTTTTTATATAATCATTTTGTCTCTAACAAAAACAAAATCAGAAAAATTTAAAAATTACGTAAAATCTGTTTAAAAAGATAAAAGAGAAAAAGAGAGAGAATTACTCATATTTTATGTTTTAGTTTTTTAGATACTCTACTGCACATAATATTATCTTTGTATTTTTTATCATATTTATTAAAGGTAAAATCGTAGGAATATAAAATTAAATTAATCAAAATTTATGGTGTAGGTAATCAATTTTAAGAAATTAGGGATCACCCAAAAACTTATCACACGTTTTAAGATCGAGTCCCAAGTTGAAAAACTTTTCAGGCCCCACTCAACGGCAGGAAATCACCTACTATTAGTGGTACTGTGGACGCACTAACTAACTATGCACCCATAGAGTTCTGCATATTCAGAGATTCTATTCCCTCACTTTCGCATACAAACTTCATTATAAATTCAAACACCGTCTCGAGTATTCCTCATCAACCATCACACACAGTTTCTCTCTTCCCACTCATCACTGCACTAAGAGCTGCTTGAGGTGAGGCTCCTGGTGCACTCTGTATCATACTCTAACCACCAAGAGATGAGTTATCCTCATTACAACATGAATTCAGGTTTGTTTCTTGAAAATTATGGTACTTCTTGTTTTGTCATTAGTTATGGTTTCTTCCGTGTATATATGCATTGCTTTAGTGGTTTTTTATTTTTTTACACCCTTTTGAGTTTTAGCACTGAAAATTTCAGCTGCTTTGTGAACCCTTTGGAATTTCTTGATTCATTATTAGCAATATTTTGAGATAGTTTGCTTCCTTTTCCTTATGTTTCTATTGCAATCCTCTAAAGAACAAATCTTTAAAGTTTCCTAAAATTACCCTCTTACTATGTCACCTCATCAACGTTTGCGATCAAGAGAAATAAGATAATATCATCATTATATCACAACAAACCTATTTAAAAAATCTAAATAATTTCAACTGTTTATTTTATAATTTAACCTAAAGTATTTTAGATTGTTCATCTCCTACAAAATTTTATCATAACTTTACCTATTATAGTATTCCGTATGTAAACTACCATGTTATAGTTCAATAACACAACTTTTAGTTGATATATATTATCTCTATTTATATCCTACTTAATCTTACAGTATCGTGTTAAAAATTAAATATTTCTTACATAGCGATACATGATTAGCACTAACACAATAGAAATATCATTTGGAATCAACGAAATTTAGTCATTGCATGCTATCCATTATTATATGTTTTTTTTTTCCCTCATTTATGTGCCAATATGTCCCTTTAAATTGCCACATCAAAATAGACTAGAAAATGGGGTAAAAAAAATAGCTAACTCTTCTGAATAGTTAATATGATGAAGTTAGTGTTTTTTATTAAATGATATATATTGTTATTGTAACAAGTTGTAGGAAGTAGAACCTCTAGGAGGACCGTGGAGTTTGGGAGGACATATGTTGTGAGGCCAAGAGGGAGACATCTAGCGACAATCGTTTGGTTGCACGGCCTTGGTGACAATGGGGCAAGGTAATATATATAATTTTAGCCATCCTTATTAAAGTTATTAATCATATTCCTATTGCTTTAAAAGAAAAAAAAATTAAAAAAAAAAAGAAGAAGAAGAAGAAAGAAAATATGTTGAGACAGTGGGGTAAAACCAAGGGATCGATATAATCTCTACCTTATTTATTTATTTTTCTTAACCATTAAGAGCTTACTTACTGATACGTTTTAAACATTAACATCACAAATTGCATGGAAATTGATTATATTTTTCGATTATACCACGTTTTGCGGCAACCCACCTTGTACAATTTAATTTGATGCATGGGGCTTACCTAATAGTCTTTATCCGCTCAAACGTGCCTGATTTATCTATATTTATATATACCTATCCTTCAATGGAAAAAAAAAAAGAAAAAAAGAAAAAGAAAGAAAGAAAAATTCTTATTTTACCACCCTTTATGCAGACAAAATTATACCATCTTGGGCTCTGGATATTCTGAACCAATTTTTTATGAGAAAAATATTTATATAAATGGAGTATATAAAGAACCAATTATAAACTATCCAACATATGATATATTATTATGAACATACGATAAAATACTGAATCATTTTTTTACATTATTATACGACTTTTTCTTCTATTATTTATGGCAGGACTTGCGCCCATAATAGAATTTTCATGCTTCACTAATTTTTTTTTTTTTTTTAAAAAAAAGTTGTTATGTATTCCTAAAAAGCTATTGAAATGCTTTATGTAGATTTTTTTAGAACTGTACCTTGTCGGGGAGGGTGGACTTTTGCCCTGTTATTACTAGAAAAAGAAAGAGAATTAAAGAATGTCAAATATTCTTATAACATTTTCTTTTTTTCAACTTTTAGGAGGGAGGTGGCCCCCACACGTTAAATTCCTTGCTTAGGTTTAGAATAAGAAATTAATTTAGATTGATAGAAAGGGGAAGCATATATAGGGACCGCCGTCATTAATCATTAATTTGTTGATTATATATTCTTTTAATCCCATTTGAACTTTATTAGAAGACATATAAAGGAAACAACATATGCACCTTGCTTGTCCATAGGGGCCACATGTTCACTGATTTTTCATTGGTAAAACAACTTCCAAACCCGACACTATGACTTGGTATAATGTGGCTCCTCCCATAACGCTTCGAAAATGGATGGTAAATTTATTTATTTATTTATTTTTTATTTTTTAAAATTAATTTTTTTTAATCAATTGAGATTACGAGAAAGATAATAATATTATGATAATATTATAAGATATTTTAAAAATCTTAAATATATTCGCCGTTAATTTGTAAATCCAGATAAAATAGATCAAAATAATAATAATAATAATAATAATAATAATAATGTTTAAAACTTATTAAAATTGCAAAATCCTTTTTTAACAAACATATAAATTTATTGTAGTGGATTCACCTGAAATGTTTACAACTCGTTTTACCTATCTTCTTTTTCTTTATTAGAAATCATATTTACCTCTTTTTTATACTTTTTTTTTTTTTTGTTCACACCCATTAGCAGCTTTCTTCACTAAAAACATGAAGCACGGTTCCTCACTTGTTGCATCATTTGATTTTCAGCTGGTCTCAACTTCTGGAATCACTTCCCCTTACAAATGTAAGTTGCCATAAATTTACCTTGTGATACTGTTTGATCAATCTCCAAAATCTGCTGAAACATCTCACATATTGTTTCGATCATTTTTCATTTGATTCACTAATCAGATCAAGTGGATTTGCCCGACCGCCCCTACTCGTCCTGTGACATTGTTCGGTGGATTCCCTTGCACAGCATGTAAGATCAATACTGAATCTTCTCTATTTTCAATTTTCTTTTCTTTTCTTTTTTTAATATATGTATGGTAGTAATGTATTATAATTAGAAATTATTATTTGTAGGGTTTAATGTTAGTGAGCTCTCAGAAGATGGCCCAGAGGATTGGGAAGGATTAGATGCTTCAGCCGCGCATGTTGCAAACTTATTGTCAGCTGAACCACCTGATGGTAACAAGATGGAAACAATTAAATAAGGAATTAAATGACAACATGAAGAATCGAAACAAGAATCTCCCAGTCTAATATCATTTTAATTAGGCAACACAAATAAGCGAGCTAAAAGTTTTAAGTATATAGATTGATATAAGGTTTTGTATCCTATACTTCCAAGATTTCCTCCTTAGGTCCAGCTTTGACACCGATTAACGTCGATTACATGGAAAATAATTAAATGTGGAATCAGATGAAAATACAAATATTTGAGCTTAAGATTTCCTCTTTGATACTACCACAACTAACTAATATAAAAGATTAATCTTATTGATTGATGCGACCATTTATGTTTTATACTTTAAAATTATCCAGACATCAGTTTTGCATAATCCCATGATTATTTTTCATCTCCCAACTCCATATACTAAATTTCATTATTGAGAAATAATCTAATGATTATATGATTGTGTATTTTCAACAGTTAAAGTTGGTATTGGAGGCTTCAGTATGGGTGCTGCAACAGCTATGTACTCTGCAACTTGTTGGGCCATAGGGAAATATGGAAATGGCAACCCATATCCAATCAACTTAAGGGCCGTTATAGGGTTAAGTGGTTGGCTTCCAGGTTCAAGGTAATAAATACTGTTAAGAAAATTCTTCTTTTTTTTTTTTTTTTCCTCACTATTTTTGCAAGAGTATCCTAGCACTTACTAAAAAACGGGTAAATAAATAAATCTAGACATTTCAATAGACTTGTTTATATCATAATTCGTGAGTTTCTTCAATGGTGAATGTAGGACATTGAGGAATAAAATAGAAGGATTCAGCGATGCTGCAAGACGAGCTGCATCCCTTCCTATTTTTCTTTATCATGGAACCTGTAAGTCTCTTCTCTTTCCAATATATAAACTTTTTGACGTTATTATACATTCACCCCTAGAGTTATTAGTAAAGCGAATATAAACTCCCGAATTTTTAAACCATCTCAAAACTCGTTAAATTGTTGAATTACTTCCCTTATATTGTGGCTAAAACTCCAAAATCATCGATAAAAGATCATAAATAGTGGCGTTTGGAGAAGAGTAAATATATTTTAAAAAGTTATAAGAGGTGAAAGCATGATATACGACACTTCCATATGAATCATCTTCATTTACGTAAGAGTAGAGTGACGATTGCATCGTCCCATGTATCCCAGGTGATGACATAGTCCCTTACACTTACGGGGAGAGGTCAGCACGCTACTTGAGCCTAGCAGGCTTTCGATATCTCACGTTCAAATCCTGTGATGGGTACCGATTCTTTTCCTATCATGTACTTAATAACAATTACATTACAAACAATTTGATGATCAAGAATACTCTTCCTCTTGATTGAACGTTCAGGATTGGACATTACACTGTTCCTAGAGAGATGGCCGATGTTTGCAGCTGGATTAGCCTCAGGATGGGGCTCGAGGGGTCGCGCACATAAAACTGATCGCGGCCCGTACTTTGAATTTTTAACATGAAGACATTGAGGCTAGAAAATAAAATAATAGTAGAAGATAGAGAATAAAATAAATAAAGCCAAAGTGATAGATGGACATAATGATGTTTGTATATGTTAATAGTGAGAGGAGTCTACTTCATATTTTGTTCTAGGGTCTATTATCTTTGAGATTTCAATTTTAGTAGTTGTGACTCTTTTTTAGAACTGGGAACATGGTCTCTGATTTTGTAGCCTTTTCTTGCTTGTTTGAAGTAAGACTTCTTCATCACACTATTTTGCAATTTCTTTCTTTCATGTAAACAAGCAAAAATATATGGCATCATATGCTAGCTTAAGAGATATTAGTGATTTTTAGTCCTCTATTTAGATTGTGTTTGGTTACATGGAAATCTATGGAATTTGATGGAAACGGAAAAAAATTATGTATTTGGGTAACTTTAAAGAAGTAAAAAAAAAATGAATATAGAGGAAATAGATAGAAAGAATTCCATTTTAAAGCTCCAATTTTTTTCTCTCTAAATTCGGGAAGAAATCCATGGAAATGGATCCTAATTGTTCATTATCTTCTTGTCGACGCTGGATTCGTTCTCTCTTCTCTCTTCTCTTCACGGTTAGAACATGTTGGTTTCAACTCTCTTCTCTCTCTCTGATTGAAAGTTGATGGGCATTTTCTCTCTCTCTCTCTCTACTATCTCTTCTTCCTTAAGGTAATTTAGACTATTTAATGAAATATTTTATTGCTTTCCTCCCACTTCTATTTTTCATATCCAAACAACAAAAAAAACAAAAAAACTTATACTTCTTTTCATTTCTTTTCCGCGACGACTTTCTTACAATTTCTGCTCTCTATAAGATTCCCAAACACAGTGTTGGTGAAAAAACAACAGTATATATTAGCCAAGAGGAAACCTAAAATCAAATTGCACAGCCACATTTCATAAGATCGGTCAATAGCCTTCTTCGGAAATCCAAAAAGAAAAAAAAAAAAAAAGATAAATTTCGTTTCAGTTCCATGTACACAGATGTAACCATTAGCATCTTAAATTGGTAAAAATAAACCAACCATGTCGATGGCTGGAGGAAGAAAGAAAAAAAAGGAAAAGAAAAGAAAAGAAAGGAATGTTAACACAAAAATACATAAGAAATTTGCGGAAAAGGGGCTCTGCAGATTTAAAAAAGAAGAATTTGTCACTTTTATCAGTGTCCCTTATTTTAGGATTTGTAGGGAGTTTAGACAGTGAAAGAGACTAAAACTGACCTCTATCTACCAGTAGTAGGATTAAAGTTGTGAGCAATGCATCTTGGCATAAAGCCTCGACACTCTCACTAGAATTTTGTGAAATCTTAAAGCCACAAGATGAGATATCTGGATGATACTACCATAACAAAATTAAGGCAGCTTCGAGTACAATTTAGTCCTTGTTTAACCAGTCAGTAGCCCAACATAAGCTCTGTATTTTGCATGGGCATACCAACATTCAAAATTTCCCTTAGTGATGACCCTAAAATTTCAACTCGTTCTCACTCAGTTTCCAATCGTCCCCTTTCTTCATAGTCAACATGTCCACTCCACACATTTCAAGTGACTTCACATATTTTTGTCCGACACCACTAGAACGACCTCATCTTCTACCAAAAGAAATATCAACTGCCATAGGGAAGAACAGCCGTTCATAACCATCTCTTTAGTAAGTTGCATTGCGATATCTTGTTCACCATTTGCAATAAATCCTTGAATGATGATTTCATAACTGAAGTAATCCAGAAAGCATCTACAATCTTTCATTTCATGGAACAATCTATAAGCATCTCTTACACGGCCTTCTTTATATAGACCATTCAATATGTTATTGTATGTCCTAATAACATCAGGTTTGAGACCCAAAGATTTGGAGAAGTTCTTCTTTGGCTTCCAACATTCCACCTTTGCATAGTCCATCAATTAAAACATTATAACTAACAACGCCAACTTCAAACTTCATATCTTGCATGCGTCTAAACGATATCCAACCGATTACTCCTGAGGAGACCATCTAACAGGATATTGCAAGTAATGATATCAGGCTTTAGATCGTGAGTTTGCATCTCATAAAATAGCTTCTCCAGATCCTCAATTTTACCAGCCTTACATAGACCGTCTATGAGGGAATTGTATGTGATGACATTAGGAGCCACACCCTAATTGATTATTCCTCGAAAATTAATTATGGCTTCAACGATTCTTTTAACTTTACAATATCCATTGATCGCCCTACTATATGTAACAATATCTGGAGACCGACCTCTTTCAATCATAAAGTTGAATAATCTAAGAACATTGTCAATTTGGTTTTGCATGCAATAACCATCTCTCAGTGAATTATATTTGACTATATTGGGTTCCTTGCCTCTCCGAATCATTTCGTTCACTATACATTCTGCCTGAACTACCCATTTCCCCTTGCACGGTGCATTGACCACTATATTAAAGGTTTCAACATCTGCCATAATTCCCTTTTGCACCACCTCTCTCAACAATTTTCCAACATGTTCGAATGCAGCAGCATGGCATAGACCTTGTACAATGGAATTATAAGCCACAACATCTGGGTTGATGCCTCCACTTACCATCTGTTCTAATAGTGCTATATAATTAAAGGTTTGCTTTAACAATTAAATGTCTTTGCTATTACTTTTTTACTTTCACATTTCTATCTTATTTATTATATTGTTGTAACGTTTCCTCATTTTATGTATTTAGCCTTATGAATTTTTGAATTATTAAATTTTGGTTTTGATTGCAGATGTCAATTCCATATTCCCCATGTTTTATTGCTGCAACTCCAAGGGGTAGGCACAAAACATGTAAGTTGAAGTTTCATTCTTTATTTTCTTCTCATTTCTCTCTCTTTTTGTTACAGGTCTTGATTTAATTAAGATTTATAGTTTCCTTTTATTCACTACTATGGTATTTGTTTACTTTTTATCTATTGAATCATTGATTTATTATTGATGGTTTAATGCTAATATCATTTTTGTCATAACCTCATCTTATGTTTCTTTACTATGTGTAGTGTGAATATTCGGATAAATATGAAAACTACGAAAGACATGCTATAAGTACTATTGTTGCAAACGCACAAAGGTTTAAATTAATTAAAGTTCTCACTCCTATAGTGAACACTCCATCTAAAGTCATCCATAATAATTGCAACAAGCAAGTATTTTACTACAGAAATGAGCATGAACCGTTATTTTTCATTTTTTTTCATCATGATTAAGTTTTAGAAAAGATTTATTGCCTTTCTTTTTTTTT
The DNA here is from genome assembly GCA_024138005.1 of Lumnitzera racemosa. Lineage (NCBI taxonomy): Eukaryota > Viridiplantae > Streptophyta > Magnoliopsida > Myrtales > Combretaceae > Lumnitzera > Lumnitzera racemosa. The sequence continues at coordinate 84,744,090 of JAMXBC010000012.1, forward strand.
TTAGTACTTCTTTTATTATCCTGCATCATAAAAGAAGAAATTTATCCTCTGGACTACATTGCTTTGCTTTGTTTTTTAAATTATTAGGTGTTTATTTAAAAAATATATATATGTACTATGCATTACCAATTTTCTTTTGTAATTTTTTTTCAAGGAATTAACACTTACTTGGTTTTTTTTTTTTTTTCCTATAGGCCTATGTAACAACTTTATTGTAAAGGATTTCAGTATTAAATATTTTAAAGATAATAAGAATAAGCTATTCTATCATCCAATGTTTTTTCCACATCAAGTATATGGAATACTTTTAATTTAATCTAATTTCAATGGATGTATACATTTTTATTATCTCTTAAACAACTTTGAATACAATATGTAAACTTAATCATTCATATTTATGTTTTTTCATTCTTTAATTTTTAATCATATTTGACTTTCTTTATAAAAACTATCCCATGCTAATTTCATAATATGCGATTCATTTGTAGCCACATGTGAAAATAATGGAGACACCAAAATTGAAAAAAAAAAAAAAAAAAACTCAATGCTTAGCTCCGGCTAGTTGGACTTGACTTGCTTGTATGATATGCTTTTTATTGAATTAGTGTAATGGATTGGATTTTCCATCGTGTACTACTTTTTCTTTTTTTAAATAAAATCCAAGTCCAATGAAGAATTGCAATGGGACTCATATTTTTGTCGAGCTAGGCAACTTATGTGCTCTTTTTAACTTCAGTTTCTATGTTATCTCTCACATGGTATGCTTTGTAATATTAAAAAAAAAAAAACTTATATCTAAAGTTAATAATGGTGCTCTGTAATTTATAAAAGAAAAAAAAAATTCCATATATCTTATTTGAAACGAGTTTTAAGTGATTAGTAATAAATTACTCAATAAAACCATATATAAGTACCTTATTTTCTTTATTTTTTATTAATATTATATATGATGAATTTATTTTTTATTGCACACGCAATGCAGATACATATCTGTTAGTATATTATTAAAAGGAATTAAGGTGTTTTTTTATTGTTTTTTTAGTGTTCCTTCAAAAACCCAACGTATTGAAAATAACCATTAAATCATATGATATTAAATTATAACTTAATAATATAAAGGGTCAAGCGAGTAGTTCAATCGACCCAAAAAAAAAAAAAGAAGGAGCAATTCATTAATTTTTTCTTTCTAATTTCAATTTATTTCTCCCCATAAATACTCTTTTTGGCTCGTAATAATATTTAATACATTTCAGGATTTGGAATCATTTTTTTTTTCCTTTGACTTACAATAAAATCGCATAATAAAATATAGGATTTTTCTACGATCCTATCCTTATTTTTTATAAGATCGGTCTTAATAAAATAGAAATGAATAGTGGGATGAAAGACGGAACCGATCTCGTCAAAATAGAGGATAAGACTATAGAATCTCTCCTAAAATCTAATACATTTGAGGATTTTTCTCTTAAATAATTTACTTTGTTTTGTGAAAAATCTCTAAATAAAAAATATATCTCTTTATATAAATTAATATTAAAGGATGAGGTAGTTTTATAATGATGCGTAACATGAAAATGATGTTTGTTAGTTTTATAATAATACCTCTTCTATCTTTTTTTTTTTTAACTCATCTTTGCAAATATGCAAAAATATGGATCCCATGATACACCATATAATATTAAGAAATGGTAATTGGTAAATATACCTCCTAAGTTTCCCACCGTAGCTTTATTTTTTCATCATGTTTGCTTATTGCCCTTATTAGAGAAAGATATGCTTTAAGACCCTATTTACTATTTCACCCCCAATTAATAATAAGTACTTAAAATTAAAATAAAGTAAAATATAAATCTAGAGCAAAATCATCATATAAGAGTTCAAATGCATTTTTTTTTCTTAAGGATTTAGAGATATATATGCTTTATTTCAAAAATAAGGGATTTAAATACATACAAAGTAAACATGAGGGGAGGGGATTACTTATAGTTTACCATTGAAAAATAAAGGTATCAACATAATTTTAAAAATTTTTAAGGTTATTGGTGTAGTTTAGTTTATTTAAAGTGTGAAAACTAAATTTTAACAAGTATTAAAAAAATATATATGAAGAAAGCAAATTGAAAAACTCAAAGTTCGAAAGAAGAGATTATTGATTACCCAAATGATGGGGATATTCTGGCAAAAAAAAAATGATGGAGATATTAGGAATATGTTAAGTAACAACATAATTGAAGATGATGAGGATATAGAGGATTTAAAAGCTAGTTTGTATGATTTAAAAGGAGAAGTAAGTTCTAAATCAATTAATAAAGCATTATATGAAGAGGAAATATGTGAGGATGGAAATGATAAGTAGGAGCAGATTTGGAAAACACCTACAATTCTAAGAGTCTAATTCCTAATATCGAGAACTATGCATAATGATTTCTCTACTAAAGATAATCTTAGGAAAAAGGTTGAGTGTTACTTCTTAGCCTAGCTTGTCCATTGTACAAAAAAGAAGAATCGATTAGTTATATTTTTAGGGTGTGATTTTAGTAAGGAGCTTTGGTAAAGAGTGGGACAAGATAATATCTCAATGGAGGTTAATGAGCACAAGTTGAAGGAGAGTATATCCTAATGGATGTCAAAACCTACCTCATGTTCCTACTAGTCAAAGACATGCTAAATAAGAGTTGCCAAAATGCCAAATAAGAGTGGAATAACTTTTCACCTTATACAATATAAACCTGGACAATACCAAAATCCACAAACTCAAAAACATCTAAAACTCTCTCAATTAAAAAAGCCCAAAAGAACCATTAAAGGGTCTAATACCCTCTTGAAAACACCACTATCAAACTAACATCAAGGAGTTTATCTCCATTAATCAACTAAATAGAAACATAAAAACATATAGAGGTATCTCCAAAACAGAAACAACCAATACATCAAACTCTAATGACAACCATCATCCACTAACTCCCATAACCCATCTTAACCCTAGTCATCATAGAAGTAAATATATTCAACACCCTTCTCCTCCTTGACATTATCTATAAATGGTTCCTCATATATAACATAATTCTCTGTACTTGTCCCTGAAAAAGAAAAGGATGAACAAATCCAAGTATTTAATGTACAATCATAGATGAATTTCAAACTAGCACATTTATATGCAAAGAATGCAATTAAAACATACAATAGTTTATTCTCTTAAGTTTATGCCAAAAAAATCAAATGGGTACTCATCATGCGTCCACACCATAATCTTTTAAACATACATAGATAGATATATAAGTTTCCATTGAATGCATACATACATATTATTGGTCTCATATAAGATATCAAGAGTGGAGGGAGAGTGTAAATTGATATCTCTAAATTTTTGAAAACCTTTTTTGTTAAAAAAGAAATTACTCCTCTTAACAACTTATAATGGTGAATAGTGATAATTTAATGATTCAATACACAATAATAAAATTGCAAAGTAAAAGAGTAAGGAAGGAGAATATCAGGCAGAGATTTTATAGAGCTTCGATCTTCTGCCTACTGCTCTCTTCCAGCTCCACTGCTAGAGATCCGATTTACTTCACCGGTGTCATTCTACTTGATCCACTAAATCAAATCACAAACAAATTACAATCATTTGTCACAATAACTTTACAACACTCTGCTTTACCTATCTAGCCTCTCTACAATCTAGGGTAATACAAATTTATAGAGTACAAACTATCTTTTCTCTACAATACAATATAGAAATTACAAGTGAGAATAAAAATACAAGTCTTAAATAATTTTGCACTTGAAAGAAACAACACTTGTTGTAGAACTTTGATTCAATGCAGCTCTCTGAAGAAATATCTAAAAAACTTTCTGAAGCTTTTCAGAAAATTAAAACTAATCAAGAATTTTTTTGTGCAACAATAGTGTTTTTCCAGAGTTGTATCTCAACTTTTGAAATTCCTTTTCCTTTTATATTCAATTTTTCGACGGCTAAAAATCTAAAGATTATCTTTTATCCAACCATTAGTTATTTAAGATAATTCCTTAGATATTTTTTAAAAGATCTTGGTCATTTGAATTTCAAAACAACTCTCCTTAATTTATTTAGATCAAATAAACTTAAATTTGTAACCACTAGATAATCTTCTGATTTGAAATTAAAAAGATCTACTTGTGTTAACAACTTCAGGATAAGCCTTATGTTTAAAAATTTTAAACTTTAAAAAATTCGAATCAACCTTATCCTTACCCATTCTTTTGCATATTGTTATGCCCCGAAGTCGCGAGGTCGCAACAGTCCCGCCGTGTAAACCACTCTATGATAGAAACTGGCCTCACAGTTCCTACCATAGAGATAATCTACACAAGGCGTCGACGACCACTCGCTTTGAAGTAAACAGTTCGATTAATGATTATACTACAAATATGATGAGTAACTCAAATTACTATTAAACATAGATAATCATATAAGTAAGTCCACAGAGCTTCCCAGGAAGATTTACATAATAACTACAGTTTACTAATTTACAGAATAACTAACAGTCTTCATCCTTTAACTACAAGGTCAGTCTGGTTACACATTAAGCTAAATAACTTGATCCTCACACCCCTGGCGTCAAAAGACTAACCTCTGGATAATTGTAGGGCGGCATGGTACTCGAAGAGATTACAAATCAGAACCTGCAAAAGGATCTATAAGGGTATGAGCAACTACAGCTCAGTAAGTTGAATTGGAGACTCATGAATGCATACAAGTACAAACAGGATTATCAAACAATTATTTTCATGCAATGCAACAATCAAGTGTCATCACACAACGTAGTCCGGTCCGTTGTGAAATCAGAGAAATTTCACCCGCTCCGATCCGAGTTGAGGAGTTCCATGTTATGCAGCAGCTCACAACCAAACCCAGGCTTGTGCAATGGAGACCTCGCTCCTCCCGCGACTACCTTCGAACCATTGACTTCACCCCCGCCGCGACCTCCTCTCCTGTCACTTAGTTCGACTGAGGATGAAGAAGGGACCATTTTGCAATCCTGCGCTATCCCTTTCGAAGGGGTCGGTATTTGGTTGGAGAGTCCTATGATCCCCTAACGGGTTGCAATGCATGACGTTTTCGGTTATTACGGTCGACTAAGATTGAATTCCGGTTAGGGTGTTCAAACAAGACCACAACAATTCAATCAGTCACAAAATCACCCACAGCACAAATTCCAGCACGAATTCAGATACATCACACATGCGCAAACTACTTACAATCACAAGCATATACAAGCCTAAGTCTCCGAGCACTACAAAACTAGTACTCTATTACAATAAGCAATAACCCAACTTACATGAATTTGCTCGATCGCTCGATCCTCAAATTGCGAGCTGATTTGTTTCTAGGTGTCCTATAATGCAAAGAGGTCCTTTTAGTACTTATTTTTATGGATTCTTATTCTAATTTATAATGTAACTCATTTTCCTCATGTATACCTACAACGTACTAATAATTCGTTGTATTTTATTTCGGGGTTCGGTTCCTAAACTAGATTCTAGTTTTAATTCCTAGGTCGTAATTAGGCTCGAATCCCAATGTGACATTAATCACCTTATGCTCGGGTATTCAAATATCCTATTGGGTCGTAATTTTGGTATTCTAACTATTCGGTACACACTAACCCTAATTGGGATATCGGATTTATTCCCGAGGTGTAAGAATCTTACATTTTAAGATATTTACTTAAAATTAAATATTAATTCCGATTTATTATTTTTCTGATTTCAATTATAATATTATCTAAATAACTTTATTTTTTTAAATTTAGTAATTTATATATTCACATATTCCTAATTTCTCATATTCTTTACCTAATTTCACTAATTAACCATAATTAGTACCTAAAAGCTAGGATTAGGGTTCCACTGCAGAGATTAACTTCCTTAATCATCTAATCAAGATCCAAATCAGTAATTAACATTCTAATTACCTAATTAATCCCAAATCACCTAATTTTACCATCATTTTAGGGCTAAAAATTAACTTAAAATTTTCGAAAATTAATTTTAAAAAAAAAGGCTTCATAGCACTGTTCTAAATCATATGAGAGTCCTACAGAAAAATTTTGAGCCCCAAACTACATCCCTAAGCCTATTTAATTTCCGGTTTAATCATGCTCGGTTTTGAACAATTTCTTAAGAACCCTATATTTCCAGAAATAATTAAACTAAATCAATATTTTTCCCTAAATCTACATATAATAAAACCTCAGAATAACAAGTTTCATAATTTTCTGGGCAAAATAACTAATTTTACAAAATTATATAAAAATCGGAATGAGTAAATGACTAACCGGTTCAAGGATTTCTGGCCGTCCAAAACCGGTCCAAGGCTGTCGGCCGGTCCAGACGCTGGTCCTAGGGTAGGGTGGTGGTGGTGGTTCGGTCCCAGGTGGTGGTGGGTGGTGGTTCCCGTTCACCTTGCTAATCTGCACAGTTTTCTTTTTTTTTTTTCTGGAATTTCTCTCGATTTTTCTTGTGTTTCTATTTTTCTCAGATTACAAATTGTCCAAATGTCTTCTATGAATTTTTTCCTTATTTATAGACAAACATAGTAATTAATGTGCATTAATTTGATGTGATTTTTGCCCATTTCCTTGATTTTAGGCTTTTAGTTTGGCACATTTTTATTGGCCAATTTTTTTTTCTTTTCAGTCACGACCTGATCCAGTTGCAGACCTCTCCTTCTGATTTTTTTCTGATTTTTTTATAATTATTTTGTATTTTTCTTTAATTATTTACTTAATTTTCAGTCTATTTTAGCAATTACGCGTATTTTTATCTACACGTAAATACATGTAGGGTACACGTGAACATTCCTAAATATTAATTTGGTCATTCTAAAATTTTTAGTACACATATAATTTATCTCTAGTAATTTCTTAGTTATTTCATGATACTTTTCGCCTTTTCGGTAATTAGCAGTTATTATGCTTAAAATTTGAAAATTTTATAGTCTCTTATTTTACTACTTACTTTCTTAAATTTAAGTTTACAGGGTCATTTTTACTAATATTCCTATCAATAGTTTCTAATTTGGGTTTGATCGGATCCTTTAACCGATCGCCCTAAACCTTGGATTCTAAGTTCAATCCTACGGTTACTTGACTTGGCTTTAGGGCTTACACATATCTTAATTTATCCAAAAATATTTTCGCTTAAAAAATAAATCCCCATGGATCTTTATTCCATCTTAAATGAAACGAGATTAAATGTAAATTCCTAATACACTCAATCTAATAGAGAAAGGACTTAATTAATTTGAATATGATTTAAGGCTATTTTCAACGTCATACTTTCAAACTTACTTTCTAAACAACCTTCTGAAAAATATCAACCTTTTATTTCTGAAGTTTCTGAATAAGCTTCTGAAGTAAAGTACTGTACCAGTTCTTCTTATAAAAGTTTTTGAAATGCTTTCTGAAGATTTTTCAGACTAATCTATTTTCAATACATTCAAAGCTTCCAAATATAACTTAATTTTGTGAAATTAAACTTTCTGAATACCTGCACACTTATTAATTCATTAGTGTTCTTTTCTCTTTTTGTTATCATCAAAATCCATAAAAAATATCTAACATTCTCCCCTTTTTTATGATAACAAAACATACGTATATCCAAAAACATGTAATATTTCAATGTCCAACATAAACGATAAGAAAGAAACATTATTTGACAAGAATGATATACCATTCAAACTATTGTGCTGTTATGTTTGCTTGATTATGTTCAATACTGAATTGTTTTTGGCCTTTTCCCCCTTTTTGTTATCATTAGAAAACAACTAAATATTTTTTACAACAAAGTTTCTGAAAACTTTTCTCCTCATTTTTCTTATGAAAAGATAACTAATTTTTATAAAGGAAAAATACACGATAAAATTTCTCTCCCTTAAGAAAATAGATTAATGCCATGTTTTTCTTAAAAACAAATAAATTTCAACATCTTTCTTTCTCTCCTTATAAAAACCTTTTTTTTTTTTTTTTGAAAAAGAGCACCCCCTTAAAATGATATTAATTACTTTTTATAATCAATAACAAAATAGAATATGAAGAGCAAATTAAAAAAAAAATAGAACAAGATTACCATTCATTCCATTCTTTCATTTTCAATTAGGAATTATTGATTAAGAATTACCTTCAATTAAATTTTTCCTCATAACCTGCAACCACTAAAAGAACAATTGGACATTCTTAGAAACCCAGACAAGCTTGGGTCTTTTAAAATTCAAGCTCGTGATATCATTTGCATTTACTTGGTTTTTTGCTGAGTTTACAATTTTTATAAAAAGCAGTACTTTTTAATATAACCTAACTTATTACAAGAAAAAAAAAAAGCATAAGGTTTTTGTTCAATATACCTTTTACTTACCACTTTCCTTTGGTTTGAATTCTTTTTAAAATGCCCTTTAGTCGACTTTCTGTTGTACCCTCTGAAAGAATCCTTGTTGTTGTTGTTGTTGTTTTGAGAAAACCTTCTGTTATTCTTTCTAATAGGTTCAAATACTTTGTTGTTTTCCTAACTTTTAATCATTTCTTACTTTTCATCTTTTTATTTAACAAAGACTATTTCTTTCTTTATCTTAAATGTTTCTCCAAATTGAAAAACTAGTCCAGATTTTGAATTATCCATTCTTTGGCTAGAAATCAATATTTGTAGTTTCTTGTCACTTTCATCAAACTTGTGAAAAGTATTCTTAATTAACTTAAATAGATCTTCTATTCATTAACTAACGCTTCACAAGCAATATGCAAACCTTCAAAGTCATTTTTCAGAAAATCATTTTCATCTACCAGCAACTTATTAATTTGACTAAGTGCATACTTTTCAATTTTCAATGTTTTAACCTCGGATTTAAGCTTAGATATTTTATTGCTTGACTTGGAAAGGGCTTTGAGAAGTTTGTTAATTTTAACACATATATCGTCAAGTACATTTAAATCAAAATCAAAATCAGTTTTAAAATCTACCTCAAAAAGTGCTATAAGACATAAATTAGCTTCCTCGCATTCTTCTGAACCTTCTGATTCAGTTTTTGAATCCTCCAAATCACCCAATGTTACCATCAAAGATTTACATTTCTTCTTAAATTTCTCCATTTTCTTGATCAATAAAGGACATTCTTATTTGATATACCTATTTTTCTTGTATTCATAGTAAATAACCTTCTTTATGACCTTCTTCTCTTCTTTTTCTTTGATCGACTTCCTTACATTAACAAACTGATTCTTATTGGTGGTAAACCTTTTAGTAAACATTTTCTTACCCTTTTTTCTTGAGCCATTTATTGAACTTTCTGGTTAGTAGTATCATGTCCTCATCTTCTTCTTCAGATGAATCTTCTCCTTCTAAATCAGTATTTGTTTCTTTGGCTTTGAAAGCTATGGTCATCTTCCTGTATCTTCTGAAGTTCCTTCTGATTCGAGAAAATCAATTTCATATGCCATGAGCTTACTAAGCAATTGACTCAGTGTTAATGTCTTCAAGTCGCAAGCTTCTTCTATGGTTGTTTTCTTTACATTCCAAATTTTGGGAAGAATCCTTAACATCTTACAAACCATATCTGCATCACTAATAATTTTTCCAAGAAAAGACACTTCATTAGTTATAGCAGTAAATCTATTAAAGGAGTCTTTGATTTCCTCGTTAAGGAGAATTTGAAATGTTTCATATTGTTGAATCGACAAGTTGATTTTTGTGTCTTTGATAGTTTCCGTACCTTCGTAAGTTTACACCAAAGTGTCCCAAATGTCTTTAGCCGTTTCACAAGAAGCAAATAAATAAAATTCAGAACGTGCAATAGTACTCAACAAAAGATTCTTAGCATGTGAATTTAGTTCAGCTTTGGTGATATCATCTCTTAAAGTGATTATGGTTGGAACTTTGAGATCTCTTATAGAAATAATTTGCTAAACCTGATCATCTGATGCCTTCACATAAGCCTCCATCCTAAATTTCTAATAAGAAAAATTAGTTCCATAAAAAAACGGTGTCTTATCAAGTTGAACTGTTAAACTACCACTTGATCCACCTATGATATCGAACTCTAAAAAATATTAGAGCAAGGCTATGATACCAATTGTTGATCCCATATAAGAAATTAGGGGGGAGGGGTGCATTGATATCTTTAAAATTTTTAGAACATTTTTTTTTTAAAAAGAAATTACTCCTCTTAACAACTTATAATGGTGAATGGTGATAATTTAATGATTCAATAAACAATAATAAAATTGCAAAGTAAAAGAGTAGGGAAGGAGAATATCAAACAGAGATTTTATAGAACTTCGACCTTCTACCTACTGCTCTTTTCCAGCTCCACTCTTGGGATTCGGTTTACTTCACCGGTGTCATTCCACTTGTCCACTAAATCAAATCACAAACAAATTACAATCATTTGTCGTAATGACTTTACAACACTCTATTCTGCCTATCTAACATCTCTATAACTTAGGTTAATATAGATCTATAGAGTATAAACTATTTTTTCTCTATAATTCAATATAGAGATTACAAATGAGAACAAAAATATAAGTCTTAAATAATTTTGCACTTAAAAGAAATAATACTTATTGTAAAACTTTGATTCGGTGCAGCTTTCTAAAGAAGTATTTGAAGAACTTTTTGAAACTTTTCAAAAGGTAAAAACTAATCAAGAATTATTTTATGCAAGAATAGTATTTCTTCAAAATTGTATCTCGACTTTTTGAATCCCTTTTCCTTTTATATTCGATTTTTCAACGGCTAAAAATCTGAAGATTATCTTTTATTCAACATTAGTTATTTAAAATAATTCCTTGGATATTTTTTAAAAGATCTCGATCATTTGAATTTCAAAACAACTCTCCTTAATTTATTTAGATCAGATAAACTTTAATCCATAACCACCAAATAATCTTCTGTTTTCAATTTAAAAAGATCTGCTTATGTTAGCAACTTTCGAATAAGCCTTATGTTTAAATTTTTGAAACTCCACAAAACCCGAATCAATCTTATCCTTATCTATTCTTGTGCATATCTTAATCTATCCAAAAATATTTTCGCTTAAAAAAGAAATCCAAATGGATCTTAATTCCATCTTAAGTAAAACAAGATTAAATGTATTTTTCTAATACACTTAATCTAGTAGAGCTAGGCCTTAATCAATTCAAATATAATTTAAGGCTATTTTCAATGTCATACTTCTAGACTTACTTTCTGAATAACCTTCTGAAGGATATCAGCCTTTTGTTTCTATAGTTTCTAAATAAGCTTCTGAAATACCGTACCAATTCTTCTTATAAAAGCTTCTAAAATACTTTCTTAAGATTTTCCAGACTAATTTATTTTCAATCCATTCAAAGCTTCTAAATGCAACATAATTTTGTGAAATTAACCTTTCTGAATACATGTACATTTATTAATTCATTAGTATTCTTTTCTTTTTTTGTTATTATCAAAATCCATGAGGGATGTCTAACACACACACACACACATATATATATGGTGTTAAGAACTATTACTACAAGTCCTAACACCTAAGGGTCCTTGATGCATCTCCAAGGTTATATATATGGAGAAACACTATAACGAACGATTACGAAAATAAAATAAAAGGAGATTAGCAAATCCAGATAACTACCAATCAGATATGATACACCAATTGATCATATTCTGCTTATAATTCATTGAATATGACTCACTGATCCGGACTATGGGGTTACGCGCCACTACTCCTTACTAAAAGGAATAGATAAAAGTTAAAAGGAAAATGAAAACACTAAAGTTGCTTACAATAGGATAGTTGTAATAATCTAATTTAATGTGTTGTTGTCTACAAACAAAGATAGTGAGGTATTTATATGGCCTCACTAGAGTTATACTAAAAAAGGAAAAGATAAAATGGATAACACACAAAAGGATTCCTAAAACATTATTATAAGGGTAAAAAGGGTAAATAATACCTTGTACAAAAAAGTGAAGAATCATTCTAGAAGATACGTGTCAAGAAGTGATTAGAAGCCGGTTGTCTAGTTGGTTAAGCTAAAATGAGTAATAAGGCCACTTAATGATTGTAAAGTCCTATTCAGAAAAGTCCAAAAGAAGGTCATTAATCAAAGATCACCTGGTCAGGTTTGGGTCAAAGCTCAAGTTTTGAAGAACACTCTAATCCTTTCCTGGTTGGATGTTTCGACAATTCGGCTCGAATAGAGGTATAATGTTGGTCAGCTTAAATAGAGGTCGAATACTAGTCAACTCGACTCGAACAGAGGTCAGATGCCGGTTTGCTTGGGAACTGCTTGGATCATGGTATGAGCTCAGCAATATATAAAGCTACTCGGTATACATGCTTAGTAAGTCTGCGTGAACCCTTAGTAACTTAGGAATGGTGCTGGAACTAATGAGAGCTCGGCACTCGGGTTGGTAGTAGTGCAAAAGATGGAGATCGGAATAAGGCTCCTCACCTTGAATGGGGTTTCAAGTTAATATCCGTCATACAGGTCCTTATAGTCCTCTAGCTCAACTGTATATGATTGATTCGAAAAATTGATTCCCATCAGTCTTTTATGTCTAAAGTCCAAAGTCCTAATACCTAATTCTAGCTACGTCATTTCAACATACAAGTCTACAAGAGAAACCTCACATAAAGATCAGCAGGTGCCCTCATAGGGAACTATCGTCTCGAGCCCCTAAGACAAGATAAGCAAAAACAATTGTCGTTACTTATGATTTAATATAAATTAGTCTGATTTTGTTTCTATCCTAGTAAACACGATCATTAAGCATGCATCGCATACTTTAACTACTGTATATCCTACTAAGTCCAACTCATGAACAAATGAAAACCGTACATAAGAACCTAATAACAAAGGAAAACAAGCTTAACTTAAACCCACTTTTTTGAACAAATCCCAACCATCAATTAACAAGCTCCATCAACTAACTTCCAACCCTCTCTTTTCATCCTAAAGCTCTCCTCCACATAACATACAAGAATCCTAAGTATCCTTATTTTTTTCTTTAATCAACCTTAAACAAGTCAACTTCAATCAATTTGACCCATCTCACTTACACTCTTCATCCTTCATCGAGTTTCTCCTCACAAAACACTTAAAGAATTTGAAAATCTTCAGTAAAGATTGAAATTTTTTTTGGAAAAACAAATAATTGGAACTTAAGAATAGGTTTAGGAAAAGGTTCAATTAAGTTTGGTTAGAAAAAATAATGGAAAGAAAAAAAGAATCAGAAAACTACAACTTGATATGATTAGTGACATTACATATAACTTTTTAGTCAAACTTTCCTCTCTACCAGATATTATAAGTAATATGATCATATCATTAGTCATGTAACTTACTAACCCCTCACAGCACTTAAAACAGGAGGGATTCAATAATGCAACACGGTCACATTATAGGTCGTGTGCCCTAGCAGTGATGGAGCTTTTATGCGAGGGTGTGTATTGTTGGTGTGTTTATTAAAAGAATTGCAGCGGTTTCACAATTGAAATCAGATGTCAAGGGCAATCAAATTTTGCGAGCAAAACTATATTGCAGATAAGCTTGGAAAAGAGGGCTTGGCATGAGATGATGTTGACTTTGATTTCAGAATTAGCACTGTAGATTGTTGTTTCTTTTTGCATGAATGAAATATTGGGATTACAGAAGGGGGGTGGCGGGGGAACAACCTGCATACACATCAACGTGAATCGGGAACAGGATTGGAATACATAGCGCAAATGAGATGATGGACGAGGTCTAAGGATCGCCATGCACAATCTCCTATGCCTTGTCTATGCTAGATTGGGTTTCTTGGCACCTTGGGATTTTCACGCATGTCTAGAGGAATATCTATCGGCCTCAAGTAATGCGAATGCATATTATTTACTTAATATTTATAATATATTAATACCGATCTCTTAATAGAATAAATTTAGTTTGATTTCACTTTTTCTTATAATTTTTGTAACAGTATTTAGCAAAAAAAAAAATTATTAAAAATTCCCCAAAAAGTCTCAAAGTTAATAAAAAATTATACAAAAAAATCTACACCACTCATGAATAATAGAAACTCATATTGTATTATTTTATCGTTTAAATTTATTTTACAAATTATAAAATTTATTTTGATGTTAAAAATTTATAAAATGTGTATCTTTTACATATTATCTAGTTTTAGCAAAATTTTGGCTCTTGGCATGAACCTTCGCTTAAAAGTAAAATCCAGTACATTCATTATACTATTACTCAGATTCAATGAAATTTTAAAATCGTCATGTCTTTCAATTGAAGTCTCATATGGCCTTGGAAAACGAACTTTTAGACTCCCACTGTAATACTGTCGACATTGCAACGCATTTCTGATTGTGCGTAAGGATTGATCCTTCCAAACTTTGTAGTCTCGAGACTTGAAAATCGTACATTGTATATCGGTAAACTTATAAAACACATGGCATGAATTAACCAAAAAAAGACAAAAAGGTCAACATGACTTAAAATTAGGCAACTGAAAAATTACTTATTTTTTAAGTAAATTAACTCAAAATAATTGTTTCAACTTACTTTATATTTATAACATCCGCTCTTTTGTTTCAAATAAGATGATTATAACGGATATAATTTACCTTTTTTTTTTTTTTTTGCCTTTATATACAAATAGAGAAGGAGAATGGAAAAAAAAAATTTGCAAAAAATAGAAAGAATATCGATATTGATAAAATATTTTCAAAACTATAACACGTAAAATCACCTAACATAATAAAATCTCCTCTTCAAAAGCTATTTTAGATTTAACACAAATCCGTATGGAGATATTATATGACCTTACAATTTCAAAGTGCTACGATCTTAAAATTATTTTCTTAAGATTGATATTTTTAAGATTTTTTTTTTTCTCTTTTCCCAACAGAGAAGGTACATTTTACTTTACTTGATGCAAATTAGTGGTAAACTTTGCAACATTGTAGTGTACTACATATAGAGGATCCATTAACTTGCACAAAGCAAGCATATTTATCTCAAACTCAAACGCAAATAGAGGAAAAATATTACAACACATGATATACGCAAAGTATATATGTTTATTTTTAAGTGCAAATAAAGGATGCACATATAATAGATTTAACATAATAGTTCCCTACCATGCATTCACATGTTACGTGCAAAACTTACTATGTACTACCTATCCTCTATTTAATTATTCCATTTTAAAATATTCGAACAAAGGTCACCATGCCTCACCATTCTTGAGCTTTTAAGGGGATGTTAACCATTAGACACCACATCATAGATTACCCGACAGTGCAACATCATTCTAGTAGAGAGGATCCCTCGTTATCAATCTCAGACACTAACAGTAAAATATTCTTCAAAAGCATCAAACAAGCATGACACCACGCCAATACAACCCTCCCCCACAAAACAACCATGGGGAACATGAATGAAATCAACAATATTTTACATTTGATAGGGAAAAATAACATTGTCCATTTCTACATGGTCCGAGGGAAGAGGTTGTTGTAACAGGCTACCTTGGAGCAGGGGGTGTCAAAGTTTGCGGAGTAAGAGGGGACGGTTCTATTTGTGTGGATGCTGGTGGAAGAGAAGCCTTTCTCTCTAGCACAATGGAGAACCTGTTAGATCCTCCCAAGCTGTCAATGGACTTCATGTACTCGGACGCGTTGTTTTCTATTATCAAAGCATCTTCCAATTCCCGTACTATGTCGGCCATGCTTGGTCTATATTCTGAGAATGGTTCTATACAAGCCAGTGCTACTTCCACTACTCTCCACATTGCCTCTGCATGGTACATTCCCTTGGTGCTTGGATCCACTATCTCATCAATCTTTTGCTCTCTGATATACAGTTTTGCCTGCGGGCAAGGAAACGTTCTCAGTAATCTGTATTATTCTCATCAAAGATGCATTCTAGAAACTGGAAAGATATGAATTAACAATGACTCTAGAAGAGTTGTTGCAAAGGTGAAATCATGAAAGATGCAACTCATGATTTAAGGATGAAAACAAAAGAAAGAGTGAAGCATATATACCCATTCTACCAAGCTCCACTCGTTTCGTGGCCTGTGAATGTTGAGAGGCTCTCGACCGCTAATGATTTCAAGCAGGACCACCCCGAAGCTAAAAACGTCGCTCTTGGCTGATAAATGTTGGGTTGAATAGTACCTGCATTGTAAAATACAAATTATAAAAGCGAATTTATAACTATGCAACCGGGTGATGGACCTTTTTGTTGCATTCCACCTTTTCGTTTTTTTCATTTAGATCCAAGAATTCTAGGACATGCATTTGGTTGATTTTGCTACACCCAAAATAGTTCGAGGACCTGAATAATGTGTTGTAAGCAATAGGCATGCAGAAGGATTCTAGTACTGTTCCCGGGGTAGCTAACAATATGAGAGAGTGAGCTCTACATGTTGCCAAGATTACTTTGAAGCATCCGTCGCCCTAATGGTTTGTTAGGGCTCATGCAACATTTGAAAGGAAAAAAGGTTAGGAGAAATCCTAATCTTTAATGCAATTCGCCATTTGAGTCCTAAATGTTTCCAATACGTTCATTGGGACTAATAATATAATAAAACATGATAGATGGTATAAAGATTTAGGAATTTTCGAGACTCATTGCCATTATGTTCATTGAGATTAATAATATAATGAAACATGCATAACCCAAAAAAAAAAAAAAAAAAAATTACCCAAAAGGTTATAATAAAAATGATGGACTAGAATTGAAATTTTTTTTTTATTCTGTCAAGGAAAAAGGACATAATCACAAAAGAGGTAGTGAACTGAGCGCCATAAGGCACTAACTAAAAATCTCTAAGACAAAACTTTTCACATTTTCAAGAACAAATGCATGAAAATGTGTAAAAATTTCATCTTTTAGCATTCGACAAGTGCTTAGAGATACTCATTATCATTTTCCTTAAAATATAGAACTGGAGACATCATTATGCTTTTCCTTTCTCTTCCTCATAATAGAAACTTACTCAGGATCCAAGTATCCTGCAGTCCCTCTGACTTCTAGAGAAGCTCCGCTATCCCCTTCTTGAGGAGCATACTTGGAGAAACCAAAATCAGCCACCTTAGCACACATACTATGATCAAGAAGTATGTTGCTTGATTTCACATCTCTATGAATTATACCACGTCCAGAGAATGTGTGAAGATGTGTTAAACCTACAATTTGGAAGTAAAAAAGAAAAAAAGGAACACTTCAGCAATTTTCATGTACTAATCTGGGTTCTAAATTATCAACTTCTGGTCGAAATTCTTATATAATTTATAATAGTAATATTCAATGAAAATGCAAACTCTAATCGAAAGATTGTTTTAGATTTTGGAAATAATATCAAGTGTTAGAAATCATAAAATTATATTTATTTGTAATTTAGATGCTATGTAAATTAGAACTTACCAACATGACACGATAATACAAATATTAAGCCCAACGTGATTAGGAATAGGACTATGGAAACAAAGATGATTACAATGCAAATTAATTATTTTATGATATACATTCAGTTTTACGTAATTTTATCAATAGACAACAATTTGAGACATAATGAAACATAAATCCCACCCTTGAAGAACAAAGCCTATGGGAAAATTTAGAGAGATATCTAATTAAATTTAATACCTCGAGCAGCACCTAAGGCAATGGAAAGTCTTGTTGGCCAGTCCAAAACTTTTCTTTTAGATGCTTCCCCTGCAACCCAAAAAGAAAAAAGAAAAAAAAAAAAAAAAAAAAAAAAGAAGGAATGAATGTCAATTACAAATGCTATTCAACAAGAAGGTAGAGCTAAAAAGAGTTTTTAGTACGAACAAGTACCGTAAAGGCGATCTTGCAAAGAGCCATTAGACATAAATGGATAAACAAGGATTTGTTGGTCATTTTCACAGCAGTATCCCAGTAGAGGGACGAGATTTTCATGCCTAATACCGGAGAGAAGATTTAGCTGTAGAAAACAAAAGGTTAAAAAATTATAAGCAATTTCATTAAGGAAAAGGAAAAGAACATGTTATAACACGTTTCCTAATTACAAGTATGAAAGAAAAACATACAAGTTTAAGCAAGTAGAAAACAGTCAGCCAGATATGGATTAGCCCAGCAAACCGAATCTTGGATCGGACCAGTTGGGTCCCTGGTTCCTCTTTTGGGACCCGTAACAAGCCTGTCGTATAGACAGGTTCGGGTAATTTCTTTTTTTTTTTTCATAAATTTAATTTTCTCTTTAACATTAAAGGTTTTTATTTTTTTTTTATAGTTTAGTTTTTATATTCAATTACAGACCCACCAGGTCATAGATCCTCCTAAATAATAGATCCCTTCACCAACCCAACTTGCATGAGTTCGAATCCAGATCAGGATGCACACTGCCACAGCTGGATGGGCCAGCTGGGTCCAACCATGGTCAAACTTGGAAAGTTGTTAAAAACAAACTTAACTAGAAAAGAAAGAAACAACTACCGGTCATGGTTTTACATTAAGTTTCGATGAAATCTGGGGAAAACTACATTAACACACCTTCAAATAAACGCAACGATCTTCAAAGTCTTCGACAATAATTATTATTATTATTATTTTGACAAAATAGGACTAACCTCAAAGTCAGTCTTCTATATTTGGAGACCACTATGAAAATTTAGGAATTTCCTTAAGTTAGTTGGCATACAACTTGCTTGTATTTAATTATAAGAAACTCACTTGGCATGGTACTTTCCATGAATTTTCTTCACATTAATAAATGGTTTAAGAGTTCATAAAAAACCCAACATGTATGTGTAACGAATTCTATTTACTACTTCAAATAATTTCACCTTGGGCCATTTGTTACGGCACAAATTTTATCCATTAAAAGATTATTTGTTTCAAAGTTTGAAGCAAAATATAAATTGTTCCTACTTTACCTCGTTGTCAAATTCACGGGTTCCTTGAGTTGAGGTGGCTGACCGGACCTTCACAGCAACATCTTGTCCATCAGGCAAAGTGCCACGGTACACAGACCCAAAACCTCCCTCACCTATTAGGGTCTTGTATTTTTGTGTAGCAGCTTCTATGTACTCCAACGTAAAATTCTGTACTGATATCGGCTTTATGTTGACCTCATCTGGGCTCGCTATGGAGAACACTGCATCTGAAGAATTTCGTTTTGACTCGTTAACTGACCAACATTCTGGTCATATAGCAAGTTACTGTGCAATTCCACCATTAATTCACGTAAAATAACGTACAAGCTATTTACGTTTTTTATCCCCTTAAATTGCATAATCAATATTGAAAAATATTAATTTTATTTTTCCACACCCACCCATACCTTTAATTAATTATTATTCCTTCCATATTTGATATTAGATAGTATATTTGATTTTAGTTTTAATTAGGAGTATAAATGAGTTATAACCTATTTACGAGTTACTCAAGTTTAGATATTTTCTTGAGCTCAATATTAAACTTGAGTTTACTCAAATTGTCTATAAGTCAAGCTCAAACTTCATAACATTCAACTCGTGTAATTTGCAAGGCTAATTGAGCTCAAATCAAATTTAAATGTTAACCAACTTCAAGTTAAAGTTTGGATATTAATATAATTTTAATTAAAAAAAATATACTCTTTTTTCAGATAAATTAGAGCATATATTAGCTTAACCGATTAGAGTTCAACTCGCACAATTTGCAAAGGCTAATCGAGATCAAACTCGAGTTTAAATGTTCGTCAACTTCGAGTTAAGGCATGTATATTAATATTTTTTCAATTAGAAAAATATACTCTTTTTTTTAGATAAATTAGAGCATAAATTAGCTTAATTGGGTGGAATTCAAACTTACCTAAGTACTATTTGAAGTTTGAGTTCAAGTTCAAAAATCCCTAAACTCAAACGAACTACATTTATAATAAATTGTTTCAGACTTGACTTGTTCGCTAATTACAGCTCCACTTTTTTGGGATATAGATCTGATTACTCCTTTTGTAATGTAAAATTTCTCAAGTTTTCCATGATCAACACAGATAAGAGTGCAAGCTATCATAATAATCGTCAAGTACTCACTTTTTGCCAGTGGATAACCATTGACGCCTCGTCTTGCACGGACCAACCTCCATCTGTAGAAGCAGATGAATAGAATTGCCAATAGAACAAGCAGGGCAGATCCAGCAACCACAGTTCCAATCAAGAACGTGCTTGATTTTGAGCAATTTTTATCTCCACAAGTTCCGTAGCTGAAATTTTTAAGTCCTCAAAAACAATCAGACATTCTATATTTTATCCTATGAACACTTTTGTTACGACAAATGTATTAGCAAATGCGGCAAATATCAGAAGATGAATAATTTATGTCCCATTTAACTTTTGAAAATATATATGCCCAAAAAGAACCATAGAGAGCACCAGTTTGGAACTTCAACAACAGTTCGGGTACCTATATATTTTTAAAAGTTTTTAAAAGTTATAGAAAGGTAAGACATGCTTTAGGATTTTGAAAAAGATTTATCTGCCCCGACCGCTGTTTTTAAACTTACTTACAATTCGCCATAGTACAACTTAACTTGACAAAAGAAAAATTTATCAATAAAACTTCCAGTATGCATACTCTGTCATAATACTTGAGCGATTGAAACTTTGAGGAAAATACTTGTCCAGAAGAGGATTGCACCCAAAATATCTGCAAAATCATTATATGGAATATTATGAGCTTTTGCGCATGTCTCTCCAATTATGAAGAAGTGTTACACGGAAGTTTTACAAGTAAAGATTACATTTTTGTCAAATGTGGGAGAAAAAAAAGTGGATTCTGGAATCAAACCGACCAGGTTATTTACTTTTACATCCCTGTGAACATGTATGTGGATCAACAAGGTGAGAGAGAGAGTTGAAACTTGAAAGAATCATGAAATACCCAATAACAAAAAGACATTCAATAAATTAAATCATGCCATATCAAAACAAATAAAAAGGATCCATAAAAAGAAATAATAAAAACCCACAAGGAATAAAAGTCTGTTCCAATTTATTGAAAGTTGGGGTGCACATGATTTAGATTTGCTCGATTTCTATAAAAACTACAGCAAACCGGCTCGGTTTTTTTTTTCTTTTTTTTGTTTTCATTTCCATTTCCGAGCTAAACCGTACAATTTGAATTAGAAAATTTTCAAAACCATTACTATGAAACGATATAGTTTTGATTATCTGATCTTTTTCTAATTCTAATCTAATATCTATTTGTCTCCTTTTCATTCGAATATATGCATATCCTATTCAAATATGAGTACAGTGAATCTAAAACTGAACGAAATTAATAGAAACTAGGAGCTAAACGGGCTATTAACAATCGAATAATGTCCGAAATCTAGACAGGACAGTTTCTTTGAAGCAAAAAACTGAAGTTCAACATAAATGTCCCCAAAACAATATAAGTATTCTATACATATGCACCAATAATTAGAATTTCAACATAAGCATATGCTTCTCAATTCTTAAAACAATTATTGATCACCTGGCTCTCAAACATTTCTTAGTTGAGCCCCTTGACTCTGTTTGGCAGTGAAGACCTTTTATGCATAACAAAATAGCAATGCCTGCTCACAAATTTTTTAGTCAATTTTCTGTCATGTATTCAGTAATTTTAACAGAATACATCAAAATGAAGATATTCGATTACAAAATCGCAAAAATCACAAAATACATCCAGTAATCTGAAATGATTTGAAATAATTCACAGTTGATCACCAAAGCCTAAACACCTTCCATAAAAATGACTCTAATTACTAATTACTAGACCTAATACTAGTAATTTAAGATATGTATATGTATATACATATACAAACACACAAATAATATTAAGAAAAATTTTAAAAAAAATTAAAAAGAATTACAGAACAGAGAGTATAGTGTGATCACTAAGAAAGAACGAAGAAAGAGCTACAAATTCAAATTGCAGAACAGAATTTAAAAACAAAAAAAAAAAGAAAAAGAAAAAGAAAAAAGAAAGAAAGAAAGAAAGAAAAAATTGCGTTGCTTGATGTAAACTGGAGAGGAAGAGGTGAATCAGGCCTTCAAACTTGGACCTGAGTGAGTGAATGAGCGTCAGAGCAAGAGTTGACTTTGGCTTGTGCGATCTCGTTAGGGTTTGAGAAAGAGACGAGTGGATTCGAGAAAAAGAAGAGAGCAAAACAAGACAAATTCGATTGTGAACTTGACCTGCTAAAGGATATAGTCATAGAAAGCAGAACAAGACAACGTTCGATTGCGAACTTCAACCTGCTGAATGAACTACTCATAAGTTGTTAAAGCAGGTGGATAGGCCACCGGTTCGTTAGTGGGCCATGTCCATAGTTGGGCCCAATCCAGAAATGAGTTAGATATGATTGTTTATTTAGTTATTTAATTAGGGCCTAGTTGTTGATGATTTTTTTTGGTTTGATTTAGGAGCCAACTCGATTGTATTTCCTTTTTTTTTTTTTTTTCTATTCATTCAAATTGCATAAAGGTGAATAAGTCTGCTAAAGCTAAGAGAAGTGGGTGAAGGAAAATAAGAGGATTGTTAAGATTAAAAATAAAATGAGGAACGGTAAAAAAAATAGAAGATAAATAGTTATATTAAAATATTGACAATGTTTAAAATGAAAAATCGATTCAACATCCTAAACTAAACCAACAACCATTTGGACCATTTTCGGATCGAATTATGAATTGAACCAAAATATAAAAAAATCGCATCTTGTGATTCGATTCAGTTTGATGAATAGTTGCGTGTGTATGTAGTAAAATTAACTTCAAAATACAATATAATTACTAAATATAATGCTAAGGGAAAAAAAGTATAATCAGATTTCAAATGGAATTCTTTGTAATAGTTATCGATGTAAATAAGAAATTTTATATAGTAACACTTAAAACGGGTAAATGAACATGTTGTAATACTATAAATTAATTTAAGTTTACTCAATATTGGTGAAAAGTATGTCAAAATGAGTTAATTGTTGCAATCTTTAGAAAAAGAAATAATAATAATAATAACAATTCTTGTGATCCAGATAGATTATGAAAATTTCAAAAGAAAAGTACATATGGATGAAAACGAAAGATTATGAATTTTCATATTTTAACCTGATGAAAAAATCCATAATGTTTTTAATCATTTCACTACAATAACTAATCAACTTTGCTTAGAAAAAAAAAAATAGATGACATTGATCTTATTTGGATGATTTTGAGAATTTTACCTAGGTATTGGGATGTAAAAAAGATCATAATTAAGGAAGCATAAGACCTTTTCAAGCTCACAATAAGTCAATTAAAGGAGAGGCTCTTGGTATATGAATCATAAATCAAACATTTAAATGATTAAGAGAGCATAAAAAGAGCATAAAAAAGTCAATAGCATTCAAAACTAAAGAAGTAGACATGGATTTACATGATGATATGTCCAATGATACAAAGGATGATATCAACATAGTAGCTTGACATCTCATTAGAAGTCTTAAGGAAAAGGTAAGAAAAAGGTTAAAAAATATATTTATTACTAATTAAAAGGGTGATGTAGGAAAGAAAAAGTTGATGCGCTACGAGTTTAAATAATTCGAGCACATCAAGTATGAGTGCCCAAATAAAGAAACTTAAGAAATATATATAAAAAAAAAAGCAAAAGTTATTATTAGCCACATAAAGTGACTTAGGATGAGTTAGAGAATAAGTCAAAAGATGTTAAAAAGACAAATTTCTATCTAATAGTCTTGTTTGAGGTAAGCTTCGATTGAGAAGAAGAGCATATAACTAACTATGTTTATATTGAAATGACAAGCTCTTTCGAATGTTAATACAAAGATTTGAAACCCAACAAATGAGATAAAAGCTTTAGAAAATGAAAGAGACTTTAAATCAAACTAGTCAATGAAAATGACATTTTGAAAATCAATAATGAAGCTTTACATATTGATAATGAAGGTTTCACAAATGAAAACTTTGTTGTAAATTTTAAAGTTTTTGTTAATGATTTATCTCAATCCATGAAAATGCTTATCTCATGTTAACAAGTTGATCCATCAAAATCTTAACTGGATTTGAATGCAAAGAAACATTAAATATTGAAAAGAAAACATTTTTTGTTAAATTAAAAGAAGTTTAGAATGAAGAAACATTTAAAAGTAAAGATAAAAATAAGGTTGTTATACAAGGCAAAGGGTATATTAAAAGATACCCAGAACAAAATAACATCTATCATGTTAAAGTATATATTAAAAGTTTAAGCAAAGGAAATATCAAAAGGTACCAAACCAATATCAAAGGAGCTAGGTAACTATGATTATACCTCTTTTATGCATATTTCTTATGTAACAAGTTGGGTACATAAGAAAAAAAAAATTATTTTCATTTTCTAAGCTTAGCTAAAGTCAAGTTAATCACAATAATATGCTCTTGGATTTCAAAAAACCCAAATTTGAATGGATTATTAAGAAGGTTCGATGAGCTTTTTAGTTGTTGTAGGTGAATAAGACAAAGTATAATTAAAGATAATACTCAATAATAAAAGTCTCATTTGAAGTGATAATACAACTTTAAAGATTTGGCAATCTCATTTTAATCCCTGTTTTTTTATTTTCTTTTTATGTTTTATATATATGCTATGATTTTATTATTTATCAAAAAATATCTAATCGTTATCATTTTCAAGGGAATATTTTTTGAATTTAAAGGGAAGAGAAGAAAATTTGTTTGGATGTCTTTCTTCCTTAAAAAATTGTCATTGATTTATTTTATTAAGAGGAAGAAGTTATTGTCTTCTTCGGGAAGAGAAAAGCTTTTCAAAATTTTAGTTATAAAATACCTAAGGTGGTTTCTAATAATAACAAAAAGGAAGAGAGGAAATGCATACAAAAAATATAATTTTAAAAAGGAATTTAGTGCATTTCATATTTATGTTTATTATCCTTTTTTACAATGTTTTGTCATTATAAAAAAGAGGAGAATGTTAAGTCTCTTAGTTTTCTTTTAAGAATAAAACATATATTAAATTATTTTTAATATGTGTGTAAAAAGAACAGGTTCTTTAAGTGTTAAAAAAAAATTTTACTTGATCCAAATAAAGAATGATTTGGAATGAGTTTGATAAAAGCAAAGGTTAAGTTTGCGTTGGATATACTAATTTAGATAATAACTCAAAGATATGTTTAAGAACTGAAAGATGAAGGAAGTTTAGAGGATATACTTGGAAAGAACAAGTTTCAATTGGAGATTTTAGAATATTAATCAAGTTGGAACAATATAATGATTTGAATATGCAATTAGATAATATATCTAATGCCTTCCATTAAAGTGAGACAAATATTCATAAGGATTAAAATCAAGGAAGTTGATTGTAACACCCCAGAAACTGAGGGCGTCACAACTTACTGAGGGCGTCACAACTTACTACGTATCCTCGCTTGTTAGGAAAACGTTAAGGCTTTGAAATTAACTACAATCTCTAAAATCACCTGTAATAACTGCTTAATAAATACAAAATAACAAATCTCCAAATATATAAATTTGAGTGACTTACAGGTGAGTCACTTTAGCCTTAAACATACTAAATAATTAAATTGAAGCTTACGAAGTACAACTGAGATGGAAACACTGAATAACAATGAATGAAACTTATCATAACAAAATAATACAAAAAAAAAAAATTACTGTATCCTATACATAAAATATAAAATTTAATATACTCAAAATATACGTGAAATAAATTTTAGTATACTTAATGTACACGTAAAAATAAAGATTTTAAAATAATCAAATTGAAACCTTAATTTCGATTTATAACGATACTAACCTAAGTAAGTTTACAATTTAAATCACTAGTCTAATTGGGGTGTTTCATTGACTTAGTTTTATTTAAGCATATTCTTCGTAGCGATTCTTCAAGATTGTCTAAGATGACTTTATAGATTGATTTATGAGCTAGTCAAGAATTTCAAGTTATTTATATAGATTAAGAGAAGATCAATTCAAGCAATAAAGACACTAGTTGCTACAGATATTTGAGGATAATCAAAAAGTTTAGAGAAAGATGAATCTTCAAAACATCATCATATCTTAACATTTAACTTTCAAAGCTCATGAAGTTTTTATGCAAATTTGACAACTAGGTATAATGGAATCAAGCTATTACATGAAATTTATTAGTGTAATATATGTCTATCGATACTTTTAAAAAAGTTACATAATTACAAATTATACAAAAAAATATTACCAAAATATTCACATCTCAAAAATGCGATATTAACATTTATATATATATATATAATATATAGCATTTTTAAGATGCAACATAACAAGGTTGAACTACTACAATTTTCGCACCATTTTCTCTTCTTATCTCTCTTTTATTTTCACATATTATTTATGCTGAAAATTGATTATGCTTATTTGAATAAAGTAACCAAAGGCCAATTTTGAATTTTAAAAAGTTTAAATTATTCTATGTAACTAATTCACCCTTCTCCTTCTATGTCGTTACTTCAATTCAAACCTATAATAATGGTGAAAGAAATATAATTCAAAATTAATGTATAGTTAATTGTTTCCTAGAGAAAATGGAATTCGTTTAGTAAGGCACTATGGAGTACTTGTACATTTGTTAAATGAACAAAGAGGAATGATCTCCAAGAATTTAGTCAAACGTGTATCCAAAAGCAAGATATCAACCCTAAAATATGAAAATTCCCATAAAAATGAGAAAGAAACTTCAAACTTTAGTTATGATTAAATGTCTTGCTAGCTTAGAAAAGACAAATTAAAATAAACACAAATTATTAAAAACATATATGAATTCAAAAAAAAAAAAACCAATAAAGGTAAAGAGATCTCTTATTTGGAGATTAAGATAACATTTGATTGACAAAACTAAATCGTACAAGTAGGATCAAATAGTATAGTATAAATAGAACATAAAAGTATAATTCTTTTGTACCACATCTATTATATGCAATATTGGACAATAATTTATCTTATTAAAATATTCAAAAGCATAATTTTTTATCTTATAAATTACAATAAAGTTTAGTATTATGATTTAATAACTTAATGTGAAATTGTTTATAAAATTTCAAGTATATATATATTATGTATTGTAAAATAGATTTTTATACAACCAACTACATTTGCATTAAAAAGGTACATGGTAGGTAAGGTTCAAGGCTCTATTTGTATTATAGGGATAAATTTCGAAACTTTTCTACCTGTACATTACCCTATGGTATAAAGTTACAGAGTACCCTATAGAACCTCTAGATTTTTTTTTTTTAATTTTCCTTAAAAACATAAGACAAAGCCTAACCTTTTTATTTTGTAAAAGTAATGACTCAATTTAGCCTATCTTTCAAATAACACTGGTGAATGAAGTACATTAAGCTATATTTCCAACCAATTTTTCTTTTCCTTAAATAGTTCTTTAACCATTATTATTATTATTAATGAATTTTTATGGAAGCATTATACAAAACTTTCTTTGTATAAATGAAATATTCATTTTATAATAATCACATTACAAATATATTTAAGGGAATAAGCACATCATTTTAAAAAATAAAATTAAAAAATATCATACTTAACACTAGATCTACAAAGTTTATTGAAATGTTAATAAGAAATTTACAAGATCATATAATTCAATTTATAAATGTGATGATAATATAGAATCAAACAAACATGGAACAGAATAAAACATAAATTCAAACTAAAATATTTTTTTTTCTTAAGATACATATGTCAATAAAATAATCTTTTTATACATTAAGAAAATCAGATTTCACCCTAATAATAATACCAAATATTTTATCAAACAAAAAATGAATAAACTATTTCATTATAAAAAAACAAACTTTACTTAATGATGGATTTAGCAAATAATGAATTAATAGAAAGAAAAACAACAATGGAGTAAATACTAAAAATGAAAGATGAAAGGTAAAGGATTAGGAAGCGTTCAGTTTTGGGTTTTCGATAGGTCAAATTTTACTTTATTTTGATAAGATGATATCTTTTATTTATTAATTTTATTTAATTACTTATGGGATGAGAATCTTGAAACCCGTATCCTTAATTCTTTAAAGTAAAGATTCTAAGGTAAGTATAAGTTATTCTAACTTCTTGCCCATATCGTACTCTATGAGAACAGATTCTAAAAAATCACTACTCAGAATCTATCTTTTGGTTTTAGTTACTCACTCAAAACCTATCCAATCAAGTAGGATCTGGATAAGCATAATGTATGATAAGGTTACCGCTTACCTCTAAAATACATGATATAAATTTTTCAGCTTTAGTTCAATATTTCAAAGCCTTTTCTAATAATTTTAACAAATATGCAAGCTGAAAAATGGATTAAAAAATTCAATGTTATATCTAGGGCTACAAATGAGCCGAGCTATAGACGAGTTACTTGAGTTGGCTCGTTTTAAGCTCAACTTAACTTAGCTCGATTTTAATTAATAAACAAGCTGAGCTCAAACTTAAAATAAAACTCATTTATCTATATTGTTAAAGCCCAAAGAACCTTAAGTAATCGCCTTCATTTTTTTCTTCTACAAAATCTCATCAAATATACTTACAAGTTTATTGTATTCAATGCCGTAAAAATAATTACAGGGTTATTATGATAAATTTCATGATAAACTCTTTTTAACTCCACTATCCATCTTTATCACCACTTTCTATATCCCATGTTCTCACTAATTCAAAGTCTTAGGCACAGCTCCCTAATCTCCTCTCCCTCTCTCTCTCTCTCTAATCCCACTACTTCATATCCAAATTACATATTATAAAAAAAAAAAGGAATTCAAATAAACAATGATAAATTCATGAGATATTATTAAAGAAAAGTATATTAAAATTTAAAAGCATTGAAAAAAAAAACAATATTAACAAAAAAAAATTTATAAAATAGATAACGATAAATTTTGAAGATATAAATTTAATATTATTTGATCTACACACTCATTATGAATGTATCGTTCGCTAATATAATTAAAATTCGAAAACTAATATATATATGTATATATAATACGATATGATACATAATATAATTCTTATTCTCTACTCATCAAATTAAGAATTTTTAGATTTTTTCATTTTGTATACTTGAACTAGTGAACAAGTTTAAACTTGGCTCAGTTCAAATTCAATTAGCAAATAGGTCGAAAATGAACTCAAAATATAACTCGTTTATCTAAACGAGCTTCAATTTACAAGCTTAAAAAAAAGTTCAACTCGAGCTTAATCTCAATAAATTTTAAACGAATCGAACCTAACTCTTTAAAAATTTCACTTGACTAAATTTATTTATAACCTTAATTATACTATCGAAACATTGCAATCAAACAATGCCTTATCCTTTACATCCACATCAATGTGACCACTTACAAAAATTGTTGCACATCAACTAGCAACGATATAGATCGAGCAAGTCGTTGGCCGTGGTAGTATGATAACCCCACCCCTCCCCATTTCAACTGTTAGGAAGAAAGATAGATTATTTTTAATTTTGCTTCTCCCTTTCTTGAATTTTTTTTTTTCAACAAAATTAATTTACATTGCTACAACGTAATGGGTTACCAACAGTCGTTAATTTAAGGTATAGAGGAATAATCTTAGATGCAGAATGTCCAAATTGTGGAAAAACTCCGAAAGATATAATCCATACCTCCATACACTGTAGATATATACAGGACATCATTGGCGAATGAGAGACTAGCAGTTTTGCAAATCAGCAGGTAGGCTGTAATATACATATGTGATATGGTAATTAGATATTGTATTTAGTAACCAGACTTAAAAATATTATATAAAAGAAAAGAAATAGTTTATAGAAAATAGAAAAAAAAAAAAAACATAGAATGGCATCTGCTGATAGATGCTAGTTTATTTTAGATCTTTTTCATTATTTGTTATGAACTAGGGAGGCTATTATGGTGCTATTTGGAAAATTTTTTTTATCTGTTTTCTACATGATTCGTATCCGTTTAAAATTTAATATTTGAAAATTATTATTTTTTTATATTTCATAATTATAATGAAAATGATGATTAAACTATAAGAATTGGTAAAGAAAAATTCATGTACTTTTAAGAGAAAAAACTTAAAAATATATATTTTACACATTATAAATAATTATTTTGATTGGTATTTTTGTAAATTTGAATAAAGTAAATGATAAATAAATTCAATATTATTGCGATTGGTTGAGTTTTTTATTTTAAAAGAAAAATATATATAGAATTATATCTCTATCTTTTTAGTGTTTTATACTTGTTAAATGTAAAATTCAAATAAACACTAAAAAAACACCAGTAAAATAGAAAAATGATCAACCAAACTGATCCATATATATGCTTTTATAGTTCATTTACATATTATCAATAGAACAACCCAAAAACATTGTTCTCTAACCGGCTATATCCGGCCATCATTGTGCTATATTCGACATTGAAACTTTGCATTCGAAGCTTAGTTTCAATTCATTCTCTTCAATTCAAACACCCATTTCCATTTCATTAACACCGTCAATACATTACAATTGTCCAACACGCACACTATCCCGCGGTTCATCATTGACCTCATTCACAAGACATTACACCACCAACATTTATTTTTTATTTCTTCAACTACATGCATTCATCAAACACTAAATTTCTACTATAATTTACAAAAAGTCCACCACACCAAAACACTAGGCTCAAATTAAATTCTTTCATCAAGGAGGAGGAAGTTAATCAGACCTACCCACCAAAAGATGACAATAATAATAATAATAATATAGACAAATTACACAGATGGTTCCACAAATATAATGAGAGATACTCTCTAAATCCAATTAGAGGAAAGTAAGAAAGATGAGAATCGGTAGGTATGACTTTTTGCTTGCTCTATTAATAAATGAATTGTGTTGGCCTCCCACAATCATTTCAACTTTCAAGTCTACTAATAATTTATATAACTAACCCTTTCGCCATAAGCCATCCACACTCTAATACCAAGTGTCGATGCCTGACATTTCGCCGTGATATTTTAACATTGTATAATATTTTTCTATCTAGATAATATGAATAAATAAACCTATATGCTTGCTTGCACAAGCATTTGTAGACTTCCGTACATGTGTCCAATTAGAAAACTGAAAAATTAAAATATATATATAGATATGTACTCCACAGAAAGATAGGGCGTTTCTTCCATTCAACTAACTCCGGCATATAAAGCGTTTTTTTATAAAAAAAAAAAAAAAAAAGAAAAAAAAAAAAGAAAAGAAAAAGAATATTTTGTTGATTTCTATATGATCAAAAACCGAACATGGACAATCCTGCCTAAACCAGTAGTATTAGCATCACGCTCGCAGTACAATTTATTATTACTTGCGTTTAAGGTTTTTTTAGTTGAATTATAAAGACACCCTTAGCTTATGCTACTTTTTTCATTCTTATGCTAAAATTACGTGTCTAAACTCTAAGCTTCAAAAATATGCTTTTGGAACAAAAATTTAAAAAGAAAACTAAAACTAAAAATATCATGAAATAAGAAAAAGGTAGAGATCACATTTCTAATTAATTTAGCTTTTTGAATATTTCATCATACACCTTTATACTTTTAATTTTTTTTGGTTATTTGTACTATAGGTAAATTAGTTACGTATCGGTTTAAAAGCATAGCATACTTTGAAGGTTTGTGATATAACTAGTAGATACTTAATTTTAAAGCCAAAAGTTTAAACGCATAGGAAGTAATTATAAGTGATGCATTTATATAATTATAGAACTTTTTCTAATATACTTTATAAAAGCACATCACAATGTGACTAGGTAATGGAGCTTTTCTCAATCTCTCCCATTGTTAAAAAGAGAATTAAGGGCTCTTCCAATATAATGTAATGGGGCTCATATGAGAGGAAAAAAATCAATTTTGAGAAGAGGGACAATTATCCAAAGAAGAAAATCCACAAAATTTAGAAATGAATTAATAATAAAAGCGGCTAGGGATCTAATGTGTAAAAGGGATGAATGGGTAAGTTTATTATATCCTATATCATCTAATATATCATTCGACCGGATAAGTATTAAGTAAATATTAAGGTCATAAAATAGCTATTGAGTACAATCAATTGAGTATATAATAGATTCTAAGTGGATAGTGAAGGTTATAGAGTGGTGGACTTTGTATTCATTTTACAAAAGTTATTAAAAAATAATGAATATAAGATAGTATTATTACTTCTATCTTAGTTGTCTTAAGCTCTGAAAATAAAAAGAAATAAATAAACATACACATTATAGCCCAAGCTTATTATGTAAAAGAAATCTTAAACCTAAAACATTTTATTTTCTACCTCTCTCTCTCTTAATTGTATGTTTCCATTTTTATCCCTCCCGTCTCATTTATTCCACATTAGTAACTTTATCTTTACTGTCTCCTCCCATTTCTTTCCATTACTAACATTTTACCACTACAAGAAAGGTATATATACTTCTCATTAATATTATAATTTCATTCTTTATCTAATATTTTGATTCACTTGCTTTACAAATTGAAACTTTAAACTTCACATATATATTTTTAGTGCACATTAAGTTTTATAAGGCATGCATTCCGGGATGACCCAAAAAGAGTTATAGAGTATGTTGTAATTTTAAAATTTTAAATTTTTACCTATAGGTTAGACTAAAGGTAATGTTTGTTACACATTTTAATATATAAGTTTCTTCCATAATCAATTACATATGAACTCCTAATATTCGAAAACATCCCTTGACCTTCTCAAAACTTGTTAGGTAACACAATTACTTCTCTCTATTGTTACTAAAACTCTAAAACCACTGCTAAAAGATCATCAAATAGTAGCTTTTGGAGAGATAAATTTATATTTTGAAACACACTGTTAAGCTTATTCCCTTCGCATACCGCAATTCCATATAAATCATCTCCATTTACAATAGAGTACGGATCGTACATTACTCCCTACAGTCTCTTCCACAGTTCCCCTTTTGGGGAGAGGTAGAGCGGTACTTGGGCCTAGCAAGTTTTCTATATCTTTAGTTGTTACCAATTTTTTGTTTTTTTATTTCCTATCATATACTTAATAAAAACAATGAATATTATGAACAATCAATAATTAAAAACGCGTCTCCTCTTATCAATTGGTGATTGATGAGTATGTAGGAATTGGACGTCATACAGTTCCTAGAGAATGGGACTTTGAGGGATTGTACACATAAAAATGGGTGTCGGAAGCTTTGAATTTTTCACATGAAGATATCAAGGCTAGAAAATAAAATAATTGCAGTAGATAGAGAATAAAGAGAATAAGCGCATTCCCATGCCAAAATGATAGATGGACGTAAGACGTACATGTTAAGAGCCGGTGATGGAAATTGGGGTAAAAGAAGAGAGAGTGGGATTGAGAAGCAGCATCGAACGCCATTGTTGATAGCATCCAGACACCAAGGATGCGAAAAGTGAACCAGAATGCCAAAACAATTTAGATTTTAGCATTTGGATGCTAGACTCTAGACGAATCGATTTATTTTTATTTTATTATTCTATTCTTAATGGATTTCTTTTTATTATTATTATTATTATTATTACTATTATTGTATATCAGTGTATCTCTAGCTATTTATAAGTCTACCATTATGGCTTAGGAAATTTAATCACGAGTTTGCCATTAGATCTAGAGGAATATTTAAGCCCTTCTTTTTTCGCTGTAATAGACAATTTTTGAACTCACATCCCCCACCTCATTGAGTTTTATCCTCTCTTTTTGAGATTAAAGCATTAGCAGTATTGCTAACTTTAAAATCTTATCGATCAAATATTATAGTTGACTGTGGCTATTCATTCTAATTAAAATTATTTGTGAGTTCTAAATTAAATCCGTTGGATTTCAAAGATCGTGAGCAATATCGACTTATGAATTCGGCAAATCTAGTTCAATTATTGACGGACGTTCATATCCCACGTTACTTTTTAAAATTACTCAAGTTACACAAATTTATACACTTCGTATATTTGCAAACTACTGCGCCATATTCGACCCGATTGTGTCTACATCGCTCTTCCGATCTAGGCACATCAGTTAGGTGAGTCTTCGTGTTTTGGTCTAGCTTTAGTTTCTTCAAGATTTCGATTTTAATAGCTGTGCTTCTTTTAGCTTTATATCTTGATAAAACTGGGACCATGCTCTCTGAGTTGATAGCATTTTCTTGCTTATATAAAGTAAGACTGCATCCCACTTGTTTCCTATTTATTTCTTTTGTGTAAACAACCAAAATATATGCAACAATATGCTTATCTACTGAAATAAACTGTAGTATATATTGGCCAAGAGAAAGTTAATTTCTTATTATAAAACACTGTGATATTTATCCCTATCATTCAATAAACAAATTAAGTTCTTATTAAATTGATTGGTTGTTTTTATAATAAGGGTAAATGGCATAAATATTACCCAAACTTTTACATAATGACAAAAATACTACACAAACTTTGGAAACACCAATTTCATATCTAAATAATTTTGTTGATGGCATTTTAAAAATACATGATATAAAATTTTCAACTTTAGTTCACTATTTCAAAGCTCTTTCTAGTAATTTTAACCGATATGCAAGCTATTAAAATATTATATGTAGGATTATAAATAAACCGAGCTATAGATGAGTTATTCAAGTTAACTTATTTTAAGCCCAGTTCAACTTGGCTTGACTTGATTTCGATTAATAAACGAGCCAAATTCATACTTAAGATAAAACTTGTTTATTTAAATAAGCTGAACTTGAGCTTCTACTTTGTAAGTAAACATAGAAGCTTTATGTATATTATGAATATTATATATATCATATTATACATTATATCTATATTGTAAAATCCCAAAATAGCGTAAATAATGCCTTCATTTTTTTTCTTCCATAAAATCAAATATCCTTAAAAGTTATTATATTCAATGCCATGAAAATAACTGCATAGTTATTATGGGAAATTTCATGATAAAGTCCTTTTTAACTCCACCATCTATCTTTGTCACCTCTTTGACTCTTTCCCCTCCATGTTCCCACTAATTCAAAATCTTACATATAACTCCCTTGTCTCCCCTCCCTATCTCTCTCTCTCTCTCTCTCCAATTCCCAATGCTTCATATCTAATTATCTATTTCAAAAAATAAAAAAAAATTAGATAAACAATGATAAATTTATAAGATATTATTAAAGAAAAGTATATTAAAATTTAAAATCATTGATAAAAACCAATATTAACAAAAAAAATATTATTATTTTATAAAATAGATATCAATAAATTTTAAAGATATAAATTTAATATTGTTTGATCGACACACTCATTGTAAATGCATCATCCACTAGTATAAATAAAATCTAAAAGTTAATATCTATATAATATATATTATGATATAATATATAATATAATTCTTATTCTCCATTTGTCAAATTATGAATTTATATATTTTTTTCATTTTGTATACTTGAACTCTTGAATAAGTTCAAACTTGGCTCGTTTCAAACTCGATTAGCAAATGACAAGTTTTATCTTGAGTTCATATTTGGCTTATTTACAAGCTTAAAAAAAAGCTCGACTCAAGTCCAAGCCCACAACCTGAACCTTTTAAAATTTAACTTAATTCAACTTATTTATAACCTTAGCTATACAATTGAAATATTGCAATCAACAATGCCTTATTCTTTACATCCAAATCGACATGACCAATTGCAAAAATTGTTGCACATCAACTAGCAACGATATAGATTGAGCAAGTTGTTGGCCGTGGTGGTATGATAACCCCTCCCGTCAATTTTATTATTTTTATTTTTGCTTCTCCCTTTCTTGAATTTTTTCTTTTTCAACAAGATTAATTTACATTGCTACAACGTAATGGGTTACCAACAGTCGTTAATTTAAGGTATAGAGGAATAATCGTAGATGCAGAATGTCCAAATTGTGGAAAAACTCCGAAAGATATAATTCATACCTTCATACACTGTAGTTATATACAGGACATCATTGGCGAATGAGAAACTATTAGTTTTGCTAATCAGCAGGTAAGCTGTAATATAAATATGTAAGTAATCATTAAGGTCATAGAATAGGTATTGAGTATATAATATGTTCTGAGTGAATACTAAAGGTTATAAGATAGTATAGCTCGTATCCATTTTGCATAAATTATTGAATAATAATGAATATAAAACAATATTATTACTTCTATCTTTCTAAAAATGAAAGAAATAGATAAACATACATCCTATAGTCCAAGCTTATTATGTATAAGAAATCTTAAACCTAAAACATTTTATATTCTACCTTTTTTTCTCTCTCTCTCTCTCTTAATTGTATGTTTCCTTTTCAATTTCTGCCGTCTCATTTATTCCACATTAATAACCCTATCTTTATTGTTATTTTCCACCTATCTTCTCCCATTTCTTTCTATTACTAACATTTTACCACTACAAGGTATATATACTTCTCATTAATATTATAATTTCATTTTGTATCTAACATTTTGATTCACTTACTTTATAAATTGAAACTTTAAACTTCACACACACACACACATATATATAGTGCAAATTAGGTTTTATAAGGTATGTATTCTAAGGTGATCTAAAAGGGCTATAGGGTATGCTATAATTTTAAAACTTTAAATTTGTAACTATAGGTTAAGGTAAAGATAATGCCTCATATACATTTTAATATATAAGTTTCTTCCATGGTGAACATGGGATATTGAGAGATAAAATGAAAGGATTTAGTGATACTCTTCTTATTTTTCTTTTGTAAGGCTTTTGCAAATGAACTTTAGGGATAATTATAAGTTCACCCAAAATAAACTATTATTCAAATACAAATAAACTCCTAATTTTCAAAAACATCCCTTCACCTTCTCAAAACTTGTTAAGTAATGCAATTGCTTCTCCCTATTATAACTAAAACTCTAAAACTTCTCAAAACTTGTTAAGTAATGCAATTGCTTCTCCCTATTATAACTAAAACTCTAAAACTATTGGAAAGCTATGAGTAATGTAAGTAGTGAAAGCACATTGTTAAGATCATTCCCTTCACATACAACACTTCCATATAAATCATCTCCATTTACATTAGAGTAGAGTACGGATTGTATGTTACTCTTTGCATTACATGTAATGATATAGGGCCTTCCATAGTTCTACTTTTGGAGAGAGGCAACGCGCTACTTAAACTGAACCTAGTAAGCTTTCAATATCTTTTTATTGAAATCCTATATGTCGTCTCAAGATTCTTATCGATAGTCTTTCGAGTGATATACATAAGTTTATAAAACAATATATTGTAAAGGGATGCCGAGAGATTATCCGACTTAGCCACTCCGATGTTTAAGTTACCAATGGGCTTGAAAGTATAAGATACTAAAGTTATTATGTAAGCTTAGTATACAAAGTGTAGAGAGAGTTACTGTTAGGTAATAACCTGATATTTATGATAAAGTGAAGCTAATAGTTGGAGATCAGTTAACAAGAGAGATCTTCTCCCCTAGGTATAGGAAAGTGGAGCTATCATGCCCAACGTATCTATAATATTTGAGACCAGGCCATTTTATTCTTATCATATAACTTATGGCCGTTACAGTACTTAATAGGTCTAAATGATTTAAGCCATAGGGCCAAGGCCTATGAGAGAGGGTCAAAGGACACAAAGCTTAATAAATCTAATCAGGCCTGAAGGGTTCATGCCCAAAGTACTATGTCAATATTTGCCTTCCTTCAGTCTTATTGTCGAGGTGAAGGTAAGGAGAAGGGATATATGGGTTGTTTAAACATAACCATTCAATCCGACTCAAAGGAATTCGATCCGACACTATGGGGCCTACGTAGTGTACATGGAGATTTAGACTGGACGGTAGCCGAAGTGGAGGTGTCCAAGACAATGGATAGCCAAGTCAAGAATATTTGAGGCAAGATAAATAAGAGCGGTCAGAAGTCCCGAAGCAAAGTGCTGGAGCCCCAAGCGAGGCTTAGGCTTGGGTATCAAGGCAGGATACCCTTGCAACTTGTTTAGCAGACACTTCAAGGCCACATACCAGTCTGTCCAAACAGTACTCAACGAAAATCAAGTAGACACAACTACATCATGTTATTATCATGCCAACTAAATGGAAGTCGGACGGGCCCTAAAGAAGCTTCTTGTTAATGGAACTTTTTTTAAAATCCTACTTTTGTCCACTTATATTCCATACATTAAATGCAACATAACAAGTGTCATACTACAACAGATTAGCGTGTAGCTACATGCCTGCTACCTTTTAAAGGTAACCGTCAGATCAAGATGCTTTCCACATCTACTATGCAGCATTGTAAAGGATTTGTGCTTATACGAATCTCTATAACCATCTGTACGACTTTCTAAGTGATTTGCCTATAAATAGGAATATTATGGAGAGGTGTGTTTTTCTACAATCTTCTCGTTCAATCATTGCAATTTCTGTGTTTACATTCAAACTTTCAAACTTTTTTCAAAATTTTGAGTCTTTCTTCCTTCTTCAACAATCACAATCATGTCGACCGATAGAGATAAAGCTAGCTCCTCTTCACCGTTGCTTACTTCTAATTCCGACTCTACAAGAAGTGATCCCCCTCAAGTGTAGGAGAGCAAAGTCTCATCACTAGCACAGCTTAACCAAAGGCTTTATTCGACGCTCCTAGTACGGGCAAAGAGCCTAACAACCATATAAGTAGAAGTAAACAATCTACCTCCATTTGGTTCATCAATAACTTTCTTGTGGAGATAATTCTTAAGTAGCATATTAAGTTGCTAAGCATAGACGAATGAGTGGTCCTGCTATTAGAGAGGCTCTTTACAGTATTTGAGAAGTGCATGTAGTTTGGACAGCACTCCCTCCCAATCATTTTAAGAATAAGTTTTTTAACTACCATCACTACAGTCTGTCGTAGGTCCCTCTCAATAGGTAAAAGGTATTAAAAGCTTTTTTAGGTACTCTACTAATTCCTGGTAATAAGGGTTACTCACATTGGGAGGTAACCTTACCTCTAACTACGCCCAGGGAAGAAACTGTTCTATAGCCTTGTAGATTCAGTCAAAAGCTAACAAAATGAATACTTGGTAGTTGAGCTACTCGAAGAGACAGATTTCTAGACCTATTGGACCGGGATGATACGTACTGGTGGTAAGAAGAGACTTGGTTCCAATAATACCGAGACCGTCCAAGAGATCTTAACTTTCATGGTTTTGAGAGGTAATCAAGAGATTAATACTGTGGAGATCGTAAAGAAGTATTTCCAACATCCAATCTCCAAGCTCTTCCCTAACATGAAGAAGAGAAGTAACCAAAGGTACAAGTTCATTCCTACATACCTATCTGTTGTGCTAATATCGGTGTGCTTCATCCAACACCTGTAAGATGGGAAGACTTCCTTAATTGTGCTGGTTACAGTGATGTTTTACGAATGGTAGTAATAGTTTCATTTGGTTTCTTTATTTTCCTTTTCTAAGTTTATATTGGGTTTCTTGCAAGCAAAAATTTGGTTCCAAGGATGTCTCATCCATCTGTGAACAATCTGATGAGCAAACGCCAAGTGTGAACTAAGGCCGACCCGCCAAAGGAAAAGGTAGTGAGGTTGAAGTCAAGGCTTGACAAAACTAGTAAGGCACGATCGAGGTCTATACCTCAAGGGATTCCCATCAGCATCTGGGACGAGCCCATAGATGTAGAACTTTTGAGAATGACTCTACCTGCTCCTATCCCCGTCCATTCGTTTGGACCCATCATTGAAGGTGATGAAGGCGTCAAAGAAGGGCTTGATGTGTAGGTGTTTTCCCCTCCAAGGGCGGTAGAGGGAGAGACTGAAAGACAAAAATACTATATAAGACAAAATAAAACGAAAATTATATAGCAAATATGTGTACATCAATATTATTTGTTAATGTAAATTGTTTTGTGCAATAGAATAGAAAATTGTGCACGGATATTAATAGTTAGTAGAAAAAAATATTTCTATGACAACATTTCACAATTGAAAAATTCGAAAACAAAACAATTAGAGTTAGAGAGATTTAATTAATTTGTAGAGTGATAACTGCTGCATATTAGAAGCTACACATTAGAAGAACCAAAAAATGCATGAACGTATCATTTGAATTTTGAAAATTCAAATTTTAAACAATTCAGCAGCATAAATTCTGACCTAATTAAATCAAATTCATAAATAAATCAACATATACAACTGCTAAAGCGAGGTAGGATTACAAGAATACTCTAAACCAAAAACAAAAAGAGTATACCAAAAAGGCACTAGAAAAAACCACTCCTAGGATTGACATCATAGTTCTACTTCTATATAGGCTAATATCTTTCTAGCCAGGCACTTAAGTTGAGGAATGTAAGCACCAATCTGACATTGTTCCTAGTGTGCCAAATACAATAACAGAGGATGCAAAAGCAACACTGCAGCTAGTCAGAAAGGTTGAAGATGAAGCAGTAGCCAACAAGCTTCAAGTCAAACTAAGCCAAGATTGAAAAGCAAGAAGGCAATTTAGGCGAACCAACATTTCTCTCCATACCAAAGAGGAACAGGGGAAACCAAAAAATAAGTGATCATGGGTCTCCTAGCCATTAATGAACAGGTAACAAAGAGCAAAGGAGGTGATTCCCCATGTATACTGCTTATTAAGGGTGAATAGTTTCTAGAGCCATGCAAGCCACAAACTTGAAGTTTAGAACATAGAAACAGGAGACGGACAAGCTTTCCAAGTTATACGACAATTGTCATTTAGATTGAAAAATGATTAAAATAGAACCTTCATATTATTTTCTCTTAAAAGCTTAAAACCAACTTCATCAACAAAACATGTAACATAATACAATGGATAAAACCTCAATGACCTTGATCAAGGGAGATTACAGCCAGCACAAAACAACATTTATGAGCTAAACATATATCTAACCAAAAGATGTGTAACCGCAACATAAAAAAAGTAAATTCTCATCTTAGATTCTAGGAGTCAGATCACATTCTAAACTTACCCTCATGAGTATTGAATACCCAGTTCACTTGCCAATATAATTTGGCTTTTCTTAATTACATTACTTGTATATGTAATGAGGAAGTCAAGTTAGCTTACCAAATTAGAGATGCAGTACTCTTCCACACTATAACTTTCTACATCTATGATCTCTCTTACATCATGTACAAAGAATTACAATCAGACTAGAATTTAGAAATGGAGCTCCCAAGATAGAATTCTAGTTGACAACACTGTGCTGGACTTATAAATCTCCCCTGTGATAAATTCCCATAGACCCATCCAAAAGGAGCGTAAGAAAAATAACTGAACATGAGATTCCAAAGCACTCAAAATATTTTATTGTTTTGCTTTCCATCAATATCAATTCTTTCAAGCTATGTACAAAAATGTAATGATTAGGTTCTTAAATTGGTAAAAACTGTATCACATAAACAAAGCATGTTCATGGCTTAAAAAAAAAAAAAGAAAAAAAAATGTTAGCATATAACAAATACAAAATTTGCAGAAAAAGAACTCTGCAGATAAAAAAAGAAAAAGCACAGAGTTTGCCATTTTTTTCTTTATCAGCATCCCTTCTTTTATAGTTTGTAGGAAGTTTAGACAGTGAAAGAGACGAAAACGGACCTCATCTACTGGCAGTGGGATTAAAGTTGTAAGCAGTTTGGCATAGGCCTTGACACTCTCATTTGAATTTCTGAAAATAAAGCCACAAGATGAGATTTCTTGATGATACTACCAGAACAAAATTAAGGCAGCTTTGAGTACAATTTAGACCTTGTTTAACTAGGCAGCAGCCCAACATAAGCTCTGTATTGTGCAATGGCATCCCAACATTCAAAATTGTCCTTAGTGATGAACCATAAGAATTCAATTCGTTTTCACTCAGTTTCCAGTGTTCTCCTTTCTCTATAATCGACATGTTCACTCCACAAATTCGAAACCACTTCACATGTTGTCCACCATCTCTAGATGACCACATCTACCACCAAATGAAAAATCAAGTCAAATTTCCATAGACATGGGGAGCAAAACCATTTGTAACCATCTCACGAGCAAGTTGCATTGCTGTATCTTTTTCACCATTCTTAACAAGTCCTTGAATGATGATTTCATAACTGAAGTAATCAGGAGAGCATCCAAGCTCTTTCATTTCACAGAAGAATCTATAAGCATCTCTTACATGGCCTTTTTTACATAGACCATTCAACATAACGTTGTATGTCCTAATATCAGGTTTGAGACCCAAATGACACAAAGATTGGAAAAGTTCTTCTCCTCTGTCCAACATTCCACCTCTGCACAGTCCATCAATCAAGATAGTACAAGTAACAACATTGAGGTCAAATTTCATATCTTGCATGTGTCTAAACAATGATATTGCCTTATCAAGCTGTTTATCGTTGCACAAACCATCTAACAAGATGTTGTAAGTAAAGATATCAGGTTTTTTATCATAAGCTTGCATCTCATAAAATAGCTTTTCCGCATCCTCAATTTTACCTGCCTTACAAAGGCCATCTATGAGAGAATTATACGTGATGACATTAGGAGCTACACCCTTGTCCCACATTCCTCGAAAGAGAAATAAGGCCTCATCAATTCTTTTAACTTTACAATATCCATAAATCAATGTATTATATGTAATAACATTCGGAGACCTGCCTCTTTCAATCATCATGTTAAATACTCGAAGAACATCATCCATTTGGTTTCGCATGCAACAACCATCCATCAATGAATTATATGTGACTATATCAGGTTCCTCGCCTCTTTGAATCATTTCATCCACTACGCGTTCGGCCTCAACTACCCATCCTCCCTTGCAAAGCGCATC
Organism: Lumnitzera racemosa; assembly: GCA_024138005.1. Taxonomy (NCBI): domain Eukaryota; kingdom Viridiplantae; phylum Streptophyta; class Magnoliopsida; order Myrtales; family Combretaceae; genus Lumnitzera; species Lumnitzera racemosa. Next base: position 84,786,998 of record JAMXBC010000012.1, read on the forward strand.
CACCAATATATTGAAAGTTCGAACACCTGGCATAATTCCCTTCTGCACCATCTCCCACAACAATTTTCCAACATGTTCGAATTCGGCAGCATGGCACAGACCTTTTACGATAGAATTATAAGTAATAACGTTTGGGTTGATGCCCTCACTTACCATCCGTTCCACTAGTGATGTGGCCACAGTAATCTGACCAACACCACACAAACCATTAATTAAAGAGTTATAAGTGAAAACATTTGGTTGAACGCCTCTTCTAACCATACTAGCCACGAGCTCCATAGCCTTTACTGTTGAACCCTCCTTGCAAAGCGCATCAACAATTACACTGTATGTGATTATATTCAGTTGCTGGCAACCTCTTTCCTCCCACTTCTCCAGCAAATTGATGGCCGATTTAACATTGCCTGTTTTGCACAAGCACTTAATCATCGCTCCATAAGTAACTGGATCAGGCTGAATCCCTGTTTCCTCCATGTTCTTCACCAACCCAACAACCTGAGTGCAATTACGTTTACCAGAAATACCGTTGATCAGAGTGGTGAATGTCACAATGTCAGGTCGAAATCCTAATTTGATGATTTTGCCCAAAACTGTAAAACCTAGATCGACCCGCTCTAGATGGCATAAGCAATTGGTTAGAATATTTAACACATAGATATTCTGAGTAAGCTGTTTCGAATACATGCGCTCAATCAACCCAATAGCGCGATTGTACTGTTTCATTTTCACTACAACTCCCAACAGTAGTGTAAAATTAGGGGCTGGAGGCAAGGGTTTCATCTCAATGATACGGTCAAACATAGATTGAGCTTCGTCGAGACTCTTCACTCCACCATTCTTACATTTAGACCTAACATAATTCAAGAATCGGTGGCGTTCTGGAGCTTGTAAACTACAAAACCCTAGACGTAGAGGATCAGAATTGGAGAGAGAGAGAAGAGCAAAGAAGGGAACTTTACCTGTAGATGAAGCATGTAGAAAAAGAGAACGCCAAGTGGGTGAAGTTGCGGGTTTCATGCTCATGGAGCCTTCTCCTACCTGTTCGAAGCAGGAGGGGAGAGAGAGGGTGGGGGATACTGATTCTGAATATTACGAAATTATGAATGTCGTCGAGGTCAAGCACAATAAAAGCATTACTTGCCAGTCTCCATACATCCGTCGTGTTTTTGGTAAAGAAAAATGTTTTTAAGGCTTCTTTTCTAATATATTATTTATGAATGGTGCTACAAAATTATAAAATAAAAAAAAATAGTCATTGAAAAATTTTATTGGAGTGAATCCTAACGGTAAGGAAGAATCCCTAATACTTATTTGATTCATTAAGTCCTAGTATTGATTGTGATCTTTTCGATAAGAAGTTTTGACAGTAGAGTTATCATATAAGATTAGGTATAATTTTAGATCTTTTCAAACGTAACTACTTTGAGGTATATTATGAAGAATAAGATTAAATCTAAAAACCCAATTGTTACTCTTAAAGGTGTAGATAATTAATCGTGGAGAAAGATTTTTAAAGAACTCTCTCTCTCTCTCACAAGTTCGACAACAAAAGGTAATGTCTTTTTCCCCTCATAATCTTGATCCTTTTGTGAATTATTGATTTTGATTGCTATGCAAAGTTGTGGAGTCAAGAATTTATGTTTTACAATATCAATTTGTGGTGTTGTAGGTTAAATTTTTATTAGAAGTTCAATCTAAAGTTAGGAAGTATTGTTTTTAGAGAAAGGAGAGAAGAAAAATCAAGAAGTAAGAACATGGTTAGGAATCATGGGTGTCGTCTAAACAGTGTTTCTCTCATGAAATTTTAGACACGAGAAATTTGATAAAATTCAAGACAAAGGGATTACAGTTAAGGTATATAGCGATGATCTAAGACTCTAAAGTTTTAAAAAGGAACACAGTCGAAGTATATATGTGAACTTGTCTATTAGATATTGCTTAGAATCATGGGTGTGATCCCCAACCGTAGTCCTTACTATTGCCTTGTTTCATCTTCCCAACCTAAGTTTAGTCCAATCTAGCTTAGGGTTTTAATCTAAAACCCTTAGGAAGCTTATGATAAGTTGTAGATTATTACTAAAACAATTTTTATTCATCTTTTTGTTACAAATTACTTTTCTAAGCTAGAATCAATCAAGTTCTTCCCTTAGACTTTAGGTAAGGGATACTGTGTGTTACTTCCGCTTGCTAGGCTGTACTTGTATAAATATCAAAAGGACTAATAACTTATTTGGCTTAAATATTGCTTATTGTGTGTCTATAGCCCACCCTAAGGGTCTAAAGTGGCAAATCCTTAGTAAGTAACCCCAATGATTCTTGCAACACGTTATCCTTAGTAAAGTTTCTCTTAAAAATGATCTAGAATAATCTAGGTTAATTAGATAGGGCCTATAGTAGCATGTCCAAATGTTAAATTGCTGTAGATGGGGGCTCAAAATGGTACGTTCAATGTAAGATTATAGAGAGACGTGTTCAATCGTTAAGATGTTAATTCAATTCGTGTTATATAAGTTCTCAAAATTAAGTTTAGGACAACCAAACCCAGATTTATCCATTTGAGCCAAAACTTTACGATTAAGAAAGAAAAATTAGACGAAGTGATAAAATGAAGTTAGATTTTAGAAATAATGACCTAAAATCCTAATTTTGCCCTTAAAAGTAAGAATACTCAATATAGTACTAAAATATTCGGAACTCTTAAAATTGAACTCAAATTACGACGAGAACTTAGAGATAAGTTAATTGAGTTATAAAATAAGATAATATAGTATAATTTACTATATGAATATATACGTATTTTTATGAGTATACCCGATATAAATAATAATTATACTTGTAAATTAATCCTAAATTATGTAATTATATATATAATGCGTTGAATTTATGAAATTAATTAAGAGAACATATCCTAAAAATAAAAGATATGTTAGAAACTAAATTATATGAGTTTAGTTATATATTACGCGTGATATATACATGGGATATATATACTAGTATATTATTAAATAACTAAATATTAATAAAATACACTTGAAATACTAAAATAACCGAAAATCCTATCCTAATGAATCAAATTGTGGCTGGAAACTCCTGAAATTCACCGTAGCAAGTTGGGAAAGTTGTAAGATGATGATTCAATAGCAAGATAGTAGGATTTGGCTACCTTCTACTTGCTTTTATAAAGAAAAAGTAAAGAAAAAATAAGAAAAAAATTCAAAAGGGGTAGAAACCAACTCCTACAGCTTTAAATAAGCCTCTCCACTTCATTTCCTTACTTTACAAATCAGAAATACCTAAGAGAAAAATTTAGAAAAAATTGAGGAAAAATATAGGGAAAACAGAGTGATTACTTAGCTGAGCTAGTTCCTAGGGTGTCCTTCGATCTATTGTTGAGCCACTTCACCACCAAGGAGTACCCCCAGCGTCTAGGTGTTCCGACACACCTCCACCACCCTACGGTCGCCAAAGCTACCAAGAAAAATCAGGTCAAAATTATGAAAAAAATTATACTAAGGTTATTTTGAACATGCTTTCACTTAATAATTTTATTTTTGAAAAATTCGTAATATTTAATATATTTTCTTAAGAAATTTATTGTTCATACGAATTTATATTTATAAAATAAATGTACTAAATTATGTTATTTCTAGTTGAAATTTTTTTTAGTAGGATGTTTATGATATATAGATAATTTCTATATAGCCTGAATTTTGATTTGAATATTTTTAATATTTATTGCATTTTTTTGTCTAAAAATAGCTCGAAAATAGGTTGAAATTATGAATTAAATAGGAAATTATAAAATTAATTAATGAAATGGACATGCACTGATCTCTAATGAATAATAATTGCATTGAGTCAGATTGAAATTAATTTGGTGTAAAAAGAATCATAATTGGGTAATTTATGATAATTTAAAGGTAAAATCGTTAATACGAATATATAGGCAATAGGTCAAAAACTTGAAACCAAGTGGTAACTGAATTCTCCATATTTTTAGGATTCTCTAGAAATTTTCGAGGAATTATTTGGTAATCCAAAATATTTATTATGAATTTACTAAGTAAAATAGCTTAATTTACAAGTCGGGGTATATTTTTAATATTAATAAGATAAAATGAATTAAATAGTTAAATAAAAACTATATATATGATTGCTGATCAGATTAGATTAAATGAATATTTTTATTATATTTATTAATATTTTCTAATTGAGATTTACTTTAGGTATATTAGAATTAAATAATACTTATATTGTAACGATATATGGAAAAATTAAGTAAAATACAATTTAATAACGTAAATTACGTATAATACGATCATATTTATATAATTACGTATAAATGTATTAAAAACTTGAACTACCAGTTAAAAGTCATTTCTAGAAATAGAAATCGTAAAAGTGTCATTAGGCCTGTATGAACCTAACGACATTAATTTTATTAAAATCGGACAACCTTAAGTAATTTAACCTATAACTTTATCATATTCAAGAATATACGTATTTCAATAACTTTATCGAAATTAAAACGTGAATTAATAAATTAAAATTACGTTTCGATACGATCGAAACGATATATAATAAGTAATAATATATATGATGTATAGTATTAACAATTAATAACTTAATTCGATATGTAGTGATAATACGACTATATATTATGGAAAAAGTAATAATATATATATATATAACCATTTTAGATTAAACCATAGTATTTTCGTAACTATTACGAAAACTGAATTTGGGTCTTTTATGTAAACAGGATTTTCCAGTATAAAGACTGTTAGCGATTTAAGTCAACAGTAGTGAACATCCAAATAGGTAAGTTGGGATTATAGTTTCACTGCTTGTTGGGATACTGTTTAAAGTATCTAGAGACCCAAGAATACTTTTGGTTGTATTTATAGTTAGTTAACTATGCACATGCTATGTATATGGATAAATTCAATTGTGACAGGAGTTTAATTATTTGGTTTGTTGTTCTGCATGTTTGCATTGATTCTGTATTATATAAACTTGCTGCAAATTTTAATTAAAATCAATGTTTATTCGACTAAAATGAAACTAGATATGCATAACACTTATTAGGGGAAACGATTAAGAGTGTCGGGTTAAATACCGACTTCCTTCAATGAAGATAGCTGAAATGGTTTTTCATCACCTTTAGTCGAATTAAGTGATAGGTGAGAAGGTCGCAGCAAAGTTGGGGGTCATAGTTCGGAAGCGGTCATTAGAGGAAAGTGTTCTCCATTGCACAAACCCAAGTTTGGTCTGACTTAAGTCACAATAAAACTCCTCAATTCAGATTGGAGTGGATGTAATTTCTTTAACTTCATAGTGGATCAAAAACATTATACGATATTTCACTTGATTGATTAAATTGCATTTCATCATAGTTATTAACCTTATTTCTATTTGTACAATACTCTTCTGATTCTGTCTTACTTACTGAGCTAGTTGTGCTCACATCCCTATAGACTATAAGCCCCACAACCAACCACTCGAGGTTTCGATCGGTTGAAAGATCCGATTGAGTCTAAATTATAAGTAAAGTCATAAATATTAGTAAAAATGATCTCGTAAGTTTGAATTTAAGAAAATAAGTAATAAAATAAAAAACTATAAAAATTCCAAATTTTAAGTATATAACTCGTTATTTATCAAAAATGCGTAAAATGCATTCCGATAATTAACGAATCACTAAAGATAAATTATATGTATACTAAAAATTATAAAATGACCTAAATAATATTTAGGAATATTTATTTGTAGTATATATGAATTTACATATATGTAAAAATACGCGTAATTACTTAAAATACGGAAATGTGTTAAAATAATAATAAATAATTAAAGAAAATTCATAATTGATTAAGGAAAAATCAAGAAAAATATAGAAACATGTGGAAAAGTCCAGAAGTGGGGCGTGGCAATCTGATATTAAAGAAAAAAAATCAACCAATTAAAATGCAACAAATAGAAAGTAGAAAAAAGAAGAGATAAGACAATTGTCTTATCTCATTAATATACATTAATTGCCACAAAGCTCTATAAATAGGGAAAAAAATCACAGATCTTATTTGGTCAGTTTAGAGAGTGAGAAAAATAGGGAGAGGTGAAATTAAGAGAAAAATTAGGGTTAGGAAAAAAATAAAAAAAAAACTGTTCAATTAAGGCCATAAAGAGGAACCCACATCAGATGAGCAGCTGGAAGTGGACGGACACCACCACCACGCGGTGGTGGCAGCACCTAGACTAGACGATAAGGCCACAGTGGCCAGCAGTGGCTGGAGCCACCTAGATCGGTGAGTCCGATTTTGTATAATTTTGTAAAAATAGTAAATATTCTTAGAAAATTATGAATTTTGTTATTCTGGAATATTTTTGTATGTGGTTTTTAGGAAAAATATTATTTTGATGAAAATATGTCTTTTGATATAGGGTCCTTAAGAAATTACGCAAAACCGAACTTGTTTCGGTTTAGAAATAAATGACCTTAGGAGTGTAGTTTTAAACCCAAATTTTTTGTGTAGACTACTTAGATAATATAGAATAGTGCTATGAAGCCTGTTTTCAAAAATTAATTTTCAAAAATTTTAGATAATTTTTAGATCTTAAAATGAGGCATAAAATGGGTAATTTAGGGTTAATTAAGTAATTAAATGGTTAATTACTGATTTATAAATAATTATATATTTTAGGATGTTGAAATCTGATGAGGTATGATACTCATAGCATTTAGAATGTTAAATGTAATTATTAGGTTAATTATGTAGTAAATGAGTAATAGGAAAAAATAGTAATTTTGTAAATTAGGGTAATTCGTAGTAAAATCTAATTTAGGATGAATTTAGAAATTTAGAAATGATAATTAATTTTCGGAGATAGTAATTAGAGTGATAAAAATATTAGAGGTGTATTATATACATAATACACAATTATTAGAAATATAATAAATGGAAAATATTAGAATAAAAATTGATATTATGATAATAATAAAAATATACGATAAAACTGATGGAAAACTTAAATTTATGTAATTATATGAAAGATGTAAAAATTTCTCATATCAGGAGTAAATTCGGTATACTAATAAGGATTTAAGTGTACCAAGTGAAATAAAATACTAAGTAAAGATAATGATGGTATTTAGAAGATCGGAAAGTAATGTGATTAATTTCACATTATGAGTTGAAACGAATTTCTAGGGTTCGAGTATAAAACAATACTTAAAAATCGAACTAGAACTTAATTTAGAAATCGATGCGGAAACCGAACCCGAACCTAACCACAAACCTAGAATAATTGTAAAAGACTTAAGACCTAGATAATTAGGCATGTTAAACCCTAAACAACACATAACAATAACCGTTGTAGGATAAAATGAACCTATAATAGTTATATGAAAAACTAAAACCACGTTTGTGTTATAAGGATGATCGATGATAGCCTGAGCAAGTCAAACCTCGAGTGAGTGAGCGAGGAGTCGAGGTAAGTTGGGATTAATACGTTGCTGTATTTTGGAGGCTTGAAATTATGCTTGTTAGATAGTTGGTTGTGTGCATGTACTTGATTTTAAGTGATATTATGATTCTGTCTGTTGTTCTAGCTTGTATTGTATGATTGGTATGAAATGATTAATCACCTTAAACTGGACCCAATCAAATATATGACTTGTAATCATAATCGGACCTACATGGCAACCCATTAAGGGAACTTAGGATTCTCCGGCCAAATACGGACCCTTTCGAAAGGAATAGTGTAGGATTGCAATGGGTCCCTTCTTCATCCTCAGTCGAACTAAGTGACATGTAAGGAGGTCGCAGTGAGGGTGAAGACAATGGTTTGAAGGTAGTTGCGGGAGGAGCGAGGTCTCCATTACACAAGCCTGGGTTTGGTCGTAAGTTGTTGCATTAATGGCAACTCCTCAACCCGAATTGGAGTGGGCGCAATTTCTTTAATTTCACGACGGGCCGGACAACGTCGTGCAATGGCATTTGCTTGAACATGCATTGCACTTTATAAGTTGGTTGATAATCTTGTTATGTTTATGGTATAGTTTTAAGTCCTCCATCCTAATTTACTGAGTTGTGATTGCTTACATCCCTATAGACATCGTGCAGGTGCTGGCTAAAAAGCGGCATGCAACTACTCCAAAGCTAGCAACTGCTAAATCCTGAAGAGTAAGAAAAAATTTTTAAAGAATAAACACATATTTTTAAGATCTAAACTTTTACTTTAGAATTTTTCATTTTTAAATAATGTAATAACTAGGGAATTTATTTCAGAGAAATATTGTAAACTTTAATTGGAATGACTGAATTATAGTGAATATATATATTTCCTCACTTTTTTAAGTAAATGATTTATTTAAATTACATACTGTTTATTTCAAAGCGGGTTAGTCGTGGACGCCTTGTGTAGATCAGGTCTAAGATAGCGGTTGTAAGGCCAACTTCTATCTTAAGATGGTTTACACGGTGGGGCTGTTACGACTTTTCCTCTTCAGGGCATGAAATAGACTCTTTTGCAGATGTTGAGTGAGGTTAAGATGTTCAGATACCACTAATCCCAGGTTAGTGTCCTGCTGTTTGGAAAAGTGAGGTTTGAGGAATCAACTGAACCTGGGCTTTTAACTTTTTTTTTTTTTAGTTTTTAAGGAAACTAATTGGGAATTCCCTGATAGTTCACTAGTTTTCTAACTTATTATATATAAACTGCAAAACCTATGATTTTTAATAAACTCCGATTGTAAACTTTACCTTTGAATGTAAAACGTTTGTATAAATACTATTGTGGTACTAGACAACAGGTTATATAGAACAAATATTTTGTATCTACCACAGATTTGATTATTAACAAGTGTCGAAACAGACGTTTCAAACTGGTTGAGTTGTGTATGCTTTGTGTGAACTGTATCTATGATAGTAGCTGTGAGGTTAGCTTTTATCTTAGGTTAATTTACACGTTGAAATTGTTATGACTCTTCCTGTTTGGGACGTGATATGTTGTGATGAAGATTAAGAGGACCTCCATTATGAAATGTGTGTTTGGCTAATCTAAAGATAATTAAAATAATGTATATACTTTACTTGTCTGCATTTAAATGTATGCGATTGCATTGCATACAATTGCTTATGCACATGTAATTGTGTGTTACATGTTAAGTTTCGACTAACTCTTTTTTTTTTTTTTTTTCCCCATAGTTGTAAGTCAAAATGTTAGTTATGAAGATCCTACTAGCTACAGTTATCCAGCTGATTACGAGGGTTATCACAATTATGAGTATTTAAGATATAGTTGTTACCAATAAGACACTTATGCTTAAAGTTATTATTATTATTATTATTACCAACCTTAAGAATTAGTGAACTAATATTGGTTTAATATTTGTTTTCGAAATGATGTTTAATTTTATTTTCATGTTATATTAAGGAAACTTGCAAATGTTGAATAGTTTTCAATTACTTTTATGATGATATAGTTTGGACAGGTAATGTATTTGTCATGGAATAGTTAATTATTAAAGTTAATGGTTGTTATTTGAATATATTTTGGAGATTGTAGATTCTAAAATATAGCACCACGTATTAATAAAGGATTAGAGATATGTTACTGTTTGTAATGTCGTAAGTTTGCCACTATGGCTTAAGAAACTTAATTACAAGTTTACCATTAGATCTAGAGGAATATTTAAGCTCTCCTTTTATTCATTTTAATAGATAGTTTTTTACCTTCTTTTTTTCTCTTTAAGTATTGTCCTCTCTTTTTTAGATCAAAGATTAGTGGCATTACTAACCTTAAAATCTTATCGATTAAATATTAAAGTTAACTCTGTCAATTTGTGCAAATCAAAATTACTTGGGAGTCATATCGGGTATTTTTAAATTAGATCCATTGGATTTCAAAGATCGTGAATAACACCGATTTCGGAATTCAACAAATCTAGTTCAATATTCATATCCCATATTACGTTTTAAAATTCATCGTTGATAAATCACACAAATTTGTCCCCTTTGCAAATTTGTACGCTGCTGTGCCATATTCAACGGAGTATGCTTGTATGCACATCAGTTAAGCGAGTCTTCATATTTTGCTCTAGCCTTAGTTGCTTCAAATTTTCAATTTTAATATTTATGCTTCTTTTAGCTTTATATCTAGATAAAATTGGGAACATGGTCTCTAATTTTATAGCATTTTCTTGCTTACATGAAGTGAGACTGCATCCCACCTGTTTCCAATTTATTTCTTTTTAACAAGCAAAATACATGCAACCATATGGTAGCTTAAGAGACATTAGTCCATTTTAGTAATTTATCTACTGAAAAAACAGCAGTATATATTGGACAAGATAAAATTAAGTTCTCATTATTAAACATAATGATATTTATCCCTTTCATTCAATGAACTGTCGGATTATATAATCCTGTATATGTTTCTTTGTTTTTTTCTTTTTTATAATAATATTTCCACCTTTATTCCTCTTATAATTAATCTCTTTTTATTAAATTGATTGGTTCTTTTTATATTAATTTTTTTCTTACTTTTTATGCACCAATATAATAGCTGCATCATCTTCTAATAATAAAGAAACAAATTATTCACCATATATATTGAAATACCCTAAGAATTTAGTACTTCTTTTAAATCGTAAACTCACTTAAGTTAGAAATCGAAAGCTAAAGTCCCAATTTATTTAATCTTAGCATCCTTATTTCATATTTATATTGATTACATTAAATTTTATATTTTATGCAAAAGATATAATAATTTTTAGTACTTTACATTATAACATTTATATTAAAATTTATTTATCCTATACAATATATATATATTTACCTATTTTATTCTTATTTTCTTTTTCTATATATATATTTTCTACTATACATTTTAGAAGGTCCTAAAACCTACCCTAAAACCTAATTATTTTTTATCCAGCTATATTTTTTTTTTCCTCCTCTCTCTCGCTTGCATCTAACTCTTTCACTCTATCCCCTGTCTCTATTTCTCTCTCTCCCCTCCCTTAATTCCCAAATCTCTTGCCCTCATTTCCCTTTCCAATTTCATGCATTAGAGACCCTTCTCCAATCCTTCACTCTGCTTTTCAATCCCACACCTCTGACCATTTCCCTTAGCATAGTCAATATCGGACCCTACCCTTACAAATCCCCTACCATTTTCTCCCTCTTGAGAATAATTCCCCTTCCCTCATTAATTAACAGGACCCCACCTTCAATTCCAATATCTTCCTTGCCTCCAAATTCCTAGCTTGTCTAAAATTCTCAGTTCTCTATACTAGCTTGCCAAAATTCTTTCGGTACATGCACAATTAGATTAATTCATCCCCATTTCTCTTGTTTCAAAATTGACCTAATAAATGCTAATTAACTGTTTGAATATATTATCATTTTATAGATTATAATTTTATATTTTTGTTCATGCTAAGTTCTTATTCGTGTCGTGTGATGACCTCGTTTTGATTTGCATTCGTGAGTCATTCTGATTTCGTATTTGGTGACGTATTCTTAGTGTATATCTTTCTATTATTTTATTTATTATTTTAATTGTTAGTGTTGATTTAAGTTTTGTTAGTATTCGATTTCAGTTTTAAAGTATTCAACTATCATGCTATATAGTGTTATTTTAATTAAGAGTTATGGTTAATGTATATGTTATCGTATTTTAAGTTATTAGTTATAAATATACCTTGGGGCCAATTTTCTAATTTCTGTCGTATTTGATTTGGGTCACAATCTTCTATTTAATTATAGATTTCGTTAATAATCATATTTTATATAATAGTCTCAAATGTCTATTTGGTGTATTATAATACTATATTAATATTAGTATGTCTTATTTTTATATCAACGGTATTCCGGTCTAATTATTTTCTTCACCTTAGTATTATAAGTGTATAGTATATTTTATTGTATTTGATATATTGATTATAGATATTTATGTTGAGGCTAAGTTTCTGTGTATATATATATATTATATCATATTATGCTTGGTATGTTCGTTTTACGTATCACCAATCATTATGTATTTCCTTACTAGTTGTTACGAATTCTACTATTTTTCAGTTAAATACTTACTTACCATATCGATTCGATAACTTATATATTCAGTACTTTAGTATTGTATCCACTGTATACTTTCTTTTGTATATATAATGTACTTTACAAGTTACTATAGAAGTGATCTTATATACATAATAATGTTACCTTTTTAGTTTACTCATATTATATTATTACTATTAGTTTGACTTAATGTTTTCTTTCGGGACCTTAATGCAATAAATCTTAAGCTCTTAAATAACTCCTAAATAGGAGTTAGTCTTAGAATGTAAGGTTAACGTACTACTTGTTTCTTTTAGATTTGTAGTGTTCGATTTCCTTTGTCGAGGTTTGAGTTTGTTTAGGTTGAGATCAGAATATTGTTTTCGACCTTAGAGCGATTTTAGGTACGTAATGTTAATTGTTGCTTATGCTTGATAGGAATTAGTAATCAAACATGACTAAATTTATATTCGACCTAATTAATTTAGTTTGCCGGTTTTACTTGACCCGTTCGCTCTAGAGGCCCGTAATGGCAGTTCCCTTGAGAAGCAACCATTGATCATGTACAAGGCTTCCTTAGTGGACTTTCATATGAAATGACGCAGCTAAAATATTAGGCTTTGGGCTTTGGTTTTTGGGTGTAAAGGACTTAAAGCAAAACATATTATTATATCCACCTATATATGTGGGTGAAGACTAAGTGTGGCGGGGTTTAAATACTTCTTTGTTGTTCTGTGGGCCTAAATTGAGATAATTAAACTGCTGATTATATTAGTTACTATTAATTGCATATCTATTTGTAAATGATCTATTTAACATGCGCATGTGTTTATATATCCGTATTGGGTCTTGGCTCATTTTTTTTTTCTTTCAGGTGCTAGATCTAAGGACCTTCTTATTTATGAGAAGACATTTATCGACGATATCTAAGAGAAGGATGGAGTCGAGTATTTATATTTCTATGATGACTAGTTAAGGTGTTGTCTATGTTACAAACGGTTTATATTTTGTTGGGGATTTCGTATTTTGAGGAGATGGACTTTTTTCGATATGTGATGATTTTAATCATGTGGCATATCTTATGTTTTAGTTAGATGTTATAGGTTTATATGGGCATATGAGTGGATGCAGTTTCCCACTCCTTTGTGAATATTTATATATTGTGTATTAGGATTTTTCTTGTTTCAATTGTGGATATAGAAAACCTTATATATTTCAGACTAGTTGGAATATGTGCTAAGTTATAACGCCATTTAAGGTCTCGATACGTTACATACTATATTTTAAGATCATGTTATTATTCAAAAATGCATTAAAAGGTACATATATTATCCTACTTAATTCTACAAAAACTTCTATCCAATTTATGATAGTCTAATCATACATATCAAAGCTTAAAAAAAGAAAAAAAAGAAAAAAAAATATTAGAAAAGGATACACTGTTATTCCACCTATCTATTTCTCTGCTCATGTATAATACTTAAAAAAGTAAACATTAATCTTTCATCCATCATGTTATGATAACCATTATAAGTAAGTACGATTAATCTTACACGTTAAAATTTTTATTGTTCTTATGGACAACGTTATATCCCATGTGATTATTGCTTCTAATGGTATTTCTTAGCATAATTAACGAAATCAAAAACAATAATTATCAAGAGGATGACAATAGGGTGAGATTCTTTAAAAAATAATTTCAGCAACACGTGCCCATGATACGTGTAATATAAAACATGGATATATGATGAGCATTATTAGGACATTAACGTGTTAATATGAGAAAAATAAGTGGTGTATTTTTCTAGGATAAGAGAATTATCATTCGTAAAAATTTTGCACCAGCAATCCATTTCAAATGTGTTTGTCTTTCGATAGAGGTCTTATATAGCATATTAAATGTAAAATAAATACTATAAAAGGTAACTAACACTCCACCCATCCATATATTATGGCGAACTTTTCAGAAAACATATTCCATCTTCTAAGATGGAATTTGATAAGTGAGATTTTGAGTAATTGTTCTCGTAATTTTCTTTTCTACCCTCTTTAAAATATTAGAGATTGACATAATTACCTCTGTTTGCCATATTCACATGAAGTTGCACTGAAAGCCCAGCAAAAATCAAAACTGTACTAATAAAGCTAACAAAGAAAATCATAACAAAACCTACCACATGCTTTCCTAAAAACATATATAATTCGTCGAAGAAGCGAGAACGTTGAGTACATTAAAGGCCAAAATTTCCCCGACATTAGGTAATCAGAGACTCCTTCAAATTGACAGCACTACCAACGGATTTTTTTCTGATTTTTTAAATATTAAATTCTGATCCATTTAATATTAACTCTCGATTAGGAGTTAAAACAAATTAGGTTTTTAAATATATTTTGAAAATCTTTTGGAGTTACCATTAGATCGTAGTTGAGAAAAAAAGAATTAAGTTAAATCGATTGCCAGGACCAATTTAATTTAGTCACTTATTTACTTAAAAAACCAATTTTTAGAAAAAGATTCAAAAACCAAAAATTTTGAGTTCGGGGGCTAATTTTTTAAACTCTTAATAGATACTACCTTCGATTTTAATTTCATTTTTCAATATATTTTTATTTACAAACCATTCACATGTAATTAAATTAAACAATTATTTACAAAATATGAAAGAAAAAAAATTCTATATTTTAAGTCGCCTTATATTTGCATGAGTATGTACATACCCTCTATTTGAAATTAAATGTATGTAGTTCTTTTCGAAAAAATTTAAGTATGTTGATTTATTTTAAGTCAGCTTTAAGTTATTTTAGTCATTTAATTTTATTTAAGAAAAAAACACTTAAGAAGAAAGGGTTATAAATTGTTCTTATTTTTTGGGAAAATTCTAAAATATCATAATTTTTGAAAAAAAAAGGTCCACTTATTTTGGGAAAAAAAAATCCTAAGTGATAAAACTTTTTAGAAAAATCATAAAATACTTAAATGCAACTTTTCATGAAATATACAATTATCATGACTAACATACCTAACTATAGAAAAAATATATAAACTATGAAAAAAAATGTCTAATTATAAAAAAGATACCTAAACTATAGAAAAAATATTCAATCATGGAAAAAAAGACTTAAACCTTGGAAAAAATGCTTAAATATAGAAAAGAAGTCTAAATTATAGAAAAAAAAGTTAAATCATGGTAAAGATGTTTGAATTATAAAAAACATGCTGATAACTCGGATTTTAAACATATTTTATAGGATGATTTTATAGTATTTTCCTTACATTTTTTGGTTTTATTTAAAGAAATTGATACTTAATTGAGTAAAATTTTGATTTCTAGGTTTGAAAGCGTTCTAGGCTCGAAAACGAAGAAAATGAATCAAGTTTCACTCAATTCTGAGTTCAAACGAAGAAGTTATGAAGTTTTGAAGTTGTGTAGAAAACTTGCCTAAGTGCAGAAAGTTACACGACCCGGGGACACGGCCGTATTCCAGGCCGTGTCTGGTGATGAAAACAGAATCTTTGTAATACACATATAAAAGGATATCTTAGGGTTTCAAAAGACATGAAAGACATTACATAAACAAGAGGCACAAGAGAAGAGAAAGAGACTTAAGGAGAACATCAAGAAAGAGGCGGAACAACATAGAGAAAGAGGGAAACAACATCAACTTCAAGATTAGAGAGATTGTTCATCAATAAAAGGGGTTTCCATGTTTTATTTTATATTATTGATGAAACTCGTTCTTAGATTCATTATGATAGCTTAGAATTCGAGTATTTAGGATTATGGAACCTAGGGTTTCATGTGATTCTTGGATTGAATTATAATTTCAATAAGTTTCTATCTTTTCTTGATTCAATTATGTTGTTTAATTGTGGATTGATAATTTTAGAGTGTCAATATATGATATTATGCATGTTGATTGAGAAATTGCATGTGTAATTAGATCTAGGCATAATTGAACAGAATTACATGTATACTTAGAGATAAGATACATGTTTCTTCCGGAAAGTTGATTATTTATGTGGGAATTCATTATACATTAATGCAATTCTAAATTATATTACTAAGTGAAGAGATTCCGGTAAATAATTTAGGATTAGGGTTAATATGCTTGAGAAAGGTATTAGCTTTAGTTATGAATCCCTCCGGTTAAGAAAAATAGAAACCGAATTGAATATATTTTAAGTGATCACATGATTAACTCTAGGGGAAATAATTCCTAAATACGTTATTACTTTCTTGAAGTCGTTCTTGATTTTATCCCTTTTTCAATTGCTTAATTAAGTTTTTTAATTAAAATAGTTTGTTAATTTTAGTATTTTTAATTAATTCAAACTTTCATAATTTTCCGGTTAGATAATAAAGTTAAGGTTAATATTAGTACTCGAAGTCTCTGAGGGATCGACTCGGACTCACATCCGCTATATTAAAACTGATAGGTGTACTTGCCTCATATCACATGCCCATAAGAAAAGGGCACATTTATTTTGGAAAGTTCTAATAAATTCAAACTTCAAAAAGGTTCATATTTTTTTCTTTTTTATTGAAAAATGCTTTTCTAAGTGATAAAATGATTTTTATTTGTTTTCTTCATTTTATTGTCTTTTATATATTTTTTTTTTCATTTCTTTACGAAAGCATCAAAATAAATAAACAAAAACTTCTTGCACTCTTTTTTTTTTCTCTTTCTTTTTCTTTTTCTTCGAATTCTTTTCTTGTTTTCATTTTTTCTCTCTTTTTTTTAATTAGGTTACAATTATACAACTTTTACAATTGAAATAAACAAACAACAGTAAAAAAAAAAAAAGAATAATAAAAGGAAACAACTTACAAAACCAAAAAAAGGAGAAAAAGACAAAAGAAAAAAAATACAAAATCAACCCATAAATTGCAATAGGGGCACACGAGTTGAGTTAGAAAGCTCTCGCCATTGGAGGTTTTTAACACAACTTATCCTAGAAGCTCGAGGCTTGCATAAATCCTAGAAATGGGAA
Organism: Lumnitzera racemosa; assembly: GCA_024138005.1. NCBI lineage: Eukaryota > Viridiplantae > Streptophyta > Magnoliopsida > Myrtales > Combretaceae > Lumnitzera > Lumnitzera racemosa. The sequence goes on from JAMXBC010000012.1 coordinate 84,804,050, forward strand.
AAGGTTGTGTATAAAAAGAGAGAATGGCATTGTGAGTAGATTTAAGAGATTGTGAGTGATGAGTTGATAATTTGTAGTAAAATGGAATGACTTATTTATGGGTATCATAATCAAGTTAAAGATGAAAAATATTAAATACAATATGATTTTCTTCTATGTTTGAGCTGAGCAAACTTAGACAAATGTGATACTAAATATAAAGCTGCACGTGAAAAACATAATTAATATCCACCAAGAATGTACCTATTAAGTGTAAGAGTGTGTCGAAATATGTCCAATGTGTGTAGGAGCATTCCTTGCATCATGGCAACGATGTAGCGTGACATGGCAACAATGTGGCATGGTAAGTGACATAGGATAACGTGACAATGATGTAGCAATGACAGGGCATCATGTATCGATGACATGGCAAATAAAATGGCATGACATAGACACATGTACCAATGAGGGATGGACAAGTGTCCAAGTGAGAGAAGAACCATGGATTAAACCTATGATCTCTAAATTATATACAATATCAAGTCAAAATATGTTACCGTCAAGCTATTGGCCTATACCTCATCTATATATGAACCATGTTTGCTTGAGATAGATTCAGATCTAAACTCAGGTCCAATATCTCTCTTCTCTTTTAATTACTTAAGGTCCTAAGAAATACTAAGGTTAAATTAAAAAAAAAAATCCTACTCTATCTTAAAAACTATTTCATTATTATTTTTTAACTTTTCTTGTACTTTTCTAAATTTTCTATTTTTTGTGTTTTTTTTTTTAAATTAAGACCTTGATCCTATTCTAAAAATTGTAAAATTACGGGAAGGCAAAAATGGGGTATTTATAACTGCCTCTTTTTGTGATGAAATTTGAGTAAAACCTCATTACAAAAATAAAAGAGATATTATTTTTACTTCGATAATGAATTTATCCTAAGAAGTGTTACAACTAGCTAGTTAGCTTAACCTTAGTCCACTAGGAATTTAGGAGATGAAAATGAAAGATGCTTTGATGTGCGATTCAGGTATTTTAAAAAATAACCAAAGTTCTTAAGTCTAACTTGATAATGAAGATTCTTCAAGGGTGACTTTCATGTGAGCAAAAAATAACCAAAACTCCTAAAGATAATTAGGGTTCTTGAAGTTTCAAGGGAGGATGATTGAATGATCAAAATTCCTGATCTAAGGATAACTTTGATTCCTTAATATTCTTATGAAATAGCTAAAGCTCCTAAATAATAGGATTACTTAGCTTTCAGGACTTAGTTTCTACGAAATAACCTAAGTTCCTGAATAGAAGGATTACTCAGTTTTCAAGACTAAGAATAGCTGAAGTTCTTAATATTAGGATAGCTAAGACTCTTAGATAGTCAAAGTTTTTTCGACAAGAATAACTAAGGTTCCTGTTAAATAGCTAAGTTCCTAAAATGAAAGATTACATAGTTTTAGGATAAAAAATAACCAAAGCTTCTTAACAAGAATGACTAAGGTTCTTATTGAATAGCTAAGCTCCTAAAATGAAAAATTACTTAGTTTTAGGATTGAAGATAGCTAAAGTTTCTTAACAAGAATAACTAAGGTTCCTATTTAATAGCTAAGTTCTTAAAAGGAAGGATTACATAGTTTTAGGATTAAAGATGGCTAAAACTTCTTGACAAGAATGATTAAGATTCCTATTGAATGCTTAAATTCTTGAAAGGAAAGATTACCTAGTTTCAAGATCATAGATAGCCATAGCTCTTGACTAAGGATGGCTAAGACTCTTGGAGTTTCAGTACTTTTCTTAAAAGGAATAACCGATGGCTCTAAGTTCCTAAACTTAAGGATAACTTGTGTTTTCAAGACAATCTTAGGTTCTTAATCTTAAGGGTAACCCGTATATTCACAACTTTTTCAAAGATAACATGTGACCTAAGGTCAATCTAATGGATGACAAAGGCAAATTTTCAATTTTTTGAAAAACATACATTTATTCAAAGATAACTTGAATTTTTTTTTTCTTTTTTAAAGAGTTGTTAACGAGTATGGATTCTTTATAGGTCCTTATAACTGCCAAATGGATAATGGGCTTACTCTTTTCTTTTCTTACCTTGGGGACAACTGTATGATTGTTTAACAAATCCTCCTTTTTAAAACATCTCTTGAAGCATTCGAGGTAGTAATGTTATTAGAGATCATAAGTTCAAAAATATATAAGAAAATGCTATTTCATAATTGATTAGTTTAGTTAAAGAAGACTTTCTTGCACTCCTGACTTAAATTTCACTCTAAACTATGATTCCAAAAATTATAGTTCGTCTTGCAAGTGATACGTTATGATCAATCTATTATGTATTTTTTGGATTATAATATAATAAAGGTTCAGTCATTGGTTTAAATAAATGAATAATAATGTATAGGTTTTTTTGAAAGAATTCATTCATCCAACCTAGGTTTACAAGTCAAAAACTCTTTAGGAAAACTAAAATTATGCTTACCCCAGTTTCAAATATAACTTTTATCAAGGATAAGTTATCTTTTTCAATTAAAATGGCCTTTAAGGAAGGGTAGAATTGTAGATGGGACTGTGGGTGGGACATAAGCCATGTATAGGTTACAATTTCTTTGAGGATCATGAATTTTGGGGGGAAACTTTAGTATTTACTCAAGCTTCTTTTAAGCTTAATTAGTTTGACTGTATTTATTGGGCATTTATTTGAAATATCGGTCTTAATTCAGGAATGGGTTTTTGTGCCTTGTATCCTTTTGGGCTTTAGGGCTCTAAACTTGATAACCTTTAAAGCAAACTTAAGGCACATTTTCTCATTCCCCCCCCCCCCTCTCTCTCTCTCTCTCTCTCTCTCTCTCTCTCTCTCTCTCTCTCTAATTCAAGATAAATGTAATCATTCCTTTTTTTTTTTTTTTTTTTGCTTACAACTCAAAGTGTATAGTGATTATGATATAAACATTTCTCCATTTCAAAAGGAATAAGTTATTAATGATGAAAATTACAATTGAATTGATGTGACTAGAGCAAACACAAATTAGTTTTAACCTTTTCTCCTTTTAATGACCTTAACTTCTAGATTATCCCATTATGGGGGTAGTTTAAATTTTGAAATACTCCATTAAAAGGCTCAATGGGGCTGGCAAAAGATTTTATGTTTAAGATATTGAAGAAATGAATACCTATCTTCATTTTGATTCACGTATCAAATTTGAGACGAACCTCTTTTAAGGATTGTGTCCGAATTCTCACATTAATGACACTTAATACTCAAGTGTTTAAGGGTTAGCGTTTGAGGTATAGTTTGCCTTTTTTTATTCAAAACTTTCAAAATGAGATACTAAAAATGTACATTCATTTTCCTTAATAATAAAATTTTTAAGATGAATGCTCATACTATTTTGAGTCAATAACTCAAAAGATGGACAAACAGAATCATTATTATAAAATTATGTCAATTTTCAAATTCTGTCTCCTAAAATACCTTGTCCCATTTATCTTGATGATACACCCAACCACTTTAAGTGACAAGCTAAATTGTCAAATGGTAGTAATAGATTCTTAAAGTTAGATGTAGTATGTGGTCCCTTTAAAGTCCTCCCATGGTTGGGCTTGCAACAAATAGATCCTAATATGTTAAGTTGTATTATCTTAGTGTCAATCATATCTTGAAATTTGCTCTCTAACCTCTAACATCATTCAAAAGAATGCTTTTTTTGATAAGAATCGAGCTACTAGACCTTTAACCCACAGCCAAGCCCGAGGACTAGAAGGACTGGCACAACAAATCCTTCTATTCTAACCTATCCCTACCAAGGCCTAGTACTTCCTGGCTAAGTCACCCTTTATGTCATACCATATGACCACCCATTTTTCTGTAAAATTCCAAGTTGATGATTACTCTCTAGCGCCGAGCCGACCAATTATTCGGCATCTTCCTTATCGAGAAGCTAAGAGAGAGAGTCTGGACTAACTAAGCCATCCCTACTCAGACAAGCTTATCTGTCCGTATTTTTTGTCTGCGTCTTCTAACGACCTTACCAATATAGCATCACCACATGTATAGAATTATGGGCAAAATCCGTTATACCAGTGATTGGTTTTCTTAAATATTCATTTTTACCCTTTTATATCTTGTACATTACTCTGTTAAGAAATACCCTTTTTGTTTTTTTTCTTTTTAGACTGGTTGCTTTAACTTATAGGTATAAATACCCTTGTACTTATAACTGTAGAAATATAGCATATCAGATTATTTTTAATACAATTTTTGAGTACTTTTTCTTCCTTAGGTAAACACTGTTTGTTTACTCTTGACATCACTCTTATCATTTCTTTTAAACAAGGTTAGGTAGCGAGTAATCTTACTGAACCAATTCGTGCGTTATATCAAATTGTGTTGTGAGTCCTCGGAAGTTCCATTAGTATGTCATATCCTCTAGAGCTATTCCTAGATTTTGCTTATTGTTTCATTCTTCATTTTGCCCTTTCACACTTTCTCCATTAATCTTTTTTCAAGCTTTCTGCAGGCTTGAACTCATCTAATGACGGGCTTTGCTTATTCTTGGTTACGGTTCATAATATCTTGGTATTAGAGCAAGGGTTTTATATAAATTATAGTAGTCTTTCTGAAGTTCTTTTATACTCTGTTTTACATGTATGAACAGAGCAAGTTACTATATTCATTTGACTTCTGTATTATTAATTGTTAATTTCCTAAAGTGTTTGTTTGAGCTTTAAATCTATAAGGAAAAAAAAAATTACAGACTCAAGTGTAAATGTTAGTACCGGTGATAATAGTGGAGTTGTCTATCATAGACGACAGTCTTGATGAGGTAGCTAACATATTAGTAAATCTGACCCGAGCCGTTCATGCGTTGTCTTGCCGACCCACTGAGGCCATACAAAACATTCCACAAGTTACTCAACTTATTAGAGTTCAGAACCCAACTCGACCCGTTCAAGGTGGAAGAGTTGATGGACAAGTAAGACAAAAGATTAGCTTGATAGAGCATGATAAAGAGAAAGAAGAGTATTTTAAAGAAGAGCATTTTAAAGAAAAGCATGTACAAATCCCCAAAGCATCCGATCATGTGAAACTTTGGATTCTGAGTTTTGATGGATCTAAGAATGCGAATGAGTACCTAAAGTGGGAAGAGAAGGTAGAGCGTATGTTTGATTATTATCAATATGTCACCATGTGGTAAAAGAATTTTCAAATCATTAAAAGACGAAAGGGCTATCGAGAGATTAATACTTAGCCAGAGATGAAGAGGATACTCAAAAATAGATTCGTGCCGAAAAGCTATCTCCAAGACACTTTTACTCGACTTTAGGAGCTGAGATAAGGGGGTCAAACAGTTAATGAGTATGTTTAACACTTTCAAATACTTATGATACGTTGTGAAGTGAAGGAACCACCAGCTCGAATAGTCTCAAGGCTTGTTACTGAGTTGAGAGGAGACATTCGAAACATCATGGAACTCCAACGATTTGAGACATCGTAGAGCTCCAATGATTCGACATAATGAATGAAGCTGTTAAGATTACTCAGCGCGTAAAGGCAAAGAAGGAGTTGAGTATTGACAAAGATGCCAACTAACCAACCTAGATAGAGAAGTCATCGAGCTCAGTTGAATATAGAACTGAGCAAAAAGGTTGACATAAGAGTTGAGCAGAAAAGCTAACATGATGGTGAAGTGCTAACCTGAACTTATGAGAAGGGGAAAGGGTCTAGGAGGAAGACCAACCAGATCAAGTGCTTCAAGTGTCAAGAGTTCAAACATATGGCTGCTTAGTACCCAAATGGACGGACGATGATCATCAAGGGAGACATCTCGAAGCTAGAAGTAGAGGGTACGGATGAGGAACCTGAGGAGGAGCAAGTTCTTGCCGAGAAAGAGATAATTGAGGATAACGTGTTTCTTGAGGACTTAGATCAGTTACTTAAGGTTGTCTAATGTACTATGAACATGGAACTCTTGTGAGAAGAGAAGTAGAGAGAAAATTTGCTCTATACCACTTGCAAGGTGAATGATCAGATGTACGCTCTCATTGTAGATAGTAGAAGCTGCACCAATGTAGCATCGGTCGATCTTGTTTTAAAACTGAAGTTGCCAATTGTTTCACATCCAAGGCCATACAAGTTGCATTTGTTGAGTAAGAAACGAGTATTGCATGTCACTCAGCAAATACTGTTGCTAAGCACTATAAGGAATTACTTTAACTAGATTCTTTAATATGTACTGCCTATGTGTGCTTCCTACGTGTTGCTAGGTAGGCCATGGTTATTTGACAGGAGAGTTATACATGATGGCTACAGAAACATGTATATGTTCGAGAAGGATGATCGGAAGATCATACTGAATCCGAATGGATGGTCATAAGGCTAAGAGATGAATGGAAGACTGCGTTCAAGACATGATATGGACTTTACGAATGGATGGTCATGCCCTTCAGCTTATTAAATGCTCCAAGCATTTTCATGAGACTTATAAATCATGTGTTAAGACATCTTATAGGGAAGTGTGTTGTAGTGTACTTTGACGACATCTTTGTTTATGATACCGACATGCCAAATCACTGTGAATATCTCAAAGCAGCCCTGAATATCCTTCATGCCGAGAGACCATTAGACAATTTAAAGAAATGTTGCTTTTGCCAGAAGGAAGTGGTATTCTTGAGCTATGTAGTTAGTGAAGGAAGCTTGCAAGTTGATGATGAGAAGATTCGAACAATTGTCGAGTAGCCAACTCTTACTACTTGTGTCGATGTGAGAAGTTTCCACAGACTAGCTTTGTTTTATAGAAGATTTATTGGGAATTTCAGCACCCTTGTCGCACCACTTACTAAACTATTAAAGAAAAACATTAACTTTCAATGGGGAGAAAGGGAGGAGAAGAGCTTTGCCAAGGTAAAAGAAAGGTTAACCTTCGCCTCGGTGTTAGTACTACCTAACTTTGACAAAATTTTTAAGCTGGAATGTAATGCATTAAGCATTGGAATAGACGTTGTCTTGACACAGGAAAGCCGACCAATTGCCTTCTACAGTGAGAAGCTTCAATGACCGTAGCTGAACTACTTTGTGTATAACAAGGAACTTTTGGCATTGATTCGAGCAATACAAGTATGGCAACATTATTTTTTACTAAAAGAATTTGTCATAAAAGAATGTATCATATATACTGATCATGAATCGCTGAGGTATCTTTGAAGTTAGACCAAGTTGTCGAAGTGGCAAGCAAGATGAGTTGAATTTCTTGAAAGATTCAATTTTGTGATTAAGTACAAGTAAGGAAAGAGTAACATAGTTGTAGATTGATACAGGCAAGTGCACCTATCAGTTTTAATATAGTGGATGTGAGTCTAAGTCGATCCCTCAGAAACTTCGAATACTAATATTACCCTTAGCTCTATTATCTAACCGGAAAATTGTGATGGGTTGAATGAATTAAAAATACTAAAATTAACAAACTAACCTAATTATGAGACTTGATTAAGCAATTTAAAAAGCGATAAAACTAAGAACGACTTCAAAAAGGTAATAACATATTTAAGAATTATTTCCCCTAATGTCTAACATGTGACCGCTTAAAATGTGTCTAATTTAATCTTTATTATTCTTGATCGAGGGGATTCACAATTAAAGTTAACACCTTTCTCAAGCATATTAACCCTAATCCTAAATTATTTACTGGAATCTCATCACTTAGTAATATAATTTAGAATTGCATTAATGTATAATGAATTCCCACACAAAAGAACAACTTTCTGGAAGAAACATGTATCTTATCTCTAAGTACATATGTAATTCTCTCTAATTATGTCAAGATCTCATTACACATGTGATTTTTCAATCATCATGCATAATATCATAGATTGATACTCTAAAAATATCGATTAACAATTAAATAATATAATTGAATTAAGAAAAGATAGAAACTTTATTGAAAATTATCAATTAATCTAATAGTCACATGAAACCCTAAGTTCCATAATCCTAAGTACAAGAATTTTAAGCTATTATAACGAAACTAAAGATGAATTGTAACAAAATCAATAAATAAAACATGAAAAACTCCTTTTGTTAATAAAAAATCTCTTCAATCTTGAAGTTAGGTGTTTCTTTTGCCTTTTTCTTCTCCTTCTTTTCAAGTCTCTTCTCTTTTGAATGTCCAATATTGTGTGTGAAACCTTAATATGTCCTTTTATAATGTATTGTAAGGTTTTCGTTCTCGTCACCAGACACGGCCTGGGATACAGTCGTGTCCCCAGGTCATGTAACTTTTTGACATTGGCATATCTTCCTGGATGGATACAGCTTAGGGACACAGTTGTGTTCCAGACTGTGTAACTTTTTGACCAAAATTCCTATTGTTTATGTAACTTCAAAACTTCAAAACTCATTCATTTGAACTCCAAATTGAGTGAAACTTGATTCATTTTCTTCGTTTTCAATCCAAGAATGCTTTCAAACCTTGAAATCAAAATTTTACTCAATTAAGTATCAATTTCTTTAAAGAAAACCAAAGATATAAGGGAAATACTATAAAATCACTATGTGAAATGTATTTAAAACAATAGTTATCATAGATACTCTTTTGAGAAGATATATGCTTTTATCAAAGCTGTAGACCCGATTGTTTGGGTTTGTAAGTATCAGAGAACAATAATATGAGAATCTACACTTTGGACCCATAATTTTGCGATGCATCAACAATAGGATAATAGACGAGTATCGTATAGAGGATGGTTACTTGTTTCAAGGTAGAAAATTATGCATACCAAATTGTTCACTCAGGGATCTATTGATCAGAGAAGCTCATAGTAGAATTCTCTTTGAATACTTTGGAGAAAGAAAGACCTGTAAACTATTAAATGGCCGATTCTTTTGGTCGAAAATGAGTAGAGATATGCACCGAGTTATCGAAAGTTGTGTTGTATGCAAGAAGGACAAATGCCAAGCCAAGCAAGGGAGAGCAATGCCCTAACTTGTTCTAACGAGGCCGTAGATCGAACTAAGCATGGACTTTATCCTCGAATTATCACGAACTATCGAAGGCAAAGATTCTGTAATGGTTATTGTGGATTGGTTCGATAAGATGGCATACTTCATACCCTATACCAAGACTAATGACGCTCCAACTATTGCTTCTCTTTTCTTACAGGAGATTGTATGGATACACGATGTGTCGAGAAATGTAGTTTTTGATAGAGACCCAAAGTTCTTGAGCCATTTCTGGAGAACCCTATGGCACCGACTAGGAACCAAATTACTCTTCAGTACCTCATGTCACCCCTAAACTGATGGCCAAACTGAAATAGCTAAACATACTTTAGGGTTACTACTTCGAGCTGCAGTAGGAAACAACTTGGCTAATTGGGACGTCTACCTGCCAGTGGTCAAGTCCGCTTATAATCGAACAGTACATAACACCACTAAGCAAACTCTATTCGAGGTGATTTATGGATTCAATCTCGAGTTGCCCCTTGACTATGCCTATGTACCAATACCCGAGCAAGATGACCCTGATGCAATGGTCAAAGCATAATCCCTTCAGCACGTCTATGATAAGGTCACTTGGCACATTGACCATGCTGCTAAAAGAATGCGAGAAAAGACCAAAGGTAAGTTAGCCAAACAATTTCAGTCAAGAGACTTAGTATGGCTGCACTACAACAAGGAACGGTTTTCAAACAAGAGAAGGAACAAATTATCTACAAAAGCAAAAAAACCTTTTAGAATCCTCTAGAAAATCAATGACAATGCCTATAAGTTGGAATTTCCCGAGGACTATAAGGATTCTGACTCCTTCAACATTGTCGATCTCAGTTTATATCATCCTGATGGAGAACTGAGTAAAGACCATTCAGATTTGATCCCAAATCTAAAACAACTTGGAAGGAATGATAAGAATTAGACAATTGGACCTCTAACCTGTAGTCGAGCTCAAGGATTAGAGGAGCTGGCATGATGAATCCTTCTATTCCAACTAACCTCTGTCGAGATCGAGTATCTCCTTACCAAGTTACCCTCCATATTGTGCTGTATGATTGCCCATTTTTCTGTAATATATTGAGTTGATGATTACTCTCTAGTACAGAGCCGACCAATTACTTAGCATCTTCCTTTTCAAGAAGTTGAGAGAGAGAGTCCGGACAGAATAAGCCATTCTTGCTTGGACAAGCCCATTTGTCCGTACTTTTTGTTCACATCTTCTAATGATCTCGCCAATGTAGTATCGTTACATATACAGTTTCATGAGCAAAATCATTGCACCAATGATTAGTTTTTTTATATATTCATTTTTACCCTTTTGTATCTTATACATTACTTCCTTAGGAAATACCCTTTTTGTCTTTTCCTTTTTAGACTGGTTGCTCTAACTTATAGGTATAAATACCCTTATACTTGTAACTGTGGAGATATAACATATCAGATCATTCTTCATACACTTTTTGAGTACTTTTTCTTTCTTGCGTAAACACTATTTGTTTACTCTCGATATTACTCTTATATTTTTCCTTAAGCAAGGCTAAGTATCGAGTAACCTCATTAGACCAATTCGTACGTTATATTGAATTGTGTCGTAAGTCTTCGAAAATTCCATTAGTGCATCATATCCTCTGGAGTTGTCCGTAGGTTTTGCTTACTATTTCATTCTTCATTTTTCCCTTTCGCGGCTTCATTAATCCTTTTTCAACTTTCTGTAAGTATGGACCCATCTAGCAACCAACTTATCTGTTCTTAGTCACGATTTACAATACCTGTTCCCTGGTTATCGATGGAGGTAGCTGTACCAACATTATCTCTGTTGAGTTAGTAGAGAAGATGAAATTGCCAACCTACCCATACCCCCAACCTTATAGATCGAAGTTGTTTAATGATAAGGGTATGACCCATGTGTATAAGTGAGCACGAATTACATTTAAGGCAGGATAGTACGAGGACGAAATTGACTTCAATGTGGTCCCAATGAATTCATAAATTTACTTCTTAGGCGACCATGGGAGTATGATCGAAAAGTGATCCATGACCACTTCCTCAACACTTACACTGTTCGGAAGAATGGGAAGAGACACTGCTTAACCTTAATGAGCGTTGAGGAAATTCAAAGACACTTGGCACCCATGGTAAAGCAAAGAGGGAAGAAGAGTTTATTCAGCATCTTAGCTTATACTTAAGGCGTAACGTCAAGGACAACTTCCTTTTAAACCAGCAATGATGATGGGAATTAACCCACAACTATCTCCTAGCCAAAGCTAACTTGTCCGAAGCCGACACCAACCCTTTAGAAGAAGACACCAACCTATTCTAACCTGAGGCCAAATAGTATAAGGTTGAAGTCGAACAATTCAAGGTCAAGGCCAAACAGCTCTTGCCAAGGCTAAGTAAATGACAAAAGATCGAAGGGAAGAAAAGAAGTCACTCGGCATCAAGTCATCACTTGGTATCAAGTCTATCATCTACTGAGAAGTCAAGAGATCATACAATCAAAGACTCGGGACCAAGAACCACTCAACACAACCCCAAGAGACTAGTGCTGACTAATTTTAGCGCTCGATAAATATGAGCCGACCTTTCCAATGTTTCGACCAAGTACTATGAGACTTTAGGAGCTCTTCCTAGGATCTAGACATCCAACTACCGACCTTGTCTAGTTCAAATCCTACTCCTTTTAGGATAGGCCGAATGACTGTATGTCGACGTCTATTAAACGCACGGTTTTGTATCTTTGTATGTGTTTTCTTTATTTTATTTATGGGTCTAAATCTTTAGGGTTTAAAGATTGTACATTATTTATAGTTTTGTCACTAAGATTTATGACTTACTATAAATAGCAACATTCATAAACATCAAAGAGGGAGATATATACGTTAATAGACACAAAAGTATATTTCTGCATTTTGGAATCTTTCCCTTTTTGAGCAAGGTTACTCTTACACTAGTATTTGCTGGATATTGAGTGTAGATCAAACTCTTTAATCATTCTCATGTTTTTATCGATCTTGTACTTAAGATTGTGGTGAACCATTTCATTTGAGCCGATTAGTGAGTCGTATCTAACTTTCATTTAAGCTTCGAGTGACATTTAGTGTTCGTGGGTTATATCGAACCCTATTTCTAGTTTAAACCCCCAATAGTATTTGTATCTTAATGTGTGATATTCATTTACATTAATTGTCGAAACCAACCATTTCACTTCCTGCCCGTCATACCCATCCAACTTATTCTAGGTTTTCAAGGTTTGATATACCTTCTATTTGATTCCATATTAATTGGTTCACTTAAAAACCTAATTTTAGAAAAAAAAGTTGAAAAACTAAAGATTTTGGATTCGAGGCCTAATTTTTTAAATCCTTACTAGGTACCACTTTTTTAATTTTACGATTTTAATTTCACTTTTCAATATAATTTTATTTACAAACCATTCACATGCAATTAAATTAAACAATTATTTACAAAATATGAAAAAAAAAAATTATATTTTAAGTCATCTCGTATTTATGTACAAGTGCCTACATAATGACCATTCAAATTCAGATATACATAGCTCTTTTCGAAAAAATTTAAATAGGTTAATTTATTTTAACTTTTGAAAATTGTTAGCTTTAAGTTCTTTTAGCCATTTAATTTTATATAAGAAAAAATAATTAAAAGGAAAGGATCCTAATTAGTTCTTATTTTTTTGAAAAATTCTAAAATATCCTAATTTTTTTTAAAAAAAATCCATTTTTCTAATTAATAAAACTTTTTTAAAAAATCCTAAAATACATAAATACAACTTTTCATAAAATACACAATTACCATGACTAACATGCTTAAATATAAAAAAGATAACTAAATTATGGAAAATATGTCTAGTGATGGAAAAGATACTTAAATCATAAAAAAGATACCTAATTATAGAAAAAAATCCCAAACCATAGAAAAAATGTTTAAAAATAAAAAAAAAACCCAAATTATAGAAAAGAAATCTAAATTATAATAAAAATGTCTAAATTATAAAGAAATGCCTATTAAAAAAGGATACGTTTATTTTGAAAATTTTAAAAATTCTTACTTAAAAAGAGTATATTTTTTTAATTGAAAAATGCTCTTTTAAGTGATATAATAGTTTTTTATTTATTTCATTCATTTTATTATCTTTTATATATTTTTATTTATTTTTTTATATCTTTACTAAAACATCAAAATAAATAAACAAAAACTTCTCGCACTCTTTTTTTTTTCATATTTTCTTTTTCTCTCTTTCTTTTTTTTTCTTTGGATTCTTTTCTTTTCTTTTTTTTTTTTGTTTTTTCTCCGTTTTTTTATCAAGTTACAATTACGTAACTTTTGCAATTGAAATAAACAAACAATAGTAAAAGAAAAACGAACAATAAAAAGAAACATCTTACAAAACCAAAGAAAGAAGAAAAAGACAAAAGAAAAAAAATATATAACACCGGACCAAAAATTGTAATAAGAGCACGCGGGTCAAGTAGAAAAGCTCTCGCTGTAGGGAGTTTCTAACACAACTTATAATAACTTAAAAAACCTTAAGCTTATGCAAATTCTAAAGAGGGAAAAAAGGACCATATAGAGAAAGAGATTGGCATTGTGAATAAATTTAAGAGATTATAAGTGATGAGTCGATGATTTATAATTAAAATGAAATCTCTTAGTTACAAGTACCATAATTAAGTTAAAGATGAAAAATATCGAATGTAGTATGATTTTTTTCCATATTTAAGCTAAGCAAACTTAAACAATATATAATATTAAATACAAAATTACAAGTGAAAAACATAACTAATATGCACCAAGAGTATGCTTATTAAGCATAAAAATGTATCGAAGTATGTCCATCCTATGTAAGAGTGTTCCTTGTGACATGGCGACAGTGTGACATGGTGTGGCAATGACAAGATAAGTGGCATGATATGATGTGACGATGATGTGGCATAAAATGTCAGTGACAAGGTGGACGAAGTAACATGATATAGTGATGACACAGACGTATCAATCAATGAAGGATGGACAAGTATTTAAGTGAGAAAAAAAAAATATGTATTTTGCAACTTTCATTAATTGAATCAAGATTTTCAAGTCATATAATATCAAATCAAAATATGATATTATTTAGCTGTTAACTAGTGTATTGTCTATATATGTAATCAAATTACCTATATAAATTAAGTTTACCTGAATTAGATTTAAATCTAAACCTATACTCAATATCCCTTTTCTTTTTTAATTATTTAAGGTCTTAAAAAATATTAAGGCTAAATTAAAAAAGAAAAAAATCCTACTCAATATAAAAAGCTATTTTATTATTATTTTTTAAAAATATTTTATACCTTTCTAAAATTTTTATTTTTTGTGTTTTTTTTTTTAAATTAGGATCCTTTATCCTATTCTAAAAACTCTAAACTTATGAGGTAAAAACAAGATATCTACAAATATTAAGAGAATTATTCATCAGCTCTGGTCCAATGCCTCCCATCTTCCTCGCTTTGCATCTCTGCACGGTTATCTCACCCAAACTTGAATTGTACAGTGCCACAAATATCCCAGAAGCTTGCCACCTCCACTTAAGAACAAATCTATCAATTTGCAATTGGTAAGAAGTTAGACAGCCAGGTATCCAAAAACGATAGACTCAAACTAAAAAGTAAAAAGCCAGCCACATTTCATAAGATCAGTCAACATCATCAAGAAAAGAAAAAACATAGACAATAATTGTTTCAGTTCCATGTGCTTTGCGTCCAAACTTAGAGGTCTTTTTTTGGGTTGCTAAATCAAATTCATAAATAAATCAAGGATATACTACTGCTAAAGCAAGGTAGGGTTAAAAGAATACTCCAAACCAAAAAAAAAAAAAAAAAAACCCAAACAAACAAACAAAAGGAAGAGTATACAAAAAATATACTAGAAAAAACTACTCCTAGGATGGACATTGTAGTTCTATGTAGGCCAAAATCTTTCTACCCAGGCACTTTGGTTGAGGAATGTGGGCACCTAATCCAACATTGCTCCCAGTGCGCCAAATATAATAACAGAGGATGCAAGAGCAACACTACATCTGGTAGGAAAAGTTGAAGGCAAAGCAGTAGCCAGCAAGATTTGAGTCGAACTGAGCCAAGATTGAAAAGCAAGACAGCAGTCTAGGTGAACCAAGATTTCTCTCCACTCCAAAGAGGAATAGGGGATCATGGGTCTCCTGGCTGTTAATGCACAGGTAACAAAGAGCAGAGGAGGCAATTCCCCATGTATACAGCTTATCAAGGGTGTATAGCTTCCGGAGCCATGCAAGCCATAAATTCAGAGTTTAGAAAATAGAAACAGGACATGGACAAGCTTGCCAAGTTATATGACAATTGTATTCTAGATTGAAAAATGATTAAAACAGAACCTTCATATTATTTCCTCGTAAAACTTAAAACCATCCTCATCAACAAAACATGTAACATAACACAATGGATAAAAACCTCAGTGACCTCTATGAAGGGAAACTACAGCCAGCACGAAACAACATTAATGAGTTAAACAAATATCTAACCGAAAGAATGGTAACCAAATGCAACATAAAAGAAGTAAATTCTCAGATTCTAGGAGTCATATCACATTCTAATCTTACGGTCAACAAAACATGTAACATAACACAATGGATAGAAACCTCAGTGACCTCTATGAAGGGAAACTACAGCCAGCACAAAACAACATTAATGAGTTAAACATATATCTAACTGAAAGAATGGTAACCAAATGCAACATAAAAGAAGTAAATTCTCAGATTCTAGGAGTCATATCACATTCTAATCTTACGGGTCTTGAGTATTGAATACCTGGTTCACTTCCCAATATAATTTGGCTTTTCTTAATTACATTACTTGTATATGTAATGAGGAAGTCAATTAGCTTACCAAATTACAGATGCAGTGCTCTTCCATGCTATAACTTTCTCTACTTCTATGATTTCTCTTACATCATGTACAAAGAATTATAATCAGCCTACAATTTAGAAATGGAGCTCCCAAGACAGAGCTCTAGTTGACAACCCTGTGCTGGACTTTTAATCTCCCCTGTGATAAATACCAATAGACCCATACAAAAAGAGCTTAAGAAAAATTATTGAACGTGAAATTCCAAAGCCTTCAAAATATCTCATTGTTCTGCTTTCCATCTATATCGATTATTTGGTAGAATCTCATCAAGGTACAAAGACGTACTCATTAGCTTCTTAAATTGGTAAAAGCTGTATCATATAAATAAAGCATGTTTACAGCTAAGTAAAAGAAAAAGAATGTTAGCATAAGACAAATACAAAATTGGCAGAAAAAGAGTACTGCAGATTAAAAGATGCAGAGTTTCCCATTTTTATCAGTATGCCTTCTTTTACAGTTTGCAGGGAGTCAGTGAAAGAGATGAAAACTGACCTCATCTACTAGCAGTGGGATTAAAGTTGTAAGAAGTTCATCATAGGTCTTGACACTCTCACTTGAATTTCTGAAATCATAAAGTGACAAAATAAGATTTCTTGATGATACTATTATAACAAAATTAAGGCAATTTTGGGTACAGTTTAGACCTTGTTTAACTAGCCAGCAGCCCAACATAAGCTCTGTACCATGCAATGGCATTCCAACATTCAAAATTGTCCTTAGTGATGAACCCTAAGAATTCAATTCGTTCTCACTCTATTTTCAGTCTTCTCCTTTCTCCATAATCAACATGTTCACTACACAAATTTCAAACCACTTCACATGTTGTCCACCATCTCTAGAAGACCTCATCTACTACCAAATGAAAAGTCAAATCAAATTTTCGCAGCCATAGGGAGAAAAGCCATTCATAATCATCTCATTAGCAAGTTGCTTCACCATATTGTTTTCACCATTCATGATAAATTCTTTAATGATAATTTCATAACTGAAGTAGTCTGGAGAGCACCCAGAGTCTTTCATTTCTCGGAACAATCTATAAGCATCTCTTACATGGCTGTCTTTACACAGTCCATTCAATATAACATTGTATGTTCTAACATCAGGTTTGAGACCCAAAGCACCTAAAGATTGGAAAAGTTCTTTTGCAGCTTCCACCATTCCACCTCTGCACAGTCCATCAATTAAAATAGTACAAGTAACAATGTCAACTTGAAACTCCATATCCTGCATGTGTCTAAACAATGATATGGCCTGGTTAAGCTGGCTATTCTTGCATAGACCATCTAACAGGATGCTGCAAGTGTGGACGTCAGGCTTTTGATTACAAGCTTGCATCTCATAGAATAGCTTTTCCGCATTCTCAATTTTACCTGCCTTACAAAGACCATCTATGAGGGAATTATACGTGATGACATTAGGAGTTACACCCTTGTCGCACATTCCTCGAAAGAGAATGATGGCCTGATCAGTTCTTTTAATTTTACAATATCCATTGATCAATGTATTATATGTAACAACATTTGGAGACCTGCCTCTTTCAAACATCACGTTAAATACTCGAAGAACATCATCCATTTGGTTTCGCATGCAATAACCATCCATCAGTGAATTATATGTGACTACATTAGGTTCCTCACCTCTTTGAATCATTTCATCCACTATGTGCTCTGCATCAACTACCCATCCTCCCTTGCAAAGCACATCCACCACTATAGTAAAGGTTTGAACATCTGGCATGATTCCCTTCTGCACCATCTCCCTCAATAATTTTCCAACATGTTCAAATTCAGCAGTGTCACAAAGACCTTGTACAATGGAAGTATAAGTGATAACATTTGGTCTAATGCCTTCACTTACCATCCGTTCCAATAGCGCTGTAGCGTCCGCGATTCGACCAATGCTGCACAAACCATTGATTAAAGAGTTATAAGTGAAAACATTTGGTTGAATGCCTCTTCTAACCATACTAGCTAAAAGCTCCATAGCCTTTACTGTTGAACCCACCTTGCAAAGCGCATCAACAATCACACTGTATGTGATTATATTCAGTTGCTGGCAACCTCTTTCCTCCCACTTCTCCAGCAAAGTGATGGCCGATTTAACATTGCCCGTTTTGCACAAGCACTTAATCATCGCTCCATAAGTAACTGGATCAGGCTGAATCCCTGTTTCCTCCATGTTCTTCACCAACCCGACAACTTGAGTGCAATTACGTTGACCAGAAATCCCGTTTATCAGAGTGGTGAAGGTCACAATGTCAGGTCGAAATCCTAGTTTGATGATTTTGCCCAAAACTGTAAAACCTAGATCCACACACTCTAGATGGCATAAACAATTGATTAGAATATTTAACACATAGATATTCTGAGTAAGCTGTATCGAATCCAGGCGCTCAATCAACCTAATAACCTGATCGTACCGTTTCATTTTCACTACGACTCCCAACAGTAGTGTAAAATCAGGGGCTGGAGGCAAGGGTTTCATCTCAATCATTCGGTTAAACATAGATTGAGCTTCGTCGAGACTCTTCACTCCACCATTCTTACATTCAGACCTAACATAATTCAAGAATCGGTGTTGCTCTGGAGCCTGTAAACGACAAAACCCTAGACGCAGAGGATCAGAATTTGACACAGAGAGAAGAGAAAAGAAGCGAACTTTACCAGTGGATGAAGAATGTGGACGAAGAGAACGCCAAGCGGGTGAGGTTGCGGGTTTCATGTGCATCAAGTCTTCTTCTAACTCTTCGAAGCAGGAGAGGAGAGGAGAGAGAGAGAGAGTGACAACTGACAGTTATAGAAAGTTATGAATGTGTTTCAGGTTAAGCACGATAAAAGCATCACTTGCCATCTCCCCATGTATCCGCCATGATCTTGGATAAGAAAAATATTTTCAAGATTTTTTTTTTTATTATTATTTATGATTGGTGCTATAAAATAAGAAAATAGTCATAAAAAATGCAATGGCATAAGGGAAGAGAACATGGAGTGATGTCAAGGATCGGATAAGAGAAGCGAGGAGAATAAAATTGTAGTGGAAAAGCTATTTTTTATTTTTTATTTTTATTCGTATCTTATGTCATTTTCAATTATTAAATATTAGTAAAGCGATGAAAATTTTAGGTTAAAAAAAAAAGTTTGTAACCACCTCTTAAAATATGGGATGCTGTTTTAATTATTAATTAGGGAACTGTGCACTTATAATATGTATATAAAAAGTTAAAAGAAAAAAACTCATATACATACATTAAAAATACTTTAAAAATTCTTGAATTTTCATGATTAAATTATAATTCTTTCAATTTAAACAATCTATTTCAAGAACTTTTTGAAAATTCTTCAAACAGATTAAATTTTTTAACGGTTTTTAGTATAATTATTAATAGAAAGTAAATAAATAAATAAATAAGGAAGAAATATGAAAAGCATCAGTATGATGGGACCAAAATATTAAAATTATAAATAAAAGTAATATATATGTAAGTGTATGTATATATATAGACTAACAGACATGTAATAATCGAATTGAGCAGCCGGGGCATCTGTGCTTGAGTGAAAACCCTATGTCTCAGCTCAAGATGGCACTGGTTGGACTGTATTTCGCGAGGTACAAAAGGTGTTGGGTATAACAGTTCGCTGTATACAAAACTTAGAAACAACAACATAATAGAATTTACAACATAATCTATCAATATTATTAAAATTAATATGAGTTTAAGTAACTGCTAATTTTTAAAATTATCTATTTAACCATAACATAGTATGACTCAACAAAAATACTAACTTTAAATTAAGTTTTCAAAATTATAAGTGTGTTATATTATGAATGAAATTATCAATTTACTCGATTTCTCTCTTTCTTCCAAAAATATCTCTCCCAATAAAAACACTAAATGCTGGAATGGTCTAATTTAATATTTGAAGTCATGAAAAATATTGAAGAAGCATGTGCTGTATAAAGAGGGTTTCGTGGTCAAACCAAATTACAGAACTTACGTGGTTTTCTATCGGATCACCCACGTAACCTGTGATGGTTATTTTCACTCTCCAATTATCTCTTACTCACTTTCTCTCTCTCTCCCTGACGTCCTCTCTCGTCTCTATTCCTGTACCATAAATCACATATTATTCATACCCTTTAAATCAATTGCAAAACTCAATTGAATCTCTTACTATTATTTTTCGAGTTTTTCAATTACTCATGCATTTATACCATGTTGATCTTCTTCAAAAGGTATGTTTGAAATTTAATTTTCCTGATGAATTTCATGTGGAGCCATTGGGCTTCATGATTGTTAATTGGTTGTGTTTTCTCTTATCTCTTATTCATTTACTTTTACAATTTTTTTATAAAGAATTTGTCTTATTTCACATCTATTTATGAAATTTTATCACTTTATTATTTGTCTAATAAATAAAGAAAATAGGTTCTTTGAGGGTTGTTAGTTGTAGCCAAGGGAGACCAAAAATGAACTCTCCGTCTCTCCAATCTCTTTTTTCCCTTTCTAGATTTTCTTTCTTAGACTCACTTGACAACTCCTTCTAAGGTGTTCATTTAAATCTAACTATTAGTTTTCATGGATAGTAATTAAATTTTAATATTATCTTAAATAATATCAAATTTTATGAAGCAATTTTTTGTTTATTTTTGTTATTATAAATTAATAATGGGAATGCAAATGAAAAAGAAAATGCTATTAACAGAGTAGAAGAAGTTGAAGAAGGAAGTGTTAATCGCAAAAGTAGGTAAAAGTCATAGAGGAAACCGATAGTATAAAAAGCTGGACCCCATTAAATACGTTAGGCAGGTAGTATCAATTTCTTTAACCTACTCATCTAATTAGAACCGAAAATCATACAAACCTATGTTCAAATGCATATTTTTAATGGTTATCTTGAATAAATGTAAGATTTCATTTAATTCAATTAATATTATTGTCTTATTTCCTTAAATTAGTTTACTTAAATCAACACAATAGCTATGAATAGTTGATGCATTCATTCATTCATAAACCATTCAATCTTCATTTGAGGTTTTACATTCACGCAAAATTGTCATCTAGGTGTTCATTTTTTCGTGTAGAGTTATCATCATGTTTGTTGCAAATTCCATTTCAAGTTTTATTATTTTTTTCAATCTTATAGTATTAAATGTCATTGTTGGGCATTCAGGTTTTATTTCAAATTTATTAAAGTTTGAATCATTTGGCTAAAATGTTGGATTTTTAGTGTTGGGTATTTGTCATCATTAGAAACTTATTGAAGTTTATTCATTAATTTAATTTTTATATTTTGAATTATCACTATTTAGTATTGTTAAGTGCCTTTCTTTTCTTTAACAAAATTATTAAAGTTGGCACTTCACTCTCTTTGTTTGAAAATATCATCTTTGGGTCACAATATGAATAAATTTTCTTTTGCTTAATTTTTATATGTTGTGTTTGATTGCATTCTATTTTAATTTATTAATTGATAATTCTGAATTTTATGTATTGATATAAATTTTTCACCTGAAATTTGTTAATTAGTTGAAATAAACCCAATAAGATCATTTCTCCTATTCTTTTTCCTTAATCATTTAGCTTTTTAGGGTTTTTTTTTCGTTTTAATGAGATTATAAACAATATATGCTTTTGCTAGATGCCACAACACTTTATACGCATGATCCTTGTTTCCATTTATTTGACAATGAAAGTTTACTATGACACTATTACAATATAGACAAAATTAATGAAAAATCCCAGTTCGATAAAATAAAATAAAAACTTTTTGTCTAACTGAGATTTTTCATTAATTTTGTCTATATTGTAATAGTGTCATAGTAAACTTTCATTGTCAAATAAATGGAAACAAGGATCATGCATATAAAGTGTTGTGGCATCTAGCAAAGCTTTACTTTGAAGTGCACTCGTATTCATCTTTTTCAATCAATACATATACCCAAGAGTAAATTAACATTGTAGGGAAAATTAAGAAGGAAAAAGTGCTATTATAAGATATTTAGTTTGGAGAAGAGTTGTACTATAGAAGATGTACATTTTATTCCACTTTTTTTTTCCTTTTGTCAATTTTTTTTTTCTCTACAAGCTCCCTACCCCAAGAGGCCAAAACCCTTCTCCGTTTGTGCATTCATAAAAAATGATTAAGTATGAGATCTTTGCATTGATTAATTATAACAATGTTGATATTCCTTTGTTTCTTATTCTTTATATCAAAATCTTTTAGTTCCTATAAGGAATGGAGTTCAATTGACTAGGTGATTGTAGTCATTGCACTATGTATGTCAGGGCTTAAATATAGTAAATTAATTTAATCTTATTTTTTTCTTTCTAAACTTCTATTGAAGATTTAGCTTTTAGTTGTTTTTATATGTAATACACTATTTGTAGAAGTGTGAGGAATTCAATTGAGACTAATATAGCCCTTGAAAAAAGGGTAATGTGTTTCATTTATGGAAGTTAAACTTTAATGCCTCATTCACTTATGGTGAATTGAAATTTTATTTCTCTCTATTCCTTATTACGGTGTTCATTTTGTTTTATGTCTCTAAATCATAAATCTATACGAATTCTTATCCTTAAAATTAAGTAATAGGATTTAGTAATAAGGATTCCGTAACAAGGATTCCTTATTTTAACTAAAAAGTCATCATTCGTTACAAAATTTCATATTTTTTCAAAAAATGATCTCATCCAAATTTAACGACCATTAGCATTAGCACTACTACTGCTACTGTTACTATCACTGCTACTGCTACTGCTATCACTGCTATTGTAACTACCACCGACCACTATTACCTATTGCCACCCACCAATATTGTAAAATCTACAATCGGGTATTTAGGGTTTGGTTTGTAAAATTTAGGGCGATTAAGTAAATCTCCTGATTTAGCCCAAATTTTACAATAAAGTTAAGAATATTAGTAAAAGTGATCCCGTAAGTTTGGATTTAGAAAAATAAATAATAAAATAATTAATTATTATAATATTGAATTATATATAAATTTTCAATTATTTATCGGAAACATGTAAAACGAGTTTCGATAATTAAAAAATCAACAAAGATAAATTATTTATACATTAAAAATCATATAATAACATAAATAATATTTATAAATATTTATTTTTACCATATATGTATTTATGTTTAGGTAAAAATATGCGAAATTACTTAAAATGCATGAAAAATGCTAAATTAATGTTAAATAATTAAAGAAAATTACAAAAAAATAAAGAAAAAGTTAGGAAAAGTGTGGATTCATCTAAAAAGTGGTTGTGGCAAGCTAAAAGTGGAAGAAACAAAATCTACCAATAAAAATGAAACAAATAAAAGTGAAAAAGAAAAAGTAAAGGAACTTTTGTCACCTATAAAATTAAAGAAAGTCCTAACCACTTCTATAAATTCAAACCAATTCCTCCATAATTAATTTTGGTAAGTTTGAAGTAAAAAAAAAAAAATTAAAGAGAGAGTAAGAACAAAGGAGAGAGTTTTTTTACAAAAATTTATCAAAATAGTGTGCAATTAGAGCTTATAAAAGAAACCAACATCTCACGATCACTTGGAAAGGAACGGCCACTACCAACAGGCAATGGATCCTACATCTAGAGCTATAGAGAATGGTGGAGCCACTACTAGTGGCTAGAACCTTGTCGATTGATGAGTTCCGATTTCTCTTCTAAATTTATTTAATTTAAAAAATATCAAATATGCATGAAAAATTATGAAATTTGGTTTCCCTCATATTTTTGCATGTAGAATCATAATATCAAACCAGTTTTTTAAAATTAGAAGTGCTTATATAGATTCCTTAAAAATAAGCGTAATTCCAACGAATTTTGTATAAATTTTCAAAAATAATAAATACAATTATTTCGACCTAATTTTTTGTGTACATATTCTTGTTATGATATATTTAATTTACATCAAAATAATTTTTGATAAACTACACGTTTAGTATTTATTAAAATTATTTTATTGAATCTGTCATGTTTTTCATATGAAAAAAAAATAGGTTTTTGGTTAAATTTCTCAATGAATCTGATTTGTAATGACTTCTAAAGCTTATTTATGATTTTGGAAATATTCAGTTTGAATCTTATAATTTTAGTTGGTTATTTACCTAATTTAAGCTAATTTTTAGCAAAATCAGACCTAAAATCGGTATACCGAAAAATAATATATATATATAACTATCTTAGTACTTTTCATGATTATAATATAACAACCATAATTTATTGACTATAATATATTTTATGCGGTTTTATTGGAGTTTGATGCATTAGTTGTATGTATTGTGCATAATATGTACTAAATACATAAGTAAATGGTATATTTTTAGTTAATATTGTAATTTAGAGTTAATTAGATATAATTTATTATTTAAGATGTGATTAGACATTTGATATGTTATTGGAGGATGAAAGATAATATATATAGTGTTAGAAGTGTTAAATAGGTGACTTAGGGTGAATTACATAATAATACATACTTTGTAAATATATTATATTAATGTGTAGAAAATATTATACCAAAAGTGATAATATTATAATAATATTAATATAAAATAATTCTGATATTAAATATAAATTTATATAATTATATGAAAAATGTAAATTTTTTTTTTATATTAGGAGTAAATTCGGTAGTTAAATAAAGACTAGAGTGTATCGTAAAGACTAGAATACTAGTTAGAAATCAAATACGATATTTAGGATATCCGATTATAATATAAATAATTTCATATTATGGTTTGAAACAAGTTTTTAGGGTTTCTGTATAACCTGTAATAAATTAGAACCTAATTTAGAAACCGACTCTAAAACTGAATCAGAACCCAACTTAAAATAGGAATAACTGTAAGAGACATAAAAACCCGAATAATTAAGTATATTAAAACCCTAAACTAAAGATAGTAATAAGTGTTATAGAATAAAATCAATCTATGATAGTTATGTGGAAACTATTACAATATTTGTATCTAAGGATTATTAGTGATCGCCCGAGTGAGTGAGCGAGCAAGGAAGAACTCCAAGTAAGTTATGATTAATATGTTACTGTATTTCAAAGTACTAATTTGTAACACTCGAAGATTTGAAATTGTACTTGATTGTGCTTATTAGACAGTTGACTGTACGTAAGTGCTTGTTCTTAAGTTTGATGATATGATTCTGATTAGCTGTTCTAATTTGTATTTGTATGATTTATTTGAAATGATTGAACACCTTAAAATCAAATTTAACTAAATATATGACTTATAGATCTAAATCGGATTTACATTGCAACCCATTAGGGGAAACTTAAGGTTTTTCAATCAAATATCGATCATTTCCAAAGGTATAGCGCTAGATAACATAATTAATTCCTTCTTCATCCTTAATCGAATTAAGTGACAGGTGAGGAGGTCACGTCAAGGGTGAAATCAATGATTCGAAAGTAGTCGCGGGAGGAGCGGTGTCTCCATTGCACAAGCTTGGGTTTAGTTGTGAACTGTTGCATTAATGGATACTCCTCAACTTGCATTAGAGCGGGTGCAATTTCTTAATTTCATGACAGGCCAGACAACGTCGTACAATGCAGGAAGAGCAGTGTCTCCATTGCATAAGCTTGGGTTTGGTTGTGGGCTATTGCATTAATGAAAACTCCTCAACTTGGATTAAAGCGGGTTCAATTTCTCTAATTTCATGATGTATCAGATAATGTTGTGCAATGCAATGGAATTTGCTTGAATATGTATTGCATCTAATTAATTTGGTTGATAACCCTGTTTGTGTTTACTGTATAATTTTAAGTCTCCATCTCAACTTATTAAGTTATAGTTACTCGCATCTCGATAGTCGTTGTTGCATGTATTAGGTAGGATGCGGCTTATATTTATCATGAGGTTAGCAACTATTGGATTTTGAGGAGTGGGGATATAAATTGAAGAGCCGGTACACTCTCAAGTTTAAATTTATCTTTAAAGCTTTTAATATTAATTTATGAATTGCTCAAGTAGATTATGTTAGGTTATTAAATCTTGTAAATATACTCAAATTATTTTAACGTAACTATGTATTTTTCTTAAGTTCATAAGTAAATAATTTATTTAATTTACGAACAGTTTACTTCAAAGCGGGTTAGTTGTAAATGTCTTGTGTAAATCAGGTTTATAATAGTGACTATATGGTCAATTTCTATCTTAAAATAATTTACATGATGAGATTATTACGACTTTACTACTTCGAGGTGTAACAACTACTAACCATTGTTGGTGTCACCATTACCACCACCATCATTGCCGTTACCACTAACATAATACTGCCACCACCAACCATCGTCAATGCTACCACCATCATTACCACTGCTACCTCTAGCAATTCCACCATTGTTACCTCCACCACCATCATTGCCATTGTTGCTGCTAGCCATCATCACTTCTTATTACTTTAGGGTTAGTTGAAAAATAAGATGGACTAAGGGTAATTTAATTATTAATGTTTTATTATGATATATTATTAAGTTACTTATAAATCCAACTAAATAAAGTAATAAGTATTACACCCTTATTACATTCCTTATGTATTCCAATTTCGTTTTCCCTTCATTCCATTCAGTGAAGTGAACGGGTCATAAGTGGTTTGACATTCATTTTATCATTTTTCCTTTCTTTTTTTTTTTGTACTTTTGGTTTCTTAGATGGGTTTTTTTTTATGTTTATGATTTATTAGTGCTGAAGTATTGGATGTAGATTGTTGATTAGTATATTTAAGATGAAGTAGCAAAATAAAAAAGGTGTCTTTTTAAAAGAAAGAAAAAAATGTGCTTACTATTACATTGAATTTTGTATACTCTCTAAAGAGTTAGCATGTGGAATCTTTTTATAGACCATTTTTTGAAGTTATGAGAAGATCATTACTATTTGCTGGCCAATTGGAAAAAAGAAAAAAGGAAAAAGAAGATCAATATCGATAAGAACAATGCAAATGTTTTGGGTGATTAGAATGCTACAAATATGTAAGGTAGCATTTTTGCAAAGAAATTTATGAAAAGAAAAATTATCACATGCTACCACTTCATTGCAGTAAATTTTTGGGTATGATCGAAAATGGTGTCCCTCATTGAAATATCAAAATCAAGGAATGGTTTCAGCTTCTATATCTATCAAGCTAACACATGTGCATGGTAAGGAGGCTGCTACCCCAACATTTATTTTTCTTATTTGGTACATAAATAATTGCTTAATCTTTCCCTCCAATTTGGTTAATGTTGTATGGATTTTAGTTTTTTGTGTGATGTGTGATGTTCTTCCCCCCCTTAATAGACTAGAGCATGGTTATTTTATTATGGAGACTCATAATCAATATGCAGACTGGTCTCATGACTGATATGATCAAAAGTATGAAAATGCCTACTGTTACGGCTGTGCGCAAAGTAAATGTGGAGCAACTTGGCACTTTTACTGATAAGTTGATTGCTCCATATAAATTCTCCTTTTTCTATTTGTCTGTATTACAAAGTTTTCAAAGCTTTGAAGACATATGTGTTTGTCAATATAAGTTTATATGTCTTTTAAATAGAGTTACTTTATGATTCTAGATTTTTAATATTATTTTATTTGTAAATATTTACGAATAGAATTTACTATGATAATGGTGGCTATGGTTTCTTTAAATATTTGAATGAACTTCTTCCATTTATTAAAAAAAAAATTATAAAAGAAGGGGTGGAAAGGATGAACATCCCTATGTTTGAATTAGAACATATATGTGATACAATCTTCCAATAAAAGCACGAAAGGTTTCAATTGGTTTTCCTTTTTCTTTTAAATCTTATTGCTTCCTAAATTTTGAGAGTGATTTGTTAAGTAGAGTTTTAGATTATCATTATATTTCAATCTTCTTAGAAGATTTTGATATGTCAATGGCCTAATTAAGCTAGATAAAATATAAGTATTATAAGGATGGAGTTGCAACATAGTATATAGAGGTCTATATTAAAGTTGTTTTAATCGATGCTAATTATGATCTATATCCTTTATTGAATTGATTATAATTAATTATCTTAAGGGAAACATATAAAAAAATGGATACATTATTTTGTGAACTGCTAAGCTTAAAGCCTTAAATTAATACACACTAATTAGCAGCCAGCGCACCTACATTCCAATCTTTTATACTTTCAATTTATTCAACTCTTACATATTACTTATTTATGTAGTTTTTTTTTTTAATTTTTATCCACAACTCTTTGTTCGCATAAAGGATTTTATTCTTCAAAGATTTTTATTGTATCACTCATGTGGTTTTCTTTCAATTTTAATTATTCATGAATTTCTAATATATTAATGTTATCGCTTTCTTTCTTCTTCTTTTTCTTTTTGTTTTCATAGATATCCTAACCATTTATGCATTATCTTTTTAATGTCATCTAAATCTAATATTTGTACACGCAACACGGGAGTATCAATTGTTAGTGTGTTTACTAAAGCAAACTATACACATGACTAAAGACTTAAGAAAGAAAATAAATAATACAAAAATAGTAAAAGAGTTACATAAGGAAAAAAAAAAGAGAGAAGAAGAAGCAAAACAACTATAATTGCACATTATGAATGCTATTAAATATACTAAAATGTTCTAATTGAAATTATACTACTTAATTAAAGAAGTTGTCATTTTCCTTAAAAAAAAAAGTAAAGGAGATACTAATAGAGGTATTTGTAACAAACACACACACACACACATATATACATATATGTAACTAAAATTATTGGGTACTAACAATTGAGTCAAACTCAAGTGTAAAATTTTAATATTTATAAAAAAACATACATACACTATCTCTTTCTCTCTCTCTTACTCTCTCTTTTCTCCTTCGCTTTTCTTAACTTCAATAACTTATTCCACATTATGAAACATATCATTCATTAGTAATTTAGCATGGCTGTTAATTACATGCATTTCATTTTTTATTAAAAGAAAGTTAATCCCATAAGAATATATCTAAATAAACACTGAGATTTCTTACGTTACTAAAAGTATGATGAGACCTAAAATTATAATCATTACTATGTGATGCGTCTCTAGAGGTCGGGTATATGGAGAAACACTACAACGAAGCGAACCGAAAAGAAATAGAAGAAAAGTTAGCAAAAGCCTGGGCAACTATTGAATGGATATGACGCACTACTCAATTCTACTCGGTCTACAATCTACCGGATATGATACACCAGTTTGAATTAAAGAGTCACTCGCCGCTACTTCTTGCTAAAAGGAAAAAAATAAAAATTGAATGATAACGTGAATGCTAAGGTTGTTTAAAGTGATTAATTCTGTATTAAAAGTTGAATATCTGTATACAAGGAAGCGGAGGTTTATATACATGTCCACTAAGATTATTTTACATGAATGAAAAGACAAAAGGGTATTTTCCACATATTAAAAGGGGTAAAGGAGACAAAAAGTATTCACTACAAAAAGGAAAAATCATTTTGGAATATTGTGTCAAGAGATACGTGTCGCTTGATGGCTGGATATTACAAATATGATACAAGGTAGGCAAAACAAGTGCTAGTAATCAGGGGTTGACCTGATCTAGACCAGGTTGGCGACCAATTAGTTCTAAAAATAAGTTAGCTTGCTTTAAGGTCGAATGCCTATGGTTAGATCAAGAGCTCTCTCGGCTACTCTTGGGTTGTCTTCTAGGATAGAGCGTTGCTGTTAATTAGGATCGAATTTAACACAAGTAAGGATTCGAGGCTTAGGTTGGCAGGAGAACATTTTAGCATAGGAATCCCCATCTTGGCTTTGGTTTCGAGCTAATATTCTTCAAGTAAGTCCTTGGAGTCTTCTAGCTTGGCTACGCATGATTGATTCGAGGGGTTGATTCCTTTCATTTACCTGGAGGTAAGAACTCAAATTTGGAGTAGTTTTTGCTCTTTCTTCTGGGGCGCTTGCAGGGTCTTCTTCTATTGGTTGGTGAGGGATTAGAACGGACACATTAAAGGTGGAAGAAACTCCATAGTCATCGAGTAACTCAATTTTGGTAAGTGTTATGATTGATTTTTTTCAAGACTTTGAATGGACCATCAGCTCGAGGAGATAGTTTATTCCATTTTAAGTGTGAGAATCGCTTTTGGTTGAAGTGAATCCATATTATGTCTTTGGGCTGGAAAGAAACAGTTTAACGGCCTTGGCTACTAATCTCTTGTTGTCTCCAATCGAACTTGGTGATCTTCTTCATTACAGACTGGTGTAGCTCATGCAATTCTTAAGCTTGGTCCTATTGCAAACCGTAATCAAGAACAGATAAGGCTGATCATTAGATCGGCTCAAGCTTACAAAAAGCTCGAAAAAAGATTAATGGGGAGAGTACAAAGGGCAAAAAAAACAACAAGTAAAACACACAAATAACTCTAGAAGATATGACATACCAATGGAACTTCTGCAGACTCATGGCACAATTTGATGTGACGTATGAATTGGTTCATTAAGGTTACCCGCCACCTAACCTTACTTAACGGAAAGGATAAGAGTGATGCTGAGAGTAAACAAACAATATTTATGGAAGGAAGAAAAAATACTCAAAAAGTGTATTAAAAATGATCCAATATCCTATATCTCCATAATTACGAGTACAAGGGTATTTATATCCATAAGTTGGGGCAACCTGCCTAAAAAGGAAAAGATAAAAAAGGTGTTTCCTAAGAAAGTAACGTACAAGATACAAAAGGATAAGAATGAATATACAAGAAAAAAAATTATTAGTGCAACAAATTTTGCACATGATACTATATACGTGGAGATACTACATAGGCGAGATCGTTAGAAGACGCGTACAAAAAGTACAAATCGATGGGCTTATCCGAGTAGGGATGACTTAATCAGTCTGGACTTTTTCTCTTGGCTTCATGGCAAGGAAGATGCCGAGAGTACCGACTCAAGTCGACTCAAAGCACTTCTCCGTAGCCTTTCGACCCTTTACACTATCTTAATTACCTCTTCTAATTTATAAAACCTCTATACTTCCACAACATTAGGAACATCATACTTGAGCCCAGAAATGAACCTAGACATGGTACGGGCCTTTGGTTCTTTCCTATCGACTCAAATCATTAGCATCTGGAACTCTCTTACGTAGTCATCAATAGATCGGCTTTCTTGGCAAAGCTCCTACAACTTTGCAAATGTATCTTGGAGGTAAGTTTCGGGTACAAATATGCCTTTTAACAACCTTCTCATTTCACCCCAAGTTCTAATACCTTGTCTTCCATCTTTTGTTCTGACAGCATCAAATTCTTCCACCATACGGTAGCAAGCCCAGTAAACTCCAATGCAATAAGTTGGACTTTGATCACATCCTCATAGTAATAACATTCAAATACTTTCTTAACCTTATCTTCCTACTCCAATTATTCATTTGCATCTCCACTTCCACTGAAGGACGGGATTTGTACCTTAACACTGTCTAACCCTCGAGGAACTCGACGTCCTTGTTCTTACGCTTGGTAATAGTCTATTTCTTCTTCACCAAACTCTTCAACATCCATCTCCTTGTCATCTTCCGTAATCTCCTCCAACTCTAGTCTTCATCTAGTAGCTCTGTCTACTACTCCTCTAACTCATGGGGATTAAATTGGGCGATTGGTTTGATTGCCTTAGCTATAGTATCTCTTAGGGGTGTCTTTCTGTGGGTTTTGCTGCTGCATACCTTAGGGTGATTATCTGTTAACTTATATTATAGCGACTAGACTCTTAACAAGGTTTGTGAGTCTATCAAGTTTATCATCAACTGACCCTGAGGTATTACTACTATTATGACCGCGACCAGGTTAAGCATTACTGCTCTGGTTACCAACGACACCTTGAATGCTTGAATCTGACATGGTACAGTACCTCTCAAATGGATTAACAACTTACTAGCAACTTTAATACTTGATAGTCACTTAGATGGAATATAAACAAACTTGCTCTATTTTCACAATAAGAAACAGAGTAAAAACTAGGTAACAATAAAACCACTCTTGCTATCACACCAACGCACTATAATAGCTACAAAAGGAATACAACAGTCATTAACAACAAAGAGAACCAAAACTTCACTATAACTTTATACACTCCCTCACAAAACCGTTCTTTAATACTGGCAAAACTGATGCTTTGATACACAGAGAAACACCACAACGAAGCGAACTGAAAAGAAATAGAAGAAAAGCTAGCAAAAGCTCAAGCGGGTATCAAATGGATATGACGTACCACTCGATCCTACTTAGCCTACAATCTGCTGGATATGACGTACCACTCGATCCTACTTAGCCTACAATCTGCTGGATATGACACACCGGTTTGAATTGAAGGTTACTCGCCACTACTCTTCACTAAAGGGAATAGATAAGAGTTGAATGATAACGAGAACACTAAGGTTGCTTAAAGTGAGTAATTCTATATTGAAAGTTAAATGTCTATGTACAAGGAAGTGGGGGTTTATATACCTATCAACTAGGTTTATTTTACATGAATGAAAAGATAAAAGGGTATTTTACATTTAGGTTGCATAAAATATACTAAGAGGGGTAAAAGAGATAAAGAATATTCAATACGGAAAAAAAAAATTCTGGAATATTATGTCAGGAGACACATTTTGCTTGGTGGCTAGATATTAGAAATATAATATAAGGTAGGCGAAACAGGTGCTAGCAGTCACGGTCTGACCTGATCTGGACTAGGTCAATGACTTATTAGTTCTAAAAATAAGTTAACTTACTTCGAGGTCGGATGCTTGTGGTTAGATCAAGAGCTTACCTCAGCTATTCTTAGGCTATCTTCTAGGATATAGTATTGTTGTTGATTAAGGGCGGATCTGACATAAGTAAGGACCTGAGGCTCAAGTCGGCATATATTTGAGATATCAGGTTTGCCCGCTCTTCCTCCTATACCTTTCTCTAATGATATCTACATGTAATCAACCCATTACACGTGATCGGCCAGTTACAGTAACTCTACCACAAACTATGTTAATATGGTAAGACATAAAGCCTCAAGTCAACTAAGCGATGAATTTCGCTTAATAAATTTTGCTTTGAAACATGAAAAAACATTAATCAAAGAACAAAATCAACATACCGGTTCTCCATGTCCACTTGAAAGTTAAACAAGTTATACAAAACTAACAAACTTCAAGAAGACCTTTTCATAAATGTAAGACTTTTTCAATTGTTTTCCTAGTCATTTCTTTAAACACTTAGGCAAACACTTATACCCACATGCTCCATATGCTATGTACTCGTGGCTTCATGTAAAAGTCCTCCTTTGCTTGATTCCCGCGGTGAGAACCAACTCCATGGCAAAGATGGCATATAATAAGAAGAAAGATAAGAACATCATTCGCTTTCAACTGTTTCAGTATTGATTTTCAAGAAAAATGTGTGTATATATATATGTGTGTGTGTGTGTAACTGACGAAATTTTGCAAAGAAACTTACTAAACAAAAGGAGTTAATCAAATGTTACAAGCATAAAACCAGAAAAGAAAATTAAGAGAATTATGCAATAGCTCCAGCCTTGCGCTTCTCGACCTTCGCCGCCATGATGTTTTAACATTACATAATATTTTCTATCTAGATAATATAAATAAACCTATATGCTTGCACAAACATTTGTAGACTTTCGCACATATGTCCAATTAGAAAACTGAGAAATATATATATATATATATATATGCTACATAGAAAGATTGGGCGTTTCTTCCATTCAACTAACTCTAGGATGGTAAGAATATTAGACGCACAAAAGTTTTTTTTTCAAATGCTTTATCTATTTCTATTTGATAAAAAACTGAACATGCACGACCCTACCAAAACCATTAGTATTAGTATTACCTCACGATACAATTTATTATAACTTGCTTTTAAGGTTTTTTTTTATTGAATTATAAATACACACTTGCTCGCTTTTTTTCATTTTTAAAATAAAATTGTATGTTTAAACTCTAAAATTCAAAAATATACTTTTGGAACAAAAACTTAAAAAGAATATTAAAACTAAAAATATCATGAAATAAGAAAAAGGGAGAGATTACATTTTTATTTGTTTTAGTTTTTTAATATTTCATCATACATCACTATGCTTTTAATTTTTTCTTTTATTATTTGAACTATAGGTAAATTAGTTAAGCATGGGTTTGAAGGCATGCCTTGAAGATTTGGGATATAACCAGTAGCTACTCAATTTCAAGGTTAGAAGTCTAAATGCATATGAAGCAATTATAAGTGATGTATTTATATAATTATGGAATGTCTTTTAATATATTTTATAAAACTACATCATAATATCACTGAGTGATGGAGCTTTACCCCCAAATTGAAAAATCCTAATTAATTAATTGGCCTTAAATAACTTAAAATGAGTTGTTTAGAGATTGTTGAAAGAGTTTGGTAAAAAAAAAGAAAAGAAAAGACATTGTTGAAAGAGTATTAGGGGGTTTCCTAATATAATGTAGTAAGGTTCATGTGAAAGGGAAAAAATCAATTTTAGAAATGAATTAATAATAAATACGGCTATGGATCTAATGTGCAAAAGGGGTGAGCAGATAACTCTACTATACCTTTTATCATCTAATACATTGTTCGATTGGATAGGCACTGAGTAAATAATAAGGTCATATAATAGGTTTTTGGTACAATTAAGTATACGAGGGGCTCTGAGTGGATACTGAAAGTTATAGGATGGTGTACTTTTTACCCATCCTGTAAAAACTATTAGATAACAACGATGAATATAGAATAACACAATACTTCTATCTTAGATGTCCTAAGCTCTAAAAGTAAAAACAAATAAATAAACGTATACACTACAGCCTAAGCTCATTATTTATAAGAAGCCTCAAACCTAAAACATTTTATTTTCTACCTCTCTCTTAATTTTATGTTTCCATTTCTATCTCTCCTATGCCATCTATTCCACATTACTAATCCTATTTTTATTGTTAT
The DNA here is from genome assembly GCA_024138005.1 of Lumnitzera racemosa. NCBI lineage: Eukaryota > Viridiplantae > Streptophyta > Magnoliopsida > Myrtales > Combretaceae > Lumnitzera > Lumnitzera racemosa. The sequence continues at coordinate 84,838,919 of JAMXBC010000012.1, forward strand.
TTTCCACTAATCTTCTCCCATTTCTTTCCATTACCAAGGTATATATACTTCTCATTAATATTATAATTTTTTCCTTTATCTACACATTTTGATTCACTTGCTTTACAAATTAAAAACCTTAAACTTCACATATATATATATTTTTAATGCACATTAGGTTTTACAAGGTATACGTTCTAGGATAATTTGAAAGAGTTATAGGGTAGATTGTAATTTTAAAATTTAAAACTTGTACTTATAGGCTATGGTATGGGTAGCACCTCATATTTATCTACCTATATCTATCAATCCTTAGCTTGAATAAGCTAGACCTACCAATGTGCAACCAAGTTGAATGGAGAATAATGGTAATGTTGTGTGCATAGGAAGATTATTAAGCGGCTACCATTAGGAATGATGGGTAGTGATTCAGATTGTAGGCATGGTTTTTAATAAATTTGGTGATTCGCTTTTACTCATGGATATAATAATAAAAAGGTTTCATTTAAGAGAAAATAGTTATTCTCTTCCCCCTTTAAACAATATGAAATAGCTATTATAGCATTTAGTTGCATTTTAGATATATAATAGCAATTAATGAATAGTAATTCATATATAAGACCTACGAATAGCTATTTATTGGTGAAATTGGCTTTATTTATTTATTTTCAAAAAGTCCCTATTATATGTATAGTGTATGCGTACACACATATATGTATTTTGTTAGATTATAATACAATAACTAATATATATTATATAGTATATAGTATATAACATCTACACATGCGAAGTTACATATGTTTTATTATATTCTAATAATAATATTATATATATAAGTATGTAGCATTATATACACATCGTTCCATATATTTAGTTGGATCATAATATGGCATATTGCTACATATATAATACTATTTGTGCAACTAGGTCATGGGATGAGACGTTTACCTCTCTTGGAGTGCTCATTCGTGGTTGACACTATAAGGCCTACAATCAAGTATTTGAGATTCGGTTCATAGAATTTAGGGCGATCGAGTAAATTGTCCGATTTAGCCCAAATTTTACAATGAAGTTAATATTATTAGTAAAAGTAATATCTTAAGTTTAAATTTAGGAAAATAAGTAATAAAATTATTAATTATTATGATATTGAATTATACATAAATTTCCTGTTATTTAACATAAACACGTAAAACGGGTTTCGATAACTAACGAATAGATAGAGATAAATAATACACATACTAAAAATCATGAAATAACTTAAATAATATTTAATGGTATTTATTTATACTATATATGTATTTACATGTAGGTAGAAATAAACAAAATTACTTAAAATACCCAAAATATGCTAAAATAATACTAAATAATTAAAGAAAATTCATAAATAATTAAAGAAAAATATGAAAAAAGGAGGAAAATTCTAGAAGTGGGGCGTATCAAATTGGAATTGGAGAATGGGAAACAACCTATCAAAATAAACTAACAAAAAAGTATAAGAGATAAGAGATAAGTGACACTTGGTAAAAAAAAAATGGAGAAAAAATCCTAAACTCAACTATAAAAATAGAATACCTTCATCCAAACTCATTTTGGACATTTTAGAATCTAGAAAAAATTAAGGAGAGGAGACAAAAGAAGAGAGAACAATTTTACAAAAAAAAAAATATTAGTAAATTATAGTGCAAATAAGGTATATAAGGAAATCCCTAACCCGATGACAACCTGAAGAGGAACGAACACCACCAAAAGACAGTAGACCCCATGTTTAGAATTGTAGACAATGGTAGAGCCATTAGTGGTGGTTAGAAGCTTCTCGATTGGTAAGTTTCGATTTCCCTTTCAAATTTGTTTAATTTAGTAAAAATATGAAATATGCATGAAAAATTATGAAATTCGGTTTCCCTAGGTATTTTTTCATGTAGGATCAAAATATTAAATCATTTTTTAAAAAATTTGAAGTGCTTATATAGGTTCCTTAAGAACAGGTCTAATTCCAACGAATTTTGTATGAATTTTTAAAAATAGTAAATAATGTTATTTTGAGCAAATTTCTGGTGTGCATATTCCTTATATCATATATTTAATTTACATAAAATAATTGTTGATAAACTATACGTTTAGCATTTATTAAAATTATTTTGTTGAATTTGCCCTATTTTTCATATGGAATAAATAATAGGTTTTTAATTAAATTCCTTAATGAAATTGATTTGTAATGACTTCTAAAGCTTATTTATGATTTTGGAATATTTAATTTGAATCTTGTAATTTTATTTGGTCATTTACCTAATTTAAGCTAATTTTTAGCAAAATCGAACCTTTAATCTGTATACCGGAAAATAATATGTATTAAACTACCTTAGTAATTTTCATGATCATAATATAACAACCATAATTTGTTGAGTATAATATATTTTTCGTAGCTTTATTGGAGTTTGAGGCATTAGTTGTATGTATTATGCATAATATATATTAAATATGTAGATAAATGGTATATTTTAAGTTAATTTTGTAATTTAGGGTTAATTAGATATAATTTTTGATTTAGGATATGATTAAACATTTAATATATTATTGGAGGATGAAGGATGATATATGTGATGTTAGAAGTATTAAATAGGTAAAATAAGTGAATAATACATAATATGTGCAATTGGAAAAATAATAAATAAAAAATATTAGAATAAAATTGAAAATATAATAATAATAGAATTATGAAATAAATCTGGTAGAAAACTTAAATTAGGGTAATTATATGAAGAATGTAAAATGTTATTATATTGGGAATGAATTTAGTAGTTAAATTAGGATTAAGATGTATTGCACGGACAAAAACATTAGTTAGGGACCAAAAACGATATTTAAAATACTGAAAAATAATATGATTTATTTCACATTATAAGTCGAAATGAGTTTCTAAGGTTCACATATAAAATCGTACTTAGAAATAGAATTATAAACTAATTTAGAAATTAATGCGGAAACTAAATCCGAACTTAGCCTAAATCAAGAATAATTGTAAAAGACTTGAAAACCTAAATAATTTGGTATATTAAACCCTAAACCAAAGATAACAATAAGTGTTATAGGATAAAATAAATCTATAGCAATTATGTGGAAAACCGAAACAATATTTGCATTATAGGGACTAGCGGTGGTGGTTTGAGTAAATTGCAATTTGAGTGAGTAAACGGGGAGTCCAGGTAAGTTAGGATTAATACATTATTGTATTTCAGAGTACTAATTTATAATACTCGAAGGCTTAAAATTATATTTGATTATATTTATAAAATAATCGATTGTGTGTATGTGTTTGTTTTGGAGTTGATAATGTGATGTGATTTGATTTATTGCTCTAGATTGTATTGTATAGAATAATTGATCACCTTAAACTGAACCTAATCAACTATATGACTTGTAAATATAAATCGAACCTGCATAGTAACCCATTAGGGGAAACCTAGGATTTTTTAGGCAAAATACCAATCCTTTTGAAAGGGATAGCGCTGAGTAGCATAATTGATATCATTTTTATCCTTAGTCGAACTAAGTAATAGGTAAGGAGGTCGCAGTAAAGGTGAAATTAATGGTTTGAAGGTAGTCAAAGGATTAGAGTGGGTGTAATAGAGTGGGTGTAATTTCTCTAATTTCATGACGGGTCGAATAACATCGCATGATGGTATTTACTTAACCATGCATTATACCTAATAATTTAGTTGATAACTATGTTTGTGTTTGCGATATGGTTTTAAGTCTGCATCGTAACTTACTGAGCTGAGGTTGCTCACATTCTTATAGACATTGTTGCAAGTACTAGTTAGAAAACGACTTATATTTACCCTAAATTTAGCAATACTAGATCTTGGAGAGTGAAATACATCTAAAGAACAGATATATCTTTAAGGTCTTAGGGTTTATTTAAAATCTTTCATTTTCAAATACTGTGTTATCTAGGAAGTATAGGACAATGAAACTTTGTAAACATTATTTCCAATACTTGAATCCTAGTATATATATACATTTTCAAACTTTCTTAAGTAAATAACTTATTTAATTTATGAACTGTTTACTTCAAAATAGATTAGTTATGAACATCTTATATAAGTCCCTAAAATTATGTTTAGGACAATCGAGCTTTGATTAAGGGACTTTAGAGAAAGTTATCCAGTTGAGCCCAAATTTTACGATTAAGATAGAAAAGTTAGTCGAAATAACTTAGTGAAGTTAGATTTTGAAAATAGCAATCTAAAATCCCAATTTTACTCATAAAAGTATGATCATTTAATATAGTATCAAATTGCTTAAAACCTCTAAAATTAAGCTTGGAATGCAACAAAAACTTAAATATAAGTTAATTAAACTATAAAATGAGATAATATAGTATAATTTTCTATATAAATATGCTCATATTTTTATAATTATACCCGTAAATCAACCCTAAATTATGTAAACATATATATATATACATATATAATGTGTTGAATTCATATGAATAATTAAGAAAACAATCTTAAAAATAAAAGATATGTTAGAAGCATTATTATATGAGTATAAATATACATTACACGTGATATGTATGTAGAATATATACTCATATGTAACAAATAAGTGATAAATATTAATATATTATATATATAGTTATCGAATTCACTTAAAATTTGCCTAAAGTACATTCAATTGCAATTGAAAAATTGGAAAGTGATAAGGAATATTTTGAATTCAAATGTGGCAAGTTGGGGAAGCTGAAAGATGCTAATTCAAAAGCAAATTTAAAGAAGATTGACACCTCTTACTTGATGAAAAGGAGAAAGAAAATTTAAAAAAAAAAAAAAACTAGGCGATGAACTAAACTCTATAAATAGCAAAGGATGGTAGCCATGTAATGTTTTAGCACTTTGAAACTTAAAATAACAAAAGAAAAAAAATTAGAAACAATTGTGAATAAATAGAAAAATTAAGAAAAAGCAGTTGAATTTTCATACTAGGCTAGAACCTAACCCTACTGTAAATCTACTGTGCAACCCAACTGACCCTAAGCAACCTACCCATCGCAAAGGCTGTCTTACAACCACCTAACTACCGTTGGCCACTGTAGCACCCAAGAATACTGACGTTAATTTTTTGCCATGTTTTTCGATAAATTTTAAAAAATAGTAAATTCACCCAGAAAATTATGAAAAAATTTTAGTTAGGTTATTTCAAACATGCTTTCATGTAATATTTTTATTTTTAAAAAATTTGTAATACTTAGTATACTTACTTAAGAAAACTACTGTTCATCCGAACTTTGATTTGTAATAAATGTATTAAATGATGTTGTTTCTAGTTCAAAAATTTTGTGTATGATGTATAGATAATTTCTATATAGCCCAAATTTTGATTTGAATATTTTTAATATTTATAGCATTTTTTTGGCCTAAAAATAGCTTGAAAATATATGTAATTATGAAATAAATAGGAAATTATGAAATTAAATGATGAAATGGCCATGTACTAATTTCTAGTGAATAATAATAATGTTGGAACAGGTTAAAATCAATTTGGAAAAGGATTGTAATTAGGTAATTTAGGATAATTTAAAGGTAAAATTGTAAATACGAATATATAGGCGATAGATCAAAAACTTAAAACCAAGTAATAGTTGAGTTCCTTATATTTTTAAGAGTCTATAAAAATTTTGGGGGAATTATTTGGTAATCCAAACTATTTATTACCAATTTACGTGATAAAATAGCTTAAATTACAAATTGAGACGTAATTTTAGTAATAATAGGTTAAAATAAAATAAATAGTTGAATAAAAACTATGCATGAGTGTACTGATAATATTAGATAAAAAGTGTGTATTTAATATATATAATGATATTTTACTGTCTGAGATATGTTATATGCGTATTAGGGTTAGACAATACATATACTATAGCGTTATATTAACAAATCAGGTAAAATACAGTTTAATAATCTGAAATACATATAATACGTCAATATTTATTTAGATACGTATAATTGTATTAAAAACTTGAACTACTCATTAAAAGTCATCTCTAATAATAGGACTCGTAATTACATGTCATTAGGTCTGTACAAACCCAACAACATTGATTTTACTAAAGTCAGACAATCTTAAGTGATATAACGTATAATTCTAGAATATTCTAGAATGTGCATATTACGGTAACCTAATTGGAATTAAAATATAATTTAATTAATTAAAGTACTTTTCAATAAGATCGAAATGATATATAATACGAAATATTATAAATTACGCATATTATCAATAATTAATAACTTAACTCGATATATATATAATAATAAAACTATATATTATTGCGATAATATATTCTTATATATATATATATATATATAACTCTATTGTTTTCATAACTATTGTAAAAACTGAGTATGGGTTCTTGTGTATATAGGATCCCCTAGTGGTCAGACTATTGACAACCTGAGTCTTCTGTAGTAAGCTTCTGAATAGGTAAGTTAGGATTATAATTTCACTGCTTGTTGAGATATTGTATTAAAGTATTTGGAGACTCAAGAGTCTTCTTATTGTGTTTGTAGTTAATTGGTTGTGTGCATACCGTGTGTGTGTATGATACTTAGTTGTGATAGGAGTTTAACTCCTTAGTGTGCTGTTTTGCATGTTGCTATATGAACTTGATTGGTCACCCTTTATTACAACTAATGATTGTTCGACTATAACAAAACCGGGCATGCATAACACCCATTACGAGAAACGATTAAGAATGTGAGGTTAAATACCGACTTCTTTTGATAAGGATAACTGAAATGGTTATTTTCCCATTCTTAATCAAACTAAGTGATAGGCGAGGAAAATGAGGCAAGGAGGACGTGGCAAGATGGGGGCTGTAGTTTGAAGGCGGTCATGAGATGAGGGTGTTCTCCATTGTACAAGCCTGAGTTTGGCCTTATTTGAGTCACGATAAAACTCCTCAATCTAGGTGAGAGCAGATGTAATTTCTCTAACATCACAATAGACCAGATAACATTGTGTGATGTTTTTTTTTTATTAACTGCATTGCATTGCATTTCATCATAATTAATAACCTTACTTATGATTGTCTGATACTCTTTTGAATCTGTTTCACTTACTAAGCTAGTTGTGCTCACATCCTCATAGACTATATTACAGGTACTGAATGAAAACCAGGATGTTCCGATATCACCACCCCTAGGTCAGTATGCTGTTGATTGGGAAAGTGAGGAATGAAGAACTAACCAAACTTAAGCTTTTGTCTTTTCTTTTGAATTTTAAGGAAACTAACTAGGAATTTCCTAAGACGCCAACTAATTTCCTAACTTATTGTAAATAGCATGCAAAACCTGTGGCTTTTTGGTAAACTCTAATTATAAATTATAACTCTGAATGTAAATTATAACTTTGAATGTAATACGTTTATGTAAGTACTGTTGTGTTATGAAATAATAGGTTATATAAAACAGGTATTTTGTAAAGTTATATCACAGGTTTAATTACTCACAGGTATCATAACGGATGTTTCAAATTGGTTAAGTTGTGCAAGCCTTGTATGGACTATATCTACGATAACAATTGTGAGGTCAGCTTCTATCTTAGGTTTGTTTATACGACGGGACTGTTATGACTCCTCTTATTCAGAGCATGAAATCTTATATAAATCAGGTTTAAGATAGTGGTTGTAAGGTTAACTTTTATCCTAAAAGGGTTTGCATAGCAGGACTGTTACGACTTTGCCGCTTCAAGGCATAATAGATACCCTTTTGCCTCTCATTTTTACTCATATGTTAAATGGTGACTTAACCTTCTCTTCCTATCTAGTTAAGATTGTTTTGAATCCATCCTTTTCACTAGGAATGCTTTCTTGGCTTTATCATCAACTTTAGATGTTTAGAAGGTTAAATTATTCTAACTTGTTTTCGCTTACCATAGCTTCATTAGGAAAGTGATATTAACTCATGACTAGCTTGCTCACAGTAAATTTCATCATTGAGATATAATATAATGATTATATCATTGTGAATTTTCAATAATTAAAGTTGGTATTGGAGGCTTCAGTATGAGTACTGCATTGACTATGTACTTTTTACTTGTTGGGCTTTAAGGAGATAATCAACTAAAAGCTATCATAGATTTAAGTAGTTGGCTCCCAGGCTCAAGGTATATTGTTACATAAAATCATTTTCATATATTTTCACTATTTTTGTTAGGAGTGCCTCAACACTTAGTAAAGGATGGTAAAAAGGAAAAAAAAAAAGAAAAACTCCACATTTCAATAGACTTGTTTACATTTTAATACATGAGTTTCTTCCATGGTGAAAATAAGACTTTAAGAGATAAAATAGAAGGATTTAGTGATGTTACAAGATAAGCTACATCTCTTCCTATTTTTCTTTTGTAATGGAACCTATAGGTCTCTTTTCTTTTGCATATAAACTTTTGGGATAATTATAGGTTTATCTCACGCTTTGAAGCGACAGAGTCGTAACAGTTTCACCTTGTAAACCATTTTAGGATAAAAGCTGACCTTATAGCTGCTATCTTAGACCTAATCTACATAAGACATTTACAATTAACCCACTTTGAAGTAAACAATTCATAAATTAAATTAGTTATTACTTAAGAAAGTATGAAAATACATATATACACCAGGATTTAAGTATTACAAATAATGTTTACAGGGTTTCATTGTCCTATGCTTCCTCAATAATACATTATTTAAAAAAAAATGAAAGATTCTAAATAAAAACTAAGACCTTAAAGATATATCCATTCTTTAGATGTATTTATTCACCCCTTAGGATTTAGTAGTTGCTAACTTCAGGGTAAATGTAAGCTACTTTTTAGTTAGCACTTGCAACAATGTCTATAGGGATGTGAGCAACCACAGTTTAGTAAGTTGGGACAGAGACTTAAAACCATATAATAAACATAAACAGGATTATCAACCAAATTATTAAGTGAAATGCATGTTCAAGCAAATACCATCGCACAACGTTGTCCAACCGATCGTAAGATTAGAGAAATTGCATTCGCTTTAATTTGGGTTGAAGAGTTTCCATTAATGCAATAGCTCATGACCAAACTTAAGCTTGTGCATTAGAGATACTACTTTTGAACCATTAAATTTACCCTTGCCATGATTTCTTCACCTATCACTTGGTTCGACTAAAGATAAAAAATGGACCAATTATGCCATCTAGCACTATCCCTTTTGAATAGGTCGGTGTTTGGCCAGATAATCCCAATGTTCCCCTAATGGGTTGCTATGCAGGTCCAATTTAAATTTATGAGTTAAATATTCAATTAAATACGGTTTAAGATGTTCAATTACTTCAAACAATCACATAAACAAACCAGAGCAACAAATCAGTAATCATATCAACAACTCAGAAAAAGTACATACGCATAACTAACTATCTAACAAGCATAATCAAATATGATTCAAGTCTCCAAGTACTACAAATTAGCAATTTGAAATACAGTAATGTATTAATCCCATCTTACCTAAACTTCTCGCTTACTCACTTGAGGTGTAACTCGTACAGGCTATCGTAAAAAATCCCTATAATACAAATATTATTTCAGTTTTCTACATAACTACTAAAGATTGATTTCATCAAATAACGCTTATTATTATCTTTTGTTTAGCGTTTAATATTCCCATTTATTCAGGTTTTTAAGTCTAATACAATGGTTCCTAATTTTGAGCTGGGTTTTAATTCAGTTTCCTAATTAGTTTTTAAATTAGATTTTCAACTCAGCGTTCGATTATGGATTTTATACGTAAACCCTAGGAAATCATTCCAACTCATAATATGAAATTAATCACATTATTTTCAGGTATCTTAAATATCATTTTTTAATTCCTAACCAATGTTCTAGTTTATGTAGTATATCTTAATCTTGATTTAACTACTGAATTTACTTCTAATTTAAAAAATTTATACATTTTTCATATAATTACCCTAATTTAAGTTTCCTACTAGATTTATTATATAATTTTATTATTATTATATTATCAATTTTTATTTTAATATTTTATATTTGTTATATTTCTTATTTCACATATTATGCATCATTACCTATTGTGTATATAATATATACATATAATATCCTCATTACTTCAAATATCATCTCTTAACTTCAATCAACATCTTAAAATACCTAAATTCATCCCAAATTAAAATTTATACCTAATTATCCTAAATTACACAATTAACTTAAAATTTACCATTTTTATCTATTACATATTTACTCAATAATACCCTAATAATTACATCTAACACCCCAAATGCCATAAATATCATATAATATCAAATTTTAACATCCTAAAATATATAATTACACACTCAATTAGTAATTATACCTTTAATTACCTAATTAACCCAAAATTACTCATTTTATATATTATTATAAGGCTTAAAATTTTTCTAAAAATTTCAAAAATTCATTTTTGAAAAAGGGCTTCATAGCACTATTATATAATTTCTAAGAAATCTACAGAAAAATTTTGAGTCTAAAACTACATTCCTAAGTCTATTTATTTTTAAACTGAAAAAGCTCAGATTTACATGGTTTCTTAAGGACAATATATTTTTAAACACAAAATCATCAAACTAAAATTTGTCCCTAAATTTAAATACTTAAAAACCTTAGAATATTAAATTTTACAATTTTCTAAATGTATTTAGTATTTTTAACAAAATATAAAAAATTAGAAGGAAAACTGAGCTCACAAGAACTAGCAGCTCTAGCTACTGCTGGCTATTGTAGCCTTGTTGGCTGGTCCAGACACTGCCAACACCATGTGGTGGTGGTGGTCATCAGGTTGGGGATCTCCTTTAAAGCCTTAATCGTATAGATTGTTTATAATTTTTGAAAACTAAACCATAACTCCCTTATTTTGATCTTCTTTATTTTTTGTACTCTTTTAATTGTCCAAATGAGTTTTTGAAAAATTTTGACTATTTACAGAGGTCTTAAGGATTTTTTATGCATTAAATTAAGATGATATTTGCCTTATCTCTTCTTTTTTCCACTTTCTATTTATTGTATTTTAATTGGTCAATTTTATTTCTTCCATTTCCAAGTTGCCCCAACTACTTTCTAGAGATCTCTTCATTTTCTTATATTTTTCTTTAATTATTCATGCATTTTCTTTAATTAATTAACTTTATTTTAGCATATTTCATATATTTTAAGTAATTTTGCATAATTCTACCTACATGTAAATACATATATGGTATAAATAAATACTCCTAAATATTATTTAAGTTATTTTACAATTTTTAGCGTGCATATAACTTATTTTTATTGACTCGTTAGTTATTAAAATTCGTTTTAAGTGTTTTTGATAAATAACGGATAATTTTCATAAAATTTAATATTATATTAATTAATTATTTTATTACTTATTTTCTTAAATTCAAACTTATAGGATCATTTTTACCGATAATCTTAACTTCATCATAAAATTTAGACTAAATTGGATAATTTACTCGATCACCTTAAATTTTACGAACCGAATCTCGAATACCTAATTGTAGGTCTTACAATTCACCCTAAAAAATTATTAATCAAATGTAGATAGGCTTCTAATTTTGGAAAACGTTCCTTCACCTTCTCAAAACTTGTTAAGTTATGAAATTACTTCTCCTTATTGTCTCCAAAACTATAAAATCTTTGCTAAAAGATCATAAATAGTGCTGTTTGGAGGAGCAAATTGATATTTCAAAAAGTTATAATCAATGAAAGCACAATGTTAAGCTCATTCCCTTCACATACCATACTTCCATATAGGTAATCTCCATTTACATTAGAGTAGAGTACAAACAGTCTCTTCCACTTTTGGGAGAGGCAATGTTACTTAAGCTTAACAAGCTTTCAATATCTTAAACTAAAATCCATAACAACTACTAATTTTTTTCCTATCATATACTTAATACAATGAATATTACAAGCAATCGATAATTATAAACATTCTTCCTCTTATTAATTGGTGATCGAATATACAAGATTGGACATTATACATTATAGAAGTTTTTTAGTATACTTTATGAAAGTACATCACAATGTCACCAAGTAACGGAGCTTTTCCCCCCAAACTAGACAATCCAAATTAGTCAACCTTGATCATTTAAGGCTTTTCCACCATAATGTATTAAGGCTCATTTAAGGGGGAAAGAAAAATCAATTTTTGAGAAGATGGAATTACTAACTGGGAAAATTAAATCAATAGAGAGAGAAGATGGATAACTACTCAACTAAAAAAATCCACAAAATTTAAAAATGAAATAATAATATAAATTGTTATGAATCCAATGGTTTTAATGTATCCTAGAGATGAGTGAGTAACCCTACTATAACCGATATCATCTAATACATTGTTCAACTAAATAGGTGCTGAGTAAATATTAAAGGTCATAGAATAGGTTTTGGGTACAATTAGCCATATAGTAACCTTCGAGTGAATATTGAAAATTAAAAGATAAATTCTAAGAATAATTTTTAGAAACTTGTTCACATAAGATAGGGTACGGATACGATATATATGTACCATATACCCGCTTTAGAACCTATTTTTTTAAATATACATGGTATAGATTTTAAAGTACCATATACCCACTTTGTAAAAATAATTAAATAATAAAGATGAATATAAAACAATATTATACTTCTGCTTTAGATATCCTAAGCTCTAAAATAAATAAATAAATAAATAAATAAATATATATACTATAGTCTAAGCTTATTATTTATAAGAAACTTTAACCCTTAAAGCATTTTATTTTCTACAATCCTTTCTTATCTTAATTGTATGTTTCCATTTCTACCTCTCTTGTCTCATTTATTCCCCTTCTCATTGATATTATAATTTCATTCTTTGTCTATGTATTTCAACTCACTTGCTTTACTAATTGAAACTTCAAACTTTGAATATATGTTTTTAGTGCATATTAGATTTTACAAGGTATGAGTTCTAGGGTGAGACTAATAAGATAGGTTACAATTTCAAATTTTGGAAATTTGCACCTACAAGTTAGGTATAGACAATGCCTCATATCTTATCTATTATATATACTCATCCTTAGCCTGAATAGGCTCAACCTACCAATATGTAACCAAGTTCAATAAAGAATAATGGTAATGTTGGTGCATTGGAGGACTATTAAGAGGCCAACTTTAGGAATAGTGGGTATTTGTCATAGCATGTATGTAAGCTGGAATTGCATGCATGATTTTTAGTAACTTCGATGGTTTACTTTCACTAATTGATATAAAAACAAAAAGGTTCATGTAAGAAAAAAAAAAAGTTATTCCATTCTTCGTTGTTCCTTATGAAATAGCTATTATTATGTTTAGTTATGTTTTGGATATGAAATAGCAATTCCATAATGAATCCCTATTACTTAAAATAATAACTAGCAATTTATTTATAGGTTTAATGAATAGCTATTCATTGGTGAAACTGCTTTTATTGTTTTCTTTAAAAGAAACTTCCCATTAAAATTATATATATATATATATATGCATGTGTGTGTAGGTATGTGTTTTGTTAGATTGTACTATAATAAATATATATTAAATAGTATACAACATTACATATGAATAATTATATATATTTTGTTATATTTTAATATTAATATTGTACTATACAAAAGTATTGTACCATTACATATGCATCGTTCCATATATTTACTTAGATCATAATATGACATAGTACTATATATATAATACTATTTAACTATCTAGGTTATGGAATAGGAGTTTCACTACTCTTAAAGTCTCCATACGGTACTCAACTATCATTTTGCCTCTCATTTAATTTTTACTTACATTCTGTATGGCAAGCCAACCTTTTCTTCCTATCTAGCTAAAACTATGCAAGCTCATCCTTCTCATTAGGAGTGCCCTCTCAACTTTGCCACCGAATCCTATATTTGGGATGTTCAATTATTCTAACTTGTTTTGGCCTATCATGCCTACATTAGGAAAGCAATATTAGCTTTTGATCAACTTGCTCATAGTAAATTTCATTACTGGGGTATAATCTAATGATTATATGATTGTGGATACTTAAAAATTAAAGTTGGTATTAGAGGCTTCAGTATGGGTGCTATAACAATTATGCACTTTGCAACTTGTTGTGCTCTAGAGAAATATGGAAATGGTAACCTATGTCTAATCAACTTAAGGGTAAACATAGGTTTAAGTGGTTGACTTCTAGGCTTAAGGCATATTGTTATAGAAAATCTTTTATGTACCTTATTACTATCTCCTTAAGAATTCCTTAGCACTTAATAAAGGATGATAAAAAGAAAAAGAAAATAATACTCATTTCAATAAACTTGTTTATCTTTTAATTTATGAGTTTCTTTAATGGCAAACATAAGGCAATGAGGACTAAAGTAAAAGCATCCAATGATGTTACAAGATAAGCTACATCTCTTCTCATATTTCTTCTATAATGGAACTTATAAGTCTCTTCTCTTTTGCATATAAACTTTAAGGATATCCTCAAAACTATTTGTAAACCCTGCGAGTTTTTAGCTCAGTCGAAAGTTAGATAAGAGAGAGAGTTAATGGATAATCCCTAGAACCTTACAACAATATAAGGATAAAAATTTTAAATAAGACGACCAAACCGTAAGTAATAGGTCAAAAGCCTTAAATAAAAAGATTGAAAACCCTAAAGTAACTTTAACCCTAAAATCTTAATTGTATGTGTAAAACCCTAATATGTGGGAACCTTAAAATAATTATAAGGCCCTAACAAATCCCCCCAAATCTTAAAGTAACGAGAAAGACTAAATTGTATGGTGAAAATCATTTGTTAACTATAAACAAGTACCTCAATTGCCCAAAACCCTAAGTACCAAACTTATACACAAATCAATAACTGTAAACGAACCTAAAACCCTAGGAGTACACTGGGGACATGATAATTAATTAAATTGAAATAATAAAATGTAATGAAGCCTTAGAATTCTCCTACTTATGCTTAATATACTTTTTGAGACTCAATTGCGATTAATTGCTCTAATTACACCTTAACGCCTAACTAGCATGATATGAGGCAAGCGCATTTATCAGTTTTAATATAGCGGATCTGAGTCCGAGTCGATCCCTCAAAGATTTTGAGTACTAATATTAACTTTAGCTTTATTATTTAACCGAAAAATTGTGATAAATTGAATGAATTAAAAATACTGAAATTAACAACTAAACTACTTATGAGACTTAATTACGCAAATTAGGAAGCAATAAACTACGAACGACTTCAAGTATGTAATAATGTATTTAGGAATTATTTCCCCTAGTGTTTAACATGTAACTTTTTTAAAATATATCCAATTCAATTTCTATTATTCTTGACCGGAGGGATTTACAATTAAAGTTAATATCTTTCTCAAGCATATTAACCCTAATCCTAAATTATTTACCGGAATCTCTTCACTTAGTAATATAATTTAGAATCGCATTAACGTGTAATGAATTCCCACACAAACAATCAACTTTCCGGAAGAAACATGTATCTTATCTCTAAGTATACATGTAATTCTCTTCAATTATGCCTGAATCTAATTACACATGCAATTTCTCAATCAACATGCATAATATGATATACTGACACTCTAGAATTATCAATTCACAATTAAACAACATAATTGAATTAAGAAAAAAATAGAAACTTTATTGAAATTATAATTCAATCCAAGGGTTACATGAAACCCTAGGTTCCATAATCCTAAATATTCGAATTCTAAGCTATCATAACGAATCTAAAAACGAGTTTCATAAAAAACGTAAAATAAAGCATAAAACCCCCTCTTGATTTGATGAACAAATCTCTCTAATCTTGAAATCAATGTCGTTCTCGCTTCTTGATTAATGTTCTTCTCCAATCTCCTCTCGTCTCTTGTGTCTCTTGTTTCTGTAATGTCTCTCCTCTTTTGAAACCCTAAGATATCCTTTTATATGTGTATTACAAAGATTTTGTTTTCGTCACCAGACACGGCCTGGGACACGGCCGTATCCTCAGGTCGTGTAACTTTCTGCACTAAGGAAAAATTTTCTGCACAACTTCAAAACTTCTTCATTTGAACTCCAATTTGAGTGAAATTTGATTCCTTTTCTTCGTTTTCGATCCTAGAACGCGTTCAAACCTAGAAATCAAAATTTTACTCAATTAAGTATCAATTTCTTTAAAAAAAACCAAAAAATGTGAGGAAAATACTATAAAAAATGTTTAAAATCCGAGTGATCATAGCCTTTGTTACATTTTAATTAGCAACAAGATAATCACAATTAATGATAAAAGATAAGAGGATTAGTAAGTGAGATTAAGGACAATTATCCTTCAAGAGAAAAGATTATGTCAAAAAGAGTAAAAAGCATATGAAGATACATGATAAATATGGGGACCATGAACTATGCACATAAAATTGCACCATCTTATCCCCCTTATTCCTACACTCTGTGCTAGCTACCCCTTCCCGTACTTTCCAATTTTCTTTCATTTCCTTTACCATCATTTTATTTTACAAAAGCATCTTAAATCATCTCTCAAAAATAGCCCTAAACACTCACTTAAATCTCTCAACCTTAGCCACCATATACCCTATACTGCCAGCTACCATTCCCACTCCACTACACCACTAAATACTCTACCACCAAGCCATACACTACCCTTATGGGTTTAACTAGTGGGTTGACACATGTACCCCACCCTAACTGTCATGCCCCGAAGCGGCAGAGTTGTAACAGTCCTGTCGTGTAAACCATCTTAAGATAGAAGTTGGCCTTACAATCGCTATTTTAGACTTGACCTACACAAGGCGTCTACGACTAACCCGCTTTAAAGTAAACCATTTGTAATTTAAATAAATCATTTACCTAAGAAAGTGAGAAAATTTATATATATACACTATAATCCAGTTATTACATTATTCAAAAATGAAAAATTCTAAATAAAACAAAACTTAGACCTTAAGAATATATGTTCATTCTTCAAATAATTTTCCTCACTCCCCAGGATCCAGCAGTTGCTAGCTTCAGAGTAGTTGTTTGCCGCTTCTTAGTTAGCACCTGCACGACGTCTATAAGGATATGAGCAACCATAGCTCAGTAAGTTAGGATGGAGAGCTTAAAACTATACCATAAACACAACAAGGTTTTCAATCAACTTATTAGGTGCAATGCATGTGCAAGCAAATGCCATCGCACGATGTTGTTCAGCCCGTCGTGAGATTAGAGAAATTGCGCCCGCTCTAATCCGGGTTGAGGAGTTGCCATTAATGCAACAGCTCACGACCAAACCCAGGTTTGTGCAATGGAGACCTCGCTCCTCCCACGACTACCTTCGAACCATTAACCTCACCCTTGCCGCTACCTTCTCTCCTGTCACTTAGTTCGATTAAGGATGAAGAAGGGACCAATTGCAATCCTGTGTTATCCCTTTTGAAGGGGTCAGTATTTGGCCGAAGGGTCCTAAGTTGCCCTAATGGGTTGCCATATAGGTCCGATTATGATTATAGGTCGTATATTTAATTAAGTCCAGTTTAAGATTATCAATCATTTCATACAAACCATACAATACAAGTTAGGACAACAGACAGAATCATAGCAGCACTCATAATCAAGCACATGCACACATCCAACTATCTAACAAGCACAACCAAGCATAATCTTAAGCCTTCAAAATACAGCATTGTATTAATCCCAACTTACCTCGACTTCTCACTTGCTCACTCACTCGAGATCCGATTTGCTCAGGCCATCGCCGATCATCCCTATAACACAAACGTGGTTTCATTTTTTGATATAACTATTATAGGTTCATTTTATCCTATAATGCTTATTGTTATGTGTTGTTTAGGGTTTAATATGCCTAATTATTTAGGTCTAAGTCTTTTACAATTATTTTAGGTTTGGGGTTAGGTTCAGGTTTGGTTTTTGCATCGATTTCTAAATTAGATTCTAATTCAATTTCTGAGTATTATTTTATACTCGAATCCTAAAAATTCGTTTCAACTCATAATGTGAAATTAATCACATTACTTTTTGATCTCCTAAATATTATCATTACCTCTAATTAGTATTTTATTCCGCTCGGTACACTTAAATCCTTATTAGTGTACTGAATTCACTTTTGATGTGAGAAATTCTTACATTTTTCCTCTAATTACATAAATTCAAGTTTCCTATCAGATTTATTGTACATTTTTATTATTATCATAATATCAATTTTTATTCTAATAGTTTCTATTTATTATATTTCTAATAATTATGCATTATGTATTATCACCTATTATGTACATAATACACATCTAATATTTTTATAACTCTAATTACTATCTCCCAACATCAATGATTATTTCAAAATGTCTAAATTCATCCTAAATCAGATTTTACACCTAATTACCCTAATTTACAAAATTAACTTAAAATGTACTATTTTTCCATATTACTTATTTATTACATAATTAACTTAATAATTACATCTAACACCTTATATGCTACAAGTATCATACTCCATTAGATTTCAACATCCTAAAACACATACTTATTCACTAAATCAGTAATTAACCATTTAATTACTTAATTAACCCTAAATTACCCATTTTATACCTTATTTTAAGGCCTAAAAATTATCTAAAATTTTAGAAAATTAATTTTTGCAAATGGGCTTCATAGCTCTATTCTATATCATCTAAGTAATCTACACAAAAATTTTGGGTTAAAAAATACACTCTTAAGGTCATTTATTTCTAAACCGAAACGTGCTTGGTTTTGCACGATTTCTTAAGGACCTTATATTACGAGACATATTTTCATCAAAATAATATTTTTTCTAAAAACTACATGCAAAAATATTCTATAATAACAAGTTTCATAATTTTCTAAGAATATTTACTATTTTTATAAAATTACACAAAATCGGGCTGGAAATCGAACTCAACGATTTGGGTGGCCATGGGTGTGTCGGCCCACCTGGGCGCTGCCACTACCGTAAGGTGGTGCTGGCCATCCACTCTCAGCTGCTCGTCGGGTCTGGGTTCTCCTTTGTGGCCCTTACTGCACAATTTTCATTTTCTTTTTTTTTTCCTTTGGTTTTTCTCTCAATTTTCGTCTCTCCCTAATTTTTTCTGATTTCTAACTGTCCAAATAAGCTTCTAAATTTTTCTAATATTTATAGGGTTTTTTGGTAATTAATATGCATTAATTAGACATGACATTGCCCCATTTCCTTGATTTTTGGCTTTTGTGTTGCTTAATTATAATTGGATAATTTTTCCTTTTCGGATTTTGACCAACCACAACCATATTTTTCTTAATTAATTTAATAATTTTTTTAATTATTTACTAAGTTTTTAGCTAATTTAAGTAATTTTGCATATTTTTATCTACACGTAAATACATGTGAACAAATCTAATTATTATTTAGGCTATTCTATGATTTTTAGTATACATATAATTTATCTCTAGTAATTTATTAGGTGTTAAATTATACTTTTCGCCTTTTTTATGATCAACAAGTATTATACTTAAAATTTGAAAATTTTGTAGTCTCCTATTTTATTACTTATTTTCTTAAATTCAAGTTTACGGGGTCATTTTTACTAATATATCTAACTTTATTTTATAATTTAGGCTCGATCGAGTCTTTCACTCGATCGAAACCTCGAATGGCTTGTTGTAGGGCTTACACTAACCTTCATAGGTCACGACACACACACCTAAGGATGTAAATAAACCAAACCGGTTTAGAAATTACTTAAGCTTATCTTGAGTTTTATTTAAATTCAATTTAGTGATAGTTGAGTCGAGCTTGAGCTATTCAAGTATTAAATCGACCTGAACTTCAGCTTTAAAATATTAAGCTCGCTAGACTCATAAGTTTAATCAAATTTAGTATATTTTTTAATATATTTTTAATTTATTTAAATATAAGAAAATATGATATTAATTAAGGAAAATTCATAAAAAGTTTGAACTTAATCGAGCTAATCTAGTCAAGCTTGAATTTGCCATATGTATCTTTGAGTCGAGCTTAAACTTAAAATTTAAAGCTCAGTCCAACTGGAGTCAAGCTCTAGCTTTGAGTTTTTGAGTCGAGCTTGACCTCGAGCCCAATACTATTTGGTTCGACTCGATTTGATTATACCCCTATACACACCACAAGGAGGAACTATTGCATCTCTACTATGATAAGTTAGCTAACCTCATTTTCTTTAATTTTTCACTTACAATCATGTAAGATTTGTACATTTTAGACACATACACTCATAAACATACATGTTCTAGAGTTTTAAGATAGTGACATAAATGGTTAATTAAGATAATGCACATATTAGGCTTAGTAGTTTAAGCATCATCATCAACATGTAGCGAATAGTAGTGGTTAATAGGTTTTATTAACAAATCCAAAAAAAAGTCTAATAACCCATGTTTTCATAACCATGCCAATACCCTCATTGATGGATTCTTACTTGTTTTCATTACCTTTGAAAGAAAAATCAACTCACACTAAATAAAAACATACTAAAATGAATGATAAGTAGGAAATGTAAGGGAAGCCATAAAAACACCACCACGGTTGCTCCTTGTAAGAGGTGTAATGGTCTACAAATTTTGATTTGTTATCATAATAACATGGCTAAGTGTTAAGTATGACTTAGGGTATGATTAACTAAGTTAAGCAAGGTTATGATAAGTTGGTGAAGCAAACTAGCTTAATTAGTACTCAGAAGCTTAAAAATGTTATTAAAGGCCTCATTAACAATTATCTAGAACATTAACTAAATTGGACTAAACTTAGAGTTTGATGTAAATCGAATTTAAGGATTGATAAGGCCGGTTACAGGATGGGTTCAAGCTTACAGAAAGCTTGAAAACAAAGTAGAAAATGCTTGAAAATAGGAAAAGTAAAACGAGCAAATTTACGAACAGCTCCAAAGATATGATACACCAAGGAACTTTCGAAGACTTCGATACGACACACCAGATGGTTCAATGAAGGTACTCGCCACCTAGCCTTACTCAAGGGTTAGAATAAAAGTAAAGTAAGTAAACAAGATAGTGAAAGTAACGTTCACCAAGAGTATATTTAATATTCTAAGATAAGATTGTTATCATGTAGCTACATTACATTAGGGTATTTATAACCGAAACATTAAGACATCTTACCTAAAATAGAAAAAACTAAAAAGGATAGTATCTCAAAGAAGTAATGTACAAGAAATAATAAAGGTATAACTGGAAATACAACAAAAATGAGTATCTTAATAGAGGATTTTGTCACCGACGATGGATATGATACATTAACACCTTACGTGAGCTTGAGTTACACTTGATGTGACGTACAAGTATAGCCAAAGGTCACTCACTACTAATCTATGTTCAAATGGGCTAGATAAGGGTAGCTCAAAAGTAAGGAAGATAGCACTCAGCTCAAGAAAAGGTAGAAAGTTCAGTGTATTCTTCTATATATATTTTGTTACGGCTATTACATTATGTAGTTATTTATAGTACTTGTTAGGGTAAGTTCTACATTATAGAAAATTACAAAAAGAATGGATCCCTATTTGCTAAACAAAAAAGAGAATAATTTACAGGAAAAGCATGAAATCATGCGTAAGGAGTGTCCTCAATCAGAAAGGATAGTATGGGTGTCAGAAAGGCTAGCACGCGCGCATTTTACTTAGTTTGCGATTTTGACAATATCATGAAGTGAGTAGGGATAGTCCTTTGATCAAGTCTATTCGGCATCGACAGTTTAGTGCCCTGACAATTGGGGCTGGACAGGGGTTAGATCAAGTATAACTCACATTTAGGTCAGCTTGACAATTGTTAGCTCGGTTTCGGTACTCTAGGGATGGTTGTTTTCTTGATTTGGTGCATGGATTAGAGTGCGTGTGCGCACGCGGGGGGAGGGGGGGTCGGCTCTAAGCATAGGCTATTAACCTCGATAGCTTTTAAGATAGTGTGGAGAGCAAAGTAGCTTGGCAAATCAAACTAGGAAAAATACTGCTCCTCGGTGTTTAACTCTCCTTGGACAGCTTAGCAAACTATGTGAAAAAGCCCTGAGGCTCAGGAGCGAGTGATTGGTCCTATATCCCTATCATTCCCTCCGGGTTGTTTGAGATTTAGGATCAAATCTAGTTTGGCTTCAGGTTGCTCATCCTCGGGAGTGTAAGGTTAGAGATTAACAATGTTGAAAAAGTCTGAGACTCCATATCCTTTAGGTAATTCAACCTTATAGGTATTAGGATTGATCTTTTTAAAAACTTTGAATGGTTCGTCAACCCTAGGAGCAACGTGCTTTTCCTTAGGTTTGGGAACTGATCCCTGCTGAGATGCATCCAGACCAAATCACTTGGCTGAAATTCTCTCTTTCTCCATCCTCAACTCCACTTCTTGAGCTTAGTATTAACTCGACTCAATTGCTCCATAACCTTGTGGTGCATAGCTCTGATGGCTTCAACTCTTTCTGCAGTTAGCTGGTCATCATTAG